>OX465598.1:196107500-197357500 GCA_950022295.1 Bromus sterilis
TTGCCGGTGTTTTGGAATTTAATATTTAAAAGAAATCCAACTAAAACCAAAAGAGGAAGGTAACATGACTCCTTCATTATAATAAAAGGTTAGACTATGTTTTAATATGATTTTACTTTAATCGGAGTTTATTTAAATAATTCCCCATTCACGAATATTAATAACTTGAGGGAAGATAAATTGACTTCTTCAGAAAAATGGAGTGGAAATTATTATTTGAGTTTTTTGTTGATTTTTCTAAAATATTTTATAACTAAATAAAGTCATTGAAAAATGCCATTATTTTTATTTACCTTTTTGGCCAATATTTTCATTGCATAATTTTCTTGAGAATATTTTATGAATTTAGAAATTTATTTGATATTTTCTAATGTATATTTTATTTTATAAAACTCCTTGAAGTTCGGTAGGAATAAAAGAAACAACAGACGACCTCCTCCTATATCTCGCCCACGTGTGGAACGCAGCATAGCACTGCCGACCAGGCCGGCCCACTAGCGTAGCTCTATTTTTTCTCTTTTCTTTGAGAGGCTGACAACCCGGGCCCACTGGTCATCTTCTTCCTCAACGTGTTCATCACGGACTTCGTCGGAATCCCGAGATCTTTGCGATTTCTAATCCGTTTTTGACCCCTACGGCACGCAACTTGGATATAAATATTCACTACTTCGTGCTCATCCAATTTTTTGCAATTTTTGCATCCCCCGTGATCTAGCCGCGTCGCGCGAGCTCGATGGAATTTTTCCGCCGGAGGTTGAGCTCGTCTTGGCTGCGCTCACGCCCCGGCCTACCTCCGCCGCCTCAGTCGTGCCACCTCCGCCCGCGCCTCCTCGCACATCGCCGGAGATGACTGCGCCGTCGCCCGTGGTCACCACGGCCTCGCCGCCATCAGCTGGGCAGCCGCGCCGGCCGTGCCCCGCGCCTGAGCCGCCAGCGCCTCCTCGCCACCCGCAGGCCACCGCCTCGCCGGAGCTGCCACTTCCGCGCCTCGTCGGAGGATGATAGCCGCCGCTAGCCGCCCCCGCCATTCACCGGAGCCGCCGCGCCGCCAGCCTCCACCCCCGGTAATCCATGACGTCCCAACCGTTGGATGCCGATCCGGTGGCCCATATCTGTTAGATCTAGGGTTTTCTGGTTTTCTGTTATTGTTCGGTTTAGTCCGGTTTTGCATGGTTTTAGCCGGTTAACCAGAGAACCGGTTTACTCTATTCAGCGAACGCTCACCGGTTAACACCGAAAACGAACAACGTTCGTTCTTTAGATGCAGGGGCCTGTTCGTGATGTTAATTTATTTTTATTCACGGATAAGTCCTATTCACAGTTTGCACCCTAGAATCTTCGTAGCTGTATCTTTTAAACGGTGTATCGGAATTAGGTGCTTCTTTTTCCTACACGTTCATATTGATCAGTAGTTTATCATAGAGTTGACCTTCCACACTTTTGCACATTTTTGAATTTGAACTTATTCAAATTCAAATTCAAACTCCCAGAGGTCGTATCTTTTATACCGTTGATCCAATTGAATTGATTCTTTTTTCATAGGATCACTCATATCATATACTTTTTTCCATATCATTTATCCACCATATTCAAATACTTTTTGATCTGTTTGAATTTAAATTTAATTCAAACTTCAACCTGCTATAACCCGTGTTGTAGTATTCCTTTTCACGTGATTCTTTTTGCATATCGGATCATTTGAAACATCCTATCGGCTATACCCACACACCTTTTGTATTGGCATGATGTTCACCTTGAATTCATAATTAATTTGGTCATAATATTTTATATCAACAAATTCTTTACCCGTTGACTCTCTCGAGTTCACTTTCCACCTATCACCTTTGAGCACATCGACACTTATACCTTTTGAAGCCTAGTTGTTAATGTTGCTAAACCTTGTTTTGTTTGACTTGTTGATCTTTTGAGTCTTTATTTTGTCATGGTTGTTTACTTGAGTTCTTCCGTTTAAGATAGATTGCTCGGAGTGTGACGAGTAGAGTTATCTGGATTGTGAGAGCGAATAACTTCACCGAATGTATAAGGCAAGTTACACTTTGACCATACCTCAACCTATATTTTTCATCATGCATGTAGTACTTTATCACCCTATGCTAGGAATATTATATATTATTATGCTGCAAACCTGGTAGGATAACCATATGATGTGATACTGTATTCTTTGTCGCCATAGTTCGTGTTTGTTATATATCGCTATGCTTGTAGACGGGGATTGGCTTGAGAATACATTGAGTTATGTGAGGATTTAATAACTTGATTAGCAAACCTTAAATAGAATTCACCTCTGGACTGGAGGGATGCATCTTGGAGGCTGCGCCTTCACTAAGTGCAGGTTCAGGGCTAAATGCTCCCAATGGTTTTGCATGGTATGGAGGGAAGGCATCATGGGGTCTTGCACCTTATCTAAGGACTGCGCCCATGAGAGTGCACCCTAAGTGGGCGCCATCTGGGCTAAAAAAGATCGGATAGACTTAGTGACTAGTGTCTTCCATGTACAACCATTGGCTATATGGGCTCTGGCTTAGTTGAGTACGTTGTGGGGGAGCCTGGCCCTGGTAGCTAGAAGATGTAGTATGATAGGTGTACCGGCTACCAAAGGGTGGAGGTGATCTCTTTTGAAAGACTCTGTCTCAATCTTCGGGTTGAGTCCAGTGGGGGAAGTGTACAAACCTCTGCAAAGGGTACAAACTATTCATGATTAGCCGTGTCCCCGGTTATGGACAACTTTGAGCAACTAGGAATTACTGTTGTTGGATGGTCTTAACATATGATTCACCTTAATAAAACTTGAGTGGGAAATTTTAATAAAGGGTATGGGTTGGAATTGGTGTAGCCCAATTCAACCTTATGTAGGATAAACTAAAATTTGACTAATAGGTAGATTGAGGAAAAAATCAGCTTTCTGCAAAATAAAACCATAAGCCTTCCTTTGAATTACCTTGCATGTAGCTGTAGGTCTATTATATCCTTTTTCGTGTGGCTTGCCTTACAAATCAGATGTACTGACCCCTTGTCGGGCTGTAACCTTCGGTGTTGCAGGGTTGTATACGGCGAGTAAGTGACGCGCTGTAGGGTTACGATGTCTATACTCAATTGTGCCGGTGGAGTTGATGGACACCACGAAGCTCTTTATTGTTTTTTCGTTGTATTATATTTGTAAGCTAGCCCTGAGCTATGTAGGTATTGTTTATTGTAATACTGGATCTTCGATGTAATATTTATGACATGTGGTTTATTCTTGATATGTACTGTGTGTGCTAGCTGTTGATCCAGGGACTAGCATAGAATGCACAGAGACTTGGATTCTTAGCGAATCGGGTCATTACGGATGGTATCAGAGCCCATGTTGACTGTAGGTCGTGACCCTAGAAAATGGATAGGAAAAGCCATAAGAACAAAAATATTTTTATCACTCTTTTATTACTTACTCTCTCCACTAGTATCTCTCATCTATTATTCATCTTCTAAACTCCTCCTGTTTTATTGCAAATACCCCTCCGAGTTGCTTATGCCCCTGAAGATATGATTTTTGAGAAGTAGCTCATCAACCTTGTGGATCAATTGAGGTTACCACTACCAGAACTGGAGTATCCTACAGGGTTCATTAAGTTTCGACACTAAGGATTTTTAAGATCGGCATAGCTGAGAAGGATGAAGTTTAGATTCAGACCACTACTTGTAGGTGAAGTTAGATAAACGATTTGCGCGTATTATGATGAGATCATATGTCTTGCAAATATGACCTTACTCTAGGTGTTGTTTGTTTGGTGTGACTTTTGTGAATTTATTGATTGATGTTATGTGATATTGTTTGCATGTAGGAGTTTTGCCTTATTCTTGTTTGTATGCATGTGCTTGGTGTTACTTTTAGTTTTTTTTCTTGCCAGTATCCTATTTTTCCCTAACCCTGGTTGTTTGGGCTCAATAGATGGAGTATGAAGTAGGACTCACCTTTTCTGGGGCGATGCCTAGACTGAAGGTGGAGCAATGGATTCATAATATGGAGGAACACATGGAGCATAACAAGGTTGGAAGTGAGGACATGGTCCACTATGCTGTCAAGTACTTGGTAGAAGAGGCTGCTACTTGGTGGACAATGCATCAAGCGATTAACGAATCAAGAAGGAAGATTACTTGGAAGGTATTTACAAAGGTTTTGTTGGGATCCCGCCTCGTCACCCCGATGCCAAGGATGGTAAACCTTAAGAGGCCCCGTGTGTCGGGACCCAGAATTTGCGTATGTAATTCTAGCCTCAATTCAATCATATGGAGAGCCGAGAGTCATACCCACTCATCATAATAGACGAGGCCCGGTATATAACTCTCTCGGAAAGCTCCAGCGCGAGGGGCATCCCATTCAGGCACGGACGATCAACTGTAATGGGTTCCTCATCGTCCGCTCACAAGTCTAAATGCTTATGGGTGATGAACTCCCATACTCATAGACAAGTCGCCTCAACCATATTGTCGATTGAACCTTAGCATTTACATAAACAAACTCCAGCCCGATTCACTTAGTAGGGGTCTCGAGTGGGCTCGATCGTACAACAAAGTGTGACACGTAACGGGAGCAGATGAGGACATCTCCGTACACGCAATCACATCGCGATGCTCCGAGCTGCTCACAACTCAAGGCCACCTGGCTGTAAGAAAGACCGCTAGCAAGAACACAACCAAGCTATCGAACACCACACATGACATGCACGTTATTAACATACACGCAACATGCATGCCAAGTGAATAACAACAGGTAACACAACATGAACTCTACAAACTCATAGTTTTATTGCATCTCCTAAACTGAGAAGACATAGCAGTTTTACTACAAGCAGAGATCACATGACTGTGACCCAATATTACATCAAACAACAACGGAAGAAAATTATGTCTTAGTAAAGGCAAGTTTAACAAATGGCTTAAGAAGCCTGAAAGAAATTACAACGACCCTCCAAAGGAACCAGGCTGCTGTCTGGAACTATACGACTCAGTCCACGTCGAGCTCGAGGCAGAGGCCACCATCAGGGTCAGTGGTCTCGTCTCTAAAACATAAAATAAGCAAACGTGAGTACAAAGACGTACTCAGCAAGACTTACATCAGAACTATACTACTCATGCTCAGGTATCAAGGCAAAGGGAGATGGGTTGGTAATGCAGAAGTGCCAGCTTTGACTTGGCTAACCTGTACTAAGATTACCAGAAAGAGGTAAGGAGCGTACTCGAGTCCATCTGTCCAAGTTTCCAATCAATACACCATTATGGATCCTTCCTCGACTTCCCACGAGAAAACAAACCATAGCACTCACGCTTATCTTGGAAATTTTAGAGTATCCATTGAAGTTGTCTATGATCAAGTATAGGTCTCCAATTAGTCCATAACCACAGACACAACTATTCGAGAGTTTATTAATCGTGCAGGGGTGTACTGCTACATACACGCACGCATCAGTTACCGCCTGGGAGTGGACCCTTCAAGCGAGTACTAGCGAGGACGTTGCCACAACACTTCACTCACAACACCATCGCTAGTCCTAGGGAGTTACCTATTTGAGTTGGGACCGCACTCGGAATCCGGCCGATTTTTCCGATGCGGACTCAAACGTTGCGAGACAATCCATCAAGCTCAACTCGATCATGATCACTTGATTCAACTCCACCACAACCTACGTCCACCACTTACCTTGATGCACCTGCTTGAGATCGTTTAAAGTTCGAAATACTTGCGACTCCTGGACCTGATCTAGGGTGAGGTACTAGGCCGAGAGGGGTCAGTGAGCCCAATGTGTAGTCGTACTCTTAGTCTTAGATAACAACACAAGAACTCGGGCTTAAGGCGGTGTTCAACGAGACAACCCACTGTGTACTCATACACAACCTCTCATCGTTCACCTTGTTTAGGTCAAATGCACCAACACGTTACCACCATCATTCACTTGATCACTACCATCCCGACTCACATCAAAGTAACCTCATTGTAACCTCTAAGCAGGCAATAAGCTGTAACAGTTGCAGGAGCCACATGATATAAACGAACTCCTACATCTGCTAGGATTGTGGTTTGCTTACTACTGTGACAAGATGATAGGTCATGCAAAGGAATAGGTTCAACTAACGGTAGAACGTATCATGGTGACATCCTAAGCATGCATAAGCGAGAATGAGAGGGAAATGGTATTTTATCGACATGATCATAGAGGGGGTGCTTGCCTTGATGACGATCACGAGGTACTACTCTTCTGACGTGAGGTTGAACTCGTTTCCGAGATCAACTCCTACCGAGAAGAAGCAATCACTGAAGCAATGAAAGTAACATACATTCAACATAATGAAATGCACAACCAATATGGCATGATATGAAGATGGACATGGGTGTGTTATGCTCATTAGGGTCATGTGAAGTGGATTGCATAACAATGGTTCAATTTGAATTTATGTGGGCCTTTGGATTGTTTTATACGAAATATTCCATATAGAAAAATGCTACGGGTTACTCAATATAAACAATTCAAACAAGGATTAAAGTTAGATATTTGGGTAGAGTATTTTCTTCTGATCACTTTTGATATAAAAATCATTTCAATCCAAGTTACGGTTTAAAAGTTATTCAAATTCAAATTTGGATTATTTTCTGCAAATTCCTGAATTAATTTGAAGCAGAGAAAATCCCTTTACTGCATCAGCATTGTGTCATGCTAACGCATGGAGTTGACTGGTCAGACCTGCCAGTGGGGCCTTGTTGTCATAGACTCAGGGGTTTAATTGCCTCTGTTTAAATTAAACATGGTTTAATTAGTGGCTGGCCCCACGTGTCATGGGCTAGGAGGTGATTAACAGGGGGGTTAGCACGGGGATTAGGACCTAATTGCCAGGCCGGCCGGCGGCTTGATGCTGGTGGCTCTGACCACGGCGGCGCTCGCCGGAGTTGCGTGGGAGCGGCGAAGGAGGGCATCAGTGAGCGTCTCGCGCTCGTGCGCATGGCCAAGTGCACACGGGGGGCTCGAGGGGGCACCATGGCCAAGATGGCGACGAACCCACGGCGGCCGGAGCAACTGGTTCGGGGAAATGGTGACCGGGGGCACGGGGAGTAGCTCAGGGAGAGGGAATCGACGCGCAGGCTCACCAAGAGAAGGAAGACGTCGACGGCGTGGTCCGGGAGGAACGAGCGCGGCGAAATCGCTTGCCGGAGTCCGCGGTGGCCGGCGGTGAAGTGGTGATGCGGGCGTCATATCCAGGGCTTCCGGGGCTCTACTCGAAGCGCGGTCCGATGAGGTCGACATCGGTGGAGCATCTGGACACGGTTGCGCCGCGGTTAGAAGCCGGTGACCACGCGGGCGCGGCGACGCGGCGACGGTGAGGTCTCGGGTGGAGCGGAATTTCGGCGAGGGAGAGAGAGATGAGGACCAGAGAGAGAAAAAAAAGCTTCGGGGGCTTCCAGGCGTGCGGTGACGGGGAGATAGGCTCGGGCAGGCAAGCTGCTGGCCACGGCGACGCCGACATGCTCGCCACGCCGCGAGCTGCCTGCCTGGCTCAGGGAGGATGACGCCCCTGCCCCTGGGCTGGGCCACCTCCCTGAGTTGGGCTGCAGGTAAGTGGGCTTTGCTCCTTTCCTTTTTATATTTGTTTTCTGTTTTCTGTATTTTGTTTTGCTTTGATTTTTAAATCAAAACATTTTATAAAATCCTGAAAACTTTTATGTGAGCTTAAAGGACATATATAAATCCCCTCACAAAGTTTCAGAATTATTGGAATTATATTTATTAAATTCCAATTGCAAATACATTATTTATTTAATTTTCACGGACTTTTGGACTTTTAGAAAAATCAGAGAGCATGAAGTGGGACCCACTTCACATGAAATGTGGTCCCATTTATGAGACTTTTCAAAAAGTTCAAAGCTAAGATTTTTGTCTGGTCTTTTATTAAATTATTTTGGGGCTTTTAACTTCCCCAATTCTTTTACTTTTGCAAAACTTTTCATGATGCAAAACTTAAATGCCAAGATCAAGCATACATAAGCTAGGATTTTGACAACTCTCCCCTACTCAAAAGAATCTCGTCCCGAGATTCACAAATCGTCGAAAAGAGGGTGGGGTACTCAGCTCGTAGACGATCCTCTCGTTCCCAAGTGGATTCTTTCTTTGAATGATGCGACCACTACACTTTGAGGAATCTGATCTTCTGACGTCTAGTGCTACGCTCGGCTTCATCAAGAATACGAACAGGGTACTCTCGACATGAAAGGTTATCTTGGAGATCAAGTGTTTCATGGTCTACTTCGCTGATGGGGTCCTTGAAGCAACGCCTGAGTTGAGAGACGTGGAAGACATCATGAACCTGGGAGAGGTGAGGGGGTAGTTACAATTGGTAGGCAACTTCTCCATGTTTAGCGAGAATGCGAAAGGGACCAATGTAATGTGGATCCAACTTGCCTTTGATACCAAAGCGATGGGTACCCTTTAGAGGAGTAACCCGAAGGTAAGCCATCTCTTCCAGATTATAGATTTCTTCCCTATGATGACGATCATAATAGCTTTTCCGAAGAGACTTGGATGTTTTCAATTTCTCACGAACAATGCGAACCTGCTCTTCTGCATCCTGAATCATATCTGGTCCAAAGAATTGTCTTTCACCGGTTTCTGAACAGTTTAGGGGTGTTCGACATTTCCGTCCATAGAGAAATTCAAAAGGAGCCATGCCCAAACTAGATTGGAAGCTATTGTTATACGCAAATTCAGCAAAAGGAAGAGAGTTCTCCCATTTCTTTCCAAAAGAGATAACACAAGTGATACGGTGAGGATAGTTCTCTTACTCCTCGTTGGTTACCCCAAGTGGAAGGTGAGATGTAGCATAGCAACAAATTTCCCTCGGTAAAGATACCAAGGTTTGTCTCCAGTAGGACTCGCAGAAATACAAGAAGGTGGTAAAGTGAACAATGGCGCCGAGGTTGCTAGCTTCACCTGGACCTGCCCACAGATACAAATAACTTTGCTCCCAATGAGTACAGAGGAGTTGTCAATTCCTCTGACCTTGCTGTTTACAAAGGATGCCCGCAAGAGATAATAATAGTGGCAACTGAAAGTAAACTAAAGGTGTAAACAATAATTTGAAGATGGACCGAGGTCCCGTGATTTTCACTAGTGATGTCTCTCTCCCAAAATACGATAAAAGTGCTAGCGAGGTAAACAAATCTCAGCTGGGAAATTGAGAGAATTATGAAGGCACCGCAATGCTAACTATGCTGCAAAGAAAGGAAGGGCTCAAAAGAAATGGGCAGTACGCCAAGGTAAGTAGACCGAAATCCAACTGCATCTACTACGAATCATCCACCTTGAGATATCTATCCAGAACATCTCGCTGGTATTAAGTTGCGAATCCCACCCAAAGTGTAAACTCAAAGCAACTAACAACTGCATTAAAAGAACTTTGCGTAAAGTAAACAATCCTTGCACCCGCGGCTACAAGAACTGTTGTTTTATCCCTGGTGGCAACAGCACATCCCCTAGTCTCATGTTTCTGTCACTCAAGCTAGACATCAAGGGGCTGAACCCACAATCAAGCATAACGCTCCCTCTTGGAGTTGCAACAAATCACTTGGCCAAAGTAAAATACGGCAACGGAGAACATGCAAGAATTTACTCAAGAACAAAATATAAAAGAGAATAACCACATATATTACTCATCACAATCCGAACATAGTCTCATAATCCATCAGATCCCATCAAACTCAGCGTAGCAACGGCAGAAATTACAAAGATGCCTCGATCATGTGAGGCAGCTCACGTGGTCTCGAAAGTGGAAGCACAAAGAGGGGAGAGGTACATCACATAGCTACTAGTCACGGACCCATGGTCCAAGGGGGACTATTCACGGTACATACGGAAGGCGTCCATGGCTATGGATGGTCTCCCGGAGGGGGTTCCTCCTCCCGGCAGGGTGCCGGGGCAGCTTCTCCAGGCAGCCCCGATCTAGAAACGACGGCGGCGGTACAGAGGTGAGTTCGCGGAAAAGAGATCGATATTAGGGGTTTCCACCCCGACGGATAAATATAGGCGGAGGGGGGTGTCGAGGGGACCCACCAGGCAGCCAGGAGGCCTCCTGGCGCGGCCTAGGGTGGGGCCGCGCCAGGGACCCTCCTGGTCTCCTGGTGGTGGCCCCCCTCAGCTACCTTGGTGATTCCGGAAGCTTTCGGGTCGCTGATTTTTTATCCGATTTTTCCGGATTTTTGGAGCACTTTTAATGGCCGGAAAACCTGAAATACAAAAACAGCAGAAAACAGCAACTGGCAGCTGGGTGCACTGGGTTAATAGATTAGTCCAAATATGCTCAAAAGTGTATGAAAGTTCAAGCAAATCATGGCAAAATCACACAAAACATGCATGGAGCAAGCAGAAATTATAGATACGTTTGGGACGTATCAACATCCCCAAGCTTAATTCCTGCTCGTCCTCGAGTAGGTAAATGATAACAAGCATAATTTCTGTGGTGACATGCCACACAACCATATAAGGACTTTTAAGTAAAGCAATCAAAGCATGCAATTCAATTCAAGTCTTAACAAGCAAGAGTCTATATTAGCATTGCCACAAGTAACAAAAGAACAAAAGGTGCAAGAGCTCTCGCTGTCCGTGACTCGAATGTCTACAGATGGTGTTTGCGTGCAAGAAGGGGACTGGGAAAAAGAGAGAAAAAGGTTGTTGAGAACAACTATCTACTAAAGTTTCACACTTAGTCTCCTTTGGATTCTTATCTTGACTCGTCCCCAGACCACTAGCCAGGTACAAGTCAAACTGATCCACTCCCTTTCTATATTTTGAGCACTCATGCAATGGATGAGCGCGAGCAAGAAATTTGACACCTAAAATGCGAAACAAAAAGAAGGTGGAGGAGGAAGACAAAAAGGTGTGAAAGGCTCACATCAATGAGGACAATCATAGGCGAGAGAAGGCCATATGATAGATATGATGTGAGGAGCAGGGATTGCCATGCAACGGATGCACATGTGAGCTAAAAGCTCTCTAAGGATACTAGTGGGGGTGCATCTAACTTGCTTGCTCAAGAAGACCTAGAGCTTGTTTGAGGAGGCTCATCGTTGGAATATACAAGCCAAGTTCTATAGTGTGAAGGTCCCCACATAGCTATATGCATGATGATGATCTCTATGGAGTACAAGGGATAGAGGATGAAGTACTAGTGTGGATCTCTCAAAAGGAATAGTAGTGTGCCCCCTTCTCTCTTTTTATTTTTCTTTTTCTCTTTTTTCTAATTTTTGTATTTTTTTGGTGGCCTCAATGGCTCTTTCTATTTAACTCTCATTTGTCCTGTTTGGGATCTTTTGATTTTGTCCTCTTTGGGATCTTTTCCTCACTTTAGGGGCAACACTCTATATTTTACAAGAATATAGGAGATCTTTCACACTTTAGAAAGGTACTCACATAAAGAAGATATAACTATCATGATGCAAATGTATGCTTCTTCCAGGATAGCAGGATATGCAATGATACTAGCTCGACATGTAGCAATGATTAGGGCAAGGCCCAACTAGCATGCGGCTCATCGATCAAGCAAGTAGCATGTATGACATGAGGATCAAGTCATGAGAAGGTGGATGTTGCATGGCAATGTATCTCGGAAAGGCTATGGAAATGCCTTATAGGTAGGTATGGTGGCTGTTTTGAGGAAAGATATAAGGAGGCTTATGATGACAGAGCGTATCGTGCCAAGGGTTTGGATGCACCGGTGAAGTATGCGCCAACTCTCAAGGTGAGAAAGGGCAATGCACGGTACCGAAGAGGCTAGAAAAAGTATAGGTGGGTGGAAGTGTCAACTTTCGAATACTCACATTAGTCCGAAGAACTCATGCACTTATTATCGGTAACTCTCAATCTAATCAGGAGTCTCACAAAGAGACAAGTACCCCGAGGAGGAGTGTATGGGGATTTGGTTATCCTTGCGCATCCTCGACTCATGGTACGTGAGTGTACTCTAATATTCGAACCCTCCAGAGGTTAGTCAACAGGGGTTTTTGGTTTTCGAAAATCACACGGATTGCCCAAAATACGACATCTATCACTAATAGGCTCGAGCTCTTGACACCAAAAGTTCAAACATTACTCTAGTCAATACCTCAAAACTATTGCAAGTTACTACTACAAAGAGAACAACAACTTCAACTACCTACTTCTAGTCAAGACACAAAACTCAGTGCAACAGGAAAACTCTCTAACAAGATAAAACATGCAACCTATAGAAAGTTCAACCTAAAACAAAAGAAAAGCTCTAGAAAAACTAAAGCACTACAACTAAACAGAGCAGCAGCTAAGAAAAGAAAAAGAACAACTCACAGCTAAAAGAATAAGCATGCAAATCCTATGAGGAGTTCTAGTTTAAGAGGAGCATGTAATTCTCCCACACAAAAGAGTAAGATGGGGTCTAACTTGTTATGAACAGCAAACAAAGCAAAAACAAACCTGGAAAAGTAGAGAGCGAGACGCTCCAAGCATAGCACATAACACATGAAGTGATAAAAATATAGTGCAACGAGAGACGAACTGATAATTGTTGATGGAGAAGGGGATGAACGGGGGATTCCCCAAGATTAGACGCTTGAGTCTCCTTGAATATTTCTTGGGGATGCATGGGGCATCCCCAAGCTTGAGCGTTTGACACTCCAAGATCTTCTTTCATCCTCTTCCATCGCGCACTTGAAAACTCCCTTCATACATAACTCATTGTAGACTGATTAGAGAGGTTAGTACCCAACTAAAATAATTTTTCTCTACTGGAAATAAATATAATATTCAAGATATACCATCTCTCAAGATTTCCAAAAGGTTTTTGCAAAGAAAAAGCAAGCTTAAGGTTTGCAAAACGAAGAAAAGGCAAAACATGACAGAATCTGTGAAAAACAGACCAGCAGGTAGAAACGAATTTTTTAGGGGTACTTCTGCAACTCAAATAAAAAAACTCAGAACATACGCAAGTTTCGTAATTGTATAGATCACGCTGTGTAAAAAACTCAGCTCAAAAAGATGAACTGGGATTTTTCTATGATTTTTCTAGTCACGAAGACAGAATCTGTTTTCTGGACAGCATGTCACAACTTTCACTCCCCTTGTCGTATGAGGCTATAAAAGGCACAAAGCTTGAAAAATAAAGATACAATGATGTTGCTACAGTAGTAACAATCATCAAGACCACTAAGAACAGAAGAAAAGCAAAAATAAGAACCTAAATTCGTTGCGGGCTGCCTCCCGAAAGCGCTTCTTTAGAGCCATTAGCTAGGCTTAAAGCAGAAGATCAAGTCTTTTCAAGAAATTAACTAGCCCGTGTGACGGACTCAAAAGGCAACTTAATATTTTTCCTTGGGAAGTGTTTCATCCATTTCTTGAGAGGGAATTGGAATTTGATATTCCCCTCTTTCATGTCAATAACAACACCAACTGTGCGAAGAAAAGGACGTCCCAAAATAATTGGATAAGAAGGTTCACATTCAATGTCCATAATAGTAAAATCAACGGGAACATAGTTGTCATGGACAATGATAAGAACATCGTCGATCTTCGCCAAAGGCTTCTTTACGGAAGAATCAACAAGACGAACACCAAAATAACAGGGATCAAAAGGTTTCAATTCAAGCATATCATACATTCTTTTGGGCATAACGGAGGTACTTGCTCCAACATCACAAAGAGCATAACAAGAGAAGTTATTCAATTTGATTTTTATCATAGGATCCCAACCATCTTCTAGCTTCCTAGGTATGGAGGCTTCTAGTCTAAGCTTCTCCTCCCTAACTTTGATTAGAGCATTAGTGATATGCTCTGTGAAGGCAAGATTAAGTGTGCTAGTGTGGGGGTCTCTAGACATCTTGGGTAGGAAACCAATAACTTCAGGTAAAGTGCAGTTGTTAAAGTCTAGGTCACTACTATCTATCAAGGAGGTAGTGATATCATTTAGACTCACTTGTTTGAAAGCCTCTATGTTCATAGAGGTTTCTTCATCTATGGTCGAGGTGGTAGCATCGCCATTTGTAGGTCTAGTGGGACTAGGGGTGTGATGGGTGCTAACTGTTTGGACATCCTCAACTACTTGGATAGTGGCTACTGTGTGGTAGGTAGGAAGGCTCTTAATTCTATCCTCTTCCTATTTTTCTCTAGCCCATCTTTCTTTGAGTTTAGCCATCATCCTAATATTTTCATTGATTTGTAACTGGATAGCATTAATAGGAGTGAACTTACTCTCCTCAAGGGGAGAGGTTCTAATTTTTAACATCTCAACATCAAGGGCTAAGTTGTCTATCTTCAAACAAAGATTATCTCATTTAACTAGTTTTTCTTCCACATTCTTGTTGAAGGCTTTTTGGATAGTGATAAAGTCTCTAAGAATACTCTCTAGTTCAGAGGTGGGGTTCTTGTTGCTAGGGTAGGTGTTGTTGTTCCCATAAGTGGATGGAAGCAGTCTAGGATTACTAGCAAAGTGGCCCCTATAAGCATTATTATTAAAGTTTTTTCTAGCAATGAAATTCACATCTACTTGTTGCTGAGCAACCAAGGAATTTAAAGGAACATCCTAAGGATCAATAGAAGCTTGCTTGGTAAGTAGAGACATGATGAGGTCAACCTTTTCATTTAGAGAGGAGATCTCCTCGACAGAATTTACCTTCTTACCAGTTGGAGATCTTTCGGTGTGCCACTGAGAGTAGTTCAGCATCATCTCATCAAGTAGCTTTGTGGCAGCACCAAGTGTGGTTGACATAAAAGTTCCTCCCGCGTCCGAATCTCATAGCTTCCGCGAGGTAAAGTTCAAGCCTGCATAAAATGTCTAGATAACCAACCAGGTAGTCTGTCCATGTGTGGGGCAGTTCTTGACAAGCGTCTTCATACGTTCCCAGGCCTGGGCAACGTGTTCATTATCCAATTGCCTGAAATTCATAATGTTACTCCTTAATTGAATAATTTTAGCAGGGGGATAATACTTCCCTATAAAAGCATCTTTGCATTTGCTCCAAGAATCGATAGTATTCTTGGGTAAGGATTGCAGCCACTCCTTGGCTCTTCCTCTCAGAGATAAAGGAAAAAGTTTCAGCTTGACGATGTCTCCATCCACTTCCTTGTACTTTTGCATATCATAGAGCTCGATAAAATTGTTTAAGTGCAAGGCAGCGTCCTCTCCAGCACCTGAGAATTGATCTTTCATAACAAGATTAAGAAGAGCAGGTTTAATTTCATAAGAAGGTGCTAAAGTGGCAGGTGGAGCAATAGGAGTGCAGATAAAGTCACTATTGTTGTGACTAGTAAAGGCACACAAGTGGTATTTTCATTGGAACCCGTGGTAGCATCATGTATTTTTGGTATTTTTGATAAGGGACACAAAAATAAAAACTGAAAGGTAAACTAACAAGACTAAAAAGCAAAGATAAAAGATAGTGTGCAACTCCCCTATCTTGTAGACTGGAGTCCCCGGCAACGGCGCCAGAAATTAGCTTGATACGGTGAGGACAGTTCTCTCACTCCTAGTTGGTTACCCCAAGTGGAAGGTGAGATGTAGCATAGCAGCAAATTTCCCTCGGTGAAGATACCAAGGTTTGTCTCCAGTAGGACTCGCAGAAATACAAGAAGGTGGTAAAGTGAACAATGGCGCCGAGGTTGCTAGCTTCACCTAGACCTGCACACAGATACAAATAACTTTGCTCCCAACGAGTACAGAGGAGTTGTCAATTCCTCCGGCCTTGCTATTTACAAAGGATCAACGCAAGAGATAATAATAGTGGCAACTGAAAGTAAACTAAAGGTGTAAACAATAATTTGAAGATGGACCGAGGTCTCGTGATTTTCACTAGTGATGTCTCTCTCCCAAAAGACGATAAAAGTGCTAGCGAGGTAAACAAATCACAGTTGGGCAATTGAAAGAATTATGAAGGCACCACAATGCTAACTATGCTGCAAAGAAAGGAAGGGCTCAAAAGCAATGGGCAGTACGCCAAGGTAAGTAGACCGAAATCCAACTGCATCTACTACGAATCATCCACCTTGAGATATCTATCCAGAACATCTCGCTGGTATTAAGTTGCGAATCCCACCCAAAGTGTAAACTCAAAGCAACTAACAACTGCATTAAAAGAACTTTGCGTAAAGTAAACAATCCTTGCACCGGCGGCTACAAGAACCGTTGTTTTATCCCTAGTGGCAACAGCACATCCCCTAGTCTCATGTTTCTGTCACTCAAGCTAGACATCAAGGGGCTGAACCCACAATCAAGCATAATGCTCCCTCTTGGAGTTGCAACATATCACTTGGCCAAATTAAAATACGGCAATGGAGAACATGCAAGAATTTACTCAAGAACAAAATATAAAAGAGAAGAACCAAATATATTACTCATCACAATCTGAACATAGTCTCATAATCCATCAGATCCCATCAAACTCAGCATAGCAACGGCAGAAATTACAAAGATGCCTCGATCATGTGAGGCAGCTCACGATGTCTCGAAAGTGGAAGCACAAAGTGGGGAGAGGTACATCACATAGCTACTGGTCACGGACCCATGGTCCAAGGGGGACTACTCACGGTACATACGGGAGGCGTCCATGGCTATGGATGGTCCCTCGGAGGGGGTTCCTCCTCCCGGCAGGGTGCCGGGGCAGCTTCTCCAGGCAGCCCCAATCTAGAAACGGCGGCGGCGGCGGTACAGAGGCGAGTTCGCGGAAAAGAGATCGATATTAGGGGTTTCCACCCCAAGGGCTAAATATAGGCGGAGGGGGGGGTGTCGAGGGGACCCACCAGGCAGCCAGGAGGCCTCCTGGCGCGGGCTAGGGTGGATCCGCGCCAGGGACCCTCCTGGTCTCCTGGTGGTGGCCCCCCTTCGCTACCTTGGTGATTCCGAAAGCATTTTTTATCTCATTTTTATCTGATTTTTCCTGATTTTTTGGAGCACTTTTAATGGCCGGAAAACCTAAAATACAAAAACAGCAGAAAACAACAACTGGCAGGTGGGTGCACTGGGTTAATAGATTAGTCCAAATATGCTCAAAAGTGTATGAACGTTCAAGAAAATCATGGCAAAGTCACACAAAACATGCATGGATAAAGCATAAATTATAGATACGTTTGGGACCTATCAACAAGCTCTGAGCATGTCTTCGAGAATTTGATTGACCCTTTCTACTTGACCACTTGATTGGGTATGAAAAGCGGAGCTAAAGGAGAGGTGGGTTCCCATAGCATTCTGAAAACTTTCCCAAAATCGAGAGGTGAAAAGACTACCACGGTCTGAATTGATTTCCAAAGGAATACCATGAAGAGACACAATTCGAGAGACATACAAGTCTGCTAACTGGCTAGCAGTTATACTCTCGCGAACAGGAAGGAAATGAGCAACTTTGGAAAGACGATCAATTACCACGAAGATGGCATCATTTACTTTCTGGGTTTTAGGAAAGCCAGTGATGAGGTCCATACTAACTTTATCCCACTTCCACTCAGGAATAGGAATGTTTTCTTTAATGTACCGGATACCTCGTGCACATTTCTGTGCAGCTTTGATATGATCCTCAAGAGTTGGTTTCACTACCAAGGTGGAAAGGAATCCATAAGGAACAATCTAAAGATTAAGCTTTCGAAGTTCCTCATAGAGAAGTGGTTGATACTGTTGTAACATGAGGTTGTTACAATACGACTTACGACTTAGTGCATCAACCATGACATTGGCTTTGCCTGGGGTATAAGAGATTCCTACGTCGTAATCTTTTATCAACTCAATCCAGCGTCTTTGCCCGAGATTAAGATCTGGCTGGGTGAATATCTATTTGAGGCTTTGGTGATCGGAATAGATCTCACAACGATTACCAAGGAGGTAATGTCGCCAAGTCTTAAAGGCATGAACTACGACAGCAAGTTCAAGATCATGGGTAGGGTAATTGTCTTCATGTGGACGCAATTGGCGAGAAGCGTATGCTACCACATGTTGATCTTTCATAAGAATGCATCCTAACCCTTGCCGTGAAGCATCAAAATAGATATCGAAATTCTTTTTGGTGTCTGGAGGTGCAAGTACGGGTGCAAAAGTCAATCTTCTTTTCAGCTCTTGAAATCTTTCCTCGCACTTGGAAGTCCCTTCAAATTTATTATCTTTCTTGAGGAGACCAGTTAGAGGCTTTGCAACTTTGGAGAAGTTCTCAACGAAGCGGCGGAAATAGCTTGCTAAGCCAAGAAAACTCCTAACTTGCTTAACCGATTCAGGTGGAGTCCACTCAATGACGGCCTGAACTCTCTCGGGATTGACAGCAATGTGTTTTGCAGAAACCACGTGGCCTAGATAGGTCACTTCTGGTAGACAAAACTCACACTTAGAGAACTTGGCATACATGCGATGCTCTCGAAGTTTCATCAATACCATCCTAAGATGCTCTGCGTGCTCTTCTTTGTTCTTTGAGTATATAAGGATGTCATCAAGATAAACTACGACGAACTTTTACAAGTACTCCATGAAGATCGAATTCATTAAGCGCGAAAATGTGGCCGAGGCATTGGTTAAACTGAAGGTCATGGCGGTGTACTCGTAAATACCATAACAAGTAGTGAAATCCGTTTTGGGAATGTCCTCGTTTCTAATTTTGATTTGATGATAGCACAATCTCAAATCCATCTTGGAGAAGACTAAGGATCCAGCAAGTTGATCATAAAGATCATTGATCCTGGGAAGTGGGTACTTGTTATTTATCGTTTCTAGATTAAGCGGGCGATAATCTACGCACATACTTTCTGTTCCATCTTTTTTCGTTACAAACAGAACGGGGCAACCCCATGGCGATGAGCTAGGGAGGATGAACCCTTTTACCAACAAAGCTTCGAGTTGGATTTTTAGCTCAGCTAACTCATGTGGGGCCATTCTATATGGGCGTCTGGAAATTGGGGCGTTGCCTGGCATAAGATCAACTATGAGTTCTACACATCTGTCGAGTGGCATGCCCGGCAGCTCTTCAGGAAAGACATCCGGGAAGTCACAAATCACGGGATATCTTCAAGGTCGGGAATGAGAACTACATTCAATGAATGCAACTAGGTTCTCGAACTTGGTGAGGTGTAATCGATTGTCTGGCCTAAAGGATGGGTAAGTTTAACTGACTTGGCTTCACAATCAAGGACAACATTTTGTATCGACAACCAATCCATACCTAAGATGACATCAATGTCTGAATACTTGAGGGCTATATGAGAAGCAAGGAATACAAGACCCTCAATGGAAATTTCATTCTCATGACTCACCATGGTGGCGCACCATTCAGATCCCGGGGTGCGCACTACCAAAGGAGTACACAAGGATTCAAAAGGAATACCATGAAAAGTTGAAAAACTCTCAGACATAAAAGAATGAGAAGCTCCTGGATCAAAAAGAACAGAAGCTGGGATGAAGTTGATAGGAAGGGTACCGAGTACAACATCGGTTTCCTTATGGGATTCCTTAATGGATACATGATTCACATAACCATGTTCATAAGCATGAGGCTTGACATTGGAAGATTTGGGTTGTGTCTTACCACGACGAAAGGCTTGCTTTGGATTAGGAGTGGTAGCTACATGATTTTGGGGACACTCTCGAAAATTATGGCCAGATTGTCCACACTGGAAACAACCACCACGTGGAATGAAAGGAACATGAGAACTTGATTGTCCATAAAAATTCCAAGGAGGAAGATTGGGTTGAGGTGGTTGATGGTCTAGAAGCACTTATAGTATGACTGACGTCACTGGAGGGAATCCATACACAGCGTTTCCGAGAACCTGAGAGAGAAGATGGTGCAAACTCACGATCACACTTACGAGACTCTTCATATAATTCATTTTCATACTCGGCCTTGAAGGCTTTGTTGACTAACTCCTGGAAGTTTACGAATTCTTGAAGGTTCTGGTCATGACGAAGGACGGGGCTAAGTCCCTTGCGGAACCTTGCGTGCTTCTTGGCATCGGCGGATATCTCCTCTTGGGAATAACGTCCTAGACGAGTGAACTCAGTCCTATACTCATGAAGAAACATCTTCCCTTGGGTAATACTTCAAAAATCTTCTATCTTTTGCTCCATCAGCTGATCCGGAATATGATACCCTCGGAAATCATCACAGAGTTCCTGCCAAGTCACCACATGACCTACATGCTGCATTGCTATAAATTCTCCCATCACTAAAGAGCAGCACCTTCCAGAAAGTATGCCGCGAATAGCACACGATCAATAGGAGCAACATGAGCCGTCTCAAGATTACGTTCAAGGGAACGGAGCCAATCATCGGCATCGAGGGTCTCAGAAGAACATCAGAATACTGGCGGGTTGAGGAGGATGAAGTCCTGGATGGTAACAACACTATTACGCTGACGAGAAGTGTTCTGCTCAATACGGTCTAGAAGGCGTGTCTGATCACGACGATTCTGCTCAACCTCCATCACGATTTCCTCCGCGGAAGCCGGTGGTGGAGGATCACCATCATCTCTATTACCAAGACTAAAATCAACACAAAGATTTCCACGTGACATTCTGTGTGATAAGAATCAACAATCAGAATAGGATTTATGACAGAATTCTAAGCTAAGACAACAAGACTACAATGCAACAACATCGAAGGAACAGTCGGACAACATCACGGCTGCATCAGGATGAATAATGAGACAACCAGCAAGATAACATACATCACTTCCCTAAGAACACTATGGAATGATGACTCTGGAAGACCACAACACTCCTACAGCTACAAAGAAGCAATCAACGAGATGTCCTAGTAAAGACATAGATGAGCATAGTCCTATCTTCCTGTAGAACAAGATGAGGATGACTCAGAGCTCAGATCGATGAGTGTAAGGAGAAAAAATAAGTCTTATGTTGTTCCCTTATGCCCAAAGTAACTATATAGTTATAGAATGCTAGACTCGACATCGGCCAAGGTTTGATAATCCTATAGACAATCTTGCTCTGGTACCAAGTCTCCCGGGACCCGGAATTTGCGTATGTAATTCTAGCCTCAATTCAATCATATGGAGAGCCGAGAGTCATACCCACTCACCATAATAGACGAGGCCCGGTATATAAATCTCTCGGAAAGCTCGAACGTGAGGGGCATCCCATTCAGGGCCGGATGATCAACTATAATGGGTTCCTCATCGTCCTCTCACAAGTCTAAATGCTTATGGGTGATGAACTCCCATACTCATAGACAAGTCGCCTCAACCATATTGTCGATTGAACCTTTGCATTTAACTAAATAGACTCCAGCCCGATTCACTTAGTCGGGGCCTCGAGCGGGCTCGATCGTACAACGAAGTGTGACACGTAATGGGATCAGATGAGGACATCTCCGTACACGCAATCGCATCGCGATGCTCCGTGTTGCTCACAACTCAAGGCCACATGGATGTAAGAAAGACCGCTAGCGAGAACACAACCAAGCTATCGAACCCCACACATGACATCCACGTTATAAACATACACGCAACATGCATGCCAAGTGTATAACAGGAGGTAACACACCATGAACTCTACAAACTCATAGTTTTATTGCATCTGCTAAAATGAGCAGACATAGCAGTTGTATTACAAGCAGAGATCACATGACTGTGACCCAACATTACATCAAACAACAATGGAAGCAAATTATGTCTTAGTAAAGACAAGTTTAACAAATGGCTTAAGAAGCCTGAAAGAAAGTACAACGACCCTCCAAAGGAACCAGGCTGCTGTCTGGAACTATACAACTTAGTCCACGTCGAGCTCGAGGTAGAGGCCACCATCAGGGTCAGTGGTCTCGTCTCTAAAACATAAAATAAGAAAACGTGAGTACAAAGACGTACTCAGAAAGACTTACATCGGAACTATAATACTCATGCTCAGGTATCAAGGCAAAGGGAGGTGGGTTGGTAATGCAGAAGTGCCATCTTTGACTTGGCTAACCTGTACTACGATTACCAGAAAGAGGTAAGGAGCGTAATCGAGTCCATATGTCCAAGTTTCCAATCAATACACCACTATAGATCCTTCCTCGACTTTCCATGAGAAAACAAACCATAACACTCATGCTTATCTTGGCAATTTTAGAGTATCCATTGAAGTTTTCTATGATCAAGTATAGGTCTCCAAGTAGTCCATAACCGCGGACACGACTATTCAAATAGTTTATTAATCCTGCAAGGGTGTACTGCTACACACACGCACACACCAGTTACCGCCTGGGAGTGGACCCTTCAAGCGAGTACCGGCGAGGATGTTGCCACGACACTTCACTCACAACACCATCTCTAGTCATAGGGAGTCGCCTATTTGAGTTGGGACTCGGAATTCTGCCGATTATTCGGATGCAGACTCAAACGTTGCGAGACAAGCCATCAAGCTCAACTCGATCATGATCACATGATTCAAATCCACCACAACCTATGTCCACCACTTACCTTGATGCACCTGCTTGAGACCGTTTAAAGTTCGAACTACTTGCGACTCCTTGACCTGGTCTGGGGTGAGGTACTAGGCAGAGATGGGTCAGTGAGACCAATGTGTGGTCGTACACTTAGTCTTGGATAACACCACAAGAACTCGGGCATAAGGCGGTGTTCAACGAGACAACCCACTGTGTACTCCCTGATATGTCCAAAACGTATCTATAATTTCTGCTTTCTCCATGCCTCTTTTGTGTGATATTGCTATGTTATTGATGAACTTCCATACACTTATGATCATATTTCGACTAACCTATTAACTCAGTGCACCCCAGTGTTAGTTCCTGTTTTCTGCTGTTTTACTATTTCAGGTTTCCCCGATATTAAAAGTGCTCCAAAAATTCAGGAAAATCCAATAAAAAAAATCAGCGCTTCGGAAGCTTCGGGAATCACCGACAGGGGCCAGAGGGGACCCACAAGGGCCCCAGGCACCCTCCCGGCGCGCCCTAGGGTGGGGTCGTGCCAGGGGGCCGCCTGGACCCCTGGTGGCCCCCCTGGCTGCCCCCCTTCGCCCATATATTCTCCGTGACGCGAAACCCCCAAAGACAGAACCCTTTTTCGCGATCTCTCCTCTGTTCCGCCGCCGCCGCACTTCCAAGATCGGGAGCACCATGAGACCTCTTCCCGGCACCCTGCCGGAGGGAGGAACCACCTCCGGGAGCTTCTCCACCACCATGGATGCTTCCCGGATGAACCGTGAGTAGTCCACCTTGGACCATGGGTCTATGATCAGTAGCTATGTGGTGTTCTCCTCCCCTCTTTGTTCTTCATGGATTAGACCTCGTGAGCTGCCCTACATGATCGAGGCACATATGTATTCTTTCTGCTGTTGCTATGTTGAGTTTGCTGGGATCCGATGGATTATGAGACTATGTTCAGATTGTGTTTGAGTAATATATTTGATTCTCCTCTTTTATATTTATGTTCTTGAGTAATTCTTGCATGTTCTCCGTTGCTGTTTATTGTTCAGATTGTGGGTTCATGCCCCCGATGACTAGCTTGAGTGACAGAAACATGAGTCTAGGGGATGTGTTGTTGCCACAAGGGGGAAAACAACGGTGCTTGTACTTTCGGGTGCAAGGATTGTTTACTTTACGCAAAGTTCTTTAATGCAGTTGTCTGTTGCTTTGAGTTTACACTTTGGGTGGGATTCACAACTTTACGTAAATATCTCAAGGTGGATGGTTAAAAGGTAGATGCAGATGGATTTCGGTCTACTTGTCTTGGCGTACCGCCCATGCTTTTGAGGATCTTTCTTTCTTTATAGCATAGTTAGCATTGGTTTGCGCACATAATCCTGTCAATTGCCCAGCTGTAATTTGCTTACCTCGCATAGCTATTTATCGTCTTTTGGGAGAGAGACATCATTAGTGAACATCATAGGACCCCGGTCCATATTTCAGATACTGTTTACACCCAATATTTATTTACTGCTTTATTTACTTTTCTGTTGGTATCACTATCATTATTATCCCGTGCGTGTGATCCTTTGTAAACAACAAGGCCGGAGGAATTGAAAAATCCTCTGTACTCGTTGGGAGCAATGTTATTTGCTGTGTGTGCAGGTCCAGGTCAAGGAAGCAACTTTTGTCTTAAAAACGGTGCCATTGTTTCCTTGCCACCTACTTGTCGATCTTGGAGTCCTACTGGTCGATCCTCAACCTTAGCATCTTCGCTAAGGGAAATTTGCTGCTATCTACATCTCAACCTTCCACTTTGGGTAACCAACGAGGGGGCGAGAAATCGTACCATAAAAAGCAATTTCCGGCGCTGTTGCCTGGGACTCCACTCTTCAAGATAGAGGAGTTGCACACTATCTTTTATCTTTGCTTTTTAGTCTTTTTAGTTTACTTTTCAGTTTTTGCTTTAGTGTTCTTTATAAAAAAAAAGTTATCTTGCTTTTAGTTATCCTTTCTGTTTAGTCAAGCATGTTAGGATTTGGTGCCTTGAGGGAATCAGAAGTCTTAGATTTCCATCAAAGGGATGGAGAAAATATGAAGAAGGCATGGGACAGAATTTCTGATGCACATAAGAGAATTATGCCTTGGATACCTATAAAAATTGTGCTTAGAAATTTTTACCAAGCTCTCTTTACACGGTGCAAACACTCTCTTGATATTATAGCCGAAGGAGATTTCTTAGCTTGTGATGAAGCTAGAGCTCTTGAAATTATACATGGTCTATCTAGTTACTTTGTTTATGATCATAGTTTTGATACTGTTATAGATAGACTTACTACTATTGAAAAGAGAATGGATGCTCTAAACTTGAGAGAAGCAAAGAAACCCCAGCCAAATAAGAAAGATGTTTATGAGTTAGATGGTGACTGTGAACCCTTTGTTAGAATTGGCATCTCTAATCAGGACTTCCTTGCTTTTTGTGATATTGGATCCATGGTCTCTACTATGCCAAAAGTTGTTTATGATTCTTTAAAATTTAACATGGACAAATTGTCATCCTATCATGAACATGCTAATGGAGATATTTCTGAGGTCTAGGGAAGGATAAAAGATGTACCAGTGACATTCCTTAAAGGGATTGCAATGGTTGATTTCTTCGTCATGAAGCCAAATCAAGGAAACATAGTGCTTGGAAGGGATTTCCTTAGGGCCGTAAAAGGCTTCATTGATATAGGTAAGGGACAAATACGCCTACACGGGAAGGAAAAAGGTATGTACCCCTTTCCTAAAAGAAACAAGGATGAACTTGTTGAGGAACCATTTGAATCGATTTACAACTCCGATTATTATGATGATCTTTGATTCCTTCTTTTTGCATTAAGCCTAGCTAATGGCTTTAAAGAAGCGCTTTCGGGAGGCAGCCCACAACGAATTTAGGATTTACTTTTTGTTTTTCTTCTATTTTTAGTGGTCTTGATGATTGTTACTACTGTAGAAACATCATTGTATCTTTACTTTTCAAGATTTGTGCCAATTATAGCCTCATATGACAAGGGAAGTGAAAGTTGTGACATGCTGTCCAGAAAACAGATTCTGTCCTCGTGACGGGAAAAATCACAGAAAAATCCCAGTTCATCTTTTTGAGCTGAAATGTTTAGACAGCGTGCTCTATACAATTACGGAACTTTCGTATGTTCTGAGTTTTTTGATTTGAGTTGCGGAAGTATCCCTAAAAAATTCTTTACTACCTACTGGTCTGTTTTTCAAAGATTCTGTCCTGTTTTTCCTCTTCTTCGTTTTGCAAACCTTAAGCTTGCTTTTTCTTTGCAAAAACTTTTTGGAAATCTTGAGAAATAGTAGATCTTCAATAATATCCTTATTTCCAGTAGAGGAAAATTTATTTTATTATGGGTACTAACCTCGCTAATCAGATTATGATGAGTTATGTATGAAGGAAGTTTTCAAGTGTGCGAGGGAAGATGATGAAAGAAGATTCTGGAGTGTCAAGTGCTCAAGCTTGGGGATGCCCCCATGCATCCCCAAGAAATATTCAAGGAGAATCAAGCGTCTAAGCTTGGGGATGCCCCCGTGCATCCCCTTCTCCATCGACAATTATCAGTTCGTCTTTCGTTTCACTATATTTTTATCACTTGATGCGTTATGTGCTATGCTTGGAGCGTCTCGCTCTTAGGTTTTATTTTTAGTTTTCTTTAGATTTTGCTTGCTTTTCATAACAAGTTAGAACCCAGCTTTATTTGTGTGGGACAGAAACACGCTCCACTTTCAAAATCTAGAACACAACATAGGATGCTTCATGCTTATCTTTGCTGTGTGTGTTCTTTATCTTTTCATAGCTGCTGTCAAGTCTAGCTCTTAGTTTTCATGCTTATCTTTTTAAGAGCTTTTGTTTAGTTTTTTGCTGGAACTCTCTTGAGTTTTCATGTTTATCTTGTTTAGAGAGTTTGCCTGTTGCACTGAGTTGTGTGTCTTGACTTGAAGTAGGTAATTGAGGTTGCTATTCTTTTGTAGTAGTAACTTGCAATAGTCTAAGGAGGAGATGGCCAAGGTGTCCAAGCCCAAAGAGAAATTTAGCTCTACTAGTCTTTAATGATTAGTACAATCTTAGAGATGTTTGCTAAGTGGAATAAACTTCCACTTCAAGAGAACTGTGGTTGCTGGAAACCTCTTTTGGTGTATTGGAAATGTAATAGTCTGCCAAAAACCTATCAATGCTATGTACTTGACTGCCTGTCATACCTGAACCATGTATGGCCCCTTTATGGTGAAATTATCTGCAATTTGCTCTCTTGGATTGGCATGGGGAATGAGAATGTTTCTTATTCTAGTTGGAATACTTTGTGTGGTTACAATGAATAACAACAGAACCTGGAATATACTTAACTGGAATGTTAGGGGAATCAATGCTAAAGACAAATGGAATGCTATCAGTCACAAGATAGAGGAGAGCTCTTGTGATGTAGTCTGCCTGCAGGAAACAAAAAGAGAAGAATTTGACCTTCAGTACTTGAGAAAGTTCTGCCCTAAGAGGATTTCTAAATTTGTATTCCTTCCATCTGTGGGAGCTTCTGGAGGAATCCTATCAGCATGGAATGATGCCATTCTGGAGGGAGAACTTGTGTTTCAAAACAAATTCTCCCTTTTTGTGCAATTCACTAACAGGATTTCAAATCAAACTTGGATTTTGACCAACATATATGGACCATGTTCACAGGAGGATAAAGTGGAATTTCTTCAATGGTTTAGTAACATTGACATGCCTGAGGAGTGTGACTGGATCATCATTGGTGACTTCAACTTCATTAGATCACCAGATGACAGAAATAGACCTGGAGGGGACATCAATGAGATGCTTCTGTTCAATGAGGCCATCAACAAGTTGGGACTCACTGAACTTTCCCTAAAAGGCAGACAATTTACCTGGAGCAACATGCAGGAACATCCTTTGTTGGAAAAATGAAACTGGTTTTTCACTTCATCATCTTGGGCAACTTCATACCCTGCTACCACTGCCCTGCCCCTGGATAAACCAATTTCCGACCATCTCCCTTGAATGATTAAAATTGAGTCTAAGATCCCAAAATCAAGAATCTTCAGATTTGAAAATCACTGGATGAAACATGCTAACTTCATGCCTATTGTTCAATCTGCCTGGAACATTCTTATTGGATATTCAGATGCTGCAAAGAAAATCAATGCAAAACTCAAGAATGTCAGAAGGGCTCTAAAGCTTTGGGACAAGACACTTCCAACTCTAAAGATTGAGATTGGTAAAATGAATGAGTATATTTTTCTCTTGGTCCTCTTTGAAGAATTCAGAGATCTTACTGTGGAGGAATGGAATTGCAGAGTTCTACTGAAAGAGAATCTCCTGGATCTCCTTGATAGCCAAAAAACATATTGGCAGCAGAGAGGGAAAATTAACTGGGTCAGGTTGGGGGAGGAGAGCTCAGATTTATTTCATGCCAAAGCTACCCTAAACGACAGAAATAACTCGATTGCAGTTCTGCATGACAACAACAATGTTGATGTCTCTGACCATGATGGCAAAGCAGCCCTCCTCTGGAACATCTTCAAAAATAGAATGGGTCTTTCCAATGGGATAAGTATGCACTTTGATCTCAGTGAGTTATTTCACAGTTCCTATAACCCTCAAATTCTTCAGCAACTTGAGTTACCTTTCTCTCCTGTGGAGATCAAAGAAGTCATTGATGAGCTCCCAAATGGAAAGTCCCCTGGCCCTGATGGTTTTAATAATGAATTCATAAAAAAGTGTTGGTGCATCATTGGACCTGACATGGTGGAACTAACACATGCTTTTCATGCTGGTACAATTTCTCTTGAGAGTATCAACTCATCCTTCATCACTCTCATACCCAAGATTGCAAACCCTTGTTGTGCTTCTGACTTTAGGCCAATCTCTCTGCTGAACTCTGTTCTAAAGATCCTATCCAAGTTACTTGCAAATAGACTCCAGAAAGTGATCCTACAGCTTGTGCATGTCAATCAATATGGCTTCCTGAAAAATAGAGCTATCCAAGATTACATATGCTGGGCTTTTGATTATTTGCACCTATGTCACAAATCCAATGTGGAAACCCTGCTCCTAAAGCTGGACTTTGAGAAAGCTTTTGACACCATTGAGCACCAAGCAATCATAGAGATCCTGAAAGCAAAAGGTTTTGGTAGTTAATGGATCCACTGGATGGAGATGCTCTTCAACTCTGCTACATCTGCTATTCTGCTTAATGGAGTTCCTGAAAAAAAGTTCTACTGCAAAAGAGGGGTGAGGCAAGGAGATCCCCTGTCTCCCCTCCTATTTTTTTGGCTGCTGATCTACTCCAATCCATCCTTAATAAAGCCCAAGACTTGGGATTGCTATCTGCCCCAATACAAAGCAATGCCTGCCCTGAATTCCCAATTGCCCAATATGCTGATGATACTCTGATTGTGCTCAAGGCAGATACTAGGCAACTGATCTGTCTCAAGGCCCTCCTGAATACCTTTGCTGATGCCACTTGGTTGAAAGTGAACTACCATAAATCACACTTGGTTCCTATCAACATTGATGAACTGAGGGTGGATCATTTTACTAATACTCTCAATTGTTAGAGAGGTCATTTTCCAATAACCTACCTGGGAATTCCCTTAGGCATTCAGAAACCAAAAGTGGAGCATCTCATGCCCATAGTCAGAAGAATTGAAAAAAGGCTTTCTGGTATAGCAAACTTCTTGACCTATGCAGGCAGACTAGTGATGGGCAAGTCGGTGCTTTCCTCACTAGCTATGTATTGCATGACATGCCTTGATCTCCCTGAAACTGTCAAACAGCAAATCAACAAATACTTGAGGCACTGTCTTTGGAGAGGTTCAAACATGGAGGATAAGAAACCTGCTCTTGTGGCATGGTCCTCAGTCTGCAGGCCCAAAAAACCAGGGAGGACTGGGAGTCCTAAATATCAATGCCCAAAACAATGCTCCACTCCTAAAAAACTTGCACAAATTCTTCAACAGCCATGACATCCCATGGGTTAAACTGGTTTGGGAAGCTTACTACAGCACTGGTCATCTCCCATGTAGTCAAATGGTAGGATCATTTTGGTGGAAAGCACAGACTGCACTCCTGGACCAGTTTAAATGTATGGCTAGATGCACCATTGGAAATGGGACATCTGCATCTTTTTGGTTTGACCTCTGGAGCACTCAATGCCTGCACATTCAGTTGCCTCACATTTTCTCCTTTGCCAAAAACCAGTACATCTCTGTTCAAAAGTTCATGTCTACTGAATTCATGGAGGACCTGTGTTCCATCTCCCTCCTTCAACCCAAGCCTTCCAGGAATTCCAGATCATTGACTCACTTTGTCAAGAATTCAATCTAAGAAACAACTCTACTAGGCATGACCAATGGAGCTACATTTGGGGTAGCAAAAAGTTCAGCACTACCAGAGCTTACAGTTCCTTGATTGGAGTTAAATCTGTACCACCACACTTTAACCGGATCTGGACAACCAGTTGCCAACCAAAGCATAAAGTCTTCTTCTGGTTGATAATACAAGATATATTAAACACAAGGAACCTCCTCAGAAGAAAAACCTTCCACCTGCAGACTTATAACTGTGCCACCCTCAGTTGCCAAAGTGAAGAAACACTGCATCACCTGTTCTGGACATGTCCATTTGCATCTTCTTGCTGGGACTTTATATGCCCAAACAGAACCATCAGTGCCTCAATTCTTGAAGCTATCACTGACATGAAGCTGAAACTGAATGTCCCATTCTCAGTAGACATCATAATCATTGCTGTTTGGTGCATATGGATGGCAAGAAATGACAAAATCTTCAGGAACAAGGCTCCCTCCATGTTACACTGGAAGGAACACTATTTCAGTGAACTGAAACTCTTGAGATTAAGGATCAAAAGAAAACATTCAGAGTCATTCAAAGAATGGCTTGAATCTGCAATGTAATTCTCTTTGTTTTAAATTCTGGGCATATCTCAAGCCATGTAAACTTTTGTTATTATTTTAATGAAGTAAAAGCTGCAGTGGGGTTTGGCCCTACTGTTTCCCCCCTCAACTTGCAATAGTTTTGAGGTATTGCTTTGAGTAATGTTTGGACTTTTGGTGTCAAGAGATTTAGCCTATTAGTGATAGATGTTGTATTTTGGGCAATCCGTGTTTATTTTCAAAACTTACAAAATTAGTAGAGAACTTTAGCTACTAGATGGATAACTACTCTTTGGAGGGATCGAATATTAGAGTACACTCACGTACCATGAGTCGAGGATGCGCAAGGATAACCAAACCCCCATACACTCCTCCTCGGGGTACTTGTCTCTTTGTGAACCTCCTTATTAGATTGAGAGTTACCGATAATAAGTGCATGAGTTCTTCGTACTAATGTGAGTATTCGAAAGTTGACACTTCCACCATCCCATATTTTTCTAGCCTCTCCTGTGCCGTGCATTGCTTTCTTCTCACTCCGAGAGTTGGCGTCCACCTTCGCCGATACATCCAAACCCTTGGCATGATACGCTCTGTCATCATAAACCCCCTTATACCCTTCCTAAAAACAGCCACCATACCTACCTATCAAGGCATTTCAATAGCCTTTCCGAGATACATTGCCATGCAACATCCACCTTCTCATGACTTGATCTTCATGTCATACATGCTACTTGCTTGATCGATGAGCCGCATGCTAGTTGGGCCTTGCCCTAATCATTGCTACATGACGCGCTAGTATCATTGCATATCCTGCTGCCCTGGGAGATGCATAGATTTGCATACTTCATGATAGTTACATCTTCTTTATGATTTGAGTACTTTTGTAAAGTGTGAAAGATCTTCTATACTTCTTGTAATATATAGAGTGTTGCCCCTAAAGTGAAGAAAAGATCCCAAAGAGGAAAAAAAATCAAAAGATACCAAAGAGGACAAATGAGAGAGAAATAGAAAGAGCCATTGAGGCCACCAAAAAATACAAAAAATATAGAAAAAAGAGAAAAATAAATAAAAAGAGAGAAGGGGGCACAGTACTATTCCTTTTGAGAGATCCACACTCGTACTCCCTCTTATATCTTGTACTCCATAGAGATTATCGTTCATGCATATAGCTATGTGGGGACCTTCACACTATAGAACTTGGCTTGTATATTCCAATGATGAGCCTCCTCAAATAAGCTCTAGGTCTTCTTGAGCAAGCAAGTTGGATGCACCCCCACTAGTTCCATTGGAGAGCTTACCTTAGATCATATGTGCATCCGTTGCATGGCAATCCCTACTCCTCACATCATATCTATCATTTGGCTTTCTCTCGCCTATGATTGTCCTCATTGATGTGAGCCTTTCTCACCTTTTTAACTTCCTCCTCCACCATATTCTCTCTTTGCCATCCTAAGTGTCAACTTTCTTGCTTATGCTCATCCATTGCATGAGTGCTCAAAATATCGAAAAGGAGTGGATCATTTTGACTTGTACCTGGCTAGTGGTCTGGGCATGAGTCAAGATAAGATTCCAAAGAAGACCAAGTGTGAAACTTTAGTAGATTGAGTTCTTAACACAAAAATACCTTTTTCTCGTATATCCCTATCCCCTTTCTTGCACGCAAACACCATTTGGAGACATTCGATTCACAAACAGCGAGAGCTCTTGCACCTTTATGTTCTTATGTTGCTTGTTTCAATACTAAATATAGACTCTTGCCTGTTATGACTTGAATTGAATTACATGCCTTGATTGCTTTACTTAAAAGTTCTTATATGGTTGTTAGCTTGTCACCATATAAATTATGTTTGTTATCATTTACCTACTCGAGGACGAGCAGGAATTAAGCTTGGGGATGTTGATATGTCCAAAACGTATCTATAATTTCTGCTTGCTCCATGCCTCTTTTGTGTGATATTGCTATGTTATTGATGAACTTCCATACACTTTTGATCATATTTCGACTAACCTATTAACTCAGTGCACCCCAGTGTCAGTTCCTGTTTTTTGCTGTTTTTCTATTTCAGGTTTCCCCCATATTAAAAGTGCTCCAAAAGTTCGAGAAAAATCCAATGAAAAATCAGCGCTTCGGAAGCTTCAGGGTTCACCGAGAGGGGCCAAAGGGGACCCACCAGGGCCCCATGCGCCCTCCCGACGCGCCCTAGGGTGGGGCCGCGCCAGGGGGCCGCCTGGACCCCTGGTGGCACCCCTGGCTGCCCCCATTCGCCCATATATTCTCCTTGACGCGAAACCCCCGAAGATAGAACCCTTTTTCGCGATCTCTCCTCTGTTCCGCCGCCGCCGCGCTCCAAGATAGGGAGAACCAGGAGACCTCTTCCCTGCACCCTGCCGGAGGGAGGAACCTCCTCCGGGAGCTTCTCCACCACCATGGATGCTTCCCGGATGAACCGTGAGTAGTACACCTTGGACCATGGGTCTATGATCAATAGCTATGTGATGTTCTCCTCCCCTCTTTGCTCTTCATGGATTAGACCTCGTGAGCTGCCCTACATGATTGAGGCACATATGAAATCTGTCTGCTGTTGCTATGTTGAGTTTTCTGGGATCCGATGGATTATGTGACTATGTTCAGATTGTGTTTGAGTAATATATTTGATCCTCCTCTTTTATATTTATGTTCTTGAGTAATTCTTGCATGTTCTCCGTTGCTGTTTATTGCTTTGGCCAAGTAGTAGGTAGTGACTCCAAGAGGGAGCGTTATGCATGATTGTGGGTTCATGACCCTCGATGACTAGCTTGAGTGATAGAAACATGAGTCTAGGGGATGTGCTGTTGCCACAAGGGGGAAACAATGGTGCTTGTACTTGCGGGTGCAAGGATTGTTTACTTTACACAAACTTATTTAATGCAGTTGTCTGTTGCTTTGAGTTTACACTTTGGGTGGGATTCGCAACTTAATACCAGATATGTTCTGGATAGATATCTCAAGGTGGATCATTAGTAGGTAGATGCAGATGGATTTTGGTCTACTTGTCTTGGCGTACCGCCCATGCTTTTGAGCCTCTTCCTTTCTTTATAACATAGTTAGCATTGGTTTGCGCACATAATCCTGTCAATTGCCCAGCTGTAATATGTTTACCTCGCATAGCTATTTTATCGTCTTTTGGGAGAGATACATCACTAGTGAACATCATAGGACCCCGGTCCATATTTCCAATACTGTTTACACCCACTATTTATTTACTTTTCCATTGCTATCACTATCATTATTATCCCGTGCGTTTGATCCTTTGTAAAAAACAAGGCCGGAGGAATTGACAACTCCTCTGTACTCGTTGGGAGCAAAGTTATTTGCTGTGTGTGCAGGTCCAGGTCAAGGAAGCAACTTTTGTCTTAAAAACAGTGCCATTGTGAAAGTCCAAGTATGTGATCAGAGGGGGAGGGGGTGAATGATCACTTCAAGATTTTGATTGAAACTTTTGAAGTGAAGCATAAGTAGTGCGGAATAGCGAAGTAAAACTGGAAGCGAAACTAAATGCAGTGAATCAAAACACATTGAAGCATAACAGTGAAGCAAATGCAATACTGAAGGTAAATGCTTGAAGTAAAATGAACTGGGACTCGGCCATGTTTGTTCGACCAGTTCACGCTCTGCAAAGCGCTACGTCTGGTTGGAGGGACTGGTGATTGAACACCTGGAGCAAATCTCTCTCCGTCCGTTGCTCCACTGCACCAAACTCCTTGAGGTTGGTCAGTTCTTCACTCGTGGTTGATTATTGAGGAAATCACCGAAACCTTTGACAAACTGGACTTCGAGGCGACAATTACTCTTCGCTCTCTGAAGAACAACACTCTAACCGTCTAGGAGAATTGCAGTTCTCCAAGATAAAAAGGCTAGTAAGTTTTCACCTAAGTCATCTCAAATCTACTCAGATCAATGGGACTTAGGCTTCAGTATTCTGGGTTTTGGGTTTTGCTTCGGTGGCGTTTTTGGGTTGCTCTCTTCAGTCTCTCTTGGAATGATCTCAGATCAGCCACCCGCAAATGGAGGAGGGGGCGGCGTATTTATAGTTGGTGATCCCGAGGTGCGGAATGACCAAACTGACCCGAGGTGACAGCCTGACACGTGTCCACAACGGTCGGATTTGTCATCAATGCGCAACTTTACTTGAGGAACAAGTAAAGCTGACTCACGGACTTAGTTCTGCTTCAGAAGCCAAAGAACGAAGACTTTGCTACCGAAGCTTAACTTACTGCACATGAGATTTCTTCGCTCAGGCTTCTCACTTGGTTTGGATTTGATCTGAGCATTTTCTCAATGACTTCGATGTCCACAAACTAAATACCCCTCTTGATAGTACGGTTTGTCCTATGACTCAAGGAACAGAAAAAGAACTACACAAAAACATCTAAGTCTTGCGCCGTCCTCTTCATTTCCTTCAATGAGTAGAGCTACAGGACACCTTCATTTTTGGGGGTCAACCTTCGTGATTAAGCTTCGCTCCGTGGGTTATGCTTCGATAACTTGAAGACCTTCCCTGAAGCTTTATCACTTAGCTTGTCCTTCAGGAACCTATGCAACTGTTTATACTAGAAAACATTGTTAGTTCCTCTACTGTCTTTTCCAACAATATCCAAAACACACGGGGGCAAAACTTTGCTCTTACAATCTCCCCCTTTTTGGACTATTGTTGAAAAAACAGGCATCGATAAAAGATATTGAAGTTTTTGTGAAGAGATAGGACAAACTCTAAGATATGAAGTTTTCGGCTCCCCCTGAATATAAGCATCGAAGATTTATATAATCGAAGTTAATGCTTGAGATAATTTTCTTCGGTGGAGAGCAAAACAAAATATCTTAGTGAATACAATGGCAAGGAAGATATATATCCAGGAATGTATGCAATTGCTTCCAATGACCTGTGAATAAGAAAATAATAACCACCTGCAAGATAGAAGATACGAAGCAATACTTGCAAGCAAAGGGGTTATTAAAACTTAAGTGTAGCACAGGAGTAGCATGACCGAAGTAAAACTTAAGTTACAACCCAATCGAAAGGAATGGAATGTTTGTCGTAATTTAACCAAACGAAGCAAAAGCAAATAGCAAACCCTTTCCCCGATGCAAAACTAACTCATCGATGCCCTCATTCTCCCCCTTTTTGCCAGTGATTGGACAAAAGGTCGAGAAAAAGGTTCAAGAGATCTATTGCGCGGCATCAGCACCCTGAGAACCCGACGAAGCTGTGCTTGACGAAGACTCATCCGACGAAGATTGATCGCCTGAGGATTCTTCTTCGGAAGAAGACGTAGGAATAGCTTCGTGGCGTGTCTGAGTGATGAGGTTGATGTCGAGGTCACTGTCGTCAAGGCCGTCGTCGTCCTTTGAAGTGATGGAGTCATTCTCGGAGACGGTATCTGGCCGGATGGGTTCAGGTTCGTTGACGAAGAATACTTCATCAATCTTGTGCAGGGGAGGGATCTTCTGATTCGGGCGGTCCACTGAGTCATCACGGGAAAAGTTTTGCTGGAGGTGCGGATACTTTTTGTAGATGCGTTCTTTACGAAGGCCTTTGACAGAGTTGAATTTCCGGAGCCCCTTCCAGGAATGGCGTTTGAGTACACGCAAATACTGATTGTTGTTGAGTGCAATATTGCCAACTCGGTTGATCTCATCAGCAAGAAATTGCATTTTGCGTTGATTGGCTTCAATGTAGTTTTCAAGCATTTGCTGCGATCGAAGGTTAACTTCAAAATGATGGCAGTCTTTCTGGAACTTCTTGGATAAGTTTCGCTCATTGACTTCATGGCGTACACCAACATATGTGGCAAATGGATCATTGGGTTTCCTCAGCAATTCCAGAGAGTCACGCACTGGTGGGAGGAAAAGCTTCGGATGATGGCGAGCCACAAATTCTTCGTTCCAACCATAGTTACATACAACTTGCAGCCATGGAGCATAAGGTTTCAGTGTGAAAGGTAGCTCTGCTGCATGAACCAAATTCCTAAGGAAGCAATCCTCAAAGTCAAATATGAGACCATGTGTGAGCTTCATAATGGCATGCCTTGTCTCTGGATAAATGTTCGATTCTTCCGAAGCAGTACTCAAAGGGATCAATGAGTTGGACAAGATGTAGAACCAAGTCCTTGAAATGAAGTTCAAATGCTTCGGGCGAATGTTTTCAGGAATGTAGCTTGAAGTGACTTCGGGGTCCAACAAAGTAGCAAATTCTTCGACTGACATATCAGGTTCTAAGTGAATCTTTTCTTGGAGTCCAGAATGCCTTGGAATGTTGACAATCTCCATGAATTCAGCAGAGGACATCCTGAAGACTTTGCCTTGAATCATCCATTCCAGCGTCCAGGAGCTGGGTTCATTTGCTTCACCAGAAACATAGAGAGTTGAATAGAATTGCTTGATAAGTTTAGAATTGAAGGGAGTGCTTAAAGCAAACAACCGAGTCAAATTCTGATTCTCAATAGTTTCGGCGACGTTCTGAAAGCAAGAGGCAGTGGAAAGACTTCGCATATCCAGAAATTTATGCCTAAACAGAACTCCTTGCTGACAGAAGACTTTGGTGTATAAGGTTTGCTGTTCTGCAGTCCAAAAGCGAAGATCATTAGCTGTGCGGTCTGAAGCATATGGACTGACACCAAAGAAACGGTGGCGCTTCTGATGCTGTTCCAAGTTGAAGTCCGGGCCATGTCTTGAAGAATAACCAGCACCCTTGAAAATAGGAAAAGTTTGACGAGGGTAATTGGAGTCAAGCTGGGTATCTTGGCAGGGGCGTGAACGCGCGCGAATCCTTTGCAGAGGAGCAATTGGGTTGGCTCTTGAAGGGCCAGCAGATTGAGCGACTATAAGCGCTTGCTCTTGCGAGAGATTCAGAATCTGTACTTGTTCTTCGTCGTCATCATGTGCTTCGGTATTGGGCACATGTGCTTCGGAATCTTGAACTGTTCTGGCAGGGGAAAAATCTCGGGATACATGGGTTCTGGAGTGAGTTGGTGATGGAGCATTAGCTTCACGGGGAGGTGATGGAGGTGGTGCGGGAGCAACTGGTGGAGTGGGAATCCTTTGTGGTGCGGGGGTTGGAGCACGGATGGGTGTGGGAGCACGGGGTGGTATGGGTGTGGGGGTTCGTGCAGGCGTTGGGGTCGGGGTTGGAGCTCTTTGTGGTGGAGTTTGTTTGGGGGTGGTTCTGGTAGGAGGAGGTGTGGGAGTCTTGGTGGGTGGATCTGAAGGCTTTGGTGTGGGCTTGGATGGCTTTGGCTTCGGTGTAGGAGTGGGAACTGCTTCAGGGGTTTCCTGGGGCTGTTCATCACTGGTATCCATGTCTGCGGCTGAGGCTAAAGTAACCTTGCGCTTCTTTGCGGTCCTCTTCTTGGGTGAAGGACTTGATGCCTTAGATGCAGCAGGCTTGGGAGATGGTGCCGGAGCAACAACACGTTCAGCTTCGGGCGAAGCCTTGCGTTTCCGCGAATCTCTTTCCATAATAGATGCATTATGGGTCTTCACCATATCATCCACATCAGACTTGATTTTGCCTTTGAAGATTTGGATGTTGTTCTTGGTGGTGGAATTGACATCCGTCACTTGCTGAAGCAACTTCAGAGCGTGCAGTTTGAATTCTTCATCAGGTTCTGATTCAGCTCGCTTCTGATAGTTGTGAATCTTTTTGTTTTCAGCCCTGTCTCTAGAATGCAGATCCTTCAGCTGGCTGATCATTGTGGTGATAATTGCTTCGATAGATTTGGAGATGTAAACTTCTCCAAGATCAACAGCATCAGGATCTTCAGCTGCACACTTCTCCCAAAGGGCTTCAGTGATGCCAACCTGATCCCAGAGTTCGCCTTCACGAGGGTCAGGGAATTGATGGTCACTCTGACGATCACCTTCAGTTTGAGCTTCAAGCAGAGATATGCCTTTCTGCTTCGATGGGATAGAGGAGGGAGTCATGTCAACAACGGGATTCTTCTGACTTGCCCTAGCAGCTTTCTCTGCTTTCTTTGTTCTGAGGCTGTCTAAAGTGGCCTTTCTTTTAGCTTCTTGCTCAGCCAGCTGTTTAGCTTCAGCGGCAGCTTTTTCTTCGTTCTTTGCGGCTTCGGCGAGCTTGCGCTTCGTCTCAGCCTTCTCCGCAGCCAATCTAGCGGAGTCCAACTCCTTTTGTTTTCTGGCAGTATCCTCATCTGCCTTCTTCTTATCTGCTGAGCTTCTGGCAAGAATGTTGCGCTCAAGTGCCTCTTCGAGGTCTTTCTGTCTCAATTCTTCTTCAGTGAGTTTGTGCTTCGCTAAAGGGTTTGTTGCAGCAGACTGCTTGGGCTTCGATGATGCTGAAGCCTTTGCAGGTTGTCTCTTGGCGGGGTCGTGCTTCTGCTTCGATCGCCTCTCAGAGTTGAGGGCATCAGCCGGTGGCTTGGAGGCCAAGGGCTTCGCAACCACCAAGTTTGACAAATCAATGGTGGGGCGAGCAGAAGACTTGTCCTTTGGGTCTTGAAACTTAAGCCCCTTAGCATCAGGTTTCTCTCCTGGATTCTTCTTCAGAGGGATCTGAAGTCTTTGCTTCTTGGGGGGAGCAGGATCATCAGATTCATCATCTGCTTCGAATTCAGATTCGTTGTCAGCTGCATTTGATTCGTCCATGATTGAATCTTCCAGAGCAGCTTGCTCTAGCTTGACATGCTCTTCATCTTCTGTGGTAGCATGGGGAGGAGAAGCAGATTTCTTCTTTAGCTTCTTCTTCTTCTTCGTTCTAGGCCCTTCATCATGGGCTTCAGCTTCAGCTATCTTGGCTGCCTTCTTCTATTCTTTGAGTCTCTTGATCTCAGCAGCGATTCTCAACCGTTCTTGCTCTTCTGGATAATCATCTGGTGTCTTAAGGGTGTTGGGGTGAGGAAGCTTCGTTGGAACTGGGTAGTAAAGGTGGCGATTCTCTTCGGTGTACTGACTGCACATGGCCGAAGTATACTGATAGGGTGGACTGAAGGCAAACCGCATAGCCCACTTCCAGGTAGGGATGCTCTTGTACTTGTACCATCTAACAGCCCAGTACCGGCGAATGTTTTGCAGACGATTCTTGCGCTGATCCTTGGTTTCTCCAGGAGGCATGTCATAACCCAGAGCAAGACGAATGGATTCGAGGATGCCTTTGGCGTTGTTAGTTTCCTTCGTTCTGCCTCCTTTCTTCTTCGGAGCAGACCGTTCTGCATCGTTGATGTGGTCAAGATTGGGTGACTCATTTACGAAGCCTAACTCAGCAGACATCCTGTGAAAAGCACAAAGATAGCGAGGGAAAAAAGGCAAGTATGGAATGAGCACCAGCAAGATTTTCGATCCAAAAACAAAAGTTTTGACAAGAGATTCAGTGAAGAATTTGGGTAAAGATTCTGGTCTGTTCTGAGCTAGACTTAACCTTATGCAATGATAAGCTGAAACCCTAACACAGAACAGATGGATTCTAACCCTATGATAGGCCCATGACCCCTTGCACTTAGGGTTGTAGACCGGCGGGGACCTCTCTGATGAGCCGTAGGATGGGCCTCGGCGTGTCGGATAGCCTCGGTGGGATGTTCCCTAACAAGGTGTACGCCACCCTGGAAATCCGAGCGTGTAGTATGACACCAGTGCACCCCTGCAGGGAGTTTAATCTATTCGAATAGCCGTGTCCACGGTAACAGGACGCTTTATGCTGAAGCCAGACTCTATTAAACTATTGGTTCCGGGTTTTCTTCCTCGCGGGGAAGTCAAGGAGGGGATCTTGAAGGCGTTTATAATTATTAATAATTACAACTTACTATTATACAATGCTGCAGCAACTTCTGCTGCATTGTTATTACATTCATGCTTTTGAACTGTTGGCTGATTCTTACCTCATGCTGCAAGACTCGTTGGAAGATGCTAGTCTTCGATAGGCCTAGCTTCTTATCCTTATTCTGATTTCTAACTTGCAGTCCACTATATATAGCCTCCCCTTTCCATTTGATACATGCATAAATGCTTAGTAGCGGACGTAAGACTCGCGGGTATGCTAGATACTCACCTTTGCTTTATTTCCCTTTTTCATTTTTCCTGATCAGCCGCTGCAGCCGATGTTGGAGTCCAGGAGAAGAAGATCCCCGGAGCCCTCTACGACGCCGAGTTCCCCCTTTGGCCAGGAGTAGTTCGGTGGATCCCAGGCAGGAGGCCTCGCCTTTTCGATCTGTACCTCTGATGTTATTTGTGCTAGCCTTCTTAAGGCAAAACTTGACTAACTATGTCTGTACTCAGATATTATGATTGTTTAACTTATGTTTTTGGATCCTCGTGATCCCTGGTTGTAATATCAGTTTTATTTTATTTGAGTCTAGTCTTGTGTTGTGATATTATCATCGTGGCACCCTGATTTCGGTCGTGTACCCTGCGTCTATGATTACTGTACACGACTTGATTTTGGGGGCGTCACAGTATTGATGTGAGTAATGTTTGAACTTTTGGTGTCAAGAGCTCTAGCCTATGAGTGATAGGTGTCGTATTTTGGGAAATCCGTGTTTATTTTCAAAAACCTACAAAACTACTTGAGAACTCTAGCTACTAGATGGATCACTACTCTTCTGAGGGGTCAAATATTAGAGTACACTCACGTACCATGAGTCGAGGATGCGCAAGGATAACCAAACCCCATACACTCCTCCTCGGGGTACCTGTATCTTTGTGAACCTCCTCATTAGATTGAGAGTTACCAATAATAAGTGCATGAGTTCTTCGGACAAATGTAAGTCTTTAAAGTTGACACTTCCACCTCCTCATATTTGCTAGCCTATTATGTGCCGTGCATTGCCTCCTTCTCACTCCGAGAGTTGGCGTCCACCTTTGCCGGTACATCCAAACCCTTGGCATGATACGCTCTATCATCACAAAACTCCTTATATCTTTCCTGAAAACAGCCACCATACCTACCTATCAAGGTATTTCCATAGCTTTTCCGAGATATATTGCCATGCAACTTCCACCTCTTCATGACTTGATCTTCATGTCATACATGTTCCTGCTACACTGGCAGCGGCATACATTGCATACATCATGATAGCTACATCTTATTTATAATTTGAGTACCTTGTAAAGTGTGAACGATCATCTATACCCTCTTGTAAGTTAGAGTATTGCCCTTAAGTGAGGAAAAGATCCCAAAGTGGACAAAAAAAAGATCCCAAAGAGGAAAAATGAGAGTTAAATAGAAAGAGCCGTTGAGGCCACCAAAAAAATACAAAAAAATAGAAAAAAGAGAAAAAGAAAAAAAGAAAGAGAAAGGGGCAACACTACTTAGGGGTGGGCACTTTCACACCGAAAACCGAAAAACCAAACCGAACCGAACCAATTTAACCGATTTTCTTGCTTATTCGGTGTATGGTTTTTCGGTTCGGTGGAAACTTTCATTATTCTTCGGTGTTTGGTTTATGTTCGGTTTTCGGTAATCAAAAACCGAAGTCACCGAAGAAACCGATGTATACAATTCATGAAGGTTGAGGCGTACTGCGTACATGAATCAGTAGTACGTAATTGAGTAATTGTGACAGCAGTCCACAGCCCATTTACAGATCAGCCCAACCCATGATTATTAATAATACCTAATATAATCCTTCTTTGTTCACACGTACGTAAACCTAGTCTTCGTCCATCACCGTCACTTCATCAGGCAGCGCCCTCTCCTCTCTAACCCTAGCCCTAGGCGATCAACTACTCGGCGAGGTAACTCCGGCGAGTCGGCGGATCGGCGCTCGGCATTCAGCGGCAAGTTCATTGGTCGTGGTAGATGTAAGCCAGCCACTCACAAGTACTCCATACGATCTAATCTATCAATACAATACAAGTGCCATACTAGTATGTGACGTAACACCATGCATGATATTAACAACACACTTGTTCTAATCTCTTCCCTGGAGCTATTTCTAATCATGCATGGTAACGATTATCTATGGATATACTCCTGTTTGTGTGCCTCATTGATAGCCTTTCATTTGATTTCCCTTCGCTTGTGTGTGAGAAACTAAGAACCACGTTATTTGCTTTTGCTTCTACATACATGAGAATGAGATGACGTTTTATATATTTTTGTGAGACATTTTTCTCCAGTTTATACACATATATTGATATATATTTCAAAGTTCTGTCATTCTCTACTGCAAGTCTGCAAATGATGGGCTATGTTGCCTATTATATTTGATGTAAGGTTGATAGCTTCTGTACATTGTATAAGTACTTTGGTTTTTCGGATAACCGAACAAACCGAACCGATATATTTCGGTTAATAAGGTTCGGTGGCTAATTTCAATTTGATTATTTCAGTTGTTATTTCGTCAAAACCGAAATTCTATAAAACCGAAGAAACCGAACCGTATTAACCATATAAACCGAACGCCCACCCCTAACACTACTATCCTTTTGAAAGATCCTGTAAGGCCTGATATGTGGTACTGTTACAGATCTAGATGTTTCCATCCAGATCCGGGGACGAAACACATATCGGTCCCAGCGCGACATATGACAATGCCATATGCCCCGGATTTCTAACATGATATCACAAGATTACAGCTACAGGGATAAAACATCTCATACAATCGGCATACAACTTCCTTAAAACAATACAACAACGGAAGATACATGTCTGAGTACAGACTACAATATAATGCCTACTAGCAAAGAGAAAATCATCGATCCCCATAACCACACGGGTCGAGGCCCTCCGCCGGGATCCGCCTAACTAGTCGTCGTCGAGTATCCACGTGAAACGTCAATCACCATACCTGTTGTCTCTCAAGAACCCTAAAAAGATTTTGGGGGTAGTATCATGAGTACAGAAGTACTCAACATCCAACTGTAGTGGTCAACTGACCCAACAAGGACTTCATCACTCGTCATTCTAGGACAACTAGTAGTTTACGGTAAGGATGGGGTAAGTGGTGAGTTTGCTGCCGCACTAGCATTTATTAAGTGGCTAACGATCTAGAGAGTAAGATAAGAAGCCAAGCATTCGATGAGGATTCGCCTCCAACAAGTCTTGCTATCAGGTACTTACGCAAACATGACACCTATCCTATCCTTGTCCTCCTCTTCGCATCCCGACGAAGAAGAAGCAGTCAAGGCACACACACGTTGATCAATTTGTTAAGATTATCTCAGTTGTTGTTGTCTATGAACAAGGAGTAGGTCTCAAGTCATCCATAACCGTGGACACGGCTTCTCGAAAAGATTTAACCCTGCAGGGGTGTACCAACTTCCCATTACAAGGCTCCGCACGCACGCCAAGCTCTCTTAGTCGGGCCCGTTGAAGACACTCATTGAAGAGTTGTTCCGAGAGATCCGGACGTCACAGTCCCTCTAACTAACAATACACAAATCTGGGTGGCCCCCGGTGAGTCGACATCCAACTCAAAAGCCGACCGCGCTCTCGAATCGGTCTCTACCGTCTGGACGAGGTCGGGATAATCTACCCTCGCCCGGGCAGGCTCCCTAGCTTCCAGGTTTGGACCAACAGGATATACCATCCCACTGGCCCGGTTTATTTTAAATCCAGTGGGTCCAGACCAGTTACACACACGGTTTCTCAAATGGTAAAATCAGCTTGGTCCACCACTAGAAATGTTTGAAGCTAGGTAGGTAAGACAAGGGGACCCCATAGCATCCCACACGCGGTTAGGCACGCTCGTCAAGAGACACAATACCCGGAACTCGGGTCCTAGGTGACTCGAATGGAACAAAGCGTCGGGGCGGGATAGCTTAGACCTTCCATCCTTCGTCGAGTATAGTCAACATTATAATAATCACATAATCCACAATAATATAATAAAGGTGATAGCCCAATCGGAGGAGTAACATGTAACATTCGTAGCATCCTAAGAATGCATACTAAGAAGGGGCTGAGCAACGAGCAATAGTAACATAGGAGTACATGGTTTGCTGGGAGGGGACATGGCTGTATCGGTTTGAAAGAGGCTGTAAACACGTGGCTGGATCAAACATTGAACCTAACCTAGACCAGCATGAAAACCGCTGGTTGAAATAGAATGGATAAAAGTAATGTATAGTCCTTGCCTGTTGATAAGTCGGGTTCCGAAGGTGTAGTCGATCGCAAGCTCGCATCGTCTCCGAGAGTATCCGCGGGAGCACACAAGAAGGAAACACTGGAAAAGGCAGTCGACGAGCAAGCATCTATTACTACGAAGCAACCACGAGCAAGCAACATCAATAAGGCAACACGAGACAACGCACGGTATCGCATCTATCGTCGAGAGCGGTTATTAGCAGGTTAAGTGGAGTATTCGTCACACACGACGATACCACACGTTTATTCATTGGTTCAAGTTGTTTAGGTACACAAGATGAGCAAAAGCTGTTAACATGGCATCTCACCCAAGCATGGCATAGCACACAAACATGACAAGAGGTGAAGCATAAATAAACTATCTAATCTAGTCACTTTAAGTGGGGTAAAACCTATACATGACAACTATTAAGGACACCATGATAATTATTGCATTTGGTACTGGTTTGCCCTAAACAATATTTTATTATTTTATTAGCAAGCAAGAACAGCATAAAAACAATCTACATGCAATTCTAGTCAAGTTACATATAAGAAACATTTTAATCCGAGCAACGGTTAAAAATTTATTAAAGAAACAATTTACGGTGGCATGCGATGTAATTAGCAGTCAAACAACATATAAACAAAGTCAAACATGGAAAAAGAGCACATTTTATTAATCTACACGAAATTCTACGCAACTTTCATGTTTAAATCGTCGCGATCCGAGCTACCATTAAAAAGATACGGGCACCGCAAAAATCTATTAAAATCTGCCATTTAAAAGCTCAGAAAAAATAACTAAACCGGATCTGGGCTGAAACTAACGCTAACGGGCCTAAACCAATGGTGCATCCTAGCTAGCAAATGCCCTGATCGCATTATAGAAAAAACGGATCTAGGCCAAGCCCAACATCTAACAGGAAAAAAAAAGGCGAGCTGCCTCACCTCTGGGCCGAGGCCCAGGCACAGGGATGGGCGGACGATAGCGAATCCTCGCCCATTGCGAAGGCGAGCAGCGGACAAGGCGCGGGCCAAGGGCGCGCTGCAGGCCAGGGCGAGGCCGACCCATGGGGCGGCGAAGGCGCGGCCCACCACGGTTGATCAGACGAACCGCTCGTCCTCGTCCCGACGAGGACTGTACGGCGGCGACGGCTGTTGACTCCCGGCGACGGGCGTGCGGTCCTCCGGCGAAGTTCTAGGAGGAAGGGCGACGGGATCTTGCGCGTGATGGCCGGATTCGGTGGCACCTCATAGGATCTAACCATGGCGAGCTCGTTGAGACCTCCATGGCGGCTTCAAGGGGAGCTTCGAACTTGGGGGCGCGTCCATGGCAGCGGGGCTCGAAGGCTCCTGACGGGCAGAGAAGATGAGGGGAGGTGAGACGAGGGAGAGGAGAAGAAGAGGAGGGAGAGGGGGCGGCCGAGGACATGACCTATGGGGGCGCGGTGGTGCGGTGCCGGCGGCTCGCCGGAGTTGGTGGAGGGCGAGGCTCGTGAGGAGGCGTTGGAGGAGCTCGGGCGTGGAGGCGCGGGCTGGCTTGGCACGGCCGCGGACGGAGGAAGGCACGCGGGGCCCGGATCTGTTCTGGCTGGAGGTGGGAGGAGCTGGGGTGACATGGCGCTCCGAGATCCCCATATCTCGCGATCCAACAGCCATGGACGCCCCAGATGTAGGTTTTCGGGGTGTTGGGGCTGTGGCAGAATTTGGAAGTATTTTGAGGGGGGTGGCTGGAATTTTTGCTAGGGGAAACACTAGAAAGGGGTGGGAGAGTGGTGGTCTTTATATAGGTGATCTGGCTGGCAGTTTGCAAAAACATCCCCAGTTTCTCTCTCTCGCGCGCTGTGTTTACGTTTCTGACCGTCGGCGGTCCGCAGGACCTCCGATTCGGGTAAAACTTCGAACTGCGCGATCAACGCGTCGAGCCGGCGGCGTTCACCTCGCGCTGGAACCGTTCAGAGAACACTTTCCGGCGCTGTATAAAAATATCCCGTTTACTTATTAAACGGGGTTTTTTTGTTCCGTTGGCTACGGCTGGTCTCGTGCGGTTTTCGCGACGGTGATCGGGTGAAACCCGGTGTCGCAAAGGTCGAGTGTCAGGGTGGCAAGGGTCGGTCTCCGTCCGGTACGAGATAAGATGTCAGAACCCTCTGTTAGGTATGTGCTAGGGTTTGGCATGAACATGCATTCATGTTAAAATTTTCAAATGAAATTGAAATGGGAGAAGAAAACCCCAGATGAATTTAATTCAAATGGCCAGAATAAAAGTTGCTCCAAAAATTCCTTTTGCATTTTTGAAAAGTCTCATAAATGAGTGTGATCACATATCAAGTGATGTGGGACCAATCCCATGCTCATGGATTTTTCAAATATTCAAACAGGAGCTTGGATTTAAATAAATAACCCTATTTGAATTAAAGTTCAAATTGTTTGAATTTTAAAAATGCTCAAACTTTACAAGTGGCTAGCCTATTATATTGTGAGGCCATATAAAAAGTTTCAGCGTTTTATAAAAATGTCTAGATATTTAATTAGCTAAGACAAACAAATGTCAGAAAAGAAAACCGAAAGAAAAATAGAAAAGGAAACTCACCTGCTTCTGGCCCAACTTATTCCCCAGCCCACCCAGCCCACCCAGCCTTGTCGTCTACCCCCGGGCACGAGGAGACAGCTGCGTGCCCGGCATGCCGACGCCGGCGGGCAGCTGCTAGCCTGCCTGGCCCTCCCCCGAGCCTTCTAACCGCACCACGTCGACGCTGGAGACGTCGTGCGTCCATTCCCCCCTGGATAGCTCCCGCTCTCTTTGCTGCCCGTTCCCACCGACACCCAAGCGCCACCGCAGTTCATCGTCGATCCAAGACGTAGCCACCGTGAGCTAGAGGCGAAGCCACCATGTCTCCTGGGTTCGTCGTCGTCGACTTCATCTCCCCGCAGAATAAGGCGCCCAGATTTGGACTCGAGCCGCCGCAATCGCCCTCGAGCTCTCACCGGATCCGCAACTCGTCGTCGTCCAATACTCCGGCCACGCTTCATCCCCGCCTCTTACGTCTGCTCCATCGAGTTCCCGGTAAGAAGCATCCCTTTTCCCCCAACTTGGCGCCTCCCCATTCGATCTCAAGCCCGATCCGCCATAGGAGCCGAAGCACCTCGCCGCCACGGTCGTCGTCGGCGAGCCCCCGCTACGCAAACGACCTCGTGGCCTTGTCTATCGATTTCGCACTGCTGCTTCAAACCAGCCCAGCCCCGCTCCTTTTAGCGCCTCATAGCAGAATCCACCTCACAGCCGTGGCTCCGCCGCCGCAAAGCTTGACGCCGGTGAGCCTACAGAGCACCCCCGCCCTTGTTCTTGGTCCAGATCGATGCACGACGATGAGAGCTCCCTCCTGGCGGTCTTGGCGCTTCAAGAGGACCACGGGAACGCGTCACAGAGAACACCGCCATCTCGGGTGGTCGTCGGAGACACGTCGCCGGCGAGCTGACGTGTCCGGCGAGGATAACCACCTTGGCCCCACCTGCAGTGTCACTGACCAGTGGGCCCAATCCCTGTTAATCCCCCTGGTTAGTTTAAACTAACCGGGTTAATTAACCCAGTCACTGAAAGCCTTGGCCCACATGTCAGCCCCGCCTTGCGTCAGCATGACACCAGCATGACGCAATAAACTCTTTTCCAATTAAAAGAAAATCCAGAAAATAGATTAAACTTTGGAAATTCATAACTAATTCATTTTAACTCCAAATTAAACATATAATATATGTAAAATTATCAGAAAAATGCAAGGATTCTGAATATGCAATCTTTTTTCATGTTTGACCAGATTAAATTGGGTGAACAGTGGAAACATTGCATATGAACCCTTTTTAAATTCAAATTGGAGTTTGATTTTGCATTTCAAATGCAATACACTCCTTTTAATTGGAATAACTCACACATCAGTGACACATACATCAAGTTTCAACCTTCAACTCATGTGTTTGAGCATTGTCTTATTATTGTTTTGATGTTTGTGTTGTTTGTCGAATAGAGGTGGAGCCGGAACCCGAGATCACCCCCTCCGTTGCAAATACCGTGTACGACCCTCGTCAGCAAGGAAAGTAAACCCCCATTGATCATGTCGATAAAATCCCACTTCCCTCTCAGTATCGCTTATGCATTGTTTAGGATGATTACCATGCTACGTTTCTACCGCATAGATGAACCCATTCCTTTGCATGACTTATCATTTGTCACAGTAGTAAGAAAACCACAATCCTAGCAGATGTAGGAGTTGATTGATATCATGTGGCCCCTGCAATTGTTACTGCTTATTGCATGCTTAGAGTGATACAATGTTGATACTGTTATGTGAGTCGGGATGGTAGCAATCATGTTGATGATGGTGGAAATGTGTTGGTGAATCTACCCTCATACAAGGTCAACGATGAGAGGCTGTGTGGGAGTACATAGTGGGTTGTCTCGTTGAACACCGCCCTAAGCCCGAGTTCTTGTGTGGTGATTTAAGACGAAGAGTACTACCACATGTTGGGCACATGGACCCCCTCTCGACCTACTAACTCACCCCTCCTCAGTTCAATGAGTCGCAGTAGTTCGGAGTTCTGGTAGGTCTGTGGCCTGGCTGCAAAGTGAGAGAAAGGCTCAACCGAGACCGGCTTATGCACCATGCACACATCTTCTGGTACCACTTCGGTAAACCGGCCGGGTTACGAATGTGGAAACCATCCCAGATAGGCGTCTTCATTGAACCTGAGTTGGCTGTGAGGTAAAATTTGTGGAAATTATCCTCGCCGACACATGCTTGAAGGGTGACGAGATTCCGACGATAACTGATAGTTTCATGTGTGTAGCAGTACACCCCTACAGGGTTAATAAATTATTCGAATAGCCGCGCCCGCGGTAAGGGACTACTTGGAAAACTGTGCCTGATTATTAGACAACTTGAACTGGATACTTATAAAACTTGCCAAGATAATCGTGAGTGCTATGGCGTGCTTTCTCGCGAGAAGTCGAGGAAGGAAACATAGTGGTGTAATTGGTTGGAGACATGTAGTGGACTCGTGTACGCTTCTTACCTCAAGTCTGGTACTCGTAGTTCAGGATTAGCCATGTCAAAGCTGGCACTTCTGCTTATGAACCCCACCTCCCTTTATCTTGATACATGTGCATAAGTAGTATAGTTCCTACGCAAGTCTTGTTGAGTACGACTTTGTACTCACGTTTTCTTATTCTATGTTTCAGATGAACCCACTGAACCCGAAGGTGGATTCTTCTTGGAGCTCGACAACTGATCAAGCTAGTGTAGTCCCAGTCAGACGACTGGTCCCTCGTGGAAGGGCTTGTTTATAAATAAGGCTTCTCTAAGCCATTTGTTAAACTTGTCTGTACTCAAACATACTTTGCTTCCGCATGTTTGATGTAATGTTGGATCACGGTCTCGTGATCTCTATGTGCACTCTGTAAGAGTTATTAATAAAGTTGTAAACTTTCTAGAGAATTTCAATGATTCCTGTTGTTCATACTAGACATGTGTGCTGCCTGTATGATTATAACATGCATGTATTGGTATGGGTTTTCGAGACCTTAGTTGTGATCTGGCTGGCGGTCTTTTATGCACCAAGTGGCCCTTAGATGTGCGCAGCTTGGGGCATCGCGATGCGATTTCTCGTGACTCCGTCACGCGCACAATTTGATGTATGATCGAGCCCGCCCTAGACCCCGACTAAGTGATCGGGCTGGAGTAAGTCTATGTAACTGTTATAATACAATCGAGAGTATGGTTGAGGCGACTTGTCTAGGAATATGGGAGTTCACCACCCATATCATTTAGACTTGTGTGTAGACGATGAGGACCCATATCAGTTGATCATCTGGCCTGGATGGGATGCTCCTCACGTTCGATGCTTTTCGAGAGCGTCCTGTGCTTGGCCTTGTCTGCTTAGACAAGTGGGTACGGCTCTCGGCTCTCAATATGATTGTGTTGTGAAGGGACTTGCATACGCTAACCCCGGGTCCCGACAGACTGGGTATCAGAGCAGGACTGACTGTAGGATTATCAGCCTTGGTCGAAGTTGAGTCTAGCAATCTATAGTTATATAGTTACTTTGGGTATATAAGGGAACAACGTAAGGCTTCTTTTTTCTCCTTACCTTCATTGTTCTGTGTTATGAGTCACCCTCATCTTGTCTACGGGAAGATAGGACTAGGCTCATCTATGTCTTACTAGAACATCTCGTTGATTGCTTCCTTGTAGCCGTAGGAGAGTTGTGTTCGGTTTGCTAGAGTTGTGGTGCTTCCTGATTTCTTACATCGTATGTAAGTGCTTTTTCTACATTGCAAGAAAAGACATTTCTTACAATTACAGCCGTTATGCTGTCCGAGTCATTCCAAGTTTCTTCATAATCTGATGCATTTGCAAACTCCTCCTTTCTGTTTCAGATGGCAGATCTTCCCCCTCGGCAGATTGTTCGTTTGACTTGGTGCCTCGATGTGCGTGGGCATCCAGCCATGCTCACTAAGATGATGTCCTTCATTGGCTATCGATGGTTTCCTGAGTACGCCATTGAGGAGCAGTTCCTTGACTTCAACCAGACTCAGTTCCACTGCACTGTCAGGATCTACCCGCACCACACTCGAGGCACTCAGCCTATCCTCTTTGGACATGGCATTGGTGTGACTGAGAACATGGCTGTGCATGATGCTGCATACTCATGTATTACCCTACTGAGAGAGGAGCACGCAATGCTTGGTGGGTCACCATTCCGCTATATCCTTGCTGCACTTCCAGGAGAAGAGGGATATTACACCAGATTGTACTCAGATCACTCCCTGGAGGATCCTTTGCTTCATATCACTGCTCGTCACACTTGTGATAGAGATCGTGATGCACGTGCCCTTCGTTTTGAGCTTCATGCCACCCGTGTCCGTCTATATCGAGCACTTACACTCCTGGCTCCTTTTGTGAGTGTTGGATCAGTGGAGTATGATGCTATCTACCCAGTCAGGACACAGATGCTGTCTCGAGTTGCTTGGCCCGAGATTGGAGGCATTTTCCACCCCGTGGTCCTCTGCTTTCACCCTACGCTTGACCTAGGCCCCATCCTTTCCCAAATGGATATCAGGGTCCACAGGCCTCTGTGTTTTCCGATGGTCACCTTCAGCTACCGGGTTACATGGGTAACTTCTACGAGGATTACTATGGAGATGGAGATGAGTGAGACCGCCTGTGGTCTTTCTCTAGTGAGGATGTAGTAGTATCTTTAGTATGTTGTACACAAGGTGTTCTAAGTTCCATAGGCTTAGATAAATAATGTATAGGAAGTCAGAGTGCCTCTGAAGGATGTATCATCTTCATCACGTTTGTATTAGCTTGGAGCTTGTACTAAAACGATGTATGGTTTGTATGACAACTTGTGAATATATGTCTTGTATGCTTTTATCACCATGTTGTCAAGATGATTACTTCCTTTGCTCTGTGATTCTTCCAGTACCTTCAATACCTTATTTAGACTCTTCCAATCAACTCTGTTTGACTTTGGTTTTAACCTTCTGGATGTCTCAAGGAACCCGTGGCCAGCTTGGTCGTGCCCATGGACATGGGAATGAAACGGAGGAAGGCAATCTTCCACCGCCACCCACGATGGCTCAGGTTCTGATGGAGGTTGAGAGGAACCGCCGAGACTCTCACCAGTTGCTGGAGGTCATTTCCCACAACACCACTCAGCAGCGCAACGAGTTGGTGTCTTTGAATGACTTCATCCGGCTTCATCCCCCGGTTTTCAGCTACTCCACCGAGCCCCTTGACGCCGATGACTGGCTTCGCAGCATCGGGAGGAAGCTCCAGGCAGGCCATGTTGCAGATGGTGACAGGGTCAGCTATGCCACCTACCACCTCAAGGGTGCGGCTAGCTCTTGGTGGGAGAATTTCCTGAACATGCGTCCCGCTGGACCGCCCACAACTTGGGATAAGTTCTGCACTTCATTCCGTGAGCACCACATTCCAAAGGGTCTTATGGACCGCAAGCGTGAGGAGTTCTGCAACCTCACCCAAGGCAGGAGGACTGTTGACGAGTTTAGTCGTGAGTTCAACCGACTAGCTCGTTATGCTACTGAAGAGGTCTCCACCGACGCCAAGAAGCAAGAGAGGTTCCGCCGTGGAATCAATTCTGGACTCCGTCGTGAGCTCAACCTACATGAATTCGCCACCTTCCAGGTCCTTGTCAACGAGGCCATCAAGGCGGAGGACATTAACACCCCCAATGATTTCTGCAAGCACCCAAGAGATGATGGTTCATCCAGCTCAGGCTCTCAGAAGCGCAAGATCTGGATCCCCGACAACATGTTCCGCCAGAACAACCCACCGAGGCCATCCTATGTGGCGCCTCATCCACCAGCTTCGTTCCACCCAGCACCACCTAACAACCCAGATCCCCACACTGTCTTTGGAGCCTTCTACAAGTGTGGTCAGGCAGGTCACTACTCCCGCGAGGGTCCCCAGAACCAGCTCCAGAATCATAATGCTCCACCCCGTGCCGGAGGTAACAACAATGGTCGTGGCAAGCGACCCCCGAAGGTCTTCACCACCAAACCCGCTCCTCCCGCCACTCGTGGACGTGTGAACCAGATCTCAGCTGAAGAGACTGACGACACTTCTGACGTCATTCTTGGTACGCTCCCAGTCAATTATGTTCCTACTTCCGTTCTTTTCGATCCAGGAGCATCTCATTCTTTCATGTCGGAAAGTTATGCACTTCGTCATGAGTTGTCCTTTGTTGAATTGTCCACCCCTATGGTAATTCAAAATCCAGGGTCAAGATGGAAAACTAATAGAGTAAGCCATGGTAATCAAATTGCAATTGAGGGTTTAGTATTCCTTGCTTCACTCATAGCCCTCAAGTCTTTAGACATTGATGTCATCCTTGGTATGGATTGGTTATCAAGACAAAATGATTTTATTGATTGTAAATCCAAGTCAGTTACACTCACCCATCCTTCAGGCCAGACACTAGATTATTCCTCACCAAGATCGAGAACCCAGATACATTCTTTGAATGTGCTTCCCCATCCCGACCTTGAAGATATTCCGGTGGTTCGTGACTTCCCGGATGTCTTTCCTGAAGAGCTACCGGGCATGCCACCTGACAGATGTGTAGATATCATAGTGGATCTTATGCCAGGAAACGCACCAATTTCCAGACGCCCATACGAAATGGCCCCACGTGAGTTAGCCGAGCGTAAAATCCAACTTGAAGCTTTGTTGGAAAAAGGCTTCATCCGTCCTAGCTCATCGCCATGGGGTTGCCCCGTTCTGTTCGTAACGAAGAAAGATGGAACAAAAAGGATGTGCGTAGACTATCGCTCGCTAAATCTAGCGACGATAAAGAACAAGTACCCACTTCCCAGGATCAATGATCTTTATGATCAACTTGCTGGATCCTCTATCTTCTCCAAGATGGATTTGAGATTAGGCTATCATCAAATCAAAATCAGAAACGAGGACATTCCCAAAACGTCTTTTACTACTCGGTATGGTCTTTACGAGTACACCGACATCTCCTTTGGTTTAACCAATGACCCCTACATTTTCTCGCGCATGATAAATTCGATCTTCATGGATTACTTGGATAAATTTGTTGTAGTTTATCTTGATGACATTCTCCTCTACTCTAAGAACGAAGAAGAACATGCCGAACATCTTAGGCTGGTATTGACGAAACTTCGAGAGCATCGCCTTTATGCCAAGTTCTCCAAGTGTGAATTTTGGCTACCAGAAGTGACCTACTTAGGCCACGTGATTTCTGCAAAAGGCATTTCTGTGAATCCCGAGAGAGTTCAGGCCGTCCTTGACTGGACTCCACCTGAATCGGTTAAGCAAGTTAGGAGCTTTCTTGGCTTAGCAAGCTATTGCCGCCGCTTCATCGAGAACTTTTTTAAAGTTGCAAAGCCTCTAACTGAACTCCTCAAGAAAGAGAAGAAATTCGAATGGACTCCCAAGTGCGAGGAAAGCTTTCAAGAGCTAAAAAGAAGATTGACTTCTGCACCTGTACTTGCGCCTCCAGACACCAAAAAGGATTTCGAGATCTTTTGTGACGCCTCACGGCAAGGGTTAGGAAGCATACTTACGCAAGATAGACATGTGGTAGCTTATGCTTCAAGCCAGTTGCGTCCACATGAAGAGAACTATCCTGCCCATGATCTTGAACTCGCTGCCGTAGTTCATGCCCTGACAACTTGGCGACATTACCTCCTTGGTAATCGTTGTGAGATCTACTCCGACCACCAAAGCCTCAAATACATATTCACCCAGCCAGATCTGAACCTCAGGCAAAGACGCTGGATAGAGTTGATAAAAGATTATGACTTAGGAATTTCTTACACCCCAGGAAAAGCCAATGTCATGGCTAATGCACTAAGTGATAAGTCCTATTGTAACAACCTCATGTTACAACAGTGTCAACCACTTCTTCATGAGGAATTTCGCAAGCTCAATCTTGAGATTGTTCCTCATGGCTATCTTTCTACCTCGGTGCCGAAACCAACCCTTGAGGATAAAATCATAGCCGCCCAGAAACGTGATAGTGGTATTCGAGAGATCAAGAACAACATTGCTAGTGGAGTTGCTAAATGTTTCTCCATAAATGATCAAGGTGTCGTTTTCTTTGGCACTCGATTGGTGGTACCACGAAAACACAATCTTAGGAGGCTCATGATACTCCCATTTCGATTCATCCTGATAGCACAAAGATGTACCGAGACCTACGCCAGAGATTTTGGTGGACTAGGATGAAACGAAAAATTGCTCAGTATGTTGCCGAATGTGATGTTTCTCATCGCATTAAGGCCGAACACCAAAGACCTGCTAGCACTCTTCAACCTTTGCCTATTCCCGAGTGGAAATGGGACAAAGTCAGTATGAATTTCATCACTGGCTTTCAAAAAACCTAGAAAGGAAATGATGCCATCTTCGTTATTCTGGATAGACTTTCCAAAGTTGCTCACTTACTTCCCGTTCGAGAATCTATAACTGCTAGCCAGTTAGCGGACTTGTATGTCTCTAGAATTGTGTCTCTTCATGGTGTTCCTTTGGAAATCAATTCTGATCGTGGTAGCCTTTTCACCTCTAAATTCTAGGGAAGTTTTCAGAATGCTACGGGAAATCATCTCTCCTTTAGTACAGCTTTCCATCCTCAGTCTAGCGGTCAAGTCGAAAGGGTTAACCAAATTCTTGAAGACATGCTCAGAGCTTGTGTTATCTCATTCGGAAAGAATTGGGAGAAGTCTCTTCCATTCACCGAATTTGCTTATAACAATAGTTTCCAATCTAGTCTGAACATGGCTCCTTTTGAACTCCTTTATGGACGAAGATGTCGAACACCCCTTAACTGGTCAGAAACCGGTGAAAGACAATTCTTTGGACCGGATATGATCATGGAAGTAGAAGAGCAAGTTTGCATTGTTCATGATCAATTGAAAGAAGCCCAGTCTCGTCAGAAAAGCTACTATGATCATCATCATAGGCAAGAAAGCTACCATCTGGACGAGAAGGCTTACCTTCGGGTTACTCCTCTGAAGGGAACCCAACGCTTCGGTATCAAAGGCAAGTTGGCCCCACGTTACATCCCAACGACTTCTGAATCTCGGGACGAGATTCTGTTGAGTGGGGGCGAGTTGCCAGAACCCTCTGTTAGGTATGTGCTAGGGTTTAGCATCAACATGCATTCATGTTAAAATTTTCAAATGAAATTGAAATGGGAGAAGAAAACCCCCAGATGAATTTAATTCAAATGACCAGAATAAAAGTTGCTCCAAAAATTCCTTTTGCATTTTTGAAAAGTCTCATAAATGAGTGTGATCACATATCAAGTGATGTGGGACCAACCCCATGCTCATGGATTTTTCAAATATTCAAACAGGAGCTTGGATTTAAATAAATAACCCTATTTAAATTAAAGTTCAAATTGTTTGAATTTTAAAAATGTTCAAACTTTACAAGTGGCTAGCCTATTATATTGTGAGGCCATATAAAAAGTTTCAGCATTTTATAAAAATGTCTAGCTATTTAATTAGCTAAGACAAACAAATGTCAGAAAAGAAAATAGAAAGGAAAATAGAAAAGGAAACTCACCTGCTTCTGCCCAACATATTCCCCAGCCGGCCCAGCCCACCCAGCCTTGTCGTCTACCCCCGGGCACGAGCACACAGCTAGCCTTCCTGGCCCTCCCCTGAGCCTTCTAACCGCACCACGTCGACGCTGGAGACGCCGTGCGTCCATTCCCCCCCTCCTGGATAGCTCCCACTCTCTTTGCTGCCCGTTCCCACCGACACCCGAGCGCCACCGCAGTTCATCATCGATCGAAGACGTAGCCACCGTGAGCTAGAGGCCAAGCCACCATGTCTCCTGGGTTCGTCTTCGTCGACTTCATCTCCCCGCAGAATACGGCGCCGTGATTTGGACTCGAGCCGCCGCAATCACCCTCGAGCTCTCGCCGGATCCTCAGCTCGTCGTCGTCCAATACTCCGGCCACGCTTCATCCCCGCCTCTGACGTCTGCTCCATCGATTTCATGGTGAGAAGCAGCCCTTTTACCCCAACTTGGCGCCTCCCCATTCGATCTCTAGCCCGATCCGCCATACGAGCCGAAGCACCTCGCCACCACGGTCGTCGTCGGCGAGTCCCCGCTACGCAAACGACCTCGCGGCCTTGTCTACCGCATGCGCCGTGCACTGCTGCTTCAAACCAGCCCAACCCCGCTCCTTTTAGCGCCTCGTAGCAGAATCCACCTCTCAGCCGTGGCTCCGCCGCTGCAAAGCTTGATGCCGATGAGCCTACAGAGCACCCCCTCCCTTGTTCTTTGTCCAGATCGTTGCTCGACGACGAGAGCTCCCTCCTGGTGGTCTTGGCGCTTCAAGAGGACCACGGGAACGTCGTCACAGAGGACACCGCCATCTCGGGTGGTCGCCGGAGACACGTCGCCGGCGAGCTGACGTGTCCAGCGAGGTTAACCACCTTGGCCCCACCTGCAGTTTCACTGACCAGTGGGCCCAGCCCCTGTTAATCCCCCTGGTTAGTTTAAACTAACCGGGTTAATTAACCCAGTCACTGAGAGCCTTGGCCCACATGTCAGGCCCCCCTTGAGTCAGCATGACACCAGCATGACGCAATAAACTCTTTTCCAATTAAAAGAAAATCCGGAAAAACCCAGAAAATAGATTAAATTTTGGAAATTCATAACTAATTCATTTTAACTCCAAATTAAACATATAATATATGTAAAATTATCAGAAAAATGCAAGGATTTTGAATATGCAATCTGTTTTCATGTTTGACCAAATCAAATTGGGTGAACAGTGGCAACATTGCATATGAACCCTTTTTAAATTCAAATTGGAGTTTGATTTTGTATTTCAAATGCAATACAATCCTTTTAATTGGAATAACTCACACATCAGTGACACATACATCAAGTTTCAACCTTCAACTCATGTGTTTGAGCATTGTATTATTATTATTTTGATGTTTGTGTTGTTTGTCGAATAGAGGTGGAGCCGGAACCCGAGATCACCCCCTGCATTGAAGATACCGTGTACGACCCTTGTCAGCAAGGCAAGAAAACCCCCATTGATCATGTCGATAAAATCCCACTTCACTCTCAGTCTCGCTTATGCATTGTTTAGGATGATTACCATGCTACGTTTCTACCGCATAGATAAACCCATTCCTTTGCATGACCTATCATTTGTCACAGTAGTAAGAAAACCACAATCCTAGCAGATGTAGGAGTTGATTGATATCATGTGGCCCCTGCAACGGTTACTGCTTATTGCATGCTTAGAGTGATACAATGTTGATACTGTTATGTGAGTCGGGATGGTAGAAATTATGTTGATGATGGTGGAAATGTGTTGGTGAATCTACCCTAATACAAGGTGAACGATGGGAGGCTGTGTAGGACTACACAATGGGTTGTCTCGTTGAACACCGCCCTAAGCCCGAGTTCTTGTGTGGTGATTTAAGACGAAGAGTACTACCACATGTTTGGCACATGGACCCCCGATCAACCTACTAACTCACCCCTCCTCAGTTCAATGAGTCGCAGTAGTTCAGAGTTCTGGTAGGTTTGTGGCCTGGCTGCAAAGTGAGAGAACGGCTCAACTGAGACCGGCTTATGCAGCACGCACACATCTTCTGGGACCACTTCCGTAAACTGGCCGGGTTACGAATGTGGAAACCATCCCAGATAGGCGTCTTCATTGAACCTGAGTTGGCTGTGAGGTAAAAGTTGTGGAAATTATCCTCGCCGACACCCACTTGAAGGGTGACGAGATTCCGGCGGTAAATGATAGTTTCATGTGTGTAGCAGTACACCCCTGCAGGGTTAATAAACTATTCGAATAGCCGCGTCCGCGATAAGGGACTACATGGAAAGCTGTGCCTGATTATTAGACAACTTGAACTGGATACTTATAAAACTTGCCAAGATAAGCGTGAGTGCTATGGCGTGCTTTCTCTTGGGAAGTCGAGGAAGGCAACATAGTGGTGTAATTGGTTGGAGACATGTAGTGGACTCGTGTACGCTTCTTACCTCAAGTCTGGTACTCGTAGTTCAGGACTAGCCAAGTCAAAGCTGGCACTTCTGCTTATAAACCCCACCTCCCTTTGCCTTGATACATGTGCATGAGTAGTATAGTTCCGACGTAAGTCTTGCTGAGTACGACTTTTTACTCACGTTTGCTTATTCTATGTTTTAGATGAACCCACTGACCCCGAAGGTGGATTCTTCCTGGAGCTCGACAACTGATCAAGCTAGTGTAGTCCCAGTCAGACGACTGGTCCCTCGTGGAAGGGCTTGTTTATAAATAAGGCTTCTCTAAGCCATTTGTTAAACTTGTCTGTACTCAGACCTACTTTGCTTCCGCATGTTTGATGTAATGTTGGATCACGGTTCGTGATCTCTGTGTGCACTCTGTAAGAGTTATTTATAAAGTTGTAAACTTTGTAGATAATTGCAATGATACCTGCTGTTCATACTAGACATGTGTGCTGCGTGTATGATTATAACATGCATGTCTTGGTATGGGTTTTTGAGACCTTAGTTGTGATCTGGCTGGCGGTATTTTATACACCAAGTGGCCCTTAGATGTGCGCAGCTTGGGGCATCGCGATGCGATTGCTCGTGACTTCGTCACGTGCACAATTTGATGTATGATCGAGCCTGCCCTAGACCCCGACTAAGTGATCGGGCTGGAGTAAGTCTATGTAAGTGTTATAATACAATCGAGAGTATGGTTGAGGCGACTTGTCTAGGAATATGGGAGTTCACCACCCATATCATTTAGACTTGTGTGCGGACGATGAGGACCCATCTCAGTTGATCATTCGGCCTGGATAGGATGCCCCTCACGTTCGATGCTTTCCGAGAGCGTCCTGTGCTTGACCTTGTCTGCTTAGACTAGTGGGTAGGGCTCTCGGCTCTCCATATGATTGTGTTGTAACGGGACTTGCATACGCTAACCCAGGGTCCCGACATAGGAGGGGGAAAATAATCGCCGATCGATAAATCGGGGATGCAAACACCGCAAACAAATCAAACAATACGACAATTCACACCGATTTTTTTTATTTTTTGTGAAATCTGGGCTTTTACAATACAACACCACCAACAAGGGATCTCGTCCCGAGATCCTGGACGATCCGGGGGAGAGGAGGGGGGAGAGAAAAGAGAGTCGACAATATTCAACACCACCGACAAGGGACTCTGCTCCATGTCGAACGAAGATCTTCCGTTGAGATAAATTTTCCGTAGAGAGACGGCAACGTCGGAGAACGAAACCGTCAGTGTCAAGAGTAAGAACGATCGGGAAAACCAGATTAAGGGATAGTGATTTTCAAAGCAAGTCGTAAAAACACCGGTAAAAGGAGGGATGGCAACGGATGACCAAGACGATATCCGAAATTGGAGAAGCTAAAGGTACTACAGGAATTCCCAACCTGAGCTCGGAATCGAGAAAATACATTGCAAGCAAGGCATTGTAACTATTCCAAACTCCACACTCTCGAGATCCTAAAGTTTGAAGGGGATAAGACGAGAATTAAAACACTTACGACACTTGTCCTGACCAGAGCAAGGGTAAAGAGTAAAGAGATTCCTACTCTCCGATAACTAACTCAATAACTACAAAATAGTTTTTCTTCTAGACTCGACTTCGGCCAGAAAAGTGATCCTATGGTTGGTAAGGCTCTGATACCAAGTTGTAAGGCCCGATATGCGGTACTGTTCCAGATCTAGATGTTTCCATCCAGATCCGGGGACGAAGCACATATCGGTCCCACCGCGACATATGACAATGCCATATGCCCCGGATTTCAAACATGATATCAGAACATTACAGCTACAGGGATACAACTTCTCATACAATCGGCATAAAAACTGCCTTAATACAATACAACAGCGGAAGATACATGTCTGAGTACAGACTACAATATAATGCCTATTGGAAAAGAGAAAATCATCGATCCCCATAACCACACAGGTCCAGGCCCTCCACCGGGATCCGCCTAACTAGTCGTCGTCGAGTCTCCACATGAAATGTCGATCACCATACCTGTTGCCGCTCAAGAACCCTGAAAAGAGTTTGGGGGTAGTATCATGAGTACATAAGTACTCATCATCCAACTGTAGTGGTCAACTGAACCAACAAGGACTTCATCACTCGTCATTCTAGGACAACTAGTAGTTTACGGTAAGGCTGGGGTAAGTGGTGAGGTTGCTGCCGCACTAGCATTTATGAAGTGGCTAACGATCTAGAGAGTAAGATAAGAAGCCAAGCATTCAATGAGGATTCGCCTCCAACAAGTCTTGCTATCAGGTACTTACGCAAACATGACACCTATCCTATCCTTGTCCTCCTCTTTGCATCCCGACGAAGAAGAAGCAGTCAAGGCACACACACGTTGATCAAGTTGTTAAGATTATCTCAGTTGTTGTTGTTGTTGTTGTTGTTGTTGTTGTCTATGAACAACGATTAGGTCTCAAGTCGTCCATAACCGTGGACACAACTTCTCGAAAAGATTTCACCCTACAGGGGTGTACCAACTGCCCATTACAAGGCTCCGCACGCACGCCAAGCTCTCTCATTCGGGCCCGTTAAAGACATGCATTGAAGAGTTGTTCCGAGAGATCCGGACGTCACAGTCCCTCTAACTAACAACGCACAAATCCGTGTGGCCCCCGGTGAGTCGACATCCAACTCAAAAGCCGGCCGCGCTCTCGAATCGGTCTCTACCGCCTGGACGAGGTCGGGATAACCTACCCTCGCCCAGGCAGGCTGCCTAGCTTCCAGGTTTGGACCAACAGGATATACCATCCCACTGGCCCGGTTTATTTTAAATCCACTGGCTAAAGACCAGTTACGCACACGGTTTCTCAAATGGTAAAATCAGCTTGGGCCACCACTAGAAATGTTTGCAGCTAGGTAGGTAAGACAAGGGGACCCCATAGCATCCCACACGTGGTTAGGCACGCTCTTCAAGAGACACAATACCCGAAACTCGGGTCCTAGGTGACTTGAATGGAACAAAGCGTCGGGGCGGGATAGCCTAGACCTTCCATCCTTCATCGAGTATAGTGAACATTATAATAATCACATAATCCACAATAATATAATAAAGGTGATAGCCCAACCCGAGGAGTAACATGTAACATTCGTAGCATCCTAAGCATGCATACTAAGCAGGGGCTGAGCAACGAGCAATAGTAACATAGCAGTACATGGTTTGCTGGGAGGGGACATGGCTGTATCGGTTTGAAAGAGGCTGTAAACATGTGGTAGGATCAAACATCGAACCTAACCTAGACTAGCATGCAAATCGCTGCTTGAAATAGAATGGATCATAAGTAATGTATAGTCCTTGCCTGTTGATAAGTCCGGTTCCGAAGGTGTAGTCGATCGCAAGCTCGCATCGTCTCCGAGAGTATCCGCGAGCGGACACAAGAAGTAAACACTGGAAAAGGAAATCGACGAGAAAGCATCTCTTACTAGAAGCAATCACGAGCAAGCAACATCAAGAAGGCAACACGAGACAACGCACGGTATCGCATCTATCGTGGAGAGCGGTTACTAGCAGGTTAAGTGGAGTATTCGTCACACATGACGATACCGCACGTTTATTCATTGGTTCAAGTTGTTTAGCTACACAAGATGAGAAAAATCTGTTAACATGGAATCTCATCCAAGCATGTCATAGCACACAAACATGACAAGAGGTGAAGCATAAATAAACTATCTAATCTAGTCACTTTAAGTGGGGTAAAACCTATACATGACAACTATTACGGACCCCACGATAATTATTGCAATTGGTACTGTTTTGCCCTAAACAACATTTTATTATTTTCTTAGCAAGCAAGAACAGCATAAACACAATCAACATGCAATTCTAGTCAAGTTACATATAAGAAACATTTTAATCCGAGCAACGGTTAAAAAGTTATTAAAGAAACAATTTACGGTGGCATGCGATGTAATTAGCAGTCAAACAACATATAAACAAAGTCAAACATGGCAAAAGAGCACATTTTATTAATCTACACAAAATTCTAAGCAACTTTCATGTTTAAATCGCCGCGATCCGAGCTACCGTTAAAAAGATACGGGCACCGCAAAAATCTATTAAAATCTGCCATTTAAGAGCTCAGAAAAAAATAATTAAACCGGATCTGGGCTGAAACTAACGCTAACGGGCCTAAGCCGAAGGTGCAACCTAGCTAGCAAATGCCCTGAGCGCATTATAGCAAAAACGGATCTGGGCCAAGCCCAACATCTAACAGGAAAAAAAAGGCGACCTGCCTCACCTCTGGGCCGAGGCCCAGGCACCGGGATGGGCGGCCGATAGCGAAGCCTCGCCCAGGGCGAAGGCGAGCAGCGGACGAGGCACGGGCCAAGGGCGCGCTACAGGCCAGGGCGAGGCCGGCCCATGGCGCTGTGGAAGGCAGGGCCCACCACGGTCGATCAGACGAACCGCTCGTCCTCGTCCCGACGAGGACTGTACGGCGGCGACGACTGTTGACTCCCGGCGACGGGCGGGCGGTCCTCCGGCAAAGTTCTAGGAGGCAGGGCGACGGGATCTTGCGCGCGACGGCCGGATTCGGTGGCACCTCATATGATCTAACCATGTCGAGCTCGTTGAGGCCTCCATGGAGGCTTGGAGGGGAGCTTCGGGCTTGGGGGCGCGTCAATAGCAGCGGGACTCGGCGGCTCCTGACGGGCAGAGAAGATGAGGGGAGGTGAGACGAGGGAGAGGAGAAGAAGAGGAGGGAGAGGGGGCGGCCGAGGACGTGACCTATGGGGGCACGGTGGTGCGGTGCCGGCAGCTCGCCAGAGTTGGTGGCCGGCGAGGCTCGTGAGGAGGCGTTGGAGGAGCTCGGGCGTGGAGGCACGGGTTGGCTCGGCCCGGCGGCGGACGACGGCGGGTCCGCGGGGCCCGGATCTGTTTTGGCTGGAGGTGGGAGGAGCTGGGGTGACGTGGCGCTGCGAGATCCCCAGATCTCGCGATCCAACGACCGTGGACGCCCCAGATCTAGGTTTTCGGGGTGTTGGGGCTGTGGGCAGAATTTGGAAGGATTTTGAGGGGTGGCTGCAATTTTTGCTAGGAAGGGGTGGGAGAGTGGTGGTCTTTATATAGGTGGTCTGGCTGGCAGTTTGGAAAAACATCCCCGGTTTCTCTCTCGCGCGCGCTGTGTTTACGTTTCTGACCGTCGGGGGTCCGCAGTTCCTCCGATTCGGGTAAAACTTCGAACTACGCGGTCAGCGCGTTGAACCGGCGGCGTTCACCTCCCGCTGGAACCGTTCCGAGAACACTTTCTGGCTCTCTATAAAAATATCCCGTTTACTTATTAAACGGGTATTTCGTTCCGTTGGTTGCGGCTGGTCTCGTGCGGTTTTCGCGACGGTGATCGGGTGAAACCCGGTGTCGCAAAGGTCGAGTGTCAGGGTGGCAAGGGTCGGTCTCCGTCCGGTATGAGATAAGAGGGGGGGAAATAATTTCTGATCAATAAATCAGGGATGCAAACACCGCAAACAAATAAGACAATACAACAATTCACACCGATTTTTTTTTAATTTTTGTGAAATCTGGGTTGTTACAGATCCACACTAGCACTCCCTCTTATCCTTGTACTCCATAGAGATGATCATGCATATAGCTATGTGGGGACCTTCACACTATAGAACTTGGCTTGCATATTCCAAAGATGATCCTCCTCAAAAGAGCTCTAGGTCTTCATGAGCGAGCAAGTTAGATGCACCCCCACTAGTTCCATTGGAGAGCTTTTCAGCTCATATATGCATCCGTTGCATGGCAATCCCTACTCCTCACATCATATCTATCATTTGGCCTTCTCGCCTATGATTGTCCTCATTAATGTGAGCCTTTCTCACCTTTTTGACTTCCTCCTCCACCATATTCTCTCTTTTCCATCCTAAGTGTCAACTCTCGTGCTTACGCTCATCCATTGCATGAGTTCTCAAAATATCGAAAAGGAGTGGATTAAATAGACTTGTACTTGGCTAGTGGTCTAGGGACGAGTCAAGATAAAATTCCAAAGAAGACCAAGTGTGAAACTTTAGTAGATTGAGTTCTGAACACAAAAATACTTTTTTCTCGTATTCCCTATCCCCCTTCTTGCACGCAAACACCATTTGGAGACATTCGAGTCACGGACACTGTGAGCTCTTGCACCTAATGTTCTTTCGTTGCTTGTTTCAATGCTAATATAAACTCTTGCATGTTATTACTTGAATTTAATTACATACCTTGATTGCTTTACTTTTCAAAGTCCTTATATGGTTGCTAGCATGTCATCACATAAATTATGCCTGTTATCATTTACCTACTCGAGGACGAGCAGGAATTAAGCTTGGGGATGTTGATACGTCTCAAACGTATCGATAATTTCTGCTCGCTCCATGCATGTTTTGTGTGATATTGCTATGATCTAGATACACTTTCATACACTTTTGATCATATTTGGACTAACCTACTAACTCAGTGCACCCCAGTGCCAGTTCCTGTTTTCTACTGTTTTTCTATTTCAGCCTTTTCCCATATAAAAAATGCTCCAAAATCCGGGAAAAATCAGATAAAAAATCAGCGTGTCAGAAGACTCCAGAAGCCCGAAGGAGGGCCAGGGGGCCACCACCAGGCACCCAGGCGGCCACCTGGCGCGGCCAGGGGCCTAGCCGCGCCAGGGGGGCGCCTGGGCCCCTGGTGGCCCCCCTGGCTCCCCCTTCGCCTATTATTCTCCGTCACGGGGAAACTCTAAAGATAAAACCCTATTTCTCAAATTCTCCTCTATTCCGCCACCGCCGCGCTTCCAAGATCGGGAGCACCGTCAGGACCCTTCCCGGCACCCTGCCGGAGGGAGGATCGACCTCCGGGATCTTCTCCTCCACCATGGACGCTTCCCGGATGTGCCGTGAGTAGTCTACCTTGGACCATGGGTCCGTGATCAGTAGATATGTGATGTTCTCCTCTCCTCTTTGTTCTTCATGGTTTAGACCTCGTGAGCTGCCCTACATGATCGAGGCACATATGTAATTCTTTCTGCTTTTGCTATGCTGAGTTTGAAGGGATCTGCTGGATTATGAGATTATGTTCAGATTGTGATAGAGTAATATAATTGGTTCTTATCTTTTGTATTTTTGTTTCGAAGTAATTCTTGCATGTTCTCCATTGCTATTTATTGCTTTGGCCAAGTGGTAGGTAGTGACTCCAAGAGGGAACGTTATGCTCGATTGTGGGTACATGCCCCCTGATGACACGCTTGAGTGACAAAAACATGAGTCTAGGGGATGTGTTGTGGCCACAAGGGGGAAAACAACGGTGCTTGTAACTGCGGTTACAAGTATTGTTTACTTTATGCAAAGTTCCTTTTAATGCAGTTGTCTGTTGCTTTGGGTTTACACTTTGGGTGGGGCTCCCAACTTAATACCAGCGAGATGTTCTAAATAGATATCTCAAGTTGGATGATTAGTAGTAGATGCAGATGGATTTCGGTCTAATTAGTTTGACGTACTGCCCATGATTTTGAGCCTCTTCCTTTCTTTTGTAGCATAGTTAGCATTGCGGTGCTTTCATAATTCTGCCAATTGCCCTTCTGTAATTTGTTTACCTCGCATAGCAGTCTTGTCGTCTTTTGGGAGAGAGACATCACTAGTGACCATCATGGGACCCCGGTCCATATTCTCATCACTGTTTACACGCTTATTTTCTTTCTTGATTTTTACTTTCAGTTGCTATCATTATCATTATCCTGTGTTTTTGATCCTTGTAAACAACAAGACCGGATAGATTGAAAACCTCTCTGAACTTCGTTGGGAGCAAAGTTAATTGTGTTGTGTGCAGGTCCGCGTCAGGTGCGCCGCTGACACCTACTTATCATCTCCGGAGTTCTACTGGTCGATACTCAACCTCGGTTTCTTCACCGAGGGAAAGATGCTGCTACGCTGCATCTTACCTTCCACTTGGGGTAACCAACGAAGGGCGAGAAACAATCCTCTCTCGCGTATCACCCTGCAGGGTTAAATCTTTTCGAGAAGCCATGTCCACGGTTATGGACGACTTGAGACCTACTCCTTGTTCATAGACAACTAAAATTGAGATAATCTTAATAATTTTATCAACGTGTGTGTGCCTGGACTGCTTCTTCTTCATCGAGTGATGAAGGGGAGGACAAGGATAGGATATGTGTTATGTTTGCGTAAGTAGATGATAACAAGACTTGTTGGAGGAAAGTCCTCATCGAATGCTTGGTTCTCATCTTTATCTAAATAGATCGTTAGCCACTTATATATATTGCTAGTGCGGCTGCAACCACACCACTACCCCCATCTTACCGTGAGAAGTTAGTTACAAGACTTTTTGAGATAGCTCACCTCTTCTTTTATCTTTTACACACGTTATGCGAACGATCTTGGACTTCAGTGGAGCTCGACGACCCTTCTTCTGGATGCCTTCGTGGAGAATCGACGACGACTAGTTAGGCGGATCCCGACGGAGAGCCTGGACCTGTGTGGTTACAGGAATGGTGTGTTTTACCTTTGCCACTAGGAATATGATTGTAGTCTGTACTCAGACATGTATCTTCCATTGATGTATTGTATTAAGGCAGTTGTATGTCGATTGTATGAGATGTTGTATCCTTGTAGCTGTAATGTTGTGATATCATGTTGGAATTCCGGGGCATCTGGCATTGTCATATGTCGTGGTGCGACCGATATGTGCTTCGTCCCCGGATCTGGATGAAAACATCTAGATCTGGAACAGTACCGCATATCGGGCCTTACATTCCTTCTTTTCCCAAAGAGAACATACACTTGATGTTGATGAGGATTCATCCATATAATGCTGCATTAAGTTTCGCCATGCAATATCATTGTTGACATTATCTTTTGATAAGTAAGTTGTTTGCGTAAGCTTATGCAAAGAAAACATCTTCCTTTGTGTTAGCATTTGCACTTCATAACATGTTCTTTCAAAATCTTCAATTTTTTTCATTATAAATTGAAAGAGCAAAAGTAAAAGTTATTAGTTGTCCTTTTACCAAGGGTATGTTTGCCATAATTTGATGAGTTTCCTTAGCCCCACTTTTGATTATAATTGTTATTACTTTCTCATAAGGGCCTTATGAGTTGAGGTTGTTGTTTAGGAAGCTTGAGTTTGGTGAGGAAATCATGATGCTTCTTGTTCGTATTCCATTTATCGACACTTCACTCTCTAAACTTGTGGACAGGTTTACCGAGGTCAATATTCACTTGGGGAAAAGCGAGGTCTAAGCTTGGGGAGTTGATACGTCCAAAATGCATCACTATTTTATATCGTAATTCACCCCTATTCATTGGTATATTTCATGTTATGATGATATTCTTATGTTGTTTTGGCTTGTTTTACACAGTTTTCAACTTTCCGATGCCGAAACAGCAGACGCATGATTCAGAGGTAAAAACTGGATGCTGAGTTGCTAATTCAGAAGACCTCAAAATTATCTAAAAATCGACGGAGGCCATTTTCCAGAAGAATGACGGGGACACGCAAAACGGAGACCAGAGGGGGCCACTAGGAGCCTAGGCGCCCCCTGGCGCGACCCCACCCCTGGCCGTGATGGGTGGCCTCCTGGAACCCTGGGGCCACCCTAGGCTCCCCCTCTGGCCTATATATTCCTCGTCGTCCGAAAACCCTAAAAAGGGAGGAGTTTCGTGAGTTTCGCCACCGCTCCGTGGCGGAAACCTACAGAGAATAAAAGACATCTTCGGCGGACAGATTTCGCCGAGGAGAACACCTCCCGGAAGGGGAGATCATCACCATCGTCATCACCATAGTCACGTGCATCATCGAGATCATCATCAACATCATCCCCAACATCAACACCATCTCCACCACCATCCCATCTCACCTCACAAGTGTAACTTGTGTTGTAATCCGTACTATCTATCCTCTCTAATCTATCGGTGTTGATTACTACTTTGTGGTGAATGCTATTGAGTTTTGTTGGAGAAATATCATTGTGTCCAGATTGTTTATCATCTATTTATCACCACTGATCATGATCTCTTTTATGTCTTGTGATTAGTTACTTTAGTTCTTGAGGACATGGGAGAAGTCTAGTTGCTAGTAGTCATATGATGTTGAAGTAATATGTGTTGTTTGATATTTAAGTTGTGTTGTTATTTTCCTAGTGGTGTTGTGTGAGTCGAACACTCAACACTTCGCCTTATTAAGTACCTAGGGGAATGCATTGTGTATAAAGAATGCTTACGGGGTTGACGGAGTGACAGAAATCTGAACCCAAGTTTGCACGCTTTTGCACAAGGGAACAATGGATCATCGATAGTATTGCTATGGTTAGGCTTTTGCCTTAATTTCTACCTTGTATTTGCGGATGCTTGCAAGGTGTTTAATCATAAGAGTGCACTTATCTTAGTCTAGAAGGTGCACTAGCATAGATCCACCCACTCAACACTTATCAACACAACACATAGTACCGATGCGGAATATGGCGAAAGCACGTGACTATCTCTCCCGTGTGTCCTCAAGAACACTCTAGCCTTTATAAGTTCAGTTGCTAGGCCTATCCTTTGCTCAAAAGGATTGGGCCACTTGTTACTCCTCAGTGCCTTTTACTTTGCCTGCTTTTATCTTCTTGTTGCTTATACCGAAAACCCCTACAAATTTATCTTTCAGTGCCTGCAGTTATTTCTTTGCCAAAATCACTTACCAATACCTTCTGCTCCTCGTTGGGTTTGACACTCTTATTTATCGAAAACACTACAAACGATCCCCTACAGTTGAGGGTCATCACTTTGTCATTACCTTTTAGCGACGATGGATCAAATATTGCAGGAGTGCTCATGATAATGGATGTGGTTGTCGTAGTGCCCATAGTGGTTGAAGGAACAACCTTCTCAACTCGTGGTATTTGCACATTACGCTTGTTCGTCTTGTGGGCAACACGTTTGTCGATTTCCTGTTCAGCTTTACAAGCAAGACAAAACAAACGATCCATAGGATAACACTTTTCCTGAATTAGGAAATCCTAAATGTTACGGTTTAAACCTTCCCAAAACCTGTCCATGAAATCTTCTTCACTTTCCTCTAAAAAAGAATGCAACAAGGTAGTTTCTAAAGTATCATAATATTCTAAAACAATTTTGTACCTTGTTTTAAATTTTTTAATTTCTTAACCATGTCACGAGTATAATAAGCGGGAACGAATCTATATCGCATAGCAAGTTTGAGATCATTCCAAGTATTAGGTATATAATCAGGATATAAACTACAATATTCATTCCACCAAATAGAAGCAAAACCTGTGAAAGCACTAATTGTAGTTTTTAGTTTTTTATGCTCAGAAAAATTATGGAAAACAAATATATCATTTATTTCAAACTCCCACTCAATGTATAAATCAGGTCTTAGACGTCCATGAAAGGGTGGTATAGAAACAAGAATGTGATCATGTGCATGATTATGTGTGTTTACCTTTTGCAGTGGTTGTTGTGTAGTTGTAGCTGGTGGCAAATCTCCAATTATAGTTGACGCCCAAGAATTTCTAACTCCGGAACCTGCCATGATTAGTAGAAAACAAGAAACACATCACAAGTATATGTTCGTATGAACTACTAGGATGTGGTGGTAAAACGCTCACAGGGTAGCAAATATCAATGTCTTACAAGTTCTTACCATGCAGCAGGTGGTGATCAGCAACCAACGGTGTCAAATAACTCCAAAGATTGAGTAGAGCGATTGCCAGGTGAACGTACATATACACGATGTAGAAATATGTGGAGCTTGAAGGCTTTAATATGGTGGCAAAAATATTAGCAATAATCAATTCAGAGATGCAAAATTGAATTAACGCTCAACGATGGTACTGTGCTGGTCCTAGCCTAGACCGGACTAGAGACGCGAGCCTAGAACACTAATGTGGTCATGGCGTAGAACAACTATCAGCAATGCATGATATGAAGTAGCTCTGGGCAGCAAGATATAAGTGAAGATCACGAAGAGAGTAAAGATAATGGTGAAATATAGGCTCCAAATCAGGATACACCAATACTCTCGCTACAACTTTCCTCTGAAATATATTTGCTAATTTTTAAATATTTTTTCTCCAATAGGGAACCGACTTAAGCTTTCCGACGCAACAAGAATCACTTAATTTGGAGGTCGGATGAGGTGTGAAATGTTTTGAGAATCAGCCCAAAATCTGTAAAAACTGTGTTCGAGAAATTTAGAGATCAAAAATTCCGTCTTAGAAACAGATCTGAAGATTCAAATAACACACTTTATTTAGAACTATTTAGATGGGGCTCGGAAATATCATTAATTTGAGTACTCGTGGAGCCAAAACGGAGTTCGGATGAAAAAGTTATGCCCGATTTACTGGACACTGCTCAAAACTGATTCCGACGAGAATTCAGAAACGAGGTCAACTATACATAGATCCAAAAAAAATCTGTTTTCTTTCTTTCTTTTTTCTCTCTCTCCTTTTTTCAACTCTTTTTCTCTCTTTTTCTATGGCGGATGGTGGAAGTAGGCAGCGCAGGGGATGATGATGCAGCAGTGGCATGACTAATGTGGACATAACTCGAAACTCTAAAGAACTAGACACTAAAACCAGCAACTCGACTCGACACGTCCCAAGGAGTCCCAAAACCGAAAATAGGTCGTACAAGGCACTTGGGCCCTTGTGGAGGTGATGCAACACCTATTGAGTTGGACTTTGACTCGGATTCTACAGCAAGGTCACACCGTTTTTGCAATATCTCCTCTCTCAGAAGGAATTTGAAGGTGAAACCAATTGTGTTGGAAATTACACGAGATAATCTTTCACCAGAAAAAAGAATCACCCAGTTTAGAGTTCGTATGTACAAGTTGTTGCTGTTTGAAGTTGGATATATCTCTGCAGTCCGAATCTGAGTACAGACGTGAGAGACTTGGTCTCTGTCTTCTCTTGGGCCAAAAGTGACGTGAAATAACTCCTTGTACAACACACAATCACCCCCTTTGTATTGACTTTATTTCTTGATAAAATATAGAATAAATAATGGTAGTTTTGGTTGTATCCATGGTAGCGATGTCCTCATCAAGAGCTATGTGAAAACTGATTACTTTAATACCTTTTGCCCTAAGATTGGTCTTGATTCCCAGCTAATGAATGATTTTTGTAAGGATTTTGCCACTCATGTTGACTCTTCTAAGAATAATAAGGATCAGTACCATAAACCCTTCAAGGAATTACCTATTGCTATTAATGTTGCTGACCCTATTTTGCATGTAGTTATATATGAAAAATTCACTTTTCCCGCAAGGATAAGGGAGCACTCTTTTGTGACAGGCATAAAAAATAAAAGTGACTTCTGACGAGCCTGAGGACCAGATCAAGGTCGATCCTCAAGTTGCATTGGTTAAAGATCTAGTTACTAATGATGTTTTAGATTCCAATATAAATTTTTGTGTTGTTTCCACTAACATTGTTACAGCCAAGAATAAAGGACCAATTTCAGGTACACAGTTGTATCTGTTAAAATAGGAGATCATAATTCTTATGGGCTATGTGATTTGGGATCAAGTGCTAGCGCTATTCCTTATTCACTCTATCAGGAGATCATGGGTGAAATTTCACCCTGTGAATTTGAAGAGGTTGATGTTACTATTTATCTAGCAAACAGAGAAACTGTCTCTCCCATTGGAATTGTGAGAGATGTTGAAGTCCTTTGTGGAAAGGTAAAGTATCCTACCGACTCTCTAGTACTGGGTTCAGTGCAAGATAGTTTTTGCCCTATTATCTTCGGTAAGCCTTTCCTCAGCACCCGTGGAGCTATAATAGATTGCAAGAAAGGTAAAGTTTCTGTTGAATTCAATGGTGAGCCCTATGAATTTAACTTTTCTAAGTTCTCTAAGCAGTCTCGTGGTACTGATTTGTCTAGTAATGATAATATTATTGAAGATATTGCTTCTATTGCTATTCCTCCTAATGATCCTTTGTAGAAATATATGGAAGACCACGAGAATGATATGCTTATGCAGGTGATGTGTACACACGCTTCTATTCTTGTAGACTATGTTGGGCCTCAAAGCCCAGAGGTTTGTAGGACAGTAGCAATTTCCCTCCAGTGGATGACCTAAGGTTTATCGAACTCAGGGAAGTAGAGGTAGAAGATGGTCTCTGTCAAGCAACCCTGCAATTAAGATACAAGAAGTCTCTTGTGTCCCCAACACACCTAATACAACTAGGAGTTGTATATGTGCACTAGTTCGGCGAAGAGATGGTAAAATACGAGTGATATGGGTGTCAAAGCAAGGTAATATAAATCTGTAATAGAAATTACAGCAAGGTAGCAAGTAGTAAACGTGAGAACAAACGGTATTGCAATGGTGGAAACAGGGCCTAGGATTCATACTTTCACTAGTGACAACTCCCAACAACATTAAAATAGTCTAATCACATGATATTTCCACTAAAACATGCATTGGAGACGTACTCGGAGGTCATTCCTTTGTGGTCAAGAGAGGACGCGCATTGTGTAGGGCTACAAAAGCACACCTTAGAGTTCGTAGTTCTCATCTACGGATTTCCCAATGTCACCGCGGCCATCCAAAGATAGTACCACAATCACCAAAACATATCTCAAGGATAGTCAAAGACAAGCACCAAGAGAGTCTCAATCTTCAATCCACACACAAAAGAGGAAATCACTCATGAAAATATTCTTCTAATCTATGTCCAATAGACCGCTGTCACCATGGTCTCGGAGATTATACTAGATAAGATCAAGTGAGTACATCAATCCAATACATATAAGAAGGTGAAACATCATGGGATAATCCTAGATTAACATAGCATATTATCACAATCAATAGCACATCATGGGAGAGAGAATTTACCACATAGCTACTGGTAGAAACCTCAGCCCCGAGGAGGAACTACTTCCGCATCATGGAGGGAGGAAGCAACATTGATGGAGATCAATCCGGGGCACTTCCCCATCCTAGCAGGGTGCCGACACAGGAATTCTGGTCCCCCGAAGCTTGTTGGCGATGGCGGCGGAGATCAAAATTGCTTCTGGAGAAAAGGGTTCTAGAATCAGGGTTTTCGCGTCGGGAGAATAAATAAGGGCCAAGGGGGGCAGCCAGGGGGTCACCAGGAGTCCAGGCGGCCTCCCGGCGCGGACCCACCCTAGGCACGCCCACTGGCCGCCTGGGCACCAAGTGGGGCCCCTCTGGCCCCCTTCGGGCATCTGGAAGCTTCCGGTACATAGATTTTTTTTATATATTTTCCCCAGAATTTTTCTGGCACTTTAAGTAATGGGAAAACCTGAAATAAAAAAATAGCAGAAAACAGAATCTGGCACTGTGGTGCACTGAGTTAATATGTTAGTCCAAATATGATCAAAAGTGTATGAAAGTGTATCAAAAGCATATCAATATCACCCAAAACATGCATGGAGCAAGCAGAAATTATACATACATTTGGGACGTATCAAAAGGAAAGAAACTAGCTAGATGACATATTCTTAAGACAATCTGCTATCCTGAAGCACAACCTTCCGGTTGAACCTTTAGGAATCGTTGCACAATCAAAAGAAGACACGGTGTTTGATCTCAAACCGCTTCCCAATACGCTCAAGTACGCTTATTTAGATGAAAATAAAATATATCCTCTTATTATCAATGCTAACCTTTCAGGTTTTGAAGAAGAGCGATTATTGGAGACATTTCGTAGACACTATGGTGCTGTTGGCTATACCCTTGATGACCTTAAGGGAATTAGTTCGTCAATTTGCCAACATACTATCAATCTCGAGCCCGATGCTAAACCAGTTGTTGATCATCAACGACGGTTGAACCCAAGAATGAAGGGCGTGGTTAGGACTGAAGTTCTCAAGCTTGGAGCCGCAGGTATCATCTGCCGTATAGCTGATAGTAAGTGGGTAAGTTCAGTTCACTGTGTTTGAAAGAAAGGAGGTATGCCTGTTGTTCCTAATGATAAAAATGAACTAATACCTCAAAGGATTGTTATTGGATATATAATGTGTACTGATTACAGGAAGTTGAACAAAGAAACCAGGAAGGACCACTACCCATTTCCTTTCATCGATCGAATGCTTGTGAGGTTGTCCAAAAACACTCACTTTTTCTATCCTTGTTAATACTGCCGATCAAGAGAAGACCACTTTCCCATGTCCTTACGGTACTTATGATTATAGGCATATGCCTTTTGGTTTATGTAATGCACCTGCTACTTTTTAGAGAGGTATGTGTGATATTTTTCATGGTTTCTTTGAGGAGATTGTGGAAGTCTTCATGGACGATTTCTCCGTCTATGGAACTTCCTTTGACCACTATCTCCACAATCTTAACAAAGTTTTGCAGAGATGCGAGGATAAAAATTTAGTGCTAAATTGGGAAAAGTGCCACTTCATGGTTATCAAAGGGATCGTTCTTGGTCACAAGATTTCCGAGAGGGGAATTGAAGTGGACAAGGCGAAGATTGAAGCTATTGAAAGGATGCCCTATCTAAGGGACAACAAAGGATCCCAAACCAAGGCTCAGCAGGTGGGTACTCCTTCTTCAAGAATTTGATTTGCAGATTGTCGATAGGAAAGGAGCAGACAATCCGGTGGCGATCAATCTTTCAAGGATGGAAGATATACCGCATGATCCCATTCCAGTCAACGACAACTTTCCAGACGAACAACTAGCTGTTGTAAAAGTACAATATCTCTCAGTCTGTCGGGACCCGGAATTTTCATATGTAATTCCAGTCACAACTCAAGCATATGGAGAGCCGAGAGTCGTACCCACTTGTCTAAGAAGACAAGGCCAAGCACAGAACACTCTCGGAAAGCTTGGTACGTGAGGGGCATCCATGTTATCGAAAACCCATACTAAGACATGCATGTTATAATCATACACGAAGCACACATGTCTAGTATGAACAGCAGGTATCTTCACATAACTCTACAATGTACTTCTTAATTGACTTACACATAGAGCATACAAAGATCACATGTCTGTGATCAACATTACATCATACAACGGAAGCAAATTAGGTATGAGTACAGACAAGTTTAACAAATGGTTAGAGAAGCCTTGTTCAACAAACATGCCCTTCCACGAGGGACCAGACTGTTGTCTGGAACTATACTATCTTAGTCAACGTCGAGCTTCAGGAAGGTGTCTCCATCGGGGGCTGGGTTCTCATCTAAAACATAGAATAAGCAAACGTGAGTACAAAGTCGTACTCAGCAAGACTTACATCAGAACTATACTACTCATGCTCAAGTTTCAAGGAAAAGGGAGGTGGGTTCAACATGAAGAAGTGCCAGATTTGACTTGGCTAGTCCTGAACTACGAGTACCAGACTTGAGGTAAGAAGCGTACACGAGTCCACTACCAAGTCTCCAAACAATACACCACTATGGTTACTTCCTCAACTTCCCCACGAGGAAGCCCACCATAGCACTCACGCTTATCTTGCGAGTTTTATAAGTATCCATTCAAGTTGTCTAATGATCAAGTAGAGGTCTCCAAGTAGTCCATAACCGTAGACACGGCTATTCGAATAGTTTATTAACCCTGCAGGGGTGTACATCTTCACACACGTGTCATCACTTATCGCCTCATTCTTGTCACCCTTCAAGCGGGTGTCGGACGTGGATGAAACCAAGGCACTACCCTCACATCACCTTCTCTAATCCAGGAGTCGACTACCTGAGTTTGTCACCGCTCGAGAGTCCGGCCGGTTCAACGAAACGGACTCAGATAATGCAAGGGACGGAGACGCCACCTTTGACAGATGGTTTCGCTGCCTCACAGGTCCACCGACATATCTATGCATATGCCAAATGGAAAGCCCGAATCTAGTGTGACTCCTACACCGGATCGGGTACGTAAAGAGGCCAAACGGGGATCCCATAAACCCTATATGCGGTCATACTCTTTGTCTTGGATCACAAAACAGAAACTCGGGGCCTAGGGCAGTGTTCAACGAGACAACCCATTGTGTACTCCTACACAGCCTCTCATCGTTCACCTTTGTTTAGGGTGGATTCACCAACACGTTATCATCGACACCATTATGAATATCCATCCCGACTCACAAATAATGTAACCTCATTGTATCACTAAGAAGCAATAAGCAGCAACAGTTGCAGGGCCACATGTCATCATTCAACTCCTATATCTGCTAGGATTGTGGTTTGCTTAATACGGTGACAAAATGATAGGTCATGCATCGGAATGGGTTCAACTATGCGAAAGAACGTGTCTCGGTGATCTCCTAATCATGCATAAGAGAGACTGAGAGGGAAGTAGGATTTTATAGACATGATCAATGGGGTTTTCTTGCCTTGCTGACAATACACGGGTTTAACGGACTTCTTCTTCTTCGGGGGTGATCACCGTCTTGGAAAGTCTGTTACCGGAACAATCATCAACAAAGGGGGGGGCAACATCGAAAGTAAATGCACAATCACATCATATAGTTGTCCATGATGTGAATGCTACTGGTTTGTGGCAAATTCATCTTAATTGAAGTGTATTGCATTTGGAATGCAAATTCAAATTCAAATTCAAATTATGCCATATGCATGTTTGCTACTGTTCACCCATTTTAAAATGGTCAAACATAAGAACAATTGCATATTCATAAACCTTGCATTTTTTGATAATTTTTCATATATTATTTGTTAAATTTGGAGTTAGTATGAATATTCTATGAATGATTGAAGTTTAAAGTATTTTCTGCAATTTCTGGATTTTGGTTTTAAATGAAAAGCCATTTATGGCGTTAGCATGACCTCATGATGACGTGGGGAGGGGGGATCTGACCAGTGGGGTCTTCTTGTGAGTGTCACAGGGGATTAATACCGATTTGATTAATTAAACAGTGCTTAATTAAGGGGGCAGGGCCCACCTGTCATTGGGTTTAGGGGGGGATTAGGGGTGGGTTTAGCCCTAATTGGCCGGGGTCATCGTCGGTGAGCTCTGGGACGGCGGCGCCTCGCCGGACTTGCGCTACAGGGGACGGGGAGGGCCATGGAGGGCACTAGAGCGTGCCTCGCGGTTTGGCGCATCTGGTAGAGCAGGGCGGGGGTCTTGGGGAGGCTCTAGGCCACGGCTACGACGACGTTTTGCGGCGGACGGAGTGCCGGAGAGGGGGGCACAGGGCTACAGCTACAGCGAGATGCGCGTAGGAGCTGGGGAGAACGGGGAGCTCACCCTGGTGCTATTGGAGTCGTCGGGGAGGCCGGAGGGTGGCTGGACGGAGTGGAATCGCTCGCCGGAGCTCCGCAGCGGCCGTGGTTTCTTGGTGAAGAGGGCGTCGTACTCGGGGCTCCCTGGCTCGATTCTGCGCGGTTGCAGACGAGCTCGAAGGCTAGGGACCTCCAGGACACAACGGCTCGTCGGTAGGGGGCCGTTGGCCACGCGGGCGCGGCGGCGCGGCGACCGCTAGGTCTCGGGTGGCACGGGAAAACGACGAGGGAGCGCGAGATGAGGTTCAAAGAGAGGGGGAGAGTGGCGAGGGCGTCTCCAGACGGCTCTAGGCAAGAGGAGGTGGCCAGGAAGCTGCTGTGTGGCCTCGCCGTCGCCGGCGGCCATGGCATGCCCTCCACCGAGCAGCTTCGGTGCGCGGGGGAGAAGACGACAAGGACTGCTGGGCTGGGCTGGGCCAGATGGGCTAGGTACGGTAAGTTCGGCCTCTTCTCTCTCTGTGATTTCTTTTTTTCTTTCTATTTTTCTTTTCTGTACTTTGTTTGCCCTGCTAAAAAAAATAGCTAGGCATTTTATAAAATGCCCCAAATTTTTATATGGACTTACAATGCATATAGCTAGCCACTTATAAAGTTTGGGAATTTTTGAAATTCAAACAATTTGAATTTCAAGTCAAATAGGGGTATTATTTAATTTCCAAGCCCTGTTTGGAATTTTTGAAAAATCTTGGTGCATGCAGTGGGACCCACTTCACTTTATATGTGATCATGCATATTTGTAAGACTTTTCAAAAATACCAGAGGAATTTTTGGAAGAAATTTTTCTCTGGTCATTTGAATTGAATTCTTTACGGCTTTTCTTTTTCCCCAATTTTGAATTTCTTTTGAAATTTTCACATGATGCAAAGGGGCACTGATGGCAAGAGAGTGTTAATACTCTTCAAGCCTCGTTGGTTACCCGAGGTGCAGCGTGAGATATAGTGCAGCGGCAAGTTTTCCCTTGGCAAAGATACCTAGGTTTGTCTCCCCTAGGACTCCGAAGGATACAAGAAGGTGGTAAAGTGAACAATGGCGCCAAGGTTGCTAGCTTCACCTGGACCTGCACACAGATACAAATAACTTTGCTCCCAACGAGTACATAGGAGTTGTCAATTCCTCCGGCCTTGCTGTTTACAAAGGATCAACGCAAGAGATAAAAGTGGAACTAAAAGTAAAGACTGAAATTAAATTGAGGGTGTAAACAATAATGTGAAGATGGACCGGGGTCCCGTGATTTTCACTAGTGATGTCTCTCTCCCAAAAGACGATAAAAGTGCTAGCGAGGTAAACAAATCATAGCTGGGCAATTGACAGAATTATGAAGGCACCGCAATGCTAACTATGTTGCAAAGAAAGGAAGAGTTCAAAAGCAATGGGCAGTAAGCCAAGGTAAGTAGACCGAAATCCAACTGCATCTACTACAAATCATCCACCTTCAGATATCTATCCAGAACATCTCGCTGGTATTAAGTTGCGAATCCCACCCAAAGTGTAAACTCAAAGCAACAGACAAATGCATTAAAAGAACTTTGCGTAAAGTAAACAATCCTTGAACCCGCGCGTACAAGCACTGTTGTTTTATCCCTGGTGGCAACAACACATCCCCTAGTCTCATATTTCTGTAACTCAAGCTAGACATCAGGGGGCTGAACCCACAATCAAGCATAACGCTCCCTCTTGGAGTTGCAACAAACTACTTGGCCAAAGCAAAATACTGCAACGGAGAACATGCAAGAATTTACTCAAGAACAAAATATAAAAGAGAATAACCAAATATATTACTCATCAAAATCTGAACATAGTCTCACAATCCATCAGATCCCAGCAAACTCAGCATAGCAACAGCAGAAATTACAAAGGCGCCTCGATCATGTGAGGCAGCTCACGAGGTTTCGAAAGTGGAAGCACAAAGAGGAGAGAAGTACATCACATAGCTACTGGTCATCGACCCATGGTCCAAGGGGGACTACTCACGGTACTTCCGGGAGGCGTCCATGGCTATGGATGGTCTCCCGGAGGGGGTTCCTCCTCCCGGCAGGGTGCCGGGGCAACTTCTCCAAGCAGCCCCGATCTTGAAACGGCGGTGGCGGCGGTACAGAGGCGAGTTCACGGAAAAGAGATCGATATTAGGGGTTTCCACCCCAAGGGCTAAATATAGGCGGAGGGGGGCATCGAGGGGACCCACAGGGCAGCCAAGAGGCCCCCTGCCGCGGCCTAGGGTGTGGCCGCGCCAGGGACCCTTCTGGAGTCCCTGTGGTGGCCCCCCTCCACTGCCTTGGTGATTCCGTAAGCTTCCGGGTCACTGATTTTTTATCTGATTTTCTGGATTTTTTGGAGCACTTTTAATGGCCGGAAAACCTGAAATACAAAAACAACAGAAAACAACAACTGAAAGCTGGGTGCACTGGGTTAATAGATTAGTCCAAATATGCTCAAAAGTGTATGAAAGTTCAAGCAAATCATGGAAAAGTCATACAAAACATGCATGGAGCAAGCAGAAATTATAGATACGTTTGGGACGTATCAACATCCCCAAGCTTAATTCCTGCTCGTCCTCGAGTAGGTAAATGATAACAAGCATAATTTCTGTGGTGACATGCCACACAAGCATATAAGGACTTTTAAGTACAGAAATCAAAGCATGCAATTCAATTCAAGTCTTAACAAGCAAGAGTCTATATTAGCATTGACATAAGCAACAAAAGAACAAAAGGTGCAAGAGCTCTCGCTGTCCGTGACTCGAATGTCTCCAGATGGTGTTTGCGTGCCAAGTTCTATAGTGTGAAGGTCCCCACATAGCTATATGCATGATGATGATCTCTATGGAGTACAAGGGATAGAGGATGAAGTACTAGTGTGGATCTCTCAAATGGAATAGTAGTGTGCCCCCTTCTCTCTTTTTATTTTTATTTTTCTCTTTTTTTCTATTTTTGTGTATTTTTTTGGTGGCCTCAATGGCTCTTTCTATTTAACTCTCATTTGTCCTCTTTGGGATCTTTTGATTTTGTCCTCTTTGGGATCTTTTCCTCACTTTAGGGGCAACACTCTATATTTTACAAGAATATAGGAGATCTTTCACACTTTACAAAGGTACTCACATAAAGAAGATATAACTATCATGATGCAAATGTATGCCTCTGCCAGAATAGCATGATATGCAATGATACCAGCGCGTCATGTAGCAATGATTAGGGCAAGGCCCAACTAGCATGCGGCTCATCGATCAAGCAAGTAGCATGTATGACATGAGGATCAAGTCATGAGAAGGTGGATGTTGCATGGCAATGTATCTCGGAAAGGCTATGGAAATGCCTTGTAGGTAGGTATGGTGGCTGTTTTGAGGAAAGATATAAGGAGGCTTATGATGACAGAGCGTATCGTGCCAAGGGTTTGGATGCACCGGCGAATTATGCGCCAACTCTCAAGGTGAGAAAGGGCAATGCACGGTACCTAAGAGGCTAGAAAAAGTATAGGTGGGTGGAAGTTTCAACTTTCGAATACTCACGTTAGTCCGAAGAACTCATGCACTTATTATCGGTTACTCTCAATCTAATCAGAAGGTTCACAAAGAGACAAGTACCCCGAGGAGTGTATGGGGGTTTGGTTATCCTTGCGCATCCTCGACTCATGGTACGTGAGTGTACTCTAATATTCGAACCCTCCAGAGGTTAGTGATCCATCTAGTAGCTAGAGTTCTCAACAGGGGCTTTGGTTTTCGAAAAACACACGCATTGCCCAAAATACAACATCTATCACTAATAGGCTCGAGCTCTTGACACCAAAAGTTCAAACATTACTCTAGTCAATACCTCAAAACTTTTGCAAGTTACTACTACAAAGAGAATAGCAACTTCAACTACCTACTTCTAGTCAAGACACAAAACTCAATGCAACAGGCAAACTCTCTAACAAGATAAAACATGCAACCTAAAGAAAGTTCAACCTAAGACAAAAGAAAAGCTCTAGAAAAAACTAAAGCACTACAACTAAACAGAGCAGCAGCTAAGAAAACAAAAAGAACAACTCACAGCTAAAAGAATAAGCATGCAAATCCTATGAGGAGTTCTAGTTCAAGTGGAGCGTGTAATTCTCCCACACAAAAGAGTAAGCTGGTGTCTAACTTGTTACTACAGCAAACAAAGCAAAAACAAACCTAGAAAAGTAAAGAGCGAGACGCTCCAAGCATAGCACACAACGCATGAAATGATAAAAATATAGTGCAACGGGGGACGAACTGATAATTGTTGATGAAGAAGGGGATGCACGGGGGAATCTGTCGGGACCCGGGGTTAGCGTATGCAAGTACAGTTAAGACATAGTCATATGGAGAGCCGAGAACCGCACCCACTTTTCTAAGCAGACAAGGCCAAGAACTGAACATTCTCGGAAAGCATCGTACGTGAGGGGCATCCCATCCAGGCCGGATGATCAACTGAGATGGGTCCTCATCGTCCGCACACAAGTCAAATGATATGGGAATGTGGTGCTCGCGGAAAGAGGTACAGAATTCCTCCCAAGATGCAGGTGGTCCAACGGGGCGCATAATCAGAAAGTTCTCCCACCAAGAGCTTGCTGCACCTTCGAGGTGATAGGTGGCATAGCTGACCTTGTCGCCATCTGCAACATGGCCGGCTTGGAGCTTCCTCTCGATGCTGCGGAGCCAGTCATCGGCGTCAAGGGGCTCGGTGGAGTAACTGAAAACCGGGGGATGAAGCCGGATGAAGTCGTTCAGAGACACCAGCTCATTGCGCTGCTGAGTGGTGTTGCGTGCGATGACTTCCAGCAGGTGGTGAGAGTCACGGCGGTTCCTCTCGACCTCCATCAGAACTTGGGCCATCGTGGGTGGGGGTGGAAGGTTGCCTTCCTCCTGGTCATTCGCACGACCTTGGTTCCGACCAACCTGGCCAAGGGTTCCTTGAGACATCCTGAAGGTGAAAAAAATCAAAGTCAACAGAGTTGAGTTGAAGAGTCTAAACAAGGTATTGAAGTACTGGAAGGATTACAGAGCAAAGGAAGTAATCATCTTGACAACATGGTGATAAAGCATACAAGCCATATATTCACAAGCTGTCATACAAACCATACATCGTTTTAGTACAAGCACCAAGCTAATACAAACGTGATGAAGATGATACATCCTTCAGAGGCACTCTGACTTCCTATACATTATTTATCTAAGCCTCTGGAACTTAGACACCTTGCATACAATATACTATGATACTACTACATCCTCACTAAGTAAGACCACAGGCGGTCTCACTCATCTCCATCTCCATAGTAGTCCTCATAAAAGTTACCCGCGTATCCCGGTAGCTGGAGGTGACCATCGGAAAACACGGAGGCTTCTGGACCCTGATATCCATTTGGGCAAGGATGGGGCCTAGGTCCAGTGTAGGGTGGAAGCAAAGGACCACGGGGTGGAAAAATGCCTCCAATCTCGGGCCAAGCAACTCGAGAAGGCATCTGAGTCCTCACTGGGTAGATCGCATCAAACTCAACTGATCCCACGCTCACAAAGGGTGCCAAGAGAGTCAGTGCTCGGTACAGACGAACACGGGTGGCGTGGAGCTCAAAACGGAGAGCGCGTGCATCACGATCTCTGTCACTAGCAAACCTAGCAGTCACCTGGAGTGCTGGATCCTCTGCAGAGTGATCTGAGTAGAGTCCGGTGTAATATCCCTCTTCTCCTGGAAGTGCAACAGGGATATAGCGGAATGAGGTCTCTCTCAGCATGGTGTGCTCCTCTCTCAGCAGTGTAATACATGAATATGCAGCATCCTGCACAACCATGTTCTCGGTAACGCCAATGCCATGTCCAAAGTGGATAGGCTGGGTTACTCCAACGTGGTGCGGATATATCCGGACAATGCAGTGGAACTGCGTCTGGTTGAAGTCGTGGAACTGCTCCTCGATGGTGTACTCAGGGTACCATCGATATCCCACATAGGACATCATCTCGATCAATGTGGCGGGATGGCCACGCACACCGAGGCACCTGGTCAAACGAACAATCTGCCGAGGGGGAAGATCTGCCATCTGAAATAGAAAGGAGTTTGCAAATGCATCAAATTATGAGATAAACCTGGAATGACTCGGACAGCATAACGGCTGTAATTGTAAGAAATGACAATTTCTTTCAATCATGAAAACAGCACTTACATAATATGATGTAAGAAATCAGCATTATAACAATGCTAGGAAAACCTGACACAACTTTCCTACGGCTATAAGGAAGCAATCAACGAGATGTTCTAATCAGACAGAGGAGAGCCTAGTCCTATCTTCCTGTAGAACAAGATGAGGGTGACTCAGAACTCAGAACGAAGGGGTAAGGAGAAAAAAGAAGCCTTACGTTGTTCCCTCATATACCCAGAGTAACTACATAACTATAGCAAGCTAGACTTAACTTCGGCCAAGGCTACTAGTCCTACAGTCAGTCCTGCTCTGATACCAAGTCTGTCGGGACCCGGGGTTAGCGTATGCAAGTACAGTTAAGACATAGTCATATGGAGAGCCGAGAACCGCACCCACTTGTCTAAGCAGACAAGGCCAAGCACTGAACATTCTCGGAAAGCATCGTACGTGAGGGGCATCCCATCCAGGCCGGATGATCAACTGAGATGGGTCCTCATCGTCCGCACACAAGTCAAATGATATGGGTGGTGAACTCCCATATTCAAAGACAAGTCGCCTCAACCATACTACCGACTCTCTCAAAACTCTTACATAGACTTACTCCAGCCCGATCACTTAGTCGGGGTCTAGGGAGGGCTCAATCATACCACAAAGTGTGCACGAGACGGAGTCTCGAGCAATCGCATCGCGATGCCCCAAGCTGCGCACATCTAAGGGCCACTTGGTGTATGAAAGACCGCCAGCCAGAACACAACTAAGGTCTCGAAAACCCATACGAAGACATGCATGTTATAAACATACACGCAGCACACATGCCTTGTATGAAAAGCAGGTACCATTGCAATTCTCTACAAAGTGTACATTTTATTTTTAACTCTTATAGAGTACACACAGAGATCACATACATGTGATCCAACATTACAACACAGAGCGGAAGCAAATTATGTCTGAGTACAGACAAGTTTAACAAATGGCTTAAGAAGCCTTATTTAAACACAAAGCCCTCCACGAGGGAACCAGTCTGCTGACTGGGACTAGACTAGCTTAACTTGAGTCGTCCAGCTCGATGAAGAAGCCACCTTCGGGGTCAGTGGCGTCATCTAAAACATAGATTAAGCAAACGTGAGTACAAAGGCGTACTCAGCAAGACTTACATAGGAACTATACTACTCATGCACATGTATCAAGGTAAAGGGAGGTGGGGTTCACTTGCAGAAGTGCCAGCTTTGATTTGGCTAATCCTGAACTACGAGTACCAGACTTTGAGGTAAGAAGCGTACACGAGTCCACTACTTTCACCAACCAATACACCACTATGGTGCCTTCCTCGACTTCCCCACGAGAAAGCACGCCATAGCACTCACACTTATCTTGGTGTGTTTTAGAAGTATCCGGTTCAAGTTATCTAATGATCAAGCTAAGCTTTCCAAGCAGTCCATAACCGCGGACGCGGCTATTCGAATAGTTTTGTTAACCTTGCAAGGGTGTACCGCTACACACACATGACCATCATTTACCGCCTTTGATCTCGACACCATTCAAGGGGTGCCAGCGAGGATGCTCACCACAACTGTTACCTCATAGCCTATCTAGTCCGAGAAAGTCGCCTACTTGGGTTGGCTACCACTATCGTGAACCCGGCCGGTTTACCGAAGTGGACCCAAGCGATGTGTGCGTGGTGCATAAGCCGGTCTCGGGTGAGCCGTTCTCTCACTTAGCATCCAGGCCACAAGCCTACCAGAACTCCGAACTACTGCGACATCTGGACATCGAAAGGGATGAGTTAATAGGTTGAGAGGGGTCAGTGAGCCCAATGTGTGGTTGTACTCTTCATCTTGGATCACCACACAAGAACTCGTACTAGGGCGGTGTTCAACGAGACAACCCACTGTGTACTCCTACACAGCCTCTCATCGTTCACCTTGTATTAGGGTCGATTCACCGACACTTTTCTACCATCATCAACATGATCATTCCCATCCCGACTCTCATCACAGTAACAACATGGTATCATACTAAGCATGCAATAAGCAGTAACATTGCAGGGGTTACATGATATCAAACAACTCCTACAGTTGCTAGGATTGTGGTTTGCTTACTACTGTGACAAAAGATAGGTCATGCAAAGGAATGGGTTCATCTATACGGTAGAATCGTAACATGGTGATCATCCTATACAATGCATAAGCGAGACATGAGAGGGAAGTGGGATTTTATCGACATGATCAATGGGGGTTTGCTTGCCTTGCTGACGAGGTTCGGTTTCTGGATCTTCAGCGAAGGGGGTAGCCTCCTGCTCCGGTTCCACCTCTACTCGACAAACAAAGCACGAAGTAGCAATCAATATGAATGCAATGCTCAAGCACATGAATGAATGTTGAAACTTGAATTATAAGTTTTGATGTGTGTGAGACAATTCCATTTAAGTGGAATATATTGCATTTAAAATGCAAATTCAAATTCCACATTTGAATTCAAATTAACCAAGTTGTATGTGACATAGTTTGATCATTTTGAATCATTTTCAAATGTGTATGATATGCCTTTGAAGTGTGGTTGAATTGTAGCTTAATTCCATGGTCCAAGTTGCAAGATCAATTGATTTGAATTTGAATTAAATTCAAATAAACCAAATGACATATGCTACTGGTCCCATTTTAAAATCAACTCCAACATAGTTGAAAGTTGCATATTTGGAAAGATAATTTTCTCCTGATCATTTTTCATATATTATTTGTCCAATTTGGAGTTAATATGAATTTTCTATGAATTTCCAAAGTTTGGGGTATTTTCTGGATTTTCTGGAATTTCTTTAAAACATTTTGCTTTTCTGAAAATTCATAAAATGATTTATTGCGTCAGCTGACATGTGGGTCCAGGGTGTCAGTGACTGGGTTAATTTAACCCGTGGGTTAACTTAATCCAGTGGCTTAATTAAGCCACTGGGCCCACTGGTCAGTGACCCAGGGGGTCATTAGCTGGGTAATTAACAGGGGGGCTTTTGGGCTGACACGCCGGCGGCTAAACGCCGGCGGCCTGGCCACGGCGGCGCAACACGGAGAGGGTGCTGCCGGCCACCAGAACGCTCACTGAGACCACCAGAGGGTAGCCCTCGAACTCGCGCTCCACCTATGCGAGTCGGGCGACCACGGGGAGGCTTGACTCGACGACGACGACTTGAACGGCGGCGGTCCGAGGCACGGCTTGGAACGGGATCGAGCTAGGGGGATCGTCAAGGCATTGGGCTGGTCGGGATCGAACCAGAAGAGCCCGGCGAAGACGATGGACAGGTTCTCAAGCTCGTTTGCTTCACGGGCGTTCGCTGGCGAGCACACCGGCGGCGAGGAGCCACGGCTCTCATGGCGGAACGAGTTAGAGGAGTCGAACGGGGTCGTGGTTTGAGGGGAAAAGCTCACCAGACGCTGGTGAACACGTTGGAGCAGGCGTCGGAGGCGGGGAAGTTACGGCGGCGGCGAATCGATCAACTCGAGCTCCGGCGGCCGGCGGCGATCCGATGAACCTGGCGTCACTCCTAGTCCAAATTGGAGCTCCGGCTTCTGCTAGTCGACGAAGACGAGGACGGCAAGCACGTTGGACATCTTGGTGGGGCTCCTCGGCATCAAAGGCTACGCGGGGGCGCTTCGGTGCTCTGGCGAGTTCTCCTGTCGACGATGAACACGGCGAGGGAGGAGGGGGAGGTGGTTCTGGAGGGAGGGAGAAGGATCGGGACGTCTCCCAGACGTCTCCAGGCGAGGAGATAGGGCTCGGGGCAGGCAGGCAGCTGCCTGTCGTGCCCACGGCGCTCGCCGGCGAGGTGCCTGCCTGCCTGGAGGGAAGAAGACGCATGTACCCCCTCCAGGTGGGCTGGGCCGGTTGAGGTGAGTGGGCCTCGCCCCTGGGCGAGAGGTAAGCTTCTGATTTCTTTTCTATTTTTCTTTTCTGACATTTGTTCTGTTTAGCTAAAAATAAATAGCTAAACATTTTATTAAATGCTGAAAACTTTTATGTGGCCTCATAATAACATAGACTAGCCACTCATAAACTTTCAACATAGATTTGAATTTTAAATCAAATAGGGGTATTTCTTTAATTCCAAGGTACTGTTTGAATATTTGAAAAATCTATGAGCATGGGGTGGGTCCCACATCACTTGATATGTGATCACACTCATTTATAAGGCTTTTCAAAACTCTAACATGAATTTTTGGAAAAGATTTTTATCTGGCCTTTTGAATTAATTCATCTAGGGGGTGTTCCTTCTCCCATTTGGATTTTGAAATTGATTTCCAAGATTTCTTTTTGAAAATTTGACATGATGCAAAGGCACTAGCTAACCCTAGCACATACCTAACAGAGGGTTCTGACAACTCGCCCCCACTCAAAAGAATCTCGTCCCGAGATTCAGAAGTCTGCGGGAGGAAGGTGGGGTACTCGGCACTGAGACGGTCTTCTCTTTCCCACGTAGCTTCTTTTTCAGAGTGGTGTGACCATTGCACTTTCAGAAACCTAATCTTCTGACGACGAGTGACACGCTCTGCGGAATCAAGAATACGAACGGGGTATTCTCGATAAGAAAGGTCATCTTGGAGATCAAGCGTTTCATGGTCGACTTCGCGGATGGGGTCCTTGAAGCAACGCCTGAGTTGGGACACATGGAATACATCATGTACTCGGGAGAGGTGCGGAGGTAGTTCAAGTTGGTAGGCAACTTCTCCACGTTTAGCAATAATGCGGAAAGGTCCGATGTAACGTGGGGCCAATTTTCCTTTGATACCGAAACGTTGGGTTCCCTTCAGAGGAGTAACCCGAAGGTAAGCCTTCTCATCCAGATTGTAGCTCTCTTGCCTATGATGACGATCATAGTACTTTTTCTGACGAGACTGGGCTGCTTTTAATTGATCACGAACAATGCGAACTTGCTCTTCTGCTTCCTTGATCATATCCGGTCCAAAGAATTGTCTTTCACCGGTTTCAGACCAGTTTAGTGGTGTTCGACATCGTCGTCCATAAAGGAGTTCAAAAGGAGCCATGTTCAGACTGGATTGAAAACTATTGTTATAAGCAAATTCGGCAAATGGAAGAGAATTCTCCCAATTCTTTCCGAATGAGATAACACAAGCTCTGAGCATGTCTTCAAGAATTTGGTTAACCCTTTCGACTTGACCGCTAGACTGAGGATGAAAAGCTGTACTAAAGGAGAGATGAGTTCCCATAGCATTCTGAAAGCTTCCCCAAAATCTAGAGGTAAAAAGGCTACCGCGATCAGAATTGATTTCCAAAGGAACACCATGAAGGGATACAATTCTAGAGATGTACAAGTCCGCTAACTGGCTAGCAGTTATAGACTCGCGAAACGGAAGGAAGTGAGCAACTTTGGAAAGCCTATCTATGACAACGAAGATGGCATTGTTTCCTTTCTGGGTTCTTGGAAAGCCGGTGATGAAGTTCATACCGACTTTGTCCCATTTCCACTCGGGAATAGACAAAGGTTGAAGTGTACCAGCAGGTCTTTGATGTTCTGCCTTAATGCGACGACAAACATCACATTCGGCAACAAATTGAGCAATGTCTCTCTTCATCCTAGTCCACCAAAATCTCTGGCGTAGATCTCGGTACATTTTTGAGCTACCGGGATGAATTGAGAGGGGTGTGTCATGGGCTTCTTTGAGGATGAGTTGCCTTAGTTCCTTATTCTTAGGTACTACCAAACGATTTTCAAAGAATACCGTTCCTTTGCTATCTGTGGAGAAACATTTAGCAACTCCGCTAGCAATGTTCTCCTTGATCCGGCGAACACCTCGTGCACGCCTTTGGGCAACTATAATTTGATCCTCAAGAGTTGGTTTCGCCACCAAGGTAGAAAGATAGCCATGAGGAACAATCTCAAGGTTGAGTTTGCGAAAGTCCTCATGAAGAAGTGGTTGATACTGCTGTAACATGAGGTTGTTACAGTACGACTTACGACTTAGTGCATCAGCCATGACATTGGCTTTGCCTGGGGTGTAAGAAATTACTACGTCGTAATCTTTTATCAACTCAATCCAGCGTCTTTGCCTGAGATTAAGATCTGGCTGGGTGAAAATATATTTGAGGCTTTGGTGGTCGGAATAAATCTCACGACGATTACCAAGGAGGTAATGTCGCCAAGTGGTTAGGGCATGAACTACGGCAGCGAGTTCAAGGTCATGGGTAGGATAGTTCTCTTCATGTGGCCGCAACTGGCGTGAAGCATAAGCTACCACATGTTGATCTTGCAGAAGTATGCATCCTAACCCTTGCTGTGAGGCATCACAATAGATCTCGAAATCTCTTTTGGTGTCTGGAGGTGCAAGCACGGGTGCGGAAGTTAATCTTCTTTTTAGCTCTTGAAAGCTTTCCTCGCACTTGGGAGTCCATAAGAATTTCTTATCTTTCTTGAGGAGTTCAGTTAGAGGCTTTGCAACTTTAGAAAAGTTCTCGACGAAGCGACGGCAATAGCTGGCTAGGCCAAGAAAACTCCTAACTTGCTTAACCGATTCAGGTGGAGTCCAGTCAAGGAAGGCCTGAACTCTCTCGGGATTCACAGCAATGCCTTTTGCAGAAATCACGTGGCCTAAGTAGGTCACTTCTGGTAGCCAGAATTCACACTTGGAGAATTTAGCGTACAGGCGATGCTCTCTAAGCTTCATCAATACCAGCCTTAAGTGTTCGGCATGATCTTCTTCGTTCTTCGAGTAGATGAGAATATCATCAAGATAAACCACAACAAATTTATCTAGGTACTCCATGAAGATCGAATTCATCAAGCGTGAGAATGTGGCGGGGGCATTGGTTAAACCAAAGGACATGACGGTGTACTCGTAAAGACCATAACGAGTAGTAAAAGCCGTTTTGGGAATGTCCTCGTTTCGGATTCTGATCTGATGATAACCTAATCTCAAATCCATCTTGGAGAAGACGGAGGATCCTGCAAGTTGATCATAAAGATCATTGATCCTGGGCAGTGGGTATTTGTTCTTTATCGTCGCTAAATTTAGCGGGCGATAGTCTACGCACATCCTTTCTGTTCCATCTTTCTTCTTTACGAACAGAACGGGGCAACCCCATGGCGATGAGCTAGGGCGGATGAAGCCTTTTTCCAACGAAGCATCAAGTTGGGTTTTTAGCTCAGCTAACTCATGTGGGGCCATTTTATATGGGCGTTTGGAAATTGGTGCGGTTCCTGGAACAAGATCCACTATAAACTCTACACACCTGTCGGGTGGCATGCCTGGCAGCTCTTCAGGAACGACATCCGGGAAGTCACGAACCACCGGAATATCTTCAAGTTCGAGAAGGGGAAGTACATTCAAGGAATGCACTTGGGTTCTTGTTCTGGGTGAGGTATAGTTAACGGTTGTGCCTGAAGGGTGGGTGAGTTTCACGGATTTGCCTTTGCAATCGAGGTAGGCATTCTGTCTTGATAGCCAATCCATGCCAAGGATGACATCAATGTCTGAAGACTTGAGGGCTATGAGTGAAGCAAGGAATACTAAACCCTCAATTGCAATTTGATTACCATGGCTCACTCTATTAGTTTGCCATCTTGACCCTGGAGTTTGAATAACCATCGGGGTGGACAATTCAACAAAGGGTAACTCATGACGAAGTGCATAACTTTCCGACATGAATGAATGAGATGCTCCTGGGTCGAAAAGAACAGAAGTAGGAACAAAATTGACTGGGAGCGTACCAAGAATGACGTCAGTGGTGTCGTCAGTCTCTTCGGCGGCAATCTGGTTTAGACGTCCACGAGTGGCGGAAGGAGCGGGTTTGGCGGTGTAGACCTTCTGGGGTGGCTTGCCACGACCATTGTTGTTGTTGTTGTTGCCTCCGGCACGGGGTGGAACGTTCTGGTGTTGGAGCTGGTTCTGGGGACACTCTCGAGAATAGTGGCCTGCCTTACCACATTTGTAGCAAGCTCCGAAAACAGTGCGTGGAGCTGGGTGGTTTGGTGGAGCTGGGTGGAACTGGGTGGGTGGACGAGGCACCACATAGGATGGCCTCGGGGGGTTGTTCTGGCGGAACATGCTATTTGGAATCCAGATCTTGCGCTTCTGGGAGCCAGAACTGGATGAACTGTCATCTCTAGGGTGTTTGCGAAAGTCGTTGGGGGTGTTCATGTCCTCGGCCTTCATGGCCTTGTTGACAAGGACCTGGAATGTGGCAAAGTCATGAAGGTTGAGCTCACGACGGAGTCCGGAGTTGAGGCCACGACGGAACCTCTCTTGTTTCTTGGAGTCGGTGGAGACTTCTTCAGTTGCATAACGAGCAAGTCGGTTGAACTCACGACTAAACTCGTCCACAGTCCTTCTGCCTTGAGTGAGGTTACAGAACTCCTCACGCTTGCGGTCCATGAGACCCTTGGGAATGTGGTGCTCGCGGAAAGAGGTACAGAATTCCTCCCAAGATGCAGGTGGTCCAACGGGGCGCATAATCAGAAAGTTCTCCCACCAAGAGCTTGCTGCACCTTCGAGGTGATAGGTGGCATAGCTGACCTTGTCGCCATCTGCAACATGGCCGGCTTGGAGCTTCCTCTCGATGCTGCGGAGCCAGTCATCGGCGTCAAGGGGCTCGGTGGAGTAACTGAAAACCGGGGGATGAAGCCGGATGAAGTCGTTCAGAGACACCAGCTCATTGCGCTGCTGAGTGGTGTTGCGTGCGATGACTTCCAGCAGGTGGTGAGACTCACGGCGGTTCCTCTCGACCTCCATCAGAACTTGGGCCATCGTGGGTGGGGGTGGAAGGTTGCCTTCCTCCTGGTCATTCGCACGACCTTGGTTCCGACCAACCTGGCCACGGGTTCCTTGAGACATCCTGAAGGTGAAAAAAATCAAAGTCAACAGAGTTGAGTTGAAGAGTCTAAACAAGGTATTGAAGTACTGGAAGGATTACAGAGCAAAGGAAGTAACCATCTTGACAACATGGTGATAAAGCATACAAGCCATATATTCACAAGCTGTCATACAAACCATACATCGTTTTAGTACAAGCACCAAGCTAATACAAACGTGATGAAGATGATACATCCTTCAGAGGCACTCTGACTTCCTATACATTATTTATCTAAGCCTCTGGAACTTAGACACCTTGCATACAATATACTATGATACTACTACATCCTCACTAAGTAAGACCACAGGCGGTCTCACTCATCTCCATCTCCATAGTAGTCCTCATAAAAGTTACCCGCGTATCCCGGTAGCTGGAGGTGACCATCAGAAAACACGGAGGCTTGTGGACCCTGATATCCATTTGGGCAAGGATGGGGCCTAGGTCCAGTGTAGGGTGGAAGCAAAGGACCACGGGGTGGAAAAATGCCTCCAATCTCGGGCCAAGCAACTCGAGAAGGCATCTGAGTCCTCACTGGGTAGATCGCATCAAACTCAACTGATCCCACGCTCACAAAGGTGCCAAGAGAGTCAGTGCTCGGTACAGACGAACACGGGTGGCGTGGAGCTCAAAACGGAGAGCGCGTGCATCACGATCTCTGTCACTAGCAAACCTAGCAGTCACCTGGAGTGCTGGATCCTCTACAGAGTGATCTGAGTAGAGTCCGGTGTAATATCCCTCTTCTCCTGGAAGTGCAACAGGGATATAGCGGAATGAGGTCTCTCTCAGCATGGTGTGCTCCTCTCTCAGCAGTGTAATACATGAATATGCAGCATCCTGCACAGCCATGTTCTCGGTAACGCCAATGCCATGTCCAAAGTGGATAGGCTGGGTTACTCCAACGTGGTGCGGATATATCCGGACAATGCAGTGGAACTGCGTCTGGTTGAAGTCGTGGAACTGCTCCTCGATGGTGTACTCAGGGTACCATCGATATCCCACATAGGACATCATCTCGATCAACGTGGCGGGATGGCCACGCACACCGAGGCACCTGGTCAAACGATTAATCTGCCGAGGGGGAAGATCTGCCATCTGAAATAGAAAGGAGTTTGCAAATGCATCAGATTATGAGATAAACCTGGAATGAGTCGGACAGCAAAACGGCTGTAATTGTAAGAAATGACAATTTCTTTCAATCATGAAAACAACACTTACATAATATGATGTAAGAAATCAGCATTATAACAATGCTAGGAAAACCTGACACAACTTTCCTACGGCTATAAGGAAGCAATCAACGAGATGTTCTAATCAGACAGAGGAGAGCCTAGCCCTATCTTCCCGTAGAACAAGATGAGGGTGACTCAGAACTCAGAACGAAGGGGTAAGGAGAAAAAAGAAGCCTTACGTTGTTCCCTCATATACCCAGAGTAACTACATAACTATAGCAAGCTAGACTTAACTTCGGCCAAGGCTACTAGTCCTATAGTCAGCCCTGCTCTGATACCAAGTCTGTCGGGACCCGGGGTTAGCGTATGCAAGTACAGTTAAGACATAGTCATATGGAGAGCCGAGAACCGCACCCACTTGTCTAAGCAGACAAGGCCAAGCACTGAACATTCTCGGAAAGCATCGTACGTGAGGGGCATCCCATCCAGGCCGGATGATCAACTGAGATGGGTCCTCATCGTCCGCACACAAGTCAAATGATATGGGTGGTGAACTCCCATATTCAAAGACAAGTCGCCTCAACCATACTACCGACTATCTCAAAACTCTTACATAGACTTACTCCAGCCCGATCACTTAGTCGGGGTCTAGGGCGGGCTCGATCATACCACAAAGTGTGCACGAGACGGAGTCTCGAGCAATCGCATCGCGATGCCCCAAGCTGCGCACATCTAAGGGCCACTTGGTGTATGAAAGACCGCCAGCCAGAACACAACTAAGGTCTCGAAAACCCATACGAAGACATGCATGTTATAAACATACACGCAGCACACATGCCTTGTATGAAAAGCAAGTACCATTGCAATTCTCTACAAAGTGTACATTTTATTTTTAACTCTTATAGAGTACACACAGAGATCACATACATGTGATCCAACATTACAACACAGAGCGGAAGCAAATTATGTCTGAGTACAGACAAGTTTAACAAATGGCTTAAGAAGCCTTATTTAAACACAAAGCCCTCCACGAGGGAACCAGTCTGCTGACTGGGACTAGACTAGCTTAACTTGAGTCGTCCAGCTCGATGAAGAAGCCACCTTCGGGGTCAGTGGCGTCATCTAAAACATAGATTAAGCAAACGTGAGTACAAAGGCGTACTCAGCAAGACTTACATAGGAACTATACTACTCATGCACATGTATCAAGGTAAAGGGAGGTGGGGTTCACTTGGAGAAGTGCCAGCTTTGATTTGGCTAATCCTGAACTATGAGTACCAGACTTTGAGGTAAGAAGCGTACACGAGTCCACTACTTTCACCAACCAATACACCACTATGGTGCCTTCCTCGACTTCCCCACGAGAAAGCACGCCATAGCACTCACACTTATCTTGGTGTGTTTTAGAAGTATCCGGTTCAAGTTATCTAATAATCAAGCTAAGCTTTCCAAGCAGTCCATAACCGCGGACGCGGCTATTCGAATAGTTTTGTTAACCTTGCAAGGGTGTACCGCTACACACACATGACCATCATTTACCGCCTTTGATCTCGACACCATTCAAGGGGTGCCAGCGAGGATGCTCACCACAACTGTTACCTCATAGCCTATCTAGTCCGAGAAAGTCGCCTACTTGGGTTGGCTACCACTATCGTGAACCCGGCCGGTTTACCGAAGTGGACCCAAGCGATGTGTGCGTGGTGCATAAGCTGGTCTCGGGTGAGCCGTTCTCTCACTTAGCATCCAGGCCACAAGCCTACCAGAACTCCGAACTACTGCGACATCTGTACATCGAAAGGGATGAGTTAATAGGTTGAGAGGGGTCAGTGAGCCCAATGTGTGGTTGTACTCTTCATCTTGGATCACCACACAAGAACTCGTACTAGGGAGGTGTTCAACGAGACAACCCACTGTGTACTCCTACACAGCCTCTCATCGTTCACCTTGTATTAGGGTCGATTCACCGACACTTTTCTACCATCATCAACATGATCATTCCCATCCCGACTCTCATCACAGTAACAACATGGTATCATACTAAGCATGCAATAAGCAGTAACATTGCAGGGGTTACATGATATCAAACAACTCCTACAGTTGCTAGGATTGTGGTTTGCTTACTAGTGTGACAAAAGATAGGTCATGCAAAGGAATGGGTTCATCTATACGGTAGAATCGTAACATGGTGATCATCCTATACAATGCATAAGCGAGACATGAGAGGGAAGTGGAATTTTATCGACATGATCAATGGGGGTTTGCTTGCCTTGCTGACGAGGTTCGGTTTCTGGATCTTCAGCGAAGAGGGTAGCCTCCTGCTCCGGTTCCACCTCTACTCGACAAACAAAGCATGAAGTAGCAATCAATATGAATGCAATGCTCAAGCACATGAATGAATGTTGAAACTTGAATTATAAGTTTTGATGTGTGTGAGACAATTCCATTTAAGTGGAATATATTGCATTTAAAATGCAAATTCAAATTCCACATTTGAATTCAAATTAACCAAGTTGTATGTGACATAGTTTGATCATTTTGAATCATTTTCAAATGTGTATGATATGCCTCTGAAGTGTGGTTGAATTGTAGCTTAATTCCATGGTCCAAGTTGCAAGATCAATTGATTTGAATTTGAATTAAATTCAAATAAACCAAATGACATATGCTACTGGTACCATTTTAAAGTCAACTCCAACATAGTTGAAAGTTGCCTATTTGGAAAGATAATTTTCTCCTGATCATTTTTCATATATTATTTGTCCAATTTGGAGTTAATATGAATTTTCTATGAATTTCCAAAGTTTGGGGTATTTTCTGGATTTTCTGGAATTTCTTTAAAACATTTTGCTTTTCTGAAAATTCATAAAATGATTTATTGCGTCAGCTGACATGTGGGTCCAGGGTGTCAGTGACTGGGTTAATTTAACCCGTGGGTTAACTTAATCCAGTGGCTTAATTAAGCCACTGGGCCCACTGGTCAGTGACCCAGGGGGTCATTAGCTGGGTAATTAACAGGGGGGCTTTTGGGCTGACACGCCGGCGGCTAAACGCCGGCGGCCTGGCCACGGCGGCACAGCACGGAGAGGGTGCTCCCGGCCACCAGAACGCTCGCTGAGAGAGAGGGTAGCCCTCGAACTCGCGCTCCACCTATGCGAGTCGGGCGACCACGGGGAGGCTTGACTCGACGACGACGACTTGAACGGCGGCGGTCCGAGGCACGGCTTGGAACGGGATCGAGCTAGGGGGCTCGTCAAGGCGTTGGGCTGGTCGGGATCGAACCAGAAGAGCCCGGCGAAGACAATGGACTGGTTCTCAAGCTCGTTTGCTTCACGGGCGTTCGCTGGCGAGCACACCGGCGGCGAGGAGCCACGGCTCTCATGGCGGAACGAGTTAGAGGAGTCGAACGGGGTCGTGGTTTGAGGGGAAAAGCTCACCAGACGCTGGTGAACACGTTGGAGCAGGCGTCGGAGGCGGGGAAGTTACGGCGGCGGCGAATCGATCAACTCGAGCTCCGGCGGCCGGCGGCGATCCGATGAACCTGGCGTCACTCCTAGTCCAAATTGGAGCTCCGGCTTCTGCTAGTCGACGAAGACGAGGACGGCAAGCACGTTGGACATCTTGGTGGGGCTCCTCGGCGTCAAAGGCTACGCAGGGGCGCTTCGGTGCTCTGGCGAGTTCTCCTGTCGACGACGAACACGGCGAGGGAGGAGGGGGAGGTGGTTCTGGAGGGAGGGAGAAGGATCGGGACGTCTCCCAGACGTCTCCAGGCGAGGAGATAGGGCTCGGGGCAGGCAGGCAGCTGCCTGTCGTGCCCACGGCGCTCGCCGGCGAGGTGCCTGCCTGCCTGGAGGGAAGAAGACGCATGTACCCCCTCCAGGTGGGCTGGGCCGGTTGAGGTGAGTGGGCCTCGCCCCTGGGCGAGAGGTAAGCTTCTGATTTCTTTTCTATTTTTCTTTTCTGACATTTGTTCTGTTTAGCTAAAAATAAATAGCTAAACATTTTATTAAATGCTGAACACTTTTATGTGGCCTCATAATAATATAGACTAGCCACTCATAAACTTTCAACATAGATTTGAATTTTAAATCAAATAGGGGTATTTCTTTAATTCCAAGGTACTGTTTGAATATTTGAAAAATCTATGAGCATGGGGTGGGTCCCACATCACTTGATATGTGATCACACTCATTTATAAGACTTTTCAAAACTCTAACATGAATTTTTGGAAAAGATTTTTATCTGGCCTTTTGAATTAATTCATCTGGGGGGTGTTCCTTCTCCCATTTGGATTTTGAAATTGATTTCCAAGATTTCTTTTTGAAAATTTGACATGATGCAAAGGCATTAGCTAACCCTAGCACATACCTAACAGAGGGTTCTGACAACTCGCCCCCACTCAAAAGAATCTCGTCCCGAGATTCAGAAGTCTGCGGGAGGAAGGTGGGGTACTCGGCATTGAGACGGTCTTCTCTTTCCCACGTAGCTTCTTTTTCAGAGTGGTGTGACCATTGCACTTTCAGAAACCTAATCTTCTGACGACGAGTGACACGCTCTGCAGAATCAAGAATACGAACGGGGTATTCTCGATAAGAAAGGTCATCTTGGAGATCAAGCGTTTCATGGTCGACTTCGCGGATGGGGTCCTTGAAGCAACGCCTGAGTTGGGACACATGGAATACATCATGTACTCGGGAGAGGTGCGGAGGTAGTTCAAGTTGGTAGGCAACTTCTCCACGTTTAGCAATAATGCGGAAAGGTCCGATGTAACGTGGGGCCAATTTGCCTTTGATACCGAAACGTTGGGTTCCCTTCAGAGGAGTAACCCGAAGGTAAGCCTTCTCATCCAGATTGTAGCTCTCTTGCCTATGATGACGATCATAGTAGCTTTTCTGACGAGACTGGGCTGCTTTCAATTGATCACGAACAATGCAAACTTGCTCTTCTGCTTCCTTGATCATATCCGGTCCAAAGAATTGTCTTTCACCGGTTTCAGACCAGTTTAGTGGTGTTCGACATCGTCGTCCATAAAGGAGTTCAAAAGGAGCCATGTTCAGACTGGATTGAAAACTATTGTTATAAGCAAATTCGGCAAATGGAAGAGAATTCTCCCAATTCTTTCCGAATGAGATAACACAAGCTCTGAGCATGTCTTCAAGAATTTGGTTAACCCTTTCGACTTGACCGCTAGACTGAGGATGAAAAGCTGTACTAAAGGAGAGATGAGTTCCCATAGCATTCTGAAAGCTTCCCCAAAATCTAGAGGTAAAAAGGCTACCGCGATCAGAATTGATTTCCAAAGGAACACCATGAAGGGATACAATTCTAGAGATGTACAAGTCCGCTAACTGGCTAGCAGTTATAGACTCGCGAACCGGAAGGAAGTGAGCAACTTTGGAAAGCCTATCTATGACAACGAAGATGGCATTGTTTCCTTTCTGGGTTCTTGGAAAGCCGGTGATGAAGTCCATACCGACTTTGTCCCATTTCCACTCGGGAATAGACAAAGGTTGAAGTGTACCAGCAGGTCTTTGATGTTCTGCCTTAATGCGACGACAAACATCACATTCGGCAACAAATTGAGCAATGTCTCTCTTCATCCTAGTCCACCAAAATCTCTGGCGTAGATCTCGGTACATTTTTGAGCTACCGGGATGAATTGAGAGGGGTGTGTCATGGGCTTCTTTGAGGATGAGTTGCCTTAGTTCCTTATTCTTAGGTACTACCAAACGATTTTCAAAGAATACCGTTCCTTTGCTATCTGTGGAGAAACATTTAGCAACTCCGCTAGCAATGTTCTCCTTGATCCGGCGAACACCTCGTGCACGCCTTTGGGCAACTATAATTTGATCCTCAAGAGTTGGTTTCGCCACCAAGGTAGAAAGATAGCCATGAGGAACAATCTCAAGGTTGAGTTTGCGAAAGTCCTCATGAAGAAGTGGTTGATACTGCTGTAACATGAGGTTGTTACAGTACGACTTACGACTTAGTGCATCAGCCATGACATTGGCTTTGCCTGGGGTGTAAGAAATTACTACGTCGTAATCTTTTATCAACTCAATCCAGCGTCTTTGCCTGAGATTAAGATCTGGCTTGGTGAAAATATATTTGAGGCTTTGGTGGTCGGAATAAATCTCACGACGATTACCAAGGAGGTAATGTCGCCAAGTGGTTAGGGCATGAACTACGGCAGCGAGTTCAAGGTCATGGGTAGGATAGTTCTCTTCATGTGGCCGCAACTGGCGTGAAGCATAAGCTACCACATGTTGATCTTGCAGAAGTATGCATCCTAACCCTTGCTGTGAGGCATCACAATAGATCTCGAAATCTCTTTTTGTGTCTGGAGGTGCAAGCACGGGTGCGGAATTTAATCTTCTTTTTAGCTCTTGAAAGCTTTCCTCGCACTTGGGAGTCCATAAGAATTTCTTATCTTTCTTGAGGAGTTCAGTTAGAGGCTTTGCAACTTTAGAAAAGTTCTCGACGAAGCGACGGCAATAGCTGGCTAGGCCAAGAAAACTCCTAACTTGCTTAACCGATTCAGGTGGAGTCCAGTCAAGGACGGCCTGAACTCTCTCGGGATTCACAGCAATGCCTTTTGCAGAAATCACGTGGCCTAAGTAGGTCACTTCTGGTAGCCAGAATTCACACTTGGAAAATTTAGCGTACAGGCGATGCTCTCTAAGCTTCATCAATACCAGCCTTAAGTGTTCGGCATGATCTTCTTCGTTCTTCGAGTAGATGAGAATATCATCAAGATAAACCACAACAAATTTATCTAGGTACTCCATGAAGATCGAATTCATCAAGCGTGAGAATGTGGCGGGGGCATTGGTTAAACCAAAGGACATGACGGTGTACTCGTAAAGACCATAACGAGTAGTAAAAGCCGTTTTGGGAATGTCCTCGTTTCGGATTCTGATCTGATGATAACCTAATCTCAAATCCATCTTGGAGAAGACAGAGGATCCTGCAAGTTGATCATAAAGATCATTGATCCTGGGCAGTGGGTATTTGTTCTTTATCGTCGCTAAATTTAGCGGGCGATAGTCTACGCACATCCTTTCTGTTCCATCTTTCTTCTTTACGAACAGAACGGGGCAACCCCATGGCGATGAGCTAGGGCGGATGAAGCCTTTTTCCAACGAAGCATCAAGTTGGGTTTTTAGCTCAGCTAACTCATGTGGGGCCATTTTATATGGGCGTTTGGAAATTGGTGCGGTTCCTGGAACAAGATCCACTATAAACTCTACACACCTGTCGGGTGGCATGCCCGGCAGCTCTTCAGGAACGACATCCGGGAAGTCACGAACCACCGGAATATCTTCAAGTTCGAGAAGGGGAAGTACATTCAAGGAATGCACTTGGGTTCTTGTTCTTGGTGAGGTATAGTTAACGGTTGTGCCTGAAGGGTGGGTGAGTTTCACGGATTTGCCTTTGCAATCGAGGTAGGCATTCTGTCTTGATAGCCAATCCATGCCAAGGATGACATCAATGTCTGAAGACTTGAGGGCTATGAGTGAAGCAAGGAATACTAAACCCTCAATTGCAATTTGTTTACCATGGCTCACTCTATTAGTTTGCCATCTTGACCCTGGAGTTTGAATAACCATCGGGGTGGACAATTCAAAAAAGGGTAACTCATGACGAAGTGCATAACTTTCCGACATGAATGAATGAGATGCTCCTGGGTCGAAAAGAACAGAAGTAGGAACAAAATTGACTGGGAGCGTACCAAGAATGACGTCAGTGGTGTCGTCAGTCTCTTCGGCGGCAATCTGGTTCAGACGTCCACGAGTGGCGGAAGGAGCGGGTTTGGCGGTGTAGACCTTCTGGGGTGGCTTGCCACGACCATTGTTGTTGTTGTTGTTGTTGCCTCCGGCACGGGGTGGAACGTTCTGGTGTTGGAGCTGGTTCTGGGGACACTCTCGAGAATAGTGGCCTGCCTTACAACATTTGTAGCAAGCTCCGAAAACAGTGCGTGGAGCTGGGTGGTTTGGTGGAGCTGGGTGGAACTGGGTGGGTGGACGAGGCACCACATAGGATGGCCTCGGGGGGTTGTTCTGGCGGAACATGCTATTTGGAATCCAGATCTTGCGCTTCTGGGAGCCAGAACTGGATGAACTGTCATCTCTAGGGTGTTTTCGAAAGTCGTTGGGGGTGTTCATGTCCTCGGCCTTGATGGCCTTGTTGACAAGGACCTGGAATGTGGCAAAGTCATGAAGGTTGAGCTCACGACGGAGTCCGGAGTTGAGGCCACGACGGAACCTCTCTTGTTTCTTGGAGTCGGTGGAGACTTCTTCAGTTGCATAACGAGCAAGTCGGTTGAACTCACGACTAAACTCGTCCACGGTCCTTCTGCCTTGAGTGAGGTTACAGAACTCCTCACGCTTGCGGTCCATGAGACCCTTGGGAATGTGGTGCTCGCGGAAAGAGGTACAGAATTCCTCCCAAGATGCAGGTGGTCCAACGGGGCGCATAATCAGAAAGTTCTCCCACCAAGAGCTTGCTGCACCTTCGAGGTGATAGGTGGCATAGCTGACCTTGTCGCCATCTGCAACATGGCCGGCTTGGAGCTTCCTCTCGATGCTGCGGAGCCAGTCATCGGCGTCAAGGGGCTCGGTGGAGTAACTGAAAACCGGGGGATTAAGCCGGATGAAGTCGTTCAGAGACACCAGCTCATTGCGCTGCTGAGTGGTGTTGCGTGCGATGACTTCCAGCAGGTGGTGAGAGTCACGGCGGTTCCTCTCGACCTCCATCAGAACTTGGGCCATCGTGGGTGGGGGTGGAAGGTTGCCTTCCTCCTGGTCATTCGCACGACCTTGGTTCCGACCAACCTGGCCACGGGTTCCTTGAGACATCCTGAAGGTGAAAAAAATCAAAGTCAACAGAGTTGAGTTGAAGAGTCTAAACAAGGTATTGAAGTACTGGAAGGATTACAGAGCAAAGGAAGTAATCATCTTGACAACATGGTGATAAAGCATACAAGCCATATATTCACAAGCTGTCATACAAACCATACATCGTTTTAGTACAAGCACCAAGCTAATACAAACGTGATGAAGATGATACATCCTTCAGAGGCACTCTGACTTCCTATACATTATTTATCTAAGCCTCTGGAACTTAGACACCTTGCATACAATATACTATGATACTACTACATCCTCACTAAGTAAGACCACAGGCGGTCTCACTCATCTCCATCTCCATAGTAGTCCTCATAAAAGTTACCCGCGTATCCCGGTAGCTGGAGGTGACCATCGGAAAACACGGAGGCTTGTGGACCCTGATATCCATTTGGGCAAGGATGGGGCCTAGGTCCAGTGTAGGGTGGAAGCAAAGGACCACGGGGTGGAAAAATGCCTCCAATCTCGGGCCAAGCAACTCGAGAAGGCATCTGAGTCCTCACTGGGTAGATCGCATCAAACTCAACTGATCCCACGCTCACAAAGGGTGCCAAGAGAGACAGTGCTCGGTACAGACGAACACGGGTGGCGTGGAGCTCAAAACGGAGAGCGCGTGCATCACGATCTCTGTCACTAGCAAACCTAGCAGTCACCTGGAGTGTTGGATCCTCTGCAGAGTGATCTGAGTAGAGTCCGGTGTAATATCCCTCTTCTCCTGGAAGTGCAACAGGGATATAGCGGAATGAGGTCTCTCTCAGCATGGTGTGCTCCTCTCTCAGCAGTGTAATACATGAATATGCAGCATCCTGCACAGCCATGTTCTCGGTAACGCCAATGCCATGTCCAAAGTGTATAGGCTGGGTTACTCCAACGTGGTGCGGATATATCCGGACAATGCAGTGGAACTGCGTCTGGTTGAAGTCGTGGAACTGCTCCTCGATGGTGTACTCAGGGTACCATCGATATCCCACATAGGACATCATCTCGATCAACGTGGCGGGATGGCCACGCACACCGAGGCACCTGGTCAAACGATTAATCTGCCGAGGGGGAAGATCTGCCATCTGAAATAGAAAGGAGTTTGCAAATGCATCAGATTATGAGATAAACCTGGAATGAGTCGGACAGCAAAACGGCTGTAATTGTAAGAAATGACAATTTCTTTCAATCATGAAAACAGCACTTACATAATATGATGTAAGAAATCAGCATTATAACAATGCTAGGAAAACCTGACACAACTTTCCTACGGCTATAAGGAAGCAATCAACGAGATGTTCTAATCAGACAGAGGAGAGCCTAGCCCTATCTTCCCGTAGAACAAGATGAGGGTGACTCAGAACTCAGAACGAAGGGGTAAGGAGAAAAAAGAAGCCTTACGTTGTTCCCTCATATACCCAGAGTAACTACATAACTATAGCAAGCTAGACTTAACTTCGGCCAAGGCTACTAGTCCTATAGTCAGTCCTGCTCTGATACCAAGTCTGTCGGGACCCGGGGTTAGCGTATGCAAGTACAGTTAAGACATAGTCATATGGAGAGCCGAGAACCGCACCCACTTGTCTAAGCAGACAAGGCCAACCACTGAACATTCTCGGAAATCATCGTACGTGAGGGGCATCCCATCTAGGCCGGATGATCAACTGAGATGGGTCCTCATCGTCCGCACACAAGTCAAATGATATGGGTGGTGAACTCCCATATTCAAAGACAAGTCGCCTCAACCATACTACCGACTATCTCAAAAATCTTACATAGACTTACTCCAGCCCGATCACTTAGTCGGGGTCTAGGGCGGGCTCGATCATACCACAAAGTGTGCACGAGACGGAGTCTCGAGCAATCGCATCGCGATGCCCCAAGCTGCGCACATCTAAGGGCCACTTGGTGTATGAAAGACCGCCAGCCAGAACACAACTAAGGTCTCGAAAACCCATACGAAGACATGCATGTTATAAACATACACGCAGCACACATGCCTTGTATGAAAAGCAGGTACCATTGCAATTCTCTACAAAGTGTACATTTTATTTTTAACTCTTATAGAGTACACACAGAGATCACATACATGTGATCCAACATTACAACACAGAGCGGAAGAAAATTATGTCTGAGTACAGACAAGTTTAACAAATGGCTTAAGAAGCCTTATTTAAACACAAAGCCCTCCACGAGGGAACCAGTCTGCTGACTGGGACTAGACTAGCTTAACTTCAGTCGTCCAGCTCGATGAAGAAGCCACCTTCGGGGTCAGTGGCGTCATCTAAAACATAGATTAAGCAAACGTGAGTACAAAGGCGTACTCAGCAAGACTTACATAGGAACTATACTACTCATGCACATGTATCAAGGTAAAGGGAGGTGGGGTTCACTTGCAGAAGTGCCAGCTTTGATTTGGCTAATCCTGAACTACGAGTACCAGACTTTGAGGTAAGAAGCGTACACGAGTCCACTACTTTCACCAACCAATACACCACTATGGTGCCTTCCTCGACTTCCCCACGAGAAAGCACGCCATAGCACTCACACTTATCTTGGTGTGTTTTAGAAGTATCCGGTTCAAGTTATCTAATAATCAAGCTAAGCTTTCCAAGCAGTCCATAACCGCGGACGCGGCTATTCGAATAGTTTTGTTAACCTTGCAAGGGTGTACCGCTACACACACATGACCATCATTTACCGCCTTTGATCTCGACACCATTCAAGGGGTGCCAGCGAGGATGCTCACCACAACTGTTACCTCATAGCCTATCTAGTCCGAGAAAGTCACCTACTTGGGTTGGCTACCACTATCGTGAACCCGGCCGGTTTACCGAAGTGGACCCAAGCGATGTGTGCGTGGTGCATAAGCCGGTCTCGGGTGAGCCGTTCTCTCACTTAGCATCCAGGCCACAAGCCTACCAGAACTCCGAACTACTGCGACATCTGGACATCGAAAGGGATGAGTTAATAGGTTGAGAGGGGTCAGTGAGCCCAATGTGTGGTTGTACTCTTCATCTTGGATCACCACACAAGAACTCGTACTAGGGCGGTGTTCAACGAGACAACCCACTGTGTACTCCTACACAGCCTCTCATCGTTCACCTTATATTAGGGTCGATTCACCGACACTTTTCTACCATCATCAACATGATCATTCCCATCCCGACTCTCATCACAGTAACAACATGGTATCATACTAAGCATGCAATAAGCAGTAACATTGCAGGGGTTACATGATATCAAACAACTCCTACAGTTGCTAGGATTGTGGTTTGCTTACTAGTGTGACAAAAGATAGGTCATGCAAAGGAATGGGTTCATCTATACGGTAGAATCGTAACATGGTGATCATCCTATACAATGCATAAGCGAGACATGAGAGGGAAGTGGAATTTTATCGACATGATCAATGGGGGTTTGCTTGCCTTGCTGACGAGGTTCGGTTTCTGGATCTTCAGCGAAGGGGGTAGCCTCCTGCTCCGGTTCCACCTCTACTCGACAAACAAAGCATGAAGTAGCAATCAATATGAATGCAATGCTCAAGCACATGAATGAATGTTGAAACTTGAATTATAAGTTTTGATGTGTGTGAGACAATTCCATTTAAGTGGAATATATTGCATTTAAAATGCAAATTCAAATTCCACATTTGAATTCAAATTAACCAAGTTGTATGTGACATAGTTTGATCATTTTGAATCATTTTCAAATGTGTATGATATGCCTCTGAAGTGTGGTTGAATTGTAGCTTAATTCCATGGTCCAAGTTGCAAGATCAATTGATTTGAATTTGAATTAAATTCAAATAAACCAAATGACATATGCTACTGGTACCATTTTAAAATCAACTCCAACATAGTTGAAAGTTGCATATTTGGAAAGATAATTTTCTCCTGATCATTTTTCATATATTATTTGTCCAATTTGGAGTTAATATGAATTTTCTATGAATTTCCAAAGTTTGGGGTATTTTCTGGATTTTCTGGAATTTCTTTAAAACATTTTGCTTTTCTGAAAATTCATAAAATGATTTATTGCGTCAGCTGACATGTGGGTCCAGGGTGTCAGTGACTGGGTTAATTTAACCCGTGGGTTAACTTAATCCAGTGGCTTAATTAAGCCACTGGGCCCACTGGTCAGTGACCCAGGGGGTCATTAGCTGGGTAATTAACAGGGGGGCTTTTGGGCTGACACGCCGGCGGCTAAACGCCGGCGGCCTGGCCACGGCGGCGCAGCACGGAGAGGGTGCTCCCGGCCACCAGAACGCTCGCTGAGACCACCAGAGGGTAGCCCTCGAACTCGCGCTCCACCTATGCGAGTCGGGCGACCACGGGGAGGCTTGACTCGACGACGACGACTTGAACGGCGGCGGTCCGAGGCACGGCTTGGAACGGGATCGAGCTAGGGGGCTCGTCAAGGCGTTGGGCTGGTCGGGATCGAACCAGAAGAGCCCGGCGAAGACGATGGACAGGTTCTCAAGCTCGTTTGCTTCACGGGCGTTCGCTGGCGAGCACACCGGCGGCGAGGAGCCACGGCTCTCATGGCGGAACGAGTTAGAGGAGTCGAACGGGGTCGTGGTTTGAGGGGAAAAGCTCACCAGACGCTGGTGAACACGTTGGAGCAGGCGTCGGAGGCGGGGAAGTTACGGCGGCGGCGAATCGATCAACTCGAGCTCCGGCGGCCGGCGGCGATCCGATGAACCTGGCGTCACTCCTAGTCCAAATTGGAGCTCCGGCTTCTGCTAGTCGACGAAGACGAGGACGGCAAGCACGTTGGACATCTTGGTGGGGCTCCTCGGCGTCAAAGGCTACGCGGGGGCGCTTCGGTGCTCCGGCGAGTTCTCCTGTCGACGACGAACACGGCGAGGGAGGAGGGGGAGGTGGTTCTGGAGGGAGGGAGAAGGATCGGGACGTCTCCCAGACGTCTCTAGGCGAGGAGATAGGGCTCGGGGCAGGCAGGCAGCTGCCTGTCGTGCCCACGGCGCTCGCCGGCGAGGTGCCTGCCTGCCTGGAGGGAAGAAGACGCATGTACCCCCTCCAGGTGGGCTGGGCCGGTTGAGGTGAGTGGGCCTCGCCCCTGGGCGAGAGGTAAGCTTCTGATTTCTTTTCTATTTTTCTTTTCTGACATTTGTTCTGTTTAGCTAAAAATAAGTAGCTAAACATTTTATTAAATGCTGAAAACTTTTATGTGGCCTCATAATAATATAGACTAGCCACTCATATACTTTCAACATAGATTTGAATTTTAAATCAAATAGGGGTATTTCTTTAATTCCAAGGTACTGTTTGAATATTTGAAAAATCTATGAGCATGGGGTGGGTCCCACATCACTTGATATGTGATCACACTCATTTATAAGGCTTTTCAAAACTCTAACATGAATTTTTGGAAAAAAATTTATCTGGCCTTTTGAATTAATTCATCTGGGGGGTGTTCCTTCTCCCATTTGGATTTTGAAATTGATTTCCAAGATTTCTTTTTGAAAATTTGACATGATGCAAAGGCACTAGCTAACCCTAGCACATACCTAACAGAGGGTTCTGACAGAATCCCCAAGCTTAGACTCTTGAGTCTCCTTGAATATTTATTGGGGGTGCACATGGGCATCCCCAAGCTTGAGCGTTTGACACAACAAGATCTTCTTTCATCATCTTCCATCGCGCACTTGAAAACTCCCTTCATACATAACTCATCATAATCTGATTAGCAACGTTAGTACCCATAATAAAATAATTTTTTCTCTACTGGAAATAAGGATAATCTTGAAGAGCTACTGTTTCTCAAGAGTGCCAAAAGGTTTTTGCAAAGAAAAAGCAAGCTTAAGGTATGCAAAATGAAGAAAAGGTAAAACATGACAGAATCTGTGAAAAACAGACCAGCAGGTAGAAAATAATTTTTTAGGGACACTTCTGCAACTCAAATCACAAAACTCAGAAACAACGAAAGTTTCGTAATTGTATAGAGCACTCTGTGTAAAAAATTCAGCTCAAAAAGATGAACTTGGATTTTTCTCTGATTTTTCTAGTCACGAGGACAGAATCTATTTTCTGGACAGCATGTCATAACTTTCACTTCCCTTGTCGTATGAGGCTAAACTTGGCACAAAGCTTGAAAAGTAAAGGTACAATGATGTTTCTACAGTAGTAACAATCATCAAGACCACTAAGAACAGAAGAAAAGAAAAAATAAAAACCTAAATTCTTTGCGGGCTGCCTCCCAAAAGTGCTTCTTTAGAGCCATTAGCTAGGCTTAAAGCAGAAGATCAAAGTTCTCCAAAATCATCGGAAGGTTCACCAAGGATCTCAAAAGGGTTTTCAATAAGCTCATCCTTGTTCTTCCGAGGGAAAAGGCACGTACCTTTTGCTTTACCACGCAAACGTATTTGTCCTTTACCTATATCAATGAAGCCTTTCATGGCTCGGAGGTAGTCCCTTCCAAGCACTATATTTCCTCGATTGGCTTTCATGATGAAGAAGTCAATCTCCACACTTCTTTTAAGAAACATGACCTGGACATCTTTCAATCTTCCCTGGATCTCAGAAATATCACCATTAGAATGTTCATGGAAAGATGGAAATTAGTCCATGCTTGCAAGGTACAAAGAATCATAAATAAAGCTTGGCATTATAGAAACTATAGATCCAATGTCACAAAAAGCAAGGAAGTTTTGATTAGAGATTACAACCCTAAAAAAATGCTCCTAGTCATTTTCTATTTCCAAAATCTCCTCTCTAGGAGGATTTAGTTTTTCTACTCCTTTAAAGTCTAGAGCATCAAGTCTCTTCTCAATAGTAGAAATTCTGTCTACAACAGTATCAGGACCATCATAAACAAAATAACTAGATAAACCATGTATAATTTCAAGAGCTCTAGCTTCATCACACTCTAGAAAGTCTCCTTCAGCTATAAGATCAAGAGAGTGCTTACACCACTTAAAAAGGCCAAAGTAAAAATTTCTAAGCACAATTCTCATAGGTAACCAAGGCATATTTGCCTTTTGTGCTTCAAAAATTATGTCCCATGCCTTCTTCATATTCTCCCCGTTCCTTTGGTGGAAATCCAAGACCTCGGATTACCCCATAGTACCAACTCCTAACATACTTGACCACACAAGAAAGGTAACAGGTATTTTTGGTATTTTTGATAAAGGACACAAAAGTAATAAACTTAAAGGTAAACTAACAAGACTAAAAAGCAAAGATAAAAGATAGTGTGCAACTCCCCTATCTTGTAGACTGGAGTCCCCGGAAACGGCGCCAGAAAACTTGCTGATGGCAAGAGAGTGTTAATACTCTTCAAGCCTCGTGGGTTACCCCAAGTTTAGGGTGAGATATAGTGCAGCGGCAAGTTTTCCCTTGGCAAATTTACCAAGGTTTGCCTCCCGTAGGACTCCGAAGGATACAAGAAGGTGGTAAAGTGAACAATGGCACCGAGGTTGCTAGATTTACCCGGACCTGCACACAGATACAAATAACTTTGCTCCCAACGAGTACAGAGGAGTTGTCAATTCCTCTGGCCTTGCTGTTTACAAAGGATCAACGCAAGAGATAAAAGTGGAACTGAAAGTAAAGACTGAAAATAAATTGAGGGTGTAAACAGTAATGTGAAGATGGACCGGGGTCCCGTGATTTTCACTAGTGATGTCTCTCTCCCAAAAGACGATAAAAGTGCTAGCGAGGTAAACAAATCACAGCTGGGCAATTGACAGAATTATGAAGGCACCGCAATGCTAACTATGCTGCAAAGAAAGGAAGGGCTCAAAAGCAATGGACAGTACGCCAAGGTAAGTAGACCGAAATCCAATTGCATCTACTACGAATCATCCACCTTGAGATATCTATCCAGAACATCTCACTGGTATTAAGTTGTGAATCCCACCCAAAGTGTAAACTCAAAGCAACAGACAACTGCATTAAAAGAACTTTGCGTAAAGTAAATAATCCTTGCAACCGCGCGTACAAGCACCGTTGTTTTATCCCTGGTGGCAACAACACATCCCCTAGTCTCATGTTTCTGTCACTCAAGCTAGACATCAGGGGGCTGAACCCACAATCAAGCATAACGCTCCCTCTTGGAGTTGCAACAAACTACTTGGCCAAAGCACAATACTGCAACGGAGAACATGCAAGAATTTACTCAAGAACAAAATATAAAAGAGAAGAACCAAATATATTACTCATCACAATCTGAGCATAGTCTCATAATCCATCAGATCCCAGCAAACTCATCATAGCAACAACAGAAATTACAAAGGTGCCTCGATCATGTGAGGCAGCTCACGAGGTCTCGAAAGTGGAAGCACGAAGAGGAGAGAAGTACATCACATAGCTACTGGTCACAGACCCATGGTCCAAGGGGGACTACTCATGGTACATCCGGGAGGCGTCCATGGCTATGGATGGTCTCCCGGAGGGGGTTCCTCCTCCCGGCAGGGTGCCGGGGCAGCTTCTCCAGGCAGCCCCGATCTTGAAACGGCGGCGGCGGTATAGAGGCGAGTTCGCGGAAAAGAGATCGATATTACGGGTTTCCACCCCGAGGGCGAAATATAGGCGGAGGGGGGCATCGAGGGGACCCACAGAGCAGCCAGGAGGTCCCCTGGCGCGGCCTAGGGTGGGGCCGCGCCAGGGATCCTTCTGGAGTCCCTGTGGTGGTCCCCCTCCGGTGCCTTGGTGATTCCGGAAGCTTCCGGGTCGCTGATTTTTTTATCTGATTTTTCCGGATTTTTTTGGAGCACTTTTAATGGCCGGAAAACCTGAAATACAAAAACAACAGAAAACAGCAACTGGCAGCTGGGTGCACTGGGTTAATAGATTAGTCCAAATATGCTCAAAAGTGTATGAAAGTTCAAGCAAATCATGGAAAAGTCACACAAAACATGCATGGAGCAAGCAGAAATTATAGATACGTTTGGGACGTATCAGGTACTCAAACCCTAGCACATACCTAAACTTGGGTTGTGACACCGATCCTTGGTTTGAAGATTATGCTAATTTTATTGTTGCAAAGTTTTCGCCTCCAGGTTTAACATTTCAGCAAAGGAAGAAGTTCTTCCACGATTTGAGGCATTACTTTTGGGATGACCCTCATCTTTTTAAAGAAGGTCCGGATGGGATCGTAAGAAGATGCATACCGGAACACGAGCAGAAAGATATTCTCAGACAATGTCACGATTGTCCCTATGGAGGACATCATGCCGGTGAGAGGACCGGACATAAGGTTCTCCAATCAAGTTTTTATTGGCCTTCTCTCTTTAAAGATGCTAGAAATTATGTCTTATCTTGTGATAAGTGTCAGAGAGTTGGTAATATTAGTTGGAGAAATGAGATGCCTATGAATTACTCTCTAGTGATTGAGCCTTTTGATTTCTGGGGTTTTGATTTTTTGGGTCCTTTTCCTCCTTCACACAAGTACACATTTTAGTAGCTGTTGATTATGTAACTAAGTGGGTTGAAGCAATCCCCACCGAGAGTGTTGATCACAAGACATCTTTGAAAATGCTCAAGGATGTAATTTTTGCTAGGTTTGGTGTACCAAGGTGCCTCATGACTGATGGAGGATCACACTTTACACATGGAGCTTTAAGGAATGCTTTAGCCAAGTACGATGTCAATCATAGAATTGAGTACAGACAAGTTTAACAAATGGTTAGAGAATCCTTGTTCAACATACATGCCCTTCCACGAGGGACCAGACTGCTGTCTGGAACTATACTAGCTTAGTCAACGTCGAGCTCCAGGAAGGTGACTCCATCGGGGGGTCTGGGTTTCCATCTAAAACATAGAATAAGCAAACGTGAGTACAAAGTCGTACTGAGCAAGACTTACATCAGAACTATACTACTCATGCTCAAGTTTCAAGGTAAAGGAGGTGGGGTTCAACATGCAGAAGTGCCAACTTTGACTTGGCTAGTCCTGTACTACGAGTACCAGACTTGAGGTAAGAAGCGTACACGAGTCCACTCCCAAGTCTCCAACCAATACACCACTATGGATACTTCCTCGACTTCCCCACGAGGAAGCACTCCATAACACTCACGCTTATCTTGCGAGTTTTAGAGTATCCATTCAAGTTGTCTAATAATCAGGTACAGGTTCCAAGTAGTCCATGACCGCGGACGCGGCTATTCGAATAGTTTTGTTAACCTTGCAAGGGTGTAAGCTACAAACACATGACCATCAGTTACCGCCTTTTGCTCGCCACCGTTCAAGAGGTGACGGCGAGGATGTTCACCACGACACTTCGCTCACAACCGGTCTATTCCAGGAGTCGACTATCTGAGTTGCCTCCGCTCGAGAGCCCGACCGTATCAACGAAACGGACTCAAACAATGCAAGTGACCGAGATGCCACCTTTGACAGATGGTTTTCCTGCCTCACAGGTGCACCGACATATCTATATGATGCAAACATTCCTTCATTCTTTTCCTATGCACATGCCAAATGGAAAGCCCGAACTAATGTGACTCCTGGACGTCAACACGGATCAAGGTACTAGGCCGAGAGGGATCAGTGAGCCCAATGTGTGGTTTTGCTCTTTGTCTTGGATTACCATACAAGAACTCGGGCTTAAGGCGGTGTTCAACGAGACAACCCACTGTGTACTCCTACACAGCCTCTCATCGTTCACCTTGTATTAAGGTGGATTCACCGACACAGTTTCACCTTCATTAGTGACATGATCACAACCATCCCGACTCACAGATCAAAGAAACCTCATTGTGACCTCTAAGCATGCAATAAGCTGTAACAGTTGCAGGGGCCACATGATAACAATCAACTCCTATGTCAGCTAGGATTGTGGTTTGCTTACTACTGTGACAAGATGATAGGTCATGCATCGGATATGGGTTCAACTATGCGGTTGAATCGATACCAAGGTGATCTCCTAAACATGCATAAGCGAGACTGAGAGGGAAGTGGGATTTTATAGACATGATCAATGGGGGTTTGCTTTCCTTGCTGACGATACACAGGGTTTACCGAACTTCTTCTCCTTCGGGGGTGACCGTATCGGAACGTCTTTCATCGGAGGCAATCATCAACAAGGGGGGCAACATTGAATGGAAATGCACAAGCACATGATGTAGTTGTTCCATGATGTGAGTGGTACTGTTTTGTGGCACATTTGATTTAAATGAAGTGTATTGCATTTGAAATGCAAATTCAAACTCCATATGTTGTTCAAATTAGCCAAGTTGCATTTGCTAGTGTTTGATCATTGTAAACTATCTTGTCATGTGGAAGATATGCCTCTGATGTACAAGTGAAGTGTGGTGTATTGCAAAGGTTCAAGTTGGAATAGCATTTGAATTAAATTTGAATTAATTCCAATTAAGCAAAATATAAAAATCTACTGGTCCCAATTTAAGATCAACTCAAACATGGTTGAAAGTTGGCTATTTGGATAGAGAATTTTCTGCTGATAATTTTTCATATATTATTTGTCCAATTTGGAGTTCATATGAATTTTCTATGATTTTCTAAAGTTTCAGTTATTTTCTGCAATTTCTGAATTTTCTTTAATTCTTTAATCCTTTTCTTTTTAATTATTTTCCAATTATGGCGTCAGCATGACGCAAGGGTGATGTCACAGGGGGGCTGACATGTGGGGTCAGGGTGTCATAAGCTCTGGGGTTAATCCCCTCTCTGTTATTTTAACAGAGGGGTTAGGGGTGGCCTGGGGCCCACTGTCACTCAATGTGGGGGGTAATTATCCGGGGGAATTAGGGCTTAATGACGGGGCCACGTGGGCACTCGCCGTCGGCGACCAAACCAACGGCAGAGGCCTCGCCGGAGTTGTAATTTGGCCTCTGCTGGGCATGGGCTTGGCGCCAGAAGGAAGCCTGTGAGCTCCCGCACTGAACCATGCAATTGGGGGGGGGGGTCCTCAGGAGGCACTGCAGCGAGGCCGGCGTCGACGTGGGCGGCAACCGTGGTGCTGGACTCTTCGATAATGGCGTCTAGAGCACGGCGGGAGGCGTGAGTTGGGGGGAAATAACCGGAGCCTCACCGTGAAGACGCAGGAGAGGCTGGTGGAGGCAGAGAAGCAACGACGGCGACGAAATCCCGATAATGGCGCACGACGGCCGTGGGGAGGAACACGATGCGGGCGGCGCCTCTAGTGGATCCCGGCTTGATTCGTTGCTCTTGACGATGAAGGAGACTGCTACGAACCTCCTGGACACGACCGTTAGACGGGTGGGCGTCGATGGCCACGGTGGTGCGCCGCGGCGTGCTCCGGTGGGCTCTGTGTTGTGCGATATTGGAGAAACAGAGAGGAGCAGGACGTGCGCGAGGTAGGGGAAAGGAATGCGGGGTTCTCGGGCAGCTGCGTGGCGAGGTGAGAGAGCAGGGGGTGGCCTAGAAGACCCTCAACGGCGTGGAGGTGGCGTCGGCTTGCTCCCAGGCTGCCACCGAGGAGCTTGGGGAAGAAGACAAACTGGGGGGGCGGGCTGGGCCGAGCTGGTGGGCCTGGGGGGGTTTAGTTGGGCTGGAAGCCAGGGGTGTTCCCCTTTTCTATTTCTTCTTTTTATTTTTTTCTGTTATTTTGTTTTGCCTTTATAAATAATAGCTAGGCAATTTAATAAGATGTCCAAATATTTTATAAAAACCCAAGTGACCAGAAGCAAGCCACCCCTAGGTTTTGAGCATTTTTGAAATTCAATAAATTTGAATTTCAATTCAAATAGGGGTCAAACTTAATTTCCAGGGCACATTTTGAATTTTAGAAAATTCCATGGGCATGGGATGAACCCAAACCACTTTTGAAATGATCACCATCATTTATAGGAATTTTCGAAATGTTCAAATGATTTTTGGAAGAATATTTTTATATGGCCATTTAATTAAATTCTCTAGGGCTTTTCTTTTCCCCATTTTTGAATTTCATTTGAAATTTTCAAATGATGCAAAGGGGAAATCTATCCCTAGAACATACCTTACTTGGGGTTGTGACAACTCGCCCCCACTCAAAAGAATCTCGTCCCGAGATTCAGAAGTCGTCGGGAGGAAGGTGGGGTACTCGGCACGGAGGCAGTCTTCTCTTTCCCACGTTGCTTCTTTCTCGGAGTGATGTGACCATTGCACTACGCTCTGCTGAATCAAGAATATGAACGGGGTACTCTCGATAAGAAAGGTCATCTTGGAGATCAAGCGTTTCATGGTCGACTTCGCGGATGGGGTCCTTGAAGCAACGCCTGAGTTGTGACACATGGAATACATCATGTACTCGGGAAAGGTGCGGGGTAGTTCAAGTTGGTAGGCAACTTCTCCACGTTTAGCAAGAATGCGCAAAGGTCCAATGTAACGTGGGGCCAACTTGCCTTTGATACCGAATAGTTGGGTTCCCTTCTGTGACGCCCCCAAAATTAGACCGTGTACAGTAATCATACACGCAAGGTACACGATCGAGATTAGGGACTCACGGTGAGATATCACAACACAACTCTACAAATAAAATAATACAAGCTGTTTAATACAAGCCAGGGGACACGAGGGCTCGAATACAACTGCTCAAGAGCACAAAGTTAGCGGAAGCAATAGTATCTGAGTACAGACACAAGGTACACATGATCTGCCTTAAGAAGGCTAGCACAAAACAACAATGATCGAAAAGGCGAGGCCTCCTTCCTGGGAACCTCCAAACTACTCTTGGTCAACGGGGAACTCGACGTCGTAGAAGGCATCAAGGGTCTTCATGTGTAGGTGGTCTGCATCGGGGATCTCCTGCTCCTGGACTCCAAGGCTCCAACGTCGACTGCAGCGGCCGATCAGGCAAAACATAAAAGGGAAAAAAAGCAAGGGTGAGTATCTAGCATACCCGCGAGTCTTACATCCGCTACTAAGCATTTATTCATTTGTATCAAATGGAAAGGGGAGGTTGTATATAGTGGACTGCAAGGTAGAAATCAGAATAAGGGTAAGAAGATAGGCCTATCGAAGACTAGCATCTTCTGACGTGTCTTGCAGCGTGATAAGAGAAACAGCCAACAGTTCAATAGCATGAATGTAGTAACAATGGAGCAGAAGTTGCTGCAGCATTGTATAATAGTAAGTTGTAATGATTAAGAATAATAATGCCTCCGAGTTCCCTTCCTCGACCTCGACTCCCTGCGAGGAAGAAGACCCGGAACCATACAGTTTAATAGTAGTAGTTTGTAGTGGTAAGATCCAGCTTCAGCATAAAGCATCCTGTTACCGTGGACACGGCTATTCGAATAGATTAAACTCCCTGCGGGGGTGCACTAATGTTCAGCCTGTACGCTCGGATCTCCAGGGTGGCGGGAACCTTGTTAGGGAACGCTCCACCAAAGCTATCCGACACGACGCAGCCCATCCTAGGCTCAACAGAGAGGCCATCCGTCGGACTATATCCTATGCGCCAAGGGGTCTAGGACCCTCACCCTTGCACGCTCCTGCACGGTGCGTGGCTGGCCGGTGAAGCAAAAGCAAATCCAAAAACACACCGTCCGGACGAAGAAGACACCACTTCCCAGCGCACGCCGCGGTACTGCTGACGTCTGAAGAGCTTTCGGGCAAACTACGACGCAGGAGAGCCCATAACTCCTTATCCCACGTGAAGGTAGTGCGTACAGGCCTTTGCGGCCTCTCAAGTCATCCACTAAACCATTTAGCATTTTAATTAACCCGTGTGACAACCGTTATCGTTGCCTCGACTTAACTGACCCGCGGACAACGACAGCAGTCAGGACCACCAGTACATCGGTGCCTGCCCTGTCGTCCCACCAAGTCTCTGCGGTTACCAACAAGGTGAACCGACTCCTTACCTTATCTCGTGTGTGCTCTTGGTAGAGCTCGACTTTCGTGGTTTGGTAACTCTCGCAAGATACGAGAAGGGGCCAAGCACGCCAGTAACGTCAGTCGTACCCTCCCTGTCGCTCCCGACAATATACCGCTCGCGGGCACCGTTGGGTCACCCGACTCTTACCTTTAAGGACACCAGCTGGTTCGAGTGCCTACCATTAAGTGAAACCAGGAGATATCACCCTCGATGGCACACTTAAAGAGGTTTGACAGAGACATCAACGGAATGAACTAAAGAGGTAAACCTCGTATCATCCCGGTGATGCTACGCTACTGAGCCGACGAGAGTGAAATACGAGTTCGTCCACTCGTAAGTCAAACTCGAAGCGACTCGGCAGAGTCTCGCCGTTGTAGGTTCCCTAGGGCGTCTGCATTGCTCCATACCTGTTGCAGTTGTATATTTTTTGTATCCGCGTCACTCCCCTGAGTGGCCACGGCCCGCTATCTAATCCTAGCTAACAATGCGCAGGGCTCACTGCTGAATATAATATATAGATATAGCAGGCATCATAGGATAACGAAGGTACAACAAGGGGCGACAAAATCAGGCTATGCAATTGAATAGGATTGTAACGTAGCAGCAGAAGTAACAATGCCTAGTGCAAGAAAGTACAGAAAGGTAGGCGATATCTGGGGAAGAGAATGGCTCTGCTTGCCTGGATGCTCGCTGTAGGGCTACGGTCGTCGACGATGTAGTCGTACCCAGCAGCGGTGTAGTCGGCGGTAGCAGCGGGGTCTACCGGAGAATAAAGGGGGGGAGAAAACAATAAATACAAAGAAAGCATAACAAACATATGCCTGACATGACAGATGAAAAGTTAACGGTGTTCTAACGCAGTGCAATGCACGTCGCACGTAGCGGGAATCCATCCGGGGATGAACTGCCAGCTCCAGGTGATTATCGGACAGGGTGTCCAGAGGGGGAAAGTACCATGCCAGAGGTGTCGTGGACATCCGACAAACATGTGAAAGGTGTATCCGTGTTAGTTGATCCATTCTGAACAACTTTCGTGTTCATAATAAATTCATCCGGATACTTTATCGGTATCAGGCAATCATCGGTCAGCGCTACCGGAGGGGGATGGTTCGATGTTCGTTGTGTTAGAGGGGTGTGGTAGACATACAGATAGCGTAGTCGTATTCATTATATTTTTCTGATCAATTTTGATGTATAAAGTTTTTGAATCTGACTTACGGTTTAAAAGATATTGAATTTTAAAGTTTAAATCATTTTCTGAATTTATTTTATTTAATAAATAAACATTATCCACAATAGTGGAGTTGACTGGTCAAACTTGACCAGTGGGTCCCACTGGTCAGCCTCATATTTTAATTAAAACAATTTCATTCAATAAACCAGCAGGGTGGCCCACATGTCATACTCTATGTAATTTCTATTAATTCTTTTAAATAGTAATCTGATAGGCGGGGCCCAGGTGTAAGTGAAAGTCCAAGTATGTGATCAGAGGGGGAGGGGGTGATTGATCACTTCAAAATTTTCGACTGAAACTATTGAAGTGAAGCATAAGTAAAGCGGAATAGCGAAGTAAAACTGGAAGCGAAACTAAATGCAGTGAATCAAAACACATTGAAGCATAACTGGGAAGCTAATGCAATATTGAAGGTAAATGCTCGAAGTAAAACGAACTGGGACTCCGCGATGTTTGTTCGACTAGTTCACGCTCTGCAAAGCGCTACGTCTGGTTGGAGGGGCTGGTGATTGAACACCTGGAGAAAATCTCTCTCCGTCCGTTGCTCCACTGCACCAAACTCCTTGAGCTTGGCCAGTTCTTCACTCGTGGTTCATTATTGAGGAAATCACCGAAACCTTGACAAACTGGACTTCGAGGCGACAATTACTCTTCGATCTCTGAAGAACAACACTCTAACCGTCTAGGAGAATTGAAGTTCTCCAAGATAAAAAGGCTAGTAAGCTTTCACCTAAGTCATCTCGAATCTACTCAGATCAATGGGACTTAGGCTTCAGTATTCTGGATTTTGGGTTTTTCTTCGGTGAAGTCTTTGGGGTGCTCTCTTCAATCTCTCTCAGGAATATTCTTGGAGCAGCCACCCGCAAATGGAGGAGGGGGCGGCGTATTTATAGTTGGCGATCCCGAGGTGCGGAATGACCAAATTGACCTGAGGTGACAGCTTGACACGTGTCCACAACGGTCGGATTTGTCGTCACTGCGCAACTTTACTTGCGGAACAAGTAAAGCTGACTCACGGACTTAGTTCTGCTTCAGAAGACAAAGAACGAAGTCTTTGCTACTGAAGCTTAACTGAGTGCACATGATATTTCTTCTCTCAGGCTTCTCACTTGGTTTGGATTTGATCTGAGCATTTTCTCAATAACTTCGATGTCCACAAACTAAAGACCCCTCTTGATAGTATGATTTGTCCTATGACTCAACGAACAGAAAAAGAACTACACAAAAACATCTAAGTCTTGCGCCGTCTTCTTCATTTCCTTCAATGAATTGAGCTTCAGGACACCTTCATTTTTGGGGGTCATCCTCCGTGATTAAGCTTCGCTCAGGGGGTAATGCTTCGATAACTTGAAGACCTTCCCTGAAGCTTTATCACCTAGCTTGTCCTTCAGGAACCTATACAACTGTTTACACTAGAAAACATTGTTAGTTCCTCTACTGTCTTGTCCAACAATATCCAAAACACACGGGGGCAAACTTTGCTCTTACAATCTCCCCCTTTTTGGACTATTGTTGACAAAACAGGCATCGATAAAAGATATTCAAGTTTTTGTGAAGTGATGGGACAAACTCTAAGATATGAAGTTTTTGGCTCCCCCTGAATGCAAGCATCGAAGATTTATATAATCGAAGTTAATGCTTGAGATAATTTTCTTCGGTGGAGAGCAAAACAAATATCTTAGCGAATACAATTGCATTTGAAGATATATATCCAGGAATGTATGCAATTGCTTACAATGACCTGTGACTTAGAAAATAATAACCACCTGCAGGATAGAAGATACGAAGCAATACTTGCAAGCAAAGGGGTTATTAAAACTTAAGCGTATCACAGAAGTAGCAGGGCCAAAGTTAAACTTAAGTTACAACCCAATCGAAGAGAATGGAATGTTTGTTGTAACTTAACCGAACGAAGAAAAAACAAAAAGCAAGAATCCTTTCCCCGATGCAAATCTAACTCATCGATGCCCTCATTCTCCCCCTTTTTGTCAATGATTGGACAAAAGGTTGAGAACTAGTGCGCGGCATCATGACCCTGAGAACCCGACGAAGACTGATCGCCTGAGGATTCTTCTTCGGAAGAAGACGTAGGAATAGCTTCATGGCGCGACTGGGTGATGAGGTTGATGTCGAGGTCGCTGTCGTCGAGGCCGTCGTCGTTCTTTGAAGTAATGGAGTCATTTTTCGAGACGGTATCAAGCCGGATGGGTTCAGGTTCATTGACGAAGAACACTTCATCAATCTTGTGCAGGGGAGGGATCTTCTTATTCGGGCGGTCAACTGTATCATCACGAGAAAAGTTTCGCTGGAGGAGCTCATACTCTTTGTAGATGCGATCTTTACGAAGGCCTTTGACAGAGTTGAATTTTCGGAGCCCCTTCCAGGAATGACGCTTGAGAACACGCAAATACTGATTGTTGTTGAGTACAATGTTGCCAACTCTGTTAATCTCATCAGCAAGAAATTGCATCTGGCGCTGACTGGCTTCAATGTAGTTTTCAAGCATTTTCTGCGACCGAAGATTAACTTCAAAGTGATGGCAGTCTTTATGGAACTTCTTGGATAAGTTTCGCTCATTGACTTCATGGCGGACACCAACATATGTAGCAAAAGGATCATTGGGCTTCCTCAGCAATGCCAAAGTGTCACGCACTGGTGGCAAGAAAAGCTTCGGGTGTTGACGAGCCACAAAGTCTTCGTTTCTGCCATAATCGCATACAACTTGCAGCCAGAGAGCATAAGGTTTCAGTGTGAATGGTAGCTCTGCTGCAAGAACCAAGTTCCTAATGAAGCAGTCCTCAAAGTCAAGGATGAGACCATGAGTGAGCTTCATAATGGCATGCCTTGTCTCTGGATAAATGTTCGATTCTTCCGAAGCAGTACTCAAAGGGATCAATGAGTTGGACAAGATGTAAAACCAAGTCCTGGAGATGAAGTTCAAATGCTTCGGGCGAATGTTTTCAGGAAAATAGCTTGCAGAGACTTCAGTGTCCAGCAGATTCGCAAGTTCTTCTTCAGTCAGATCAGGTTCTAAGTGAATCTTTTCTTGGACTCCAGAATGCCGTGGAATATTGACAATTCCCATGAATTCGACAGAGGACATTCTGAAGACTTTTCCTTGAATCATCCATTCCAGCGTCCATGAGCTGGGTTCATTTGCTTCACCAGAAACATAGAGAGTTGCATAGAATTGCTTGATAAGTTCAGAATTGAAGGGAGTGCTCAAAGCAAACAACCGAGTCAAATTCTGATTCTCAATGGTTTCGGCGACGTTCTGAAAGCAAGTGGCAGTGGAAAGACTTCGCATATCCAGAAATTTATGCCTGAACAGAACTCCTTGCTGAAAGAAGACTTTGGTGTATAGGATTTGCTGCTCTGCAGTCCAAAAACGAAGATCATCTGCGGTGCGATCTGAAGCATACGGACTGACACCAAAGAAACGGCAGCGCTTCTGATGCTGTTCCAAGTTGAAGACCGGGCCATGCCTTGAAGAATAACCAGAACCCTTGAAAATAGGAAAAGTTTCACGAGGGTAATTGGAGTCAAGCTGGGTATCTTGGAAGGGGCGCGAATGCGCGTGAAACCTTTGCAGAGGAGCAATTTGATTGGCTCTAGAAGGGCCAGCAGATTGAGCGACAATAAGCGCTTGCTCTTGTGATAGATTCAGTATCTGAACTTGTTCTTCTTCGTCGTCATGTGCTTCGGTGCGAGGCACAATGGTTTCGGACACTTGAACGGATCTGGCAGGGGAAAAATCTCGGGTTACATGTGTTCGGGAGTGGGTTGGGGACGGTGGATTGGCTTCATGGGGAGGTGATGGAGGTGGTGCGGGAGCAACTGGTGGAGTGGGAATCCTTGGCGGTGAGGGGGTTGGAGCACGGATGGGTGTGGGTGCACGGGGTGGTATGGGTGTGGGAATGCGTGTAGGTGTTGGAGTAGGGGTAGGAGCTCTCTGTGGTGGAGTTGGTTTGGGGGTGGTTCTGGTGGGGGGAGGTGTGGGAGTCTTGGTGGGTGGAGCTGAAGGTTTTGGTGTGGGCTGGGATGGCTTTGGCTTCAGTGTAGGAGTGGAAACTGCTTCAGGAGTTTCCTTCGGCTGTTCATCACTGGTGTCCATGTCAACAGCTGAAGCCAAAGTAACCTTCCTCTTCTTGGTGGTTTTCTTCTTGGGTGAGGGACTCGAAGCCTTTGAAGCAGTAGGCTTTGCAGCCGATGGTTGTGCAACAACAGGTTCAGCTTCGGGTGAAGCCTTTCGCTTCCTTGAATCCCTTTCCATAATGGATGAATTATGGGTCTTCACCATTTCATCAACAGCGGCCTTGACTTTGCCTTTGAAGATTTTGATATTATTCTTGGTGGTGGTGTTGACGTCTGTCACTTATTGAAGCAATTTCAGAGCGTGCTGTTTGAATTCTTCATCTGGTTCAGCTTCAACGCGCTTCTGATAGTTGTGAATCTTCTTGATTTCAGCCCTATCTTTTGAATGCAAGTCCTTCAAAAGACTGATCATAGTGGAGATCATTGCTTCGATGGAGCTTGAGATGTAAACTTCTCCAAGATCAACAGTTTCGGGCTCTTCAGCAACACATTTCTCCCAAAGGGTTTCAGTGATGCCCAACTGATCCCAGAGTTCGCCTTCACGTGGGTTAGGGAACTGATGGTCACTGTGGCGATCATCTTCAGCTTGAGCTTCAGGCATAGATATGCCTTTCTGCATCGATGGAATAGAGGAGGGAGTCATGTCAACAACGGGCATCTTCTGATTTTCCCTAGCAGCTTTCTCTGCTTTCTTTGTCCGGAGGCTGTCTAGAGTGGCCTTGCGTTTTGCTTCAAGCTCGGCCAGCTGTTTAGCTTCAGCGGCAGATTTCTCTTCGTTCTTTTCGGCTTCGGAGAGCTTGCGCTTCGTCTCAGCCTTCTCTGCAGCCAATCTGGCAGAGTCCAACTCCTTTTGCTTTCTTGCCGTGTCCTCATCTGCTTCTTCTTCTCAGCAGAACTTCTGGCAAGTATGTTGCTCTCAAGTGCCTCTTCGAGGTCTTTCTGTCTCAATTCTTCTTCAGTGAGCTTGTGCTTCGCTGAAGGGTTTTGTCTGCGGCTTGGGCTTGGATGGTGCTGAAGCCTTTGCAGTGGGTTGCTTCTTAGCAGGGTCATGCTTCAGCTTCGATCGCCTCTCAGTGTTGAGGGCATCAGCCGGTGGCTTGGATGCCAAGGGCTTCGCAACCACCAAGTTTGACAGATCAATGGTGGGGCGAGCAGAAGACTTGTCCTTGGGGTCTTGAAACTTAATCCCCTTAGCAGCAGGTTTCTCTCCTGGCTTCTTCTTTAGTGGGATCTGAAGTCTTTGCTTCTTGGGGGGAGCAGCTTCATCAGATTCATCATCTGCTTCAGATTCTGATTCGTTGTCAGCAGCATTTGATTCGTCCAACATTGAATCCTCCAGAGCTGCTTGCTCTAGCTTAGCTTGCTCTGCATCTTCTGTGGTAGCATGAGGAGGAGAAGCAGATTTCTTCTTGAGCTTCTTCTTCTTCGAGCTAGGCCCAACATCATGGGCTTCAGCTTCAGCCAACTTGGCTGCCTTCTTCTCTTCTTTTAGTCTCTTGTTTTCAGCAGCAATCCTCAAACGTTCTTCTTCGTCAGGATAGTCAGCTGGAGTCTTGAGGGTGTTGGGGTGTGGAAACTTTGGTGGAACTGGGTAGTATAAATGGCGATTTTCTTCGGTGTACTGACTACACATGGCCGAAGTATATTGAAAGGGTGGACTGAAGGCAAATTGCATAGCCCACTTCCAGTCAGGGATGCTCTTGTACTTGTACCATCTAATAGCCCAGTACCGGCGAATGTTTTGCAATCGATTATTGCGCTGATCCTTGGGTTCTCCAGGAGGCGTATCATATCCAAGCTCTAAGCGAATGGATTCGGGGATGCCTCTGGCATTGTTGGTTTCCTTCGTTCTGCCACCTTTCTTCTTTGGAGCAGACCGTTCTGCTTCATTGATGTGGTCAAGATTTGGTGACTCATTTCCGAAGCCTAACTCTGTAGACATCCTGTGAGAAGCATAAAGGTAGCGAGGGAAAAAGGCAAGTATGGAATGAGCACCAGCAAAAGTTTTGATCCAAAAACAAAAGTTTTGACAAGAGATTCAGTGAAGAATTTTGGGTGAAGATTCTTGTCTATTCTGAGCTAGACTTAACTTCATGCAATGAAGAACTGTAACCCTAACACAGAACAGAAAGATTCATTCCCTAAATTCTAACCTGAATCGAGATGGGAACCTTTTGTCTAGCAGAAACAGATTTCCCAACAGTGCAACGATCCAACGGATCAATTAAACCTAAGGAATTCATCCCAAAAAAAACAGACTAAGAACTCGGATCCAATCTGGAAACAGAAGAACAGATGAGATAAAGATTGGATCGAGGCTCGGCGTACCCTAACTAGGTGGCGTCGAGCAGCTACGGCGGCGATGAGCGGAGAGGACGTGCTCGTCGACGGCGTGAAGTCCACGGCGGCGTTCTTCCGGTAGTGAAGCGGCGAGAACGGAGACGGGGACGAAGAGCTCGGCGGCGCTCGGGAGATAGAGAGGGTTCCGGAGAGATGCGAATGAGGAGGAAGGATGGATTCACTGGGGGGATGCCTTATATAGGCCGGTTTGACAGGAGTTGTCAGATCAGATCGAACGGCTCCCAGTGTCCGTCTCTCCGGATTCTACGACGAGGATTTCGTGGCGAATCGCGAGAAAATCTCAACGACCCGGATTTGATGGGATCTCAACGACCGAAGAATAAGTCCTCGACTTGAGTAAAACTTCGATAAAAATTGGAAGCAGCTGATTCGGAACTCAATGATGTTCGAAGCAAAATACTTTCCGTTTCAGTTGTGCTCAACCACTTTGGACAGACAGAATAAGAACGAAGAAGAATAGAAAGGGCAGGGTCTGAAACTTATCACCTCGAAGAAAAACCAAACAAAGCAAAAGGTGATAAGCATAGAGGACTAAATCTAAGCGAAATAAAGTAAAATAAGTGAAGCAAAATCAAACAACGAAACTAAAAGGTAAGCAACGAAGTAAATGAGTATATATAGGAGTGGAAGGTTCGATCTTACAGTACATTTCGTGAGTCCAATATATTGAGCTCCCACCTTAACGCACAGAACCTTTTCTCATCCAATGGTTTCGTGAATATGTCAGCCAGTTGATCTTCAGTTCTGACATGACTGATGACAATATCTTCACGCTGAACATGATCACGAAGAAAATGATGACGAATGTCAATATGCTTCGTGCGAGAGTGCTGCACAGGATTGTGAAAAATTTTAATTGCACTCTCATTATCACATAGAAGTGGAATTTTCTTCACATGAATACCATAATCCTTCAGTGTTTGCTTCAGCCATAGAATCTGAGTACAGCATGATCCAGCAGCAATGTATTCAGCTTTAGTAGTAGATATTGAAACACAGTTTTGCTTCTTTGAAGCCCAACATCCAAGTGATCTTCCAAGGAAATGACAAGTCCCTGAAGTTGATTTCCTATCAACACGATCACCAGCCCAGTCTGAATCAGAATAGCCAATGAGATCAAACTGAGCTCCCTTGGGATACCACAAGCCCAAGGAAGGTGTGTGAGAAAGATACCGAAGAATTCGCTTTACAGCAGTATGATGTGATTCTTTTGGATTGGCCTGAAAACGAGCACAAATACATACTGAAAGCATAATGTCAAGTCTAGATGCACAAAGATATAAGAGAGATCCAATCATAGACCGATATTTCTTCTGGTCGAAGGCTTTGCCCTTCTCATCTGCATCTAAGAAGCCATTGGTTGGCATTGGAGTTTTGATAGTTTTGCAATCAGTAAGACCAAACTTCTTCAGGCAATCCTTGAGATATTTTCTTGAGAAATAAAGGTGCCATTCTTCTGTTGACGAATTTGAAGTCCAAGGAAAAACCTCAATTCACCCATCATAGACATCTCATATTTCTTCGACATCATTTTGGAAAATTCTTCGTTGATTTCAGTGTTAGTGCATCCAAAAATGATATCATCTACATATATTTGACATACAAACAAATCACCATTATAAGATCGAGTGGAAAGTGTTGGGTCAGTTGTTCCTGGTTTGAAGCCTTTCTTCAGAAGGAAATCCTTCAATGTGTCGTACCAAGCACGAGGTGCTTGCTTCAACCAATAGAGGGCCTTGTGTAACCTGTACACCATGTCGGGTTTCTTTGGGTCTTCAAAACCTGGAGGCTGCATAACATACACTTCTTCCTCGATTTCACCGTTAAGAAAAGCACTTTTCACATCCATTTGATAAAGTAGAATACCATTGAAATTTGCAAAAGAAAGCATAACACGAATGGATTCAAGACGAGCAACTGGAGCATAAGTTTCGCCGAAATCGATACCTTCGATTTGGGTGTATCCTTGTGCTACCAATCGTGCTTTGTTTCTTACCACTATACTGTCTTCATCTTGCTTGTTGCAAAAAATCCACTTTGTACCAATGATGTTGTGCTTCGTGGGATCAGGTCTATCAACTAAGGACCAGACTTTGTTTCGCTCGAACTGGTTAAGTTCTTCGAGCATAGCAATTAACCAATATGGATCCTTCATGGCTTCATCGAACTTTGAAGGTTCTAGCATGGAGACAAACGAAAAGTTTCCACAGAAGTTAGCCAAACGAGTACGAGAGCGAGTTGTGGGACGACCTGGTTGATGAATTTCTTCAAGGATCGAATCAACATCAACTCTTCTTCGAACTCGTGATAAGGTTGAATCATTTGCTTCAGGCTCATCTTCTGCTTCAGGATCTGCTTCAGCTTCAGGATCTGCTTCACCTTTAGCTTCAGCATTTCCTTCGAGATTATCATTTCCTTCGTTCCTTTGTTCTTCTTCGTCCTATTCATCATTAGCTTCAGGATGTTGATCTCCAGCGCCCCGGGCTATGTGTGGGAACATTGGACCATCATCATCCCTATTAGCTTGACGATCATTAGCTTCAACAGGGCGAATTTCTCCAATAGCCATGGACCTGATCACTTCATCAAGAGGTGGTTCATCTAGATCATGAGGCAAATGCTCTTTTTGAGAGCCATTAGTTTCATCAAACCTCACATTCACAGTTTCCATAACTTTCCCAAAGTGAGAGTTATAGACCCTGTAGGTGTGAGAGTTTAAGCCATAACCTAAAAGAAAACCTTCATGTGCCTTAGGGGCAAATTTGGAGCTATGATTCATATCTCTAATAAAGCATGGAGCACCAAATACCTAAGGTACGAAACATTTGGTTTGTTACCAGTGATAAGCTCATGTGAAGTTTTCTTCAGAAACTTGTGACGGTAAACCTTGTTGATGATATGACAAGCTGTGTTAATTGCTTCGGCCCAGAACCTAATAGGAGTCTTGTATTCAGCAAGCATGGTTCTGGCCATTTCAATAAGAGTTCTATTCTTCCTTTCAACAACACCATTCTGTTGAGGTGTGTAAGCAGTAGAGATCTCATGAGTAAAACCATGATCATCAAGAAAATCTTCAAGATGAGTATTCTTGAATTCAGTTCCATTATCACTTCGGATATGCTTCAGAGATAATTCATATTCTGTTTGAGCTCTCTTGGCGAATGACTTGAAGATTTCAACAACTTTGCTCTTGTCATCCAAAAAGAAAACCCAAGTATAGTGAGAGAAATCATCAACAATAACAAGACCATATTTGTTTCCTCCCAGGCTTGCATAATTTTGAGGACCGAAAAGATCCATATGAAGCAATTCAAGAGGACGAGTGGTAGTCATGATAGTCTTCGCTGAATGATGTTTCTTCGTAATCTTACCAGCTTCACAAGCACTGTAGAGACGATCCTTATCGAATTTTACTTCGCTAAGGCCAATAACATGGTTCTTCTTCACTAAGTTATGAAGATTTTTCATCCCTGCATGACCAAGTCTTCGATGCCATAACCAACCAGATGAAGCTTTTTCCATTAAGCATGTGGATACAGCAGGGCCCGAAGAAAAATCAACAATGTATAAATCTCCTTTTCGGTAACCCTCGAAGACAAACGTATAGTCATCATGTGAAAAGACAACACAACGCGAAGCAGAAAATAGAACAAGCATACCCATATCACATAACTTCGAAATAGACATAAGATTATATCCAAGGGATTGGACTAGCATAACCTTGTCAATGTGCTTATCTTTCGATATGGCAACCTTACCCAAACCTAAAACTTTACCCTTGTTGTTATCACCGAAGGTAATGTACTTCTGAGAAGAGTGAGATAGTTTTTCTTCGGTGAATAACTCCTTGTCTCCGGTCATATGATTTGTGCAACCACTATCCATGACCCATTCGGATCCACCGGAGACATAGCCCTGCAGAAGAATTAGTTCTTCTTAACCACCCACAAATGAGCAGGTGACTGAGAAGATGTTGAAGCACTGGTTGAAGCAATATTAAAGCGAACAGGAGTGTATTGCTTCGGTGTACCATCAAGCACACCATAAATGTAAGTCCTCTACGAATGGTTAGGATAAGAATGAGCATATTCAATCTTAGTATGATTATTATGAGGACGATAAGTATGACGACCAGTGCGATAGTATTGCTTCTGCGGAACATTTGATTCGGGCACCAGTGAATCATTTCTTGTTTCTAGAGAATAGAAATGATTCGGTGGTACCGAAGACTTTCCCTGCATGGTATGGTTAGCAGGTAGTTTTTCCACAAGTGCTTTCTGCACCCATATCTGCCTCTTATAGAAGCCATTCTTAGGAGGAGTGCCAACATACTCAGCAGTAACATTTCCCTGTTCATCTTTGATGAGCTTGTAGTCTGAATCAAGTGATTCATCCACAATAGCTTTTTTCATTTTGCAGTCAAAACCTGAAAGGTTAGCAATATCAATAGGATTCTCCTTCGCTAGGACCCAAACAGTCTTAGGATACTGCTCAGGTTCCCAATAGGTGCCATCAGGATTTATCTTTCTCTCAAAACCAACACCTTCATTCCTGGGATTCCTGTGAAGGAGAGCCTTCCTCAGGATATCACAAAGATACTGGTGACCTTGCACACTTTTGAACATGCCTGTTTCAAATAAGTTTTTCAACCTGAGGAGTTCCTCGGTAACAGCAGGGTTTTCCTCATCAGAGGCATTAGTATCATCAATAACAATAGGAGCTTTGCCTTTGGAATCAGTTTTGCTTCGTTCCAGACAAGTTAAACAAGGTGAATCAGTTTTATGATTTGCTTCAGAACCTTGTTGAGCCATGAGAGAGAGATTGACATTTTCCAACTCTTCATGAGCCTCTTCAGTCTTTCGAGAGCCATTTTCCTTTGAAGAAATTCATAGGTAAGCTTCTCATAATCAACTGAAAGAAGATCATGCCTATAGGATAATTCTTCAAACTTTTCTTTCAGAGCTGCATGCTCATTAGTTAAAGTTTGACCTTTCTCTATCTCATCGATGAACAGTGTTTCTGATTTCTTAATGGTTTTGCTTAGAGAATCAAGTTCATCTTGTTGGATTGAAGCAATTTTAGCAAGTTTAGCATAGCTTATCTTCGAATCACTATCATATGAGGAACAATCAGAAGTATCATAGTTAGATTTTGATGAAGATACCTTCGCCTTGGCCATGAAGCAATATGCAGGAGATTCATCTTCACTACTGTTGTTGGTGAAGAATGAGCTCGAAGCTTTTGTCGAAGCATCTGCTGAAGCGAATGCAAAACCAGCAACACCATCTGATTCGGACCCAGACCCAGACCTTGAGCCTGATTCAGCTTCGGACCCAGAGGCTTCGTCTTCAGAGTTCATCTCCTTTCCCAGATAGGCCTTGGCACGGTGAGAGCTGCTTCGCCGAGACGAGTAAGTCTTCGATGAAGAACCCTCACGCTTCTTATGATACTTCTTCCTCTTGTCATCATCAGAATCTTTCTTCTTATCTCTTCTCGAACTGGAATCATGTCTCTTGGACTCATAGCTTCTGGAAGATCTGTGGGACTTGGTTGAGGAATCTCTGAGCGAATGCTTTGCTTTGTTCTCAGCCTCCCACAGAGGGCAATCGGCAATGTAGTGACCTGGCTTCTTGCACTTGTAGCAGCTGTGTCCTTCGATGGAGAGCTTCTTGAGGATGAGCGGTGAGATGAGTGAGTTGAGCTTCTTGAAGAATAACTCTTCTTCGGTGAAGAAAAACCTTTTCTCTGGAAGCGGTTGAAGCGTCTCATGATCAAAGCTAAATCTTTTCCAATGCTTGCAGGAGCATCTGATTCGACACCTGAAGCAGAACTGACTTCGGGTGAAGAATGACGCGAAGCTTTTGCTTTCAAGGCATGAGTTTTTCTTCGAGAGCCATTTATGTCACGTTTCTCATCTTCTTCCATTTCAAAGGTATTGAGTCTCTCAAGGATATCAGCGGCAACAAGACGTCGGAAATCAGTCCTTTCCTTGATCATCAGCACAATGTGATCAAACGAGTCATCCAATGAGCGAAGAAGAGTTCTTACAACTGAGTGAGGAGTAATGTCATCAGCACCGAGGGAAATCAACTCATTAGCAAGAGCTGTGAGTCTGCTGTAAATGGAGCTGACTTTTTCACCCTCGTTTCTCTTGAAGCGATAGAATTTGCTTCGGAGTGTGTCAATTCTGGCATCCTTCTGGGTAGAAACACCTTCACCAATCTTTTCAAGATAGTCCCAGACACCTTTGGCAGATGGAATATTCTTCACTTCATGATACTTTTCTGGTGTCAAGTGATTGGTGATGAAAACCCAAACTTCAGAATCAAGATCAATCAGTTTTGCTTCTTCAGGGGTGATGGCCTTCTCATCGGCAACAGTGACTCCATACAAGACAACTTGCCAGGAAGTTGAGTTGATAGCCATGATATTTCTTTTCATCTTGTCCTTCCAGTACGGGTAGTTCTTCCCATTGAAGAAAGGAATAGGTTCGCCGGAGCGAATAGCTGCGAAAGACATACTTGAAGACACTCCAGGAGGTTAATCCAAAACACACAGAGTGTAGGGAGTGACTAGCTCTGATACCAATTGAAAGTCCAAGTATGTGATCAGAGGGGAGGGGGTGAATGATCACTTCAAAATTTTCGACTGAAACTATTGAAGTGAAGCATAAGTAAAGAGGAATAGCTAAGTAAAACTGGAAGCGAAACTAAATGCAGTGAATCAAAACTGAAGGTAAATGCTTGAAGTAAAATGAACTGGGACTCGGCGATGTTTGTTCGACCAGTTCACGCTCTGCAAAGTGCTATGTCTGGTTGGAGGGACTGGTGATTGAACACCTGCAGCAAATTCTCTCCGTCCGTTGCTCCACTGCACCAAACTCCTTGAGCTTGGCCAGTTCTTCACTCGTGGTTGATTATTGAGGAAATCACCGAAACCTTTGACAAACTGGACTTCGAGGCGACAATTACTCTTCGCTCTCTGAAGAACAACACTCTAACCGTCTAGGAGAATTGCAGTTCTCCAAGATAAAAAGGCTAGTAAGCTTTCACCTAAGTCATCTCGAATCTACTCAGATCAATGGGACTTAGGCTTCAGTATTCTGGATTTTGTGTTTTGCTTCGGTGAAGTCTTTGGGGTGCTCTCTTCAATCTCTCTCAGGAATATTCTTGGAGCAGCCACCCGCAAATGGAGGAGGGGCGGCGTATTTATAGTTGGCGATCCCGAGGTGCGGAATGACCAAATTGACCCGAGGTGACAGCTTGACACGTGTCCCCAACGGTCGGATTTGTCATCACTGCACAACTTTACTTGCGGAACAAGTAAAGCTGACTCACGGACTTAGTTCTGCTTCAGAAGCCAAAGAACGAAGTCTTTGCTACTGAAGCTTAACTCAATGCACATGAGATTTCTTCGCTCAGGCTTCTCACTTGGTTTGGATTTGATCTGAGCATTTTCTCAATAACTTCGATGTCTACAAACTAAAGACCCCTCTTGATAGTACGGTTTGTCCTATGACTCAAGGAACAGAAAAAGAACTACACAAAAACATCTAAGTCTTGCGCCATCTTCTTCATTTCCTTCAATGAATTTAGCTTCAGGACACCTTCATTTTTGGGGGTCATCCTCTGTGATTAAGCTTCGCTCAGGGGGTAATGCTTTGATAACTTGAAGACCTTCCCTGAAGCTTTATCACCTAGCTTGTCCTTCAGGAACCTATACAATTGTTTACACTAGAAAACATTGTTAGTTCCTCTAATGTCTTGTCCAACAATATCCAAAACACACGGGGGCAAACTTTGCTCTTACAGTAAGTCACACAGTGATAATTAACCTATTAACAAATTTAATTAATCTTAAGGTAATGGCCTAGGGCCCACTGGTCATACACATGAGGGTGTTTGTTTCTTTTTATTAACTTAAACAGGCAATTAGGGGGGGGTACTTAGTGGCACATGGCCCGCATGTCAGAGAAACAAGGAGAGAGGGGGGTTAGCCAGTAGGGGAATTAGCCAGAGGCTAATTACAACCACGCCACCACGACCTCACCGGCGGGACAGTGCACACCGGCGGCAACTACGGGGGCACGTCCAGGGTGAACGGTGGCTAGAGCGCGCGCGGAGCAGTCACGGGAGCGCACTGGGCGCGGCGTGACACGCAGAGCGCGAGGTAGGCAGCGGGCCAGGCGTGCTTCGACCATGGTGGCGCGGTGGTGGATCACGGATACATGGTGGGAGCGGCCACGGGGCCTAGGCTGGGGATGCCGCGGTGAAATAGGGGAGAGGGAGGGGTGTGCGGGCTCACAGGGGGGTCTCGAGGAGGTCTCGGTGGCCGAGGAAGTGCCGGAGTAGCGGCACGGCGGCAAGGACCGCGACGGCCGTGACAGTGGGGATCGGTGCGGCGGCGAGCTGTAGGGCCTCCCAACGATGTTTGACAGCCTGGGGAGACGAGGATAAGCCAGACGAGGTTCCTGGACAGCAAGGCGCGCGCAGGAGTGGTCAGTTTCCACGGCGGCGCACTGGCACGGCAACGGCGTCCGCGGCGGCTCCCGCGCTTGGAGGAGACAAGGAGAATGGGGGGTGCCGGCGCGAGGGAGGTAGCGGGAGCGGGCTAGGGTTTCATGGGAAGGGACTCGGGGGTTCGGGGGGGGGGGGGGGCTTATCCCCTCCGGAAGGCGGCGGATGGCCGCCACGCCATGGCCGGTGCCATGGATGGCCGCCACGCCCCTGCGTCCCCTGTAGAGAGGATGGGGAAGGCCTAGATGGGCTGGGCCGGCTGGGTGGGGAGAGGAGAGGGGTGGGATGGGCTTCTGCCCATGGGCGATAGATAGGATTTTTTTTCTAATTTCCTTTGCTTTCTGTTTCTTTTTATTTTCTCTTTTATTTTAATTAGCCACCAGATGGTTTTTGTAAAATATGAAACTTTCCCTATTATTAGTGTCACATAGAATAGCAATGCCACAAAAAGTTTTGTGCCAAAATAAAATCAATTGCATTTTTTGTTTTATTTAAAAGGGATCAAATGCTACTGTTTGCTATTGTTTTGATTTGTTTACCATATTTAAACCTTGTAATAATTGCCCACTATTATTCTAATATGACCTAATGATTATTATGCATTTAATAAAATTTGTTGCACAATTTTTGGATCAAGTTTTATTTTCCCACATTGCTTTGAATTTCCAAACGAGTTTGAATTTGAACTCGACTTTAGCAAGGGTGATTATTATTAGAATAATCATGATGACTAGGAAATTAACCAGGTGATCACTGTAGCGTGACACCCGGGATGTTACACCTTCAGAGGAGTAACCCGAAGGTAAGCCTTCTCATCCAGATTGTAGATTTCTTGCCTATGATGACGATCATAGTAGCTATTCTGACGAGACTGGGCGGCTTTCAATCGATCACGAACAATGCGAACTTGCTCTTCTACTTCCTTGATCATGTCCGGTCCAAAGAATTGTCTTTCACCGGTTTCTGACCAGTTTAGGGGTGTTCGACATCTTCGTCCATAGAGGAGTTCAAAAGGAGCCATGTTCAGACTAGATTGGAAACTATTGTTATAAGAAAATTCGGCAATTGGAAGAGACTTCTCCCAATTCTTTCCGAAAGATATAACACAACCTCTTAGCATGTCTTCCAAGATTTGGTTAACCCTTTCAACTTGACCGCTAGATTGAGGATGGAAAGCTGTACTAAAGGAGAGATGAGTTCCCATACCATTTTGAAAACTTTCCCAGAATCTTGAGGTGAAAAGGCTACCACGATCAGAATTGATTTCCACAGGGACACCATGAAGAGACACAATTCTAGAGACATACAAGTCCTCCAACTGACTAGAAGTTATAGACTCGTGAACATGAAGGAAGTGAGCAACTTTTGAGAGTCGGTCAATGACCACGAAGATGGCATCATCTCCTTTCTGGGTTTTTGGAAAGCCAGTGATGAAATCCATACCGACTTTGTCCCATTTCCACTCGGGAATTGGCAATGGTTGAAGATTACCAGCAGGTCTTTGATGTTCTGCCTTAATGCGACGACAAACATCACATTCAACAATGAACTTTGCAATGTCTCTCTTCATCCTAGCCCACCAAAATCTCTGGCGTAGATCTCGGTACATTTTTGTGCTACCGGGATGAATCGAGAGGGGTGTGTCATGGGATTCTTTGAGGATAAGTTGCCTTAGATCCTTATTGTTAGGTACTACCAAACGATTTTCAAAGTACCGTTCCTTTGCTATCTGTGGAGAAACATTTAGCAATTCCGCTAGCAATGTTCTCCTTGATCCGGCGAACACCTCGTGCACGCCTTTGGGCAACTATGATTTGATCCTCAAGAGTTGGTTTCGCCACCAAGTTGAAAAGAGATCCACGAGGAACAATCTCGAGGTTGAGCTTTCGAAATTCCTCATGAAGAAGTGGTTGATATTGTTGTAACATGAGGTTGTTACAATACGACTTACGACTTAGTGCATCATCCATGACATTGGCTTTTCCTGAGGTAAAAGAAATTCATAAGTCATAATCTTTTATCAACTCTATCCAGCTTATTTTCCCGAGATTAAGATCTGGCTGGGTGAATATGTATTTGAGGCTTTGGTGATCAGAATAGATCTCACAACGATTACCAAGGAGGTAATGTCGCCAAGGCTTCAGGGCATGAACTACGGCAACGAGTTCAAGATCATGGGTAGGATATTTCTCTTCATGTAGATGCAACTAGCATGAAGCGTATGCTACCACATGTCGATCTTGCATAAGTATGCATCCTAACCCTTGCCGTGAGGTGTCACAAAAGATCTCGAAATCCTTTTTGGCGTCTGGAGGCGCAAGTACGGGGGCAGAAGTCAATCTTCTTTTTAGCTGTTGAAATCTTTCCTCGCACTTGGGAGTCCATTGGAATTTCTTATCTTTCTTGAGGAGTTTAGTTAGAGGCTTTGCAACTTTAGAAAAGTTATTGAATAAGCGGCGGCAATAGCTTGCTAAGCCAAAAAACTCCTAACTTGCTTAACCGATTCAGGTGGAGTCCAGTCAACACTAGTAGGAAATAGGCTACTGTTGGCGTACGGTTTTTTGTTACCGCTGGCGGCCAAGCGTACGCCAGCGCTGTCACGCCAGTGGTAACAGGTACCGCTGGCGTACAAGATGTACGCCAGTGCTACGATTTGTTATCGCTGGCGTACAGTTTACTTGCTCGGCAGAGCTATCTTCTAATACCTCTGGCGTGCTGTTTTGCTCGCCAGTGGTAAGACAGACGTACGTCAGCGGCAATTTTTCTGGATTTGGTACTGTCCGCCAGCAGAATCCCTTCTGTACGCCAGCAATATATTTTCTGGAATTATTTTTTTGCTGAAATTTTTTATTCCAGCAACACAAATACTCAAATATTTTCACAGTTTACCAACACAATACAAATACACAGAATCCATAAGTTCAAATATACAAGAGTGATCAAATATTGTTACATCACATTTCTAATCAAAATAGAGAAGTTGGTATTAGTGGCATCACATATTGTATCACACATAGGCAAACAGAAAAGTATAGACAAGTTGGAGTTACATCACGTAGATTGTATCACACACAACTACATTGTAAGGCCCCTGATGCGGCACTAACTCTAACTAGTCGCTTTCGCGTCCGGTCGGAGTTAGAAGCGCATCAAACGCCACCGGCGCATGACACTCGCACTTGTGTCGCTGCCGGATTCTCGACAACAGGTATATAAGCATAACTCTATAAGAAAGGAAATACATATAGAGAGATAAATAGAGCAGGGCATACAACGCCACTGTCTAACAATATAACATCATCAAGAGTACATCTCATCAATACATCAATACATCAAGCGGAAGCATAGTAGGGACCGAGTACGGTCAAGATCCAAATTGCCCTAGAGAGGGCTGCACATAAATACTCCACCCACGGGAACGTCTGAACCCAACTATAGGATCCTACTGGTCGAGGTACTCGTACTCGTCGTCATCCTCCGGGGGCACCTCCACGAAGTAACATCCGGTACTGGGGTCGCGGTAGTAGTCCACTGCAGCGGCCGATCAGGCAAAGCGGTAAAGGCAGAAAAGTAAACGGGGGTGAGAACATATCATTACGGAATAACTAACGCTACAGGCAAGGTAAAAGACAGAGACAGGTTGCAGCCGTACTAGCATATATAGTGGCTACTTGTTCTATCAGAATAGAGATGAGATCCAAGAAGTTACGTTGACAACGTGTCCTAAGTCGGCTATCCACCTACTTACGCAAACATAACACAACCTCGTTTCTCTCTCGGTCCCCCTGGACGAAGAAAGACAACCAAGGCACGCACACGGTACGTCAAGTTTTTGTAGCATGAATATAATTGATGTTATTCTATGAACAAGGAGTAGGTCTCAAGTAGTCCATAACCGCGGACACGGCTTTTCGAAAAGATTTACCCTGCAGGGGTGTACCAACTGTCCATTATAGACGTCGCACGTACGCCCGGTTTCCACTTGGCTAGGTAAGCGCCTGAAACTCCGGAACGTCAGAGTCCCTCTAACTAACAACGCACAACTCCGGGTGGCCCCCGGGGAGTCGACACCCAAACCTCAAGCTGGCCACGCTCTCGGACCGGACTCTTCCGTATGACGCAGGTCGGATTGCCGGTTAGTTCTCTTATGAGACCGGGTCCTAGCTGATCAGGTGGACCAACAGAGAACCATGCCCCACTGGCCCGGTTTGTTTTGTAAACAGCTGGGGTACCAACCAACACACACACGAAGCAAATGCAAATCAGCTCGGGCCACCACTAGAATTGTAAGAAGCTAGGTAGGTAAGACAAGGGGGCCCCATAAAACCCCACACACGATTAGGCACGCTCGTCAAGAAACACAATACCCGGAACTCGGGTCCTATGTGACTCAAATGGAACAAAGCACCAGACGGGAATAGTCCGGCCTTCCACCTTTCGTCGAATATAAATTAACATCATTTAACAATAATAAATATCAACCAACTTCTTTTATAGCATGATATCCCAACCATAAATATATATAGGGTAAGCAGCAAGTTTTCTATCCATACTAAGCAATGGCTGAGCAGCGGTAACTTAGCAGTACAATGGTTTGCTGGGATGTGGGGATCATGGCTGTATGGCTTAAACATGGCATATAAGGTAGATAGGATCAAGCAACAACGTTCTAGATCTACAGCTAGGCATGAGCAGAAAGTTATAAAGTAATGACACAGATCTCCCCCTTGCCTGGTAAGGTAGTCGAAGCAGCACCCACGGTACCCTCGTGCTCGGTGTCGGACAGCTCCACGTAAGTCTCCTCGTCAGTCTCGCGTGCTACCGTAACACACCGGCAAGGAAAACACACAAGTAAGCAACTGATGCAAACTCAAACAAGGATGGCATGTTCAAGTTTTATTTACATGGTATGACCCTGTCTAGTCAAATTTAAATGAAGGTGATGACGACAAGTCATCACTTTCACATGCATTTTATTTACATTGTAATGGCTTTGGTCCAAGCCTTCATTTAGGTGTAAGTAGCATAAAAGCATGACATGAACAACAAAGCATTACAAGAATTTAAATAACATGAAAGTAAAACAATGATTCCGGAGACAAAGCAGTGTCGGTGAACTTGACACACAGGAAGGTGCAGCAAAAGTTGGAACCCAGCCACATTACATATGACAATATGTTAGGGCTGAATTGAAACAGAAGATGACATGGAACAAGATTGAAGAGATCAGATGACCAACATTTCAAATGCACTGAGGTTGAAATGTTGCAAGCAGAAGATCTGGATGCTCCTGGATCAGGTGACCACACCTTGATTTCATGAGTTGCACAAAACCTCATGAAAACATCACTGTTGGAATCCTTGCAGAAAAGCACCCCAAAAACATATATGACATGTCTCCATTTGAATTTGCAAGGGCAGTTGCAAATTCAACTGAAGTTCAGGGGGCTGAGTGCAAAATTGCACCACATGAATTTTGAAAAAGGTTCAGATGATGAAATCATCATCACCATGCAACTCCTTGTGCAAAACTACCCAAAAACCATATATGGCATGGGCAATTTAAAATTTTGATCCACTTGACAAAAAAAAACAAAGAAAAGAAAAGAGGGCTTATTTGCAAAATGGCCACACTTCAATTATTAGAAGGGGTCAGATGCAAAAATGGACCTCACCATGTTGGTCAGTAGCTCAAGCTACCCCAAAATCATATAAGTCATGCCCATGAATGCAAAGGATGTTCAAAAACAGATTTGAATTTGGAGGCAAATTCAAATTTGAATTTAAACATAAAGAAATCAAAGAAAAAGAAAAGAAACAAAAAAGAAAAAGGAATCAGCCTCCATGGGCTGCTCTCGGGCGAATCCGACCCATGCCACCTCTCTGGCCCATACTGGACTCAGCCCACGCGGCCTGGGTCGCTGACAAGCGGGTCCCAGCCGTCAGCCTCAAAAACAAAATCAAAAATGGGGGCGTCGGCTGGACTCGAACCCGCGACTCGCTGCTCTCTCCACGGCTCGCTACCACTGCGCCATGAAGCGTGACTGAACGAAACACCAACACACACAAGGTGAGGTGTTCGCCCTTTGTCGCCCAAACTGAAGAAAGGCAGCGCCTTTCTGAAACCCGGCGCGAGCACGAACTCCGGCGAAGCTCGCATCTGCCTCCGGCCACCGCTGGCTCTGCCATCACATGGTGACCGGAGGGGGCACTGCCCTCTGCAGAACGGCGCAAGCCACGGTCAAACACTCCCTCCGGACTCGCCGGAATTCTCACGGCAACAGAGCGGCGACACGCCTGCTCTGCAGCTTCTGCAACTACACCACTCCGGCGAAGTTCAGACGAAGGCGACGACGCGTACCGTGCAGCTCGGGTCGGACTTCGCTGCTCTACACGCTGCTGCGACATCCTTCTACACCTCGGCACAACGCAACTGGCCGCGAGACCAACTGCGGTGACGCCACGGTCGACTGAAGCTGACGGCGGCGTCACTGAAAACTACACTTCTTCAGACGCGGGTGCGACTTCGAGAACAGAAACGCAAAAGCTCCCTCCTTGCGGTCATAACCGTGCTCTGGACGAGCAGGGGGCGCGCACGCACACTCCTCGGCATCACCCGGGCCACGGTGATCACCGGACTGGCCGGGGTCCGTGGCACGGCGGCCGGCGACGCACCTCTACGGCTATCGACGCCTACGTGAGCACGGCGGAGAACAAGGGTACTCGAGGCTCACCTAGGGGGGCTTGCAGATGAGCTCGCGTGCACGGAAAGGAAGACGACGCGATGCCGTCGACGAGGAAGAAGATCCCGCTACGGAGCTCCCCGACGCACGACCCGATTCCAGTACCCCGCGGCCCAAAACCTGCAAGGGACAGATACAGAAGGGTTTAGAGGTCGCGCTCTCAGACGGGGACTAAACATCGAGGCAGAACGGCGGCGAATTGCTCGGAACCTCACCGGAACAGAGCGCAAACAGGGCAGGGGAGGAAACCTCTCCCGGCGGCGGCGAGGGGGAAAATCGATGGGAGGAACGGAACCCTAGGGGGCTCCTGCGGCTCTAGGGGGCAGCTTATATGGAGGGGCGGCCTCCAGCCACGTCGGCAGGCGTCGACGTCGATGCCCGCCCGCCGGTGTGAGAGAAGAGGGGGAGGGGACCTCTCCACGGTGGAAAGGCGATGAGTCCCCTCCCTTGGATCTTGATCGGGCGACCAGGGTGCCTCCCGCGTAACGCTTCGCTGGCGGAGGCCCAGGTGGGCTGCGGCGCTGCGGTTGCTGGGCTGGGCCCCCTGCAGGACTTGGAGCAGCAGAGAGAAAAGAGGCTGCTGGATCCCTTTTCTATTTACAAAAACAGAAAAGAGATGCAGGTTTTCCTGGATTAAATACAAGTGTAAAATTCACATAAAAATATGTAAAACTATCCTTGTATTATTCCTCAATTTCTAAAAATGGTTTGGGTATTTTTGGCAACAACAAAAGTGTGAGCTCATTTTGAATTTCAAATCACTTTGAACTAGAGCTTCTATTTTTGTTGAAGTCAAAATTACCTTGAGGATTTCAAAACCCTTGCAAAGGCAAAAGAAATGGCTAGGCCAAAATTGGGATCAAGAAGAGTGAGCATGCAACAAGGAAAATTCCATCAATGCCCTTCTTGAACCACTTTGGATGCAAAGGAAAACAACCCAACATGACTCCACTCTCAAAGCCAATTTAAATCATCACATGAAATGACATAGACATCGACCATGCCAAGTTACAAGTCCAACAGAGGAAGTAAATTACATGGTGTTTGGTGGCTTATTACATGTGGGCTGTTACATACATCTCGATGGAATTGGTAGTTTAGGTCGCAAGGTTTTTCGAAAGGAAGGTAGTCATCTAATAACTAGCTACAATCACATACAAGAGAATGGTAATGATGATGAGCAAGAAGGGAATCACGATGAAGTTGGACTTCATCCGGTGGTTCTTCCTCTCTTGCCCTTGCCGGTAGTTCAAGTACCGAGCTTCCGCCTCCGCTTTACTCTTGTAGCTCTTGTAGTTGTTTCCCTTGAACTTGTTCACTTGCTTGAAGCAGTCTTCCCAGTGCTCATAGACTCCTGGAACGCTACCTTCGTACACCACATACCACTTCTTCATCTCTGCAGTATAAAAGACATATAAAAATAATAACCAAGATAGTTAAAAAGGAAGATGTGTACATTCTTGCATTATAAAAGAAGACTACAACAACATCATTAGCAAGCAGCCAAGCAGTAGCAGAAGCAGCTAGTAGCACTAGTAGCCAGCAGTACAGCAGTAGCAGCTAGCAGCCAGCAGCAAGCAGTAGCTGCCAGCAGCCAGCAGCAAGCAGCCAGCTAGTAGTAGCAAGCACAAGCAAATACAAGTATACAACTACTGTCTAGTGAACCTACTAGTGTCTACTATGGCTCCACCCCTCCACCTAGCAGGCTAGCACTAGCTACAGGAGAAGGAACGCTTTTCTTAGTGCACAAGCCTTAAGCGAGGCATTGAGCCAACGCACCATGCCTAGGCGCGCCTTTTTGAACTTTGAATGTAAAAGGAGTTCACATGTCCGCAATATTTGATAGCAAATAGTTAAGTATGCACACGATTCATATAACCCTAAATATAGAATATATGCATCATGTAGTACGTACACAAGTTCAACATGAGATAAAGTTTACAACACATGTTCATCGATTGTTCAAGAAAAACTACATGCATAGAGAACACACCGTCTCACTTCTTGCTCGGCTTCGGCTTCGGCTTCGGCGGAGGGAACGGGAGACAACCTTGCAATGAGTTGAATGGTCTGTCATCCCCATGTTGATGTAAGCGGGCTTCTATGTCAGCGTTAGGTAGTGGACGATGACTATAGAAGAACACCCCATCGCTATGTATGACATCCCTGGAGATTGTTCGCGCGATCATTTGCTGGATTCGGCCGAACTCTTGTCTTATTTCGGCATCGGAGGACTTCGCAAAATGAGTTCAGTTCATATCTTATATTAGGTCATTTAAACAGTAGCAAAATGAGTTAAAGTTCTCATTTTCAGTATTTTTAGCATGTCCTATTTAGCATAAGTCATGCCAAAATTCACGGAAAATTTTGGCATGACCTTTGCTGAAAATAGGACATATGGAGTACCCGAATTTGCCGGAACGGAAGTTAATCAACATTCTGGCAATCTCAAGGCCTCATGGGTACCTGCAAACTGGATACAACACCACACAACAGCAGCTAGCAGCAGCACCAACAGCAGCAGCACCAGCAATGTGGCAGCACCAAACAACAACAGCTAGCAGCAGCACACAACAGCAGCACCAGCAATGTGGCAGCACCACACAACAGCATCTAGCAACACCACACAACAGCAGCTAGCAGCTAGCACACATGCATAAAGCTATAAGATGAAGAGATCACCTCACAGGCTATAGCACACGGGGACTGGTACGGTGGCAACTCGTCTTGCTTTTCTACATTGTAAGAACACATAAGTTAGTGCCAACAAAACAACAGCAAAATATAGTACTGATTAGATAGCTAGCTAGATATGAGTATGAAGTAGTTTATTCTGATGTCATCTTAAATAAAAAGTGTGCAAGAAAACTGGAAATATGCTGGGGCACAGAGCAGTCAGCAGAAAGCATTAAAAAAACTAAAACAAAAACAACTGAATTTACTTCTTTTGCATTATCATTCCCAACAAGTATGTGTCTGGCTACATATGTTTCTTTCTCTTCTGGATTTGTTTCTAGCCTATCTTTATCTGAGAACTGAAACGGGCCTTACAAGAATGCCTATGTGAGTTTAAAATACAAGCTCTTAATAGCAAGTTTGAACAAGCAAGCAAGTGCAGCATCTGGTCTTTATCAGTTTTTAGAGAAGAAGAAGTTTAGGGATAGAAAAGGGATGTAGCCATAACCATAGAAAATGTCACAGAAGAAGAGAGTGATAGTCCAGAACATCTATGCTTAATTGCTTATAAAAACCATTTTACCCTGAGAACAAAGCATGCAAACTGATACAATGATTCTGAATTAATACTCTGAAAAACAAGAAATCCAGTCTTGTGTCACTCCAAACAATCCCATGTTGGTTCTAGCATAGAAGTAAAATATATCAAAAGATCTGCTACATGCAGAACACAAGCACACACTTAACTTCATCATTTATGCAAGTAGAAGTAGAGACCCTCCAATACTTGATTTCATCATTCATGCATAACAAAGCAAATCGCACAATACGTACGGCAGAAACTAAAGCAGGAGCAACTAGGTAGCATCTTTTAGGGTTCTAGGTTCCAGAAGCAACATTTTACTAAATGGTGGGTGATTGGGGAAGGGAAGCAAGGCAGGGAGATCGCCGTACCTGTCTCGTGGTCGTCGGCGACCTGCTATTCGACTCCACAGACCAGCAAACGCTCGTCGTCGGCCTCCTCTCGGACTAGCCCAGACGGCGGCGATGAACCCTAGCCCGGCGGCCTGGAGGGGGGGCGGATGAGAGGCGTCCACGGGGAGGCGTCTAGTCTGGTACTCCTCTGATTCGAATCGCGGCACACCTCCGAACCCTAGCCGGCTGATCCTTCCGGCGGCGAGGTCGTGACAGAGGCGTCCACGGGGAGGCGGCGGCGATGGGAGGCGCGGGCTATAAGAGAGAAGCAGAGGAGAGGAGTGGAGGAGAGATGCGGGCCGGGTGGGTGGGCGTGCAATAGTCAATAGGTACACAACTACCACTGGCGGTCGTCAGGCAGGCGTACGCCAGTGGTACTTTGTCTCTCTGGCGGTCGAAGGCAGGAGTCCGCCAGAGGTGATACTACCACTGGCGTACGGGAGGGGTGGCCGCCAGAGGTGATCTTCTTTCTTTTGTATTTGCTTTTTCTTATTCTTGATGATATTTGATTATCTCTTTATTTTATTAATATGGTTGTTTTCATATAAAAATGGTCAAAAAAATTATGACTTAATAACAGAATTGCATGTCGTCAAAGATATATATTACAAAAGAGAGGTACATATAATAAGAGTGTCGTCGAATATTAGTTCATCGCACACATGGCGCGTCTTTCTCAGCGTTTGGTAATTTTCTTGCCTTTTTTGTCGCAGTTGCATAATTTAGCCTGACATCGTGACTACTTCTTTTGAACGGACGACCTGACCTAGGTAGCGTCGTTCTGCTCCTTCTTGTGGTGTATTTTTCCTTATCGTCGTCATCTTCATCATCTTCGATATTTGGGTCGCCGAACATGTCGAAGTCGTCTTCGTCGGCCATTCCGATGATGTTTCTTTTGCCTCTCCTCACGACCACACGGCTAGGCCTACAGGGGTTTGTTATGAAGAAGCATTGGGACACGTGCTTAGCCAATACCCATGGCTCATTTTGCGCAGTGACATTCACGCTTGATGAAGTACTGCCGGCTTCGGGTATAACCATGGTGGTGAAGTATTTGTCTTCTTTCATGACGGTTGATCTCCTAGCACATCTGACACGAAACATCGGCACCTTCTCTCCAGAGTAGTCAAGCTCCCATATCTCCTCGATCCTTCCGTAGTATCTTAATTTTTCTTTACCGATTGAGGATACCATCGTTACTCCTGAGTTTTGATAAGCAGAACTTTTATCCTTTTCTTCCGTGTAGAATGTGAACCCATTTATATCATATGCCTGAAACGTCGCAAGGTTGGGTGAGGGACCATGTGACAAAGCGTATAAGAGTCTGCCTTCTGGACAATCCATCGGTGGATTAGCGATAAGGCGTTCTTTGAACCAGCGCAAGAAAGTGGAGTTGTGCTCTCTGATTACTTCCCCATCTGTCCTTTCCCTACCCTGGTCAGTGTACTTCTTCCTAATGATGTTTTCGTGCTCTTTGCACCAGGGATCGACCATTTCAAGGTGTTGTAGAGCTACCAAGTTTTCCCTGTTAAAGTCGATGCGTCGTTTTTCAAAGTCCACATGCAATTCCCTCCGGCCATTCCTGTGGCCTACTCCGTCAAGCCTGCCAAGCTGCCTGTTTCTGGACAGGCCAACAGGGTCATCGACTTCTCCCAGGAGATTCGTGCAGAAAGAGATGCACTCTTCGGTGAGATAGCCCTGAACGATGCTTCCTTCCGGACGGGCCCTGTTATGAACGAATCCTTTGATGACTCCATTCATCCTTTCGAACGGCATCATGTTGTGCAGGAATGCCGGTCTGAGGTGGATGATATCATCCACGATATGGACCAACAGATGCACACAAATGTCAAAGAATGCGGGTGGAAAGTAAATCTCAAGTTCGCATAATATCACAACGATCTCTTCCTGCAACTTGAGAGCTACTTCCGTGTAATCGACTTTCGAGAGATCACGTCAAAAAAGTTACAGAAACCGAAAAGGGTTTCACGTACGTGCTTGTCCATTATCCCCCGAATCGCAACCGGAAATATCTGTGTCATCATCACATGACAGTCATCAGACTTCATCCCGTTGAACCTTTGTTTCTGCTGGTCTAGATATCTGCTTATCAGCCCACAGTAACCGAAAGGGGTTTTGACTCCTAGAAGGCACTTGATCAATTGTTGGAGCTCGTTCTCACTTAGAGTGAAACAGGATGGGGGGCAGTGATAGTCATTTTTCTTAACCTTTTTTCCCTTGTGTCGGTTCGTCTCCTCATCCGATGACTCGATTCCCCCGTGAAGCTCTTCCCTGATACCTAGATGTATCAGGTAATTTCTTGATTTCGGCCCATCTTTGGTTTTTTCCGGCATGTTGAGCAGAGTGGCAAACAAACTCTCGAACACATTCTTCGTGATATGCATTAGATCGAGGCAATGAGGCGTATCGAGAACGGGCCAGTACTTCAAGTCCCAAAACGCGGACCTCGTCTTCCATACATCCAGGAGTGGTTTTGGTGCCTTTTGCTTCTTTCCCGGCTTAGGGCACTGATCCCAATCATTCAGCAACTCATATATTTCTTCACTGCACCTCTTACGTGGAGGTCCCCGAAGCTCATCTTTACCATTGAAAAGGTCTCCACGCCTTCTCCACGGGTCGTCCTTGTGTAACCACCTTCGATGCCCCGTGTAGACAGTTTTTGAAGACCCGGGATCTTTCTTAAGCTGCATAAACGTTGGATCATCCATGCACCTCATACATCCCCAATGTCCGTGGCAAACCTGGCCTGCGACATATCCGTGGCCGAGATAGTCGTGCACCGTACAAAGCAAGGCGGCTCTCATAGGGAAATATTCTTATGCGACGGTGTCCCATGTGTTCACCCCTTCCCATAACGTGTCTAGCTCATCTTTCAGTAGCTTTAGATACAGATTGATGTCGTTGCCTGGTTGTTTTGGCCCTTGAATTAGCATGCACATGTGTATGTACTTACTCTTCATGCATAACCAGGGGGGAGGTTGTATATCCATACAAACACGGGCGAAGTGCTATGTGTGCTGCTCTGGTTGCTGTACGGATTCACTCCATCGGTGCTCACACCCAACTTGAGGTTCCTCGGATCTGCCGCGAAACTTGCATCTACGCCGTCTAATGCTTTCCACTGGCTTGCATCCGAAGGGTGTGTCAGAACTGTCTTTTCACACCGTTTTGGATCTTTCAACGCTACATTTTTTCTGTCCGCGTGCCACCGCATGAGCTTTGCTTCCTTGTAGTCCGCGAAATACCGCTGCAAACGGGGAATGAGCGGAAAGTACCACACAACTTTACGAGGTTCTTTCTTCCCTTTCTTGTATCGAGCGGCATTGCACTCCAGACATGTGGTCATGTCTGCGTCCTCTTTCCGATAAATGTAGCAATCATTGATGCACACGTGGTATTTTTCATGCGGTAAATCAAAGGGGCACACGACTTTCTTGGCCTCATCACAACTTGTAGGACACGAGTTGCCCTCCGGAAGCTTACTCTGCCAGTATTGCAGGTTAGCGTCGACGCTTACGTCGGTCCATTTGTGTTTTGCCTTCATCTGGAGAACATCGAGCGCTACTTTCAAGCGAGAGTCTTCCGATCCGCAACCTGGATACAACGGAGTATTCGAGTCTACCTCCAGTTGTGCCAGCTTAACTTGCTCTATACTAGCAGATCTGCAGTTAGTCGTCTTCTTCAAGAGCAGCTCTTTGAGATGAGGGTCCCGCACGGCTGAAGCTAGCAGTGTTTGCATGTCATCGTCTTCAGTTACGTGTTGTTCAGCATCTAATTCTAGATCTCCAACATCATGTGCGGGAGCAGGATCATCAGGCGGCTCTTCGTCTTCTTGCCCGTGATCGTTATTATTGTCATGCTCCGCCGCACCATCATGGACTTCATCATCATCATCTTCATCAAGCCACTGAGTGTGGCCATCCATGAAACCATGCATGAGCAGGTGCTCCAGCAATTCTTCCAAAAAGGGGTTCAGCAAGCCCAATTTTTTGCATTTTCGACACGGACATCTTATCTCCCTGCGGTTATTTTGTATCATGTCGTCTGTAGCGTATCTCAAATATTTGTTCACGACACGTTCACTCATACGGCCGGGCGCCATATCGCCTGCACGTGATAGAACCACACAAGATAAGTAAAACCATCAGTTTTAATGAAAAAATTCGGCATGCCTTCCTACAAATAGGACTAAGAGTGCCAAAATTTGCCGAAACGGAAATGAATCAACATTCCGGCAAACTCTATGACATCATTTCCTGCACAATACAAGAATAGCACATATATATATGCATCATCACATATCCGGCAAAATTTCATCATCTCATATATGCATGCATACATCATATATCATCAAGAGAATAGCACATATATATATATATGCATCATCACATATCCGCGGGCACAATACAAAATACAAGAATAACACATATATGTTGATCCCTCACCTTAAGAGAGACAATGTAGGAGAGGAAGAGAGATGTAGATAGATATCTAGCTAGACCTAGGAGATGGTATATTTGGATCTACACCAAAAGGAGCTAAATTTGGTTCTTTTGTGGCCATTTCTTTTGGTAGAGAGGAACTTAGAAGGGTAATGGAGCTAGATCTATCACCTAAACTAGTTTCAATTGGTTATAAAGAGTGGTGAATATGGGGGGGAAGGGGAGGAACTTTGAGCTAGTGGTAAAGCAAGATTGGAGATGCAATAATGGAGTGCTTGGTGGCCAGCCCGAGCATCAATAATTGCACAAAATACCACTAGCGTACAACTCAGCTGGCCGCCATAAGAACTTGTATTAGTACTGGCGTACGGTGCATCTTACCCGCCAGCAAAAACATCTCACCTCCAAAGTATTTCGGGGCAAATTATCTCTGGCGTACAATACAATCTGTACGCCAGTGGTAACTTAACTAGCACTGGCGGTCAGAAATAAAGTACGCCATTTGTAATTAGCCCCGCTGCCTAGCCGGGGTCAAGTCGTGCCACTGGCGTGCACATACATCTGTACGCCAGTGGGACTTACAATTTTCCTGGCATGCACTATTTTTTATACGCCAGTGCTAGTATCACTGGCGTACGACTTTTTGTGTCCGCCAGTAATAAGGTGGCGGCTATAGCCTATTTCCTACTAGTGCAAGGATGGCCTGAACTCTCTCGGGATTGACATCAATGCCTTTTTCAGAAATCACGTGGCCTAAGTAGGTCACTTCTGGTAGCCAAAATTCTCACTTAGAGAACTTGGCATAAAGGCGATGCTCTCGAAGTTTCATCAATACCAACCTAAGATGTTCTGCGTGCTCTTCTTCGTTCTTCGAGTAGATGAGAATGTCATCAAGATAAACCATAACAAATTTATCTAGGTACTCCATGAAGATCGAATTCATTAAGCGCGAGAATGTGGCGGGGCATTGGTTAAACCGAAGGACATGACGGTGTACTCGTAAAGACCATATCGAGTAGTGAAAGTCGTCTTGGGAATGTCCTCGTTTCGGATTTTGATTTGATGATAGCCTAATCTCAAATCCATCTTGGAGAAGACCGAGGATCCAGCAAGTTGATCATAAAGATCATTGATCCTGGGAAGTGGGTACTTGTTCTTTATCGTCGCTAGATTTAGCGGGCGATAGTATACGCACATCCTTTCTGTTCCATCTTTCTTTGTTACGAACAGAACGGGGAAACCCCATGGCGATGAGCTAGGGCGGATGAAGCCTTTTGCCAATGAAGCATCAAGTTGGGTTTTTAGCTCAGCAAACTCATGTGGGGCCATTCTATATGGGCGTCTGGAAATTGAGGTTGTGCCTGGTATAAGATCCACTATGAATTCTACACATCTGTCGGGTGGCATGTTTAAGGGGTTGGATCTCTGGATAGCTTCCTAGAGGATGACCAAGGTTTACTGGGGCTACAACAGACATGTCAGAGTAGCAAAGTACCCCAACACGATGGTTAGTGTGGTTCTTCTTGCTAGAAGACATCTAAAGTGGGAGGAAGAGCTGCAAATAAATCGCTATAGCTTTCTAGAACAAAACCTACAACAAACTCTAGAGAACTGTCGGGCATGCCACCTACGAATTATTCTGGAAAGACAACCGAAATGGAGGGAAGGATTTTGAAAATGCATCAGATTATGAAGAATCCTGGATTGACTCGGACAGCATAACGGCTGTACCAGGATGGAAAACAAGACAACCTCGAGGAGATGGGACAGAACTTCTTCAAGGAACTCAAAGACACGAAGACTCTGGACAACCACAACTGTCCTACGACTATAAGGAGGCAATCAACGAGATGTTCTAGTCAGACATAGATGAGCCTAGTCCTATCATCCCGTAGAAAAGATAAGGGTGACCAGAACGCACACAACGATGAGGGTAAGGAGAAAAAGAAGCCTTACGTTGTTCCCTTATACCCAGAGTAACTATATAACTATAAAAGGCTAGACTCGACTTCGACCAAGGGTTGATAATCCTACAGACAGTCCTGCTCAGATACCAAGTCTGTCGGGACCTGGAATATGCGTATGTAATTCCAGTCACGATTCAATCACATGGAGAGCCGAGAGCCGTACCCACTTGTCTAAGAAGACAAGGCCAAGCACAGAACACTCTCGGAAAGCATCGAACATGAGGGGCATCCCATCCAGGCCGGATGATCATCTGAGATGGGTCCTCATCGTCCGCTCACAAGTCTAAATGCTTATGGGTGGTGAATCCCATACTCATAGACAAGTCGCCTCAACCATGTTATCGATTGAATCCTTACTCTTACATAGACTTACTCCAGCCCGATCACTTAGTCGCGGTCTAGGGCGGGCTCGATCATACAACAAAGTGTGCACGTGACAGAGTCACGAGAAATCGCATCGCGATGCCCCAAGCTGCGCACATCTAAGGGCCACTTGGTGTATAAAAGACCGCCAGCCAGATCACAACTAAGGTCTCGAAAACCCATACTAAGACATGCATGATATAAACATACACACAACCCACATGCCTAGTATGAACAGCAGTTATCATCACATAACTCTACCAAGTGTATCTTTATTGACTTACACATAGAGCATACAAAGATCACATGTCTGTGATCATCATTACATCATACAACGGAAGCAAATTAGGTCTGAGTACAGACAATTTTAACAAATGTCTTAGAGAAGCCTTGTTCAACATACATGCCCTTCCACGAGGGACCAGACTGCTGTCTGGAACTATACTAGCTTAGTCAACGTCGAGCTCCAGGAAGGTGACTCCATCGGGGGTCTGGGTTTCCATCTAAAACATAGAATAAGAAAACGTGAGTACAAAGTCGTACTCAGCAAGACTTACATCAGAACTATACTACTCATGCTCAAGTTTCAAGGTAAAGGAGGTGGGGTTCAACATGCAGAAGTGCCAGCTTTGACTTGGCTAGTCCTGTACTACGAGTACCAGACTTGAGGTAAGAAGCGTACACGAGTACACTACCAAGTCTCCAACCAATACACCACTATGGATACTTCCTCGACTTCCCCACGAGGAAGCACGCCATAACACTCACGCTTATCTTGCGAGTTTTAGAGTATCCATTCAAGTGGTCTAATAATCAGGTACAGGTTCCAAGTAGTCCATGACCGCGGACGCGGCTATTCGAATAGTTTTGTTAACCTTGCAAGGGTGTAAGCTACACACACATGACCATCAGTTACCGCCTTTTGCTCATCACCGTTCAAGAGGTGACAGCGAGGATGTTCACCACGACACTTCGCTCACAACCGGTCTATTCCAGGAGTAGACTATCTGAGTTGCCTCCGCTCGAGAGCCCGGTCGGATCAACAAAACAGACTCAAACAATGCAGGTGACCGAGACGCCACCTTTGGCAGATGGTTTTCCTGCCTCACAGGTGCACCCACATATCTATATGATGCAACCATTCCTTCATTCTTTTCCTATGCACATGCCAAATGGAAAGCCCGAACTAATGTGACTCCTGGACGTCAACACGGATCAAGGTACTAGGCCGAGAGGGGTCAGTGAGCCCAATGTGTGGTTATACTCTTTGTCTTGGATTACCATACAAGAACTCGGGATTAAGGCGGTGTTCAATGAGACAACCCACTGTGTACTCCTACACAGCCTCTCATCGTTCACCTTGTATTAGGGTGGATTCACCGACACAGTTTCACCTTCATTAGTGACATGATCACAACCATCCCGACTCACAGATCAAAGTAACCTCATTGTGACCTCTAAGCATGTAATAAGATGTAACAGTTGCAGGGGCCACATGATAACAATCAACTCCTATGTCAGCTAGGATTTTGGTTTGCTTACTACTGTGACAAGATGATAGGTCATGCATCGGATATGGGTTCAACTATGCAGTACAATCGATACCAAGGTGATCTCCTAAACATGCATAAGCGAGACTGAGAGGGAAGTGGGATTTTATAGACATGATCAATGGGGATTTGGTTGCCTTGCTGACGATACACGGGGTTTACCAAACTTCTTCTCCTTCGGGGCTGATCACCGTCTCGGAACGTCTGTCATCGGAGGCAATCATCAACAAGGGGGGGAAACATTGAATGGAAATGCACAAGCACATGATGTAGTAGTTCCATGATGTGAATGGTACTGTTTTGTGGCACATTTGATTTAAATGAAGATAATTGCATTTGAAATGCAAATTCAAACTCCATATGTTGTTCAAATTAGCCAAGTTGGATTTGCTAGTGTTTGATCATTGTAAACTATCTTGTCATGTGGAAGATATGCCTCTGATGTACAAGTGAAGTGGGGTGTATTGCAAAGGTTCAAGTTGGAATAGCATATGAATTAAATTTGAATTAATTCCAATTAAGCCAAATAGCAAAAGCTACTGGTCCCAATTTAAGATCAACTCAAACATGGTTGAAAGTTGTCTATTTGGATAGAGAATTTTCTGCTGATAATTTTTTCATATATTATTTGTCCAATTTGGAGTTCATATGAATTTTCTATGATTTTCTAATGTTTCAGTTATTTTCTGTAATTTCTGAATTTTCTTTAATCCTTTTCTTTTTAATTCTTTTCCAATTACGGCGTCAGCATGACGCAAGGGTGATGTCACAGGGGGGGGCTGACATGTGGGGTCAGGGTGTCATAGGCTCTGGGGTTAATCCCCTCTCTGTTATTTTAACAGAGGGGTTAGGGGTGGCCTGGGGCCCACTGTTAGTCACTGTGAGGGGTAATTAGCCGGGGGAATTAGGGCTTAATGATGAGGCCACGTGGGCACTCGCCACCAGCAACCAAACCAACGGCGGAGGCCTCGCTGGAGTTGGAATTTGGCCTCTGCTGGGCATGGGCTTGGCGCCAGAAGGAAGCCCGTGAGCTCCCGCACTCAACCATGCCATTGGGGGGGGTCCTCAGGGGCACTGCAGCGAGGCCGGCGTCAACGTGGGCGGCAGCCGTGGTGCTAGACTCGTCGAGAATGACGTCTAGGGCACGGCGAGAGGCGTGAGTTGGGGGGAAATAACCGGAGCCTCATCGTGAAGACGCAGGAGAGGTTGGTGGAGGCAGAGAAGCAACGGCGGCGACTAAATACCGATAATGGCGCACGGCGGCCGTGGGGAGGAACGCTATGCGGGCGGCGTCTCCAGTGGCTCCCGGCTCGATTCGTTGCTCTTGACGATGAAGGCGACTGCTAAGAACCTCCTGGACACGACCATTGGACGGCTGGGCGTCGATGGCCACGGTGGTGCGCCGCGGCGTGCTCCGGTGGGCTCTATGTTGCGCGAGATTGGAGAAACAGAGAGGAGCAGGACGTGCGTGAGGTAGGGGAAAGGAATGTGGGGTTCTCGGGCAGCTGTGTGGCGAGGTGAGAGAGCGGGGGGTGGCCTATAAGACCCTCAACGGCGTCGAGGTGGCGCCGGCTTGCTCCCAGGCTGCCACCGAGGAGCTTGGGGAAGAAGACAAACTGGGGGGTGGGCTGGGCCGAGCTGGTGGGCCTGGGGGTGTTTAGTTCGGCTGGAATCCAGGGGTGTTCCCCTTTTCTATTTCTTCTTTTTATTTTTTCTGTTATTTTTTTTGCCTTTATAAATAATAGCTAGGCAATTTAGTAAGATGCCCAAATATTTTATCAAAACCCAAGTGACCAAAGCAAGCCACCCCTAGGTTTTGAGCATTTTTGAAATTCAACAAATTTGAATTTCAATTCAAATAGGGGTCAAACTTAATTTCCAGGGCACATTTTGAAATTTAGAAAATTCCATGGGCATGGGAATGAACCCAAACCACTTTCGAAATGATCACCATCATTTATAGGAATTTTCCAAATGTTCAAATGATTTTTGGAAAAAGATTTTTATCTGGCCATTTAATTAAATTCTCTAGGGCTTTTCTTTTCCCCATTTTTTTATTCCATTTGAATTTTTCACATGATGCAAAGAGGCAAACTATCCCTAGCACATACCTAACTTGAGGTTGTGACACAGTTCTAGAAAGGACTATTCAAAGAAGTTAGGAGATGCTTTGTTGGCGTATAGAATTGCTTACAAAAACCCCATGGCATGTCTCCCTATAAGATGGTCTATGGAAAGGCTTGCCATTTTCCATTAGAGTTAGAACAAAAAGCTTTCTAGTCTGTTAGGAGGTGGCTGGTTGGGCCTTGCCCAAGGCAAGGGATAAGGTATTTTCAATTTTATTTTATTTTTTCTTTTATGCCTTCTTTTTATTTTTGTTTGGCTAACAAATGTTGATCAGAAAAATGTGCTACCTGTCTCTATATAGATATTGTATTGTAATCCACTGCTAGAAAAAGATTGGGAGCTAAATAAATTACTTTGAATTTTGTTTAAATAGTAATTGATTAAAATTGGTTTTTTTAGGCATTGTTTTAACTTGTTTGTATTTTTTGATAGATTAATAAATATCCAAAGTTAGTTTATCATGGTTTACTGATTTTTAGGCATTTAACATAATTGGTGGCACAATTTTTGGTCAAGATTTTATTTATCACTTTGTTTTTTTTATTCCAGTGAAAGGGGTTTTTAAATGGTGATTTGAATCCATGATGACTAGGGCAAGATTAACCGGTGATTTGTCATTAACACAAGTGATTACTGTAGCATGAGACTGGGGGCGTTACACAGCATAACAATCATCTACAAAATAAGAGGATCAACTATGCAATAATATGCTATGCGACAAAGAATCACGATGAATTTGTTTTGAAACAAGAAATCATTTCATTTGACTTCTAGCATAAAATAACTATGCAGCAACACATATAAAAATATATAAACACCTATAGTAAACATGGCATGATTTAAAACCATTAAATCAAACATGTGACATATAAATGAATATGTAAACAAATATAAGATATCATCATGCTAAGCAAAGATCAAATAATTAAGACATGACGTATTTCATGATCTGATAAATAAAGCAAAGCCTAGAATAATCTTACGAAATTATAAGCATGATGAACATTCACCAAAAAAATATACGCATGCAAAGAGCGGAATACATGATTTATAAAGAAGATAACAACACGATACAACATACAAAAATATAATTAACAAATAAAATAAGTCATATAATAATCTAGCCATTCACGTCTAACGGACATAAATATAAAATAATTAGTAGCGACTCCTACACATTTCATAAACATATACAAAACATGATAATAAAATAGAACTTCATCGAACAACTACTATACATGCTAGTAATCCATAATAACTAACACAAAGGCATATCACACTACTACACGACGCATGAAATTATCTACACAAATATATATCAAAATCTACTGTTCTAGCTAACAAAAATGACTAAATACAATATATACTAAATTCCTATTTACAAAACAAAAAATCTAACTTCACGAGTGGGTTTCTACAATCACGTGAACCATTACTTCTATTGGGCATGAAGTCATCCATCAAACAAAAACTATGGAAACATGTTGATGCCATCGAATGATCACCGATTTGGTTGCGCGCGGCCAACTAGAGAAATAGATCAAGCTATGATATCTAGGAGATAAACTGGATGATGTTGAATAGATGTGCAAAAGGAATTGATCCGGAACTCACCGAGTTTGATGAATCGATGTGATGAACTCGATGAACTGTGTACACGTACATGTAAAATTCATCACTTGTGTTCAATGAATTGAGTTCTTTCTTCTCTGAATAGAATCACGCCATGGAGCAGAATCATCTGGCGCAAAGGAACGGATGGAGATAGCCTGTGTCACCGAGCTCGAGCACCGGTGTCCATGGAGCTCCAAAAGTTCATAGAGAAGTCTTGAAGATAAGAAAAAGGGAGAGGGAAGGCAAAGTGATGGAATTGGAAGAGGAGAACATGACACACATATATATACTCATGGGTTTGGAAAAAGTTGGGAGTTATGGGAAATAGAGGAGAGGGCTAATGGCTTGTAGGTTTCTTCTGTGTTAATGGTGAGGCCATGTATGTTTAAGCGTGGGTGGAGAAAGGAAGAAGAGGAAGCTCTTGGGCTCCTGTACTCGTGAGAAAAAAAAATGGTTCAGCCATCGCTTAATGACAATGGGCCAAGGCCCAAGAGAGAGGAAAATTAAAAATAAATGCTAAAAAGATGAGATTGCCCATACGATTGGAAGAAAACAAAAGAAGAGGAAGATTGGGCATAATGAATTTGATTTCGAGATTGAGAGAGGAAAAATATATTTATTCTATTTTTAGAAAAAAATAGAAATGAAAAAGAAGCTGAAACAAGTATCAAACGGATTTCAGAAAAACCAAAGAAACTTCAAAAGTACATATTTTAATATGTCAAATCGGACAAAACAAAGCCCGACTTTAATTGAGAGAAAAGAAGTAAAATATAAAATTAAATTTATGTTCACATTAGTTCAAATTAATTCCTCCAAATTACGAAAACCCAAATTAAGCTTTTAATAACCAAATAAAACAAACGAAATTTTCTGGACTTACTTTTTGGAAAAAAAAATCTTATTAACATTCCGAACATCGGGATGTTACAATTCACTTGTCAAGTTAATAGAACAAGACCTACCTGCGAACTACGAAAAACCGATGGTGGACCTAAGTACGAGATACCACTATGAGTCATTAAATCCTATATTGAGTTACATTTAAAATTACTTGAATCTTATCGAGTAAATAGGTTACTTGATATTCTCAATAACTTCATGGTTATGAGGAATAAATGTGAACATCAAGGAAGTCATTAAGATCGATTTTTCATTAAGGATATTTCTGACAAATTCAAAAGTTTGACTACAAAATGTAGAGATGTTTGATTCAATAGGATATTCACTATGATTGATCCAAATTGTTATCAATACCACGACTTCCTCAAATCCAGTATTTGAAGAAATGACGTAATTGGTACAACAAGAAGGGTGTTGAAAAACATATGTATACTAATGTCTTGTAACCTGAATTCTCAATTTGATGGGTGATCAAAGTGATATTGGACTTAGTCAAAATATTGAGAAACATGCATTTGCATGAAACTGAGTCGGAGTTGAATAGTTTCCTCAACTTAATATGTGGACGACATATTTTGAATGGGAGCTATGGGAGTATTATATCCTGAACTTAATATGTGGATGACATATTTGAGTGGGAGCTGTGTGGATGTTATCCTAGTCTTATATGTGACTAACATATTCGAGTGGGAGCTATGTGAGTGTTATCCTAGCCTTATATGTGGTTGACATATTTGAGTGGGAGCATGGCAACATTCTCATATATGGATACCATATTGTGAATGATGTAGTTGGTATTAATGATTATTTGAATCTTTCATAAATGAAGATGAATAAGTATTAAGCATTGAAAATCTATTAAGATAGATTAATGTGTTTAATAACATTGAGTCAGAATAATTTCCTGGATAAGATTCTGAAGGAGTTCAGAATGGGACAAGTCAAGAAGGTAGTTCTTACTTGTATATCCAAGAGAAGTATCGAGTTAATCTCAGTACAAGAAAAATGGTTGAATGATGGATAAATGAAAGAAATGGATGTGCTACATCCTCTATGCCTTTGTCATAGGTTCTTTCATATTAAACCAAAGTTTTATACTCGATGTAATGTGACCCAAGTTCTTAGTAAGAAGAATATGTTGCGATATGATTTATGAGTAAATCATTGAACAAAGATTTAAGTTTATCCTTCAGTGTGTGGAGAGAACTGACGATACATCTCTAATTTGTAAAGGATAGTGAACTTGACCATAAATTTGATGCTAGTTCAAGTTGTGACACTAAAATTGAGGTATCATACTAATAAATGCCTAAGTTGAAAGAAACATGGTTACACATCAAAGTTGCATACAATGCACTAAGGATTAAATCTACATTGATGTGGCTGCTTTAGAAGTGGCAGGAGTTATATTTTGGCTTAAGAAGTTCGACTTTTGACTGAGTGAGTTTCAGTGTGCATGACTATGGGAAAGTCCGCGTGACCCACCGGATGTCATTGCTGAAACACAACAAACAAAGTCTCACTCTACCGCCATATATATATATATATATATATATATATACCTCATCATTATAATGGATAATGAAATAATGTCAAAATAGGTGACATTAGTGATTTGAAAAATACATACAGATCTGAATGGTACCCAGGCCGTTGATACAACCTTTTTCACAAGCAAGCATGATCAATAACCATATAGATGATATGGAGTTATGATCCACAGGAAAAATGCAACTAGATTATTTGTACTCTAGTGCAAGTGGGAGACTGTTGGGAATGTGCCCTAGAGGAAAATAAAATATGTTTATTGGCATATTCCATTAGTTTATAATAAGTTTTATAATGTGCTATAACTGTATTAAGCGGAAACATTAATACGCGTGTGGTATAAAACAACCAGGTCCCTAGTTAACTCTAGTATACTAGTCCACTGTCAATCAGATGATCAAGCTTTCCTGATCATGAGGACATAATAGCCTATTGACAATGGGGTCGTATCATGAGGTGAATGATATGATGGACACACACCCACCAGAAGTGTTGCAATGTGATCGAGTCACATAAGTTCAACATTGCGATTACTATAACGTAGTGACCAGATCCTTTGACCGTAATGATCATATGTAATTGCTATCTATTAGGATATTTTGATTTGCATCCACCGCCTGAATGAAATATGCTAGCCATAAAGGTGTACTTTGAGTATTCCGAAATAGATATGTTGATGAGTATGAAAATAGATCAAAGCGGGATTTGTCCATCCCAGTGGCGGATAGGTACTCTGGGCCCACTCAGTGATATTACATCATAAAGATTGCAATCATGTGAACAAGTCACGGGGTTGTAATATCACGGGAACGAGTAAACATGTTTGTCAGTAACGAGGGTGAACTAGGTATATTGGATACCGATGATCAAACCTTGGACAAGCAAAGTACCGCAGGACAAAGGGAACATGACTCAACGTTAACGGATCCAACATAGATGGAGTTCATTCGATGGAAGTGCAGGGGCCATCAAGGATTGTAACCTGGTCTGATCGATGGTCATTGATCAAGAGAGTATCTTGATCATGTCTGCTGTTTCCCGGACCGTAGGGTGTCACACTTAAGGGTATTCGACGAAATAAGGATTGATTAAGGATCACCGGAGAAATAAGAGAGAACACCGGAATTGTTCCGGTGGAGGCCGGAAATTGTTCTGGGTATTTTGAAAAGTTCAAAATATTATTTAATAATGTTTAAATATGTTTTATTATTTAATTAACAAAATTAAATATTAAAATATAAATATATAAAATTAAGAATGAATTAAATGGCACATGGGCCTCATAGGGCCCATTAGGGTAAGAGGGAGTCTTCCTCCATGGGCCATGGCGCCCTGAAGGGGCCCACCCCCTTATTTGTGCGCCTCCCCTCTTCCCTTGGGATTAGTGCCACATGGGAAGTTGAGGGAGGTTGCCCCCTTGGCCTATATAAGGAGGGGTAGGGTGCCTTTTTTCTTCATGAAACTTTGAGACAAGTTTCTCATCTCTCTTCCTCCTTTCTCCTTCCTCGAGTGGACTCCCCTTGTTTGGATTTTACACTTGGTTAGGGATTTCTCCACTATACACACATTGTCGTGCTGCTGGGATCCGAATCCATCTTCTTTCCACTGCTCGACTTGTTCGGAGCCCGGAGGGAACTTCGGGTACACCGTATGTGTGTAATCCCGCGAGTCACTACACTTGTGGTCCTACTTCATCGTCGTGGCCGTATCGCGGCGTCTTCACCGACAATGTTCCGACGGGGATGCAATCCCGTCAGCGGTCTACAAGGACCGGGTGGCCTTTGGAGTCATCGTGGATCTGCGCGGCATCGAGGATTGCTGGTACGACTACATCAACCACGTTCACGCGGGAAAGTTTCCCACTTAACGGACTACATACTGGTATGTGATCTAATTCCATCTGTTATTGCATCGCCATAGCATTGGTCTTGGGATTGCGTCTCGTAGCTTATGAAAAATTATTGTTTTCTGCCCCAAACCCCAACAGGAAATGGATAGGTTTTCATGTGTTAATGATCGCTAATTAACTTTGGTATCACATTGCATGATAACATTATACAAAGTATGAGTTCAATTACTTGAAGTTGTAGGTGCAATCCAAATAAAATAATAATTTTCAGATGTACTCAAAAGAAGAAGAAAATAGATGCAAGGCATGAGCAACGCATGTGGAAAGGGTGATGTGAAGATAATTTAACTCTGTGGGATATCTAACTAAACATATGTATCTAGGAAGCTAAGAACTAGCTACTCGTCGCTGATGGAAATGGCAATGGGATCCTTCACATTGGAAGTAGGCGAGGTTTCCTCGTCGTGGCTTCCCTCCACACCGTCGTAGCATACGACTGCCGGACCTGGATTCAAGGAAAGCACATGATGGCGCGCGGGTGCGGTGAGGGTGGCATCCATAGAAAGTGTTTCCTGCATGATTTGGTGGTCGGGCCATACAAGATCGATGGAGGAGTAAGAGCATGCGCATGAGGAGGGCGGCCAGGATCTTACCGGAACAGGGCAAGCGGTGAACCGTAGAGGCGCGGCTAGCAGGGAGGGGGCGGTCGTCCTACACAGTCTAGGCCGCCGTGCTTGGTATACGAAACAGAGGTTTCCGCCGTGTAGGCCGGCGCCCGGTATGCGGAAGGGGACTGCGGCGTGTAGCACTTCGCTGAAGTTGCCTGCGCCATGTAGCACTTCGCTGGAGTTTCCTGCACCGTATAGGTCGCAACGCTAGGAGGAGAAAGGAAGGGTTTGAACAAGAACAGGGGAATACAGACTTTGGTGGTGGAAGGAAGGAGGGGGGAGCTTAGATATTCATGCGGCTGGCGAAATTTTTGGGTAGGTGGGGAGGGGGCTGGCGGGAGAAGTGGTATCACAAACGAAACTAAAAATAAATTTGTATGGGAACCTTCGAAATTTGGTGCGAATTATCCTGAATATAGCGAAAATCCATTCCATTAAATATATTAAGAGCGACTGTTAATTTGAGAAAACAATTGAGTCATTAGCAAATCTCACACTTGATAAATCCAACCAGCTCATTAGTTAAACAAGGTACTAGACTTAACGTAGCTCTTACTCAAGATCTACTAGAATAAAAAAAGACCGACGCCTAATTAAACAAATACTACTAGTCCATCTGGTCCAGAGAGGCCGCCGCCCTGTTGGCCTCCTAAACATAGACGAGCTGCTGGTCTGAAGAGGCCACCGGCGGCATCGGCGTATGCCGCCGCCCTGTTGGCCTCTTGAACGTCGATGAGCTACTGTCACATCCCAACTTTTATTACCCTATTATTAGTGTAGTAAAAATTAGGGGTAACAAAAACTTGCTAAGTTGTGATGTGTTAGTACTAGAATTACTATGTCATGTTTATCTTTTTCTTTTCTTGTGCTAGTACCATGTCTTGTTTGCCAAGTAGCTATTATCTTGCTTTAGTTGTTAGATTTTCCTTGCCATTCCTAGTATTGCATTTCCTAGTGTTGTTGCCTTTTCTTGCTAAGAAAGTAACCAATTAAAATCTCTAGCACATACCACACATATTGAGCTACCAACATATACCCACCGTAGCAAATTAGCATCATTAATTTTTTTCCAAATAAAATTTAGCTTGCATAGATATTCACTATTTAAATAATTAAAAATACATATATATCACAAGGTATTTAATTGAAGATTTAAAATTTTCTAGAACAATTAACTGTTATATGATAATAGTAATAATATTACTAACCTTATTAAAACTTCTCTAAAAATCATAAATAATATTAGGATGATAAATCCACAATATTACAAAATATTTAGGATTTTCAGATTTTAAGTTTCTTTCAAATGTAGATCACAAATGGAATGAAATATTGCAAAAACCATATAGAATTGTAGAAAAATAATATAGAAACCTATCTAACTAGGATCAACCCATCTCTTATTCTCCTAACATGCGCCCCTCTCTCTCCCTCAACTACCCTGGCAAACGGGCCCCGCACGTCAGCCTCCCCTTCCTCGCTTGACATAAGCCTGCGGGACCCCCGGTGACGTCAGCCCCAACGCCGTCCTTCTCGCCTAGTCGCCGATGAGGCCATGGATCGGCCTCGCGCACGCCCCCGCTCCCCCTCGCTCGTTCCCGCCCAAGACCCCCTGGCCACGCTATAAAAGGGGAGCCCCAACTCCCACCTCTCCTCTCTCCACCACCACTCCACCCCCGCTCAACACCACACCACCACCCCACTCGTCCAGAACAGAAGAGATAAGAGAAGGAGACGGGAGGAGAAATAAGGAAGGAGGAAGAGGTAGGATAAGAAGAAGACCAGGGGGAGGCCGACGTGCCTCTCCTCGCCGACCCCGGAGCTCCGCCGGCGCGGAGCCGCTAGCGAGGAGCGCAGGAGGAGCCGCCCGAAGCTTCTCCACCGCCTCAAGGCTACCCCGAGCCCGACCACAACCTCGCCGTCCACGCTCCCCGTTTTTGGCAAAAACGGAACCCCACTGGAGTTCCGCACCTCCTCCACCCATTCACGCCGCCCGTCGCCGCCGGGAGGACCTCAAGTGAGCTCCCCTAGCTGCCGTTCGCCATGGCCAGGAGGCCGATCCCGTCCAGGACGAGCCCGTGGGGATGAAGCCCCACGGCCGTCAGATCGGACTGGAATCCAACGGCCCACGATTTACCATACCCCATCGTTTAAAAAAAGAAAGAAAGAAAAAAAATCGGCGTCCAGAGTACATGCTCATCTCACAGAGAAAATTCGCTAGTAGGCGTACTATAGCCTTGGCCGACCCCTTTGATCCTTTTTTATTTAAATTGTCTGATTAGAAATACTTTTAGAAAAATAAGTATAACTCAGAAAATTATGAAACAAATCTTGTACTGTTTAGAAAATCAAGCTCTATTTTTCTACATGATTAGAATTTGGTTTGGCTTAATTAAAATTTTGACCTTTTATTATTAATTTGATTGCTAGTTTAATTTCCATAATTTTTATGCTAGTGATATTAGTTTGTTAGCTTTTTACTAAAATTGCCTCTGTTCAGTAGAGAATTGTTATGCATTTAGCTAATGGAAATAAATTAAATTAAAAAGGAGTTAAGGAATAAAAGTGGTGAAAAGCATTGTTTTAGTTGAGGCTTGTTTAACTTTAATCTTGCTGTTAATAATTCCATAATATTTGTTCCAATGCCTTGTCATAGATTTTTAACTTGATGTGGTGTTTTAGAAATTAAAACTATGTCAATATAAAACCATGTAAATTTTCTCCTTCTTTAATTTCTTGCTTTTGTTTGTGGAATTTGAGTGATGAATGTTGTGCCCTGTTGTAATGGTTTGTATTCTTTTTCGCACGTGTAGACGATATGCCTGACTCTGCAGGACAAGACTCCTTCCAAGACGAAGACACCGTACCAGGAGACTTCGCCAAGGAAGGCAAGCCACCGTCAAAACTCAAACTCCGCATTACCCTTTTTACTTTCCTTTGTATCACTTATATTGTATCATGCTAATATTATATCCATATGGTTTAGGATTGTATTACTTATATTAGCGAAACTGCACACCACCCCATAGCCTAACTATTTGGGAAAAACTAAGTAGAACACCGATGATCCCGACACTCTGTCGAGACCATCACTTAGCCTTCATAATTAACATTACATAACATCATTGAAAGTCATACTTCACCCTATATGGTATGGAATACACCTAAGAAGGTGGTATGGCCGGGATTGTGGAACATCGTCGGACATGGACACAGTTTGCAGGGCCTCTCTATAAGTTCCGCCAAAACCTATCCTTACAGTACAACCACTATACTCTGATATGGGACAGGGCTAGTTGGAAGCTTGTTTGTCTTAGTACGGGGTTCTTATAACTACACATGGATGAGTGATTCCGCGAATCCGATAGCCCTCGAAGCCGATGGGTGAAATTCGCTAAGCTTAGTGTCGGAAGGAACCTTGGTGCTCTTCGACTACGGTGCAGGCTTGGGTCTAAGAGGAGCATGACCTGACACACGGAAAGTCCATGTAGTACGCAAGGGGTAGATTCACCTGTACTAGGACAAACAAGGGGAAGACTATGGTCGATTATCCGAGACTCACATACTTAGGTATGACGATCCGTGGGGGCACACGGCGGGTGTATCGAGTGTGGTGGGTAAACTGTACAACCTCTACAGAGTGAAAACTATTCGAGTAGCCGGATTCCAGGATCATGGACAGATAGTGAGGCCACACTTTGTGGGGAATAGATGAGAAAGCCCGGTACTAAGTTTATGGTTCGCGATGATGATGTTGATATTGTGGAAAGGGTTGGACTTGACTTATCCAAATTCATTGTGGGAGATAAAACTTGCCAAGTTTAAAACTTTGCCAAGTTAATAATAATTTTGAGTAGATAGGAAATCCCTATGAAAAACTCCACCATATAACAAACCCATTATTTTCGTATACAAAACCTTGTTCTTTTCTTTAGGTGTTTTGCGAGTACATTGTACGTACTCACGGCTTTGTCCCTAGTTATTCAATCGGACAGGCTTGGAGGAGAAGGTATTTGACGATGATGCTACCGAAGATTACTAGGACGTGCTATGCTCTGAGCTACCCTGTGGATCGTGCTGGTACTACTATCCTGCTTTTGCTTATTCTCCTGCTATTTGAGCCCTATGAGGTCGTGTAATACTCTATTGTTGTATGACTTTGTATTCGGTATTGTATGAACATTGTGACTGCGATATCCATCGTCGAGTTGTGTGTCATGCGACACTGATCATGGGAGCATGACAGTAAACCTAGCTAGCCTCTCCAGACATATAATCCGAGGTACCCACAGACTTGGTATCAGAGCCACTGTTCAGACCGTAGCAGCCTAGTTAGGATGGACGGTAGATAGGATGGGGGGAAATCAAGTACTAATTTCTAAAATAAAGAGATGGTCAAATGCATAGTATAAAATGCTTACCTCTCTTACCCCCTCTATAGTAAACCATTTATAACTGTTTTATTATGTTAAAATTTTGCACACTTGTCATCTAACTTAAACTCTTAAAATTTATGTAGATGGCATCTCCTTTTTCGTACTACTTGCAGCTGACGAGCGCTACCGCAGAATCGACCACCTTTGCTCCCGATCTGATCGAGCTACTCCAGCTTGTCGATCGCCCGTGTGTTGAGTTCACTGGCGTGGATGACCAGCGCGAGATTCGCATAGTCGTGGAGTGTATCCTCCGAGGCAGGGTACTTCACTCGGAATCATACCCTATCGATTTCCGTGTGTTTTCCCAGACCTGGGAAGAGGGTAAGCACCGAGCGATGCATGAGGCAATCGCTCGTGTGGTCAGCTACCACCATGCTGAGCTTGAGAGCACGCGCTTCCATTTCTATGGGAGGCACGATAAGGATGGCTACCCTACCCCCGCCGCCACCCACCTGGAGCTTGCAGATCACTTGGCCGAGTTGCAGCACCACCTGACCTGTACAAATATTTCTCTAGACGCGGTCCGTGATCGCTTTGACTACACTATCCAAAATCTCGAGCGTGCCAATGGTAATCTTCAGGCTAAGACCCAGGAGGTGGTGAGTCTTGCTAAGGAGGTTGAGCACCTGCGTGAGGCCAATGTCAACCTTTAGGACACGACCCATGAAGTGGAGAGGCTCACTAAGGAGGTTGAGCGCTTGCGTAAGTGCAACAAGGTGCTCAAGAGGAATAATGGGTGCCTCAAGCGCTATCGCCAGGTCCTGGAGGCTGAGGTTAATGATCTGGAAGATCCTGATGACCTTCGCAAGGAGAAAAAAGCTCATCTTAGTGACGATGAGGACTGGCTGGTGTCTACTGAGGAGGACGAGGAGACTCCGGACACGGAGGATGAGGACTTCATCGATGACCGTGATGAGGATGAGCTCTAAACATCGTTATTTGTTGGATGCCCTTTTGGAGATTGTGTTAGATGATTTCATGCGTGGTTGGTTATCTCTAAGACTTGATGATGTATGAGACTTATGTTATCGATATTCTACCATGTGATGATTTTCTAGTTGCATGATTATTGCCTGTTTTATATGTCTTGCTTGTGTATGATAACTAGATTGTTAGAGACTTAACGCCCTTGTAGACTAAATTCCCTCTTATCTTGCGCAACAACCTCAGGATGTCGAGAAGAAGCCGCACCAACCCAAGTGGATCCGGTGATGCGCCACCGCCACCACCCGACCCGAACATGGCGCAGCTTCTACGACTGCCAATGGAGGAGCGCCAGGTTTCTCGTGACGAGCGCCAAGCAAACATGGATGAACTCCAATAGTTAGTCCGGGCTGCCACCAATGCCAACCAAGGAGGCGGATGAGCTAGTGGGAATGAGGAGCCCAGGTCTCGGCTCCAAGATTTCCAGAACACCAACCCGCCCCTGTTCTCACAGACGAAGGAGCCTCTGGATGCTGAGGATTGGCTCCAAACCATGGAGAACAATCTAGCTGTCGCCTCTGCTGGCAACAACGAGAAAGTCATGTATGCCACACACTACCTCACTGGCACCAGTAGGAGCTGGTGGGAAGGAGTGCGTGCCCGTCTTCCTGAAGGGCAAGTACTCACTTGGCTCGAGTTCTCCGAGAAGTTTAAGAAGGCGCACATCCTGACTGCACTGATCAGGAGGATGAAGGACAAGTTCCGCCACCTGAAGCAAGCAGGCATGACTATGGTTGGATATCTCAACCGCTTCACTCAGTTGTCGAGGTATGCTTCAGAGGAGGTGGACACCGAGGAGAAGAGGAAGGACCGTTTCCTGGATGGTCTGCACGATGAGCTGCAAGTTGTTCTGGTGGCCATGTAGTTCCCTGCCCTTGAGTCTCTTGCTGATGCCGCCATAATGATGAAGGGAAATCTCAGGATGGCCTCTGAAAACCGCAAGTGCTGCATGACGTAGCAGGGAGGATCCAGCAACCCCCGACTGCGTCCGACGCAACCACCATGGCCAGCACCACAGCATCAGAGGAGCCAGTACCCAGTGCCATGCCCAGTGCTCCTGCTCGCCCTGTTGTAGTTCCACGTCCAGCAGACGGAGTTCCCCGTAACCCTGCATCAGAAGTGATCTGCTTCAAGTGTGACCAGAAGGGTCATTATACCATTACCTGCACCAATAAGGTGAATGCTGCCCCGCGTCCCAATGTTTCTGCAATAGTGATATGTCCCAAACGTATCTATAATTTCTGCTTGCTCCATGCATGTTTTGGGTGATATTGCTATGATTTTGATACACTTTTGATTATATTTGGACTAACCTATTAACTCAGTGCACCCAAGTGCTAGTTCATGTTTTCAGCTGTCTTTTTATTTCAGGTTTTCCCATCACGTAAAATGCCAGAAAAATTCCGGGAAAATTTTACAAAAAATCAGCGTAGCGGATGCTTCGAGACGCCCGAAGGGGGGCCAGAGGGGCCCCACCGGGTGCCCAGGCGGCCAGGGGGCGCGAGCTAGGGTGGGGCCGCGCCGGGAGGCCATCTGGACTCCTGGTGTCCCCCTAGCTGCTCCCTTCCCCTATATTTACCTCGTCCTACGAAACCCCCGAGGACAAAACCCTTTTTCCTGATCTTTCCCGTGGTCCGCCGCCGCCGTGCTTCAGAGATCGGGAGCACTAGAAGACCTCCGGGAACTTCTCCACCACCATGGACGCTTCCTGGAAGAGACGTGAGTAGTCCACCTTGGACCATGGGTCCATGATCATTAGCTATGTGATGTCCTCTCCCCGTCTTTGTTCTTTATGGATTATACCTTGTGAGAAGCCCTACATGATCAAGGAACATTTGTAATTCTTTCTGCTATTGCTATGTTGATTTTGATGGGATCCGATGGATTATGAGACTATGTTCAGATTGTGATGAGTAATATATTTGGTTCTTCTCTTTTATATTTTTGTTCTTGAGTAATTCTTGCATGTTCTCCGTTGTTGTTTATTTCTTTGGCCAAGTAGTAGGTAGTAACTCCAAGAGGGAGCGTTATGCATGATTGTGGGTTCATGCCCCCCGAAGACTAGCTTGAGTGACAGAAACATGAGTCTAGGGGATGTGTTATTGCCACAAGGGGGAAACCAACGGTGCTTGTGACCGCGGTTGAAGGATTCTTTACTTTAAACAGAGTTCTTTTAATGCAGTTGTCTGTTGCTTTGGGTTTACACTTTTGGTGGGACTCGCAACTTAGTACCGGCGAGATGTTCTGGATAGATATCTCAAGGTGGATGATTAATAGTAGCTGCAGATGGATTTTGGTCTACTTATCTTGGCGTACTGCCCATGATTTTGAGCCTCTTCCTTTCTTCTGTAGCATAGTTAGCATTGGTTTGCGTCCGTAATCCTGTCAATTGCCCAACTGCAATTTGTTCACCTTGCATAGCTGTTTATCATCTTTTGGGAGAGAGACATCACTTGTGAACTTCATGGGACCCCGGTCCATATTTCCACCACTATTTACACCCTCAATTTACTTCTTGCTTTTACTTTCTAGTTGTACTTATCACTATCTTTTATCCGTTGCGTTGATCCTTTGTAAATGGAAAGGCCGGAGAGATTGACAAGCTCTCTGTACTCGTTGGGAGCAAAGTTATTTGTTGTGTGTGCATGTCCAGGCTAAGCAAGTGATTATCAACGAGACATCATTTGCCGAACCACCTACTTGTCGTCGTCGGAGTCCTACGGGAGACAATCTAAACCTTGGTATCTTCGCCAAGGGAAATTTGCTGCTGTGCTACATCTCAACCTTCCACTTGGGGTAGCCAACGAGGAGCACTACTTCAGTGCCATCAAGTTAATTTATGGCGTCGTTGCCAGGGACTCCGCTCTACAAGATACACGCTATCTTTTATCTTTGCTTTTTAGTCTTGTTAGTTTACCGTTCAGTTCTTGCTTTAGTGTCCTTTATCAAAAATCACAAAAAAATTGCTTGTCTTGCCTGCTGCTACTATGGGTACTGATACGTCTCAAACGTATCTATAATTTCTTCTTGCTCCATGCATGTTTTGTGTGATATTGCTATGATTTTGATACAATTTCATACACTTTTGATCATATTTGGACTAACCTATTTACTCGGTTCACACTAGTGCCAGTTCCACTTTTTACTGTCTTCTTATTTCACGTTTCCCCCGTATTAAAAGTCCTCCAAAAATTAAAAAACAAATCCAATAAAAATCAGCGTACGGGAACATTCCAGAGCCCCAAAGCAGAGCCGGGGGGCACCCTATGCCTAGGCGACCAGGGGGCGCGACCCCACCCTAGGTCGCGCCAGGGGGGTGCCTGCACTCCCTGGCGGCCCCCTTGCTGCCCCCCTTTGCCTATATATTTTCCTCGCCCCGAAACCTCCAAAGACAGAAAACCTTTTCGCGATCTCGCCTCTGTTCCACCGCCGCCGCGCTTCCAAGATCGGGAGCGCCAGAAGACCTCTTCCCGGCACCCTGCCGGAGGGAGGGTTAACCTCCGGGAGCTTCTCCACCACCATGGACGCTTCCTGGATGATCCGTGAGTAGTCCACCTTGGACCATGGGTCCATGATCAGTAACTATGTGATGTTCTCTTCCCCCTCTTTGTTCTTCATGGATTAGACCTTGTAAGCCGCCCTACATGATCAAGGCACATATGTAATTCTTTCTGCTGTTGCTATGTTGAGTTTGCTGGGATCTGATGGATTATGAGTCTATGTACAGATTGTGATGAGTAATATATTTGGTTCTTCTCTTTTATATTTGTGTTCTTGAGTAATTATTGCATGCTCTACGTTGATATTTATTGCTTTGGTCAAGTAGTAGGTAGTGACTCCAAGAGGGAGCATTATGCTTGATTGTGGGTTCATGCCCCCTGATGACTAGCTTGAGTGACAGAAACATGAGTCTAGGGTATGTGATGTTGCCACAAGGTGGAAAACAACGGTGCTTGTAACCGCGGTTGCAAGGATTGTTCACTTTACGCAAAGTTCTTTTAATGCAGTTGTCTGTTGCTTTGGGTTTACACTTTGGGTGGGGCTCGCAACTTAATACCAGCGATATGTTTTGGATAGAAATCTCAAGGTGGATGATTAGTAGTAGATGCAGATGGATTCCGGTCTACTTATCTTGGCGTACCGCCCATGCTTTTGAGCCTCTTCCTTTCTTTTGTAGCATAGTTAGAATTTTTTTGCACCCGTAATCCTGTCAATTGCCCAGCTGTAATTTGTTTACCTTGCGTAGATCTTTTATCGTCTTTGGGGAGAGAGACATCACTAGTGAACATCATGGGACCCATGACCATTTACTTCTTGCTTTTACTTTCTAGTTGCAGTTATCACTATCTTTTATCTCTTGCGTTTGACCCTTTGTAAACAACAAGACCGGAGATATTTCCAACCTCTTTTTACTCGTTGGGAGCAAAGTGATCTGTTGCTGTGTGCAGGTCCACGTCAACTCGTGCTAGATTTCTAGCGCCGTTGTCACCGACTTGCTGTTGTTGGAGTCCTACTGGAGACATAAACCTTGGTATCTTCACTGAGGGAAACTTGCTGATGTGCCGCATCTCTTACCTTCCACTTTGGGTAACCAATGAGGGGCGAGAAGCCATCAAAGCAATTTCTGGCGCCGTTGCCGGGGAGTCCAATCTTCAAGATATGGGAGTTGCACGCTATATTTTATCTTTGCTTTTTAGTTTTGTTAGTTTACCTTTCAGTTCTTGCTTTAGTGTCCTTTCTCAAAAACCACAAAAAAATTAGTTACCTTGCTTTTAGTAGTCCTTCCTGTTTAGTCAAGCATGTTAGGACTTTGTGCTTTGAGGGAATCGGAAGTTCTAGATTTCCATCAAAGGGATGGAGAGAATATGAAGATGGCACGGGACAGAATTTATGAAGCACATAGTAGAATTATGCCTTGGATACCTATAAAAATTGTGCTTAGAATTTTTTACAATGGTCTTTTTAAGTGGTGTAAACACTCTCTTGATATTATAGCCGAGGGAGATTTCTTAGAGTGTGATGAAGCTAGAGCTCTTGATATTATACATGGTCTATCTAGTTACTTTGTTTATGATCGTAGTTTTGATACTGTTATAGATAGACTTGCTACTATTCAAAATAGAATGGATGCTCTAGACTTGAGGAAGGTAGAGAAACTTAAGCCCAACAAGAAAGATATATTGGAGATAGATGATGATTAGGAGCCATTTATTAGAGTTAGCATCTCTAACCCAGACTTCCTTGCTTTTGTGATATTGGCTCCATGATTTCTACAATGCCAAAAATAGTATATGATTCTTTGAAACTAAACATGGAAAATTTGTCATCTTATCATGAACATGCTAATGGATACATTTTTGAGATCCAGGGAAAGGTAAAAGATGTCCAAGTCACATTACTTAAGAGGATTGCAACGGTGGGTTTCTTCATCATGGAGCCAAACCAAAGTAACATTGTGCTTGGAAGAGACTTCCTCCGAGCCATGAAGGGCTTCATTGATATAGGTAAGGGACAAATACGCTTATGAGGTAAAGTGAAAGGTACGTACCTCTTCCCTAGAAAAAAATAAGAATGAACTTGTTTAAAGTCAATTTGAAGGTTTTTATGATTCTGATAATTTCGGTGACCTTTGTTTCTTCTTTTTGCTTCTTGCCTGGCTTAAAGGCGTAAAAGAAAGCGCTTGTTGGGAGGCAACCCAATATGTTTTTACTTCTGTTTTTAGTGGTCTTGATGATTATTACTACTGTAGAAGCACCATTGTATCTTTATTTTCAAGCTTTGTGCCAAGTTTAGCCTCCGATTGCAAGGAAGTTGAAAAGTTGTGACTTGCTGTCCAGAAAAAAGATTATGTCCTTGGATGGACAAATTCACGATAAATCACCAGATCATATTTTTGATCTGAATTGTTTTGACAGCATGCTCTATACAATTAGCTTTCGGGCATTGTTCTGAGTTTTTTCATTTGAGTTGCAGAAGTACCCCAAAAAAATATTTACTACCTGTTGGTCTCTTTTCACAGATTCTGCCACGTTTTGCCTTTCCTCAGTTTTGCAAGTCTTCCGCTAGCTTTTTCTTTGCAAAATTTTTTGGAAATCTTGATAAACAGTATCCCTTCAAGAAAATATTTATTTCTAGTAGAGGAAAAATGTTTTATTGTGGGTACTAACCTCTCTAATCAGTTTATGATGAGTTATCTATGAAGGGAGTTTTCAAGTGTGCGAGGGAACATGATGAAAGAAGATCCGGGAGTGTCAAACGCTCAAGCTTGGGGATGCCCCATGCATCCCCAATAAATATTAAAGGATACTCAAGCGTCTAAGCTTTGGGATGCCCCCCATGCATCCTCTTCTACATAAAAAAATCATCAATTCGTCCTCCGTTCCACTATATTTTTATCACTTCATGCGCTATGTGCTATTCTTGGAGCGTCTTGCTCTTTAGTTTTCTTTTTAGTTTTATTTAGATTTGTTTGCTATTCATAACAAGTTAGAACCCAACTTTCTTTGTCTGGGAGAGAAACTCGCTCCACTTTAAACTAGAACACACCATAGGATTTTCATGCTTATCTTTCTTTTTGTTGTGTGTTCATTATCTTTTCGTAGATGCTGTCATGTTTAGCTCTTAGTTTTCATGTTTATCTTTTTCAAGAGCTTTTGTTTATTTTTTTGCTGGAACTTTATTTAGTTTTCATGTTTATCTTGTTTAGAGAGTTGGTTGTTGCACTGAGTTGTGTCTTGACTTAAAGTAGGTAATTGAGGTTGCTATTCAATTATAGTAGTAACTTGCAAGAGTTTTGAGGTATTGTTGTGAGTAATTCTTGAACTTTTGGTGTCAAGAGCTCTAGCCTATTAGTGATAGATGTCGAATTTTGGGCAATCCGTGTCTATTTTCAAAAACTACAAAAACTAGTTGAGAACTCTAGCTACTAGATTGATCACTAATCTTTGGAGGGATCAGATATTAGAGTACACTCACGTACCATGAGTCGAGGATGCGCAAGGATAACCAAACCCCCATACGCTCCTCCTCGGGGTACTTGTCTCTATGTGAACCTCCCGATTAGATTGAGAGTTACCGATAATAAGTGCGTGAGTTCTTCGGACTAATGTAAGTATTGAAAGTTGACACTTCCACCTCCTCATATTTGCCAGCCTCTTCGGAACCGTGCATTGCCATATTCTCACTCCGAGAGTTGGCGTCCACCTCGCCCGTGCATCCAAACCCTCGGCATGATACGCTCTGTCATCATAAACCTCCTTATATCTTTCCTCAAAACAACCACCATACCTACCTATCAAGGCATTTCCATAGCCTTTCTGAGATAAATTGCCATGCAACATCCACCTTATGATGACTTGATCTTCATGTCATACATGTTCCTGCTACACTGGCGGAGGCATAACTTTACATACATCATGATAGCATCTTCTTTATGCTGATTACTTTTGTAAAGTGTGAGAGATCTCCTATACTCCTTGTAAAATAGAGTGTTGCCCTTAAGTAAGGAAAAGATCCCAAAGAGGAAAAATGAGAGAGAAATATAAAGAGCCATTGAGGCCACCAAAAAATAAAAAAATAAAAAAAAGAGAAAAATAAAATAAAAAGAGAGAAGGGGGCAACACTACTATTACTTTTGAGAGATCCACACTCGTACTCCCTCTTATACGTTGTCCTCCATAGAGATGATCATATATGCATATAGCTATGTGGGGACATTTACACTATAGAACTTGGCTTGTATATTCCAATGATGAGCCTCCTCAAATGAGCTATAGGTCTTCGTGATCAAGCAAGTTGGGTGCACCCCCACTAGTTCCATTGGAGAGCTTTCCATAGCTCGTATGTGCATCCGTTGCATGGCAATCCCTACTCCTCACATCATATCTATCATTTGTATTTCTCTCGCCTATGATTGTCCTCATTGATGTGAGCCTTCACACCTTTTTGTCTTCCTACTCCACCATCTCTCTCTCTCTCTGTGCCATCCTAAGTGTCAATTTTCGTGCTTACGCTCATACATTGCATGAGTGCTCAAAATATCGAAATGGAGTGGATCAGTTTGAGTTGTACCTGGCTAGTGGTATGGGGACGAGTCAAGATAAGATTCCAAAGAAGATTAAGTGTGAAACTTTAGTAGATTGAGTTCTCAACAAAATAAATATTTTTCTCTCTCTTATTCTCACCTCCCCACTTCTTGCACGCAAACACCATTTGGAGACATTCGAGTCACGTATGGAGAGAGCTCTTGCACCTTTATGTTCTTATGTTGCTTGTTTCAATGCTAATATAGACTCTTGCTTGTTATGACTTGAATTTAATTACATGCCTTACTTGCTTTACTTAAAAGCCATTTTATGGTTGGTAGCATGTCACCACAGAAATTATGCTTGTTATCATTTACCTACTCGAGGACGAGCAGAAATTAAGCTTGGGGATGTTGATACGTCCGAAACGTATCTATAATTTCTGCTTGCTCCATGCATGTTTTGAGTGATATTGTTATGCTTTTGATACACTTTCATACACTTTTGATCATATTTGGACGAACCTATTAAGTCAGTGCACCCTAGTGCCAGGTTCTATTTTCTGTTGTCTTTTCATTTCAGGTTTTCCCATCACGTAAAATGCCAGAAAAATTCCGGGAAAAATAAAAATAAAAATCAGCGTACTGAAAGCTTCCAGACGCCCGAACGGGGGCTAGAGGGGACCCACATGGTTCTCAGGTGGCCAGGGGGCGCGACCTAGGGTGGGGCCGCGCCGGGAGGACCGCCTGTACTCCTGGTGGCCCCCCTGGCTGCCCCCCTTCGCCTATATTTACCTCGTCCTCTGAAATCCCCGAGGACAGAACCCTTTTTCGCGATCTCGCCTCTGTTCTGCCGCCTCAAGGCTTACAATATCGGGAGCACCGGAAGACGTCTTCTCGGCACCCTGCCGGAGGGAGGACTGACCTCCGGGAGCTTCTCCACCACCATGGATGCTTCCCGGATGAGCCGTGAGTAGTACACCTTGGACCATGGGTGCATGATAAGATCTATGTGATGTCCTCTCCCCCTCTTTGTTCTTCATGGATTAGACCTTGTGAGCTTCCCTACATGATCAAGGCACATATGTAATTCTTTCTGCTGTTGCTATGTTGAGTTTGCATGGATCTGATGGATTATGAGACTATGTTCAGATTGTGATGAGTAATATATTTGGTTATTCTCTTTTCTATTTATTTTTCTTGAGTAATTCTTGCATGTTCTCCATTGTTGTTTATTGTTTTGGCCAAGTAGTAGGTAGTAACTCCAAGAGGGAGCGTTATTCATGATTGTGTGTTCATGCCCCCCGATGAATAGCTTGAGTGATAGAAACATGAGTCTAGGGGATGTGATGTTGCCACAAAGGGGAAAACAACGATGCTTGTAACAGCGGTTGCAAGGATTGTTTACTTTACGCAGAGTTCGTTTAATGCAGTTGTCTATCGCTTTGGGTTTACACTTTGGGTGGGACTCGCAACTTAATACCCTCAGATGTTCTGGATAGATATCTCAAGGTGGATGATTAGGAGTAGATGCAGATGGATTTCGGTCTACTTATCTTGGCGTACTGCCCATGCTTTTGAGCCTCTTCCTTTCTTTTGTAGCATAGTTAGAATTGGTTTGCGTCCGTAATCCTTTCAATTGCCCAGCTTTAATTTGTTTACCTTGCATAGCTATTTATCGTCTTTTGGGAGAGAGACATCACTAGTGAACTTCATGGGACCCTGGTACATATTTCCACCACTATTTACACCCTCAATTGACTTCTTGCTTTTACTTTATAGTTGTATCCACTATCTTTTATCTGTTGCGTTGATCCTTTGTAAACGGCAAGGCCGGAGAGATTGACAACCTCTCTGTACTCGTTGGGAGCAAAGTTATTTGTTGTGTGTGCAGGTCCAAGCGAAGCAAGTGACTATCAACGGCGCATCACTTGCCGAATCACCTACTTGTCTTTGTCGGAGTCCTACGGGAGACAATCTAAACCTTGGTATCGTTGCCAAGGGAAATGTGCTGCTGTGGTACATCTCAACCTTCCACTTGGGGTAGCCAACGAGGAGCACTACTTCAGTGCCATCAACCAGCTAGAGGGAACCCTGGCCGCAATAATGCTTAGCGCGGTGCGTTTAACGCCACCAAGGGACGTCTGAACGATGTGCATGCCGAGGAAGCCCAGGAGGCAGCAGACGTTATCATGGATACATTTCCAGTTAATTCAGTACCTGCCCAAGTATTGTTTGATTCGGGTGCATCACACTCATTTGTTACGAAGATATATGTGGATGGAAGTAAGTTGTCACCTAGTGAAATGAGGAGGGCCATGATAGTCCAAATGCCCAGATCCAAAACCCGAGCCAGTTTAGCTTGTTCTGGAGTTCCCATAGCGATTCATGGAGTTGAGTTCCCAGTTGACCTGATCGTGTTGGGGACAGAAGGTATAGATGTGGTACTTGTCATGAATTGGTTGTCCAGGTACCGAGGGCGGATAGATTGCATCCTGAGGACAGTCAACCTCACGAGTGCCAATGGAGTTCAGATAGAGTACACCGACAAGGAAGATGCTGCCCGAGCCTTCTGTCATCAGAGTGTCTCGGTGCCATCCATTGAGGAGGTCAATATTGTATGTGAATTCCCGAATGTTATTCCGAAGGAGTTACCAGGTATGTCTCCTGATCGGGATATCAAGTTCATCATCGAGTTAGTGCCTGGCACAACCTAAATTTCATAGAGACCCTACCGGATGAATGCCGAAGAGCTGGTTGAGTTGAAGAAACAGCTGAATGACCTGCTCCAGAAGGGACTGATTTGACCCAGGGCTTGATGACCCTCAACTGTAGGGGATCGAGATAGTTTTCGCGGGTAAGATAAACCAATTTATTGATTCGACACAAGGGGAGCCAAAGAATATTTATAAGCTTTAACAGTTGAGTTGTCAATTCAACCGCACCTGAAATATACTTGCTTGCAACAAATATTAATAGCAATGGTGATATGAAAGTGATAGTGGCAACAGCGAAAGTAAAACATCAAAATTAAACAACTAGTAACCAGCAGGATTAAAACACTATAGGCTAGGGAGATGGATGGTTGGGATGAGAGTGAACATGTAATAGATTTTAACACGGGTCAAGGCACACAGAAAAGAAAGGATCATCTAGGAAAATATAACACATTAGGCATGTATACCATAGGTAGTTGTGCGTGCTTTCAATAAGAACTTGCACACCATATTTTGTCCAACCATCCCGCTACGAACGGGGCCAAAAAGAACTTATGGAGATTAAGGTGCTCCTGTCAAAGAGCACCGGAAGAAAGCATTAACACTCAATGGATACATGAAATCCTCAAATTATAGTCCATCCCCTTTGGTGTCCCAAGCTGTCACCTTTGGAATCGCCGGCTCCGGGGTGCATACAACTCATAGATAGGATCAAGAACACAAATAAACTTATGAAAACACAAGTGGTTCAGATATGAAAACATGGCACTCGGGCCCAAAGTGACAAGAATTAAGAGCAAAAAGTTGTAGCAAAGATGATAAACACCAAAGTAGATGATAGGCAACATGACCCCAACAATCTAACGAACTATTACATGATCTAACTCATCCAATCCCTACCATCCCCTTTGCCTACGGCAGGGAATTACTCACACATGAAAGAAGAAGTCGTGAAGGGATGATGGATCAGTGATGATGATGATGACGATGGCGATGATCTCCCCTCACCGGAGGCCAAAACAACCTCTAGATTAGCCCTCCCAAAGAAGAACAGAGGGTGGCGGCGGCTCTGCGACGGAAACTGGTAAAACGACTTATGTTCTGGGGTTTCCTCGCTACGGGAATAAATAGGGGGCTTGGTAGGGCACCAGAGGGGAAGGACCCACCCAGGCGGCCTCCCGGCGCGGCCAGGGGTGGGGCCGTGCCAGCAGGGCGCCTGGGCCCCCCTGGCTGCCCTCTGTCCCCACTTTTGGCACAGTGTCCATTCGGGTGCGTGGATTTTCTGTGATTTTTCCTGGAATTTTCTGAGACAGCTAAAAATCCATATTCCTGCATATAAGAAAACCATACAGGCAGCTCTGCTGAAAACAACGTCAGTCCGGGTTAGTTTAGTTCATATCATGCAAGAATGAGGCCAAAACAATAGCAAAAGTGTTTGTAAAAGTAGATACATTTGAGACATATCAACTCCCCAAGGTTAGCATATTGCTTGTCCTCAAGCAATTCAGTTCAACGAACTGGATGCTACAAATAAAACTTTGACAATCTCTTTAGCTTCATTAGATGTATATAAGCATGTACTACGAAAAGAGTTTAGCAAGTATTGAAACAATGCTATGAGGACAATGCACGAAGCAATCCTTCTTTCAAGTGATCAATCACAAACAACCAAAAGTAAATAATAGGCTACTGAAAATCAAGAGAAGATCACAATTCATATAGCTTGAACATACTAGAGTGGTATCTCGCTAGCCTCCATGAGTGAAGCAAAACATAAATGAAGAAACTCCTCCGAAGTTGTAAAGGAGACTAGAACTAAGAATTTCAGAACAAGCAATATCACAATCATGCAGAAGACAATGTGGTACTTTGGGACAATGAATGTTACACTAAGAATGTCAATTATGCTCTCAATAGTTTGTGCTTTGAAGAAAGATGGGGAGACTCTCGTACCGTGGCTTTTGATGGAAAGGTTGAAAACCCGTGGCTGGAAGGAAAGACTAAACAAGTACCAGAGCTCTTGGTTTTGAAAGCAGAGATAAAATCTTTTGGGAAGTGCAATTTTCTAGTCAATGGTAGACAGTAAAGGTCTCTCAGTATCTCCCATACCAACCACATTAATGGCGGTTCCCATGCTCTTTTTTTGCTTACACTTATGTTCCCTTGTCCACCTATCCTTTGACGGTCTATGGTGCCTTTTTATTTTGCCTCAAGTATGGAAAGAAAGTTTCTCGTTCCATCTATCATTAGGAGCACTTGGCTCATTTCATCCCATCATCAAATATTTTGGAAGTGTAATTTTTTATAAAATTTGAAACAAGTGAGAACTGGGAATTCTCCAAACCGGCCTCTGCCTCATAATTTTGACTAGTTAAAACTTTGTCAAGGAGTAAAACATTTTTGGCATGGAAGATACTGATTTTCCCTCACTGCACCATGAGCTTGTACAGTTAAAAAAGGAAGCTTTTGAATAAATTTCGAGATGGTACAAGAAAGTCTGAGTTAGGGATGGCAGGTAAATACCATATATAGGAAGGTATGGTGGACTGAAGTGGAATAACTGGTTTGAAAATGAGCTTGGATGCACAAGCAGAATTCCACTTAGTGCGAGCGAAGGCTAGCAAAATACTGGGAAGCGACCAACTAGAGAGCAATAAAAATCATAATCATGCAGAGCGGCAAAGCAACATTGAATCGGTCATGAAAGTGATATAACTATTCTAAAATAAAAAGATCATCAAGGCATGATAAACTTTGTAGTCATGAACATGTGCCATGTCAATCCAAGAATTCTCCGAAGGGAAATACCACTTCAATATGCCAAACCATGAACAATGCAATGCATGCAAATCATTTCAACAACACATTATGCACCCTAGCTATTTGAGATCAGATAGAGTACACAACATAGCACTATGTCGCGACAAGCTGATCTCTAGATCATAAGTACAGGCATATGTACAAAAGTATAAAAAAAAGAGTTCATACCGGTTTTCTTTATTGCATCCCTTCCATCGATCTTCGTCATTACTACCTGGTCACTTGGACGATCAAACGTGGGAAATATAATCAAATGCCATCACAGACTCGAGCTGAACTCTGAAAACAAAGCAAACTAAAGAGAGAAAGGAAATATTTTTGGGTTTTTAAAGGTTTTAACGAAAGCAAAAGAAAAGGGAAAAAAATTGTTGTTTTTGCAAATTAAAAGAAAACAAAGAAGAACGGTAAAAACTTCGAAAATATCAAAGCGAAAAACGCAAAATGGATAATACAATGAAAAAGGGAGAAGGGCACGTACTCCCCCAAGCTTAGGCTTTTGTCCTAAGTTGGTAACAACTACCGCGGTGCCTAGGAGCCTCCAGCTCCGGGGTGGTACGGGTGAGTCCAAGGGTCATACGAGGCTTCAGGTGCATACACCGAAGTCCCCAGATCCTCCCACGAAGAAGGCTCCATGCTCCAAGTAGTAGAAGACCCTTCACCCCACTGGGTGACGGTCTCCTCCTGGAAGGCTGGAAACTCATAGTGCTCCTCCTCATCGGGCACAACCCCCTCCAGGGGGTTATGAAACTGCTACTGGACCACATACTCATCGAAATGGGTAACGCTGAAGGACCATCCGCTCCTGCGAGTATAATCAAACAAAAGAGGTGCAGATAGACGAATCTCCCGAATAGTGGTCAGTCCAAACCTAAGAATATAATTAAGGTTACCAAACTCGGAAGTCCTGGTAACAAACTCATGCCTCTTCATAGCAGCAAGATCAAAGCTTAAATAAGTAAAAGGCTCATCATCAAGATGTGGGGTGCGCCGAAGAGACTGAAGAATAAATGTGCGCTCGGTATTCTTCTTCCCAAGCCACCCCTTTGCCTTTCCTAACAAGCTCATTTCTGAAATTTTTGACAATTCACAGAAACAAGGATTTAAGCAAAGTGAGTTGAGGCAAACTACTCTACTCAATTACCTAAGGCATAAACTTGCATAAAAACTTGGAAAAAAAATTCTACACATGCATGCAAGCTCATATGAACAGCACGAAGAACTTCTAAATACTCACAAACGAAGCCATCAATCAAAAATCTAATTGAGGGGTGGAGGAGGCACATACTAGGAAGTATTTCCTCAAAATCTCAGCTCAAATGATGGGCTGAAGAGAGAGATCGAAAATCGCTTCCAAGAACAGCAAGAACGCAAGTTCCAGGACCAGAAATCGTGTTTTTGGAGAGAGAGGAAGAGAAGCGATGAAGAAGTACCTGGCTGGCTGTTTTGTGGGCCCCCGGCGCCATGTGGGTGTGGCCAGGGGGCAGGTCGCGCCAGCTGGCCACCTGGTGGCCCCCTGGTCATCCCCAGGTGCTCCTGGGTCACTTTTGACGTGGAAAATTTGATTCTTATTTTTGTGGAATTTTTTTGACAACTTCACTGTTCAAATTTTTTTGAAGTTCAAAAAGTTGCGAAACTTTCTGAAAACTTGAAACAGTGGTTAGAAATGTGAAGCTTCAAAAACATAAACTTTGGTAAAGCAAGGAGAACAAAAGCTAAAGCAAATGAAAACATAACAAGCTCCACTTTTTACCTATATAAAACATGCTAGCTACCAAGGTTGATCAAGTCTTACCAACGAGCCGACGATATATGGAGCAGAAAGTCTCATCTCTTATAAAGTGATCATTTACCTTTATTTTGATGGACATTGTCCCAACCATAATGGTTTTCTATTTGTGGTGCACATTTAGAGGACAACCTCATTCTCCAATCTTCATGGTCTCGATATTCTCTATAGAGTTAAGGCCATGCCTTTTGTCGATCTTCTTAGGAAAATACACCGTGTGTTGTTTATCATCCACGTTGAAGGTAACCTTCCATTTATTGCAATCAATGATAGCACCTGCGGTGTTAAGAAAAGGTCTAACAAGTATAATGGACATGCTCCCATCTTTGGGCATGTCAAGCACAACAAAATCTGTTAGGATTAAGCAATTAGCAACTTCAACCGGAACATCCTCACAAATACCAATCAGGACGGTTGTTGACTTGTCAGCCATCTGAAGAGAGATATCTGTAGTGATTAGTTTATCTAAACAAAGTCTCTTGTAAAGAGAAAAATGCATAACACTCACTCCTGCACCAAGATCACATAAAGCAGTTTTGACATAATTATTCTTTATGGAGAAAGGAATGGTAGGTATACCTGGATCACCAAGCTTCTCAGGGATCTTGCCACTGAAAGAGTAGTTAGCAAGCATAGTAGATATTTCCTCATTAGGGACTTTTCTTTTATTAGTAACAATATATTTCATATATTTTGAATAAGGAGGACATTTAATAGCATCAGTCAAAGGATTTGAAGAAAAAGAGGTTTCATCCATTCACAAAATTTATTATAGTGCTCTTCTTCTTTGGTTTTGAGAGACTTACCTGGAAAGGGCATGGGTTTCTGTACCCATGGTTCTCTCTCCTTCCCGGGTCTTCTTGTGATGAAGTCTTCTCTGGTATATTTCTTGCATTTATCGGGGGCTTCTTCTTCTCGCACCTCGGGAGGATCATTCTTCTCCTTATCTTTTTCGGGCCTCGGCATTGTCTTCAGTCTCAGCATCTGAGGTAGATATACTATTTTGGATCAGCAACAGACTCTTCTCCTACTATGGGCTCATTTGAATTGTCAGCTTCCTTGTGTTTCTTCTTCTTCTTCTTCTTCTTCTTCTTATTCTTCGGAGAGCTAACAAATTCTTCTTCCTGCATTTGAGAATCTTCCTCGATCCTCTTTGGATGCCCCTCTGGATAGAGAGGATCTTGGGTGTGTATTCCTCCCCGAGTCTTTATACCATAAGCCTGTAAATTGTCTTGTTTGGAATTGTTAGCAAGCAAATCTTTTTGCACATCAGAAATTTGTTCAAGTTGAGTTTGAACCATATGAAAATACTTAACAATACATTTAACATCATTAACTGTTCTACCTAGAACATCAAGAAAACTTTTGATAGCAAGAGTATTATCATGCAACTGACTTTGAATCCTCATATTAAAGTGATTTTGCTTCATAATAAAATTATCAAGCTCATCTAAACATTGATTAGGAGGTTTACCTTTCGGGATGTCACTTGCATTGAAATCTAAAAGAGAGTATACCTCTACCAAGGGAGGATGAGTAGTAAGCTCACACAACTTCTCAATAGGAGGTAGATTCTTTACGTCTTTATCTTTAATTCCTTTTTCTTTTATAGACTTCTTTGCTTCTTGCATATGTTCGGGGATTAGGACTAGCATGCACCTCTTCTTTGGTGGCGGAGGTGGTTGAGGGACGGACCAATCTTCGTGGTTCTTGGCAATCTTGCCCATTAATTCTTTGGCATCGTCTGACGTTCTTTCCCTGAAAACACAGCCAGCACAACTATCTAAATAGGATCTAGAATCATCGGTTAGACCAGCATAAAATATATCAAGTAATTCATTCTTAGGGACTTCATGTCCCGGTCTAGCCTTGATCAAACTGCAATACCTCCCCCAAGCTTTAGGGAGGTGCTCAAACTGCAACTATATAAAGTTATAAATTCTTTGTAAAGCAGCATGTTGCATATGAGCAGGAAAATACTTATCAACAAAAGATTGAGCTAAGTCCTGAGGACTCTTAATGGAACCATAGGGTAGTGCATCATACCATGCTTTAGCGTCTTCCTTTAAAGAAAAGGAAGAAGCTTAGTCACATAAAAGTTTTGTATCCTCTCATCGGTAGTAAAGAAGCCACCTAACTCAATGAGTTTGGTCAGGTATGCAATAGAATCATCATTTTATCTGCCATAAAAGGGGTCAGCTTCAACTGTAGATATAAGTGAAAGATCAACAGAGAAATTATAATCAGGATCAGTGATGCATATAGGGGATGTAGAAAATTCAGGATTAGGAGTAATCTTGTTCTTCATGGAGGGTTTTTCAAGCAACTTCTTAACAACACTAGGGTCAGAGTTAGCACACTGTGTAAGTTCCCTGCATAAATCATCATCAAGAATAATATAATCATCCTCAAGGAGTCTCACCTTGAGTTTTTCCAAGTTTGGGTAACCAAAGGCTTTGCAAGTGGGAAAATAGGTAGGAGTTTCAGTCCCGGACTGTTCTACAACCTCAGCCATTTGAGATTCAAGATAGCGACCAAGAAAACCAATTTCCATAAAAGTAGTAGAAGAATCATCTAAAGTATCAGACATAGTAACAGACCAAGTGGAAGTAGCATGTGGTGGTGGTGGTGCAGCAAACTTACTTATAAACGAAGGTGAATCAAGTGCAGCACTAGTACTCAGTACGATACCTTTTATTATAGTGGATGGTAAGAGGAGAACCCCCCCCCCCCCCCCCGCTCAACACCACATCACCACCCCACTCGTCTAGAACAGAAGAGATAAGAGGAGGAGGCGGGAGGAGAAATAAGGAAGGAGGAAGAGGTAGGAGAAGAAGAAGACCGGGGGGAGGCCAGCGCGCCTCTCCTCCCCGACCCCAGAGCTCCGCTGGCGCGGAGCCGCTAGCGACGAGCGCAGGAGGAGCCGCCTGAAGTCTACCCCGAGCCCGACCACAACCTCGCCGTCCATGCTCCCCGTTTTTGGCAAAAACGGAACCCCACCGGAGTTCCGCACCTCCGCCACCCATTCACGCCGCCCGTCGCCGCCAGGAGGACCTCCAGTGAGCTCCCGTAGCTCCTGTTCGCCATGTCCACGAGGCCGATCCCGTCCAAGACGAGCCCGTGGGGATGAAGCCCCACGGCCGTCAGATCAGACTGGGATCCAACGGCCCATGATCTGCCATACCCCATCGCTTAAAAAAGAAAGAAAAAAATCGGCGTCAAGATTCCATGCTCAGCTCACAGAGAAAATTCGCTAGTAGGCGTACTATAGCCTTGGCCGGCCCCTTTTATCCTTTTTTTATTTAAATTGTCTGAATAGAAATACTTTTAGAAAAATAAGTATAACTCAGAAAATTATGAAACAAATTTTGTATTGTTTAGAAAATCAAGCTTTATTTTTATGCATGATTAGAATATGGTTTGGCTTAATTAAATTTTTGACCTTTTATTATTAATTTGATTGCTAGTTTAATTTCCATAATTTTTATGCTAGTGATATTAATTTGTTAGGTTTTTACTAAAATTTCCTCTGTTTAGTAGAGAATTATTATGCATTTAGCTAATGGAAATAAATTAAATTAAAAAGGAGTCAGTGAATAAAAGTGGTGAAAAGCATTGTTTTAGTTCAGGCTTGTTTAACTTTAATCTTGCTGTTAATAATTCCATAATATTTGTTCCAATGCCTTGTCATAGATTTTAAACTTTTTGTGGTGTTTTAGAAATTAAAACTAAGTCAATATAAAACCATGTAAATTGTCTCCTTCTTTAATTTCTTGCTTTTGTTTGTGGAATTTGAGTGATGAATGTTGTGCCCCGTTGTAATGGTTTGTATTCTTTTTCGCACGTGTAGACGATACGCCTGACTCTGCAGGACAAGACTCCTTCCAAGCCGAAGACACCGTACCAGGAGACTTCGCCAAGGAAGGCAAGCCACCGTCAAAACTCAAACTCCGCATTACCCTTTTTACTTTCCTTTGTATCACTTATATTGTATCATGCTAGTATTATATCCATAAGGTTTAGGATTGTATTAGTTATATTAGGGAAACTCCGCACCACCCCATAGCCTAACTATTTGGGAAAAACTAAGTAGAACACCGATGATCCCGACACTCTGTCGAGACCATCACTTAGCCTTGATAATTAACATTACATAACATCATGGAAAGTCATTCTTCACCCTATATGGTACGGCATACACCTAAGAAGTTGGTATGGCCGGGATTGTGGAACATCGTCGGACATGGACACAGTTTGCAGGGACTCTATATAAGTGCTGCCAAAACCTAGCCTTACAGTACAACCACTATACTCTGGTATGGGACAGAGCTAGTTGGAAGCTTGTTTGTCTTAGTACGGGGTTCTTATAACTACACATGGATGAGTGATTCCACGAATCCGATAGCCCTCGAAGTCGATGGGTGAAATTCGCTAGGCTTTGTGTCGGAAGGAACCTTGGTGCTTTTCGACTACGGTGCAGGCTTGGGTCCAAGAGGAGCATGACCTGACACACGGAAAGTACATGTAGTACGCAAGGGTAGATTCACCTGTACTAGGACAGACAAGGGGAAGACTATGGTCGATTATCTGAGACCCACATACTTAGGTGGGGGCACACGGCGGATGTATCGAATGTGGTGGGTAAAGTGTACAACCTCTGCAGAGTGAAAACTATTCGAGTAGCAGGAGTCCACGGTCATGGACAGCTAGTGAGGCCACACTTTGTGGGGAATAGATGAGAAATCCCGGTACTAAGTTTATGGTTTGCGATGATGATGTTGATATTGTGGAAAGGGTTGGACTTGACTTATCCAAATTCATTGTGGGAGATAAAACTTGCCAAGTTTTAAACTTTGCCAAGTTAATAATAATCTTGAGTAGATAGGAAATCCCTATGAAAAACTCCACCATGTAACAATCCCATCATTTTTGTATACAAAACCTTGTTCTTTTCTTTAGGTGGTTTGCGAGTACATTGTACGTACTCACGGCTTTGTCCCTGGTTATTCAATCGGCCAGGCTTGGAGGAGAAGGTATTTGACGATGATGCTACCGACGATTACTAGGACATGCTATGCTTTGAGCTACCGCGTGGATCGTGCTGCTACTACTATCCTGCTTTTGCTTATTCTGCTGCTATTTGAGCCCTATGAGGCCGTTTAAGACTCTATTGTTGTATGACTTTGTATTCGGTATTGTATGAACATTGTGACTACGATATACATTGTCGAGTTGTGTGTCATGCGACACTGATCATGGGAGCATGACAGTAAACCTAGCTGGCCGCTCCAGACATATAGTCTGTGGTGCCCATAGACTTGGTATCAGAGCCACTGTTCAGACCGTAGTAGCCTAGTTAGGATGGACGGTAGATAGGATGGGGGGAAATTAAGTACTATTTTCTGAAATAAAGAGATGGTCAAATGCATAGTATAAAATGCTTACCTCTCTTACCCCCTCTATAGTAAACCATTAATAACTGTTCTATTATGTTAAAATTTTGCACACTTGTCATCTAACTTAAACTCTTAAAATTTAAGTAGATGGCATCTCCTTTTTCGTACTACTTGCAGCTAACGAGTGCTACCGTAGACACGACCACCTTTGCTCCCGATCTGATCGAGCTACTCCAGCTTGTCGATCGCCCGTGTGCTGAGTTCACTGGCATGGATGACCAGCACGAGATTCGCATAGTCGTGGAGTGTATCCTCCGAGGCAGGGTACTTCACCCGGAATCATACCCTATCGATTTCCGTGTGTTTTCCCAGACTTGGGAAGAGGGTAAGCGCCGAGTGATGCATTAGGCGATCGCTCGTGTGGTCAGCTATCACCATGCTGAGCCTGAGAGCACGCGCTTCCATTTCTATGGGAGGCGCGATGAGGATGGCTATCCTACCCCCGCCGCCACCCACCTGGAGCATGGAGATCACTTGACCGACTTGCAACACCACCTAAACAGTAAAGATCTTTCTCTAGACACGGTCCGTGCTCGCTTTTACTACACTATCCACAATCTCGAGCGTGCCATTGGTAATCTTCAGGCTAAGACCTAGGAGGTGGTGAGTCTTACTGAGAAGGTTGAGCACCTGCGTGAGGCCAATGTCAACCTTTAGGACACGACCCATGAAGTGGCGAGGCTCATTGAGGAGGTTGAGCGCTTGCGTAAGCGCAACAGGGTGCTCAAGAGGAATAATGGGTGGCTCAAGCGCAAGCTCGAGGTCCTGGAGGTTGAGGTTAAGGATCTGGAGGATGCTGATGACCTTTGCAAGGAGAAAAAAGCTCATCTTAGTCACGATGATGACTGGATGGTGTCTACTGAGGAGGACGAGGAGACTCCGGACACGAAGGATGAGGACTTCATCGATGACCGTGATGAGGATGAGCTCTAAACATCGTTAGTTGTTGGATGCCCTTTTGGAGATTGTGTTAGATGAGTGCATGCGTGGTTGGTTATCTGTAAGACTTGGTGATGTATGAGACTTATGTTATCGTTATTCTACCATGTGATGATTTGGTAGTTGCATGATTATTGCCTGTTTTATATGTCTTGCTTGTGTATGATAACTAGATTGTTAGAGACTTACCCCCCTTGTAGACTAAATTCTCTCTTATCTTGCGCAACAACCTCAGGATGTCGAGAAGAAACCGCACCAACCCAAGTGGATCCGGTGATGCGCCACCGCCACCACCCGACCCGAACATGGCGCAGCTTCTACGACTGCTGATAGAGGAGCGCCAGGTTGCTCGTGACGAGCGCCGAGCAAACATGGATGCACTCCAACAGTCAGTACAGGCTGCCACCAATGCCAACCAAGGAGGCGGAGGAGCTAGTGGGAATGAGGAGCCCAGGTCTCGGCTCCGAGATTTCCAGAACACCAACCCGCCCCTGTTCTCACAGACAAAGAAGCCTCTGGATGCTGAGGATTGGCTCCACACCATGGAGAACAATCTCGTCATCGCCTTTCTTGGCAACAACGAGAAAGTCCTGTATGCCACACACTACCTCACCGGCACCACTATGAGCTAGTGGGAAGGAGTGCATGCCCGTCTTCCTGAAGGGAAAGTACTCACCTGGGCCAAGTTCTTCGAGAAGTTTAAGAAGGCGCACATCCCGACTGCACTGATCAGGAGGATGAAGGACGAGTTCCGCCACCTCAAGCAAGCAGGCATGACTGTGGTTGGATATCTTGACCGCTTCACTCAGCTGTCGAGGTATGCCCCGGAGGAGGTGGACACCGAGGAGAAGAGGAAGGACCATTTCCTGGATGGTCTGCACAATGAGCTGCAAGTTGTTCTGGTGGCCATGTAGTTCCCTGCCCTTGAGTCTCTTGCTGATGCCGCCATTATGATGAAGGGAAAGCTCAATATGGCCTCTGAAAACTGCAAGTGCCGCATGATGTAGAAGGGAGGATCCATCAATCCCCGAATTCGTCCGACGCAATCACCAAGGCCAGCACCACAGCCTCAGAGGAGCCAGTACCCAATGCCATGCCCAGTGCTCCTGCTCGCCCTGTTGGAGTTCCGCGTCCAGCAGGCGGAGTTCCCCGCGACCCTGCATCAGAAGTGATCTGCTTCAAGTGTGGCCAGAAGGGTCATTATGCCATTACCTGCACCAATAAGGTGAATGCTGCCCCGCGTCCCAATGCTTCTGCAATAGTGATATGTCCCAAAAGTATCTATAAATTCTGCTTGCTCCATGCATGTTTTAGGTGATATTGCCATGATTTTGATACACTTTTGATTATATTTGGACTAAACTATTAACTCAGTGCACCCCAGTGCCAGTTTATGATTTCAGCTGTCTTTTTATTTCAAGTTTTCCCATCACGTAAAATGCCAGAAAAATTCCGGGAAAATTTAATAAAAAATCAGCGTACCGGAAGCTTCGAGACGCCCGAAGGGGGTCCAAAGGGGCACCACCGGGTGCCCAGGCGGCCAGGGGGTGCGACCTAGGGTGGGGCCGCGCCGGGAGGCCATCTGGACTCCTGGTGTCCCCCTGGCTTCCCCCTTCGCCTATATTTACCTCGTCCTACGAAACCCCCGAGGACAGAACCCTTTTTCATGATCTTGCCCCTGTTCCGCCGCCGCCGCGCTTCCAAGATCGGGAGCACTAGAAGACCTCCGGGAACTTCTCCACCACCATGGACGATTCCTGGATGAGCCGTGAGTAGTCCACCTTGGACCATGGGTCCATGATCAGTAGCTATGTGATGTCCTCTCCCCCTCTGTGTTCTTTATGGATTAGACCTTGTGAGATGCCCTACATGATCAAGGAACATATGTAATTCTTTCTGCATTTTTTGTGTTGAGTTTACTGGGACCCGATGGATTATGAGACTATGTTCAGATTGTGATGAGTAATATATTTGGTTCTTCTCTTTTATATTATTTTTCTTGAGTAATTTTTGCATGTTCTCCGTTGTTGTTTATTGCTTTGGCCAAGTAGTATTAGTAACTCCAAGAGGGAGCGTTATGCATGATTGTGGGTTCATTCCCCCCGAAGACTAGCTTGAGTGACAGAAACATGAGTCTAGGGGAAGTGTTGTAACCGCGGTTGCAAGGATTCTTTACTTTACACAGAGTTCTTTTAATGCAGTTGTCTGATGCTTTGGGTTTACACTTTAGGTGGGACTCGCAACTTAATACCAGGGAGATGTTCTGAATAGATATCTCAAGGTGGATGATTAATAGTAGATGCAGATGGATTTCGGTCTACTTATCTTGGCGTACTTACCATGCTTTTGAGCCTCTTCCTTTCTTCTGTAGCATAGTTAGCATTGGTTTGCATTCGTAATCCTGTCAATTGCCCATCTGCAATTTGTTCACCTTGCATAGCTGTTTATCGTCTTTCGGGAGAGAGACATCACTAGTGAACTTCATGGGACCCCGGTCCATATTTCCACCACTATTTACACCCTCAATTTCCTTCTTGCTTTTACTTTCTAGTTGTACCTATCACTATCTTTTATCCGTTGCATTGATCCTTTGTAAACGGCAAGGCCGAAGAGATTGACAACCTCTCTGTACTCGTTGGGAGCAAAGTTATTTGTTGTGTGTGCATGTCCAGGCAAAGCAAGTGATTATCAACGATGCATCACTTGCCGAACCACCTACTTGTCGTCGTCGGAGTCCTACGGGAGACAATCTAAACCTTGGTATCTTTGCCAAGGGAAATTTGCTGTTGTGCTACATCTCAACCTTCCACTTGGGGTAGCCACCGATGAGCACTACTTCAGTGCCATCAAGTTAATTTCTGGCGCCGTTGCCAGGGACTCCGCTCTACAAGATACACGCTATCTTTTATCTTTCCTTTTTAGTCTTGTTAGTTTACCTTTCAGTTCTTGCTTTAGTGTCCTTTATCAAAAATCATAAAAAAAATTGTTTTTCTTGCCTGCTGCTACTATGGGTACTGATACGTCCCAAACGTATCTATAATTTCTGCTTGCTCCATGCATGTTTTGTGTGATATTGCTATGCTTTTGATACAATTTCATACACTTTTGATCATATTTGGACTAACCTATTAACTCGGTGCACACCAGTGCCAGTTCAAGTTTTCTACTGTCTTTTTATTCCAGGTTTCCCCCGTATTAAAAGAGCTCCAAACATTCCGTAAAAATCCAATAAAAATTAGCGTACGGGAACCTTCCAGAGCCCCGAAGGAGAGCCGGTGGGGGCACCCTATGCCTAGGCGACCAGGGGCGCGACCCCACCCTAGGCCGCGCCAGGGGGCACCTACACTCCCTGGTGGCCCCCCGGCTGCCCCCCTTCGCCTATATATTTGCCTCGCCCTGAAACCTCCAAAGATAGAACCCTTTTCGCGATCTCGCCTCTGTTCCGCCGCCGCCACGCTTCCAAGATCGGGAGCGCCAGAAGACCTCTTCTCGGCACCCTGCCGGTGGGAGGGTTGACCTCCGGGAGCTTCTCCACCACCATGGATGCTTCCTGGATGATCCGTGAGTAGTCCACCTTGTACCATGGGTCCATGATCAGTAACTATGAGATGTTCTCTTCCCCTCTTTGTTCTTCATGGGTTAGACCTTGTGAGCTTCCCTACATGATCAAGGCACATATGTAATTCTTTATGCTGTTGGTATGTTGAGTTTGCTGGGATCTGATGGATTATGAGACTATGTTCAGATTGTGATGAGTAATATATTTGGTTCTTCTCTTTTATATTTGTGTTCTTGAGTAATTATTGCATGCCCTCCGTTGTTGTTTATTGCTTTGGCCAAGTAGTAGGTAGTGACTCCAAGAGGGAGCGTTATGCTTGATTGTGGGTTCATGCCCCCTAATGACTAGCTTGAGTGACAGAAAAATGAGTCTAGGGTATGTGCTGTTGCCACAAGGGGGAAAAACGGTGCTTGTAACCGCGGTTGCAAGGATTGTTTACTTTACGCAAAGTTCTTTTAATGCAGTTGTCTGTTGCTTTGGGTTTACACTTTGGGTGGGGCTCGCAACTTAATACCGGCGAGATGTTTTGGATAGATATCTCAAGGTGGATGATTAGTAGTAGATGCAGATGGATTCCGGTCTACTTATCTTGGCGTACCGCCCATGCTTTTGAGCCTCTTCCTTTCTTTTGTAGCATAGTTAGATTTTTTTTGCGCCCGTAATCCTTTCAATTGCCCAGCTGTAATTTGTTTACCTTGCGTAGATATTTTATCGTCTTTTGGGAGAGAGACATCACTAGTGAACATCATGGGACCCGGGACCATTTACTTCTTGCTTTTACTTTCTAGTTGAAGTTATCACTATGTTTTAACTCTTGCGTTTGACCCTTTGTAAACAACAAGACTGGAGAGATTTCCAACCTCTTTGTACTCGTTGGGAGCAAAGTGATATATTGATGTGTGTAGGTCCACGTCAACTCGTGCTAGATTGCTAGCGCCGTTGTCACCGACTTGCTGTTGTTGGAGTGCTACTGGAGACATAAACCTTGGTATCTTCACTGACGGAAACTTGCTGATGTGCCGCATCTCTTACCTTCCACTTTGGGTAACCAATGAGGGGCGAGAAGCATCAAAGCAATGTCTGGCGCTGTTTCCGGAGACTCCAATCTTCAAGATATGGGAGTTGCACGCTATATTTTATCTTTGCTTTTTAGTTTTGTTAGTTTACCTTTCAGTTCTTGCTTTAGTGTCCTTTATCAAAAACACAAAAAAATTAGTTACCTTGCTTTTAGTAGTCCTTCCTGTTTAGTCAAGCATGTTAGGACTTTGTTCTTTGAGGGAATCGTAAGTTCTAGATTTCCATCAAAGGGATGGAGAGAATATGAAGATGGCACGGGACATAATTTCTGAAGCACATAGTAGAATTATGCCTTGGATACCTATAAAAATTGTGCTTATAAATTTTTACCATGGTCTTTTTAAGTGGTGTAAACACTCTCTTGATATTATAGCCGAGGTAGATTTCTTAGAGTGTGATGAAGCTAGAGCTCTTTATATTATACATGGTCTATCTAATTACTTTGTTTATGATTTTAGTTTTTATACCGTTATAGATAGATTTGCTACTATTGAAAAGAGAATGGATGCTCTAGACTTGAGGAAGGTAGAGAAACTTACGCCCAACAAGAAAGATTTGTTGGAGATGGATGATGATTGGGAGACTTTTATTATAGTTAGCATATCTAACCAAGACTTCCTTTCTTTTGTGATATTGGGTCAATGATTTCTACAATGCCAAAAATAGTTAATGATTCTTTGAAACTAAACATGGAAATTTGTCATCTTATCATGAACATGCTATTGGAGACATTTCTGAGATCCAGGGAAAGGTAAAAGACGTTGATACGTCCAAAATGCATCACTATTTTATATTATAATTTCATCCTATTCATTCATATATTCCACTTTAAAGAGAAGAGTTTCCGTGTTTCACCGCCGCCACGGAGCGGAAACCTACAGAGGAGAAAAGCCATCTCCGGCGGGCAGATTCCGCCGAGGAGATCACCTCCCGGAAGGGGAGATCGTCGCCATCATCATCATCATCATCATCATCGTCACGGGCATCATCGAGATCATCGTCAACATCATCCCCAACATCGGCCCTTCATATGATGTTGAAGTATTATGTGTTTTTTGATACTTAAGTTGTGTTGTTATTTCTCTAGTGGTGTTATGTGAGTTGAACACTTAACACTTCACCTTTCATGGGCCTAGAGGAATACATTGTGCACAAAGGATGCTTATGGTGGGTTGCCGGAGTGACAGAAACCTGAACCCCAGTTCGCTCACTTTTGCACAAGGGAGTTATGGATCCTTGATCGTAATGCTGTGGTTAGGCTTATGCCTTAATTACTACCTTGTATTTGCGGATTCTTGCAAGGTGTCTAATCATAAGAGTACACTTATCTTAGTCTAGAAAGTGTAATAGCATTGATCCACCCACCAACACTTATCAACACAATACATATTACTTGGCGGAGTATGGTGAAAGTAACTTGGTTATCTCTCCCACGTGTTCTCGAGAATGCTTTAGCTTTTATAAGTTTAGTTCCTAGGCTTATCCTTGTGAAAGGATTGGGCCACTTGCTACTCCTCAGTTACCCTGTTTACTTTTCTTGTCTTTTACTTTTCTGTTTCTTAAACCAAAACCCCCTAAATATTTACCTTTGAGTGTGTGCAGCCTTTCCTTATCCAGTGTCACTTATCAGCACCTTTTGCTCCTCGTTGGGATCGACATACTTATTTATCGAAAAGCTACAACTAATCCCCTAGACTTGTGGGTTATCAAGAATCGTTTGGCGCGGTTTACAGGGAAGGCAACCCAACTAAACCTATCAACTTCTCTGCCATCAGATGTCCAAGTCACATTCCTTAAGAGGATTGCAACGGTGGATTTCTTCATCATGGAGCCAAACCAAAGTAACATTGTGCTTGGAAGAGACTTCCTCCGAGCCATGAAGGGCTTCATTGATATAGGTAACAGAAAAATACGCTTATGAGGTAAAGCGAAAGGTACGTACCTCTTCCCTAGAAAAAATAAGAATGAACTTGTTGAAAGTCACTTTGAAGGTTTTTTTGATTCCGATAATTTTGGTGACCTTTGATTCTTCTTTTTGCTTCTTGCCTGGCTTAAAGGCGTAAAAGAAAGCGCTTGTTGGGAGGCAACCCAAGATGTTTTTACTTCTGTTTTTAGTGGTCTTGATGATTGTTACTACTGTAGAAACATCATTGCATCTTTATTTTCAAGCTTTGTGCCAAGCTTAGCCTCCGATTGCAAGAAAGTTCAAAAGTTGTGACATGCTATGCAGAAAAAAGATTCTGTCCTTGGATGGAAAAATTCACGATAAATCACCAGATCATCTTTTTGATCTGAATTTTTTTGACAGCATGCTCTATACAATTAGCTTTCTGGCATTTGTTCTGAGTTTTTTTATTTGAGTTGCAGAAGTACCCCAAAAAAATTATTTACTACTTATTGGTCTCTTTTTCACAGATTCTACCACGTTTTGCCTTTCCTCAGTTTTTCAAGTCTTGTGCTAGCTTTTTATTTGCAATTTTTTTTGGAAATCTTGATAAACAGTAGGCCTTCAAGAAAATCTTTATTTCCAGTAGAGGCAAAATGTTTTATTGTGGGTACTAACCTCTCTAATCAGCTTATGATGAGTTTTGTATGAAGGTTGTTTTCAAGTGTGCGAGGGAACATGATGAAAGAAGAACCGGGAGTGTCAAACGCTCAAGCTTTGGGATGCCCCATGCATCCCCAATAAATATTCAAGGAGACTCAAGAGTCTAAGCTTGGGGATGCCCCCCGTGCATCCTCTTCTCCATCAAAAATCATCAGTTCGTCCTCCGTTCCACTATATTTTTATCACTTCATGCGTTATGTGCTATGCTTGGAGCGTCTTGCTCTTTAGTTTTCTTTTTAGTTTTATTTAGCTTTGTTTGCTGTTCATAAAAAGTTAGAACCCAACTTTTTTTGTGTGGGAGAGAAACACGCTCCACTTTAAACTAGAACACATCATAGGATTTTCATGATTATCTTTCTTTTTGTTGTGTGTTCATTATCTTTTCGTACCTTAAAGGTGAAAGTAACTTGGCTATCTCTCCCACGTGTTCTCGAGAACGCTTTAGCTTTTATAAGTTTAGTTCCTAGGCTTATCCTTGTGAAAGGATTGGGCCACTTGCTACTCCTCAGTTACCCTGTTTACTTTGCTTGTCTTTTACTTTTCTGTTGCTTAAACCAAAAACCCCTAAATATTTACCTGTGAGTGTGTGCAGCCTTTTCTTATCCAGTGTCACTTATCAGCACCTTCTGCTCCTCGTTGGGATCGACATCCTTATTTGTCGAAAATATACAACTGATCCCCTAGACTTGTGGGTTATCAAGAATCTTTTATTGGCGCGGTTAACAGGGAAGGCAACCCAACTAAACCTATCAACTTCCCCGCCATCAACGAGCTTTTCTGGCGTCGTTGCCGGGGAGTGTAGCGCTATTGGTAAGTGAAGCCGGTAAGGAAACCTTTATTTTCTGTTGTTACCTTCAGTCCTTATGGACTCTTCTACTGTTGGTTCGTTGATGGTAAGGAGCCGCCCCACGACTGTGGTGGTCACTCCTACCCCTACTGAAATTGTGCCCTATAAAATACCATGTGGTATTATTGATTATGTCTTGGCTAATAGTTATACAGGAGAAGGACATCCAGGAGAACACCTGCTATATTTATCACAATTATGTTCTTTATTTAAGCTTGCAGGTGTAACAATGGAGTTCGTCATGAAGAAACTATTCTCCGTATCACTCAAAGATAAAGCTTCAGATTGGTATAAGCTACTCGATAACTCTGATCTGCTTGAATGGCCAGAGCTTATGTCTCTCTTTTATGCAAAGTTTTATCCTCTTCGTGAAATTCACCAAGACAGGAACTACATCTACAACTTTTGGTCTCGCGACGGAGAGAGCATCGCTCAAGCTTGGGGGAGACTGAAGTCCCTGATGCTCAAATGCCCAAACCATGAGCTCCCCAAGGAAATTATACTTACAAATTTTTATGCCAGTCTTTCTCGTCAGGACAAGGAGATGTTGGATGCCTCCTCTAGCGGGGTATTCCAGACCAGAAGTATGGAAGAAAAATGGGATCTTATAGAAAGGATCCAGAAGAACACTGAAGACTGGGAAATTGATAAAGGTATTGAACCCGCTATAAACTATGAGCATGACTACATTGAGATTTATGTGAAGACTGATTACTTTAATAACTTTTGCTCTAAAATTGGTCTTGATTCCCAGCTAATGATTGACTTTTGCAAGGACTTTGCTTCTCATATTGATTCTTCTAAGAAGGAGAGTCAACATCATAAACCTTTCAAGGAGTCACCTATTGAGATTAATGTTACTGATCCTGTTTTACCTGCAGTTGTGTATGAACAACCTCCTTATCCCTCAAGGATAAAGGAGCACTCTTTTGTTACAGGTATTCTAAACAAAAACGGAAGGAGCACTGACGAACCTGAGGACATGATCAAGGTCAAGACTCAAGTTTCAATGGTCAAGGATCTGGTAATCAGTGATATTGAAGAATCCACTATTAGTTTATGTGTTGTTTCCACTAACATTATCACAGCCAAGAACAAAGGCCCAATTTCAGGTACACCAGTTGTATCTGTCAAAATAGGAGATCATAATTACTATGGGCTATGTGATTTGGGATCTAGCGTCAGCGCTATTCCCTTCACACTTTATCAAGAGATCATGCATGTGATTCAGCCGTGTGAGATCGAGGACATTGATGTCATGATTCATCTTGAAAATAAACAAACAATCTCTCCAGTTGGGATTATGAGAGATGTTGAAGTACTCTGCGGGAAGGTAAAATATCCAACTGACTTTCTTGTACTTGGTTCAGTGCAAGATAGTTTTTGCCCTATTATCTTTTGTAGGCCCTTCCTCAGCACTTGTGGAGCTATAATAGATTGCAAGAAAGGTAAAGTTTCTGTTGAATTCAACGGTGAGCCGTATGAATTTAATTTTTCTAAGTTTTCTAAGAAGCCTCGTGGTACTGACCTGTCAAATAATGACAAAATTATTGAATAAATTGCTTCTATTGCTATTCCTCCTGATGATACTTTGCAGCAATTTATGGAAGACCACGAGAATGACATAAATATGCAGGAGAGGGATGAACTAGAAGACATATTTTTAAGACAAACTCCTATCCTGAAGCACAACCTCCCGGTTGAACGTTTAGGAATCCTCTCGCAACCAAAAGAAGACCTGGTGTTTTATCTAAAACCACTACCCGATACGCTCAAGTATGCTTATTTAGATGAAAAGAAAGTATATCCTGTTATTATCAATTCTAACCTTTCAGGGTATGAAGAAGAGCGATTATTGGAGACACTCCGCAGACACTGAGGTGCTATTGGCTATACTCTTGATGATCTCAAGCGTATTAGTCCATCCATTTGCCAACATACTATCAATCTCGAGCCCGATGCTAAACCAGTTGTTGATCATCAACAACGGTTGAACCCAAAGATGAAGGACGTGGTTAGGACGGGGGTTCTCAAACTTCTAGCCGCAGGTATCATCTTTCCTATAGCTGATAGTAAGTGGGTAAGTCCCGTTCATTGTTTTCCTAAGAAAGGAGGTATGACTGTTGTTCCTAATGATAAAAATGAACTAATACCTCAGAGGACTATTATTGGATATAGAATGTGTATTGATTTCAGGAAGTTGAACAAGGCCACCAGGAAGGACCACTATCCTCTGCCCTTTATTGATCAGATGCTCGAGCGGCTTTCTAAAAACACCCACTTCTGCTATCTTGATGGGTATTCTGGCTTCTCCCAAATTCACGTTAACACCGCGGATCAAGAGAAGACCACCTTTACGTGTCCTTACAGTACTTATGCTTATAGGCGTATGTCTTTTGGTTTGTGTAATGCACCTGCTACTTTTCAGAGGTGTATGTCTGCAATATTTCATGGTTTCTGTGAGGAGATTGTAGAAGTTTTCATGGACACGTTTTCCGTCTATGGAAACTCCTTTGACCACTGTCTCCACAATCTTAATAAAGTTTTGCAGAGATGTGAAGAAACGAATTTGGTGCTCAATTGGGAGAAGTGTCATTTCATGGTTAACGAAGGGATAGTTCTTGGACACAAGATTTCCGAAAGGGGAATTGAAGTGGACAAGGCAAAAAATTGAAGCTATTGAAAGGATGCCCTATCGAAGGGACATCTAAGGTATTCGTAGTTTTCTAGGTCATGCTGGTTTCTATAGAAGATTTATCAAGGACTTTTCTAAGACCTCGAGACCCCTTACCAATCTTCTCTAGAAGGATTCTCCTTTTGTATTTGATGAAGATTGTAAGGAATCTTTTGAAGTTCTTAAGAAAGCCTTGATAACCGCTCCTATAGTACAACCACCTGACTGGAATTTTCCCTTTGAAATTATGTGTGATGCTAGTGATTTTTCTGTTGGAGCTGTTTTAGGACAAAGGGTTGAAAAGAAGTTGAATGTCATCCACTATGCCAGCAAGACACTTGATAGTCCTCAAAAGAATTATGCTACTACCGAGAAGGAATTCTTGGCAGTGGTGTTTGCTTGTGATAAGTTTAGGCAGTATATTGTTGATTCTAAACTTATTATTCATACTGAACATGCTACCATTAAGTATCTTATGCAGAAAAAGGACGCCAAACCAAGAATCATTAGATGGGTACTCCTTCTTCAAGAATTTGTTTTGCAGATTGTCGATAGAAAAGGAGAAGAAAATCCGGTGGCGGATAATCTTTCAAGGATGGAAGATATCCCGCACGATCCTATTCCAGTCAACGACAGTTTCCCAGATGAACAGCTTGCTGTTGTAAAAGTACAATCTCATTCCGACCCTTGGTTTGCAGATTATGCTAATTTTATCATTGCAAAGTTTTTGCCTCCAGGTTTTACATTTCAGCAGAGGAAGCAATTCTTCACGGATTTAAGGCACTACTTTTGGGATGATTCGCATCTTTACAAAGAAGGTGCAGACGGGATCGTAAGAAGGTGTATACCGGAGCACGAGCAGCAGGACATTCTTCGACAATGTCACGATAGTCCCTATGGAGGACATCATGTCGGTGAAAGGACCGCACATAAAGTTTTACAATCAGGTTTTTATTGGCCTACTCTTTTTAAGGACGCCCGAAGGTACGTTTTATCTTGTGATAAGTGTCAGAGAGTTGGTAACATTAGCAGGAGAAATGAGATTCCTATGAATTACTCACTAGTGATCGAACCTTTCGATTGCTGGGGTTTTGATTTTATGGGTCCTTTTCCTCCTTCACACAAGTACAGACACATCTTAGTTTCTGTTGATTATGTAACCAAGTGGGTTGAAGTAATCCCCACTGAGAGTGCTGATCACAAGACATCTTTGAAAATGCTCAAGGATGTAATTTTTCCTAGGTTTGGAGTACCAAGGTACCTCATGACAGAGGGAGGGTCACACTTCACGCATGGAGCTTTTAGGAAAGCTCTAGCCAAGTACGACGTCAATCATAGGATTGCATCACCGTACCACCCTCAAACTAGTGGGCAAGTTGAGCTCACCAATAGGGAGGTCAAGTTGATCTTACAGAAGACAGTAAACAGTTCTAGAAAGGACTGGTCAAAGAAGTTAGGAGATGCTTTATGGGCGTATAGAACTGCTTACAAAAACCCCATGGGCATGTCTCCGTATAAAATGGTCTATGGCAAGGCTTGCCATTTACCATTAGAGTTAGAGCACAAGGCTTTCTGGGCTGTCAGAGAGATAAATGTTGACCCAAAGTTAGCTGGTGAAAAGCTATGACGCCCCCAAAATCAGACCGTGTACAGTAATCATACACACAGGGTACACGACTGAGATTAGGGTGCCACGGTGATAATATCACAGCACAACACTAAACACAAAAGGACAAACAAATATATTACAATAGAGGGGGTCACGCGGACCCGAACATATAAGTTATACAAGCCATAATATCTGAGTACAGACATAGATAGTCAAGTTTTGCCTTAAGAAGGCTAGCACAAATCACATCAGAGATACAGAACGAAAAGGCGAGGCCTCCTGCCTGGAATCCACAGTACTACTCCTGGTCAAGGGGGAACTCGACGTCGTAGTAGGCGCCTCCGAGGTACTCCTGCTCCTGGACTCCAACGTCGGCTGCAGCGGCCGATCAAGCAAAACAGTAAAGGAAATAAAGCAGGTGAGTATCTAGTATACCCGCGAGTCTTACGTCCGCTACTAAGCATTATGCATTGTATCAACGGAATGAAGAGGCTGTATATAGTGGACTGAAGACAGAAATTCAGAGCAAGGGTAAGAAGCTAGGCCTATCGAAGACTAGCATCTTCCGACGGTGTCTTGCAGCATGAGGTAAGAATCAGCCAACAGTTTATATAAAACAGTAAGGTAGCAATGAAGCAGAAGTTGCTGCAACATTGAATAATAATAAGTTGTAATAATTAACAATGCCTCCGAGTTCACCTCCTCGACATCCCTGCAAGGAAAGGAACCCGGAACCATACAGTTTAATAATAGTTTCTAGTGGTAAGATCCAGCTTCAGCAGAAAGTGTCCTGTTACCGTGGACACGGCTATCGATAGATCAATTCTTCCCTGCAGGGGTGCACTTGTGTTACGCTACACGCACGGATCTCCAGGGTGGCGGGAACCTTGTTAGGGAACGTTCCACCGAGGCTATCCGACACTTCATAGCCCATCTTTCAAACTCAACAGAGAGGCCATCCGCCGGTCTAAATCCTAAGTACTCAGGGCCTTGGACCCCAACCCTGACGTACTCCTGCACGGTGCGTGGGTGGCCGGGAAGCCGTAACCAAAAACAACACAGCTCGAGCCAAAGAAGACAGCGCACTTCCCGGCAATCAGCCCGCGGTACTGCTGACGTCTGAAGAGTCCTCAGACGACACTATGAAGCGGAGGAGCCCATACTCGTAATCCCACGGGTAGGTAGTGCGTACATGGCTTGTAGCCAACTCAAGACATTCACTGAACCATTTAGCATTTTAATTAACCTGCGTGACAACCGTTATCGTTGCCGCGACTTAACCGACCCGCGGACAACGACAGCAGCGAGGACCACCAGTACATCGGTGCCTGCCCTGTCGTCCCACCGAGTCACTGCGGTTACCGACAAGGTGAACCGTCTCCTTACCTTGTCTCGCGTGTGCTCCTGGAGGAGCTCGACTTTCGTGGTTTGGTAACTCTCGCGGCCAACGATCAGGGGCCAAGCACACCGGTACACTGGTCGTGCCCTCCCTGTCGTCCCGTCGCAATACCTCTCGCAGGCACCGTTGGGTCGCCCGACTTCTTACCTGAAGGACAACCGTTTCCAGTACCCTATGGCAGTAAGACAAAGTCAGCCTCGAGTGGAGTACAAGGATTACTCCTTGATAGCTCACACTTGAGGTGACTAGGCATAACCCAGGTAGGGGCCTTAGACGGAGTCTGCATTGTACCGTACCTGTGCAGTTATAATATTTATATCCGCGTTCACTTCCCTGAGTGATCACGGCCCTCTATCTAATCCTAGCTAACAATGCGCAGGGTCCACTGCTGAATAATGCATAATAATAATAATAATAGGCAGCATCGGATAAAGGAAGGCACATCAAGGGGCGACAAAAATCAGGCTATGGAGTTGAATAGGATTGTAATCGTAGCAGCAGCAGTAACAATGCCTAGTGCAAGAATAGTACGGAAAGATAGGCGATATCTGGGGAAGAGAATGGCTCTGCTTGCCTGCAAGCTCGACGGTAGTAGTAGGGTCGTCGACGACGTAGTCGTACTCAGCAGCGGTGTAGTCGACGGCAGTAGCGGGGTCTACCGGAGATTAAAGGGGGAAGAAAACAATAAATACACAACAATAATAGCAATACAAATGCAAGACATAACAGATGAAATGTAAACGGAGTTCTATCGCAGTGTAATGCAATATGCTCGGAGCGGGAATTCATCTGAGGATGAACTGCCGGCTCCGGGTGATTACCGGACAGGGTGTCCGGAGGGGGAAGGATCAAGCCAGAGGTGTCGTGGTTACCGGAACAACATAAGAGGGGTGTATCCGTGCTATTTGAACCGTTCCGGACAACCTTCGTGTTCGGAATAAATTCATCCGGGCACTCTAACAGTACCGGACAATTTATCGGACAGGCGGTCCGGAGGGGGAATGTTCGACGTTCGTAGTGTTAGAGGGGTGTGGTAGACATACGGATAGCGTATTCGTATTCGTTGTATTTTTCTGATCAACTTTAATGTAAAAATTTTGAATCCGAGTTACGGTTTAAAAGTTATTGAATTTCAAAGTTTTAAATCATTTTAAATGATTTTCTGGATTTTCTTTTATTATTTATTTAAACATTATCCAAAACATTATCCACAACATTATCCAGAACAGTGCTGACATGTGGGACCCGCATGTCAGCCTCTGTTATTTATAAAACATTTTATAAAATTCAGAAATTGCCTCTGGACCCGCATGTCAGTGATTAAATTTTAATTAATTGGATTAACCTAAATCATTAAGTTAATTAATTAGAGGGGACCCACCTGTCAGTGACCTAAACTCTTACTAATAGTTTTGTTATTTTTAACCGGTGCTTAAGTGGGATGGGACCCACATGTCAGTGACTATTAGGGGTGAGATTAACCCCTAATCAACTGGCTGACACCGGGGTCCCACCTGGCAACCTCACCGGAACCTCACCGGAGGCTCGCCGGCGGCGAGGTCGAGCTAGCCCTCGATTCCGAGCGCCGTTGGAGGCGCCGCTGGTGGCAGTCGACGGAGAGCTCGAATCCGCGTCGATTTGGAGTGGTCTCGCGAGCTGGGACGCACGGAGGTGAGCGCATCTTCATCAATGGCGGCGAAGGTCGTCGGGCTCCAATGGCGAATGCATATACGGGTCGAACTCGAGCTAGCTACTGGTCCAAATCGAGCATACGCAACACGGGGGACCTACTGGTGCACTTGGCGTGGACTGGGACGAACCAAAACGACGACTCCGACGACGTGCCACGGCGGCCGGAGCAAGCGAGTTAGGAGAGAAGGCTACGGCGTTATCGGGACTCATCGGGCGGTTGGGGGTGGTGAGGGTGCTCACCACGAACGCGTCGGAGTTGGCAGCGGGCTCGGGGACGTCGTGGTGGCGCCGGATTTCCTCCGCGATGCCGCGGCGACCGGAGTTGGGGGAGATGACCGTGTGCTCGGGGTGGAGGCTCCCGGCTTGAATTCGTCGCAGTAGTTGACGTAATCGACGACGGCGCACCCGGTGGACACGTCTTCGAGGGCTAGGGAGCTTGCCGGCTGCGAGTGGGCGCGGTCATGGCGACGGCGAGCTCGGGCGGACCTTTCCCTGGCGATGGCGAGAGGAGGAGGAGGGGAAGGAGAGGGTGAGCGCGTCCAGGAGGTCGAGGGCTTCATCCTTATCGCGACAGCGGCGGCTGGGAGCAGTTGGAGGGCGGGGCCGGGCTGGCAGCGGCGCGTCCACGACGGCCGGCCGTACGGGAGCAGTTGGGGCAGGTGAGGGAGGAAGAAGACAAAGGAAGCGGGCTGGGCTGAGGTGGGCCTCGCCCCAGGCGAGGTTTAAGTGTTTTTCCCATTTTCTGGTTTTCTGTTTATTTAAATTCTTTTCCGTAATTGACTTGTTAACCCTAGCATTTTTGAAAAATATAATTGGTGTTTGTAAATTAGTTTTATATATTACTGAGGTGCCACAAAAAGTTGTGCAGCAAAATAAATTCATTAGGTATTTCTTTTAAATATTAAATGCCCAAAGTAGGGGTTTTAACCTACTGTTTGAATTGTTTACAATTTTCTATAACTCCAAAAATTACCAAAGTTGGTCCAACATGATTATAATGATTTTAGGTAATTTACAAAAATGGTTCCATGATTTTTGGAACAACTTTATTTGAGCACTTTTGTTTTATTTTCCATTTGAGGTTGTTTCATCTAGGGTTTGATTTCTTGATGAGCAAAATGCATTGGGCTTTGTGTTTTGATTACCAACCAGCATGGTTTGGATGGAGCAGAAGCAAAGTTTGATTAGGGACAGGGGATAACAGTGCTTAACAAACAGTGATAGTCAACAGTGATGATGATTACTGTTACAAGCATCTGAGGGTGTTACAAATCTCCCCCACTACAAGAATTCTCGTCCCGAGAATTTAAGTGGTAGCGAGGAAAAGATCGGGGTATTCATCGCGAAGGCGATCTTCGCGTTCCCAAGTGGCTTCATCTTCAGAATGATTCGACCACTGAACCTTGAGGAACTTGACGGTCTTGTTGCGGGTTCGACGCTCAGACTGATCGAGAATGCGGCTCGGATGTTCTCGATAAGTCAAGTCTTGTTGCAGCTCGATCATATCATGCTGCACTTCGCGGATAGGATCCTTGAAGCAGCGACGGAGTTGCGACACATGGAAGACATCATGGACCTGGGAGAGGTTCGGCGGCAATTCCAACCGGTATGCCACGGGTCCACTCCTGGAAAGGATACGGAACGGGCCAATGTAGCGAGGAGCCAACTTGCCCTTGATACCGAAGCGATGAGTGCCCCTCATGGGAGTGACGCGGAGGTATGCGTATTCACCAGGTTGATACTCCATTTCACGGTGTTTGCGGTCATAGTTGCTCTTCTGGCGAGACTGAGCGGCCTTCAAATGTTCACGGATGACGTGAACTTGGTCTTCAGCCTGCTGAATAATATCCGGGCCAATGAGTGCACGTTCCCCAGTTTCTGACCAACTCAGAGGGGTCCGACACTTACGTCCATAGAGAACTTCATAGGGTGCCATCTTCAGACTAGCGTGGTAGCTATTGTTGTACGAGAATTCAGCAAATGGAAGAGATTCCTCCCATTTCTTGCCGAAGGAGATGACACAAGCTCGAAGCATATCTTCAAGTATTTGATTGACGCGTTCGACTTGGCCCTGTGACTGGGGGTGATAAGCGGTGCTGAGGTGCAGAGTAGTCCCCAGAGCTTCTTGGAAACTCCGCCAATATCTTGAGGTGAAAAGGCTGCCACGATCTGAACTGATCTCCAACGGAATACCGTGGAGCGACACGATTTGGGCGATATACAATTCCGCTAACTGAGCCGCCGTGATCTTCTCCTTGACTGGTATAAAGTGAGCAACTTTGGAGAACCGGTCGATGACGACAAAGATAGCATCGTTACCTTTCTGTGATCGGGGAAAACCGGTGACGAAGTCCATCTGAACTTTGTCCCACTTCCATACAGGGATTTCAGGTGGTTGTAGTTTTCCAGAGGGTTTTTGATGTTCCCCCTTGGCGCGACGACAAACGTCACATTCAGAAACATATCGGGCAATGTCTTGCTTCATGTTAGGCCACCAGAATTGCTGACGAATGTCTTGGTACATCTTGGTGCTCCCAGGATGAATGGACAACGGGGTATCGTGAGCCGCTTTCATGACCTTCGGGGTCATATCCAGGTTCTCATGCCTGCCCTTGCTGTGAGTAACCACTAAACGGTTCTGGTAGAACGCCGCACCATTGCTATCAAGGGTGAAGGGTGAGGGTCTCCCATTGGCGATATCGCGCTTAATCTTGTGTACGAAATCATCATAGAACTGTATACACTTGACGGATTTGACGAGATCCGGTTCAATGACCAGGTTATTTGCACAACCTTGAGGAACAATCTCGAGGTTCAACTTTTGAAAATCTTCATACAGAGGTGGTTGTTCTAGCTGCACCTCAAGTTCACTACAGTAAGCTTTACGGCTCAGGGCATCAGCCATCACATTAGCTTTGCCAGGGGTGTAATGAATATCCATGTTAAAATCGGCTATTGTCTCGAGCCATCGTTGTTGACGAAGATTCAGGTCTGGCTGAGTAAACAAGTACTTCAGGCTTTGGTGGTCGGTGTAGATCTCGCAACGATTACCAACGAGGTAATGTCGCCACAGCTTTAATGCATAAATTACTGCTGCCAATTCGAGATCATGTGTTGGGTATTTGTCCTCGTGAGTACGCAATTGACGAGAGCCATAAGCAATCACCTTGCGTTCTTGCAATAGGACACAGCCTAATCCTTGACGAGACGCGTCGCAATATATCACGAAGTCCTTCTGAGTATCAGGGGGAGCAAGCACCGGGGGAGAAGTTAGCTTGTCCTTGAGGGCTTGAAAACTTTCTTGACATTTATCTGTCCACTCAAACTTGACGCCTTTGTGAAGTAGATTAGTTAGAGGCCTGGAAATCTTGGAGAAATTCTCGACGAAACGGCGGCAATAGCTAGCGAGCCCGAGGAAACTGCGGACTTGCTTGACGGTCTTGGGAGGAGTCCAGTCAAGAATAGCCTGGATACGTTCTGGGGTGACGGCAATGCCATCCTTGGAAATCACATGTCCAAGGTAGGTTACTTCGGGAAGCCAGAACTCACACTTAGAAAACTTAGCATAGAGTTTGTGTTCTCGTAGCTTCTCCAGTATAAGACGAAGATGTCCAGCATGTTCTTCTTCATTCTTGGAATATATCAATATATCATCCAGATAAACCACGACGAACTGGTCGAGGTACTCCATGAAAATATAATTCATCAATCTGGAGAAGGTGGCTGGAGCATTGGTTAAGCCAAAGGACATGACGGTGTACTCGTATGAACCATAGCGAGTAATGAAGGCAGTCTTCGGAATATCCTCATCACGGACCCGGATTTGGTGATAACCCAACCTCAAGTCGAGTTTAGAAAACACCTTAGATCCGGCAAGTTGATCATACAGATCATTGATCCGAGGAAGTGGGTATTTGTTCTGGATGGTGGCTTGGTTAATGGGCCGATAATCTTGGACCAGTCGGTTTGTCCCATCGCTCTTCTTGACAAAGAGCGAAGGTGCTCCCCAAGCTGAGGAACTGGGGCGAATGAATCCTTTCTGAAGTGCCTTGTCGATTTCCTCCTTAAGTTCAAGGAGTTCATGTGGCGGCATCTTGTAAGGACGCTTGGCAATAGGAACAGTGCCCGGCTTCAAGTCGATGACGAATTCAACTTCTCTGATCGGGGGTATTCCCGGCAGTTCTTCTGGGAAGACGTCAGGAAAATCGCGAACGACTGGAACGGTCTCGATGCCTTCGAGGGGGGCGACATTCAAAGCATTCACCATAAATATATGTGTTTCGGCATCACGGGAAACTCGAGTGGTGTGGTTAACAATCCCGCCGAAGGGGTGTAAAAGACGGACAGAGCTGGTGCCACAGTACAGTGCGGCATCGTGAACTTTCAACCAATCCATTCCCAGGATGAGGTCTATGGTGGAGGTTTTTAGGATGATGGGGGACACAAGGAATATAATCCCTTCGACGTCAATGGTGACATCGTGTACCATCATGGAGGTTTGGCAACGGCCTCCAGGGGTGCGAACCATCATCGATGGGTTCATCTTCTCAAACGTAATGTTACGCGATAATGCAAATGCTTCCGACATGAATGAATGCGATGCTCCTGTATCAAATAAAACAGTAGCAGGTGCGGAATTAACGAGAAGGGTACCCATCACGGTAGCGGGTTGTTGCTGAGCTTCTTCAACATTGATGTTGTAAGCATGTCCGCGAGCATGAGCAGCAGACCTAGTATTATAGTTGGGGGTCCTGTTGTTGCCACGGCCATTTCCACGGCCAGCGGGGTGAACTACCAGTTGCTTCTGTTTCTGGGGGCACTCTCTAGAAAAATGCCCTGGTTGGCGGCACGTGAAGCATAATCCATCCTGAGGACGAAGGGGTGTAGCATTGGGTGGTGCAGGCAGAGCTCTTGGCATCTGCGGTGGCGGAGGCAGACGGGGTGCTGCATAAGACGGCCTTGGAGCAGGGACAGCTAAATGAGTCACACTGGTAGGGAGCCAGATACGACGCTTCTGCGTTGCGCCCGAAGATGAGCCAACGTCACGGTAGCGCTTCAGAGAGTTCTTATGCTCCATCTGGGCAGTCTCGACGGTGATAGCCTTGTTCACCATGGTGGCGAAGTTGGCGAAATCATGAACGGCAAGAGCGAGCCTGAGTTCTGGGTTGAGGCCACGACGGAACTTCTGCTGCCTGCGAGCATCAGTGGTGATCTCTCCCTCCGCATACCGAGAGAGGTTGAGGAACTCGCGTTGATAGGCTTCAACAGTCATATCGCCCTGAGTGAGGTTACGGAATTCTTCCGCCTTGCGATCCATGATCCCCTGAGGAATGTAGCGGGCGCGGAAAGCAGACTGAAATTCATCCCAAGTGATGACTTCTTCGACTGGCAGGGAACGCTTGTGGGTGCTCCACCACTGAGCAGCGGCGCCTTTCAGATGATAAGACGCAAAGTTCACATAGTCGGCTCGATCGACATTAGCAGACTCCAGCTCGTGAGTGATGTCGCGCAGCCAGTCATCAGCATCCAGCGGCTGAATAGTGTTGCGGAACATGGTGGGGTTGAGGCGGGTGAAGTCGTGCAGAGTCACGGTGGCATGCTGATGGTGGTGCCCATTCTGATTCGGCTGGGGGAACTGAGCCATGATATTCTGCATGAACTGACGGTTCATCTCGAACTGCTGCATCATCGCGGCCATGTAATCCGGCGGCGGAGGTGGGTCGTTGGCAGCACGACCACGACCACGACCACCACGACCAGCCATCCTGCTAGAATTTAACAGGGGTATTTCAGCGATGAAAATTTAACGAGATACCGGAATTAAGCCTGAAGTAAAACGACAACGTAAAGGAGGCGCAGATATATAAAGGAGTAGTCATATAAGACTTACACATGCGCACACCGAATCAATCGAAAATCGGGCAGCGTAACGTCGTAGAAATTAAGGAAAAAGGACTCTCTAGGCGGCGCGCAGACCGCGGTAAGGATTACACGACGCGACATAGATTCCACTATGTCAATCACGCCGCAAGAAAACTGTTGGTCACAGGAGTTGATGCCAGAGAACGCGCGGCCTGCCCAGAATGAGAATGGGATCCGCGGTCTGGGATCTGGCGTACGACGCCTGCAACACGACTCAATCAATGGGGGATGCACCAGAAAACTCCGGGTGGAATCAAGAGAACGTGATCCTAATGTCAGCTTTTCTAAAAATTACCAGCAAGGATAAGAGAGCAGATTCCCAGAGCATAGGTAAGGAGAAAAGGATCCTAATACCATAGATATCACACGTAGTGACATCGATGTGGGCCCGTAAGCCAAATATTAAGTTAGCAAAATAGTTTTTCATAGTCTAGACTCAACTTCGACCAGGTAATGGTGGGGTGGCTTCCTACAGGCAGTCGGCTCTGATACCAACTTGTGACGCCCCCAAAATCAGACCGTGTACAGTAATCATACACACAGGGTACACGACTGAGATTAGGGTGCCACGGTGATAATATCACAGCACAACACTAAACACAAAAGGATAAACAAATATATTACAATAGAGGGGGTCACGCGGACCCGAACATATAAGTTATACAAGCCATAATATCTGAGTACAGACATAGATAGTCAAGTTTTGCCTTAAGAAGGCTAGCACAAATCACATCAGAGATACAGAACGAAAAGGCGAGGCCTCCTGCCTGGAATCCACAGTACTACTCCTGGTCAAGGGGGAACTCGACGTCGTAGTAGGCGCCTCCGAGGTACTCCTGCTCCTGGGCTCCAACGTCGGCTGCAGCGGCCGATCAGGCAAAACAGTAAAGGAAATAAAGCAGGTGAGTATCTAGTATACCCGCGAGTCTTACGTCCGCTACTAAGCATTATGCATTGTATCAACGGAATGAAGAGGCTGTATATAGTGGACTGAAGACAGAAATTCAGAGCAAGGGTAAGAAGCTAGGCCTATCGAAGACTAGCATCTTCCGACGGTGTCTTGCAGCATGAGGTAAGAATCAGCCAACAGTTTATATAAAACAGTAAGGTAGCAATGAAGCAGAAGTTGCTGCAACATTGAATAATAATAAGTTGTAATAATTAACAATGCTTCCGAGTTCACCTCCTCGACATCCCCGCAAGGAAAGGAACCCGGAACCATACAGTTTAATAATAGTTTCTAGTGGTAAGATCCAGCTTCAGCAGAAAGTGTCCTGTTACCGTGGACACGGCTATCGATAGATCAATTCTTCCCTGCAGGGGTGCACTTGTGTTACGCTACACGCACGGATCTCCAGGGTGGCGGGAACCTTGTTAGGGAACGCTCCACCGAGGCTATCCGACACTTCATAGCCCATCTTTCAAACTCAACAGAGAGGCCATCCGCCGGTCTAAATCCTAAGTACTCAGGGCCTTGGACCCCAACCCTGACGTACTCCTGCACGGTGCGTGGGTGGCCGGGAAGCCGTAACCAAAAACAACACAGCTCGAGCCAAAGAAGACAGCGCACTTCCCGGCAATCAGCCCGCGGTACTGCTGACGTCTGAAGAGTCCTCGGACGACACTATGAAGCGGAGGAGCCCATACTCGTAATCCCACGGGTAGGTAGTGCGTACATGGCTTGTAGCCAACTCAAGACATTCACTGAACCATTTAGCATTTTAATTAACCTGCGTGACAACCGTTATCGTTGCCGCGACTTAACCGACCCGCGGACAACGACAGCAGCGAGGACCACCAGTACATCGGTGCCTGCCCTGTCGTCCCACCGAGTCACTGCGGTTACCGACAAGGTGAACCGTCTCCTTACCTTGTCTCGCGTGTGCTCCTGGAGGAGCTCGACTTTCGTGGTTTGGTAACTCTCGCGGCCAACGATCAGGGGCCAAGCACACCGGTACACTGGTCGTGCCCTCCCTGTCGTCCCGTCGCAATACCTCTCGCAGGCACCGTTGGGTCGCCCGACTTCTTACCTGAAGGACAACCGTTTCCAGTACCCTATGGCAGTAAGACAAAGTCAGCCTCGAGTGGAGTACACGGATTACTCCTTGATAGCTCACACTTGAGGTGACTAGGCATAACCCAGGTAGGGGCCTTAGACGGAGTCTGCATTGTACCGTACCTGTGCAGTTATAATATTTATATCCGCGTTCACTTCCCTGAGTGATCACGGCCCTCTATCTAATCCTAGCTAACAATGCGCAGGGTCCACTGCTGAATAATGCATAATAATAATAATAGGCAGCATCGGATAAAGGAAGGCACATCAAGGGGCGACAAAAATCAGGCTATGCAGTTGAATAGGATTGTAATCGTAGGAGCAGCAGTAACAATGCCTAGTGCAAGAATAGTACGGAAAGATAGGCGATATCTGGGGAAGAGAATGGCTCTGCTTGCCTGCAAGCTCGACGGTAGTAGTAGGGTCGTCGACGACGTAGTCGTACTCAGCAGCGGTGTAGTCGACGGCAGTAGCGGGGTCTACCGGAGATTAAAGGGGGAAGAAAAAAAAAATACACAACAATAATAGCAATACAAATGCAAGACATAACAGATGAAATGTAAACGGGGTTCTATCGCAGTGTAATGCAATATGCTCGGAGCGGGAATTCATCTGAGGATGAACTGCCGGCTCCGGGTGATTACCGGACAGGGTGTCCGGAGGGGGAAGGATCAAGCCGGAGGTGTCGTGGTTACCGGAACAACATAAGAGGGGTGTATCCGTGCTATTTGAACCATTCCGGACAACCTTCGTGTTCGGAATAAATTCATCCGGGCACTCTAACAGTACCGGACAATTTATCGGACAGGCGGTCCGGAGGGGGAATGTTCGACGTTCGTAGTGTTAGAGGGGTGTGGTAGACATACGGATAGCGTATTCGTATTCGTTGTATTTTTCTGATCAACTTTCATGTATAAAGTTTTTGAATCCGAGTTACGGTTTAAAAGTTATTGAATTTCAAAGTTTTAAATCATTTTAAATGATTTTCTGGATTTTCTTTTATTATTTATTTAAACATTATCCAAAACATTATCCACAACATTATCCAGAACAGTGCTGACATGTGGGACCCGCATGTCAGCCTCTGTTATTTATAAAACATTTTATAAAATTCAGAAATTGCCTCTGGACCCGCATGTCAGTGATTAAATTTTAATTAATTGGATTAACCTAAATCATTAAGTTAATTAATTAGAGGGGACCCACCTGTCAGTGACCTAAACTCTTACTAATAGTTTTGTTATTTTTAACTGGTGCTTAAGTGGGATGGGACCCACATGTCAGTGACTATTAGGGGTGAGATTAACCCCTAATCAACTGGCTGACACCGGGGTCCCACCTGGCAGCCTCACCGGAACCTCACCGGAGGCTCGCCGGCGGCGAGGTCGAGCTAGCCCTCGATTCCGAGCGCCGTTGGAGGCGCCGCTGGTGGCAGTCGACGGAGAGCTCGAATCCGCGTCGATTTGGAGTGGTCTCGCGAGCTGGGACGCACGGAGGTGAGCGCATCTTCATCAATGGCGGCGAAGGTCGTCGGGCTCCAATGGCGAATGCATATACGGGTCGAACTCGAGCTAGCTACTGGTCCAAATCGAGCATACGCAACACGGGGGACCTACTGGTGCACTTGGCGTGGACTGGGACGAACCAAAACGACGACTCCGACGACGTGCCACGGCGGCCGGAGCAAGCGAGTTAGGAGAGAAGGCTACGGCGTTATCGGGACTCATCGGGCGGTTGGGGGTGGTGAGGGTGCTCACCACGAACGCGTCGGAGTTGGCAGCGGGCTCGGGGACGTCGTGGTGGCGCCGGATTTCCTCCGCGATGCCGCGGCGACCGGAGTTGGGGGAGATGACCGTGTGCTCGGGGTGGAGGCTCCCGGCTTGAATTCGTCGCAGTAGTCGACGTAATCGACGACGGCGCACCCGGTGGACACGTCTTCGAGGGCTAGGGAGCTTGCCGGCTGCGAGTGGGCGCGGTCATGGCGACGGCGAGCTCGGGCGGACCTTTCCCTGGCGATGGCGAGAGGAGGAGAAGGGGAAGGAGAGGGTGAGCGCGTCCAGGAGGTCGAGGGCTTCATCCTTATCGCGACAGCGGCGGCTGGGAGCAGTTGGAGGGCGGGGCCGGGCTGGCAGCGGCGCGTCCACGACGGCCGGCCGTACGGGAGCAGTTGGGGCAGGTGAGGGAGGAAGAAGACAAAGGAAGCGGGCTGGGCTGAGGTGGGCCTCGCCCCAGGCGAGGTTTAAGTGTTTTTCCCATTTTCTGGTTTTCTGTTTATTTAAATTCTTTTCCGTAATTGACTTGTTAACCCTAGCATTTTTGAAAAATATAATTGGTGTTTGTAAATTAGTTTTATATATTACTGAGGTGCCACAAAAAGTTGTGCAGCAAAATAAATTCATTAGGTATTTCTTTTAAATATTAAATGCCCAAAGTAGGGGTTTTAACCTACTGTTTGAATTGTTTACAATTTTCTATAACTCCAAAAATTACCAAAGTTGGTCCAACATGATTATAATGATTTTAGGTAATTTACAAAAATGGTTCCATGATTTTTGGAACAACTTTATTTGAGCACTTTTGTTTTATTTTCCATTTGAGGTTGTTTCATCTAGGGTTTGATTTCTTGATGAGCAAAATGCATTGGGCTTTGTGTTTTGATTACCAACCAGCATGGTTTGGATGGAGCAGAAGCAAAGTTTGATTAGGGACAGGGGATAACAGTGCTTAACAAACAGTGATAGTCAACAGTGATGATGATTACTGTTACAAGCATCTGAGGGTGTTACAAATCTCCCCCACTACAAGAATTCTCGTCCCGAGAATTTAAGTGGTAGCGAGGAAAAGATCGGGGTATTCATCGCGAAGGCGATCTTCGCGTTCCCAAGTGGCTTCATCTTCAGAATGATTCGACCACTGAACCTTGAGGAACTTGACGGTCTTGTTGCGGGTTCGACGCTCAGACTGATCGAGAATGCGGCTCGGATGTTCTCGATAAGTCAAGTCTTGTTGCAGCTCGATCATATCATGCTGCACTTCGCGGATAGGATCCTTGAAGCAGCGACGGAGTTGCGACACATGGAAGACATCATGGACCTGGGAGAGGTTCGGCGGCAATTCCAACCGGTATGCCACGGGTCCACTCCTGGAAAGGATACGGAACGGGCCAATGTAGCGAGGAGCCAACTTGCCCTTGATACCGAAGCGATGAGTGCCCCTCATGGGAGTGACGCGGAGGTATGCGTATTCACCAGGTTGATACTCCATTTCACGGTGTTTGCGGTCATAGTTGCTCTTCTGGCGAGACTGAGCGGCCTTCAAATGTTCACGGATGACGTGAACTTGGTCTTCAGCCTGCTGAATAATATATACAAAGACTCACGAAGAACATGTTGCAGCCAGTTTCAGACTCCGGTAGGAGCAGAATATGAAAAGGTATGAATTATGGTAAGAAAACACCGCGAACGTCAATAAAAGTTTACTTTTCAAAGTTTTTGAAAAATTAGGAAAATTCCAAGCCCGAGTGGAGCCGGAGAGGAGCTCCAGGGGGCCCAGGAGGCCTCCTGGCGCGGCCCCCCTCCTGGCCGCGCCAGGCACCCTCCAGGGTGCCCAGGACTCCGACTCCGACTCCACCTAGGCTTGAAACCTTCCTTCTGTTGCAGAAATTTTTGCTATATATTTTCCCGGATAGTCCCGGCACTGTATCTCTCGATTTCGCGTGTTTTCTTCTCGAGCTATTTCTCCCAGGACTAAAAGTTGATTAGTAGAGATGTCTTCTTGTGGCTTGAGCGGAGAGGACTTCTTGGGATGGCGTCTACGTCAAGTCCAGAAGGATCTTAATCAAGGGAAGCATGTTGATTGGGCTACCGAAGAAGAAACTGCCGCAATACAAGCGGAGATGGAGCGCTTCGTGAGAGAGGAAGTCAAGACTATCACTGCCCAACAACAAGGAGGTTCAAGCAATCCCATCATGGTGTGGGAGAGAAACACGCTCCACTTTAAACTAGAACACATCATAGGATTTTCATGCTTATCTTTCTTTTTGTTGTGTGTTCATTATCTTTTCGTAGCTGCTGTCATGTTTAGCTCTTAGTTTTCATGTTTATCTTTTTCAAGAGCTTTTGTTCAGTTTTTTGCTGGAACTTTATTTAGTTTTCATGTTTTTCTTTTTTAGAGAGTTGGTTGTTGCACTGAGTTGTGTCTTGACTTAAAGTAGGTAATTGAGGTTGCTATTCAATTATTGTATTAACTTGCAATAGTTTTGAGGTATTGTTGTGAGTAATGTTTGAACTTTTGGTGTCAAGAGCTCTAGCCTATTAGATGTCATATTTTGGGAAATCCGTGTCTGTTTTCAAAAACTACAAAAACTAGTTGAGAACTCTAGCTATTAGACGGATCACTAATCTTTGGAGGGATCAGATATTAGAGTACACTCACGTACCATGAGTCGAGGATGCGCAAGGATAACCAAACCCCCATACACTCCTCCTTGGGGTACTTGTCTCTTTGTGAACCTCCTGATTAGATTGAGAGTTACCGATAATAAGTGCATGAGTTATTCGGACTAATGTAAGTATTGAAAGTTGACACTTCCACCTCGTCATATTTGCTAGCCTCTTTGGAACCGTGCATTGCAATCTTCTCACTCCGAGAGTTGGCGTCCACCTCTCCAGTGCATCCAAACCCTTGGCATGATACCCTCTGTCATCATAAACCTCCTTATATCTTTCCTCAAAACAACCACCATACCTACCTATCAAGGCATTTCCATAGCCTTTCTGAGATAAATTGCCATGAAATATCCACCTTCTCATGACTTGATCTTCATGTCATACATGTTCCTTCTACACTGGCGGAGGCATAACTTTGCATACATCATGATAGCATCTTCTTTATGTTGATTACTTTTGTAAAGTGTGAGAGATCTCCTATACTCCTTGTAAAATAGAGTGTTTCCCTTAAGTAAGGAAAAGATCCCAAAGAGGACAAAATCTAAAAGATCCCAAAGAGGACAAATGAGAGAGAAATAGAAAGAGCCATTGAGGCCACCAAAAACTAAAAAAATAAAAAAGAGAAAACAAGAGAGAAGGGGGCAACACTACTATTACTTTTGAGAGATCCACACTCGTACTCCCTCTTATACCTTGTCCTCCATAGAGATGATCACATATGCATATAGCTATGTGGGGAACTTTACACTATAGAACTTGGCTTGTATATTCCAATGATGAGCCTCCTCAAATGAGCTAGAGGTCTTCGCGAGCAAGCAAGTTGGATGCACCCCCACTAGTTCCATTGGAGAGCTTTCCATAGCTCGTATGTGCATCCGTTGCATGGCAATCCCTACTCCTCACATCATATCTATCATTTTGATTTCTCTCGCCTATAATTTTCCTCATTGATGTGAGCCTTTCACAACTTTTTGTCTTCCTACTCCACCATCTCTCTCTCTCTGTGCCATCCTAAGTGTCAAGTTTCGTGCTTACGCCCATCCATTGCATGAGTGCTCAAAATATCGAAATGGAGTGGATCAGTTTGACTTGTACCTGGCTAGTGGTATGGGGACGAGTCAATATAAGATTCCAAAGAAGATTAAGTGTGAAACTTTAGTAGATTTAGTTCTCAACAAAATAAATATTTTTCTCTCTCATATTCTCACCCCCCACTTCTTGCACGCAAACACCATTTGGAGACATTCGAGTCACGGACGGCGAGAGCTCTTGCACCTTTATGTTCTTATGTTGCTTGTTTCAATGCTAATATAGACTCTTGCTTGTTATGACTTGAATTTAATTACATGCCTTACTTGCTTTACTTAAAAGTCATTTTATGGTTGGTAGCATGTCACCACAGAAATTATGCTTGTTATCATTTACCTACTCGAGGACGAGCAGAAATTAAGCTTGGGGATGTTGATACGTCCGAAACGCATCTATAATTTCTGCTTGCTCCATGCATGTTTTGCGTGATATTTCTATGCTTTTGATACACTTTCATACACTTTTGATCATATTTCGACTAAGCTATTAAGACAGTGCACCCCAGTGCCAGTTTCTGTTTTCTTCTGTCTTTTCATTTCAGGTTTTCCCATCACGTAAAATGCTAGAAAAATTCCGGGAAAAATATTAAAAAAATCAGCGTACCGAAAGCTTCCAGACGCCCGAACGGGGGCTAGAGGGGCCCCACATGGTGCCCAGGTGGCCAGGGGGCATGGCCTAGGGTGGGGCCACGCCGGGAGGACCGCCTGGACTCCTGGTGGCCCCCTGGCTGCCCCCTTCTCCTATATTTACCGCGTCCTCCGAAACCCCTGAGGACAGAACCCTTTTTCGCGATCTCGCCTCTGTTCCGCCGCCACCACGCTTCCAATATAGGGAGCACCAGAAGACGTTTTCCCGGCACCCTGCCGGAGGGAGGATTGACCTCCGGGAGCTTCTCCACCACCATGGATACTTCCCAGATGAGCCGTGAGTAGTCCACCTTGGACCATGGGTGCATGATAAGATCTATGTGATGTCCTCTCACCCTCTTTGTTCTTCATGGATTAGACCTTGTGAGCTTCCCTACATGATCAAGGCACATATGTAATTCTTTCTGCGGGTGCTATGTTGAGTTTTCTGGGATCCAGTGGATTATGAGACTATGTTCAGATTGTGATGAGTAATATATTTGGTTATTCTCTTTTATATTTTTTTCTTGAGTAATTCTTGCATGTTCTCCATTGTTGATTATTGTTTTGGCCAAGTAGTAGGTAGTAACTCCAAGAGGGAGCGTTATTCATGATTGTGGGTTCATGCCCCCCGATGACTAGCTTGAGTGATAGAAACATGAGTCTAGGGGAAGTGTTGTTGCCACAAAGGGGAAAACAATGATGCTTGTAAGCGCGGTTGCAAGGATTGTTTACTTTACACAGATTTCTTTTAATGCAGCTCTGTCGCTTTGGGTTTACACTTTGGGTGGGACTCGCAACTTAATACCAGCAGATGTTCTGGATAGATATCTCAAGGTGGATGATTAGGAGTAGATGCATATGGGATGGAGATGGATGGTTGGGATGAGGGTGAACATGTAATAGATTTTAACACGGGGCAAGGCACACAGAAAAGAAAGGATCATCTAGGCAAATATAACACATTAGGCATGTATACCGTAGGTAGTTGTGCGTGCTTTCAATAAGAACTTGCACACCATCTTTTGTCCTACCATCCCGCTACGAACGGGGCCAAAAGGAACTTATGGAGATTAAGGTGCTCCTGTCAAAGAGCACCAGAACAAAGAATTAACATTCAATGGATACATGAAATCCTCAAATTATAGTCCATCCCCTTTGGTGTCCCAAGCTGTCACCTTTGGGATCACCGGTTCCGAGGTGCATACAACTCATAGATAGGATCAAGAACACAAATAAACTCATGAAAACACAAGTGGTTCAGATATGAAAACATGGCACTCGGGCCCAAAGTGACAAGAATTAAGAGCAAAAAGTTGTAGCAAAGATGATAAACACCAAAGTAGATGATAGGCAACATGCCCCCAACAATCTGACGAACTATTACAAGATCTAACTCATCCAATCCCTACCATCCCCTTTGCCTACGGCAGGGAATTACTCACACATGAAAGGAGAAGTCATGAAGGGATGATGGATTGGTGATGACGATGACGATGGCGATGATCTCCCCTCACCGGAGGCCAAAACAACCTCTAGATTATCCCTCCCGAAGAAGAACAGAGGTTGGCGGCGGCTCCGCGACAGAAACTGGTAAAACGACTTCTGTTCTGTGGTTTCCTCGCGACGGGAATAAATAGGGGGCTTGGTAGGGCACCAGAGGGGAAGGACCCACACAGGCGGCCTCCCGGCGCGACCAGGGCTGGGACTGCACCAGCAGGGCGCCTGGGACCCCCTGGCTGCCATATGGCCCCACTTCTGGCACAGTGTCCGTTCGGGTGCGTGGATTTTCTATGTTTTTTCTTGGAATTTTCTGAGACAGCTAAAAATCCATATTCCTTCATATAAGAAAACCATACAGACAACTCTGCTGAAAACAGCGCCAGTCCGGGTTAGTTTAGTTCAACTCATGAAAGAATGAGGCCAAAGCAATAGCAAAAGTGTTTGGAAAAGTATATACATTTATGACATATCAACTCCCCAAGGTTAGCATATTGCTTGTCCTCAAGAAATTCAGTTCAACAAACTGGATGCGACAAAGAAAACTTTGACAATCTCTTTTGCTTCATTGGATGTATATAAGCATGTACTACGAAAAGAGTTTAGCAAGTATTGAAACAATGCTATGAGGACAATGCATGCAGCAATCCTTCTTTCAAGTGATCAATCACAAACAACCAAAAGTAAATAATAGGCTACTGGAAATCAAGAGAAGATCACAATGCACATAGCTTGAACATACTAGAGTGGTATCTCGCTAGCCTCCATGAGTGAAGCAAAACATAAATGCAGAAACTCCTCCGAAGTTGTAAAGGATACTAGAACTAAGAATTTCAGAACAAGAAATATCACAATCATGCAGAAGACAATGTGGTAATTTGGGACAATGAATGTTACACTAAGAATGTCAATTATACTCTCAATAGTTCGTGCTTTGAAGAAAGATGGGGAGACTCTCGAACCGTGACTTTTGATGGCCAGGTTGAAAACCCGTGGCTGGAATGAAAGACTAAACAAGTACCAGAGTTCTTGGTTTTGAAAACAGAGATAAAATCTTTTGGGAAGTGCAACATTCTAGTCAATGGTAGACAGTAAAGGTCTCTCAATATCTCCCATACCAACCACATTAATGGCGGTTCCCATGCTCTTTTTTGCTTACACTTATGTTCCCTTGTCCATCTATCCTTTGAGGGTCTATGGTGCCTTTTTATTTTGCCTCAAGTATGGAAGGAAAGTTTCTCGTTCCATCTATCATTAGCAACATTTGGCCCATTTCATCCCATCATCAAGTATGGGGGAAGTGTAATTTTTTATAAAATTTGAAACAAGTGAGAACTGGGCATTCTCCAGACTGGCCTCTACCTCATAATTTTGACTGGTTAAAAGTTTGTCAAGGAGTAAAACATTTTTGGCATGGAAGATACTGATTTTCTCTCACTACAGCATGAGCTTGTACAGTCACAAAAAGGAAGCTTTTGAATAAATTTCGAGATGGTACAAGAAAGTCTGAGTTAGGGATGGCAGGTAAATACCATATATAGGAAGGTATGGTGGACTGAAGTGGAACACTACAAGAAATATGCTCATACATGACGTTATTTATGTGGTCGTGGATGAATTCGTCATAAATCTATGACGATTTCATACGAGATGGTTGTAAACCGTTTGAGGAGGGTCAAATCCCTATAAAATTATGACGATGTGAGTCAAGAACGTCATAATCGCATAATATGAAATCGTCGTAAACTAATCCGCACATCTTACAATGTTATTTTTAGTCGATTACGACTATTTTAAATCGTCGTAACATTTACGACGGTTATAATAATGTTGTAACCTGTTCTAACTATGCTTACATGTCACTCATGGGGTCCATTCGATCCTACCTCATCCATCTATTAAGCGTTCGTAGTCATGTGTTTATTCTTCACAAACTTTTGGTGCACCTATGATGAAACTTCTACTTGTTTTCCTAAAAATGATTTTTGTGAAAAATAAAGAGAAAATTATCTAGTACATGTAGTTTAAATTTGACCTAGTTCCAGCTAAATCAACGAAATTTGTCTTTTTATGAGAGGTGTATGAAAAACATTTTACATGAAACCATATAATATGGTCTAATATTTTTGTAAAGTTGTTTATTACAATTTTGCAACAAAGATTTTGTATGTTCTTCGTACAAAATAGCCAATAATAATCACCACTATTACTTAGCATTAATTAAAGATACGCTTAATGAATTATTTATTGTGAAATTATTTATTATTTAAATAAATAAAATTATCTCTATAGCAAAAGGTATTTATTTAAATATTAAAAAAGTGCAATATCTACCTGCTGAGGCCATCTCAATTTTGTATCTTAGAAAGAGCTAGTGAATATTGCTAATATAGTGCAAAACGAATAAATTGTTTCCACACACAAAACTAAAGAACCGCACTACTACAAGAGCTGTGCAAATTTTATTATAAAAAATTGCAATATCTATCTGCTGAGCCCATTGAGGACATCGATCAGCTCGCGATTAAGGGTTGTAGAGAAGCTCAACACAACATCCGTCTCCATTGAGTGTGCGGACACCGTCGGCTCGTCCAATACACGCAACCCAGCACCGTCTCCTTCCATGTCGCGCCTACACCTCCACCAGATCGCCCTCAAATCTAGATGGCGAGCAAAGGAGCGCGGCCTCATCGGTGACTGCGAGCGATTGAGTATGCGGGGAGGTGAGCGAGCGGCCTAGTTTTTTCAATAGCGGGGTCGATACTCGATGGTTTGAGCGTACGAGAAACGTGTTTGGTTATTTTTTCGCATGGATCATACGAGCAAGGGATGGTCGAACCATAAGCAAGACCACGACAATGGCAAAATATAAAGATTTACCATTTTATTTTACTTTTTATCCTTATTCATCACCAATTTCTTCCCTCCCACTTTACCTCCCCCGCAACCCAAAATTTTCGCTAAGTCTCCCCCTCGCCCGCGCGTCCTCCCCAAACCCTAGCCCCAATCCTATCAGCCGCCAGCCATTCCCTGCCTTCTCTACCAGCCCCCGCGAGCGGCACCACTCTCCCCGCAGGTGGTCTCCACTGGCTACCTCAACTAGCCTGCTTCGCCTCGCCCACCCCACCCTCCCCCTACCTCCCTACCTGAAGCCATAGATCCAACAGGAGGTTTCAGATCCGCCACGGCCAAGCCATCGTCAAGCCGGGGGATAAGCTCCACGGCGCTCCTTTCAACTAGCCTGCTTCGCCTCGCCCACCCCACCCTCCCCCTACCTCCCTACCTGAAGCCATAGATCCAACAGGAGGTTTCAGATCCGCCACGGCCAAGCCATCGTCAAGCCGGGGGATAAGCTCCACGGCGCTCCTTTCGGATCTGCGACAGAGGAATCCGCTAGCGCGCCGGAAGAAGAGGATCCACCTCGGTCCTCTCTGTGCCGCTGGGTGAGTAGGGGCGAGTGGGCGTGGGAAGATCCGCGACGGAGTTCGAGCATCGAGAGTTCGTCCCATCCTTCCTCGTGCATCTTCTCAACAAGACAAGGTTCCCTCACTCCCCTCCTTCCTCTCAGTTGGATTTAATTTTGCATCGGTTTCCTCATGCAATATGTTGCTCTGTTCATGTTCTTGCAGCCTCCAAATTGGGATGCGTTTGAGATACAGCCTCCGAATTTTGGGCTCAAAATCCAAGACTTTCTCCACCTACAAGGATGATTCTCCTCATCGATCTGCGATACCCCTACCACTGCATCTTCTCGGGGCGCGAAGGAGCTCGTCAGGTCCCTTCCCCTCCCCTCTCTGTTGGATTTGATTTTGCAGGTAGTCCTGATGCAACAAATTTTCTCTATTCCTCTTCGTGTTACTCTCTCCCTCCTTCTCTTTAGGAGAAACTAACTGGGACGCAAGAACCTAACTGACCCCTCCCAACTCTGCTTGTTTGGTCGTGCTCTTCACCAGCCTAGCTGTGCAACACTCCATAGCCGCCGCCGGTAAGGTACCATCTGACTCTCATCCTTCTCTTTCGATTCTTCATGTCCATCTTTGGGTGGTCGATTTGTGATTTGTTGGATTCAAAGCAGCAGCAGCAGTCCACTCACTTGGTAGCCACAATCTACTGCAAATGCCAAGGCACTGTGCATGCCAAATTCATGAATGCGTTCCTTATTCCTGTACGTAGTATAAACTGCTACTGTATGTATGTATAATGGATCAATGACAAAGATAGCTAGCGAGCTAGCTACCTATGCACGCTGTGTTGTGAAAGTTTCCTCAATTCTCATTTGTGTACGTATGGATGGATGGATGGATGCAGACAATTGTTTCCTTCCAAGCATTTTCTTTCATTTACTAGTAAAAGCAGGGCCGTGAACAGGAAAACGTAATTGCACAATTAATCAAAATCTCTTGGTTGACTTGAAATACACAACTTTGTTGTTGATGAATGATTTATTGTAACCGAACGAAACCTTTTTGTAGGAGCTTGTTGACCTGACCACAAGTATCAACTTGCACTGGACCTCCTCTCTGCCCAACCAAGAGGTTCAGCCAACTCTCATATCCTTCCTCTCCAGTGACGGCCCCTTAATCTTGGCACGTTAATGCGTGATGTTAGTTATTGGACACTATTTTATTTTGTGCTGGGCGTATGATGCTAAATCAAGTTATTCTTGGGATTTTTTAGGATTAAAAAATCAAGCTTTTAAAACTGATAGCTGGCCTATCTAATTTTTGTTTCTTCCAAACACTTGTCTACTGTAGTCTCTTTACTATTAATAATATACTTGCAGATTTTTATTTACCACAGCCATACGATTTTCACTCAATGAATAGTATTACTTGTTGTTAGTCGTGTAACATCTGATTAACCTATGAGGTTTAGTCATTTCAACTGTTTATTAAGGAGATCCATTCGGATAACGATAAACTATCAAACAAACACTTATTGTTACCTACAATCTGGATAAGAAATTATCTCAATATAAAAATAAAAGGGATAATAACTGAGTGCTCTTGTTCTGCATTTCCTTGCTGGCAGCAATAACAGTATGGTTTTCCTCTTGTTCTTACAGGCTAACAGCATGCCTCTCCAGTTCAATGGACGCGACCACTTGAGACCCACGCTCGAGCCCGATGCGCTTGACGGTGAGGTCGTCTGCCCCGACCACCATGATTCCCCACGGACTGCTGCTATGCTCTAGCATGATTCTCGAGGGGCTCTCTAATTTTCTTGGACTGAAAATGCAGCCACTTCGTTTCCTGATAATTGCAAGTTACAAGCAACCATAGACTAGCGTTTGTAGCTATTTCCTCCTTTCTTGTCTCACCAAGCGAGAAATTTCAGTGTATAATGTTTGAAATGTTCTAGTTAGTTAAGCATCTATTAATTTCATAAGTAAATGCCCATGAAATGCTTCCTCTCTGAATCTTTAAGACTACATTTTCGATATATCTTGTGCACTGTAGGGTACGAGTAGAGACAAACCACACATGTTCATCAATTGGCTAGCTAATTCAGTTTAGTTCTCTGCATATCTAATTCAGTTTGGATTTTCCCAACAATTTGCTGCATCTCTCTTCTCTAAATCAAGATCTCAATATGCACTCAGTTTATTTTTATATAAAAAATTCAGTATGAATCAATGTAATCAAGTGTAATGAATAATTTCATGAAATAGATCTTGGAGACATGATTTTGTTATTCTTTTAACATGGTGACATGTTCTGTTTAGAGTTTTCTCTATAGTCATTTCTTTTTCTGCACTTGTTGTCTCCTACACCTCGGATAATATATGTATTAGGTCGCCATCTCCGTCACCAACTTCATCCTCAAGCACGACCAACTACATTCTTTACCATGATGTATTCTTTTCCTTTCCTTCACGCTTTTGCATTCTAACTTAGTTGTTCTTTCCGATGTAGTCCAGTACTAATTGGGTGCACGTCATGCAAAACCTTGATCACAAGGGTTTCAATATTCCTGATGAAGCAGCCTTCTGTTTACTTATGTCTATATACGGTTGTGCTTGCAAGGTAACTATAGTCCTCATTTTCAGGAATTTCAATAGATCTTTCGATGAGATGATAACTACGATTTGATGGATTCGACTTTGATGATCCGACTACAAACGTGCAACGACGTTGCGCCTTAGCAATCACTAAACCAATCTCCTGAAGGTTATTGACCACGCCGAAGCATGATCAACCTGACCACGAAGGTCTAGTGCCTGCAAGCAATCGAAGAACAAGCAAGAAATATGATAAAGCAATCTGAATATTCCGAATATGTAGATGAAGTATGAATAAAGTTGGGATTCCGAAAGCGGTCTTGATCTGGTCGTTGGACACAAACCGAGTACACGAAGATGCAGCAATTAGCCAAGCAGTCTTTTTAACTAAAAGAAATCCAAAGAAAAACCCTAGGGGTTGATCTACTTATATAGGACTAAAGGGTGGAGGCCAAGGGGGTGGAAGGACGTCCCAAGGAGTCCTAAAACTAAACCTAGATCGTACAAGGCACTTGGGCCCATGTGGAGGTGATGCAACACCTATTGAATTGGACTTTGATTCGGATTCTGCTGCTGGGTCGCACCGTTTTCGCAATATCTCCACGCTACGAAGGAATTTTAAGGTGAAACCAATTGCGTTGGAAACTAGACGAGATAAGCTAACACCAGAAAAAAGAACCACCCAATTTAGAGTTCGTATGTAGATACGGCGGCTGTTTGAAGTTGGGTATATCTCTGCAGTCCGAATCTGAGTCCATGACGTGAAAGACTTGGTCTCTATCTTCTCTTGGGCCAAAAGTGACGTGAAATAACTTCTTGTACAGCACACAATCATGCCCCTTTGTATTGACTTCATTTATTGATCAAATATAGAGGAATTAATGGTCATATCCATGATAATTATGTCCTCGTCATCTTCATGCTTGAACTTGCTCCAATGCTCATCCTTCTTGTCCATGCTAGGTCCTTCATTTGTCAGCAACAGAAATATATCGACGTTAGGCAGCATCATATTCACATGAACATTAGAAACATTACCAAGAAGCGAAAGTACCTGATAATTTAATTGGTGTGCACGATCTCTAGTAATTGGTCCAGTAGGTATATTAGCAGGGGTTGTGGCTGTAACTATGGTAGTCATGTCCTCATCATCCTCCCCTTCTTGAAAATAAAGCCGTCCCCGGCGTTTCTTAATCTGAAATGTGGCTAAGAAAAGAGACAATGTGGACATGTTGTATATATATATGTCATCCATTCTTACTTCCCTTAGTTTTTGGACATGTAACACATGTATATATGAGTAACTTTCGTATGTCGTGAAATATAAACATATATGATCATCATAATATATAAACGAGATGAAAGTATTGAAACTCAGTTTGCATATATAAGTGAAGCTCTTATTGATATCTAAAGATGTACAATGCTCATCATTAAACCATCCCAATACCGGTGAAGAAACGTTAATGTTTTTCGAAGGACATGCTACAACAGGCTTAACTAAGTAGTCATGCAACAAGTCATTCGACGCAGAATCATCACCAAGATTAGAGGTCATATCAAAATGATTAAGCATTGGCAGTTTCATAATAGTAACATGATTATCCAAAATAGATGGTGTGCTCAAATCAATAGGTAACTCAAGACATGATGTATTCAAGTCTATTAGGCAAGCAACATCTTCATGTGAAGTTATGACATTCTCGAAAATTGGTTGTGTGATGAAACTACTGGATAGCTCAACACATGTTGCTTTTAAATCAGCAAGGTTCTCATGTGGAGGGGAAAGATCCATACCTTTGTCATTACCTTTTTGTGATGATAGATCAGATATTGGAGGAGTGCTTACGACAATTGATGTGGTTATGGTAGTGCTCATAGTGGTTGAAGGAACAACCTTCTCAACTTGTGGTATTTGCACATTCCGCTTGTTCGTCTTCTGGGCAACACGTCTTTCGATTTCCTGTTCAGCTTTACAAGCAAGACGAAACAAACGATCCATAGGATAACACTTTTCATGAATTAGGATATCCTGAATGTCACGGTTTAAACCTTCCCAAAATATGTCCATGAAATATTCTTCACTTTCCTCTAAAAGGGAATGCAAGAATGTAGTTTCTAAAGCATCATAATATTCTGAAACAGTTTTAGTACCTTGTTTTAAATTTTTTAATTTCCTAACCTTGTCATGAGTATAATAAGAGGGAACGAATCTATATCGCATAGCAAGTTTGAGATCATTCCAAGTATTAGGTATATAATCAGGATATAAACTACAATATTCATTCCACCAAATAGAAGCAAAATCTTTGAAAGCACTAATTGTAGTTTTTACTTTCTTATGCTCAAGAAAATTATGGGAAACAAATATATCATTTATTTCAAACTCCCACTCAATGTATAAATCAGGTCTTAGACGTCCATGAAAGTGTGGTATAGAAACAATAACCTGATCATGTGCATGCTTATGTGTGTTTACCTTTTGCAGTGACTGTTGTGTAGTTGTAGATGGTGGCAAATCTCCAACTATAGTTGCCGCCCAAGAAGATCTAACTCCAGAACCTGCCATGATTAGTAGAAAACAAGAAACAAATCACAAGTATATGTCCCTATGAACTACTAGGATGTGGTGGTAAAACGCTCACAGAATAGCAAATATCAATGTCTTACTAGTTCTTACCATGCAGCAGGTGGTAATCGGCAACCAACGGTGTCAAAGAACTCCAAAGATTAAGTAGAGTGATTGTCAGGTGAACGCACGTATACACGATGTAGAAATATGTGGAGCTTGGAAGGCTTTAATATGGTGGCAAAAATATCAGCAATAATCAATTCAGAGATGCAAAATTGAATTAACGCTCAACGATGATACTGTGCTGGTCCTAGTCTAGACCGGACTAGAGACGCGAGCCTAGAACACTAATGTGGTCACGGCGTAGCACAACTAGCAGCAATGAATGATATGAAGTAGCTCTGGATAGCGAGATATAAGTGAAGATCATCAAGAGAGCAAAGATAATGGTGAAAATAGGCTCCAAATCAAGAGACACCAATATTCTCGCAACAACTTTCCTCTGAAATATATTTGCTAATTTTTTTATATTTTTCCTCCAATAGGGCAATGACTTAAGCTTTCTGACGCAATAAGAATCACTCAATTTAGAGTTCGGATGAGGTGTAAAAAAATTGAGAATCAGCCCGAAATCTGACAAAAACTGTGTTCGAAAACTTTAGAGGTCAAAAAGTCCGTCTTAGAAGCCGATCTGGAGTTTCAAATAACACACTAGCTCCAGAACTATTTAGAAGCGGCTCGGAAATATCTTTAATTTGAGTACTCGTGGAGCCAAAACGGACTTCGGATGACAAAGTTATGCCCGTTTTAGTGGACACTGCTCAAAACTGATTCTGACGAGATTTCAAATACGAGTTAAACTAGAGATAGATCCGAAATTTTTCTTCTTTTTTCTCTTTTTTCCTTTTTTCTTTCTTTTTTTCTTTTTCTCTCTTTTCCTATGGTGGATGATAGAAGTAGGCAGCGGATGGGATGATGGTGCAGCGGCGGCGGTGACTAACGTGAACAGAACTCGAAACTCTAAAGGACTAGATACTAAGACCAGCAACTGAACACAACGATGCAACCGATAATTCAATAAAGCAAAGCACCGAAAAGAAAATTGCGAAGTCTCAAATTGGTTTGGATATGATGATCTAATCCTATTTTTATGGCTTTTTGTGTGGATAATAGGTGATAAAAAATCAAATCTAATATATGGATGTGGAATTCTCACCGAGCAACCTGAAAATTGATACCACTTGATAGAGGCGGGGTGTCCCGATCTTTCGATGAGATGATAACTACGATTTGATGGAGTCGACTTTGATGATCCGACTACAAACGTGCAACGACGTTGCGCCTTAGCAATCGCTAAACCAATCTCCTGAAGGTTATTGACCACGCCGGAGCACGATCAACCTGACCACGAAGGTCTAGTGCCTGCAAGCAATCGAAGAACAAGCAAGAACTATGATAAAGCAATCTGAATATTGCGAATATGTAGATGAAGTATGAATAAAGTTGGGATTCCGAAAGCGGTCTTGATCTGGTCGTTGGACACAAACCGAGTACACGAAGATGCAGCAATTAGCCAAGCAGTCTTTTTAACTAAAAGAAATCCAAAGAAAAACCCTAGGGGTTGATCTACTTATATAGGACTAAAGGGTGGAGGCCAAGGGGGTGGAAGGACGTCCCAAGGAGTCCTAAAACTAAACCTAGGTCGTACAAGGCACTTGGGCCCATGTGGAGGTGATGCAACACCTATTGAGTTGGACTTTGATTCGGATTCTGCTGCTGGGTCGCACCGTTTTCGCAATATCTCCACGCTCCGAAGGAATTTTAAGGTGAAACCAATTGCGTTGGAAACTAGACGAGATAAGATATCACCAGAAAAAGGAATCACCCAATTTGGAATTCGTATGTAGAAACGGCGGCTGTTTGAAGTTGGGTATATCTCTGCAGTCCGAATCTGACTCCATGACGTGAAAGACTTGGTCTCTATCTTCTCTTGGGCCAAAAGTGACGTGAAATAACTTCTTGTACAGCACACAATCATGCCCCTTTGTATTGACTTCATTTCTTGATCAAATATAGAGGAATTAATGGTCATATCCATGATAATTATGTCCTCATCATCTTCATGCTTGAACATGCTCCAATGCTCATCCTTCTTGTCCATGCTAGGTCCTTCATTTGTCAACAACAGAAATATATCGACGTTAGGCAGCATCATATTCACATGAACATTAGAAACATTACCAAGAAGCGAAAGTACCTGATAATTTAATTGGTGTGCACGATCTCTAGTAATTGGTCCAGTAGGTATATTAGCAGGGGTTGTGGCTGTAACTATGGTAGTCATGTCCTCATCAAATAGACACACAAAATGTTCTGAAAATTTATATAGATGTAACACTGATAGTTGTCAAGTCAAAAGTATTGTTGTTGTTTCTCCAGTGTTCATTTTATTTCTGGAAGATATGGCTAATGTTGGGCTCTTTGCAAGTACAACGAACGAATAATAAGATTTTCCAGAAGAAAGAAACCACTAATGTTGTTGGTGCACATTGCACAATATTTGTAAGTAGTTTTAAGATAAGCACCATGGCTTGATATTTGTAATCTGACCGGATAATTTTTTGTGATTTTTTTGTAGTGTCTTGAGTACAAACTCGAGAAGGAGAAAACATGAAACTGGGTTGTTACAAGAAGACTTGGCTACTGGTGTTGGTGGTCAGGACGATGGGGCTTGAGATCGCGTCAATCCAGAAGTTACACACTTTTTTGGCTTGTGGATAGGGGAGCAGATGCACACCGTAAGCTTCCTCCTTTATTCTTGTTCCCCACCCAGTACCGTACTGAGGTGCTGGACTTGACCGGATTATTAGCTAAAACTAGCATCTGAGAGCTCCAGTTAAAAATAATGTGAATTTGCGAATAATGTAGATTCACTTTCTCTTTCAGAGTTTACATCATGCCATGTTTTCTTCACAATGATTTGAGATTTTGTTGTGTTGCTGCATTTCTGTATAATCAGATCTGCCATAAGCATTGGGTAATGTTGAGCTGGTTCGAAGAAGAATCTTCAACGTCTGAAGGCTACAATGTATCTGAGATTTATTGTACTAATATATATCAGATGGTTGTGAATTGTATTACTGGATTGTTTTGTTGTTGTGTAAAATCTGCAATTGTAATATTACTGGTTTACTATAAATTAATATTGTAACATTGCTGGTTTGATGGTATAAACCTGACCTGAACAAAGTTTGATGTGTATGAAGTATAATTTATATTCCTTTTTATTTTAATGTAAATATTCTATTATATTTGTTGGAAAATAAAACCTAAAGAATATCATGTTGACAGCTACAGGTTTTATTTATATTTTCAGATTTTGGTTTTGCTACAGATTTGGGTACATATTATTAGATCTTGGAACTGGCTTCAAAATTTGTGGTGTGGGCTATTATTTGGAGATGCTTCAGAATTATTTGTATGGGCTTCAAAGTTGTGTATGGGCTGTTATTTATAGATCCATTAACAACATAAAAGAAAAAAAGGTTGTTCAATCAAAAATGAAAAAAGGCCAAAACTGAACTGGCCCAAATGTATTTGGGCACTAAAAGGCCAGGGCCCAAATTCTAATGAGCAAAAGAAATTCGAAAATAATAATCTAGAAGGGCTATAAATAGGCTAAGGCCCCAAAAGAAGCCCAATAAGAAAAAGCCCAAGAATTCAAAACCAGCCCATGTGATCAACTGAATAGGGTTGTGCTGATTTCAGCCACGACGTTTTGATTTCGTCGTAATTTTTCCACGTAGGACTGCCATGTAGGACTAGGTTAGATTGCCAACGACGATTTAGGATCGTCGTAACGGTTACGACGATCCAGAAATTGTCGTAACCGTTACGACGATTTCGACAAAACCATCGTTGCTTTCAGTTTTTGACGCCTCGTTTTCGACGCTTGGTTTTCCGTCGTAAGATCGTCGTTGATTAAAAACCGTGACGATGTAGCGATGAAAATATAGCGTCGTGTATTAGCATATTTCTTGTAGTGGAATAACTGGTTTGAAAAGGAGTTTGGATGCACAAGCAGAATTCCGCTTAGTGCGAGCGAAGGCTAGCAAAAGACTGGGAAGCGACCAACTAGAGAGCAATAAAAATCATAATCATGCAGAGCGACAAAGCAACATTGAATTGGGCATGAAAGTGATATAACTATTCTGAAATCAAAAGATCATCAAGGCATGATAGACTTTTTAGTCATAAACATGTGTGAACATGTGCCAAGTCAATCCAAGAATTCTCCGAAGGGAAATACCACTTCAATATGCCAAACCATGAACAATGCAACGCATCCAAATCATTTCAACAACACATTATGCACTCTAGCTATTTGAGATCAGCCACAAAGAAAGCATGAACCACTGGGAAAGCATTATAAACATAGCACTATATCGCTACAAGCTGGTCTCTAGATCATAAGTACAGACATATGTACAAAAGTATAAACAAAAATAGTTCATACCGTTTTTTCTTGTTGCATCCCTTTCGTTGATCTTCGTCATTACTACCTTGTCACTTGCACGATCAAATGTGGGAAATATAATCAAATTCCATCACGGACTTGAGCTGAACTCTGCAAACAAGGCAAACTAAAGAGAGAAAGGAAATATTTTTGGGTTTTTTAAAGGTTTTAACGAAAGCAAAAGAAAAGAGAAATCTTTTTGTTGTTTTTGCAAATTAAAAGAAAACAAAGAAGAACGACAAAAACTTCGAAAAGATCAAAGCAAACAACGCAAAACGGATAATACAATGAAAAAGGGAGAAGGGCACGTACTCCCACAACCTTACACTTTTGTCCTAAGTTGGCAACAGCTACTGCGGTCCCCAGGAGCCTCCAGCTCCGGGGTGGTACGGGTGAGTCCAAGGGTCGTACGAGGCTTCAGGTGCATACACCGAAGTCCTCGGATCCTCCCACGAAGAAGGATCCACGCTCCAAGCAGTAGAAGACCCTTCACCCCAGTGGGTGACGGTCTCCTCCTGGAAGGCTGGAAACTCACAGAGCTCCTCCTCATCGAGCACAACCCCCTCCATGGGGTTATGAAACTGCTACTGGACCACATACTCATTGAAATGGGTAACGCTGAAGGACCATCCGCTCCTGCGAGTATAATCAAACAAAAGAGGTGCAGGTAGACGAATCTCCCGAATAGTGGTCAGTCCAAACCTAAGAATATAATTAAGGTTACCAAACTCGGAAGTCCTGGTAACAAACTCATGCCTCTTCATAGCAGCAAGATCAAAGATTAAATAAGTAAAAGGCTCATCATCAAGATGTGGGGTGCGCCCAAGAGACTCAAGAATAAGTGTGGCGTAAATGCCACCATAGAGATCTCCCTTGTTGTCATTGGCAGCAAGGCGACGAGCAATTAAGGCACCCATACTCTCCCCTGAGAGGGCGTTCTCCAGGATGGCGACATCCGGTGCAGAACTGTTGCTCGTGTTGTTACGAGCTAACACCCCTCTAGCAATAAAATACGCAAAATACCTGAGGTGGGGGGAATAAGATGCTGGAAATATTCGTACGTCGGATATCCTTCGTGTGTTGGCTGCAAAGAGAAATGGAGATGGTTCTCAGCTCGGTGGGCTGAGAGTTCATGTTTGCCTTCGGTCCGACGTTCGGCACACCTATTATTTCACAAAATATTGACAAAGGCATCGTCAAAAGATCATTGTAAATTTTAAACAAAACAATACCAGCATCATGATTATATCTGAAGCTATTAATAAAATAGGAGGTGAGTTTATGATACTGGGCAACACGGATATGTAATTGCTTGTGCCGAACTTGTGTCTTCCAACAGCTCTAGGGGCACATGATCTTCATTCTAGCTCACCCTAGCAGCTGAGGATGAAGTTGCAGCTCTAGTAACTCGATCGGTGTGCTCGGGCTTCTTCTTCCCAAGCCACCCCTTTGCCTTTCCTAACAAGCTCATTTCAGAAATTTTTGATAATTCAAAAAAACAAGGATTTAAGCAAAGTGAGTTGAGGAAAACTACTCTACTCAATTAACTAAGGCATAAACTTGCATAAAAACTTGGAAAAAAATTCTACACATGCATGCAAGCTCATATGAACAACACGAAGAACTTCTAAATACTCAAAAACGAAGCTACCAATCAAAAATCTAATTGGAGGGGTGGAGGAGTCACATACCAGGGAGTATTTGCTCAAAATCTCAGCTCAAATGATGGGCTGAAGAGAGAGATCGAAAATCGCTTCCAAGAACAGCAAGAACGCAAGTTCTAGGACCAGAACTCGTGTTTTTGGAGAGAGAGGAAGAGAAGGGATGAAGAAGTACCTGGCTGGCTGTCTTGTGGGGCCCAGGCGCCATGTGGGTGCGGCCAGGGGGCAGGCCGCGCCAGCTGGCCGCCTGGGCCACTGGTGGCCCCCTGGTCAGCCCCAGGTGCTCCTGGGTCACTTTTGACGTGGAAAATTTGATTCTTATTTTTGTGGAATTTTTCTGACAACTTCACTGTTGAAATTTTTTTGAGGTTCAAAAAGTTGCGAAACTTTCTGAAAACTTGAAACAGTGGTTAGAAATGTGAAGGTTCAAAAACATAAACTTTGGTACAGCAAGGAGAAAAAAATCTAAAGCAAATGAAAACATAACAAGCTCCACTTTCTACCTATATAAAACATGCTAGCTACCAAGGTTGATCAAGTCTTACCAACGAGCCGACGATATATAGAGCAAAAAGTCTCACCTCTTATAAAGTGATCATTTACCTCTATTTTGATGGACATTGTCCCACCATAATGGTTTTGTATTTGTGGTGCACATGTAGAGGACAACCTCATTCTCCAATCTTCATGGTCTCGATATTCTCTATAGAGTTAAAGCCATGCCTTTTGTTGATCTTCTTCGGAAAATACATCGTGTGTTGTTTATCATCCACGTTGAAGGTAACATTTACTTTATTGCAATCAATGATAGCACCTGCGGTGTTAAGAAAAGGTCTAACAAGTATAATGGACATGCTCCCATCTTTGGGCATGTCAAGCACAACAAAATATGTTAGGATTAAGCAATTAGCAACTTCAACCGGAACATCCTCACAAATACCAATCAGGACGGCTGTTGACTTGTCAGCCATCTGAAGAGAGATATCTTAAGGGATTATTTTATCTAAAAAAAGTCTCTTGTAAAGAGAAAAATGCATAACCCTCACTCTTGCACCAAGATCACATAAAGCATTTTTGACATAATTATTCTTTATGGAGCAAGGAATGGTGGGTATACCTGGATCACCAATCTTCTCAGAGATCTTGCCACTGAAAGAGTAGTTAGCAAGCATAGTAGATATTGCCTCATTAGGGACTTTTCTGTTATTAGTCACAATATCTTTCATATATTTTGAATAAGGAGGTAATTTAATAGCATCAGTCAAAGGATTTGAAGAAAAAGAGGTTTCATCCATTCACAAAATTTATTATAGTGTTCTTCTTCTTTGGTTTTGAGAGACCTACCTGGAAAGGGCATGTGTTTCTGTACCCATGGTTCTCTCTCCTTCCCGGGTCTTCTTGCGATGAAGGCTTCTCTGGTATATTTCTTGCATTTATCGGGTGCTTCTTTTTCTCGCACCTCGGGAGGATCATTCTTCTCCTTATCTTTTTCGGGCCTCAGCATCGTCTTCAGTCTCAGCATCTGAGGTAGATATACTATTTTGGATCAGCAACAAGCTCTTCTTCTACTATGGGCTCATTTGAATTGTCAGCTTCCTTGTGTTTCTTCTTCTTCTTCTTCTTCGCAGAGCTAACAAATTCTTCTTCCTGCATTTGAGAATCTTGCTCGATCCTCTTTGGATGCCCCTCTGGATAGAGAGGATCTTGGGTGTGTGTTCCTCCCCGAGTCTTTATACCACAAGCCTGTAAATTGTCTTGTTTGGAATTGTTAGGAAGCAAATCTTTTTGCACATCAGAAATTTGTTCAAGTTGAGTTTGAACCATATGAAAATACTTAACAATACATTTAACATCATTAACTGTTCTACCTAGAACATCAAGCAAACTTTTGATAGAAAGAGTATTATCATGCAACTGACTTTGAATCCTCATATTAAAGTGATTTTGCTTCATAATAAAATTATCTAGCTCATCTAAAGATTGATTAGGAGGTTTACCTTTCGGGATGTCACTTGCATTGAAATCTGAAAGAGAGTATACCTCTACCAAGGGAGGATGAGTAGTAAGCTCACACAACTTCTCAATAGGAGGTAGATTCTTTACGTCTTTAGCTTTAATTCCTTTTTATTTTATAGACTTCTGTGTTTCTTGCATATGTTCGGGGATTAGGACTAGCATGCCCCTCTTCTTTGGTGGTGGAGGTGGTTGAGGGAAGGACCAATCTTCGTGGTTCTTGGCAATCTTTCCCATTAATTCTTCGGCATCGTCCGACGTTCTTTCCCTGAAAACACAGCCAGCACAACCATCCAAATAGGATCTAGAATCATCGGTTAGACCAGCATAAAATATATCAAGTAATTCATTTTTAGGGACTTCATGTACCGGTCTAGCCTTGATCAAACTGCAATACCTCCCCCAAGCTTTAGGGAGGTGCTCATCCTGCAACTGTTTAAAGTTATAAATTCTTTGTAAAGCAGCATGTTGCATATGAGCAGGAAAATACTTATCAACAAAAGATTGAGCTAAATCCTGAGGACTCTTAATGGAACCATAGGGTAGTGCATCATACCATGCTTTAGCGTCTTCCTTTAAAGAAAAAGGAAGAAGCTTAGTCACATAAAAGTTTCGTATCCTCTCATCGGTAGTAAAGAAGCCACCTAACTCAGTGAGTATGGTCAGGTATGCAATAGAATCATCATTTTATCTTCCATAAAAGGGGTCAGCTTCAACTGTAGATATAAGTGAAAGATCAACAGAGAAATTATAATCAGGATCAGTGATGCATATAGGGGATGTAGAAAATTCAGGATTAGGAGTAATCTTGTTCTTCATGGAGTTTTTTTCAAGCAACTTCTTAACAACACTAGGGTCAGAGTTAGCACACTATGTAAGTTCCCTGCATAAATCATGATCACGAATAATATAATCATCCTCAAGGAGTCTCACCTTGAGTTTGTCCAAGTCTGGGTAACCAAAGGCTTTGCAAGTGGGAAAATAGGTAGCAGGAGTTTCAGTCTCGGACTGTGCTACAACCTTAGCCATTTGAGATTCAAGATAGCGGCCAAGAAAACCAATTTCCTCAAAAGTAGTAGAAGAATCATCTAAAGTATCGGACATAGTAAAAAACTCAGTGGAAGTAGCATGTGGTGGTGGTGGTGCAGCAAACTTACTTATAAACGAAGGTGAATCATGTGACACCCCCAAAATCAAGTCGTGTATAGTAATCATACACGCAAGGTACACGATCGAGATCAGGGACTCATGGTGAGATATCACAACACAACTCTACAAATAAAATAATACAAGCTGTATAATACAAGCCAGGGGCCACGAGGGCTCGAATACAACAACTCGAAAGCACAAAGTTAGCGGAAGCAATAGTATCTGAGTACAGACACAACGATACAAGGTTGCCTTAAGAAGGCTAGCACAAAAATCAACAACGATCGAAAAGGCGAGGCCTCCTGCCTGGGAACCTGCAAACTACTCCTGGTCGAAGGGGGAACTCGACGTGGTAGAAGGCATCGGGGATCTTCATGTTGCGGTGGTAGGCATCGGGGATCTCCTGTTCCTTGACTCCAACGTCGACTACAGCGGCCGATCAGGAAAAAAAAAAAGGGGGAAATAAAGCAAAGGTGAGTATCTAGCATACCCGCGAGTCTTACGTCCGCTACTAAGCATTTATGCATTGTATCAAAAGGAAAGGGGAGGCTGTATATAGTGGACTGCAAGGTAGAAATCAGAACAAGGATAAGAAGCTAGGCCTATCGAAGACTAGCATGTTCCGACGAGTCTTGAAGCATGAGGTAAGAATCAGCCAACAATTTATATAAAGCATAAAGTAACAATGCAGCAGAAGTTGCTACAGCATTGTATAATAGTAAGTTGTAATAATTAACAATAATAATGCCTCCGAGTTCCCCTCCTCGACTACCCTGCGAGGAAGAAAACCCGGAACCAACAGTTTAATAGTAGTAGTTTGTAGTGGTAAGATCCAGCTTCAGCATAAAGCATCCTGTTACCGTGGACACGGCTATTCGAATAGATCAATCTTCCCTGCAGGGGTGCAATTCTGTTACACTACAACGCACGGATCTCTAGGGTGGCGGGCACCTTGTTAGGGAACGCTCCACCGAGGCTATCCGACACTCCAAAACCCATCTTTCAAACTCAATAGAGAGGCCAGCCGCCGGTCTAAATCCTAAGTACGCAGGGCCTTGGACCCCAACCCTGACGTACTCCTGCACGGTGCGTGGGTGGCCGGGATGCCGTAACAAAAACAACACACCTCGAGCCTAAGAAGACACCACACTTCCCCGCAATCAGCCCATAACTCACTATCCCACGTGTAGGCAGCGCGTACAAGCCAAAAGGCTACTCAAGTCATCCGCCGAACCCGTTAAGAATTTTATTAACTTTCTGTCGAGACAACTGTTATTGTTTCCCCTTATTGAATGAGTCGCGGACAACGACACCAGCCAGGTCCACCAGTAACATCGGTGCCTGCCCTGACGTCCCACCAACTCGTGCGGTTACCAACAAGGTGAACCGTCTCCTTACCTTGTCTCGCGTTTTCTCTTTGAAGAGCTCGACTTTCGTACAACAGGATACCTCTCGGCCACGAACAGTACCAGGCCTGCCGCACACCGGTGGAATACACCTGACCTGTCGTTCCGCTAAGATACCCTGCGCGGGCACCGTTGGGTCACCCGACTCCTTACCTGTAAGGACACCAGTTGATTCGAGTGCCTACCATCAAGTGAAACCAGGAGGAATCACCCTCGATGGTACACTTGAAGAGGTTCGACAGAGACATCAGCAGAATGAACTAAAGAGGAATATTCTCGTATCACCCCGGCGGTGCCGAGACACCAGCGGAATGAACTAAAGAGGCATACCCTCGTATCATCCCAGTGATGCTACGCTACTGAGCCGACGAGAGTGAAATACGAGTCCGTCCACTCGTAATTCAAACTCGAAGCGACTCGGCAGAGTCTTGCCGTGGTAGGTTCCCTAGGGAATCTGCATTGATCCGTACCTGTTGCAGTTATAATGTTTTGTAATCCACTTTCACTCACCAGAGTGATCACGGCCCGCTATGCTAAACCTAGCTAACAAAACGCAGGGCTCACTGCTGAATATAATGCATAAATATCATAGGCAGCATAGGATAAAGGAAGGTACATCAAGGGGCGACAAAAAAAAGCTATGCAATTGAATAGGATTGTAATCGTAGCAGCAGCAGTAACAATGCCTAGTGCAAGAAATGTACGGAAAAGGTAGGCGATATCTGGGGAAGAGAATGGCTCTGCTTGCCTGGAAGCTCGACGGTAGGGGTACGGTCGTCGACGAAGTAGTCGTACTCGGCAACGATGTAGTCGGCGGCAGCAACGAGGTCTATCGGAGAATAACGGGGGGGGGGGGGAACAATAAATACACAACAATAATATCAATACAATTGTATGACATAGCAGATATAAAGCAACGGGGCTCTAACGCAGTGTTCGGTGATTTGCTCGGAGATGGAATTTATCCGGTGATGACTCATCAGTACCAGGTGATTACCGGACAGATGATCCGAAGGGGAAGGTTCCATGTCTGCTGTGTTAGAGACATCTGACAGGCATGTGGATAGTGTATCCGTGTTAGTTGATCCATTCTGAACAACTTTCGTGTTCGGAATAAATTCATTCGGAGAGTTTTACGGAATCGGGCAATTATCGGGCAAACGCTGCCGAAGGGGGACGGTTCGATGTTCGGTATGTTAGAGGGGTGCGGTGGGTATGCGGGTAGCGTATTCATACACATTATATTTTTCTGATCAATTTTGATGTATAAAGTTTTTCGATCCGAGCTACGGTTTAAGAGATATTGAATTTCTAATATTTAAATGGTTTTTTGGAATTTCTAAAATTACTTTTATTAATAAAATCATCATTATCCAGAATAGTACATTTGACTGGTTAAACTTACAGGTGGGGCCCTACTGTCATTGATACAGTTTTATTAATTCATTTTTTAAAATAGAATAGTGAGGGGACCCACATGTCATAGGGAGGGGCATTTAAATTCATTTTATTTAATTAACAAATCAGAGGGGGCCACATGTCATTGGCTGGAATTTCTATTAATGCTTTTATAGAATAACCTAACAGGTGTGGCCCAGGTGTAAGTCACACAGAGTGCTAATTAATCATCTTAATTAATATTAAGGGCATGGGGCCCAGCTGTCATACTAACATGGGGGGTTATCTCTGTTTAATTTTAATTAACAAGTAATTAGTGGCTAATAAGGGGGGGTGGACCCACTGATCAGTGGTACAGAGGGAGGGGTTAGACTGCTGTGACACCCACGTCGGCAACACGTCGGCGGCTCAACGCCGGTGGTCGCAGACCACGGCGGATCTCGCACGGGCGGCGCCTCGGGCCACCATTTGGTGCGCCAGAAGTAGTGGCGGGTTGCCCGCGACCTTGCGCACCCGAGGGAGTAGTAGGGCTTCACCGTGGAGGCTTGCGGTGACGGCGGTGAGTCAACATGGCGGCGGCCGGATAAGGTGCAGACGGGGACGCCGCTACGGTGGGAAAATGGCGAGTGTGCGCTAGCGGGATGGACTCCACGGTTCGGTAGAAGCACGCCAGTGCCAATGGCGCGCTGCAACGCACGGGAGCGTGAGATGTGGCCGGTCATGGCGGCGGCCGGATGTAAGGCCCCCGATGCGGTGCTAACTCGAGTTAGTCGCTTTCGCGTCCCGCTCAAGTTAGTAGCGCATAAAGAGCCACCGACTCATGACACTCGCACTCGTGTCGCTGCCGGATTCTCAACAACAGGTATAGGAACAAAGAACTTTAAACTAAGACACAAATATATAGGTCCAGGGCATACATCGCCACTGGAATTTATTACATCATCTCAGAGGTCCATGGACCCAACAGGATATCATGGAACAAGCGGAAGACAAACACGACCGAGTACGGTCAAAATCCAAATTGCCCTAGAGAGGGCTGAACATAAAGCGTCCACCCACGGATCGTCGAAGCCCAACTGTAGGATCTACTGAACGAGGTCGATCTAATCGTCATCCTCCGGGGGCACCTCCACGAAGTATCGTCCAGTGCTCGGGTCGAGGTAGTAATCCACTGCAGCGGCCAATCAGGCAAAACAGTAAAAGCACAAAAAGAAAACAGGGGTGAGTTTATATCATTACAGGATAACTGAGTCCCTACGGTAAGACAAGTGAAGGTAAGGTTGCAGCCGCACTAAGTCTGCTATCCACCTACTTACGTCAAGCATAACACAACCTGGATCTTCTCTCGGTCCCCCTGGACGAAGAAAAGCAACCAAGGCACTCACACGGTAGGCAAGTTTTAACTTAAATTCAAATTGATGTTGATCTATGAACAAGGAGTAGGTCTCAAGTCGTCCATAACCGCGGACATGGCTTTTCGAAAAGATTTAACCCTGCAGGGGTGTACCAACTGCCCATCATAGGCTTCGCATGTACGCCCGGTTTCCACTTGGCTAGGTAAATTCCTGAAACTCCGGAACGTCAGAGTCCCTCTAACTAACAACGCACAACTCCGGGTGGCCCCCGGTGAGTCGACACCCAACTCAAAAGCCGGCCGTGCTCTCAAATCGGCCTCTACCGTCTGTCGCAGGTTTGGATACCCGGTTAATCACACATGGGACACCGGGTCCTAAGCCGGACAAAGTGGGCCAGCCAAGGCACAAGTCCTCCTGGCCCAAGGTGGTTTGTAAACAACTGGGGTACCACCAGCACACACATATTGCAAATAGTAAAACAGCTCGGGCCACCACTAGAATTGTATGGAGCTAGGTAGGTAAGACAAGGGGACCCCATAGAATCCCACACACGATTAGGCACGCTTGTCAAGAAACACAATACCCGGAACTCGGGACCTAGGTGACTCAAATGGAACAAAACACCTGGCGGGAACAGCCTGGTCTCCCATCTTTTGTCAAGTATAAATTAACATCATCAATAATAAATATCAACCAACTTCTTTAATTAACATGATACCCCGAACCATAGAAATACGGTAAGCAGCAAGTTTTCCTACTCATACTAAGCAATGGCTGAGCAGCGGTAACTTAGAAATTCAAGGTTTACTGGGATGTGGGGATCATGGCTGTTTGGGTTTTGAAATTGGAATTTTCAAAGTGGATAGGATCAAACAAATGTTCTAGGCTACAGCTAGGAAGGTAGGCAGAAAGGTATCAAGTAATGGTATGAATCTTCCCCTTGCCTTGGTAATCGGTCGTCGAAGCAGACGCAGCAGGGTCCTCGGGCTCGGTGTCGGAAATCTCCACGTAAGTCTCCTCGGCGGTCTCAGGTGCTAACGTAAGGTACCGGCAAGGAAAAGGCACACAAGTAAGTAACGGGTACAATGCACAGGCAAGGATGGTATGATCAAGTTTAAAGGATATGATGTGACGCTATCTAGTCAGATTTAAATGAAGGTGGTGACGACACGTCAACAACATCATATGCAATTTATTTACGTAAAAATGGCTTTGGTCTTAGCCTTATTTTTGGTGTAAGTAACATGTCAACATGGCATGATCAACAAAGCATTTAACAGAAACAAAACAGCGTGAAAAGTAATCATCGATTCCAGAGACGGAGTAGTGTCGGTGAATTTGACACAAGGAAGGTGCAACAAAAGTTGGAACCCAACCACATTGCAAAGACAATATGTTAGGTGCTGGTTGAAGAATAGAAATGAGATGACATGAGACAGAACTTGAAAGAATCAAAAGGGCATCATTTCCAACATGCACTGAAATTGGAAGGATGCAAAGAAAGGAAAAGACAGATTGTTCCTGGATGAGGTGGTCACACCTTGTCCAAATGAGTTGTTCAAATCTTCATGAGGACATCACCATTGCAATCCTTGCAAAAATCTACCCCAAAACCATATATGATATGGTATCCTCTGGAATTTCAAATGAATTTCAAATGAATTTCAGGGGGCTGAGTGCAAAGTTGCACTAGATGTATTTTGGAAAAGGCTTAAATGGGTAAACCATTATCTCCATGCAACTCCTTGTTTGAAACTACCCAAAAATCATATATGGCATGGCCATTTTTGAATTTGGGCAAAACATGGCAAAAACAAAGAAAGGAAAAGGGGTTTATTTGCAAAATTTCCACACTCCAAAATTCAGAGGGGCAAAATACAAAAAGGACCTCACCATGATGGTCAGTAGCTCAAGCTACCCCAAAAACATATATGGGATGCCCCAAAATGATATGAAAGTTCAAAATAGATTTGAATTTGAATACAAATTCAAATTTGAATTAAACAGAAAAAAATAAAACAAAAGAAAAGAAAAAAGAAAAAGGGTGGCACTGGCCTGCTAGGCTGCCCTCCGGCGCCAGGCCCACCTCTCTTCTCTGCAGGCCCACTGGACAAGGCCCAAACCCAAGCAATAACAGAAACCAAAAAAAGGGGGGGTCCCTCGGCTAGGATTCGAACCCACGCCGTGCTGCGCTACTCCACAGCCCCCTACCACTGCGCTACGAAACGTTTTCTGAAACGAAACATGTTGCAGTCTAGGTAAGCTTCAGACCGACGACGCCCGAACCCGACGACGCCTGCAACTTCCCGGCGAGGCTACACTCGAGCTCTGACCATCTCCTCGAGAGCTACCATGGGGGAACCCAAGAGGGCACCTCCCTCTACGCAAGGGTACACTCCATGACCACCATCGCCTCACAAACTCGCCGGAACCCCCACGGGAACAACATGGTGAAGAACCGCTCTGAACTGCAGGCTGACAGAGGCAAAAACCCCAACTTTGGACGATGCGCACGTCGAGCTCACGGCACCTCTGGCCATGGGGTTACTTCCATCTCCTAGAGGGCATCACCACGAACTCGTGGGTACCCATGCCGCGACCTGAACCTCACCGGAACGCTGGCCATCTTCAACTGAAACCGCGGCGGCGCTGCGTTACAGTGGCAGGAAAATTCAGACGCGGGCGGCCAAACTCTACTACACGCGAAAAGGCGGGTCCTTGAGGGCCAAAGGCACGCTCTGGACGTCCTAGGAGCACGCGAGGGAGCACCCGAGGCATGCCATGGCAAGAAGTGCTCGAATTGCTCACCGGCGACGTTCAAACGCGGTGGATCCGCTACTGCTACCGTGGACAGACGGCGTTAAGGGCAAGGGCGCGGGCATCAGCTCACCTTGTGGGTCGCAACGTGCGTCCCAGCCTAGCCGTAGAGGAGGAAGGGGTCTGTGGCCGTCGTCGAGGACGAAGGGGTCCGCGGCGGCCTGCTCTGCTGCGGGGTCGTCTCGCTCCACCAGCCACCGATCTGGACACAGAAACGGATTGAGGTGAGCGCGGGGTCCGTGCAGATGAGCGCTTGGTCAAGGATACGGCGGGACGGCGGCGAATTGCAGCGGGGCTCACCGGAGCACGGCGGGACAGAAACGGAGAGGGTAAACCACCCCGGTGGCGGCGAGGAGGAACTGCTGGGAGGAAAGGAACCCTAGGGGTCCTGGGAGGCTCGGGAGCTCGACTTAAATAGGAGGGAGGCCTCCTATCCACGTCGGCCGCATCGACGTCGACGCTCCGGCCGGCTGTGAGAGGCATTCCGACGAGGACCTCTCCAGCGTGGAAAGGCGACGAAGGAGGGGCGTGCGATGGAGATCGGGCGGCCACGATAGCTCCCGCGTACCGCTTCGCTGGACAGGCCCAGGTGGGCTGCGGACAAAGGGAAGCTTAGCTGGGCCGGCCTGCTGGATTTCTTCCAGAGAGAAAAGAAAAAGAAAAGGGGTTTTCCATTAAGAAAAATAACAGAAACTCCCAAGAGTTTTTGTGGCCAATCCACAAAAGAGAAAAACATATAAAATAGGTTTTGAAAACCTTGGAATCTTCTCCATTTTCTAAAATTGGTTTGACCAAATTTTGAGCAACTAAAATGTGGGGCATTTTGAAAATTCAAATCACATTGAATTGTGGCCCAAATTTTTAGAGTTGCAAAAAATGGAGCAAGGCTTTTGAAAAGCTTGGGAGGGGCAAATAATTGGCTATGCCAAGTTTGGGGTCAAGGAGAGCATGCATGCATCAATGAAAAAATGTCCACACACCCTTCTTGAACCATTTTGGATGCAAAATCAAACAAACCAAATGGGCTCCAATCCCAATGCAAATTTAAATCACCACATGAAATTATAATGTTTAGCGTCATGCCAAGTTACAGAGTCAACAGACAAAGTACAATCTCATGGTGATTCTTATTTAATGCACATGGGCTGTTACAGCACTCCCCCACCAACACAGGATCTCGTCCCGAGATCTAAGCCTGAAACAACTCAGGATACTCAGAACGGAGATGATCTTCGCGCTCCCACGTTGCTTCCTTCTCCGAATGATGTGCCCACTGAACTTTCATGAACTTGACGGTCTTGTTGCGCGTCTTGCGCTCGGACGTCTCAAGGACACGGACTGGACGCTCTGAGTAGGAAAGGTCCACACTCAGCTGGATCTCGCCCAAGTCAACAGCCTGCTCTGGCTGCTTGAAGCACTGCTTTAGCTAGGACACATGGAACACATCATGCACCATGGACAAACTCTCTGGGAGCTCGAGCCGAAAGGCAACAGGTCCCCTAGTCTCAAGGATGCGGAAAGGTCCGACAAATCTTGGAGCGAGCTTCCCTTTGATGCCAAAGCGGAGAGTTCCCCTCAATGGAGACACTCTCAGGTACGCCCAATCACCAACCTGAAACGCTACACCACGGTGCCTTTTGTCATAATAGGCCTTCTGCCTTGACTGTGCTTCCTTTAGGTGCTCTCGGACAATCTTCACTCTGTCCTCTGCCTCTTGGATCACGTCTGGACCGAACAGCTGCCTCTCACCTGTCTCGGACTAGTTCAAAGGTGTCCTGCATTTGCGGCCATACAAGACTTCAAACGGTGCTGCCTGCAGACTTGCCTGATAGCCGTTGTTGTAAGAGAACTCAGCATACGGCAAGCACTCTTCCCACTTCATGCCAAACGAGATGACACATGCCCGAAGCATGTCCTCGAGGATTTGGTTCACGCGCTCGACTTGCACACTTGTCTGAGGGTGATAAGAGGTACTGAACAACACTGTCGTACCAATCGCCTTTTGAAAGGCCTGCCAGAACTTAGAGGTGAAAAGGCTGCCTCTATCAGAACTGATCTTCTTGGGAATGACATGCAAAGATACAACTCTTGCGGTGTACAAATCCGCCAACTGAGCTGCTGAAATGGAGTCCTTCACTGGGAAGAAGTGGGAAACTTTGGAAAGATTGTCAATGACAACAAAGATGGCATTGTTCTTCTTCTGCGACAAGGGGAAGCCTGTGATGAAATCCATCTCTATGTGATCCCATTTCCACTCCGGAATCTCAAGTGGCTGAAGGAACCCTGCAGGCTTCTGGTGCTGTGCCTTCACTCTCCTGCACACATCACATTGAGACACGTAACGGGCAACATCCCGCTTCATACGAGTCCACCAAAAGCTTTGCTTGAGATCTTGATACATCTTCGTACTACCAGGGTGAATCGATAGCTTGGAATCATGGGCTTCCTTCATGATGACCTCTCTGAGATCTCCTCCTTGGGAACAACAACTCGCTCTTCGAACAACACGGTGCCGTCATTATGCACTGAAAAGCAACCGTACTTTGGAACTGAGGCGGCAATACCCTGTTTGATCTTCTGAATCATTGAGCTGCCAGACTGAGCTTCACGAATCTTCTCATGGATAGTGGGCTCTACCACAAGGTTGGCAAGGTAGCCTGCTGGAACTAGCTCGAGATTGAGCCTTCGAAACGACTCACACAAATCAGGGTGGATCTTCTGCACCTGGATATTATTGCAATCGCCCTTGTAGCTCAGCGCATCAGCTATGACATTCGCCTTCCTAGGCGTGTACTGAATATCAACTATGTACTCAGTAATGGTTTCAAGCCATCTTCTTTGCCTCAAGTTCAGATTTGGCTGAGTGAACAAGTACTTCAGACTCTTGTGGTCCGTGAACACATCCACCTTCCTCCCTAAGAGGAGGTGTCTCCAAGTGACCAAAGCGTGCACAACTGCTGCAAGCTCCAAATCGTGCGTGGGATAATTCCTCTCACTTGTCTTCAACTACCGTGAGGTATACGCCACAATATTCCTTCCTTGCATCAACACTCCGCCTAGACCTTGCAAAGAAGCATCACAAAACACCTGAAAAGGCTGTGACTCATCTGGCGGCGTGAGAATTGGAGCTGTGGTCAGCTTCTCTTTCAACTCCTCGAAGGCTGACTGGCAAGCTGGTGACCAAGTGTACCGCTTGTCCTTGCACAACAACTCAGTCATTGTCTTGGCTATTTTGGAGAAATTCTGCACAAACCTCCTGCAATAACTGGCGAGGCCGAGAAAACTCCTTAGCTGCTTCACGTTCTTCGGTGGAGCCCACTCTTGAATAGTGCAGACTCTCTCTGGGTCAACCGCAATTCCTTCGGCGGAGATGACATGGCCCAGAAAATTGACCTTGTCCAGCCAAAACTCACACTTGGAGAACTTGGCGTAATACCGGTGCTCTTTTAACTTCTGCAGCACCAAGCGCAAATGTTCCTCATGCTCAGCCTCTGACTTGGAATAGACAAGAATGTCGTCGAGGTAGAGGATCACAAACACATCAAGCCATTCTTGGAAAAAATAGTTCATAGCTCTCATAAATGTCGGAGGGGCATTTGAGAACCCAAAAGTCATGACTGTGAACTCATACAACCCATAACGTGTGCTGAACGCGGTCTTGGGAATATCCTCTTCACGAACACGGATCTGATGATACCCCATCCTCAAGTCAAGATTGGAAAACACCTTAGCCCCATTCAACTGTTCGAACAGATCATTGATGCGGGGTAAAGGGTACTTGTTCTTGATGGTCTTCTTGTTGATACCGCGATAGTCCTGGACCAAGCCGCTAGTCCCATCCTTCTTCTGGACAAACAAAGCTGGTGCACCCCAAGGGGAAGTGCTCGCGCGGATAAAACCGCCTGCTTCCAACTCTGTCAACTGCTTCTTGATCTCAATTAACTCCTTCAAACACTTATTGTACGGATGCCGAGAAATCGGCTGGGTACCAGGCTCTAGCTCAATAACGAACTCAATAGCTCGAACTGGTGGAATTCCTGGCAACTCCTCCGGAAAGACGTCTGGGAACTCACAGACAACTCTGACCTCTTCGAGCAAAGGCGCAACTCCAGCGTTCAAGGCGTACAACTGTGCTGGTCCTGTCATAGAGCCACAAGTGTACAAGACTTCTGCACCTAACTCATGAGTCAACTTGACAGATCTGGTCAGACAATCAATATTGGCCTTGTGCTGCACAAGCCAATCCATCCCCAGAATGACATCAATGTCGGAACGAGGCAAGACAATCAGGGATGTTGTGAAAACAACGCCCTGAATACGGATCTCCACATCTGGAACAAGCCTGGAAGACTCAACTCTAGAGCCTGGAGAACAAACTGAGAGCGGTTTAGACAACTGCTCTCTCGGAAGGTCAAGTGACATAGAAAAAGCATTGGATATGAACGAATGGGAAGCTCCGGAATCAAACAGAACTGTCACGGGAACTAAACACACAAGAAACCTAACAAGAACGATCTCTGAAGAATGTTGAGCATCTGTGAGCATCACGTTGTTCACCCGAACTCCACGTGGCTGTGACTTCACCATCGCGGTGCTCGGAGTAGAGCGAGGTGGAGGCGGTGGAAGCCGAGAAAAACGCGGATCGGTGCAGTTGGGAGACATGTGCCCTGTCTCTCTGCACTTGTAGCAAATCACGCTCGGCCTGGGCTGCTGCTGCGGCTTGGGTGGCCTCGCGTGTGGCGGTGTAGAGAGAGCCCTCTGCTGAACTGGGACGGGAGGGCGGGCAAAAGTGCGGACAATTGTCCCCCTCTGCTGGTACTGCTGTCTCTACGGTGGTGCCTCTGCAACCCAAGTCTTTGCCTTCTTGTGGATCATCACTGCGGAACTGTGCTCACGCTGGCGCTTCTTGTCTGCATCCCACTCTTCTCTGGCTGACTCCTGGCGGATAGCCTGATCCACGAACTGTGAGAATAGCGTGGGACTGCACTGAGTGAGTGCGTACTTGATCTCTGTGTTGAGACCTCCACGGAATCTGGCGATCTTCTTAGCCTCTGTGCTGACCTCTCTGGAGCGTACCTGGCGAGCCTGACCAAGGCCAGGTTGTACTCCTGAACTGACCTGTCACCCTGTCTCAGAGCCAAGAACTCCTCACGCTTCCTGTCCATCAGGCCACTCGGAGTATGCGCTGCTCTGAAGTATGCGACGAAATTTGCCCACGTGATGATAGCATCGCCCTTGTTGGCCTTGTAGCTATCGTACCAGCTGGCTGTTGCACCCTGAAGCTGGAAGGAGGCGAAGGTGACGTAGTCGACGGGTCTGACGGTGTTTTCATTGAAGTGCTTCTTGATCTCTGCGATCCAGTCATCCGCCTCCAGCGGGTCTCGAGCCTCGGAGAACCTGGGGGGGTTGATCGCGAGGAACTGCTGCAGTGTGGTGTACTATGGTCGATCATTCCTCTGAGCAGTCTGGTTCTGCAGCATCGATAAGATCGCAGCTGTGCCCTGAGCCACTGCGGTCACAGCCTCCCCAAGGAGAGGGTTCTCTGGCGGCGGCATGTTCGCTCTTGGCATCCTGTATACAGGAATATTGACAACAAAACTTCCTCACGAGGTATGAGAAAGACGAAGGCTGAAATTCCACCAAGGTTAACCCGGAAAGTCGAAAGCTAGGTGCTACTGGAATCCGCAAACCGAGATCATCCGAATCCAAGATAATAATCTGCTAGCGAGCACACAACAATATATACGAGTTGTTGGAAACCTGAACAATGAGACATCTGCCCTGAGTGGCCCGCCATCACGGTCGTCCATAGGGGAAAAGACACCACATCCATATTACCATAGGATGCCTGCCAATCCTGTATGGACGTTTCACCTGGGGTACGCCGTAAGCGAGGTAGAGCAGTCAACTCCAAGTGGCGGCTCAGTGGTCTCAAAGACGCCAACACATCTCGTCGGAGCCTCATGTAAACGAGAACCTAGATTTCTTTTGGAAGGGGATAAGTTGCAGAGAGAAAACAACGTTTCACTTCCTCACGAAAAAGGGGTGGGAGGGTGTTGTAAGAAGAAAAAGAAAGAGTTCCTACTCTCCGATTTTTCCTTAGTAACTACAAAATAGTTTCTAGACAAAACTTCGGCCAGTAAGGGGTCCTACAGTCAGTCCTGCTCTGATACCAAGTTGTAAGGCCCCCGATGCGGTGCTAACTCGAGTTAGTCGCTTTCACGTCCTGCTCCAGTTAGTAGCGCATAAAGAGCCACCGCCTCACGACACTCGCACTCGTGTCGCTGCCGGATTCTCAACAACAGGTATAGGAACAAAGAACTTTAAACTAAGACACAAATATATAGGTCCAGGGCATACATCGCCACAGGAATTTATTACATCATCTCAGAGGTCCATGGACCCAACAGAATATCATGCAACAAGCGGAAGATAAACACGACCGAGTACGGTCAAAATCCAAATTGCCCTAGAGAGGGCTGCACATAAAGAGTCCACCCACGGATCGTCGAAGCCCAACTGTAGGATCTACTGAACGAGGTCGATCTCATCGTCATCCTCCGGGGGCACCTCCACGAAGTATCGTCCAGTGCTCGGGTCGAGGTAGTAATCCACTGCAGCGGCCGATCAGGCAAAACAGTAAAAGCACAAAAAGAAAACAGGGGTGAGTTTATATCATTACAGGATAACTGACTCCCTACGGTAAGACAAGTGAAGGTAAAGTTGCAGCCGCACTAGCATATATGGTGGCTATCGTTCTATTAGAGTAGGGGTAAGAGCCAAGAAATATATGTGACATCGCGTCATAAGTCTGCTATCCACCTACTTACGTCAAGCATAACACAACCTGGATCTTCTCTCAGTCCCCCTGGACGAAGAAAATCAACCAAGGCACTCACACGGTAGGCAAGTTTTAACTTAAATTCAAATTTATGTTGATCTATGAACAAGGAGTAGGTCTCAAGTCTTCCATAACCGCGGACACGGATTTTCGAAAAGATTTAACCCTGCAGGGGTGTACCAACTGCCCATCATAGGCTTCGCATGTACGCCTAGTTTCCACTTGGCTAGGTAAATGCCTGAAACTCCGGAACGTCAGAGTCCCTCTAACTAACAACGCACAACTTCGGGTGGCCCCCGGTGAGTCGACACCCAACTCAAAAGCTTGCCGTGCTCTCGAATCGGCCTCTACCGTCTGTCGCGGGTTTGGATACCCGGTTAATCACACATTGGACACCGGGTCCTCAGCCGGACAAAGTGGGTCAGCCAAGGCACAAGTCCTCCTAGCCCAAGGTGGTTTGTAAACAATTGGGGTACCACCAGCACACACACATTGCAAATAGTAAAACAGCTCGGGCCACCACTAGAATTGTATGGAGCTAGGTAGGTAAGACAAGGGGACCCCATAGAATCCCACACACGATTAGGCACGCTCGTCAAGAAACACAATACCCGGAACTCGGGACCTAGGTGACTCAAATGGAACAAAACACCTGGCGGGAACAGTCTGGTCTCCCATCTTTTGTCAAGTATAAATTAACATCATCAATAATAAATATCAACCAACTTCTTTAATTAACATGATACCCCGAACCATAGAAATACGGTAAGCAGCAAGTTTTCCTACTCATACTAAACAATGGCTGAGCAGCGGTAACTTAGCAATTCAAGGTTTGCTGGGATGTGGGGATCATGGCTGTTTGGGTTTTGAAAGTGGCATTTTCAAAGTGGATAGGATCAAACAAACGTTCTAGGCTACAGCTAGGCAGGTAGGCAGAAATGTATCAAGTAATGGTATGAATCTTCCCCTTGCCTGGGTAATCGGTCGTCGAAGCAGACGCACCAGGGTCCTCGGGCTCGGTGTCGGAAATCTCCACGTAAGTCTCCTCGGCGGTCTTGGGTGCTAATGTAAGGTACCGGCAAGGAAAAGGCACACAAGTAAGTAACGGGTACAATGCACAGGCAAGGATGGTATGATCAAGTTTAAAGGATATGATGTGACCCTATCTAGTCAGATTTAAATGAAGGTGGTGACGACACGTCAACAACATCATATGAAATTTATTTACGTAAAAATGGCTTTGGTCTTAGCCTTATTTTTGGTGTAAGTAACATGTCAACATGGCATGATCAACAAAGCATTTAACAGAAACAAAACAACATGAAAAGTAATCATCGATTCCGGAGACGGAGTAGTGTTGGTGAATTTGACACAAGGAAGGTGCAACAAAAGCTGGAACCCAGCCACATTGCAAAGACAATATGTTACGTGCTGGTTGAAGAAAAGAAATGAGATGACATGAGACAGAACTTGAAAGAATCAAAAGGGCATCATTTCCAACATGCACTGAAATTGGAAGGATGCAAAGAAAGGAAAAGACAAATTGGTCCTGGATGAGGTGGTCACACCTTGTCCAAATGAGTTCTTCAAAACATCATGAGGACATCACCATTGCAATCCTTGCAAAAATCTACCCCAAAACCATATATGATATGGTATCCTCTGGAATTGCAAACACAGTTGCAATTCAAATGAATTTCAGGGGGCTGAGTGCAAAATTGCACTAGATGTATTTTGGAAAAGTCTTAAATGGGTAAACCATTATCACCATGCAACTCCTTGTTTGAAACTACCCAAAAATCATATATGGCATGGCCATTTTTGAATTTGGGCAAAACTTGGCAAAAACAAAGAAAGGAAAAGGGGTTTATTTGCAAAATTGCCACACTCCAAAATTCAGAGGGGCAAAATGCAAAAAGGACCTCACCATGATGGTCAGTAGCTCAAGCTACCCCAAAAACATATATGGGATGCCCCAAAATGATATGAAAGTTCAAAATAGATTTGAATATGAATACAAATTCAAATTTGAATTAAACAGAAAAAATAAAACAAAAGAAAAGAAAAAAGAAAAAGGGTGGCACTGGTCTGCTGGGCTGCCCACGGGCGCCAGGCCCACCTCTCTTCTCCGCAGGCCCACTGGACAAGGCCCAAACCCAAGAAAAAACAGAAACCAAAAAAAGGGGGGGCTCCTCGGCTCGGATTCGAACCCACGCCGTGCTGCGCTATTCCACAGCCCCCTACCACTGCGCTACGAAACGTTTTCTGAAACGAAACGTGTTGCAGTATAGGTATGCTTCAGACACGCCCCGTTCTGAACCGCGAACACCTGCCGACGCCTGAACCCGACGACGCGCGCAACTTCCCGGCGAGGCTACACTCGAGCTCCGACCGTCTCCTCGAGAGCTACCATGGGGGAACCCAAGAGGGCACCTCCTTCTACGCAAGGGTACACTCCATGACCACCATCGCCTCACAAACTCGCCGGAACCCCCACGGGAACAGCACGGCGACGAACCGCTTTGAACTGCAGGCTGACAGAGGCAAAAACCCTAACTTTGGACGATGCGCACGTCGAGCTCACGGCACCTCTGGCCATGGGGTTACTTCCATCTCCTAGAGGGCATCACCACGAACTCGTGGGTACCCGTGCCACGACCTGAACCTCACCGGAATGGTGGCCATCTTCAACTGAAACCGCGGCGGCTCTGCGTTACAGTGGCAGGAAAATTCAGACGCGGGTGGCCAAACTCTACTACACGCGAAAAGGCGGGTCCTTGAGGGCAAAAGGGACGCTCTGGACGTCCTAGGAGCACGCGAGGGAGCACCCGAGGCATGCCATGGCAAGAAGTGCTCGAATTTCTCGCTGGCGACGTTCGAACGCGGCGGATCCGCTACTGCTACCGTGGACAGACGACGACACGGCGTTACGGGCAAGGTCGCGGGCATCAGCTCACCTTGTGGGTCGCAACGTGCGTTCCAGCCTAGCCGTAGAGGAGGAAGGGGTCTGTGGCCGTCGTCGGGAACGAAGGGGTCTGCGGCGGCCTGCTCTGCTGCGGGGTCGTCTCGCTCCACCGGCCACCGATCTGGACAAAGAAATGGATTGAGGTGAGCGCGGGGTCCGTGCAGATGAGCGCTTGGTCAAGGATACGGCGGGACGGTGGCGAATTGCAGCGGGGCTCACCGGAGCACGGAGGGACAGAAACGGAGAGGGGAAACCACCCCGGCGGCGGCGAGGAGGAACTGCTGGGAGGAAAGGAACCCTAGGGGTCCTGGGAGGCTCGGGAGCTCGGGTTAAATAGGAGGGAGGCCTCCTATCCACGTCGGCCGCATCGACGTCGACGCTCCGGCCGGCTGTGAGAGGGATTCCGATGGGGACCTCTCCAGCGTGGAAAGGCGACGAAGGAGGGGCGTGCGATAGAGATCGGGCAGCCATGATAGCTCCCGCGTACCGCTTCGCTGGACAGGCCCAGGTGGGCTGCGGACAAAGGGAAGCTTAGCTGGGCCTGCCTGCTGGATTGCTTCCAGGGAGAAAAGAAAAAGAAAAGGGGTTTTCCATTAAGAAAAATAACAGAAATTCCCAAGAGTTTTTGTGGCCAATCCACAAAATAGAAAAACATATAAAAATAGGTTTTGAAAACCTTGGAATATTCTCCATTTTCTAAAATTGGTTTGACCAATTTTTGAGTAACTAAAGTTTGGGTCATTTTGAAAATTCAAATCACATTGAACTGTGGCCCAAATTTTTAGAGTTGCAAAAAATGGAGCAAGGATTTTTAAAAGCTTGGGAGGGGCAAAGAATTGGCTATGCCAAGTTTGGGGTCAAGGAGAGCATGCATGGATCAATGAAAAAATCTCCACACACCCTTCTTGAACCATTTTGGATGCAAAATCAAACAAACCAAATGGGCTCCAATCCCAATGCAAATTTAAATCACCACATGAAATTATAATGTTTAGCATCATGCCAAGTTACAGAGTCAAAAGACAAAGTACAATCTCATGGTGATTCTTATTTAATGCACATGGGCTGTTACACCGGAGTTCGGCCTCCATGGCAGCGGTGGTCACAGCGAGAGGACTTGGAGACGACGCAAAAGCTCACCAGGAGCGGGTACGGGAAGGCAGTGGGCTCGGGGAGGGCTCGCAGCAGGCAAATCGCGACGACGACGGGCGGCGACCGTGGAGAAGGGGGAAGACGAGGACGTTCACGACAGTGTGTTCCAGCTTGTTTCCTCGCAGGGGACGATGAAGTCGATGACGACGGTCACGCCGGACATCTCGGTTTAGCCTGAGAAGAACGGTGGGCGTGTGAGCTCACTGTGGTGCTCCCATGGCGGCTCGGGCAAGGTGTCGAATGAGCAGAGGAGGGGGAATCTAGTGCTAGGGTTTGTCCACGCGGGCTGGGGCTCGGTCTTATCCTCGACGGCACTGTAGCGGCGCGGGCGTCGAGCTTGTGTGGTGGCGATGTCGATGGAGTCGGGTGCGGCGCACTGTCGCCATGGACAGCGAGGCAGGGGAGAGGAATAGGGGAGCAGGGGAGAGAGTGGGGTGGGCTGGGCCAGGATGCAATTGTCCTAGGAATCTCCATTTCTTTTTCTTTTCTTTCAATTTTGTTTACTGTTTTGCATTTATTCTTAGAAGCAATTGAGTTTTGAAAAATACACAACCAGTTCCAATATTAGTACAAGATGATATCGCACTGCTACAAAAATTTGGGGTCTAAAAAAATTCATTGGAATATTTCTTAATCATTAAATTATTAAATGGGGCAATTTTTCTACTATTTTTATTTATTTAGATATTTATATGTTTTATAAAATATCCAACACCATGGTATCTTGCTTCAAGGATTATTGTGCATTTAACAAAATTGGTTTCATATTTTTTTGGACAAGTTTTATTTATCACAATATTTTTAATACCAACCAAAGCGGCATTTTGAATTTGATTTGATCCAAGGTTATCAAAGCATGATTAGCAACAGTAATCATCATTAGCAAAAACGGATTACTGTTCCATGACACCGAGGGTGTTACAAATCAAGTGTAGCACTAGTACTCAGAACGGTACCTTTGCTTATAGTGGATGGTAAGATCGGAACCTTGGGTCTCCTTTCTTACCCATGGTGGATAAAGTGCAGCATGCAGAATACTTTAAGCGGACTTGTAAATAAAGCTATGCTTCCCCGGCAACGGCGCCAGAAAACAGTACTTGATAACCCTCAACTGTAGGGGACCGAGATAGTCTTCGCGGGTAAGATAACCCAATTTATTGATTCGACACAAGGGGAGCCAAAGAATATTTATAAGCTTTAACAGTTGAGTTTTCAATTCAACCGCACCTGAAATATACTTTCTTGCATCAAAATATTAATAGAAACAGTGATATGAAAGTGATAGTGGCAACAACGAAAGTAAAAAAACAAAAGTAAACAACTAGTAACTAGGAGGATTAAAACATTGTAGGCTAGGGAGATGGATGGTTGGGCGCTGCTTGGATGAGAGTGAACATGTAACAGATATTAACACGTAACAAGGCACACAGAAATAAAGGATCATCTAGGCAAATATCAAAAATTATGCATGTATCCCGTAGGTAGTTGTGCATGCTTGCAATAAGAACTTGCACAACATCTTTTGTCCTACCATCCCACTACGAACGGGGCCAAAAGGAACTTATGGACATTAAGGTGCTCCTGTCAAAGAGCACCGGGAAAAAGCATTAATACTCAATGGATACATGAAATCCTAAAATTATAGTTCATCCCCTTTGGTGTCCCAAGCTGTCACCTTTGGGATCGCTGGTTCCGGGCCTTAATAGGTGCATACAACTCATAGATAGGATCAAGAACACAAATAAACTCATGAAAACACAAGTAGTTCAAATCTGAAATCATGGCACTCGGGCCAAAAGTAACAAGCATTAAGAGCAACAAGTTGTAGCAAAGATGATAAACACCAAAGTAGATGATAGGCAACATGCCCCCAACAATCTGACGAACTATTACATGATCTAACTCATCCAATCCCTACCATCCCCTTTGCCTACAGCAGAGAATTAGTTACACATGAAAGGAGAAGTCATGGAGGGATGATGGATTGGTGATGATGATGACGATGGCGATGATCTACCCTCATCGGAGGCGAAAACAACCTCCAGCTTAGCCCTCCCTAAGAAGAACCGAGGGTGGCGGCGGCTTCTCAACGGGAACTGGGTAAATGACTTCTATTCTTGGGTTTCCTCGCGACGAGAATAAATAGGGGGCTTGGTAGGGCACCAGAGGGGGGAGGACCCACCCAAGCGGCCTCCTGGCGCGGCCAGGGGTGGTGCCTGGCCAGCAGGGCGCCTGGGCCCCCCTGACTGCCCGCTCGCCCCACTTCTGGCACAGTGTCTCTTCGGGTGCGTGGATTTTCTGTGATTTTTCCTAGAATTTTCTGAGACACCTAAAAATCCATATTTCTGCACATAAGAAAACCATACAGGCAGCTCTGCTGAAAACTGTGTCAGTCCGGGTTAGTTTAGTTCAAATAATTCGAAATGAGGCCAAAACAATAGCAATAGTGTTTGGAAAAGTAGATACGTTTGAGACGTCTCAGTTCTTCACCCTGGGGTTCGCCAGTTCTCTTTGTTGACAAGAGAGACGGTACCATACGTATGTGTGTTTACTACCGTAAGCTGAATGAAGTGACCATCAAGAAAAATTATCCGCTCCCTAAGATCGAGGATCTGTTTGACCAGTTGAACGGAGCCCGAGTCTTCTCCAAGATCGATATGAGGACCGGATACCACCATCTGAATCTCCACGAGTCGGACATCCCCAAGACAGCCTTCACAACCCACTATGGTTTGTTCGAGTACAGTGTGATGTCCTTCGGACTTACCAATGCCCCGGCCTATTTCATGAACCTCATGAACAAGATCTTCATGAAGTACCTCGAAAAGTTTATCGTGGTTTTCATTGATGATATCCTGATATATTCCAAGACGGAGGAAGAGCATGCCGAGCATTTGCGCTTAGTCCTTGAGACTCTGCGAGAGCACTAGCTTTACGCCAAGTTCAGCAAGTGTGAATTCTGGATCAAGAAAGTAGGATTTTTGGGACATGTATTGTCAGAAGGAGGGATATCTGTTGACCCCGCGAAGATTCAGTCCATCATGGACTGGACAGGCCCGACCATTCAGACCGAAGTTAGAGGATTCCTCGGACTAGAGGGATACTACAGCAAGTTCGTGGAAGGCTTCTGACGCAACTACTGAAGAAGGACCAAAAGTTTGTGTGGACAAAGCAGCGTGAAGCCAGTTTCCAGAAATTGAAGAGGATATCGGTATCTTCCCCAGTTTTGATGATTCCTGACCCTACGAAGAGCTTTGATGTGTACTGTGAGGCATCAAATATTGGTCTGGGTTGTGTCCTGATGCAAGTAGGCAAGGTGATTGAGTATCAGTCCAGACAGTTGAAGCGGCCTGAAGTGAACTACCCCACACACGACTTGGAGCTAGCCGCTGTTGTGCTTGCTCTCAAAAGATGGCGACATTACCTGATGGGTGATACGTCCAAAATGCATCACTATTTTATATCGTAATTCACCCCTATTCATTGATATATTTCACCTTATGATGCTATTCTTATGTTGTTTTGGCTTGTTTTTCATAGTTTGCAACTTTCCGGTGCCGAAATAGCAGACGCAAAATTCAGCGGAGAAAAGTGGACATTGACTTGCTGAAACAGAACTTCTCCAAATGCGCTGAAAATTTACGGAAGATATTTTCCAGAAGAATAACGAAGCTTCGCCAAAAAGGGGCCAGAGGGGGGACACCAGGTGTCCAGGCGCCCCCCTGGCGTGGCACCCACCAGGGGCGCGCCGGGAGGCCACCTGGATCCCTGGGGCGACTCCCGGCTCCCCCCTTTGGCCTATATATCTCTCGTCACCTGAAAACCCTAAAGAGGGAGTAGTCTCACGAGTTCCACCGCCGCTCCATGGCGGAAACCTACAGAGAAGAGAAGACATCTCCGGCGGGAAGATTCTGTCGGGAGAACACCTCCCGGAATGGGAGATCATTGCCATCATCATCACCATCATCACGGGCATCATCGAGATCATCATCAACATCGTCTCCAACATCAGCACCATCTCCATCTTCATCCTACCCCATCTCACAATTGCAACTTGTGTTGGAATTCATACTATCTATCCTCTCTAATCTACGAGTGTTGATTACTTTAGTTCTTGAGGACATGGGAGAAGTCTAGTTGTTAGTAGTCATATGATGTTGAAGTAATATGTGTTGTATGATATTTAAGTTGTGTTGTTATTTTCCTAGTGGTGTTGTGTGAGTTGAAAACATAACACTTCGCCTTGTTAAGGACCTAGGGGAATGCATTGTGTATAAAGAATGCTTACGGTGGGTTGCCGGAGTGACAGAAACCTGAACCCAAGTTTTCACACTTTTGCACAAGGGACTAATGGATCCTTGATAGTATAGCTATGGTTAGGGTTTTGCGTTAATTTCTACCTTGTATTTGCGGATGCTTGCAAGGTGTTTAATCATAAGAGTGCACTTATCTTAGTATAGAAGGTGTACTAGCATAGATCCACCCACTCAACACTTATCAACACAAAACATAATACCGATACGAAATATGGCCAAAGCACATGACTACCTCTCCCGTGTGTCCTCAAGAACACTTTAGCCTTTATAAGTTCAATTGCCAGGCTTATCCTTTGCTCAAAAGGATTGGGACACTTGTTGCTCCTTAGTACCTTTTACTTCTCTTGTTTTTACCTTCCCGTTGCTTATACTGAAAACCCCTAAAAATTTATATTCCAGTGTTTGCAGTTATTCCTTGACCAAAGTCACTTATCAATACCTTCTGCTCCTCATTGGGTTCGACACTCATACTTATCTAAAACACTACAATAGATCCCCTATAGTTGAGGGTCATCAAGTACTGTTTTCTGGCGCCGTTGCCGGGGATCGTAGCACTATTAGTTAGTGAAGATGGCAAGGAAAGCTTTATATTTTGTGTGCTGTTTTTATTTTGTTGTTGCTACCTTTTGTCCTTATGGACACCTCTACCCTTGGTTCGTTTCTTTTGGGGAAGCGCCCCGCTACTGTGGTGGTTGCTCCCAACCCTACTGAAATTGTTCCTTATAAAATACCAACTCGTATTATCGATTATGTCTTCTCTAATCATTATGCAGGAGACAGACACCCAGTTGAACACTTTCTTTATCTATCACAACTATGTTCATTATTTAAGCTCGCAGGTGTGTCAATGGAGTTTTTCATGCGGAAATTATTCTCTGTATCACTTATAGATAAAGCTTTAGATTGTTATAAGCTCCTTGATAACTCACATTTGCTTAATTGGCAAGAGCTTATGTCTCTCTTTTATACAAAGTTTTATCCTCGTCATGAAATTCATCGAGACAGGAACTACATCTATAAATTTTGGTCTCGTGACGTAGAAAGCATCGCTCAAGCTTGGGGGAGATTGATGTCCCTGATACGCGAGAGATAATAACGGCTTCGCGCCCTTCGTTGGTTACCCCAAGTGGAAGGTGAGATGTAGCGTAGCGGCAAGTTTCCCTTCATGAAGATACAAATGTTGAGATCGACCAGTAGGACTCCAAGGTCGACAAGTAGGTGGTAAAGTGAACAATGGCGCCGTTCACAACTGAGGTTGCTTACTTTACCTGGACCTGCACACACAACAAGTAACTTTGATCCCAACGAAGTTCAGAGAGGTTTTCAATCTCTCCGGCCTTGTTGTTTACAAAGGATCAAACACAAGAGATAAAGGATAATAGTGACTGCATCTAGAAAGTAAAAGCAAGAAGTAAATTGAGGGTGTAAACAATGGTGGAAATATGGACCGGGGTCCCATGATGTTCATTAGTGATGTCTCTCCCCCAAAATATGATAAAACTGTTATGCGAGGTAAACAAATCACAGTTGGGAAATTGACAGGATTAAAAATGCACCGCAATGCTAACTATGCTACAAAGAAAGGAAGAGGCTCAAAATCATGGGCGGTACGCCAAAATAAGTAGACCGAAATCCAACTGCATCTACTACTAATCATCCACCTTGAGATATGTCACACCCCGAAAATTAAAGCATGTGATATAAGCCATTAGTAGATGACCACAAATTGAGGGCCACCAAAAACTTTTGTATTGCATTGGTGTGATGATGAATGCATGTTTGAATGTGTGTGTTTAGAGATGATCATTATCTTGCATGTAGTTGAAAGGTGAACTTATGGTGATCATGTTGTTTGTTTTGAATGCAAAGTAGAAATCATGGATGTAGTAATGATCTTTTTTTTTGTTAGTTGAACTAGTGGATTGTGGTGAAGATCATTTCTCCACCACATAGTAACTCGATCTTGAGATGATCATGCCAAATCCACATGATCCAACTTAAGATTCCACTTAGTATTAACCATAAACCCTAATATCGGTTAGCCTTCTTTTGCCCTCTCTCTTTATGCTCATATTTTTTTTACTTTTTGTTTTCTTTTTCTCCTGTTTTTTTAGAAAGGGATATAAACCCTTATATATTTTGTGTATTATAATATTATTACTAATAACTTTGACCACAACAAATCTCTAAGGCATTACTTGTGTGCTCAACAAAAAAAACTAAAACAATGGTGACTAGAACCCTATAAATACTTATAGAACCTAACAAAATATGTATATGATCATGACCAAGTCATCATGAGTAGAAATACCATATTAAGAAATCATTTTTTCCTTTTAAGCATTCTCACAAACACCTTATGTGCAATTTCTGTAATTTTTTGAATTTGGATACAAGCAAAATTTAAATAGCTTTAAAACATGAAATAAACTAAACCTAGTCTAGCCCTGGCCCTAGCCCCCTCACTCTCCACCATGCCTTGGTGGCTAAGGATTTGGAGAAGATTGGAGGGAGGATCAGACCCCTTGTCCCATCTCTCGGTAATCTCTCTGTCTCTACCCAGCCAGATCTTCCCAAGTTGCACCTCCCTCTGTAGCTGCACGCCAGCCACCCTTCTTTTTGACCCAGCCCGATTGCCTTGGGTAGAAAGATCACCCCGACGCCTCCCCATTGGCCTCGCCAAGCAACGCCTGCTGCCCCTGCCCCATCGCGTGCTCTTGGGAAACACCTGCAGCACGTCTCGCACGCTCCCGAGGCGGGCATCCCGCTGCATGCCAGCCCCCTTCCCGCGCCACGAACGCCATGGACGTGGCGCATACCGCTCCCGGTGCACCGGCCAGCGGGCTATAAAAGGGATCCCAAGCCCTCCCGTATAACTCGCCCCTCACACCACTCCTCCTCTCCCTCCACCGCAGTAGCTATCAAGCCATATCGGAGCCCTGCTCCTCTCCCTGCCCAACCGAGAAGAAGGAATAGCAGGAAGCTTTCCATCCCGCTGCAGCCGAGCTGAGCAGATAGCAGCCAGCGAGGAGGTTTCCTGTACTCTGCGCCCCTATATTGTGCTCTCTCGACGCTCCTGGATGCCCTAACGTCGCCCCTCCCTGTTCTGCATAGGTGCCGCCGAGGAGGTCATTGCCATCGAGCCGATCGCCTCCACCCGTGCCTTCCATCGTGTCTTTCGCGTCGGCATCAGGAAGCCATAACCGCGTGCACCAGTGGAGATAGGAGGTCACCGCGCACGTCCTCCGGCCTTCCCCGTCATCGCCGCCATCCCGGACCACGTCACAAGTCGCCCCCAAGCAAAGCACAGACGCTGCCAACTGGCCTCTGCCTCGACGCTCTACACCAACCCAACCTCAAAAATGGGTTTCGCGCGCCACCCAACACGTCCGCCGCCCCTTCATGCCATCAGCCGCGGCTGGAAGAGCCCCTGGTGAGATCCCTTCCCTCCATTCTGCCGCCATTAGGGCATTGCCCAGTTCATGTTAGAGCTCAATGGAGAAGATGAATCAAAACCGTTAGATCCTACTAGATCCAACGACTCCAAAGAGCTTGTACCTCTTCGGGATAAGTGGCCCTATGACTAGTACCCCCTCTCTGTCTGCCCGTAAAAAAACAAAACAAAAGAGAAAGGCCAGCACCGCACTGCACTAGCTCGGCCCACAGAGAAAATTCGCCCGAGGGTAATATAGTCTGGGCCGGCTCCTTTTATCTTTTCCGGTTTATTAAATCGTCAAAACAGAAAACCTTTTAGAAAAATAAGTAAAACTCAGAAAATTATGAAACAAATTTTGTTCTGCTTATAAAATTGTCTTTTATGTTTATGCATTGCTAGAATATTGTTATGCATTAATAAAATTGTGGTCATTTGTTATTAATTTGTTTGTTAGATTAATTTCCATGAAATTTCTATTATTGATATAAATTACTTAGAACTTTATTAAAATTTCCTCGGATCAGTAGAAAAATTGTGGTTCATTTAGTTAATAAAAATTGAATAAAATAAAAATGGCATATCTAATAATTTAGGTGAACACTTCATTTAACTAAGGCTTGTTTAACCTTTAACCTTGATGATAATAATTCCATCATAATTATCCTAATTCTCTATTACAATTTTGTTTCCTTGAATGCTGAAATATTGTTTAAACTTCTTAACTGCATCACCTACTAATAACTAATTTATGCTACCATGAGGTCATAAACATTTAATATGTTGAATCCTGTATTAAATTCTTTGTGAAGGAAAAATTCTAATAAAATTGGCTACTATACTTGTTAAATACTGATTTAACCCCATGTTAAACTAAATCTTAATAAAAGAATTGATCCTTGTTAGCAACTTGTGACATAATTGCTTTGCTAAGTGATGTGTTTGAGTGGTTGTTTGTTGTGTGAAAATTGTATGATTGCCTGAGTGTAATTGTGTGCTATTTTTCACAACGTGTAGACGAAACAATTGACGTTGCATGTGGGGACTCCTCCCAAGCCATCAAAGAAGCCGATCCAGGGTACATCGCCGACGAAGGCAAGCCACCGTCGAAACGCAAACTTCGCTTTACCCAATTTTTACTTTCTTTTCGTATCACTTATATTGCATCATGCTAGTATTACATTCATATGGTTTGGGATTGTATTAGTTGTATTAGGAAAACTCCACACCACCCCATAGCCTACCTATCTGGGAAAAACTAAGTTGAACCCCAATGATCCAGACACTCTGTCGAGACCATCACTTAGCCTTGATAATTAGCATTACTTAACATGATGGAAATTCATACTTCACCCTATATGGTATGGCATACACCTAACAAGGTGGTATGTACGGGTTTGTGGAACATCGTTGCACATGGAAAAAGTCTGGAGGGACTCTCTATAAGTGCCGCCAAAACCTAGGCTTACAGTACAACCACTATACTCTGGTATGGGATAGGGTTAGTTGGAAGCTTGTTTGTCTTAGTACGGGAGTCTTATAACTACACATGGATGGGTGATTCCACGAATCGGATAGCCCTCGAAGTCGATGGGTGAAATTCGCTAGGCCTAGTGTCGGAAGGAACCTTGGTGCTCTTCGACTACGGTGCAGGCTTGGATCCAAGAGGAGCATGACCTGACACACGGACAGTCCATGTAGTACGCAAGGGGTAGATTCACCTGTACTAGGACAGACAAGGGGAAGACTATGGTCGATTATCCGACACCCGTATACTGAGGTATGACGATCCGTGGGGACAGACGACGTATGTATCAAATGTGGTGGGTAAAGTGTACAACCTCTTCAGAGTGAAAACTATTCGAGTAGCCAGAGTCCATGGTCATGGACAGCTAGTGAGGCCACACTTTGTGGGAAATAGATGAGAAAGCCCGGTACTAATTTTATGCTTCACGATGATGATGTTGATATTGTTGGAAAAAGGGCTGGACTTGACTTATCAAAATTCATTGTGGGAAATAAAACTTGCCAAGTTTAAAACTTTGCCAACTTAATGTTAATATTGAGTAGCTAGGAAATCCCTATGAAAAACTACACCATATAGCCATCCATTATTTTCGTATGCAAAACTTTGTTTCCTTTTTAGGTGGTTTGTAAGTACTTTGTATGTACTCACGGCTTTGTCCCTGGTTATTCAATCGAACAGGCTTGGAGGAGCAGGTATATGACGATGATGCTACCGACGATTACTAGGACGTGCTATGCTCTGAGCTACCCTGTGGATTGTGCCGCTACTATCCTGATTTTTCTTATTCCGCTACTATTTGAGCCTGATGAGGCCGTGTAAGACTCTATTATTGTATGACTTTGTATTTGGTATTGTATGAACATTGTGGCTATGATATCTATTGTAGAGTTGTGTGTCATGCAACATTGATCATGGGAGCATGACAGTATACACAGCTGGCCGCTTCGGACATATAGTCTGGGGTGCCCACAGACTTGGTATCAGAGCGAGGTTCAGACTATAGCATCCTAGTTAGCACGTGCGTTAGATAAGAAAGGGATATTTTTATAAAAAAACTTATCTCTTAACCTCTTCAACTATATGTTATAAACCAAGTGAGACCCAAGATCCCGAGGACAGATGATGCCAAATGAAGTTTTGACCCAAACGGATAATAAGGACTTTGGTGATAAAGTTTGATGGAAGGGAAGCTCATAGAGCTATGCTGCTTAGAAAGGGAGATTATCTTATGGTCAGTAGTTGTATAAGCAAACGTTGGTGGATCTATAAACTCTTATGAAAGTCAGATAGTCAGAATAAACTGGTTAATTATATGGATTTAGCTAGGTGTTATTTTGATTAATACCGAGGACCCGTCGAGGACCCCAATTTTTGGTGGATGCTTAGCTGTACATGTCTGTCCTTGTAGGTAAAAAGAATTGATTCAAGACTAAATCTCATACTTGGAGTATTTAGTACTAGATAGAGTCATCAATGAAGTTGTTGAGATTAGATGGATAAATAAATTTGTCAACGAATTATTATTGGAATATAGGAAGCAGATTAGCTAGTATAACTATAACTTGGTGGAATATTTGGATACATTTATATGAGTAGTTCCGTAATAAATATATTGGTGGATTTACCATGAATCTCATGGACAAATAGAATCATGATATGGATTTAGATCGGACATAGGCCACATCCTAGATGACTTATAAACCTAACGGAATTTTCTCGGATTTACCCATGAAGAAATTATTGAGATTATGTTAGGAAGAAAACTTATTCCAATAAGTTTTGGAACATCTTGGACTTAGTTAGTTAAGGGAAGATTGATTCAAAATAAAATTGGGATGATGAATTGGAATATTTATCGGATTGATGTTAGAATATTTATGCCCATATAAACCTTGGAAATACTTTGATTTATTTAGGAGATATCAAAAATTGGGGATGATAATACTCAGCGAGAAAACCTAAGCATATGATGGATTAATTAGTCATGACTAGAGTTTCTATCGGTAGATTAAAGATCTTCGGAGAAGGATACTTCACCCTAGTAGCATCAACGTGAATGGATTGGACTGATAGCATTGGGACTTCTATTGAATTGGAGTATAATAGATGAGTTTATTGCCAATAAATATTTTTGTGGTTAATGACTCTTAGCATGGGTTTATATATGGTGAAAAGTTGAGGAATAGATAATTTTCTCGGTGGAACTTGGTGAGTACAAAGTGCTCGGATTAAGATCATCTTGGTAGCTAGGCTAGAATCAAGAAGAGTATTACGAGAACAAGAACATGAAGTTGTTACATGGAGGAAAAAGAAGAATAACCCACCAAGCTAATATCACCATCGTACCAAGAAAAACATGAGGACACAAGACTTACGTACAAACAACGTTTTCACCACCACAATCGTGACTACGACAAGGAAAGATAAAGACCCCAACTACAACAACCTTCAGGCATGTAGATAAGATGATTTGTTGAGTTACCCATCTTCCGTGAATATTAGGCCTACATTGGTAAGAACCACTTGTTTCATGATTTACCGCTTGAATCTATGTGTCGCTCATGTGCATCTTCGCCACCACATTGCAACCCCCTGCTCATGTTTGTTTGTTACAACCCTTACGGTCCTTAGTGAACTGTTGCTGAGACCAATACCCCACCTAGAAGACCTTTTGCAAACCCTCTAGGTAAACACTGGGAAGTGGCATGTGTTGGAACTAGAATAAAACCATTTTGGAGAAGACTACATGTAAATTAGCCCATGGAATGCAAGGTGAAAATAAGATAGACACTTGCTTTAATCTGAGTTAGTGATTCATGTTAGCCATGGATTGTAGAACAAGAGGACTATCCGAGAAAAGTTCGGGATGAAGAAGAGTGTGCAATGCCCGAACGAAAGACCCAGTATTAGAGCACCAGATTCACTAGAACATGTACAAGGTAATGATTTGAGTGCGACATGGATTGGCCCCCATGACGACTACTCTTTTTATTCGCCTTGCTATATGCAATAGTAAATCTATGATAATAGAACCGATGCCACCTAGGTAAGACCCTAGTAAAATGTTGGCATACGCCTATGACTGCAATGATTCCATTGGAGCATGTGAAGTTGTAACTTTCCTACCCCTGTGGGAGAAATACAATGGGCTCAAAAACCTTAGGTGCCAGCGAAAAAGGTTGTTATGAAGGTTTTTACTATCATGACACACTCAACAACCCAACCACACTACATCCACTAATAGTCGCGAGAGATCCAGATGTAGCGGAATCCCCTACCGTAGGATCGATACCAACTACCAGAAGCCACACTAGAAAGTGAAACTCCAACCGACTTAACCATTTACTTGTGAAATTTTCGATGAGTGTGGACCCATCCGTGGCCTTAGTTTAACTGAATCAGATTAGAGGCAAATAGAAACCAAGAAGCCCGAAGACGCGAGCCGACAAGATACTAAGTAACCCCTCAACTTGGAAGGATCGCAGTAAAGACTTATGACTGAAAGTTGTTTCCACAACTCTTCACCACCGCACCCAACAACCCATCTTGAACTACCCAGTGATCCGCGAGCATGCCATTAGTTATTCTTTTGAACATCAACTCTCGAGTAGAAGTAGCCTATGAATCCAATACATCGATCCTTTACAAGGTTCAGGATCGTGAAGGAGAATTTGCCGACCAACGAGAGCTACCTCGGAGTTGTCCGAAATACACAACCTGCCGCAACATCGGAAGTGTTCGGAAGTGCCATAAAAATATCATATTCTATAAAACATATACCATAGTTTCGTGAATGGAAATAAGGACCTAGCCTACCATAAGAAAACCCCTTTTGCCTCGTGGATAAAACAAATCTTACCACCCGATGACGTAACCCCAATTACCTCAAGGACAAGTTCTGCAACCATTTCAAGGAAGGAGCTACGTAGGAGCATGAGGACTTGCTTCGGAAAGACTTTCCCTGCCTCCTTAATCTTCAGCATCGGAATCTCAGGGACGAGATTCTTTTTAAGGGGGGAAGGTCTGTCACACCTCGAAAATTAAAGCATGTGATATAAGCCATTAGTAGATGATCACAAATTGAGGGCCACCAAAAACTTTTGTATTGCACTGGTGTGATGATGAATGCATGTTTGAATGTGTGTGTTTACAGATGATCATTATCTTGAATGTAGTTGAAAGGTGAACTTATGGTGATCATGTTGTTTGTTTTGAATGCAAAGTAGAAATCATGGATGTAGTAATGATCTTTTTTTGCGTTAGTTGAACTAGTGGATTGTGGTGAAGATCATTTCTCCACCACATAGTAACTCGATCTCGAGATGATCATGGAAAATCCACATGATCCAACTTAAAAATCCACTTAATATTAACCATAAACCCTAATATCGGTTAGCCTTCTTTTTCCCTCTCTCTTTATGCTTGTATTTTTTTCCTTGTTATTTTCATTTTCTTCTGTTTTTTAGATAAATATATAAGGGATATAAACCCTTATATATTTTGTGTATTATAATATTATTACTAATAACTTTGACCACAAAAATCTCTAAGGCATTCTTTGTGTGCTCAACAAAAAGAACCAAAACAATGGTGACTAGAACCCTATAAATACTTATAGAACCTAACAAAATCTATATATGATCATGACCAAGTCATCATGAGTAGAAATACCATATTATTAAAAATTCAAATAAACTTTCCTTTTAAGCATTATCACAAACACCTTATGTGCAATTTCTGTAATTTTTTGAATTTGGATACAAGCCAAATTTAAATAGCTTTAAAACATGAAATAAATTAAACCTAATCTAGCCCTCTCCCTAGCCCCCTCACTCTCCACCTTGCCTTGGTGGCTAAGGATTTGGAGAAGATTGGAGGGAGGACAAGACCCCCTGTCCCATCTCTCGGTCATATCTCTCTCTGCCCAGCCAGCTCTTCTCTAGTTGCACCTCCCTCTATAGCTGCACGCCAGCCACCCTTCTTTTTGACCAAGCCCGATCGCCTTAGGCAGCAAGATCACCCCGATGCCTCCCCATTGTGTAACAGCCCAGATTTCAAAAAAATTAAAAATCGATCACTCGACCTTTGATTGTCTGATTTGTTTGCGGTGTTTGCGTCCCCGATTTATCGATCGGCGATTATCCCCCCCTCTTATCTCGTACCGGACGGAGACCGACCCTTTCCATCCTGACACTCGACCTTTGCCACAGCGGGTTTCACCCGATCACCGTCGCGAAAACCTGCACGAGACCAGCCGCAGCCAACGGAACGAAAACCCCGTTTAATAAGTAAACGGGATATTTTATACCGTGCCGGAAAGTGTTCTCGGAACGGTTCCAGCATGAGGTGAACGCCACCGTCTCGACGCCCTGATCGCGCAGTTCGAATTTTTACCCGAATCGGAGGTCCTGCGGACCCCCGGCGGTCAGGAACGTAAACACCGCGCGCGAGAGAAAAACCGGGGATGTTTTTGCAAACTGCCAGCCACCTGGGCTATATAAAGACCACCACACTCCCACCCCTTTCTAGGGTTTCCCTAGCCTAAAATTGCTGCCACACCCCCAGATCTGCTCCAAATTGCCCCCAATAGCCCCAATTTTCGCAATTTAGTCTATTTTTCGCCCAAACCCTAGCCCCTTCTGATCTGGACCGTCAGATCCGGAGATCCGACGGCCCAGATACACCCAGCCTCCACCTTTCTCTGTCCTGTCTCTCCTCCCCGCCGCCTCCCGTGGAACCGATCCGCCTCCGCCTTGCTCCGGCAGCCACGCCGCTCTCCTCTCTCGCTCTCGCGCCTCCTCGCCTCCCCTCACCCCCTGCGTCTCCCTCCTCTCAGGTCGCGTCGCTGGCCATCGAGGCGCCGCCATGACCGGCCACTTGGAGCTTGGAGGCCGCTGCTGGCAGGAGCTCGACGCTGGAGGCCCAAGCCCCGCCGCCGCCCTGGAACGCCGGCAGACGCCTCGGTGGCCAGCGACGCGACCTGAGCGCCCTCCCTTCTCTTTTTTTATTAATTTTGTTGGGCTCGGCCCAGTAACACTAGATTCAGCCCGTTAGGCGTTTTTTTGTCTCTAGGTTATTATTAATTGGCAGATTGTATTAGTTTTTTTGCGTTGCTCGTATCTTTTAGCTCGTAGCTCGGATCATGACGCTTTAAACATGAAACTTGCTTAGAATTTTGTGTAGATTAAGAAAATGTGCTCCTTTGCCATGTTTGACTTTGTTTACATGTTGTTTGACTGCTAATTACATTGCTTGCCACCGTAAATTGTTTCTGTAATAACTTTTCAACCGTTGCTCCGATTAAAATGTTCTTTATATGTAACTTGATTTGTTTTTCGTGTACTTTGTGTTTGTGCCATTGTTTGCTGCTGTTAACCAACCTAAAATATGGATTAGGGCAGAACAGTACCAAATGTTTTAATTGTCGTGGGGCACTTAGTGATATGCCATGTTTAGGTTGTGCCTCACTTAAATTGACTAGCATAGATAGTTTATGTTGTGCTTCACCTCTTATTATGTTTGTGTGCTATGCCATGCTTGAGTGATATGCCATGTTAACAACCTTTTTCTCACCTTGTGTAGCTAAACAACTTGAACCGATTCTAAATGTGCGGTATCGTCGTGTGTGACGAGTACTCCACTTAAATCGTTAGTAACCGCTCTCGACGGTAGGTGCAATGTCTCGTGTTGCCTTCTTGTTGATGCGTGCTCGTGTTTGTCTCGTAGTAATAGATGCTTGCTCGTTGATTGATTTCCAGTGTTTACCGTCTTGTGTGCTTCGCGGGTATCTCTCGGAGACGATGCGAGCTTGCGATCAACTACACCTTCGGAACCCGACTTATCAACATGCAAGGACTATACATTACTTATGATCCATTCTATTTCAACCAGCGGTTTGCATGCTAGTCTAGGTTAGGTTCGATGTTTGATCCTACCACATGTTTACAGCCTCTTTCAAACCGATATAGCCATGTCCCCTCCCAGCAAACCATGTACTGCTATGTTACAATTGCTCGTTGCTCAGCCCCTACTTAGTATGCATGCTTAGGATGCTACGATGTTACCCTGTTACTCCTTGGTTCGGGATATCACATTATTATATTGTTGTTGATGATATGATTATTATAATGTTGACTATATTCGACGAAGGATGGAAGGTCTAGGCTATCCCGGCCTGGCGCTTTGTTCCATTTGAGTCACCTAGGATCCGAGTTCCGGGTATTGGTTTTAAGACTGAGCGTGCCTAACCGCGTGTGGGATTTTATGGGGTCCCCTTTTCTTACCTACCTAACTTCAAACATTTCAGTGGTTGCCCGAGATGATTTACCATTTGAAACCCCGTGTGTGTGCTTGGTGGATCCCCTCGCAGTTTTTAATCAACCCGGGCCAGCGGAGACATGGTTTCTCTGTTGGTCCACACTGGTGAGCTAGGGAAGTCCCCTGTTATATAGGTGAGACTAAACCCGACCTTGGCCATACGGAAGAGTCCGATCCGAGAGCGTGGCCAGCTCTTGGATTGGGTGTCGACTCCCCGGGGGCCACCCGGATTTGTTTGTTATTAGTTAGAGGGACCTGTCATTTCGGATCTCTTGGAACTAAATCATAAAATGGTTGCCTGTGATGGGTAGAAACTGAGAGAGATGAGCGTGCGTGCGGAGCCTTGTAATGGGCAGTTGGTACACCCCTGCAGGGTTAAATCTTTTCGAGAAGCCGTGTCCACGGTTATGGACGACTTGAGACCTACTCCTTGTTCATAGACAACAACAACTGAGATAATCTTAATAAACTTGATCAACGTGTGTGTGCCTTGACTGCTTCTTCTTCGTCGGGATGCGAAGAGGAGGACAAGGATAGGATAGGTGTTATGTTTGCGTAAGTAGTTGATAGCAAGACTTGTTGGAGGCGATTCCTCATCGAATGCTTGGCTTCTTATCTTACTCTCTAGATCGTTAACCACTTCATAAATGCTAGTGCGGCAGCAACCTCACCACTTACCCCATCCTTACCGTAAACTACTAGTTGTCCTAGAATGACGAGTGATGAAGTCCTTGCTGGGTCAGTTGACCACTACAGTTGGATGCTGAGTACTTCTGTACTCATGATACTACCCCCAAACTCTTTTCAGGGTTCTTGATCGACAACAGGTATGGTGATCGATGTTTCACGTGGAGACTCGACGACGACTAGTTAGGCGGATCCCGACGGAGGGCCTGGACCCGTGTGGTTATGGGAATCAATGTTTTTCTCTTTGCCAGTAGTCATTTGATTGTAGTCTGTACTCAGACATGTATCTTCCGTTGTTGTATTGTATTAAGGCAGTTGTATGCCGAGTGTATGAGATGTTGTATCTTTTTATCTGTAATGTTGTGATATCATGCTGGAAATCCGCGGCATATTTCTTTGTCATATGTCACGGTGGGACCGATATGTGCTTCGTCCCCGGATCTGGATGGAAACACCTAGATCTGGAACAGTACCGCATATCGGGCCTTACACATTGGCCTCGCCAAGCAACGCCTGCTGCCCCTGCCCCATCGCTCGCTCACGGGGAGCACCTGCAGCACGTCTCGCACGCTCGCGAGGTGGGCATCCCGCTGCACGCCAGCCCCCTTCCCGCGCCGCGGACGCCATGGATAGAGAGGCCTCCGCCGGCCAGTTGGGGTCATGAACGTCGATGAGCTGGTCCTGAGATGCCTCCATGGCATCGACGTATGCTGCCGCTCTGTTGGCGGCTTGTGTCGCCCTTTCGCCGGCTTCCGTCGCCATACGGGTTAATGCAGACGCCCTGGCCGCTTCCGTAGCTGCGTGATGGGTGTGTGCGATCGGGATGAAGAGGGGGGAGACGTCCAAGATGCTGGAGTGAAAAGGGGTCGCGAATCGGGCATGACCGGCTTGAATGATGCAAATAGCCGGGAAATTGGTGATGCTCGCGCCGGCCGGGCTAATGGAGGAATCGGTCACCAGACGATGCCTCGCCCCGAACGCGCGCAGAGCAGCATCGTCAGAACCATCGCCTCCGGCAGGCACCCGGGAAGCAGCATAGGCGGCCCTACGAGCACTCTGGTAGCGAGTCGAAGCCATGCCGATTGATGGGTTGGGGAATGGACTTTGTGCTTGAATCACCGGAGGTGGGGGAATCTAGATGTGCTTCGGACAAAACCCTTCATTAGGAGGCGTGGCTGGCACTTACGTTTTCATATCCCAAACGCTTCTTCGTTATAAACTGTGTGCGTGTACTTTGATAAAATCCAACCAATCAGGTTGCAGAACCAGCTCCTCGCGGATCGCGCTGAGATACGACGACAACCATTCATCGCTAAGGTTACATCCAACAGCCACGGTTGAGCGCTATAGTTACGTGATTTTTTCCGGCTGGTTTTTTAGACGGTCAATGGGGTTTTCCAGTGTTTGACGAACACTCATATAATGCAGTTTGTACAATACATGGCACCAATTTTTTTCATAATACTCTCAAATTTTTACCATGCACCATGTTCGTGAAATGATGACGACATGCCAAATCTCATCCAGTTTAGAGGTCATTTTAATCAACTTTTAATTTCATGTTTCTTTTGCTAAAATATATTAGTAAATGCATAATATTTATCAAACGAGGTCCAGACTGTTTGAAACTTTACGATGTTAGTGTGAATGCTTAGTTGTGAACACATCAAAAGTTTGGGATTCAAGTCATTTAAAACTAATATGTTGTATTTGTGCTGTGGTTTCCGTTAGAAATCCTGATGATTCAAAGGGAATGGTCGAGTTTTGTAAAAGAAGTATCACCGGTTTTTATCATAACCAGCTTTAAATTTCACCACATACATTGTTGGTGAAATGATGAAGGCATTTCGAGTTTCACCCATTTTAGAGATCATTTGAATTGATTAATAATTTCATGTGCGGTGTTGCTCGAAAATGATTCACCTGTTCCATTATATTTATCAAATGCACTCAAAATTATTTGAAATTTTAGAATACCAGTGTGATTGCTTAATGCTGAACACACACACACACACACACAAAATGGAGGCTAAAAGATTTTGGGAAGACATGTTGTCTTTGTAATGTGGTTGTTTCACATAGAAACCCCGACATTTCGATATGAATGGCCCAATTTTGTACACTAAGTGCCTTCATTTTTTGTCATAATCCTCTCAAATTTTTACCACGTACCATGTTCGTGGAATGATGACAGCATGTCAAATCTCATCCTATTCTGAGGTCATTTTAATCGACTTTCAATTTTGTGGGCATTTTGTTCAAAAATATATCACTAAATGCATAATATTTGGCAAATGAAGTTGCAACTGTTTGAAATTTTAGGATGTTAGTGTGAATGCTTAATGGTTAACACGTAAAAAGTTTTGGGTTCAAATAAATTAAAAATAATATATTTTATTTGTAATGTGGATGTTTCCAGTAGAAACACCGATGCTTCGAAGTGAATGGTAAATCTTTGTACACGAAGTACCACTGGTTTTCATCAGAACCATCTGTAAATTTGATGACATACATTATTGGTTAAATGATGACAACATGCCAAGTTTCATCAAATTTAAAGTTCATTTCAATTGATTTTCATTTCCAGGGTTGTTTTTCTCGGGAATGAGTCACCTAGTACATTATATTAGTCAAACGAAGTAAAAATGTCTCAAATTATGGGATACCAGTGTGAGTGCCTATTGCTTAATGCATAAAAAAATTGGGGGTTTAAAGGATTTTAGAATAACATGGTGTCTTTGTAATGTGGTTGTCTCACATAGAAACCCTGATATTTCGATAGGAATGGCCCATTTTGTACATGAAGCACCCCTATTTTAATCATGATAATATCAAATTTACACAACATTCCGGTCTGGTGAAACGATGACAACATGCAAAGTCTCATACTGATTAGTCATCATTTGAATTGTTTTTCAATTTCAAAGTCAGTTAGGGTTTATACCCACCAGCTCTTACAACACAAACGGTTATATTCATATATGTGTATGCTTTTCCATCTGTACTGCAAAGAAAAACGGTGAGAAATTTAAATAGCTTCGGACGGAAGCCTTCGTTAGGACGTGTGCCACTTACGTTTTTGTAGCCCAAACGCTTCTTTATTATAAACTGTGTGCCTATACTTTGATAAAAGCCAGCCAATCAGGTCGCAAAACAATCTCCTCGCGGCTCGCGCTGAGATCCAACGACCACGATTGTGCACTACGGTTATGAGATTTTTTCTGGCTAGTTTTTTAGATGTTTAACGGGGTTTTCTAGTGTTTGACAACCATTCAAATAATGCAGTTTGTACAATACGTGCCGCCAATTTTTTTCATAATACTCTAAATTTTTTACCACGTACCATGTTCGTGAAATGATGACGGCATGCCAAATATCATCCCGTTTAGAGGTCATTTTAATCAACTTTTAATTTCATGGTCCTTTTGCTAAAATATATCAGTAAATGCATAATATTTATCAAAAGAGGTCCAGACTGTTTGAAACTTTATGATGTTAGTGTGAATGCTTAGTTGTGAACACATCAAAATTTTGGGATTCAAATCATTTGAAAAATAATATGTTGTATTTGTGATGTGGTTTTCGTTAGAAATCCTGGTGATTCAAAGGGAATGGTCGAGTTTTGTACACGAAGTATCACCGGTTTTTAACATAACCATCTTTAAATTTCACCACATACATTGTTGGTGAAATGATGAAAACATGCCAAGTTTCATCCAATTTAGAGATCATTTGAATTGATTAACAATTTCAGGGTCGTGTTGGTCGAAAATAATTCACTTGTTCCATTAAATTTATCAAATGAACTCAAAATTGTTTGAAATTTTAGGATACCAGTGTGAGTGCTTAATGCTGAACACAAAAAAATTTGAGGCTAAAGGATTTTGGAATGATATGTTGTCTTTGTAATGTGGTTGTTTCACGTAGAAACCCTAACACTTCGATATGAATGGACCAATTTTGTACACTAAGTGCCTTCAGTTTTTATCATAATCCTCTCAAATGTTTACCACGTACCATGTTCGTGGAATGATGACAACATGTCAAATCTCATCCTATTCGGAGGTCATTTTAATTGACTTTCAATTTCATGGGCGTTTTGTTCAAAAATATATCACTAAATGCATAATATTTGGCAGATGAAGTCGCAACTGTTTGAAATTTTAGGATGTTAGTGTGAATGGTAAATGGTGAACACATAAAAAGTTTGGGGTTCAAATCACTTAAAATAATATGTTGTATTTGTAATATGGATGTTCCCGGTAGAAACACCGATGCTTCGAAGTGAATGGTACAACTTCGTACACAAAGTACCACTGGTTTTTATCATAACCATCTTTAAACTTAACCACACACATTGTTGGTGAAATGATGAAAACATGTCAAGTTTTTTCCAATTTAGATTTCATTTGAATTGATTTTCATTTCCAAGGTTGTTTTGCTTGAAATCATTCACCTGGTAATTATATTTGTCAAATGAAGTCAAACATGTTTGAAATTGTGGGATACCAGTGTGAGTGTCTATTGCTTAACACATACTCCCTCCGATCCATAATAAGTGTCGAAAGTAGCGACACTTATTATGGATCGGAGGGAGTATTATTTTTTTGGTGGTTTAAAGGATTTTAGAATAACATGTTGTCTTTGTAATGTGGCGGTCTCACATAGAAACCTTGATATTTTGATATGAATAACCCATTTTGTAGACGAAGTACCCCTATTTTCTAGCATGGTAATGTCAAATTTACTCAACATTCCGGTCTGGTGAAACGATTACAACATGCAAAGCCTCATACTGGTAAGTCATCATTTGAATAAGTTTTCTATTTAAAAGTCCTTTAGGGTTTATACCCACCAGCTCTTACAACCCAAACGATTATATTCCTGTATGCGTATGCTTTTCCATCTGTACTACAAAGCAAACAGTGAGAAGTTCTAATACATGTGCTTAGTACACACTATCCCGCAGCCCGCCCTCCCTATATGAACATTGGGTGTGGCCTTTTAGGGTCCCTGTCCAGGAATATATCCTCCACCCCGTACGCCCCACTACCGACCAATGCACATTACCACACCTCCCGTTCGTCCTCTCACCATAGATTCCCGCCGTATTTCCTAGTCCTCTAAAGCCTACATCCATGTTGGGAGAATGGGAAGGTGGAGGATGCGGTGGAGGCAAAACTGACGACGACGATTCAACCCCTCCCCCAGTCGTCGAATCGTCGCTCCGTGCGGTCGAAGAAGGATGCGGCGGGGGCAAAGCGGACAAAGGTAGCTCGATCCCTCAGCCTGTCGATGAGCCGTCGAGCCTCGCGGGAGGTGGAGGATGCGGCGGAGGCATAGCGGACGACTACTGCCAAATCGTCCCTCCGCCCGTCGACGAGCCGTCAAGCCTTGTGGGAGGTGGAGGATTGGGCGGAGACATAGCGAACGACGACAACCAAATCCCTCCGTCTGTCGACGAGCCGTCGAGCCTTCTAGGAGGTGGAGGATGCGGCGGATACGACGACAGTTCGATCTCCCCGCTTGCCGTGGAGCCGTCGTTTCGTGTGAAGAGGATGTGCCATACTGAAGATGACGTCGAGGGCTGGCTGGATCGCTACGTCGAAGAACACATCTATCTGTCATCCAAGATTCTCTACAACGTCGAGATCGAGCTGGACGCCACGAAGGAAGAGCTGTTGGCCGTTTCGGAGAGCACCGTCGCCGATCGCTTCGACAAGGCGCTAAACGAGTACATGCTCGCCTACACCCTGTACAAGGTGGCATGCTTGTCCTTCTCCGCAGCATGCAAGCCTTGAGTCTGCTTTATCCGCCGGACGTCTTCATGAGCCGCCGTCGATCATCGCCTCCAGGCGCCAGACCTATCTAGTTTAAGTTTTAAGTTTAAGTTTTTATGGTTTTAGTCAACGAAAAACACCAGTGTATCGAAGGTGATGAACTATGTAGCGAGGAACCTGTAATAAATCTTTTGTGTTGTTCGCATGATTTGTTCTCAGACATAGCAGATTTCACCTTAAAATATTACTACTCCGCGTCTAGCTACTAGTAGCTAGCCTCGGGACTGTCCACAGGCACAGTGCGGTGATTAGACGGGAGAGGTGTGGTGTGCGAACATGTTTGAATAGAGGGCAGGGTGCTAGAAGCACGCGTGCACCACCGCTTCTCGCCGGGACTAGTGCTAGCTCACCGTGAGACAGGGCCTTTAATTTCATGTTAAACCCCTTCTACCCTCACCGCTCTCAATTACTACTACATGTTCTTCCTGCTTTCACATCGCAAACATGGCTAAGAAATGCATGATTTCGCGACAAAAGTCACTAAATCTCACAAGATTAATTAAGGAGGCGGGGTTGTCCCAAAGCGACGACGAGGATGTGGATTTGACAACTACCTTTGCCATTTCCAAGCTCGAAGACATCAATCAGACAGTTGAGGCCTACCAATTGTTCAAGGTAATGGTGGTCAACGATGAGGATCTCGAGCCTTTCATGCGAGTCAAGATGATGAACAAGTGCAATTATTTTCCAAGATAGCCTCGCGACTGTCCACAGGCACAGCTAGGTGTGCGATGATTAGACGAGAGAGGCGTGGCGTGCGGACAAGTTTGACTAGACAGCAGTGTGACAGGAGCACACACCATCTCTCCTCATCTGGAATAGTGCTAGATCACCGTGAGAGAGGGATCCAACTTCAGTGAATCAAGTCACATGACTTTGGGTGCATGAGAGGTGGGCCCAGTAGCAGTTGGTCCCATCTTTCATGCACCCAAAGTCATGTGACTTAGGTCACTGAAGCTCAGTCCGTGAGGTTAAACCCCTCCTCCCTTCAACAACGCTCCCGTATAATTAATACTACACGTTCTTCCTTCTTACGTTCCCATCGCAAACATGGACTCTCCATCAAGGATGCCAAGTGCCCCCCTCACCACCAATGATACTTGAATATCAAACCACCATCTTGTTGGAGGAGAACACCAACCTGTTCTTGGTCATGGGGGCCATCTCGACCTTACAATCAAAGATAGCCACGGAAAAGGCAGATGTTTGGGATCAGACCGCCATGAACACGGCGGCAAAAGCAGCTTGCTTGATTGAAGCCACGAACAAAGTGGTAGACCTCGCCTCTAAGACCGCGGAGAATGCGTCGAGGGCCTATACGGAAGCCCGCGTTGCGAGGAGACGCAGAGTTGATTCCTTGGAAATGTATGATTCCGCGGAAAAACTCACTAAACCTCTCAAGCTTAAGGAGGCGGGGTGGCCTGAAGCGACGACGGTCACATGGATTTTACCACTGCCTCTGCCATTTCCAAGATCGAAGCCAGCAATCAGAGAGCTGATGCATACCAATTGTTCAAGGAAATGGTGGCCAACGATGAAGATCTCGAGCCTTCCATGCGAGTCAAGATGATGAACAAGTGCATGGAAAATTTTCTTGATCAAGTCAATATGATGTAGCTAGTGTTATTTATCTTATTATCATAGTTAAGTATCCATTTTTTAGCTAGTCTGATGAACAATGTTTGTTCCTCTCTGTACAGAGGATTGGGATGGCTTGGAGGCAATTGAGGGGGAATTTGATGTATTTTGTACAACTGATTATGTGTGAAATTATTTTTCCAAGCGATCGAGGCTCGTGACTGTCCGCAGGCACACCTAGTTGTGCGATGATTAGACGGGAGAGGCATCGCGTGCGAACAGGGTTGACTAGACGGCCACGTACTAGGAGCACCCACCACCGCTCCTCATCGGGACTACTTCTATCTCACCACTGGTCCTAAGCTTCTACCCTAAGGAAACTACTATTCCTCTTCGCAAAATGGGCAGCAAAATATGCAATGGAAATACTGGCACGAGCGGTCGCGCATTGCCAGCAGTCTGTTTTAATGACCTGTATGCCTTTCTTCATCTTTATGTGAACAAGAGTTTGCATATGGCAATCAATCAAACAAGAGCAATACACACATAGGATTCACTGACAACAAATTTTCCTTGCATAACATAGATCTCCATTGCATAAAGGAGCATCGTTCCTTTTCTCCAATTAGTTCAAATATAAGAACTAACCAAAAGAAACCCTAAACTAGTGTCCAGTACGTACTGAAGTAGCTTTTACCCTCGTATCTAGCTCATTTCAACTACGCTAGCAGCCCATCGACGATATACTGATGAAACCAAAATATTTACTACTAGCTAAAATCTACATCAGTTGGAGCCACCGGAGGAGAGACCCCTCCGTCTACGGGCATCCTCCACCAGCCGATCCCGATGACCTTCTGCGAAGTGGGTGTTTTTCTCGTACCTGTCCAGATCACGCTGACGATCTTCCTCCTCACGGAGGGAAGCTTCCACTTCCATAGCCATCCCCGTTTCCTCCTCCTCCGCGAGGAAGGCATTGTTACGCTCGACGGTGTCGCCGTTGTCGTCGTCGAAGCCCGGAGGACCCTGGGTGGCCTTCTCCGACGCTTGGATGGTGCTCGCCGGCGCTTGGATGGTGCTCGCTGGAGCTTGGATGGTGCTTGCCGGCGCCTGAATGTGCTCGTCGACGCTAGGATGGTGCTCTCCGGCGCCCGCAATACTGCCCCCCTGCGCCCGGATGGTGCCCCTCCTCCTGCATGCCGCCCTCCTGCGCTCGGATGCAGCTCCCATCCTCCTGCATGCCGCGCACAATCGCCTGGATGGTTTGCGCCTCCGCCTGCATTGCACGCGCCTTCGCCTGGAGGGTCCACGCCTCACCCCTGATGGTGCCTTCCGGCACTAGTATGGCAGTGCGGCGGATGCGCTCGGCGCGCTTCGTGTGCACTGTGCGACTGGTTTTGCGGGAGAAAGGGTTGGTGTGTGCATACCGTCGGGGAATGCGTCTCGCCCGCGGTACCAGTAAAGGTACTTGATCTAGGAAGGAGTTTTCCGGCACCGCCGGAGGAGTTGCCGGCGGAGTCACTACCTCATGACCTGCTGTAGTATGGCACACCGAACCCATTTTTGATATGTGGGAAGAGAGGGCAAAAGAAGGGGATGTGAGTGCGGCTCCTATGTCCGCGAAATGACACTCTTTATGGACCGCATTGGGGGTTTTTTGGCTACAGGCGAGAAGGATGCGCGGTTGTGCGCGGGAGGTTGCATGGTTGCGCGCGTGACCGTACGCCTGTTCAGATGAATCGCCAGCGTACGCGTGGCCATCGCAAATGATCAAGCGGTGTTCGATCTATTTGACTAGAAGTTGCCGGCGGGTACAAGCCGGAACGACGCCCGAGAAGACGAGAGGCTGACGCGTGGCAGTTGCATTAAACCAATCGTGTGTGATGCTTCCATATCGCAAGGTTCTCGTTACTATTTCATTCATTTTGTTTAAAAAGTGCGCAAGGTATCACACACATGTTGTTTGTAAATAGTCTAGAATTACAACTGTATAGTTGGCAGAGCAGACATTTCTTCTCTGCACAAAAACGTTTGTGTTGTCATGATATCTCAAACGGGTTTAGTCGTGAAATGTGTTCCTACAAAGCAGACATTTTCGAAAACTTACCTGTTTGTGTTACACCATATCATCGCACACAATTTTGTAGTGCAGAACGTCTGCCAACAGAAACTAGCAAAATTTTAAATAAATAGAAAATACATAGAAGAAGCTAGCGGTTCATTTCAAGCAACTGTCGGTGTTATTAGCTGTTATCACGCACAGTTGATTGTACGAACTGTGTGCCGTCGAACACCAACACTTAGATTTTCAAAAGCGTTTTTTATAAAGCACATATCCTACACATTTTAGTAACCACAACCGATTGGCAACAGGGGAGGTGATTCAATGTTTGCGATTTGGGTGTTGTGAATATTTATGCGGACGGTTGCTTGGTCGAATCGTCAGCTTTGTTCCTGCCAACGAAAGGATTTTCATAAACATGCCCGATATATTAGGTAGCCCAAACATTCGAGGAAACATTTACGATTGCGATAAAGGGCTAGCAGTCCATTATTTGCAACCGTGGGCTTTCACTCTAGGTATTCGAGACCGATTTTCAAAGACCCGTCAGCCCTACATCACCCACGCAATAATTTTTAGAATTGTGGCTATTCGCCTACGTTTCTCAGACGGTTCAATTTCGAGCACACGGTTTTTTATTTATACCGTTTGCGTTGATAGCATCGGAAACAATTTCGGACAAGGGACTGGGAATGGGGTGTCGTGATAGATCTCAGAAACATTTCCATTAGCATGTTCATGATAAGATGAAAAATTGACCATGTTTGACAAGTTTATAGAATCATAAACAACTTTTGGCATTGTAGAAACCATGGATCCAATATCACAATAAGCAAGGAGGTCTTTGTTAGAGATGCTAATCCTCACAAAGGGCTCCCAATCATCATCTATTTCCAAAATTTCCTTCTTATTGGGCTTAGGTTTCTCTCTTTCTCTCAAGTCTAAAGCATATATGTTTTTTCAATGGTAGCATGTCTATCTATAATAGTGTCAAATCCATGATCGTAAACAAAGTAACTAGATAGACCATGTATAATATCAAGAGCTCTAGCTTCATCACACTCTAAGAAATCTCCCTCAGCTATAATATCAAGAGAGTGTTTGCACCATCTAAAAAGACCATGGTAAAAAATTCTAAGCTCAATTTTTATAGGTATCCATTGCATAATTCTTTTGTGTGCTTAAGAAATTCTATCCCAAGCCTTTTTCATATTATCTCCATTCCTTTGCTGGAAATCTAAGACCTTAGATTCCCGCAAAGCACCAAATCCTAACATGCTTGGCTAAACAGAAGGAACAACTAAGAGCAAAGTAACTATTTTTTTGTGGTTTTTGGTATAAGACTCTAAAGAAAAAAACTAGAAAGTAAACTAACCAGACTAAAAAGCAAAGGTAAAAGATAGTGTGCAACTCCCCTATCTTGAACATTGGAGTCCCCGGCAACGGCGCCAGAAATTTGGTTGATGGCGCGAGAGATAATCTTCTTCTCGCCCCTCGTTGGTTACCCCAAGTGGAAGGTTAATTAAGATGTAACGTAGCAACAAATTTCCCTCAATGAAGATACCAAGGTTATCGTACCAGTAGGACTCCAAATTCTCCAAGTTGGTGTCAACGGTGCCAGAGATTAAGTTGCCTAATGGAGATAAGGTTGATGTGGACCTGAACACAACAACAAATAACTTTGCTCCCAACGAGTACAGAGAGGTTGTCAATCTCTCCGGCCTTGTCGTTTACAAAGGGTCAAACACACGGTGGAAAAAGTGATGGTGATTGCAACTGAAAAAGATATAAAAAAGTAAGGAGTTGAGGTGTAAACAATGGTGGAAATATGGACCGGGGTCCCATGATGTTCACTAGTGATGTCTCTCTCCCAAAAGACGATAAAACAACTAAGTTAGGTGAAAAAATTACAGCTGGGCAATTGATAGAATTATAAACGCACTACAATGCTAATTATGCCGCAAGAAAGTTATCGGCTCAAAAGTATGGGCAGTACGCAAAAACAAGTAGACCGTTTATCCATCAGCATCTACTTAATAATCATCCACCTTGAGATATCTATCCAGAACATCGCGCTGGTATTAAATTGTGAGCCCCACCCAAACTGTAAACCCAAAGTAACAGACAACTGCATTAACAAACTTTGCATAAGGAAAACAATCCTTGCAACCGCGGTTACAAGCATTGTTGTTTTCTCCCTGGTGGCAACATCAAATCCCCTAGTCTCATGTTTTTGTCACTCAAGCTAGACGTCGGGGGGGCATGAACCCACAATCAAGAATAAACGCTCTCTCTTGGAGTTACTATCTACTAGGCCAAAGCAATAAAAAGCAACGGAAGACATGCAATAATTACTCAAGAACAAAATATAAAAGGAGAACCAAATATATAAATCATCATAATATGAACATAATCTCATAATCCATCGAATCACAGCAAACACAGCATAGCAACAACATGAAAATTACATAAGTGCCTTGATCATGTAGGGCATCTCGCAAGGGATAAGTAGCACAAGATTGGAGAGAAGACATCAATAGCTACTAGTCATGGACCCATGGTCCACGTGGGACTACTCACGGCACATTTGGGAAGCGCTCATGGTGGTGGAGAAGCTCCCGGAGCTCAATCCTCCCTCCGGCAGGGTGCCGAGAAGAGGTCTTCTGGTGCTCCCGATATTGGAAGCGCGACGGCGACGGAACAGAGGTGAAAATCGCGATGCGGTTTCTGTCCCGATTATTTCTGGAACGGGGTGTAAATATAGGCCGAAGGGGGGCACCAGAGGGTCGCCCCTCCACCCAGGTGCCCTCCTGGCGCGGCCTAGGGTGGGGCCGCACCCCTTGGCTGCCTAGGAGGGCGGTGGGCCCCCTCGTGCTCTCCTTCGGTGTTCCGGAAGCTTCCATTGCGCTGATTTTTTATATTTTTTCTTGGAAATTTTTGGGCACTATAAATATGGGTAACAATCTTCAATTCACAGACATCAGCAGACAGAAACTGCCACTGGGTGCACTGAGTTAGTAGGTTAGTTCAAATATGTGTAAAAAGGTATGAAAGTGTAGAAAAACGCATAGCAAAGTCACCCAGATGAACATGAAAGAAGAAAAGAAATTACAGAGACGTTTGGGACATATCACCAACCGCATGCTACAAATCATCGCCGCCTTCCTCAGCCGCCCCCACGCAGGTGCTTCTCCTCACCTGGTTCCCTGCATGCATCCTTGGTCTGGTCGCTGCTTCCCTGTGTGGCTCATGGCCTAGCCGCTGCTTTCCTGCGTGAGCCCGTGGTTGCTTGACGACTCGTCTGCGTGAGCTCGTGGTTGCTTGACAGCTCATGTGTGTGAGCTCATGGTTGCTTGATGCCACCTCTGCATTGTACATTATACATCATACACCCATGAGGATGTGACTCTATAATTGATTGGTAAAAAAGAAAAAAGAAACACAAGTGCAATTTATTAATCATCTGATATGCATCCATACCGCTGCCCACTGACTATAAATGGTGTTCACTATACTGATCCCGTCTCACACATGTGATGTTTCTCGGTGCTTGGTGCTCCATCGTCTGCGATGTTTGTCCCATCAGGCATTTTGTATACATGGTGATTGTTGCTCTACACTGACTTCTCTCGCGACTTTCACCGGTTATTGTCACTCTACATCGACTCCTCTTGCGACTTTCACCGGCAGTTCTGGTGCATATGGCACCATTGATGATGCCTCGCGCATGTGCCCCTCCTCGACGCTTGATGCTGGTCTGTCTATGACGTCATCTCCTCCCTCGTCCCCTGCAGATGATGTTAGTCATTCTATACCGCGTTCTCTAGTGGTTTCCTCTAGTGTCGTGGACGCTCCACCCTCGATGCTACTATGTTGACTGCTTTAGATGTGTTCTTCACTGAGCAGAAGATTGTGTGACTACATGACCTGCTTACTGGCTCAGAGTCTTCTTTGTGGCGTGCATCTTAATTGACTTCTTCCGCTGAGCCCCTGATTGAGCATGATATTACACGACTTCGATGTCTGCTAGTTGTGTTATCCAACTCTTCATCGAATGGTTCTTCTAGTTCTCCTACTGACAATTCTTCCATTAGGAGACCACCTTCTATGCAGGCAGCTACATCCTCATGGATTCTTGATACTGGAGCATATTTTCATATGGTTCATAATTCATCCACTTTATCTTCTCTTTGATCACTTGATTTACATGTTCATGTTCTTACTACTGATGGTACCTCTTTCCCGGTTTGTGTTATTCCTCATGTTTCTCATGTTCCTCGACTTACCATGCATGTCAATTCTAATGGTCAGATTGTTGACTCTGGTTGTCGGGTCATTCTCGACTTTGACTCTTATTCTATTCTCTATCGTCGCACGTACTGGTGCTCTCCTTGGTGTAGGTCCTCACCGCCATGACTCTCAAGGTCTTTGGGAGCTTAACTGGCTTCATCTTCCCTCTGCTGCTACCGCTGCCAGTTTCCCCTCCTCTATTTCCTTGACTATCAACTCTTTTTCAGCAGTGGCATCATCGACTTGGTCACTTGTGTGGCTCTCGCCTCTCATCTCTAGTTTGACATGGTCTTCTGGGGTTCATCTCTGGTGGTGTGTCTTTAGACTGCCAGGGTTGTCGGCTCGATAAACAGGCCCAGTAAACTTATCCTCATAGTGAGACTGTGTCTTATCGTCCTTTTGATCTTGTTCACTTAGATGTCTGGGGTCGAACTCCCTTTTCCTCGAAGGGCGGCAATCGTGTTGACGCTGAATTGCGCCCTACATGAACACGTCACGTGTACCCACGGCGGCGAGGGAGATACTCCGCAGCTTGCACTGTGGGAGGCCGATCGGAAACACGGTACGCAAGACAATCCATCGGATCTTTTGACACCAGACTCCCCAAGCCCTCGGTAGGGACCCCGTCAGAGAACTCGGTGATGATTGGCTGCCCTAGGTCGTCCTGGACGCCCCTGGAGCTTCATGATTCGTCTTCCTGTAAGAAAATGAATAGACGAAGAACGATAAGAAGGAACACGGTAGACTAGATGTAAAGGTAGGGTTTGTAGATTGTGTTTCGATTGTTGTGTGTTGTTTTCAATCGGCCGTAACCTCGTGTATATATACACCAAGGGGTTGGTCTTCCCGTACGTGAGCACAAACCAGACTCTTTTGCAAGTCGGTAAGTCTTTCCAAGTCGGTAAAACAACTCGGGGATCCTTCCAATTTTCAAAGTCTTGCCTAACTCAGATCCGCGAGAGGTTTCCTTCCGGGCTGGAACAACTCGGTACGCGCTTCGGTGCCTTCCTTTCAGAATTAGAACATCTCGGTACGAGCTTCCGACTCAGTGCAACTCGGTAAAAGCACTCGGCGAAAGCACTCGATGAAAGCACTCAACAGACGACTCATCTCCGAGTTAGAGGTAATTCAGCGTGGTCATCCCCGAGTTAGAGGTAACTCGGCGCATTATTCACTAAAACCAATTGATATGTGCTCCCGAGTTAGAAGTAGCTCGGTATGCCTGCCTCCGAGTTAGAGCGCCTTGCTTCCGAGTTAGAAGCACTCGGTCAATGCTTCCGAGTTACAAGCACTCGGTATTTCCGAGTAACGAGTAGCTCGTTACCTTTTGGCTTCCGAGTAATGAGTAACTTGGCTCATCTTGGCTTCCGAGTAACGAGTAACTCGGTACATCTTGGTTTCCGAGTAACGACTAATGCGATGCCTCCTGTAGCTTATGAGTAATGAGTAACTCGTCACATTTTTTCTTCCGAGTAACAAGTAACTCGGTTCACTGTAACTCAGAAAAACCACTGGACAGTTCCTCCTTTGGGGTTGGCATTGACTCGAAAACCTCCGGTTTGGCAATCTTGTATAAGTATATGGTCGTACCAAAAACTGGTGTCAACACATGCCCCCCTGTTTTTCGGTAAAGCTTGTGTGCTGAAAAATAACTTGCCCACGTATGTTCTAAGGACGATGTCAACACTCCATCGGCTATACGTTTTCTGAGGGCGATAATTATATATCGGCCATGTGTATTCTTAGGGCGATAATTACATATCGACCATGTCCATGCTTAGGATGATGAGTATGCGCCCTGAAGCTGATTACCACCAATCGGTTTCAGAGAGAGGGGTATTAACCCGTTCCTTGTAGCACTAAGGAAATCAAACTCCGAGAGGTCATGTCCTGTGAAGAAGTAACCTTGCGATGATTCCAATCTATCGATGCATCGGCCAAAGCAACACAAGTCGAGTTGTCTGCATGAATAACTTCCACTTCGTCATCCACCCATTGTATCAAGAATTGATGCATGGTAGACGGCACACATTGATTTGCATGGACCCAATCACGGCCAAATATGACATTATAATTTCCTTGGACCTCAGCTATGAAGAACATGGTGGCCAAAGTCTTGCTTCCCACAGTGAGTTCCACGCACATTACGCCTTTGGCCTCTGTCCTTTCTTTACACTCGAATACATTAAGCACCATGTTGGTCTTCATTAATGTATCATCATGTAATCCAAGCTTCTTGAAAAACCGAATATGGCATAAGATTTACCACAACACCACCATCAACTAGCATCTTTGTAACCGGTGATCCATTAATATGACCTTTAACGTATAACGGCTTCAAGCGCTTCACTAGTTCTTTTGGTTTTTCAAATATAGCATTCTTAGGGCCGAAATCTAGCTAAGCCACATCACCTTCTTCATCTAAAACATGAAACTCGTTAGGTAAATAGTACACCATATTCATATCCATACCTCCCCGAGTTGGCGTAGCTTCACAATCCACCATATTAGCCCCCTCCTCAATCATGTCCACTGGCTCCGATATATCTCCGATTGAAGGGGAAGTAATAGGTGATGTGGACGATAAAATAGTAGGTGTATCGTCCTTTTCTGGTAGTGTGGAAATATCTCAAACCGAACGGGTGATGGAACTCAACTCGGATTGGTAGGTCGTGGTGGTGTATATGGATTCGGGTTGGCGGAACGTGGTGGTGTATCGGGACTCGGATTGGCAGAACGTGGTGGTGTACTACTGTGCGGCGGTGGCGTGACAAACTGTGATCAGAACTCGAAACTCTAAGGGAACTAGACGCTAAGATCAGCAACTCGACACAACGATGCAACCGCAAATTCAACTAAGCAAACTACTGTAAAGAAAACTGGACAAAGGCTAGGACTGTCGTGGGACGTGATGATCTAACCCTAATTTTTTTTGGCTTTTTCGTGGACTGTAGGTATGAAGAACAGAACCAATCTAGACTATGAAAAACTGGTAAATCTCACCGATCAACCTGGAAATCTGATACCACTTGATAGAGGCGAAGGTGTCCCGATGTTTCGATGAGATGGTGGGGATCGATTATGGTAGAGACGACTTTCACGATCCGACTATGAACGTGCGAAGACGTTGCGCCTTAGCGATCGCTAAACCAACTCCGAGAGGTTATTGATCCCGCGGATGCACGATCAACCTGACCACGAAGGTCTAATTCCTGCAAGCAATTGAAGAACAAGCAAGAACTAAGAATTGCAATCTGGATATTGCGAATATAAGATGAATGATTAAGAAAGTTGGGGTTCCAATGCGGTCTTGGCCTGGTCGAATGACACAAACGAAGAGCTCGAAGTTGCGGCTATGGCTAACTTAAATCTAATTAAAACCCAAGTCTAAACGACGCCCTAAGGGTTGTATATATGGGGGAGCAGAGGAGAATTTCGTGGCCCCTTGGAGGAGGGGTCCGAAAACAACCCTAACTCGGTTTCCCCACACATACGGACTCTAAAAAATAGCCTATTAAGTGTATTTCTAAATTACATGGGCATGGCCCAATAATAAGGTGACGCAGCACCTATAATAACCCTTGGACGAAAATATTAATGTGGCATCTTGTGTCTCTCGTCCAAGTCTTCATGCACGCCTTATGGTGGCCTCAAAGTGCGAAAATCACCACTGGAAGCTCCATTGTCCTTTCCCGCGCGCGCACCTCCTTCTCCATGCTTGATCCCGCTCCAATGACCATCCTTCTTATCCATGCTAGGTCCTTCATTCATAAGACAAACAAAAGTATCTAATTTAGGCAGCATCATATGTTCCTGAACATTAGAAGGATTCACAACAAACGAAAGTACCTGATAATTTAGTTGACGTGCGCGTGCTCTAGTAACTTGTCCAGTATGTGTAGTTGGTGAAGATGTGGGTGTAACATTAGTAGAGATGTCCTCATCAGATTGAAGGGGAAGTAATAGGTGATGTGGACGATAAAATAGTAGGTGTATCGTCCTTTTCTGGTAGTGTGGATGTCACTGTAGTCAATGTAGAGGCACATGTGTTTTATTTCTGTTTAGGCTTCCATACTTGCTTGGTGGGTCCATAGGCCGAATGTTCTCAAACAATTCATCCTTTTGCTTCTCTGCATTCAGCTCCTTTTTCTCACGGTTCCTCAAGCGTTGCAATCTTCTCTTATGTGTCTTGGTCATACCATGAAGGCACCATGGAGATTGGCTTTATTTAGGATCCCTTGGCTTGTCCTTGCTCGTACTAGCTTCATGATCATTGTCCATGGGACCCTGCGGAGGAGCAATTACATCTATACTCGGAGCAGCATTACCACTCAGAACAGCAGCACCACTCGGATTGCTGTTACTCGGAACAAGTACTGTGTCACTCAGACTCGGAACCTCCTCGTTACTCGGAACAGCCAAGCTACTCGGAACATCCTTGTTACTCGGAATAGCCGAACGACCGTTAATCGGCTGGACCGTGCTATCTTCATTCGGCTCTTTGATCTCCCTCTGCTTGTCAGACTCTGGAGTTTTAGTACTTGGTGATTTGGCACGCCATACTTTCTTGTTGATCTTCTTCGAATAACCTTGTGCTGGCCGGTTGACTCCATTGCTCAAGCGGTCTTGTGTAGGGTAAGAAAACCTGTCAGTAACAGACCTCCTAGGCGCTTCCCACCTTGGATAAAAAACATATGAGTCTATTGGGGGTTGTCCCCACCTCTTGCTTGATCCGCCCGAGTGGTATGGCACATAGGGAGGTGGCGCCGTCCATGGTGGTGGTACCCAGGCTCCATATGGACTTCCATCACGCTGATACTCCTGCTTGGGAGGTGACCTTGAGCGCTTAATTTGATGTCCGATTAGAGCTAAAACCGCCTGCTTGGTCGGCATACTTGGATAGTAGCATCTCAAAAGTCGGCTTTCTTTTCTTGTGTGGCACCTTGGCCACATTTCTTTTCCACTTGCCGACTTCTGGACCCTTGGGCTTGATGAAATTGATGCGAACGCTGTTTTTAAATTTCCCCCCGAGTGACTCATAGGATCTTCGCCGAGTAACTTGCGACTCGGGGCTTCCCAACCGAGTAACACGTAACTCGGGACTACACCCTCTCCGAGTAACTTTCGACTCGGGGATTGATTGCCGCGCATACTGTTGCAACTCGGTATCTTCTTGTAACTCGGTAGTCTTTTGATTTCGAGCTAGCCTCTGCAACTTGGCGGCTCTTACTTCCGAGTTATCTCGGGTCTTCTCTTGTACAGCTGGTTGCCCCCCGAGTGCAGAATTCTTGATAGTAATCTTGATAACTTCTCCTCCACCGATTTTCTTGTCAATTGTCACTTGCCTCCCCGAGCTCGTGTTGCCATCTTTGTGTTTCCTGGAGTCACCAATGACCACATTTTCTTGTTAGCTAATTCGGCTATGTAAGGATGAATCAATACCTTTTTTCCTTCCAAGTTCATGGTGTTCATCGGGAAGGGTTGCTTGTCAACCTGCATCTCAGAAAATCTCAATTGTCCTTCATTAATGGCCGATTGTATATGTCTCCGGAAAACATTGCAATCATTAGTAGCATGTGAGAAAGAATTGTGATACTTGCAATAAGCACGTCGCTTCAGCTCTTCAAACGACGGTAAAGTGTGAGATATTCTAATCATCTTATGTTGCAACAAAGCATCAAATATTCTATCACACTTGGCTACATCAAAGGTAAATTTTATCTCCTCATCACGATTCTTGCGAATCGGCTTAAGAGCATTGCATAAGTAAGGTTTGGTCTTTGAAGACCAAACAAACTTAGTGGTATATACATCAACCTCATCGTGCGAGTCATCATCATTGTAGTCAACCATATGCATTCTAGGACGATCGATTGTTGATTTATGAACCTCTTTAACTCGGCTCTCTTGGGCCAAAGCTTTCTGCAAAACTTGGTTAATACTTAAGAACTCAAAACTTTCTAGGCTCTCTTTGATGTGGCTTTCAGACCATTAAGAACCAAGTACGCTAGATCTCTCTCAGATATCACTAAGCTATAACATCAGTTTTTTACGTCTCTAAATATTTTGACATAATCGGCGACCGATTCATCATCATTTTGCTTAACCGATGTAAGATGTGACAACTTAAGCTCATTGTCACCACTATAAAAGTGATCATGAAATTTCTGTTCTAATTGTGACCACAAAAGAATAGAGCTGTGCGTCAAAGCATCAAACCATGAAAAATTGCTCCCGGTTAGAGACAAGGAAAATAGACGCACTTTCAATTCTTCTATGGAACCGGCCTCACCCAACTGTGCTAAATACTGACTAACATGCTCCTGAGTCGTTTTGTGCCCTCTCCACTAAATTTAACAAATTCAGGAACTTTGTAACCTTGAGGGTACAACACTGCATTGAAGTGTGCACGATAAGGCTTTTGATACACACTACTCTTTACTTCCGGCTCGCTTCCGAAAGTATCTTGAAACATCTTATGAAAATCCTCCCTTGTCTTGGATAAAATAGGATATGTGGTAGGTGTTGATGCTTGTGGCATAGGATCAATTTGTGTATTAGCTATTGGTGCAACTTGTGCTATGGGCGCCGAATTATAAGTCGGCGGTAGACAAAATGTGTGTGCCCCTATATGTGATGTGGCAAAGTAATTCAGCGTTGGCACCGAATTTGTTGCACTTGTAATAGGGTTAGGGTACGTAGGTGTAGTCACAAGTTGATTAGTTTGGCTAGGATAATAGTTCATCGGCAAATTGTAATATTGTTGCAAGGGAGGTGCCGATGAAATAGGTAAAGTTGGATTAGGTTTTTCTGGGCTAATGGATACACAAACATTATTACTAGATGATGGAGCCGTATTTTTCTGAGCATTGTTACTTGCTATTAAAGCGTTATACGCCATATCATTACCCTTCCTAACCAAACTTTCAACCACGGAAAGTTGCTCTTTAGAATTATTTTTACTCACAGTGATTTCATCTATTTTGTCATCGAAAGGAGGGAGGTTGATTCCTCCAATCGGAGTAGCGTTGACTTGGCGGTCCTTGTTGAAGTTCGCCAGGAAGGTCTACATATCCTCTCCTTGCGCCGCTTGTAATCCTCATCGCGCTGCTTCTCCAATGCTTGATAGACTTGGCGATGTTCTTCCAATAACTCATCAAAGCTAGGCCTGATGATGTTCTCGGTGCTGATCTCTGCCGACTTGGACATGGTTGATGATGATTTTCTGAAACTTGTTCCCCGCAGAGTCGCCAAAAAGTGTGTTCACGCTGAATTGCGCCCTACACGAACACATCACGTGTACCTGCTGAGCCGAGGAAGATACTCCGCAGCTTGCACCGTGGGAGGCCGACTGGAAGAGCGGTACGCAAGACAATCCGGTTGGCTCTTTTGACACCAGACATCCCAAGCCCTCAGGAGGGACCCCGTCAGAGAACTCGGCGACGATTGGCTACCCTAGGTCGTCTTGGACGCCCCTGGAGCTTCGTGATTCCTCTTCCTGTAAGAATAAGAATAGACGAAGAACGAGAAGAAGGAACACAGTAGATTAGATGTAAAGGTAGGGTTTGTAGATTGTGTTTCGATTGTTGTGCGTTGTTTGCAATCGGCCGTCACCTCGTGTATATATACACGAAGGGGTTGGTCTTCCCGTACGTGAGCACAAACCAGACTCTTATACAAGTCGGTAAGTCTTTCTAAGTCGATAAAACAACTCGGTTTTCCTTCCAATTGTCAAAGCCTTGCCTAACTCAGACTCCGCCAGAGGTTTCCTTCCAAACTGGAACAACTCGGTACGCGCTTCGGCGCCTTCCTTTCAGAATTAGAACAGCTCGATACGAGCTTCCGACTCGGTACAACTCGGTAAAAGCACTCGGCGAAAGTACTCGGTGAAAGCACTCGGCACATGACTCATCTCTGAGTTAGAGGTAATTCGGCGTGGCCATCCCCGAGTTAGAGGTAACTCGACGCATTATTCAGTAAAACTATTTGGTATGTGCTCCCGAGTTAGATGTAGCTCGGTGTGCCTGCCTCCGAGTTAGAGCGCCTTGCTTCCGAGTTAGAAGCACTCGGTCATTTCTTCCGAGTTACAAGCACTCGGTATTTCCGAGTAAAGAGTAGCTCGGTACATTTTGTCTTCCGAGTAACGAGTAACTCGGCTCATCTTGGCTTCCGAGTAACGACTAACTCGGTACATCTTGGTTTCCGACTAATGAGTAACTCGATGCCACCTGTAGTTTCCGAGTAATGAGTAACTCGACACATTTTTGCTTCCGAGTAACAAGTAACTCGGTTCACGGTAACTCAGAAAAACCACTCGGCAGTTCCTCCTTTGGGGTTGGCATCAACTCAGAAACCTCTAGTTTGGCAATCTTGTATATGTCTATGGTCGTGCAAAAAACTGGTGTCAACACATCGTTACTATATTATCTTTATACATGATTTCTCTCGATACACCTGTATCTATTTTATGTCTTCTCGTAGTGAGGCCTTATCCATATATAAGAGGGTGTACCAACTGCCCATTACGAGGCTCAGCACATACGCCCATCTGATGCGTCCTTAACATATCTATAATTTTTGTTTGTCCCATCGTTCTTTGTGTGGCATCATTACATGTTTTGATGCTCTTTCATACCATTTGCAACATATTTGGGACTAACCTATTAACCTAGTGCCCAGTGCCAGTTTATGTCTGTTTTTGTCCGTGCAATGCAAAAAATAGCTGAAAAATCAAAGTGCTCTGAAAAATTTCAGAAATTCTTTTACAACAGAAGACTCCAGAATCCCAAAGATGAGCCAGAGGGGGCCACCCCTGGCCAGGCGGACAGATGGCACGGACAGGGCCTGGATGTGCCCCTTGGTCGCCTGGCCAGGTGGCGCCACCTCTGGCACCCCGTTTGGCCGATATTTACACCTCGTTTCGAAAACCCTCGGGAGGACTCCTTTTCGCGATCTACGCCACTGTTTCGCCGTCGCCACAATTCCAATATCAGGATCAGCAGAAGTTCCTGTCTCGGCACCCTGCCGGAGGGAGGATTGATCTCCGGAGGGCCATCCAAAACCATGATTGCCTTCGGCATGCTCCTTTAGTAGTCCCTCCTTGGACCATGGGTCCATGGCAGCAATCTAGTTAATATCTTCTCTCCAATCTTGTGCTTCATTGTTTAGACCTTGTGAGATCCTAACATGATCAAGGCGTTTATGTTATAATTTCCATGTTGCTATGCTGTGTTTTCTGGGATCCTATGGATTATGAGATTATGTTTAGTTTGTGGAAGTAATATATTTAGTTCTCTTTTATATTGTGTTCTTGAGTAGTCATGCATATTCTCTGTTACAGTTTGTTGCTTTGGACAAGTAGTAAGTTGTAACTCCAAGAGGGAGCGTTATGGTAGATAATGGGTTCATGCCTCATGATATCCAGCTTGAGTGACTGTAGTCATTTGGATGATGGCAAATGCCATGTGGATGGCTAAAGAGAGGGGAACGACTGAGAAAACGACGGTGTCTGGACGGGTTTGGGAACAAGCGCACAGTGAAGAACACGGTGACGTACTCAGGTTCGAGACCCTCGCGGTGGAGGTAAAATACCTACTCCTGACTGTCGGTATACAACAGTACAATGATGATCCTGGAGATGTTTGAGAGGAGGAAGAAGAGATGTTGTAGCTCTCTTTCTCTCTCTCTCTTTCTCTCTATGAGTGTGAATGTGTGGTGGGACATGAGAGAGAGACCAGCCCCTACTTGGAGGGCTTCCCAGGGGTCTTATAGGCTGGCCCCCGGGTTACAATGGTAATTTTACATGCGATGGGTCCCTATTGTCAGCCTCTCCAGTCGGTGCTTCATCGCTGATGTCATCCTTGATGTCATCCTTAACGTCCTCCGTACTAGTAGGCCTGGCAGCTATGGAGCTGTCTAGTCAAGTCAGTAGCATGTCACACCATTGGAGTAGCTACGAAGTGGTCATGCTCCCCGCATAGTCGGGGAAGTGACCTCACATACAAGGACGCGGATCTTGTGGGATTGCTTCTAACATTAACTTTGCAGTCTGTAGTTGGAAGTCGGCCAAGAGCTGCTGGTAGCTGTCCAGGAGCTGTCTGCACTCAGCCAGGGGTTGCGGGCAGTCGTCCAGGAGCAGTCTACAGCTAGCAGTCGGCCAGGGGCTGCTGGTAGTCTGCCAGGAGCAGTCTATAGTCTGCCAAGAGCAGTCTATAGTCAGCAGTGGGCCAGGAGAAGTTGGAAGTCGTCCAGGGGCTGCTGGAAGTCGGTTTGGAGAAGTCGGCAGTCGTCCAGGAGCAATCTACAGTCTTCCAAGAGCATTCGGTACTCGCCTATGGGCTGCTGGCAGTCGATCAGGAGCAGTCTGCAGTTGTCCATGAGCAGTATACAGTCTGCCAGGAGTAGTCTGCAATCGACAATCGGCCAGGGGCAGCTAGAAGTTGCCCAAGAGTAGTCTGCAGTCGGCCAGGAGCAGTTGTTTTCTCTTTGGATGTTTTTCATGTGAGGCGACCTCTAGCTTTTGCTCTTGCCAGCATTACAGCCGGCTTGCGGTCTGCAGCTGGATCGAAGAGTGGGCATTTGGTACCGTACACCCTACTAAGCCACCTATGGAAAATAACGATCTCGGTTATCCGGTCAGCCTGGAAGGCAACTGATCCTAGGCTGAGCAGGCAGCCAACTGGAAATAATGCGCAGATATCCCCCGAACATTGCTCGAGTTCATCTGTCCTACTTGTTTTGAAAGGCATATTGAGTGAAGACTCACATTGTGTTTTCGGTGCATAAGGGACACCCACTGGGTGTAGCCTTCGAGTTACTTCCAGTTGTTCAGCCGGGAGCAGCCAAGTAGGAGCGGTCGGCTTGGAGCAGTTGATACGTCTTAAATGTATCGAATTTTCCAAACACTTTTTCTATTGTTTTGGCCATATTTTTGCATGATTTGAACGAAACTAACACGGACTAACGTTGTTTTTCATCAGAGCTGCCTGTATTTATTTTTTATGTGCAGGAAAAGGTAAATTTAAGCATCTCAGAAAAATCCCAGAAAATCCACGTAATAGAAGAGCCCCGGAGCTAGAAGATGGGCTGGAGGGGGGTCGCGGTTAGGTGGCGCGCCCACCCCCTGGCCGCGCCACCAGGTCGCCTGGTCCAGTGGGACCTCCCCCCAGGCCCCCTTCGGCTAGTATTTCTACTCTTGACAAGTAAACCGCAAATCAGATGCCCATGCTCCAGTTTTCCGTCGCGGAGCCGCCGCCACCTCTATTCTTCCTCGGGAGAACTAATCTGGGGCTAATTTGGCCTTCAGAGAGGGGAAATCGACGCCATCTCATCACCATCGCCATCTCATCATCCTTCCCTGTCTCCCCTATCCATGTGTGAGTAATTCCCTCGTATAGGCGAAGGGGATGATAGTGATTGGATGAGTTATATCTTGTAATAGTTTGTCAGCTTGTTGGGGGCAAGTTGCCTATCATCTACTATGGTGTTTATCATGTTCGCTACTACTTGGTTCTCCTCATGCTTGACACTTTGGGCCCGAGTGCCATGATTTCAGATCTGAACCCTTTATGTTTTCATGAATATATTTGTGTTCTTGATCCTATCTACAAGTTGTATGCACCTATTATAGTCCGGAACCGGCAATCTCAATGGTGACAGCTTGGGACACCAAAGGGGATGGACTATAATTTGAGTATTCCATGTATCCATTGATTGTTAATTCTTTGTTCCGGTGCTCTTTGACAGGAGCACCTTAATCTCCATAAGTTCCTTTTGGCCCCCTTGGTAGCGGTATGGTAGGACAAAAGATGTTGTGCAAGTTCTTATTGCAAGCACGAACAACTACCCTTGGGATACATACCTAATTTTTGATATTTTCCTAGATGATCCTTACTTTCCTATGTGCCTTGCCCCGTGTTGATTGCATGCTATCTCTCATCCATGCGGCGCCTAACCATCCATTCCCCTAGCCTACAGTGTTTATAATCTTGCTTGTTACAAGTTTATTTACTTTGATGTTGTTACTTTTCTTGCTTTGCCACCCTCACTTTCGTTGCCACCGTTACTTCCATCACAGCGTTGCTACTAATAAATTGTTGCCAAACAAGTATCTTTTAGGTGCGGTTGAATTAAAAACTCAACTGTGAAAGCTTATAAATATCCTTTGGCTCCCCTTGTGTCAAATCTAAAAATTGGGTTATTCTTACCCGCGCAAGACTGTTGCGATCCCCTACACTTATGGGCACCAGGACAGTTTTCTGGCGCTGTTGACGGGGAGCATAGCTTTATTTAGAAGTCTACTTGGAGTTATTTTGCTTGCTGTGATGTATCCACTATGGGTAAGAAAGGATACGCCAGAGTTCCGATTTTACCATCCACTACAAGAAAAGGTACTATTCTTAACACTCCGTTATGAGCAAGTTTGCTTCACCACCGCCACATGCTACTTCTACTGAGTCTGGTAGTACCTCTAATAATTTTGATTCTTCTTCTACTGTTGTTGATGAGACTGACTCACTTGATCACTTCATTGAGTCTCAGATTGCTAAGGTTGCAAAACAGTCTAGGACTAAAATTCCTGCTATACGTTATCCTAGTGGAAGATCCTCTGATCACCCTGGTTTGAGTAACCTCAAGGGTAAATGTTATGATGATGATTATATTGAACTTCTTGATGAACTTTATAGAGATCTTGCAGAGTGTAATGATTCTGCAGATCTGGATGCCATGAAGAAGCCGCTTGAAAAGCATGCTATAAAGAACAAGTTTGCTCCCGATCCTGAATTTGCTACGTCTCCTAGTTACATTAAAGATGTGGATTTTTATTTCTCTGTTGATATTTCACTTATATTTATGGTTGAATTTGATCCCTTTCATGGCAGAGAAAATGAAGATGTTATTGCACACCTTTACTAAACTCACTGAGTTGGGTGGCTTAATTTCCAATGAAGACAAGAAACGAAACTATTATGTTACTAATCTACTTCCTTTTTCCCTAAAGGAGGGTGCTAAAGCACAGTATGATGCATTACCATGTGGTTCTATCAAAATTCCTCACGATTTAGCTCAATGTTTTGTTGCTAAATATTTTCCTGCTCATATACAACATCCTGCTTTACACATAATTTATAACTTGGAACAGTTGGAGGATGTGCACCTCCCTAATTCTTAGGGGAGGTATTTCACTTTACCCGAGGCTAGGGCGGGACATGGAGTCCCTAAGAATGAATTGCTTGATATATTTTATAGTGGACTAACCGATGAATCTTGATCCTATCTAGATAGCTATGCTGGTTGTGTTTGCAAGGAAAGAACCCCGAAGGATGCCGAAGAATTAATGGGAAAGATAGTCAAAAATCATGATGATTGGTCCGTCCCTAAACCACCTGCAACACCGAAGAAGAGGGGTATGCTCGTCTTAAACCCCATATATGTGCAAGGAACTAAGAAGTCTATTAAAGAGAGAGGTATTAAGGTTGAAGATGTGAAGAATCTACCTCCTATTGAAAAACTTTGTTAGCTCGCCGCTCACCCTCCTATGGTAGAGGTACACTCTCCTTTAGATTTCAATGCAAGTGACATCCCTCATGGTAAGCCTCCTTATCAATGTTTAGATGAGCTTGATAACTTTATTATGAAGCAAAGTCATTTTAATTAGAGGATTCAAAGTAAGTTGCATGATAATTCCCTTGCTATCAAAAGTCTACTTGATGTTCTAGGAAGAATTTTTAATGATGTTAAGGGTCTTGTTAATCATTTTCATATGGTTCAAACTCAGCTTGAACCAATTTCTCATGTGCAAAAAGATTTTCTTGCTAAAAATTCCAAACAAGGTGATACACATGCTTATGGTATTAAGACCCGAGGTAGAACACTCACCCAAGACCCTCTCTTTCCAGAGGGGCATCCGAAGAGAGTCGAGCAAGATTCTCAAATGCAGAGAGAAGATGCTGATAGCTCCCCAAAGAAGAAGAAGATGTTCGAAATGTGCCCTAGAGGCAAATAAAATATTTTTTATAAGCATATTCCATTAGTTCAAAATAAGTTTTATACTGTGCTATAATTGTATTAAGCGGAAACATTGATACATGTGTGGTATAAACAACCAGGTCCTTAGTTAACTCTAGTATACTAGTCCATTGGCAATCGGATGATCAAGGTTTCATGATCATGATGACATAATCGCCAATTGAGAATGGGTTCGTATCATTGGGAGAATGATATGATGGACACACACTCACTAGAAGTGTTTTAATGTGATCGAGTCACATAAGTTCAACATTGTGATAACTATAACGTACTGACTAGATCCTTTGACCGTAATGATCATACGTAATTGCTATCTATTAGGATTCTTTGATATGCATCCATTGCCTAACTGAAATATGCTGGCCATAAAGGTGTACTTTTGGTATACCGAAATAGATATGTTGATGAGTATGCAAATAGATCAAAGCGTGATTTGTCCATCCGAGTGACAGATAGGTACTCTGGGCCCACTCGATGATATTACATCATAGAGATTGCAATCATGTGACTAGGTCACGGGGTTGTAATATCACCGGAACGAGTAAACATGTTTGTCGGTAACGAGGATGAACTAGGTATATTGTATAACCGACGATCAAACCTTGGACAAGCAAAGTACCATAGGACAAAGGGAACATGACTCAACGTTAACGGATCCAACAGCGATGAAGTTCATTCGATGGAAGCGCAGGGGCTATCTAGGATTGTAACCAGGTCCAATTGATGGTCATTGATCAAGAGAGTGTCTTGATCATGCCTACTGTTTCCCGGACCGTAGGGTGTCACACTTAAGGGTATGCGACGCATTAAGGATAGATTCGGGATCACCGGAGAAATAAGAGAGAACTTCGAATTCGTTTCGGAGGGGAGACGAAAAAAGTTTCGTGGTTCCAAATTGTTCGGAAAGTTATTTAGATATACTCCCTCCGATCCATAATAAGTGTCGCTCATCTAGTACAAAGTTTGTACTAGCTTAGTACAAAATGAGCGACACTTATTGTGGTCGGAGGGAGTATTTTATTATTTAATTAAATGAATTAAATATTAAAATATAATTTAAATAATTAAATGGAATAAAGTTTCTTTTATTTTTTCTTTAAAAAATAAAAAAGGGGACAAGTGGCGCCATGGGCCATGGGGCCCATGTGGGCCAAGTGGCCACAAGCCAGCACACCATGGCCCCTTGTGGCCGGCGGCCACATGCGTAGCAATTGTGGTTTAGTACCACATTGCTAGTTGTTGGTAATGCGTGCCCCCCTCTTCCCCCTATATAGAGATGTGGAGGGTGCCTCTTTTTTAACACAGAAAATTCCAGAAAAATACGGATAAATTATGTTGATCTCTCTCTTCCTCCTTTCTTCTTCCTTTGAGCGGACTCCCCTTGTTTGGAGTCTGCACTGGGTTGGAGGTTTCTCCACTATACGCACACCGTCGTGCTGCTGGGATCCGAATCCATCTTCTTTCCGTTGCTCTCCTGGTTCGGAGCATGGAGGGAACGTCGGGTACACCGTATGTTTGTAATCCCACGGGGCACTACACTTGTGGTGCTACTTCATCGTCGTGGCTGTATCGCGGCGTCTTCACCGACAACGCTCCGACGGGGACGTAATCCCATCATCGGTCTACAAGGACCGGGTGGCCTCAGGAGTCATCATGGATCTGCTCGGCATCGGGGATTGACGGTACGACTACATCAACCACGTTTACGCGGGAACGTTTCCCGCTTAACAGACTACATACTGGTATGTGACCTATTTCCATCTGTTATTTGCATCGGCATAGCATAGGTCTTGGGTTTGGGTCCCGTAGGTTATGAAAAATTATTGTTTTATGCCCCGAACCCCAACAGAAGAAACATAGGGAAGCTGACAACTCCAATGATCCCACAACTAATGAAGAACCTATTGTTGATCCAGATAGTATATCTGTTTCTGATGCTGAGACTGAAGATGGTGTTGAAACTGATAATGATAATGAAAAGATGGGAGACTTCTTATTAACACCGCAGGTGCTATTATTGATTGAAATAAAGGAAACATCACTTTCAGTGTTAATGATAAGGAGCACACGGTTTATTTTCCAAAGAAGATTGATAAAAGTCATGGCCTTAATTCCATTGAAAATATTGAAACCGTGAAGATTGGAGATTGGGATTGTCCTCTACATGTGCATCACAAATACAAAGCCATTATGGCGGGGACAATGTCCATTAAAAAAGGTACCATGAGTACCTAACAAGAAGTGAAACTTTTTGCTCTATATATAACTAGTTTGGTAGTAAGTCTTGGTCAACCTTACTAACAAATCCGTTTTATATAATAAAATCTGGAAGTTTATTTTGCTCTCATTTCATTTTGCTTTCGCTTCTCCTTGCTGTACCTGAGCTTTATATTTTTGAAACTTCATAAGTTAAACCACTGTTTCGAGTTTCTGGAAGTTCTGCAGCTTTCACCATCCAAAAAATTATTCAAAAATGAAGTTGTCAGAAAAATTCTGGAAAAATCAAAATCAATTTTTGTGTGGAAAAAGAGACCTAGGGGCACCTGAGGCTGACCTGGGGGCCACCCCTGGACCAAGCGGCCAGGTGGTGCGGCCACCCCTTGGCTGCCCCACCAAGTCGCTTGGTCCCACCAGGGCCCCCAACAGGTATGTCTTCTTCCTGCCTCTCTCTCTCTCTCTTGTTCCAAAAATCCTGATTTTCCTGTTGTGATCGTGTTCTTGGTGCTCTTGGCTGCGTTTTTCGATCTCCTCCCACAACCCTCCATTTCAGCTGAGGTTTGGGGCAATTACTCCTTGTTATGTGAATCCTCCACTCCTCCAAATAGATTTTTGAATAGTAAACTTATATGTGAGTATTTTGGAGTTCTTTGTGGCTGTTCATATGAGCTTGCATGCATGCTTAGAAAATTATTTTTGATGTTTTGATGCAAGTTTAGGCCTTGGGGAAGTGAGTAGAGTAGTATGCTTGAACTCCTTTTTCTTATTTATCACTGTTGAAAGTTGCTAAAAAAATTTAGATTAGGGGATGATGAGAAAGGCTAAAGGATGGTTCGCGGGAAAACAATGCAAACCTACGGATAGAGTTACTAGAGCTGCAGCATCATCCTCAAGTGCGAGGGTGAGCTATAATGATGACATTGAGCACCCGGAGCTGCGCAATGACACTGATATAGTGTGTGCCATGTCATAACCGTTCCCGGAGTTTCTTGCTTCCGCAGGTTTACGAGATCAATTTAATAGCCTTTGTTAAGTTGCAGGTTTATGATCAATTTAATAGCCTTTGTGAAGTTGTAGGTTCATCATAAATTTAGAATTTATGAAGAGGTCAAAACTATGACGTTGGCAAAGTTTTGTGATTTTGTAGGTGTACGGAATGTTGGGAGGACGGACGGGATGAATACGCAGCCCTCAAGCCTTAAGTCCCTCTACAACTCTCTTTGCAGCCGAGGCTCGAGAGAGATCCGTAGAGGCAAGATAGCTAGAACCTTGTTTCCCCACATCAGGTATTTTTCTTATTATAACGCTTGAGGGGTGTTAGCCCATGGGAAAACGAGCAACATTAGCGCTCCAGATCTTCCTATCTTGGTAGCTGCCCTCGAGGAGCACTAGTGTTGTTAGGGTCTATCTAAACAGTTTTTTTACCCCTATCGCCTACGAGAATCGGAACCGTCGTCTTGCCTTCGATTGCGATAGGGGGGCTATTCCACACGATATGGAAAAATCGTTTGCTATGTGGCGATGTCAAGCAGACACTTCCGTGTAAACAATCATGTCTGATGTACAACGATGTCCCACACGACCATTGGGATCGCCGGTTCTGGACTATAATAGGTGCATACAACTCATAGATAGGATCAAAAACACAAATATAATCATGAAAACATAGAGGATTCAGATCTTAAATCATGGCACTCGGTCCCAAAGTGACAAGCATGAAGAGCAACAAGTAGTAGAAAAGATGATAAACACCAGAGTAGATGATAGGCAACATGCCCCCAACAATCTGACGAACTATTACATGATCTAACTCATCCAATCCCTACCATCTCCTAATTCTATAGCATGGAATTACTCACACATGAAAGGGGGAGACATTGAAGGGTGATTGAGAGGCGATGGTGATGGCGATGGTGACGATTTCCCCTCACCGGAGGCCAAAACAGACTCTAGATTAACTCTCCCGGAGAACAACAAAGGTGGCGGCGTCTCCGCGTCGAGAATTGGGATATCGACTTCTGTTCGGGGGTTTTCTTCCAACGAGTAAAAATAGGATTCAAAATAGGGCACCAGGGGAGGTGGCCCCCCTCCAGGCGACCTCCTGGCGCGGCCAGGCGCTTGGCCATGCCACCTGGCCACCTGGGCTTGGGGTGGCCCCCTCTGGCCCATCTTCTGGCTCCTGGATCCTCCGGTTGCGTGGATTTTCTGTATTTATTTCCTAGATTTTTCCGAGGTACCTAAAATTCCTTTTTCCTGCACCTGGCCGCACCACCTGGCCACCTGGGCTTGGGGTGGCCCCCTCTGGCCCATCTTCTGGCTCCTGGGTCCTCCGGTTGCGTGGATTTTCTGTATTTATTTCCTAGATTTTTCCGAGGTACCTAAAATTCCTTTTTCCTGCACATGAGAAAACCATACATGCAACTCTGCTGAAAACAACGTTAGTACGGGTTAGTTTCATTCAAATCATGCAAGAATGAGGTCAAACCAATAGCAAAAGTGTTTGGAAAAGTTGATACGTTTGAGACGTATCAACTGCCCAAGCTTAGCATATTGCTTGTCCTCAAGCAATTCTGTTCAACGAACTGAACACGACAAAGAAAGCTCTGACAAACTCTTTTGCTTCGTTATATGTATATAAGCATGTACTCCGAAGAAGTCTAGCAAGTGTTGGAACAATGCTACAAATACAATGCACAAAGCAATCCTTCATTCCTATGAAAAGTTCTCAAACAGCTAAGAATAAATAATATGCAACTAAAAATCATGACAAGATCACAATGCACATGACTTGAACATAGAAAAGTGGAATCTCGCTTGCCCCCATGAGTGAAGTAAAACATGAATGCAGAAGCACCTTGGGAGTTTCAAAGGAGACTAGAAATAATTATTTTAGAATGAGCAATATCACAATCATGCAGATGACAATGTGGTACTCTGGGAAAATGTACACTACAGTCAGAATGACAATTATGCTCTCAATAGTTGGTGCTTTGAAGGAGAAGGTGTAGACTCTCCAATCGTGGCTTTTGATGGCAAGGTTGAAAAACCGTGGCTGGAAGCAAATACTAAACAAGTACCAGAGCTCGTGGTTTCGAAAATAGAGAAAATTGCTTTTGGGAGTGTAACTTTCCATTCAACGGTAACAGCAAAGGTTTTCAATATCTTCCATACCAACCATATTAATCGCGGTTCCCATGATTTTTGTGGTATGCCTACACTTGTGTTCCCTATCCATCAATCATAGACGGTCTATGGCCAGCAAAGATTGTGTGGTGCCCTTCATCCTGCCTCAAGTATGGAAGGGAAGATTTTAAATCTCCTTCCACCAATCATTAGCAGTCTTTGGCCAACATAAGTTCAATTTCATTCCGTTATCAAATATGGAGGGGAAAGTGGAAGTTTTTATAACATGTGAAACAAGTAAGAACTGGGCATTCTCCACACCGGCCTCTGCTTCATAAATTTGACTAGATTAAACTTTTCCAAGGAGTAAAACATTTTTAGCATGGAAGATACTGATTGCCCCTAACGCTCCATGATCTTGTACGGATAAAAAAAGAGAAGTTCATTTGAATAGTTTTGAGATGGTACAAGAAAGTCTTCGTTAGGATGGCCGGTAAATACCATATATAAGAAGGTATAGTGGTCTCATATGGTATAACTGATTTCGAGGATTTTGGATGCACAAGCAGTCGGTCCGTTTAGTACAGGTGAAGGCTAGCAAAAGACCGGGAAGCGACCAAATAGAGAGAAATAATGGTCATAATCATGCAGAGCGACAAAGCAACACTGAATCGGGCATGAAAGTGATATGACTAATCTGAAATAAAAAAGATTATCAAGGCTTGATAGACTTCTAGTCATAAACATGTATAAGCATGTGCCAAGTCAATCCAAAAAATTATCCGAAGGGAAATACCACTTCAATATGCCAAACCATGAACAATGCAATGCATGCAAATCATTTCAATAACATATTATGCACTCGAGTTATTTGAGACTAGTCACAAGGAAATCATGAACTACTGGGAAAACATTGTAAACATACCACTATGTCTCTACAAGCTGGTCTCTAGATCATAAGTACATGCATATGTACAAAAGAAGAAACACATATAGTTCATACCGGCTTTCCTTGTTGCTTCCTTTCCGTCGATCTTCATCATTATTGCCTCGTCACTTGTACGATCGAACATCGAAAGATATAATAAAGTGCAATTGCAACCATGGACGTGAGATGAACTCTGCAAACAAAGAAAACTAAAGAGAGAAAATAAATCTTTTGGTGTTTTTCAAAGGTTAATCAAAAGCAAAAGAAAGGATAAATCTTTTTGTTGCTTTTGCAAATTAGGAAAGATCAAAGAAGAACAAGCAAAAACTCTGAAAAACTCAAAGGGAACACCATGGAAGATACAATGAAAGGGGAGAAGGGTACATACTCCCACAACCTTAGGCTTTTGGCCTAACTCGGGTGTAACAACCCGGATTTTCACCCAAATTAAAATTTTCTTGTTGCTTTATTTTTGTTAATTTCTAGAATTGTTTGAAGTATTTGTTTCGCCAATTTATTAATTGGTGAATATATTTACCCCTCCTTCTCGTACCGGCATGCGTGACCGAACCTTTCCACCATGGAACACGACATTTTGAGACACCGGGTTTTACCCGATCACCGTCGTAACCTCCGGCACAAGACCAACCATCGCCATCGGAACGAAAACCCCATTTATTAAATAAATGGATTATTTTATTGGGTACCGGAAAAATTTCTAGGAACGGATTCGAAGTGAGGTAGACGTCACCGGCTCGCCGCGTGGATCGCGTTGTTCGAAGTTTCGCCCGAATCAGAGGTCGGACGGAGCCTGTGCGGTCATAAACGTGTTGTCAACAACCCCAAGTTAGGAATGTTCTAGGGTTAGGTGGTCACTTGCATCATGTAAAAAAATTCAAAAATAAATTGAAATTGGGGAAAAGAAAAGCCCCAAAAGAATTTAATTCAAATGGCCATCCTAAAAATTTCTTCCAAAAATCCTCTGAACTTTTTGAAAAGTCTTACAAATAAGCATGATCACATATAAAGTGAAGTGGGTCCCACTACATGCTCCAAGCTTTTTCAAAAATCCAGAAAAGGGCTTGGAAATTAAATAATACCCCTATTTGAATTGAAATTCAAATAATTTGAATTTCAAAAATCTCCTAAACTTGGGAGTGGCTAGTAGTATGTCACACAAGGCCATATAAAAGTTTTGGGCATTTTATAAATTGCCTAGATATTTATTTATCAAAGCAAAACAGAATTACAGAAAAAAAGAGAAAGAAATAATGAAAAGGGGGCCTTACCTGTTTTGGGCCCAACTCAACCCCCTAGCCCAACAAACCGTTCCAGCCCAACCCACCTTCTTGTCGTCTTCCCGAGGCAGCCGAACGCACAGGTGCGTGGCGAGCATGCCGTGGCCGCCGACGCCGGCTAGGCCACGCAGCTGCCTCCCCATCGACATACGCATGTCTAGGAGACTCCCTTAGCCATCCCCATCCCTTTTGCCCCCTCTAGTGCTTCTCCCTCCTCCTCCCTCGCCGTATCCGTCACTGGACATGTATGCTGCGTGTATGATTATAACGTGCATGTCTTAGTGTGGGGTTCGATAGCTTAGTTGTGTTCTCGTCGGAGGTCTTTCTTACACCAAGTGGACCTGATATGTGTGCAGCTTGGGGAATCGCGGTGCGATTGCTCGTGACTCCGTCACGTGGCACACTTTGTTGTACGATCGAGCTCGCCCAAGACCTCGACTAAGTGATCGGGCTGGAGTCGTTTTATATAAGTGTTATGATTCAAGCGATAATATGGTTGAGGAAACTTGTCTATGAGTATGGGATTTCACCACACATAAGAAGTTAGACTTGTGAGCGGACGATGAGGACCCATCTCAGTTGATCATCCGGGCCTGGATGGTATGCCCCTCATGTTCGAACTTTCCGAGAGTGTCTTGTACTTGGTCTTGTCTACTTAGACAAGTGGGTATGGCTCTCGTCTCTCCATATGATTGAGTGGTGACTGGAATTACATATGCATATTCCGGGTCCCGACACTCTTGGTATCAGAGCAGGACTGTCTGTAGGATTATCAAACCTTTGTCGAAGTCGAGTCTAGCATTCTATAGTTATATAGTTACTTGGGTATAAGGGAACAACATAAGACTTCTTTTTTCTCCTTATCCTCATCGATCTGAGTTCTGAGTCACCCTCATCTTTTCTACGGGAAGATAGGACTAGGCTCATCTATGTCTTTACTAGAACATCTCGTTGATTGCTTTCTTTTAGCCAAAAGTTGTGTTCGTTTGTCTAGAGTCGATCTGCTTCATGTTTTGAACTTCCTATGTAAGTGTTGTTGTTATGTTGTGAGAATTTTCATTTCCCTTGAAATTACATCCATTATGCTGTCCGAGTCATTCCAGGTTTCTTCATAATCTGATGCATTTGAAAAATCCTTAATTTCGGTTGTCTTTCCAGAAGAATTGCTAGGTGGCATGCCTTACAGTTCCATAGAGTTTGTTGTAGGTTTTGTTCTAGAAATCTATATTGATGCATTTGCAGTTCTTCCTCCCGGTTTAGATGTCTTCTAGCCAGAATAACCGCACTAACCATCGTGTTGGGGTACTTTTCTACTCTGAGATATCTGTTGTAGCCCCTAGAAAGACGTGGTCATCCTTTAGAAAACTATCCAGTAATCCAAATCCTTAAATCTAGTCACCGACAGATGTGTAGAATTCATAGTTGCTCTTATGCCAGGCACCACCCCAATTTCCAGACGCCCATATAGAATGGCCCCACATGAGTTAGCTGAGCTTAAAATCCAACTCGAAGCTTTGTTGGCAAAAGGCTTCATCCTCCCTAGCTCATCGCCATGGGGTTGCCCCGTTCTGTTCGTAACGAAGAAAGATGGAACAGAAAGGATGTGCGTAGATTATCGCCCGCTTAATCTAGCGACAATAAATAACAAGTACCCACTTCCCAGGATCAATGATCTTTATGATCAACTTGCTGGATCCTCTGTCTTCTCGAAAATGGATTTGAGATTAGGCTATCATCAAATCAAAAGCAGAAACGAGGACATTCCCAAAAGGGCTTTCGCTACTCGGTATGGTCTTTACGAGTTCACCGTCATGTCCTTCGGTTTAACCAATGCCCCTGCCACTTTCTCGCGCTTGATGAATTCGATCTTCATGGAGTACTTAGATATAGTTTTTGCAGTTTATCTTGATGACATTCTCATCTACTCGAAGAACGAAGAAGAGCACGCAGAACATCTTAGGCTGGTATTCATGAAACTTCGAGGGCATCGCCTTTATGCCAAGTTCTCTAAGTTCGAATTTTGGCTACCAAAAGTAACCTACTTAGGCCACGTGATTTCTGCCAAAGGCATTGCTGTCAATCCCGAGAGAGTTCAGGCAATCCTTGATTGGAATCGACCTGAATCGGTTAAGCAAGTTAGGAGTTTTCTTGGCTTAGCAAGCTATTGCCGTTGCTTCGTTGAGAACTTCTCCAAAGTTGCAAATCCTCTAACTTAACTCCTCAAGAAAGATAAGAAATTCGAATGGACCCCCAAGTGCAAGGAAAGCTTTCAAGAGCTAAAAAGAAGATTGACTTCTGCACCTGTACTTGCGCCTCCAGAAACTAAAAGGGATTTGGAGATCTAGCGTGACGCCTCACAGCAACGGTTAGGGTGCATACTTATGCAAGATCGACATGTGGGAGCATACGCTTCACGCCAGTTGCGTCCACAGGAAGAGAGCTACCCTACCCATGATCTTGAACTCGCTACCGTAGTTCATAGCTTGAAGACTTGGCGACATTACCTCCTTGGTAATCGTTGTGAGATCTATTCCGACCACCAAAGCCTCAAATACATATTCACCCAGCCAGATCTTAATCTCAGGCAAAGACGCTGGATAGAGTTGATAAAAGATTACGACGTAGGAATCTCTTACACCCCAGGAAAGGCCAATGTCATGGCTGATGCACTAAGTCGTAAGTCGTATTATAAAAACCTCATGTTACAACAGTATGAACCACTTCTTCATGAGGAATTTCAAAAGCTCAATCTCGAGATTGTTCGTCAGGGCTTCCTATCTATCTGGGTGGCGAAACCAACTCTTGAGGATCAAATCATAGTTTCCCAAAGGCGTGCACGAGGTGTTCGCAGAATCAAGGAGAACATTGCTAGCGGAGTTGCTAAATGTTTCTCCACAGATAGTAAGGATCGGTATTCTTCGAAAATCGTTTGGTAGTACCTAAGAATAGGAATATAAGGCAACTCATCCTCAAAGAAGCTCATGACACTCTGATACGTCTCAAACGTATCGATAATTTCTACTCGCTCCATGCATGTTGTGTGTGATATTGATATGATCTAGATACACTTTCATACACTTTTGATCATATTTGGACTAACCTTCTAACTCAGTGCACCCCAGTGCTAGTTCCTGTTTTCTGTTGTTTTTCTATTTCAGTTTTTCCCCATATAAAATATGCTCCAAAAATCCTGGAAAAATCAGATAAAATATCAGCGTGTGGAAGACTCTAGAAGCCCGAAGGAGGGCCAGGGGGCCGGCCAGCCTGGGCCCTGGTGGCCCCCCTGTCTGCCCCCCCTTCGCCTATTTATTCTCCGTCACGGGAAAACTACGAAGACAAAACCCTATTTCGCAAATTCTCCTCTATTCTGCCGCAGCCGCGCTTCCAAGATCGGGAACACCGTCAGGACCCTTCCCGGCACCCTGCCGAGGGAGGATCGACCTCCGGGAGCTTCTCCTCCACCATGGACGCTTCCCGAATGTGCCGTCAGTAGTCTACCTTGGACCATGGGTCCGTGATTACTAGCTATGTGATATTCTCCTCCCCTCTTTGTTCTTCATGGTTTAGACCTCATGAGCTGCCCTACATGATCGATGCACATATGTAATTCTTTCTGCTTTTTCTATGATGAGTTTGAAGGGATCTCATGGATTACGAGATAATGTTCAGATTGTGATAGAGTAATATAATTGGTTCTTATCTTTTGTATTTTTGTTCCGAAGTAATTCTTGCATGTTCTCCGTTGCTATTTATTGCTTTGGCCAAGTGGTGGGTAGTGACTCTAAGAGGGAACGTTATGCTCGATTGTGGGTACATGCCCCCTGATGACACGCTTGAGTGACAGAAACATGAGTCTAGGGGATTTCCTGTGGCCACAAGGGGGAAAACAATGGTGCTTGTAACCGCGGTTACAAGGTTTGTTTAATTTACGCAAAGTTCCTTTTAATGCAGTTGTCTGTTGCTTTGGGTTTACACTTTGGGTGGGGCTCGCAACTTAATACCAGTGAGATGTTCTGGATAGGTATCTCAAGGTGGATGATTAGTAGTAGATGCAGATGGATTTCGTTCTACTTATTTTGGCGTACTGCCCATGCTTTTGAGCCTCTTCCTTTCTTTTGTAGCATAGTTAGCATTGCGGTGCGTTTAGAATCTTGTCAATTTCCCTTCTGTAATTTGTTTAACTCGCATAGCAGTCTTATCGTCTTTTGGGAGAGAGACATCACTAGTGAATATCACGGCACCCCGGTCCATATTCTCATCACTATTTACACGCTTATTTACTTTCTTGCTTTTTTACTTTCAGTTGCTATCATTATCATTATCCTGTGTTTTTTATCCTTTGTAAACAACAAGACCGGAGAGATTGAAAACCTCTCTGATGTTCGTTGGGAGCAAGGTTAGTTGTGTTGTGTGCAAGTCCACGTCAGGTGCGCCGCTGACACCTACTTATCATCGCTGGAGTCCTACTGGTCGATACTCAACCTCAGTATCTTCACCAAGGGAAACTTGCTGCTACGCTTCATCTTACCTTCCACTTGGGGTAACCAACGAAGGGAGAGAAGCAATCCTCTCTCGCGTATCAAACGAATTTCTGGCGCCGTTGCCGGGGACTCCGAGTGATAAGATAGGGGATTGCCCACTACCTTTTACCTTTACTTTTTAGTCTTGTTAGTTTACCTTTCTGTTTTTATCTTTGTGTCTTATATCAAAAAAAAATACTTATCTTGTTAGTAGTTGTCATTATGTCTGGTCCTTTTTCCTTTGTTGAGATAGAAGTTCTCACCTTTAAACAGAAAGGTGGTGAAAGTTTAAAAGATGCTTGGTATAGAATTAATGATTCTCAAAAAAGAGCCAGCAAGAAGCAATCCACTACTATCCTGCTTAGAAATTTTTATGTTGGGATTACTCCTTGGAATAGGTTCATATTAGATACTGCTATCAGTGGGAATTTCCTAGAAGCCCCAATTTGGGAGTCTCTTAATGTTATTGAAAATCTTGTTGGAAACCTCCCTATTGCTAGCATACAAGAAGATATAACTCTAGCTCACATTATGAAAAAACTTGAAAAGATAGAGTTAGAAATACCAAGTATAACTAGGATAAATGAGTTGGATCACAAGATTCAAGGGAATTTGAATAGGCTTGATAGCTCCATGCATAAAATTATTAAAAATTTGAAGACCATCAAATTCCATCATATGGATCCTTCTAGGATTGATAAGATTGAGGAAATCATTAATACTCTAGGAACTACCTTCTCCTCAATCAAATCAAAAAAGGTAGCAACTCTGGCTAGAAAGGAACCTAAGTTCAATTATGTCCCTAAGGTTCCCCTACCCAAAAATAATCCACCCATGGCCAAGGAAGTTGAAACCATGAAAACTTTGGAAGAAATACCTCTCTTGGATAAATTTATAAATGAAACTCCCATTGATTTTACGCCTTTTGGTTTTATCCCTAGAAGTATCTTCATTAGGCCTTTATTTTAGAGACCTCTTAAGACTAGTTGTACAATTTAAGAGATTTTTGATGATCTTGATGATTGTTCGATTGATACAACTTGATCTTTTGCTTTATGCCTAGCTTAAAGGCGTAAAAGAAAGCGCTTGTTGGGAGTCAACCCAAGATGTTTTTACTTCTGTTTTTAGTGGTCTTGATGATTGTTACTATTGTATCAACATCATTGTATCTTTAATTTCAAGCTTTGTGCCAAGTTATAGCCTCATATGACAAGGGAAGTGAAAGTTGTGACATGCTGTCCAGAAAACAGATTTTGTCCTCGTGACGGGAAAAATCATAATAAATCACCAGTTCATCTTTTTGAGCTGAAATTTTTACAAAGTGTGCTCTATACAATCACTGAACTTTCGTATTTTCTGAGTTTTTTTTTATTTGAGTTTCAGAAGTGCCCCTAAATAATTCTTTACTACCTGTTGTTCTGTTTTTCACAAATTCTGCCACGTTTTGTCTGTCCTAACTTTTGCAGACCTTAAGCTTGATTTTTCTTTGCAAAAACCTTTTGGAAATCTTGATAAATAGTAGATATTCAAGAATATCTTTATATCTAGTGGGGAAAATTATTATTAAGGGTACTAACCTCTCTAATCAGCTTATGATGAGTTGTGTATGAAGGGAGTTTTCAAGTGTGCGATGGAAGATGATGAAAGAAGATTCGGGAGTTTCAAGCGCTCAAGCTTGGGGATGCCCCCATGCATCCCCAATAAATATTCAAGGAGACTCAAGCGTCTAAGCTTGGGGATGCCCCCGAGCATCCCCTTCTCCATCAACAATCATCAGTTCGTCCTTCGTCTCACTATATTTTTATCACTTCATGCATTATGTGCTATGCTTGGAGCGTCTCGCTCTTAGGTATTGTTTTTAGTTTTCTTTAGCTTTGCTTGCTGTTCATAACAATTTAGATCCCGTCTTACTTTGTGTGGGAGAGAAACACGCTCCACTTTCAAAATCTAGAACACGTCATAGGATTCTTCATGCCTATCTTTTTGCTGTTGTGTGTTCTTTATCTTTTCGTAGATACTGCCATGTTTAGTTTTAGTTTTAGTTTGTCTTTAGCAAGAGCCTTGGCTTTTGTTTAGTTTGTTGCTGGAAATCTCTTTAGTTTTCATGTTTATCTTGATAAGAGAGTTGGTTGTTGCACTGAGTTATGTCTTGTCTTGAGAGTAGGTAATTGAGGTTGCTATTTAATTTTAGTAGTAACTTGCAACAGTTTTGAGGTATTTATGTGTGTAATGTTTGAACTTTTGGTGTCAAGAGCTCTAGCCTATTAGTGATAGGTGTCGTATTTTGCGCAATCCGTGTTTATTTTCAAAAACCTATAAAACTAGTTGAGAACTCTAGCTACTAGATGGATCACTACTCTTCTGAGAGGTTGGATATTAGAGTACACTCACGTACCATGAGTCCAGGATGCGCAAGGATAACCAAACCCCCATACACTCCTCCTCGGCGTACTTGTCTCTTTGTGAACCTCCTCATTATATTGAGAGTTACCGATAATAAGTGCATGAGTTGTTCGGACTAATGTAAGTATTGAAAGTTGATACTTCCATCTCCTCTTATTTGCTAGCCTCACCTGTGCCGTGCATTGCCTCCTTCGCACTCTGAGAGTTGGCGTCCACCTTCGCCGGTACATCCAAACCTTGGCATGATACGCTCTGTCATCATAAACCTCCTTATATCTTTCCTCAAAACAGCCACCATATCTACCTATCAAGGCATTTCCATAGCCTTTCCGAGATATATTGCCATGCAACTTCCACCTCTTCATGACTTGATCTTCATGTCATACATGTTCCTGCTACACTGGCAGCGGCATACATTGCATACATCATGATAGCTACATATTCTTTATGATTTGAGTACCTTGTAAAGTGTGAAAGATCTTCTATACCCTCTTGTAAATTAGTGTGTTGCCCTGAAGTGAGGAAAAGATCCCAAAGTGGACAAAACAAAAGATCCCAAAGCGGAAAAATAAGAGTTAAATAGAAAGAGCCATTGAGGCCACCAAAAAAATACAAAAAATAGAAAAAGGAGAAAAAAAGAGAGAGAAAGGGGCAACACTACTATCCTTTTGAAAGATCCAATCTAGTACTCCCTCTTATCCTTGTACTCCATAGAGATGATCATGCATATAGATATGTGGGGACCTTCACACTATAGAACTTGGCTTGCATATTCCAAGGATGAGCCTCCTCAAAAGAGCTCTAGGTCTTCATGAGCGAGCAAGTTAGATGCACCCCCACTAGTTCCATTGGAGAGCTTTTCAGCTCATATGTGCATCCGTTGCATGGCAATCCCTACTCCTCAAATCATATCTATCATTTGGCCTTCTCGCCTATGATTGTCCTCATTGATGTGAGCCTTTCTCACCTTTTTGACTTCCTCCTCCACCATATTCTCTCTTTTCCATCCTAAGTGTCAACTCTCGTGCTTACGCTCATCCATTGCATGAGTGCTCAAAATATCGAAAAGGAGTGGATCAAATTGACTTGTACCTGGCTAGTGGTCTGGGGACGAGTCAAGATAAGATTCCAAAGAAGACCAAGTGTGAAACTTTAGTAGATTGAGTTGTCAACAAATAAATTGTTTTTCTCGTATTCCCTGTCCCCCTTCTTGCACGCAAACACCATTTGGAGACATTCGAGTCACGGACAGCGAGAGCTCTTGCACCTAATGTTCTTTCGTTACTTGTTTCAGTGCTAATATAGACTCTTGCATGTTATGACTTGAATTGAATTACATACCTTGATTGCTTTACTTTTCAAAGTCCTTATATGGTTGCTAGCATGTCATCACGGAAATTATGCATGTTATCATTTACCTACTCGAGGTCGAGCAGGAATTAATCTTGGGGATGTTCATACGTCTCAAACATATCGATAATTTCTGCTCGCTCCATGCATGTTTTGTGTGATATTGCTATGATCTAGATACACTTTCATACACTTTTGATCATATTTGGACTAACCTACTAACTCAGTGCACCCCAGTGCTAGTTCATGTTTTCTGCTGTTTTTCTATTTCAGTTTTTCCCCATATAATAAATGCTCCAAAATCCGGGGAAAATCAGATAAAAATTCAGTGTGTCGGAAGACTCCAGAAACCCGAAGGAGGGCCAGGGGGCCACCACCAGGCACCCAGGCGTCCACCTGCCTGGCCGCGCTAGGAGGGCACCTGGGCCCCTGCTGGCCCCCCTGGCTGCCCCCCTTCGCCTATTTATTCTCCGTCACGAGGAAAATCCGAAGACAGAACCCTATTTCGCAAATTCTCCTCTGTTTCGCTGCCGACGCGCTTCCAAGATCGGGAGCACCGTCAGGACCCTTCCCGTCACCCTGCCGGAGGGAGGATCGACCTCCGGGAGCTTCGCCTCCACCATGGATGCTTCCCGGATGTGCCGTGAGTAGTCTACCTTGGACCATGGGTCCGTGACCAGTAGCTATATGATGTTCTCCTCCCCTCTTTGCTCTTCATGGTTTAGACCTCGTGAGCTGCCCTACATGATCGAGGCACATATGTAATTCTTTCTGCTTTTGCTATGCTTAGATTGAAGGGATCTGATGGATTATGAGATTATGTTCAGATTGTGATAGAGTAATATAATTGGTTCTTATATTTTGTATTTTTTTCTGAAGTAATTCTTGCATGTTCTCCATTGCTATTTATTGCTTTGGCCAAGTAGTAGGTAGTGACTCCAAGAGGGAACGTTATGCTTGATTGTGGGTACATGCCCCCTGATGACACGCTTGAGTGATAGAAACATGAGTCTAGGGGATGTGAAGTGGCCACAAGGGGGAAAACAACGGTGCTTGTAACCGCAGTTAAAAGGATTGTTTACTTTACGCAAAGTTCTTTTTAATGCAGTTGTCTGTTGCTTTGGGTTTACACTTTGGGTGGGGCTCACAACTTAATAGCAGCGAGATGTTCTGGATAGATATCTCAAGGTGGATGATTAGTAGTAGATGCAGATGTATTTCGGTCTACTTATTTTGGCGTACTTCCCATGCTTTTGAGCCTCTTCCTTTCTTTTGTAGCATAGTTAGCATTGCGGTGCGTTAATAATCCTGTCAATTTCCCTTATGTAATTTGTTTACCTCGCATAGCAGTCTTATCGTCTTTTGGGAGAGATACATCACTAGTGAACATCACGGGACCCCGGTCCATATTCTCATCATTGTTTACACGCTTATTTACTTTCTTGCTTTTTACTTTCAGTTGCTATCATTATCATTATCCTTTGTTTTTTATACTGTAAACAACAAGACCGGAGAGATTGACAACCTCTCTGAACTTCGTTGGGAGCAAAGTTAATTGTGTTGTGTGCAGGTCCGCGTCAGGTGCGCCGCTGACACCTACTTATCATCGCCGGAGTCCTACTGGTCGATACTCAACCTCGGTATCTGTTGGAGATATGCCCTAGAGGCAATCATGTTATGATGTTATCTCTTATGTATTCATGAGTTATTTGTATTGTCCTTGAACATCATCACTGATATGTATCAATAAGTATGTGACTTGTTTGTGAGACTATATATTCTATGATGATTGTTCTAATGGTCCCTAGGTTATAAGTTTATGCGGACACATATCCTTGACTAGTATATGATTCGATTGATGACTTTGTTTCAAAAGTCATGAGCATGGAGATGCTACCGATAGTATGAACTTAGTGATGGGATCACTGAGTTGGACAGAGACCCACTTTGAGACACAGCGACATATTGTCATCTGTTAGTCTCAATACCATGTATATGCCATGTCCTAGACCTGAGGTCCTCGCATGTTCTCGACTCACTTAGGGACTATCAAACGCTACGCCGTAACTGGGTAGTTATAAAGGTAGCTTACGAGTGAGTCATGATACATGCCGCGAGACATGGTTGATCAAGATGGGATTTTCCCCTCCACTTTGGAGAGATATTCTCTGGGCCTCTCGAGTGATAAGATTCAGAAATCATGGCCATGAGATATGGGTTAAGTGTTAACCCGGTTTAGGAATATGTATCACGGTTTCGAGAAGAGAGGTCAAGCTATCACAAGGGTGACAAGTACTCGCCTTGATCTTGACAACATATATCGTGAGGCAAAAGGAATGTTACATATGACACTTTGTAATAGTTTGTCTTATGACTTTACGCATATATGGGAGTCAGCACGTTCTGCTAGGAACCGCTACCGACTATCGAACCAGATGTGATTTGGGATGTGTCCATGTGTACGCGCGCTTAAGAGGAAAGGAGCCCATTCGGATGTGATCCGAATGGAATATGGATGGAGGGTCCGGATTGCCTCAAGGGTTGAGGCCATTCCACGGGAGCCTATATAAGGGCTAGGGTGAACCCCGAAGGGGTACAGGTCAGACCACAACCCTAGCCGCCACTCCACCTCCAGGCCGAGCCGCCGGACATAGCAGTCCGCCACCCGACACTCCTCCTTTTACGTGTGCATCCCTTGGAGGCGCTGCACCTGCGGCGCTTGGACGAACTGTTCGCGGGATCGGAACGCGGGACTCCGTTCGTGGGATCTGTACGAGGGGTCGGTTCGACGGATTCGAGCAGCAGCCGCCGACGCGCGTCACAAACTCTCCTTCCGCTGCTGTGACTGCACGTCTAGTGGTAAACCCTAATCATGTAGTTCATCTCTAGTAGCAGTGATCTTGGTTATGCGCGGTAGAAAATTTTGATTTAGCGCTAGCGTAGCGTACCACGTGACCCAACAGTATCTTCACCGAGGGAAACTTGCTGCTACGCTGCATCTTACCTTCCACTTGGGGTAACCAACAAAGGGAGAGAATAAATCCTCTCTCGCGTATCGAACTCCCCTCTCAATTCATCCCGGTGGCACAAAAATGTGCCGAGATCTACGCCAAAGATTTTGGTGGACCAGGATGAAGAGAGACATTGCTCGATATGTTGCTGAATGTGATGTTTGTCGTTGAATTAAGGCAGAACACCAAAGACCTGCTAGTACTCTTCAACCATTGCCTATTCCCGAGTGGAAATGGGACAAAGTCAGTATCGACTTCATCACTGCCTTTCCAAAAACCCAGAAAGGAAATGATGCCATCTTCGTCGTCATTGATCGACTTTGTAAAGTTGCTCACTTCCTTCCTGTTCGCGAGTCTATAACTGCTAGCCAGTTAGCGGACTTGTATGTCTCTAGGATTGCATCTCTTCATGGTGTTCCTTTTGAAATCATTTCTGATCGTGGTCGCCTTTTCACCTCTAGATTATGGGAATGTTTTCAGAATGCTATGGTAACACATCTCTCCTTTAGTAAAACTTTCCATCCCCAGTCTAGCGGTCAAGTTGAAAGGGTTAACCAAATTATCGAAGACATGCTCAGAGCTTGTGTTATCTCTTTCGGAAAGAACTGGGAGAAGTCTCTTCCATTCGCCGAATTTCTTATAGCAATAGTTTCCAATCTAGTATGAACATGGCTCCTTTTGAATTCCTCTATGGACGATGATGTTGAACACCCCTAAACTGGTCAGAAATCGGTGAAAGAAAATTCTTTGGACCGGATATGATGAAGGAAGTAGAAGAGAAAGTTCGCATTGTTCGTGATTAATTGAAAGCCGCCCAGTTTTGTCAGAAAATCTACTATGATCGTCATCATAGGCAAGAAAGCTACAATCTGGATGAGAAGGCTTACCTTCGGGTTACTCCTCTGAAGGGTACCCAACGATTCGGTATCAAAGGCAAGTTGGCCCCATGTTACATTGGAAATTTCCGCATTGTTGCTAAACGTGGAGAAGGTGCCTACTAACTTGAACTACCCTTCACCTTTTCCGAGTACTCCGAGTACATGATGTATTCCATGTGTCACAACTCAGGCGTTTCTTCAAGGACCCCATCCGCGAAATCGACCATGAAACGCTTGATCTCCAAGATGACCTTTCTTATCGAGAGTACCCCGTTCGTATTCTTGATTAACCAGAGCGTCTCACTCGTCGTCAGAAGATCAAGTTTCTGAAAGTGCAATGGTCACACCACTCCGAGAAAGAAGCTACATGGGAAAGAGAAGACCGCCTCCGTGCCGAGTACCCAACCTTCCTCCCGGCGACTTTTGAATCTCGGGACGAGATTCTTTTGAGTGGGGGCGAGTTGTCACAACCCCAAGTTAGGTATGTGTTAGGGTTAGGTTGTCAGTTGCATCATGTAAAAAAATTCAAAAAGAAAATGAAATTGGGAAAGAGAAAAGCCCCAAAAGAATTTAATTCAAATGGCCATCCTAAAAATTTCTTCCAAAAATCCTCTAAACTTTTTCAAAAGTCTTATAAATAAGCATGATCACATACAAAGTGAAGTGGGTCCTACTGCATGCTCCAAGATTTTTCAAAAATCCAGAAAAGTGCTTGGAAATTAAATAATACCCCTATTTGAATTGAAATTCAAATAATTTGAATTTCAAAAACCTTCAAAACTGGGGAGTGGTTAGTAGTATGTCACATAAGGCCATATAAAAGTTTAGGGCATTTTATAAATTGCCTAGATATTTTTTCTATCAAAGAAAAACAGAACAACAGAAAAACAAAAGAGAAAGAAATAAAGAAAAGGGGGCCTTACCTGTTTTGGGCCTAACTCAACCCCCTAGCCCAACAAACCGGCCCAACCAACCCACCTTCTTGTCTTCTTCCCCAGGAAGCCGCACGCACAGGTGCGTGGCGAGCATGTTGTGGCCGTTTATGCCGGCTACGCCACGCCGTGAGCAAGCAATCGAGCCAGGAGGCCCCGTAGATGATGGCATCTTCACCAAGTCGTCGCCAGCCGCCGTGAAGATCTTCGCCGGAATTCGTCACCGTCAGCCCTCCTTGGGCCTCCTGGACGGCACCTTCGCGCACAGGGTGAGACCGCGCTGCTTTCCCCTCTCCGCGTGCACCTCCCCGTCCCCCACATCACTGCACCGCCGCATCCCGAGCTCCGGTCGCCGCTGTTGACGTCGCCGCCGTTCATCGTGGGCCCTCTAATTAAGCACAATTTAAAATAACCACGGGATTAACCAATGTGTCACTGACGAGTGGACCCCACTAGTCAGACCCCCCCATGTCATGCTGACGCCAGCATGACGCAATAAACCTTTTGTATAGATTAAAAATAATCCAGAAAATCCAGAAAAAACAATAAACTTTGAAAATTAATAACTAATTCATATTAACTCGAAATTGGACATATAGTATATGTAAAATTATCAAAAAAATGCAAGGATTATGAATATGCACTTTGTTTCAATGTTTGACCGTTTTAAAATGGGGGGGCAGTGGCATATGTGCATATGGAACCCTTTTAAATTCAAATTTGGAGTTTGAATTTGCAAGCCTTTTGCAATACACTTCAATTAAATGGAATTTGCCTCAAACTAGTACCATGTACATCATGTTAGCACAACCTATCATGTGCTTGAGCATTGTACTTTTGATGTATGTTCCCCCTCGTTGATGATTTTTATCGATAACAGTGTTTCCGAGACGTACTACGTTCCTGAAGCAGAAGACCGGTAACCCGTGTATCGTCAGCAAGGCAATCAAACCCTCATTGATCATTTCTATAAAAACCCATTTCCATCTCGCTCTCGCTTATGAATGATAAGGATGATTCAATGATTCGTTCTATCACTAGTTGAACCCATTCCTGTGCATGACCAATCATTTCTGCCATAGTATTAAGCAAACCTCAACCTAGCAGATCTAGGAATTGTTTGTGATCATCATGTGGCCATTCATCCATGTTATGCTTATGCTATTCTTAGGGTTTTGGAAGTATTGGTCCATCTTGGGTGATGGATTGATGATGGTAGTGATCATAATGACGATGATGGTAACGTGTTGGTGAATTTGACCTAAACAAGGTGAACAATGAGAGGCTGTGTAGGAGTACACAGTGGGTTGTCTCGTTGAACACTGCCCTAGGCCCCGATTTCTTATGTTGTGATCCAAGACAAAGATTACTACGACATGTAGGGTTTATGGGAGCCCCGTTTAGCCTATTAACTCACCCCCGATAAAGTCCAGGAGTCACACTAGTTCGGGATTTCCATTTCGCATATGCATAGAAAAAGAATGAATGAAAGGTTGCATCATTTAGATATGTGGGTGGACCTGTGAGATAGTAAAACCATCTTCCAGGGTGGCGTCTCGATCGCCTGCCTTGTTTGGGTCCATATCGTGAACCGGCCGGACTCTCGAGCGGGGTCTAACTCACATAGTCGACTCCTGGTTTAGAGAAGGTGATGTGAGGTAAGTGCCTTGGTGATTATCATCGTACGACATCCGCTTGAAGGATGACGATTCCTGGGCGGTAAGTGATGACACACATGTGAAGAAGTACACCCCTGTAGGGTTAACAAACTATTCCAATAGTCGCGTCCGGGGTAATGGACTACTTGGAGATCTATACTTGATTATTAGACAACTTAAATGGTTACTCTAAAACTGCCAAGATAAGTGTGAGTGCTTTGGGTTGCCTCCTTGTGGGAAGTAAAGGAGGAATCCATGGTAGTGTATTGATGTGGTGATCAAGATTAGATGGACTCGTGTGCGCTTCTCATCTCAAATCTGGTAATCGTAGTTCAGGTTAGCCAAGTCAAAGCTGGCAGTTCTGCATTACAAACCCCCACCAACATTTTACCTTGATACATGAGCATAAGTAGTGTAGTTCTGATGTAAGTCTTGCTGAGTATGACTTTTTACTCACGTTTGCTTATTTTATGTTTTAGATGAAACCCCCTGACCCCGATGGAGGCTTCTTCGTGGATCTCGACGTTGACTAAGTCGTATAGTTCCAGACAGTAGTCTGGTCCCTTGTGGAGGGCTATGTATGTTTGAACAAGGCTTCTCTAAGCCATTTGTTAAACTTGTCTGTACTCAGGCCTAAGTTGCTTCCGTTGTTTGATGTAATGTTGGATCACAGTCTTGTTATCTCTCTGTGTACTCTATGTAAGTCAATAAAGAAGTATACTTTGTAGAGTTCATGTGATTAGTATCTCCTCTTTACACTGGACATGTATGCTGCGTGTATGATTATAACGTGCATGTCTTAGTGTGGGGTTCGATAGCTTAGTTGTGTTCTCGCCGGCAGTCTTTCTTACACCAAGTGGCCATAAGATGTGCGCAGCTTGGGGCATCGCGATGCGATTGCTCATGACTCCGTCACGTGGCACACTTTTTTGTACGATCGAGCCCGCCCGAGACCCCGACTAAGTTATCGGGCTGGAGTCTGTTTATGTAAGTGTTATGATTCAATCGATAATATGGTTGAGGCAACTTGTCTATGAGTGTGGGATTTCACAACCCATAAGCAGTTAGACTTGTGAGCGGACGATGAGGACCCATCTCAGTGGATCATCCGGGCCTGGATGGGATGCCCCTCACGTTCGAGCTTTCCGAGAGTGTCTTGTACTTGGCCTTGTCTGCTTAGACAAGTGGGTATGGCTCTCGGCTCTCCATATGATTGAGTTGTGACTGGAATTACATACGCATATTCCGGGTCTCGACACGTGCAGTGGAAAAAAGCGGGGATTAAAACGGGGGTATTTTTGTCATCTGCCATCCCACCTAGCCCTTGGCTATAAATAGCAGCACCTCCCCATCCAATCTGACCCAAACCATCCCCTCTCCCTGAAAGCCTATATCTCAGCCATCAGAGTCGTCCGATCTGAAGATCTGAGGCCTAGGACGCTCCATATCACCCCAAGCCTCCAACCTCTAGCCTCCCAGAACCGGGCCCCACAGGGCCTCGAGCCACCACCGCCAAGCCTGCTCGGGGCCGGATCCGCGCCGCCGCCACCCGGGAGACCCGTGCCACCGCTCCTGACCACGGTCCCCTCACCCAACTCCGGCGAGCACCGCAACCCTCCGGTGAGCCCCCTCCTCGCCGTGCCTCCCTTCTCCTCTTTCTCATCTCTCCGCCTACCTCACCTCTCTCTCTCCTCCTCGCAGCCGCCGCCATGGCGTCCACGAAGCTCACCGCGCCGCCCAGGAACCCACAGCCTCCATGGCCCCGCCTCCGGCGCGCATCCAGCTCCCCAAGGCCACCCCGCGCCCAGATCGGCTCGCCCCCATGCCCGAAGCCACGCCGGAGCCGTGCCCTTCGCCGGTAGCTGCCGCATGCTCCCGGATCGAGACGATCGGAGAGGAACCGGCCACCCGAACCGCTCGTCCCTACAGGTGGGCCAGCATGCCACTATGGCCTGCCAGCGCCCCACGGTCCATGGCTTCCTCAGCCCATCATGCGCGACCGCCGCGCCAGTTCCTCCGCCCGTGGCGTCGCGATGCTATCCCTCTCCCACTTTGCCTCCTGGGCTTGTCCCAGCTCGGTGAGCTCGCCCCCTTTTTTCCTGTTCTGTTTGGCTTGACCCGTTAGACCTGCTGTTGTTTGTCGCTTGTGGTGAGATATAATATCCCGCGCTCACCCTGTTTAGGCCCAGTTGCAATAGGTTCAGCCCAACACTTGTTTTATTTATTTTTGGGCAGTTAATGGCAGATTATAATAGCTTTTGGTGATGCCCGTATCTTTTTAACGGTAGCTCGATCGGATTGCGACGCGTTCTACATGCAACTTGCTTAGATTTTCGTGTAGATTAATAAAATGTGCTCCTTTTCCATGTTTGCACTTGTCTACATGTTGTTTCTGCTATTTACATGTCATGCCACTTTAAATGTAATAGGCAATAACTTAATAACCGTAGCTCTTTTTAAAATGTTCTTTATATGTAACTTGAATAGAATTGTGTGTAAATTATGTTTATGCTTCTCTTGTTTGCTAATATAAAATAATAAAATATGTTTAGGGAAAAACAGTACCAAATTCTTTAATTGTCGTGGGGTACTTAGTGGTTTGCCATGTTTAGGAATTTACCACACTTAACTTGACTAACATAGATAGTTTACTTTGTGCTTCACCCTCATGCCATGCTTGTGTGAGATGCCATGTTAACAACATTTTCTCATGTTGCGTAGCTAAACAACTTGAACCATCATAATGTGCAATATCGTCGTGTGTGAGAGATACTTCATTTAACATGTTAGTGACCGCTCTCGACGACAGATGCGATATCGTTTGTCGTATATCGTGTTGCATTCTTGATCTTCGCTTGTCTGTGATTTCAATGATTTAGATCATGATGCTGATGGAATTCACCATGTCCCTCTTCCTGTCAAATTAGCTGTGAATGTTGATGTTCAAGGCTCAACTTCCTCTCCTCTGGTTTCTGGTGACAAGGTTCTAAGGGAGATTTCCAATATGGACTCAAATGTTAAGGTGACATAGGTCTCTTCTTTACCTCTCTCTCTCTCTCACCTTTGGCTAGTTCTTCATCTCATCAGTGCTATGATCCTGCTGGCCTTAATTTGAACTGCTCAGCCCCTATTAACTCTGAGGAAGATTTATTTCAGATCCCCATGAACTACTCTATCAGCACTGATTCTGCTTCTAAGTTGCCAGTGATTCCCAGCAGCTCTCTTTAATGAGACCCTTGCTAAATATGGCATTACTAATGATCACCTGGAACCTAGTCTGCTTGACAATAACTCTGAATTTAATCTCATTTCCTGTGATGGAGTAGAATTATGGAACAAGCACTTTGCTCCAGGAAGTGTGATGGAGAATTGTGAAAATATGATCACTAGCCAAGTGCCTGTAAGTTGGTTCAACTTTATTATATCCTTGCTCCTTTCTCCAGATCAGTTCAATTGGGTTATCAAGTTATTGCAATCACAGTTGTGGCCAATTATTCTTAGTAATAATAATAAGGAGGATTCTTACACATTTGTGATCCCACCAAAATGTGTTGTCTCTCGGGCTCTGTCTTGCAAGCATGGTGGGTCAGAGAAAGTGCCAGATCATGATAGAAGAGAGCACACTGATGGAACTGTTCCCACTATAACCATTTATCCTAGCTTGGGCACAAAGAAGAAGAGAGGAAAATGGCAGGATTGGAACAAACAATGATGGCTTTAAAAATGGCTCTTGTGCTGATTTAAACTTCTTACCTTGCCATGCTACTCCTCCTGATCTGCATAATAAGGTGGTTAAAAATCTTTCTAAATCCTTTTGCAAGGTGGCAGACAAGGAGCTGGAAGAGAAACTGGCTAAGAAGCCAAAGATGAAAGCTCAATAGGAACTGGCCAAGGTATCCAAGGCCAAGGAAAGAAAGCAAAAATCTTCTAGTGACAAATGATTAGCAAAATTTGGAAAAGTCTAGTGGATATGTCTAGCTTTTGGAAAATTTATCTGGTTGTAAGATTTGTGATGCCAATTACTGTGTTATGTCTGAATCATGTAAGAACCTTTGCTATCAGTTTGTCTCTCATGCCACTTTGCTTTTACCCTCATCATGCCTGGAATTTTTGATGGAAGGTAGACTTAACATCTACTGTGAGTGTTCTACAAATACCAACTGTTTATGAATAACAAAACCTGGAATATCCTGAATTGGAACATAAGAGGTATTAACTCAAAAGACAAATGGAATGTTGTTGCCCACAAGATTGAAGAAAGTGCTTGTTCTATACTATGCTTGCAGGAAACTAAAAGGGAAGATTTTGATCTCAATTACCTTAGAATTTTTTTCCCAAAGAGACTGTCCAAATTTGCCTTTTGTCCTTCCACTGGAGCTTCTGGGGGCATTTTGGCTGCTTGGAATGGTTCATTGCTTGATGGTGAAGTAGTATTTCAAAACAAAAACTCTTTGTCCATTCAATTAACTAACAAATTAACTAGCCAAATGTGGATTCTCACAAATGTTTATGGCCCTTGTATTCATGAGGAAAAGGAGACTTTCATTCAGTGGTTCAGTGATATCCAAATGCCTGATGAGATGGATTGGCTCATCATGGGTGATCTTAATTTCATTAGATCAGCTGAAGACAGAAATAAACCTGGTGGTGACTTCAATGAGATGCTTCTCTTTAATGATGCCATAAGCAAACTTGGACTTTTGGAACTACCCCTTAAAGGTAGACAATATACTTGGAGTAACATGCAACAAAACCCTCTCCTGGAAAAGATTGACTGGTTCTTCACTTCTACATCCTGGATTACTTCTTACCCTGCCACTACTGCTACTCCCTTATCCAAACCAATTTCAGATCATCTGTCGTGTTTGATTAAAATTGATTCAGTGATCCCCAAGTCTAAGATTTTCAGATTTGAAAACTATTGGATGCATCTTCCTGACTTCCAAGATATTGTACAGAGAGCTTGGGACATTCCTGTTGGATACAATGATTCTGCTAAGCTGATCAATGCAAAATTCAAAAACCTCACGAGAGCTATTAAACTTTGGGCCAAAAATCTTCAACCTCTAAAGAAGCAAATACAGGACATCAATGACTTAATATTTTGTTTAGGTACTTTTGAAGATTACAGGGACCTAACCACTTATAAATGGAATTGCAGACTTATACTCAAAGAACAATTACTATCTCTCTTGAAGAATCAAAGAATTTATTGGCAACAAAGAGGAAAAATCAAGTGGGTAAAATTTGGAGATGAAAGCACTGACTTCTTCCATGCAAAAGCATCCATAAATCATAGAAATAACTTTATTGCCTCTATTCAGAACAATGATCAAATGGACATCACTGACCACGAAGGGAAAGCTGCAATCTTGTGGGAATCTTTTAAGAACAGACTGGGCACCACTGATGAAGTTCACATGCATTTTGACCTCCAAAACCTTTTTCACAAGAACTATGGAAATGAAATTTTCAGTGAGCTTGAAGTTCCATTTACAGTAAAGGAAGTGAAAAAAGTTGTGGATAACCTTCCAAATGGAAAATCACCTGGCCCTGATGGTTTTAACAACGAGTTCTTCAAAAAGTGTTGGCACATCATTCAGAAAGATGTCATGCAACTGCTTCAGGACTTTTATGAGGGGCCAGTTTCACTGGAAAGCATAAACTCTTCCTACATTACTCTCATTCCCAAAATCAAGAATCCCTGCAAACCAAATGATTTCAGTCCCATTTCACTGCTCAACTCTATATTCAAGCTCATCACTAAAATCCTGGCTAACAGATTCCAAAGAATCATTCTGCTCCTTGTGCACCAGAATCAGTATGGTTTTCTTCATGACAAAGCCATCCAAGACTGCATTGCATGGGTTTATGAATACCTGCATCAGTGTCTTAGATCAAATAAAGAAATTCTCTTATTGAAGCTTGACTTTGAGAAAGCTTTTGACACCATTAGTCATGATACAATCATTCATATTCTAAGGGCAAAAGGGTTTGGAGAGAGATGGATTTCATGGATGAATATGATCTTCCATTTTGCTTCCTCCTCTGTGATGCTTAATGGAATCCCTCGGAAGAAATTCTACAGCAAGAGAGGGGTGAGACAAGGTGACCCTATTTCCCCACTTCTTTTTGTCTTTGCTGCTGATCTGTTACAATCAATTCTAAACAAAGCAAATGACATTGGTCTGATATCAGCCCCTCTTTAGCACTCTGCTATTGATTTCCCTATTGCACAATATGCAGATGACACTTTGATTTTCCTGGAAGCTGACAACAGGCAACTCATTTGTCTCAAAGCTCTTCTGCAAACTTTCACTGATTCTACTGGTCTCAAGGTGAATTTCCACAAATCAAGCATGATCCCAATTAACATTCCTGCAGACTTAGAAGACAATTATATTTGTACTCTGAACTGTAAAAAAGGTGCTTTTCCCATCACTTACCTGGGAATGCCTCTAGGAAATTCTAAGCCTAAGATGGAACACTGTTTGCCTATTGTTAATAGAATTGCAAACAAGCTTGCTGGGCTGGCAAACTTCCTAAACTATGCTGGCAGGCTAATTGTTGTTAATACTATTCTGTCTTCACTTGTTGTTTACTGGATGACCTGTGTGGATCTCCCTGAAACCATCAAACTGCAAATTGGAAAGCTCTTAAGGCACTGTCTCTGGAGAGGCTCTAATATGGAAGACAAAAGGCCTGCAATGGTAGAATGGGCAACTGTTTGTAGACCTAAGAATCATGGTGGTTTGGGAGTGCTAAATATAAATATCCAGAACAATGCTCTGCTACTAAAGAATCTCCACAAATTCTTCAACAGGAACAACATCCCTTGGGTTAATCTTATTTGGGACACTTATTATAATAATGGACAAGGGCCTGGTCACAACATGGTTGGATCCTTATGGTGGAAAGCTAATCTCAATATCCTTGATCATTATAAATCCATGTCAAGATGTATTATAGGTGATGGAAAAAGTGCTCTTTTCTGGACTGATCTATGGGATAAACAATGCATGAACACAACCTTTCCTCATCTGCTATCTTTCTCCAAGAACAATATGATCACTGTTGAGCAGTACATGAGCTCCCCTTATATTGATGATCTTTTCCACCTCCCATTATCAACCCAGGCCCATCAGGAATTCTTGGAGCTGGAAAAAAATCACATATGGATACAATCAACTTGAGAGACCTAGAAACTCTGATTCATAGACTTACATCTGGGATAATGACAACTTCAGCTCTGCAAAATCTTATAAGGTCATGGTGGGAATCAGTCCATCACCCCCTCACTTTAAATGGATCTGGAAGACCTCATGTCAACCAAAGCACAAAGTGTTCTTCTGGATGTTACTTCATGACAGACTCAATACCGTAAACCTTCTTAGAAGGAAATCTTTCATCATAGACTCATATAACTGTGCTACCCTCCAGTGTAATGTGGAAGAAACACTACATCACTTATTCTGGACTTGTCCATTTGCACAAAGATGCTGGAATTTTGTTTGCCCAAACAGAACTGCTGGACTCTCAACATATGATGCTATTGAAGATTTAAAAGAAAAAATCAATTTACCTTTTGCCATGGATATCATCATTGTTGCTGCCTGGGCCATATGGATAGTGAGAAACAACAAAATCTTCAAGAAGATAACACCATCCTTGCCTAGCTGCAAGGATATTTATGCTACTGAGCTGAACCTTCTGAAAATCAGAATTAAGAAGAGTCTATTGCAACACATCAAGGATTGGCTTAGTCTGGCCTTGTAGTTTTTTTTCTTTCCTTTCTGGCTTATCTCAAGCCAGGCCCCTTATTTTTTTACTTGATACTTATTTATAATTTATAAAAGTTGCAGTGGGGCTTTGCCCTACTGTTTTCCCCTTCAAAAAAAAATGTTCGTCGATTTCCTTTCCAGTGTTTCATTCTTCTGTGCTCTAGTGGTTACTCAGAGATGATGCGAGCTTGCAATCGACTACGCCTTCGGAACCCGACTTATCAACAGTAAGGACTATACATTAATTATTATCCATTCTATCATACCTAGCGGTTTGCATGCTAGTCTAGGTTAGGTTCGATGTTTGATCCTACCACATGTTTACATCACCTCTTAAACCGATATAGCGATGTCCCCTCCTAGCAAACCATGTACTGCTATGTTACTATTGCTCGTTGCTCAGCCCTTGCTTAGTGTGCATGCATAGGACGCTATGAATGTTACCCTGTTACTCCTTGAATTGGGCTATCAAACTATTATATTATTGTGGATGATGTGATTATTATAATGTTGACTATATTCGACGAAGGATGGAAGGTCTAGGCTATCCCGCCTCGATGCTTTGATCCATTCGAGTCACCTAGGATCCGAGTTCCGGGTATTGTTTCTCTTCACGAGCGTGCCTAACCACGTGTGGGATTCTATGGGGTCCCCTCTTCTTACGTACCTAAATCCAAACATTTCTAGTGGTGGCCCAAGCTGATTTACCATTTGAAAATGTGTGTGTGACTGCTCCACGGCCAGCAAATTTTAAAAAAACTGGGCCAGTGGAATTGTATATCCTATTGGTCCGCACTTGGCCGGCAAGGGCCCGAGCATGGAATATGCCACGGTAACCCAAACCCATTTGAGACGATAGAGACCAGGACGAGAGTGCGGCCGGCTCCTAAACTGGATGTCGACTCACTGGGAGCCACAAGAAAATGTGCGTTGTTAGTTAGAGGGACTATGACGTCCGGATCTCCCGGAACAACTCTTCAATGAGTGTCTTTAACGGGCCCGACTGAGAGAGCCAACGTACATGCGGAGCTTATAATGGGAAGTTGGTACACCCTGTAGGGTTAAATATTTTTGAAAATCCGTGTCCACGGTTATGGATGACTTGAGACCTATTCCTTATTCATAGACAACAACAATTGAGATAATCTTAATAACTTGATCAAGATGTGTGTGCCTTGACTGCTTCTTATTCATCGGGTGATGAAAGAGGAGGACAAGGGTAAGACATGCGTTATGACTGCATAAGAAGGTGGATAGCAGACATGTTGGAGGCGATTCCTCATCGAAAGCTTGGCTTCTCATCTTACTCTCGAGATCGTTAGCCACTCCATAAATGCTAGTGCGGAAGCAACCTCACCACTTACCCCATCCTTACCGTAAACTACTAGTTATCCTAGAATGACGAGTGATGAGGCATTGCTGGGTCAGTTGACCACTACAATTGGAGGCTGAGTACTTCTGCACTCATGATACTACCCCCAAACTCTTTTCATGGTTCTTGATCGACAACATGTATGGTGATTGACGTTTCACGTGGTGACTCGACGAATAGTTAGGCGGATCCCGGCGGAGATCATTGACCCGTGTGGTTATGGGGTCAGAGTGTCTTGCCTTTGCCATTAGGAATTTGATTGTAGTCTGTACTCAGACATATATCTCTGCTGATGTATTGTATTAAGGCAGTTGTATGCCGATTGTATGAGATGTTGTATCCTTGTAGCTGTAATGTTGTGATATCATGTTGAAATCCGAGACATATGGCTTGGTCATTTATCACGGTGGGTCCGATATGTGCTTCGTCCTCGAGTTTGGACGGAAATGTCCAGATCTGAAATAGTACCGCATATCGGGTCTTACATCGGGCTCGACTACTGCGGGCCCCAGGAGCTCTCTCCTTCCCCGGAATAGCTCCATGGATCGTACTGTTCAGCTGGTACGGAGAACGACACCCTTCCATCCTCCTAGGTGTAAGGCCCCGCGCTCCAAGAAGAAGATCCCTCGCCCCCTCGGGCAACGGATTCCTCCTGGGGAGGCGGAAAATGCTCTGACTCCTGGTTGGGGGGATGGCTCAAGACCATAACCCGGCATGATTGTAACCCAGGTCGACTCATCAGTGGAAGGCCCAGAAGGAGACTCGGCAGTGGGCCGGGTCGTGCCAAGCGTGATGACCGAAGGCCTTAGAAGGAAATATACTTACGTTGAAAAACAAGGAAACTACATGTAATTAGACTAGGACCCTATTTCGTGTAGGAGTCGGATTGTGTAAACCCTAGGACTCGGCATTTATATAAGTTGGCGTCCTGGGACATCAAAGGGACAACTCAACTTAGAACCTCTTGAGGCATAGGTAGCGATTCCGCACCCTTGTAATCGAGAAGTTGACACCCAATAATAGAAAAGCAGGAGTAGGTCTTTACCTTACGAGGGGCCGAAACCTGGGTAAACTCTTGTGTTTCGTGACTTCGCCGACTCTCTCCTCGTATCCACCTCGTAGAAAAGGCCCCGCGTTAAGTCCTCCAATGAGGACATCCGCCGTGAATTTCCCACGACAGTTGGCGCCCACCATGGGGCCAGCGCACACAGGCGTCGTCATCTTGGAGGGAGATCTGCGAGGCATGGAAGGTTTCGCCACTGGCCGGATCGCCAGAAGCCGGCGTGGGAAGCTCTACATCGACGACACCGCCTGGGGTCCCAAAGCCGACTCCGTTGAGTCAGGCTATCGGGTTCCGGTCGGCTCCAACCACCTCTTCATCGGCAGATTGAGAGGATCTGAGCTGGAGCCAGATCGTGATGTCCCCGTTTAAATTGCAAGCCGGCTAAACAGCGCACCAGTCACGCCTTTGTCGGGTTCACCAACGGATCTCCAGAGCCGGCGCGCTCTGTCGACACTTTGGTGCCCAGCGACTCGGCGGAACTCTATAACGCTGACTCGTACCCCAGTGAAGGGAAATATGCAGATACCGGGTCAATTCGCTTCGTCAGGAGTGATAGACTTAGGCCAGAACCAGATGAACACGACCCAGATTTCCCCAACTTCCATACGCCGCTTTGTGCTACCGTGTACATGGCAGATACTCAAGTGCCGCAACAAAACATGATGGCCAACACGGTAGTGAACCCGGCCGGAGCGTCGGCCGCCCATGCAACAGAGCCAGCCCTAACCAGAACAGAGGCCCTCGTGGCTCCCGTAAACACTTTACGTACACTTTTCGCCACCCCAATCACTGCGGAAAATTAGGAGTCACGGAAGGCAGAGATTGACGATCTCGAGAAGAAGGTATCCAGAATACGTGGGGAAATCCAGTTGGAGAAGGAAAAGATGGCAGAAGAAGAAGGTCAACTTGCACGAGAAGCCAGGCGCGTGTGGGAAGATTCCGCACAGTTGAATGCTCAGATAGAGAACCTCGCCGCCACCCATCAAGGCAGCCATGCGAGTCAGATTCCGCCAGGTATGATAGGGCAAACATTCTTCCAAAGTCCGCATCAGGAAACTACCCTGCCAGGGTTCACACCTCCACAAGAACCGGCTAGGTTTCACACGCTGCCTAGCCACTACAACAACCCCATGCAGAACGTCTTGGCTGTGACACATTATCTGACAAACATCCCCATCCATGGAAACACCCCATGGACCTCGCCACGCGTGAACCAGTGGCGATGCTCAAAACTGTAGTCGTCCAACATGCGCAATACTCTCAAGGCTTCTCGTATCTACACGGGACTACTTATAAAAGTGTAAGTCGGCAAGAAGAATCGCCGGCTCCTGCAGCTTCCAGCAGCCATCGTCAGCAGAGAACACAACCGCGCCTCAAGCCACAGTAGACAGTTAGACTAGCTAGCCAACCCGCTACCATTATCCCCGAACGTAACCAGGAGCCAGTGGTCCTGCCCCCACCTCAGGACGAGGATACGTGATCGTCAGTCGTTCAATCAGAAATTGATGTTTGGTTCCGACTTTGCGGAACACCCGTCTCCACCAGATTTCAAAGACCCCGCAAGATCCTGAATTACACGGCAGACATGGACCCATCGGCATGGATCAAGAGCTATGACCTAGCAATGGATATGTTACAAGTCAGTGACGGGGTTTGTGCCAGATACCTGACAATGATGATGGAAGGGCCGGCTCGCTCATCGCTCAAGAACCTCCCCAAAAACTCAATCCATTCTTGGTCAGAGTTGAAGGAGATGTTCATTAAAAATTTCCAAGGCACATGCCGACCCGCCACCACCATCGTTGATATGGAGCACTGTGTTCAGAAGGAAGGAGAGTCGGCCCACCACTGGGTATGACGAGTCGCCGAGATAATCCACTCTTCGGACAGCATTACTGCCCAGACTGCCGTCTTGGTCCTAGAGAAGAACTGCAAATTTGAGCCTCTAATCCATAAACTTGGTCGTATAAAAATAATGGTCAAAGATATGGGAGAACTCATGGATGCAGTCACCAAATATGCTGAATATGATAAGACTAAAGACGTCGACTCTGATGAGGGCAAACTGGCCAGGGGAAGAAGAACGGCGGCAAAGGACATCAAAGTGGTGGAAATCAAAATCAGCAGAACAAGCGCCGACTCGATCAGAATGCTTCTGACTTGGTCGCCAATACAAAGGTCGGCTTCCAAAGGCAGAAATAGGGGGACAACTAATAGGGGGACAACTATCGGAAGACAGGGGAGAACTTCCATCCAAGCAGTTAAGAACAAGCCATTAAAGGACCATGTCTGAGACATAGCAAACCCATTCGACCAACCAATCACTCCTGGGAGGATTGTTTCTTCATGCATGAGTTTAAATGACGAGCAGAAAATGGTGGAGGCTACCAAGGACCCCCAGGGTCAGGAGGAGGAGCCAGCTACAAAAATGGCAATCGGTAGTCCGACCAGCAAGGAGCCGGCACAGGACCCCAGCATCAAGGACCCGAAGGAGGGCAACAGATGCAAGCAGGGCTTGCCGGTTTCCAAGCAAACCCGAAGCAACTCAATGACCGTAGAGCGTACAATGTCTTCACCACCAGCAGTTGTCGGAGAGACAAAAACTCCAGCAGCGAGCTGCCCTATCCGTGGCTACGACACCAACTTGTCCCAGATGGTTTAATTGGTCTGAGCAACCTATACCCTGGACAAGAGCCGACCACCCCCTGGTGGTAGATAACCCGGGGGATTTAGCTCTCGTAGTGGAACCATAAATTGGAGGATACAAATTGGACAAGGTACTCATGGACGGAGGAAGCAACATCAACATCCTTTACTATGAGACCTTTTGAAGGATGGACCTCACTCATAAACAGTTGCAGCCCTCCAAAACTATTTTCCATGGAATTGTCCCGGGCAAGTCGGCACGACCCATAGGCAAGGTGTATATTGAGACGGCCTTTGGAAACTCTGAGAACTTTCGATCAGAAATTATACCTTTCAAAGTGGTCAAGCTCAAGAGTCCATACCACACCATTTTGGGAAGGCCAGCCTACGCTCGATTCATGGCCCGCCCATGCTACATCTATCTGAATCTTAAAATGCCAGGTCCAAACGGGCCGATCACGGTCGAAGGAAGCCGGTCCATGGAAATTGAGTGCAAGGAGCAACATGTCAAGTATGCCGAGTCGGCTTGTGCTAAGGAGGATTTGTCGGTGTATCAGGAGAAAGTTGACCCGGTGATCCCATAATTTTGAAAAAGCCGACTCTTGACTCCAATCCAAAGTTTCAGCTGGCTCAAGATACTAAGAAAGTCGACTTTGTCCCTGGTCACTCTTCACAATAGTTCACCATTAGGACATGACTTTCTGATAAATAGGAAAGCGCGCTCATCGAGTTCCTCCGTTAGAATCGAGACATCTTTTCATGGAAACCTTCTGACATGCCAGGTGTCCCGTGGGAACTCGCTGAGCACCACCTTAACATAGATCCAAATCTGAAGCCGGTAAAGAAATTCCTTCACCGCTTCAACAATGAGAGAAGTGATGCTATCGGAGAAGAGATAGCCAGAATCCTCGCTGCAGGATTCATCATGGAGGTCTTCCATCCTGAATGGTTGGCAAACCAGGTCCTCATTTTGAAAAAGAACGGGTCTTCGCATATGTGCATCGACTACACCGACCTGAATAAAGCTTGCCCAAAGGATCCATTCGCTCTACACCGCATTGATCAGATCATAGATTCAACTGCAGGATGTGAGCTCCTATGTTTTCTCGATGCTTACTCTAGGTACCATCAAATTAAGATGGCCATTGAGGATCAGGAGAAGACAACTTTCATCACCCCTTTTCATGCTTTCTTCTACACTTCTATGCCTTTTGGTTTGAAGAACGCAGGAGCTACTTATCAACAAACGGTGCAGAATTGCCTCAAGGAACAGATTGGGCGCAATGTGCATGCTTATGTGGATGATCAAGTCCCAGCTGGCCGACTCGTTGATCAGCGATCTACAGGAAACTTTCAAAAATCTGCGTACATACCAGATGAAGTTAAACCCAACCAAGTTTATTTTTGGAGTCCTCGCAGGAGAACTCCTTGGATACATCATATCTGAGAGAGGCATTGAGGCGAATCCGGAAAAAATCAATGCTATCATACACTCCAGAAGCCGGCTTCTGTCAAAGGGGTTCAACGACTAATGGGGTGTGTTTCCTCACTAAGCCGGTTTATAAGCTGGCTCGGTGAAAAGGCTACCCCGTTGTATCGACTTTTGAGAAAGACGGAGAAATTTGTTTAGGATGCAGAGGTTGATGAGGCGCTGATGGCCCTCAACTGTAGCGGATCTATTGTAGCGTTTTCGATAAGTAAGAGTGTCGAACCCAACGAGGAGCAGAAGGTATTGATAAGTAACTTTGGTAAAGGAATAGCTGCCAGCACTGAAAGATAACTTTCTAGGGGTTTTCGGTATAAGCCACGAGAAGGTAAAAGAAATCAAAGTAAAAGGTATAGAGGAGTAACAAGTGGCCCAATCCTTTTGAGAAAAGGATAAACCTGACAACTGAACTTGTAAATGCTAAAGCGTTCTTGAGGACACACGGGAGAGGTAGTCACGTGCTTTCGCCATATTCCGTATCGATACTATGTTTTGTGTTGATAAGTGTTGAGGGGGTGGATTTATGATAGTACACCTTCTAGACTAAGATAAGTGCACTTTTATGATTAAACACATTGCAAGCATCCGCAAATATGTGACATCCTGGCTTAGTAGGAATGAAAGACTACTCATATCAACAAGGTGCACCTTCTTTTCTGGGAGCCCAGATCGAAAGAACTCCAAAGTTAAGTGTGCTTGGCTTGGAGCGATTTGAGGATGGGTGACCGACCGGGAAGTTGTTCCCGGGTGCGCACGAGTGAGGACAAAGTGCGTAGGAAAGACTAGTGTTGGTCTGTGGGGACAGTCTAGATCCCGCCAGGCGTACGCCGGGAACCGGTGGGTGTGGACGGGGCGTTACAAAATACGAGGTAGAAATTAAGGCAAAAGACTAACAACAACAATACAATCAAGGATCCATTATTCCCTTGTGCAAAACCGTGCAAACTAGGGTTCAGGTTTTTGTCACTCCGGCAACCCACCGTAAGAATTCTTTATACACAATGTATTCCCCTAGGTCCTTAATAAGGCGAAGTGTTGGGTGTTCGAATCACACTACTGATGGCCTCTCGCCCCTCGTTGGTTACCCAAAGTGGAAGGTTGAGATGTAGACCGCAGAAAATTTCCCTCGGTGAAGATACCAAGGTTTGTGTCCAGTAGGACTCCAACAACAACAGAAAGTTGACAACAGCGCCAGCAATTAGGCATTTGACGTGGACCTGCACACAAAACAGATAACTTTGCTCCCAACGGGTTCAGAGAGGTTGTCAATCCCTCCAGCCTTGTTGTTTACAAAGGATCAAACGCACGGGATAATAATGATAGTTATAGCAACAGAAAAGGAAATAAATCAGAAAATAAATAGCGGGTGTAAACAGTGGTGGAAATATGGATTGGGTCCCATGATGTTCACTAGTGATGTCTCTGTCCCAAAAGACGATAAAATAGCCATGCGAGGTAAACAAATTACAGCTGGGCAATTGACAGGATTATGTGCGCAAACCAATGCTAACTATGCTACGAAGAAATGAAGAGGCTCAAAAGCTTGCGCGGTACGCCAAGACAAGTAGACCGAAATCCATCTGCATCTACCTACTAATCATCCACCTTGAGATATCTATCCAGAACATTTCGCTGGTATTAAGTTGCGAATCCCACACAAAGTGTAAACTCAAAACAACAGACAACTTCATTAAAGAACTTTGCGTAAAGTAACCAATCCTTGCACCCGCAAGTACAAGCACCGCTGTTTTCTCCCTTGTGGCAACAGCACATCCCCTAGACTCATGTTTCTGTCACTCAAGCTAGTCATCAGGGGGCATGAACCCACAATCATGCATAACGCTCCCTCTTGGAGTTACTACTTACTACTTGGCCAAAGCAATAAACAACAACGGAGAACATGCAAGAATTACTCAAGAACATAAATATAAAAGAGGAGAATAAAATATATTACTCAAACACAATGTGAACATAGTCTCATAATCCATCAGATCCCAGCAAACTCAGCATAGCAACAACAGAAAGATTACATATGTGCCTCGATCATGTAGGGCAGCTCACGAGGTCTAAACCATGAAGAACAAAGAGGGGAGGAGAACATCACATAGTTACTGATCATGGACCCATGGTCCAAGGTGGACTACTCACGGTTCATCCGGGAAGCATCCATGGTGGTGGAGAAGCTCCCGGAGGTGGTTCCTCCCTCCGGAAGGGTGCCGATAAGAGGGCTCCTGGTGCTCCCGATCTTGGAAGCGCTGCGGCGGCGGAACAGAGGAGAGATCGCAAAAAAGGGTTCTGTCCTCGAGGGTTTCGGGACGAGAGAGATATATAGGCGAAAGGGTCGGCCAGAGGTGGACTAGGGGCCCCAGGCGCCCCCATAGCGCGGCCTAGGGGGTGGCCGCCTGGGCCACCCCTGGCTCCCCTCTGGCCCCACTTTGGCTCTTCCCGAAGCTTCTTGTACGCTGATTTTTCCTATATTTTTCCCGGAATTTTCTGGCACTTTAAGTAATGGGAAAACCTGAAATACAAAAACAACAGAAAACAGGAACTGGCACTGGGGTGCACTTAGTTAATAGGTTAGTCCAAATATGATCAAAAGTGTATGGAAGTGCATCAATATCATAGAAATATCACACAAAAGATGCATGGAGCAAGCAGAAATTATAGATACGTTTTGGATGTATCAACATCCCCAAGCTTAATTCCTGCTCGTCCTCGAGTAGGTAAATGATAACAAGCATAATTTCTATGGTGACATGCTACCAACCATATAAGAAATTTTAAGAAAAGCAATCAAAGCATGTAATTCAATTCAAGTCATAACAGGAAAGAGTCTATATTAGCATTGAAACAAGCAACATAAGAACATAAAGGTGGAAGAGCTCTCGCTGTCCGTGACTCGAATGTCTCCAAGTGTTTGCGTGCAAGAAAGGGGATAGGGATATACGAGAGAGTAAAACATAGTTTTTATTGTTGAGAACTTAATCTACTAAAGTTTCACACTTGGTCTTCTTTGGAATCTTATCTTGACTCATCCCCAGACCACTAGCCAGGTACAAGTCAAAATGATCCACTCCCTTTCGATATTTTGAGCACTCATGCAATGGATGAGCGTAAGCAAGAAAGTTGACACTTAGGATGGCAAAGAGAGAAAAATGATGGAGGATGAAGACAAAAAGGGTGTGAAAGGCTCACATCAATGAGGACAATCATAGGCGAGAGAAAGCCAAATGATAGATATGATGTGAGGAGTAGGGATTGCCATGCAACGGATGCACATATGAGCTAAGGTAAGCTCTCCAATGGAACTAGTGGGGGTGCATCCAACTTGCTTGCTCAAGAAGACCTAGAGCTCATTTGAGGAGGCTCATCATTGGAATATACAAGCCAAGTTCTTGTAAGGCCCGATATGCGGTACTGTTCCAGATCTAGATGTTTCCATCCAGATCCGGGGACAAAGCACATATCGTTCCCACCGCGACATATGACGAAGTCATATGCCCCGGATTTACAACATGATATCACAACATTACAGATACAAGGATACAACATCTCATACAATCGGCATACAACTGCCTTAATACAATACAACAGCGGAAGATACATGTCTGAGTACAGACTACAACCAAATGCCTAGTGGCAAAGAGAAAAACATCGATCCCCATAACCACACGGGTCCAGGCCCTCCGCCGGGATCCGCCTAACTAGTCATCGTTGAGTCTCCACGTGAAACGTCGATCACCATACCTGTTGTCGATCAAGAACCCTGAAAATAGTTTGGGGGTAGTATCATGAGTACAGAAGTACTCAGCATCCAACTGTAGTGGTCAACTGACCCAGCAAGGACTTCATCACTCTTCATTCTAGGACAACTAGTAGTTTACAGTAAGAATGGGGTAAGTGGTGAGGTTGCTGCCGCACAAGCATTTATGAAATGGCTAACGATCGAGAGAGTAAGGTAAGAAGCCAAGCATTCGATGAGGAATCGCCTCCAACAAGTCTTGCTATTCACCTACTTACGCAAGCATAACACCTATCCTATCCTTGTCCTCCTCTTCGCATCCCAACCAAGAAGAAGCAGTCAAGGCACACACACATTGATCAAGTTATTTAAGATTATCTCGGTTGTTGTTGTCTATGAACAGGACGTAGGTCTCAAGTCGTCCATAACCGTGGAGACGGCTTCTCGAAAAGATTTAACCCTGCAGGGGTGTACCAACTGCCCATTACAAGGCTCCGCACGCATCACTGCTGATAGCCTAGACCTTCCATCCTTCGTCGAATATAGTAAACATTTATAATAATCATATCATCCATAACAATAATAATAAGGTGATATCACAAACCAAGGAGTAACAGGGTAACATCGTAGCATCCTAAGCATGCATACTAAGCAGGGGCTGAGCAACGAGCAATAGTAACATAGCAGTACATGGTTTGCTGGGAGGGGACATGGTTGTATCGGTTTGAAAGAGGTTGTAAACATGTGGTAGGATCTAACATCGAACCTAACCTAGACTAGCATGCAAACCGCTGGTTGAAATAGAATGGATCATAAGTAATGTATAGTCCTTGCCTGTTGATAAGTCGGGTTCCGAAGGTGTAGTTGATCGCAAGCTCGCATCATCTCCGATAGGTACCCACGGAAGCACACAAGAGGATAAACACTGGAAAGCAATCAACGAGCAAGCACTCTATTACTACGAAACAAACACGAGCAAGCATCAACAAGAAGGCAACACGAGACATCGCACCTACCTTGAGAGCGGTTACTAACAGGTTAAGTGGAGTACTCGTCACACACGATGATACAACACATTTAGAATGGTTCAAGTTGTCTAGCTACAGGTGATCAACAAAGATTGTTAACATGGCATCTCACTCAAGCATGGCATAGCACACAAACATGACAAGAGGTGAAGCATAAAGGAAACTATCTATGCTAGTCAATTTAAGTGAGGCACAACCTAAACATGCATATCACTACTTGCCCCACTACAATTAAAGGATTTGGTACTGATCTGCCTTAAACCATATTTTAGGTTATTTAACAACAGCAAGAAATGGCACAATCACAAAGTACATGAAAAACTAATCAAGATACATATAAAGATCACCCCGAACGGAGTTACGGTTAAAAAGATATGAGCAAAACAAGTTTGGAACACAATGTGCCAACATCAGGAGGCACACTATAGAGCAATGCATAAACAGGGTAATGAATGCAAACATGCTCAAAAATGATATGCAACTAAAGTAGACATGGCAGGGAAGGCATAGCAAAAAGAATCATGGAAATAGGAATCATGAACAACTAGTTATAGCCCATGCAAAATGCAATAAAACATTATTGGTCAAGGACTTAGTGAAAATCTGAGAAACATGGCAGAAACCGTTATTTTTTTGCTGTATAAACAAGAACAAAACTATATGAAAAAGTGCCGCAACATGACATAGAAATATATGGGCATGAACTAGACATGATGGTGATCAAGTACAAGAATCAAGGTCATAGGCATAACAAATCAAAACATATTAAGCATGCAACATGGCATCGGGACGTTACAGACTTAGAGAAAAACTGAGGTGGCTGTCAAAAACAGCGGCATAGCAACTTTGGAGCTCAATAACTAGATGACCAGCAAGCATATCATGACAATGCAATACATATAATGGAAGTAGACATGATGCTTAACAATACGCAAATGGAATCACTCAATTCCAATAAACGGTTGCGACGCAACCGTCACCCGAAGTTACAACAAATTAACAGTTTTCAGCACGGCAACACATTAACAGCAAGGTCACCACTTTGGAGCAAGATTTAATATATCTAAAGCACCCAAACATGACAAGTTAAAGCAAGGGAATGAAGTACACATGATGCTTAACACATAGGAAAAAGAATCAATGCAATAGGCCTCATGGATTTGACACAAGCATCACCCAAAGTTTGAACAAAATAACAGCGGCAATAGTTAATAGCAGATTAGCAACTTAACGATCTGGTGCCCTGTTCAACACAAAATTACATATTCAAGACGACCTCAAAATAAATAACTTCCTAAAGATGAACTCTAGAGCACACAAAGCACGGCCAAACAAAAAAAGAATCACTTCATTTGGATCTACGAGTCAACGGAAATTAACGTTGCAAAATAGGACAGCAGAATTTTTTTTACCAGACTTAGAGAAACAAAAACAGAGACAATAATAAAAATAAATAAAAAATGGGGGGGCGGCCTGGCTCACCCATGGGCCAGGCCCATCTGGCTGGTTGGCGGCCTGGGCTGGTCTGGAGGCTCCTGGGCCTTGGCTGTTGGGCTGCTGCGCTGGGAAGCCGGCCCAGCCCAGGGAGGCGGTTGGAGGGAGGTCGGGCTCCTCCCGATCCCGTGCCGCACCAGGCCACCGGCGGCGGCGGCCGCCATGCTCCGGCGAGTGGTGGCGAGGCAGCAGGAGGCCGGGACGAGGCGGAACGGGCACGGCGGGCAGCGCTCTGCTCGGATCCGGTGGAGAGGAGGACGGGTGGCTACGAGGCGGCGGTGGCCGGCTCCGGTCCGAGCCGAGCTCGGCCGAGCAATGGCGACGGCGGCGTCGCGACCTACGACAGAGGAGGACGGAGGGAAGGCGGTCAGGGGGAAGGCAGAGGAGGAGAGGGAGCCACGGCGGCGGGTTGAACTGGCGGGGGCGCGCGCCTCGCCGGCGTGCGAGGTGGCGGCGGCGCCAAGACCTCCACGGGACGAGGTCCGGGAGCGGCGGCGCCAGATCCGGGCTTCGGGCGGGCCACGGCGGCTGGATCGGGCCCGCGGGGTCCGAATTGCCTCTGCTGGAGGTTTGTGGAGCTGGGGCGTGATCTGAGCCGTAGATTGACGGATTTGACTGCCAGAAATACCTGGGGGCTAGGGTTTCGCAGATATGGGGCTGTGGGGCAAATTTTGGGCAAAGTGGAGGGGGTGGCTGCAATTTGGGCTTAGGGAAACCCTAAGTGGGGGTCGGAGAGTGGTGGTCTTTATATAGCCCAGGTGGCTAGCAGTTTGCAAAAACATTCCCGTTTTTTTCTCTCGCGCGCGCGGTGTTTACGTTTCTGACCGCCGAGGGTCCACAGGACCTCCGATTCGGGTAAAACTTTGAACTGCGCGATCAGCATGTCGAGCCGGCGGCGTTCACCTCGCGCTGGAACCGTTTTGAGAACACTTTCCGGCGCGCTATAAAAATAACCCGTTTAATTATTAAACAGGGTTTTTCGTTCCGTTGGCTGCTACTGGTCTCGTGCGGGTTTTCGCGACGCTGATCGGGTGAAACCTGGTGTCGCAAAGGTCGAGTGTCAAGGTGGTAAAGGTCAGTCTCTATCTGGTACGAGATTAGAGGGAGGGGAATAATCGTCGATCGATAAATCGGGGATGCGAACACCGCAAACAAATCAGACAATCAAACAATTCACACCGAAAACAAAATTTTTAATTTTTGCGAAACCTGGGTTGTTACAATACAACACCACCAACAAGGGATCTCGTCCCGAGATCCAGGACGATTCGGGGGAGAGGGGGGAGAGAAGAGAGCCGACAATCTTCAACACCACCAACAAGGGACTCTGCTCCGTCTCGAACGAAGATCTTCCGTCGAGATAAATTTCCACAGAGAGATGGCAACGTTGGAGAACGAAACCATCGGGAGATCAAAAGGAAGAATAATTGTCCAAGCGACGATCAGAAGAAGCATTCTCACTGAAATCGTGAGGATACTAGGCAAGAGAACTGAAGTCAATAAACGACCAAGATGTTTACCCAGAGTCAGAAGAGCTAAAGTTACTACATGAATTCCCAAACCTGAGATCGGAATCGAGACAATACGCTGCAAGCAAGGCATTGTAACGGTTCCGATACTCCACACTCATCGAGATCCTAGAGTTTGAAGGGGATAAGGCAAGAATAAAACACTTACGACACTTGTCCTGACCAGAGCAAGGGTAAGGAGTAAAAAGAATCCTACTCTCCGATAACTAACTTAGTAACTACAAAATAGTTTTTGTCTAGACTCGACTTCGGCCAGAAAAGGGATCCTACGGTCGGTAAGGCTTTGATACCAAGTTATAAGGACCGATATGCGGTACTATTCCAGATCTAGATGTTTCCATCCAGATCCGGGGACGAAGCACATATCGGTCCCACCGCGACATATGACGAAGTCATATGCCCCGGATTTCCTACATGATATCACAACATTACAGATACAAGGATACAACATCTCATACAATCGGCATACAACTGCCTTAATACAATACAACAGCGGAAGATACATGTCTGAGTACAGACTACAACCAAATGCCTAGTGGCAAAGAGAAAAACATCGATCCCCATAACCACACGAGTCCAGGACCTCCGCCGGGATCCGCCTAACTAGTCATCGTCGAGTCTCCACGTGAAACGTCGATCACCATACCTGTTGTCGATCAAGAACCCTGAAAAGAGTTTGGGGTAGTATCATGAGTACAGAAGTACTCAGCATCCAACTGTAGTGGTCAACTGACCCAGCAAGGACTTCATCACTCGTCATTCTAGGACAACTAGTAGTTTACGGTAAGGATGGGGTAAGTGGTGAGGTTGCTGCCGTACTAGCATTTATGAAGTGGCTAACGATCTAGAGAGTAAGGTAAGAAGCCAAGCATTTGATGAGGAATCGCCTCCAACAAGTCTTGCTATTCACCTACTTACGCAATCATAACACCTATCCTATCCTTGTCCCCCTCTTTGCATCCCGACGAAGAAGAAGCAGTCAAGGCACACACACATTGATCAAGTTATTTAAGATTATCTCGGTTGTTGTTGTCTATGAACCGGACGTAGGTCTCAAGTCGTCCATAACCATGGACACGGCTTATCGAAAAGATTTAACCCTGCAGGGGTGTACCAACTTCCCATTACAAGGCTCCGCACGCACGCCCATCACTCTCAGTTGCAACCCATGATAGGCAACCATTTTATGGTTTAGTCCCAAGAGAGCTGGAACGACAGGTCCCTCTAACTAACAACGCACAAATCCGGGTGGCCCCCGGTGAGTCGACATCCAACTCAAAAGTCGGCCGCGCGATTGGCCTCTACCGTCTGGACGAGGTCGGGTTAGCTACCCAAACAGATGTGGACAGCCCCCTAGCTCCCTGGGGTGGACCAACAAAGAAACCATGTCTCCGCTGGCCCAAGTTGTTTTAAAGAATATCTGCCATGAGCTACCCGACAGACACACACGGTTTTCAAATGGTAAATCAGCTTGGGCCACCACTAGAAATGTTTGAAGCTAGATAGGTAAGAAGAGGGGACCCCATAAAATCCCACACGCGGTTAGGCACGCTCAGTCTTAAAACCAATACCCGGAACTCGGATCCTAGGTGACTCGAATGGAACAAAGCGTCGAGGCGGGATAGCCTAGACCTTCCATCCTTCGTCGAATATAGTCAACATTTATAATAACCATATCATCCATAACAATAATAATAATGTGATATCCCAAACCAAGGAGTAACAGGGTAACATCGTAGCATCCTAAACATGGCAAAAACTGTTATTTTTATGCTTTATAAACAAGAACAAAACTATATGAAAAAGTGCAGCAACATGACATAGAAATATATGGGCATGAACTAGACATGATGGTGATCAAGTAAAAACAAGAATCAAAGTCATAGGCATAACAAATCAAAACATATTAAGCATGCAACATGGCATCGGGACGTTACAGACTTAGAGAAAAACTGAGGTGGCTGTCAAAAACAGCGGCATAGCAACTTTGGAGCTCAATAACTAGATGACCAGCAAGCATATCATGACAATGCAATACATATAATGGAAGTAGACATGATGCTTAACAATACGCAAATGGAATCACTCAATTCCAATAAACGGTTGCGACGCAACCGTCACCCGAAGTTACAACAAATTAACAGTTTTCAGCACGGCAACACATTAACAGCAAGGTCACCACTTTGGAGCAAGATTTAATATATCTAAAGCACCCAAACATGACAAGTTAAAGCAAGGGAATGAAGTACACATGATGCTTAACACATAGGAAAAAGAATCAATGCAATAGGCCTCATGGATTTGACACAAGCATCACCCAAAGTTTGAACAAAATAACAGCGGCAATAGTTAATAGCAGATTAGCAACTTAACGATCTGGTGCCCTGTTCAACACAAAATTACATATTCAAGACGACCTCAAAATAAATAACTTCCTAAAGATGAACTCTAGAGCACACAAAGCACGGCCAAACAAAAAAAGAATCACTTCATTTGGATCTACGAGTCAACGGAAATTAACGTTGCAAAATAGGACAGCAGAATTTTTTTTACCAGACTTAGAGAAACAAAAACAGAGACAATAATAAAAATAATAAAAAAATGGGGGCGGCCTGGCTCACCAATGGGCCAGGCCCATCTGGCTGGTTGGCGGCCTGGGCTGGTCTGGAGGCTCCTGGGCCTTGGCTGTTGGGCTGCTGCGCTGGGAGGCCGGCCCAGCCCAGGGAGGCGGTTGGAGGGAGGTCAGGCTCCTCCTGCTCCCGTGCCGCACCAGGCCACCGGTGGCGGTGGCCGCCATGCTCCGGCGAGCGGTGGCGAGGCAGCAGGAGGCCGGGACGAGGCGGAACGGGCACGGCGGGCGGCGCTCTGCTCGGATCCGGTGGAGAGGAGGACGTCGGGGTGGCTACGAGGCGGCGGCGGCCGGCTCCGGTCCGATCCGAGCTCGGCCGAGCAATGGCGACGGCGGCGTCGCGACCTGCAACAGAGGAGGACAGAGGTTAGGCGGTCAGGGGGGAAGGCAGAGGAGGAGAGGGAGCCACGGCGGCGGGTTGACTTGGCGGGGGCGCGCGCCTCGCCGGCGTGCGAGGTGGCGGCGGCGCCAAGACCTCCACGGGACAAGGTGCGGGAGCGGCGGCGCCAGATCCGGGCTCCGGGCGGACCGCGGCGGCTGGATCGGGCCCGCGTGGTCCGGTTCGCCTGTGCTGGAGGTTTGTGGAGCTGGGGCGTGATCTGAGCCGTAGATTGACGGATTTGACTGCCAGAAACACCTGGGGGCTAGGGTTTCGCAGATCTGGGGCTGTGGGGAAAATTTTGGGCAAAGTGGAGGGGGTGGATGCAATTTTGGCTTAGGGAAACCCTAAGTGGGGGTCGGAGAGTGGTGGTCTTTATATAGACCAGGTGGCTAGCAGTTTGCAAAAACATTCCCGTTTTTTTCACTCGCGCGCGCGGTGTTTACGTTTCTGACCGCCGAGGGTCCGCAGGACCTCCGATTCGGGTAAAACTTTGAACTGCGCGATCAGCGCGTCGAGCCGGCGGCGTTCACCTCGCGCTGGAACCGTTCTGAGAACACTTTCCGGCGCGCTATAAAAATAACTCGTTTAATTATTAAACGGGGTTTTTCGTTCCGTTGGCTGCTACTGGTCTCGTGCGGGTTTTCGCGACGCTGATCGGGTGAAACCCGGTGTCGCAAAGGTCGAGTGTCAAGGTGGTAAAGGTCGGTCTCTATCTGGTACGAGATTAGAGGGGGGGAATAATCGCCGATCGATAAATCGGGGATGCGAACACCGCAAACAAATCAGACAATCAAACAATTCACACCGAAAACAAAATTTTTAATTTTTGCGAAATTTGGGTTGTTACAATACAACACCACCAACAAGGGATCTCGTCCCGAGATCCAGGACGATCCGGGGGAGAGGGGGAGAGAAGAGAGCCGACAATCTTCAACACCACCAACAAGGGACTCTGCTCCGTCTCGAACGAAGATCTTCCGTCGAGATAAATTTCCACAGAGAGATGGCAACGTCGGAGAACGAAACCATCGGGAGATCAAAAGGAAGAACAATAGTCCAAGCGACGATCAAGAGAAGCATTCTCACTGAAATCGTGAGGATACTAGGCAAGAGAACTGAAGTCAATAAACGACCAAGATGTTTACCCAGAGTCGGAAGAGCTAAAGTTACTACATGAATTCCCAAACCTGAGATCGGAATCGAGACAATACGCTGCAAGCAAGGCATTGTAACGGTTCCGATACTCCACACTCATCGAGATCCTAGAGTTTGAAGGGGATAAGGCAAGAATAAAACACTTACGACACTTGTCCTGACCAGAGCAAGGGTAAGGAGTAAAAAGAATCCTACTCTCCGATAACTAACTTAGTAACTACAAAATAGTTTTTGTCTAGACTCGACTTCGGCTAGAAAAGGGATCCTACGGTCGGTAAGGCTTTGATACCAAGTTGTAAGGCCCGATATGCAGTACTATTCCAGATCTAGATGTTTCCATCCAGATCCGGGGACGAAGCACATATCGGTCCCACCGCGACATATGACGAAGTCATATGACCCGGATTTCCAACATGATATCACAACATTACAGATACAAGGATACAACATCTCATACAATCGGCATACAACTGCCTTAATACAATACAACAGCGGAAGATACATGTCTGAGTACAGACTACAACCAAATGCCTAGTGGCAAAGAGAAAAACATCGATCCCCATAACCACACGAGTCCAGGCCCTCCGCCGGGATCCGCCTAACTAGTCATCGTCGAGTCTCCACGTGAAACGTCGATCACCATACCTGTTGTCGATCAAGAACCCTGAAAAGAGTTTGGGGTAGTATCATGAGTACAGAAGTACTCAGCATCCAACTGTAGTGGTCAACTGACCCAGCAAGGACTTCATCACTCGTCATTCTAGGACAACTAGTAGTTTACAGTAAGGATGGGGTAAGTGGTGAGGTTGCTGCCGTACTAGCATTTATGAAGTGGCTAACGATCTAGAGAGTAAGGTAAGAAGCCAAGCATTTGATGAGGAATCGCCTCCAACAAGTCTTGCTATTCACCTACTTACGCAAGCATAACACCTATCCTATCCTTGTCCCCCTCTTCGCATCCCGACGAAGAAGAAGCAGTCAAGGCACACACACATTGATCAAGTTATTTAAGATTATCTCGGTTGTTGTTGTCTATGAACCGAACGTAGGTCTCAAGTCGTCCATAACCGTGGACACGGCTTATCGAAAAGATTTAACCCTGCAAGGGTGTACCAACTTCCCATTACAAGGCTCCGCACGCACGCCCATCACTCTCAGTTGCAACCCATGATAGGCAACCATTTTATGGTTTAGTCCCAAGAGATCTGGAACGACAGGTCCCTCTAACTAACAACGCACAAATCCGGGTGGCCCCCGGTGAGTCGACATCCAACTCAAAAGTCGGCCGCGCGATTGGCCTCTACCGTCTGGACGAGGTCGGGTTAGCTACCCAAACAGATGTGGACAGCCCCCTAGCTCCCTGGGGTGGACCAACAAAGAAACCATGTCTCCGCTGGCCCAAGTTGTTTTAAAGAATATCTGCCATGAGCTACCCGACAGACACACACACGGTTTTCAAATGGTAAATCATCTTGGGCCACCACTAGAAATGTTTGAAGCTAGATAGGTAAGAAGAGGGGACCCCATAAAATCCCACACGCGGTTAGGCACGCTCAGTCTTAAAACCAATACCCGGAACTCGGATCCTAGGTGACTCGAATGGAACAAAGCGTCGAGGCGGGATAGCCTAGACCTTCCATCCTTCGTCGAATATAGTCAACATTTATAATAACCATATCATCCATAACAATAATAATAATGTGATATCCCAAACCAAGGAGTAACAGAGTAACATCATAGCATCCTAAGCGACGAGGCGGCGGCGGTCGGCTCCGGTCCGAGCCGAGCTCGGCCGAGCAATGGCGACGGCAGTGTCATGACCTGCAACAGAGGAGGAAAGGGGGAAGGCGGTCAGGGGGGAAGGCAGAGGAGGAGAGGGAGCCACGGCGGCGGGTTGACCTGGCGGGGGCGCGCGGCTCGCCGGCGTGCGAGGTGGCTGCGGCGCCAAGCCCTCCACGGGACGAGGTGCGGGAGCGGCGGCGCCAGATCCGGGATTCGGGCGGGCCGCGGCGGCTGGATCGGGCCCGTGGGGCCCAGTTCGCCTGTGCTGGAGGTTGGTGGAGCTGGGGGCGTGATCTGAGCCGTAGATTGTCGGATCTGACGGCCAGAAACACCTGGGGGCTAGGGTTTCGCAGATCTAGGGCTGTGTGGAAAATTTTGGGCAAAGTGGAGGGGGTGGCTGAAATTTTGGCTTAGGGAAACCCTAAGTGGGGGTGGGAGAGTGGTGGTCTTTATATAGCCCAGGTGGCTGGCAGTTTGCAAAAACATCCCCGTTTTTTGCACTCGCGCGCGCGGTGTTTACGTTTCTGACCGCCGAGGGTCCGCAGGACCTCCGATTCGGGTAAAACTTTGAACTGCGCGATCAGCGCGTCGAGCCGGCGGCGTTCACCTCGCGCTGGAACCGTTCCGAGAACACTTTCCGGCGTGCTATAAAAATAACCCGTTTAATTATTAAACGGGGTTTTTCGTTCCGTTGGCTGCTGCTGGTCTCGTGCGGGTTTTCGCGACGGTGATCGGGTGAAACCCGGTGTCGCAAAGGTCGAGTGTCAAGGTGGTAAAGGTCGGTCTCCGTCCGGTACGAGATTAGAGGGGGGGATAGTCGCCGATTGATAATCGGGGATGCGAACACCGCAAACAAATCAGACAGTCAAACAATTCCCACCGAAAACAAATTTTTTAATTTTTGTGAAATCTAGGTTGTTACAGTTCTATAGTGTGAAGGTACCCACATAGCTATATGCATGAATGATAATCTCTATGGAGTACAAGATATAAGATGGAGAACGAGTGTGGATCTCTCAAAAGGAATAGTAGTGTGCCCCTTCTCTCTTTTTATTTCTTTTTCTCTTTTTTCAATTTTTTTGTATTTTTTGGTGGCCTCAATGGATCTTTCTATTTAACTCTCAATTGTCCTCTTTGGGATCTTTTGATTTTGTCCTCTTTGGGATCTTTTCCTCACTTTAGGGGCAACACTCTATATATTAAAAGAAGCATAGAAGATCTTTCACACTTTAAAAAAGTACTCAACATAACAAAAATGAAACTATCATGAAGTATGCAAATGTATGCCTCTGCCAGTGTAGCAGGATATGCAATGATACTAGCGCGTCATGTAGCAATGATTAGGGCAAGGCCCAACTAGCATGAGGCTCATCGATCAAGCAAAAGCATGTATGACATGAAGATCAAGTCATGAGAAGGTGGATGTTGCATGGCAATGTATCTCGGAAAGGCTATGGAAATGCCTTGATAGGTAGATATGGTGGCTGTTTTGAGGAAGGATATAATGAGGCTTATGATGACAGAGCGTATCGTGCCAAGGATTTGGATGCACCAGCGAAGTATGCGCCAACTCTCGAGGTGAGAAAGGGCAATGCACGGTACCGAAGAGGCTTGAAAAATATGGCTAGGTGGAAGTGTCAACTTTCGAATACTCACATTAGTCCGAAGAACTCATGCACTTATTATCGGTAACTCTCAATCTAATTAGGAGGTTCACAAAGAGACAAGTACCCCGAGGAGGAGTGTATGGGGGTTTGGTTATCCTTGCGCATCCTCGACTCATGGTACGTGAGTGTACTCTAATATTCGATCCCTCCAAAGATTAGTGATCCACCTAGTAGCTAAAGTTCTCAACAAATTTTGTACGTTTTCGAAAATAAACACGGATTGCCCAAAATACGACATCTATCACTAATAGGCCAAAGCTCTTGACACCAAAAGTTCAAACATTACTCATGCGAATACCTCAAAACTATTGCAAGTTACTACTACAATTGAATAGCAACCTCAATTACCTACTTCAAGTCAAGACAAAAAACTCAGTGCAACAAGCAAACTCTCTAAACAAGATAAACATGAAAACTCAAGAGAATTCCAGCAACAAACTAAACGAAATCTCTTAAAAAGATAAGCATGAAAACTAAGAGCTAAACATGACAGCAGCTACGAAAAAGATAAAGAACATACACAGCAAAGATAAGCATGAAAATCCTATGTTGTGTTCTAGGGTGAAGTGGAGCGTGTTTCTCTCCCACACAAAGAAAGCTAGGTTCTAACTTGTTATGAACAACAAGCAAAGCTAAAGAAAACTAAAAATGAAATAAAGAGCAAGACGCTCCAAGCATAGCACATAACGCATGAAGTGATAAAAATATAGTGGAACGAAAGGCGAACTGATAATTGTTGATGGAGAAGGGGATGTGTGGGGGCATCCCCAAGCTTAGATGCTTGAGTCTTCGTTAATATTTCTTGGGGGTGCATGGGGATATCCCCAAGCTTGAGCGTTTGACCCTCCTGAATCTTCTTTTATCATCTTCCCTCGCACACTTGAAAACTCACTTCATACATAACTCATCATAATCTGATTAGCGAGGTTAGTACGCACAATAAAATAATTTTTTATCTACTGGAAATAAGGATATTCTTGAAGAGATACTGTTTCTCCAGATCACCAAAAAGTTTTTGCAAAGAAAAAGCAAGCTTAAGATTTGCAAAACGAAGAAAAGGCAAAACAGGACAGAATCTGTGAAAAACAGACCAGCAGGTAGTAAATAATTTTTTTGGGGCACTTCTGCAACTCAAATAAAAAAACTCAGAACATACGAAAGTTCCGTGATTTTATATATCACGCTGTGTAAAAAATTCAGATCAAAAAGATGAACTGGGAATTTTCTATGATTTTTCCCGTCACGAGGACAGAATCTGTTTTCTGGACAGCATGTCACAACTTTCACTTGCCTTGTCATATGACGCTATAAATGGCACAAAGCTTGAAAAGTAAAGATACAATGATGTTTATACAGTAGTAACAAACATCAAAACACAACAAAAGCAAAATAAACCTAATTAGTTGTGGGCTGCCTCCCAAAAGCGCTTTCTTTTATGCCTTTAAGCTAGGCATGATGCAAAAAGAGAAGATCAAGTTTTATCAAGAGTAAGAGAATAGCTAGCCCGTGTAACGGACTCAAAAGGTAACTCAATCTTCTTTCTAGGGAAGTGTTCCATCCCTTTCATGATAGGGAATTGGAATTTTATAATCCCTTCTTTCATTTCAATGACAGCACCAACGGTGCGAAGAAAAGGGCTTCTCAAAATAATTGGACATGATGGTTCACATTCAATGTCCATAATAGTAAGATCAACGGGAACATAATTTTAATTGACAATGATAAGAACATCATCAATCTTCCACAAAGGATTCTTTACGGAAGAGTCAACAAGACGAACACCAAAAGAACAAGGATCAAAAGGTTTTAATTCAAACATATCATACATTCTTTTGGGCATAACGGAGGTACTAGCTCCAACATCACATAAAGCATAGCTAGAGAAGTTATTCAACTTAATTTTAATGAGAGCATTAGTGATATGCTCCGTGAAGGCAAGATTAAGTGTGCTAGTGTGGGGATCTCTAGACATCTTGTGAAGGAAACCAATAACTTCAGGAAGGGTGCAATTATCAAAATCAAGGTCACTACTATCAAGTAAAGTGGTAGTGGTGTCCTTTAGGCTCACTTTTTTGGTAGCTTCTATAGTCATAGGAGTTTATTCTTCTATGGTTGAGGTCATAGCATCACCATTAATAAGTCCTATGGGACTAGGGTGCATTGGGTGCTAAGAGTTTGGATATCCTCAACAACTTGGATAGTAGCAACGGTATGGTGTGTAGGAAGGCTCTTAATTCAATCTTCTTCCTCCTTTTCTCTTGCCCATCTCTCTTTAAGTTTAGCCATCATCCTAATTTTTTCATTAATTTGCACTTGAATAGCCTTCATAGGAGTGACCTTCCTCCCCTCAAGAGGAGAAGTTCTAATTTTAAGTAATTCTACTTCATGGGCTAAATTGTCTACCTTCGACGAGAGATTATCTAATGTGTCTAGTTTTTCCTCTACACTCTTGTTGAAGGATTTTCGGGTAGTGATGAAGTCTTTAAGCATACTCTCTAGTTCAGAAGTGGAGTTCTTGGTGCTAGGATAAGTGTTGTTGTTCCCATAGTTGTTGGAGGGGAACGGTCTAGGATTGCTACCAAAATTACTCCTATAATCATTGTTATTGAAGTTGTTTCTAGAGATAAAGTTCAAATCTACTTGATCTTGAGCAATCAAAGAATTTAAAGGAACATCATGAGGATCAATAGGAGATTTCTTGGTAAGTAGAGACATAATCAAGTCAAAATTTTCATTTAGGGAGGAGATCTCCTCGACAGGGTTTACCTTCCTACCTGTTGGAGCTCTTTCGGTGTGAATAGTTTTGTCGCAGCACCAAGCGTTGTTGACATAAAGGTTCCTCCCGCGGCCAAATCTAGCAAGTTCCGCGAGGTAAAGTTCTAAAATGTTTGGATAACCATCCAAGTAGTCAAACCATGCGTAGGGCAATTCTTAACAAGAGATTTCATGCGTTCCCAAGCTTGGGCAACATGCTCATTATCCAATTGCTTAAAATTCATAATATTACTCCTCAATTGGATAATCTTAGCTGGGGGTAGTACTTCCCAATAAAAGCATCCTTGCACTTATCCAAAGAACCTATGCTATTCCTAGGCAAGGATTGAAACCAGATTTTAGCTCCTCCTCTCAAGGAGAAAGGAAAAAGCTTAAGCTTAACGATATCACCATCTACTTCTTTGTATTTTTGCATATCACAGAGCTCAACAAAATTATTTAAGTGCAAAGCAGCATCATCTCCAGCACCGGAGAATTGATCTTTCATAACAAGGTTCAGCAAAGCAGGTTTAATCTCATAAGAAGGTGCTGAAGTGGAAGGTGGAGCAATAGGAGTGCAGATAATTTCACTCTTGTTATGACTAGTGAAGTCACACAACTTGGTGTTCTCGATGGAACCCATAGCAGCAGCAAGCAAGGTAACTATTATTATTTTTTGGTAATGGACACTAAAGCAAAAACTGAAAGGTAAACTAACAAGACTAAAAAGCAAAGATAAAAGATAGTGTGCAACTCCCATATCTTGAAGAGTGGAGTCCCTGGCAAAGGCGCCAGAAATTAGCTTTGATGGCTTCTCGCCCCTCGTTGGTTACCGAAAGTGGAAGGTTGAGATGTACACAGCAGCAAATTTCCCTCGGTGAAGATACCAAGGTTTGTCTCCAGTAGGACTCCGACAATGACAGGAAGTTGACAACGGCGCCAGCAATTAGGCGGTTGACGTGGACCTGCACACACAACAGATAACTTTGCTCCCAACGAGTACAGAGAGGTTGTCAATCCCTCCGGCCTTGTTGTTTACAAAGGATCAAACGCACGGGATAATAATGATAGCTATAGCAACAGAAAAGGAAATAAAGCAGAAAATAAATAGCGGGTGTAAGCAGTGGTGGAAATATGGACCGGGGTCCAATGATGTTCACTAGTGATGTCTCTCTCACAAAAGACGATAAAATAACCATGCGAGGTAAACAAATTACAGCTGGGCAATTGACAGGATTATGTGCGCAAACCAATGCTAACTATGCTACAAAGAAAGGAAGAGGCTCAAAATCTTGGGCGATACACCAAGAAAAGTAGACCGAAATCCATCTGCATTTACCTACTAATCATCCACCTTGAGATATCTATCCAGAACAACTCGCTAGTATTAAGTTGCGAATCCCACCCAAAGTGTAAACTCAAAGCAACAGACAACTGCATTAAAGAACTTTGCGTACAGTAAACAATCCTTGCACCCGCAAGTACAAGCACCGTTGTTTTCTCCCTTGTGGCAACAACACATCCCCTAGACTCATGTTTCTGTCACTCAAGCTATTCATCTGGGGGCATGAACCCACAATCATGCATAACGCTCCCTCTTGGAGTTACTACCTACTACTTGGCCAAAGCAATAAACAACAACGGAGAACATGCAAGAATTACGTAAGAACATAGATATAAAAGAGGAGAATAAAATATATTACTCAAACACAATCTAAACATAGTCTCATAATCCATCAGATCCCAGCAAACTCAGCATAGCAATAGAAGAAAGATTACATATTTGCCTCGATCATGTAGGGCAGCTCACGAGGTCTAAACCATGAAGAACAAAGAGGGGAGGAGAACATCACATAGCTATTGATCATGGACCCATGTTCCAAGGTGGACTACTCACGGTTCATCCGGGAAGCATCCATGGTGGTGGAGAAGCTCTCGGAGGTGGTTCCTCCCTTCGGCAGGGTGCCGGGAAGAGGGCTCCTAGTGCTCCCGATCTTGGAAGCGCTGCGGCGGCGGAACAGAGGAGAGATTGCGAAAAAGGGTTCTGTCCTCGAGGGTTTCGGGACGAGAGAGATATATAGGAAAAGGGGGGAAGCCAGAGGTGGACCAGGGGCCCAGGCGCCCCCTGGCGCGGCCTAAGGGGTGGCCGCCTGGGCCACCCCTGGCTCCCCTCTGGCCCCACTTCGGCTCTTCCCGAAGCTTCCTGTACGCTGATTTTTCCTATATTTTTGCCAGAATTTTTCTGGCACTTTAAGTAATGGGAAAACCTGAAATACAAAAACAGCAGAAAACAGGAACTGGCACTGGGGTGCACTGAGTTAATAGGTTAGTCCAAATATGATCAAAAGTGTATGGAAGTGCATCAATATCATAGCAATATCACACAAAATATGCATTGAGCAAGAAGAAATTATAGATACGTTTTGGACATATCAACAACACCACTAGGAAAATAACAACACAACTTAAATATCAAACAACACATATTACTTCAACATCATATGACTACTAACAACTAGACTTCTCTCATGTCCTCAAGAACTAAAGTAACTACTCACAAGACATAAAATAGATCATGAACAGTGGTGATATAAAGATGATAAACAATCTGGACATAACAATATTTCTCCAACAAAACTCAATAACATTCACCACAAAAGAGTAATCAACACCAGTATAGTAGAGAGGATAGATAGTACGGATTACAACACAAGTTGCAACTGTGAGATGAGATAGGATGGTGGTGGAGATGGTGCTGAAATTGGGGATGATGTTGATGATGATCTCGATGATGTCCGTGATGATGGTGACGACGATGGCGATGATCTCCCCTTCCGGGAGGTGTTCTCCCCGGCGGAATCTGCTCGCCAGAGATGTCTTTTATTATCTGTAGTTTTGTGCCACGGAGCGGCGGTGGAACTCGCGAAAATCCTCTCTTTTTAGGGTTTTCGGATGACGGGGGATATATAGGCCAAAGGGGGAGTCGGGAGTGCCCTGAGGGGTCTAGGCGGCCTCCCGGCGCGCCGCTGGTGGGGGTCGCGCCAGGCGGGCTCCTGGGCATGTGCTGGCCCCCCTCTGGCTCCTGTTTTGCGTGCCTCCTTCATTCTTCTGGAAAATAATTTATGTCGATTTTTAGGTTATTTGGAAGTCTTCTGATTAAGCAATTGTGTGTCCACTTTTTACCGTTGAATCCCGCGTCTGCTGCTTCGGCGTCGGAAAGTTGCAAACTGTGTAAAACAAGCCAAAACAAAATAAGAATAGCATCATAACATGAAATATATCCATGAATAGGGGTGAATTACAATATAAAATAGTGATGCATTTTGGACGTATCAACTCCCCCAAGCTTAGACCTCGCTTGTCCCCAAGCGAATACTGAGCTCGATAAACCTGTCCACAAGATTAGAGAGTGAAGTGTCGATAAATAGAATACGGACAAGAAGCATCATGATTTCTTCACCAAACTCAAGCATCCTCAACAACAACCTCAACTCATAAGGCCCTTATGAGAAAGTAATAACAATTATAATCAAAAGTAGGCCTAAGGAAACTCATCAAATCATGCCAAACATATCCTTGGTCAAAGGACAACTAATAACTTTTACAATTGCTCTTTCACTTTATAATGAAACAATTTGAAGATTTTGAAAGAACATGTTATTAGTCATGAAGTGAAAATGCTAACACAAAGGACGATGTTTGCTTGGCATAAGCCTTCGCAAACAACTTACTTATGAAATGATAGTGTCAACAAGGATATGGCATGATAAACTTAATATGTTACTATATGAATGAATCCTCATCAACATCAAATATCTGTTCTCTTTGGGAATAGGAAGAAGTAGGACAAACTGACTCAACATAAAAGTAAAAGACAGACCCTATTAAGGGAAGTAGGGAAAACTCATGTGCTATCCTTAAATCAAACATAATGAAAACAAGTTTTGGGAGGTGCATAGTTTGTCAAAGAATGCTAATAGATAGCTCAATTACTTCTCAAGCTGGACAAGTTTCAAGGAAAGGCTCCCAAGTGGGGACGATCACAACCCCTTAATCTCCTTTGTTTATCACTACCAAAGTTTCTAATTTCTCATAGACCAAGCGTGAAGGAGGGTTTGTTTGTTGCATTATCTAACGAGCTGGGCACACTCATGCCAGTTCCTCCTCGTATTAGGGGTTTGCAGATTAGACATGCAATCCCGGGGTAAAACTTGTCCAACTTAAGAAGATCATGAATTACCTACTACTTCCTCATGAGCTAAACAAGAGGCACAAAACAGAAGATTTTGAACATTTAAGGATAGCACATGAATTCTATACTTTGAGGAATGGTAGTGAAATGCCACGAATAGGAAGGTATGGTGGACTCATATGGAAGATATTGGTTTCAGGGTATGGATGCACAAACATAAATCTGCTTGGCAAAGAGTTTGGCTAGCAAAGGCTTTGAGAGAACAGACAATTGATGATCACTTAGATGCAAAGCACATAAAGCATAAACATTAAGTTGGGCATAACACATCAAGTTGTCTTCCTTTTCAACATAACACTTCAAGCATAATAACATAAAGGTTTTGGCTACGTCGCTACTTGAGAAACACATGCATGTTGTTATGACCAAAGCTATGTTTGCCAAGATTAAATAAAGTTTTCAAAGCCATACCTGATATAAAGTCAATACTCCCCATAAGAATCATCATATAAGGTCGATTGCGTGAAGAGAATACTGAGTGCAGCGAGGGAACTAATAGACTTCTCACTAATATACCATCATAGAAAAATCCACACTCACGGATTGTCAGAACCCTCGGTTAGGTATGTGCTAGGACAAGCCTCACCTTGCATTTATGTCAAAATTTCAAATGGAAATTGAAATGGGAGAAGGACCCCCCCAAATGAATTAAATTCAAATGGCCACAATGAAAGTTGCTCCAAAAATTATTTTTGCATTTTTGAAAACTCCCATAAATGAGTGTGATCACATATCAAGTGATGTGGAACCAATCCCATGCTCATGGATTTTTCATATATTCAAACAGGAGCACGGAATTAAACAAATACCGCTATTAGAATTTGAATTCAAATATTTTCAATTTTAAAAATGTTCAAACTTTGGATGTGAGTAGCCACTGGTTTGAGCATTTGAGCATTTTATAAAATGTCTAGCTATTTAAGTTAGCTAAGACAAAACAAATACAAAAAAGAAAAACAAACAGAAAATAGGAAAAGGCTTACCTGGGCATTCGGCTCAACTCAAACCCCAACAGCCCAGGCCCACTCCCCACCTTGTCGTCTACCTCAAGCAGGGCCACGCACTTCTGCGTGCCGGCCATGCCGAGCGCCCCTGGCCACGCAGCAGCCTCCCAGCCTCCTTCCTCGCGCCACGGAGACAAGCCCGACGCCGTGGATCGATTCCTTCTCTCCCCGTTCACTTTCCCCCACTGCGCCGCTCAATTTCATCGACATCCGAGAACTCACCGGAGCGCACCGCCGTGGAAGATGCGGCCACCGTGCGCTAGAGCCCTGAAGACCTTGTCCATCGAGCTCGCCGCTGTCGACTTCGTCACCATTCAGAAGATCAGGAGCCCAGAGCCCCCGTAGAAGCCGGAATCGCTGCCGAGACCTCGCCGGACCCGCAAGCTCTCCCCATCAAATTCGTCGCCGCCAAGCCTTCCTCCGCCGTCTTCGACGTTGCATCTGGGGTGAGCTCCCAGTTCTTTCCCCTCTCACCGCGCTCACTTCCGTGCCCTGCAGCGCCATCGCCATGTTCACAAAACTCCGGCCGCCGCCACGCTGCTCGCCGGCGACGTCCTGGCCCTCCCCGTGGTCGCCCGCATGCACGGGCTGATGTGCGGGAGCAAGGGCTATCCTCCCGTGGCCTTGGTGCGCCAAATGGACGACAGGAGTGTCGTCCCGTGTGTGCGCCGCCGCGCACTGGTGCCATCGGCGGCTAAACGCCACCGAGGCATGGTTAATAAGCCCTAACCCCACCATTAACCCCCCTAACCTCACTGACACTAGGCCCCAGTGGCTTAATTAAGCCACTGTTAATTTAAAACTAACCGGGTTTATTATCCCAGCCACTGACCAGGTGGCGCCACACGTCAGAGTCCCACCCCCCCCCCCCCCCCCACGTCATGATGACACAACAGTGACGCAATAAACCCTTTTCCATTCAAAGAAAATCCAGAAAATGAATTATCCAAATTGGACATATAATATATGTAAAATTATCAGAAAAATGCAAGGATTATGAATATGCAAAAAAATTTCATGTTTGAAAATTTTAAATTGGGGGGACAGGAGAAAATGTGCATATGAACCCTTTTCAAATTCAATTTTGGAGTGAATTTGCAAATTCCTTTGCAATGCACTTCTTTTAAATGGAATGCTCAACACATCAGAACCATGAACATCACCTTATACCATTGATCATGTGTTTGTGCATTGTACCTTATGTAGATCACTTTGTTTGCATTGTTTGCTCGGATAGAAGTGGAACCGGAACCCGAGTTCACCCCCTCCGTTGAAGATACCGTGTACGACCCTCGTCAGCAAGGCAAGCAAACCCCCATTGACCATGTCGATAAAATCCCACTTCACTTTCAGTCTCTCTTATGCATTGTTTAGGATGATTACCATGATATGTTTCTACCGCATAGATTAACCCATTCCTTTGCATGACCTATCATTTTGTCACAGTAGTAAGAAAACCACAATCCTAGCAGATGTAGGAGTTGATTGATATCATGTGGCCCCTGCAACTGTTACAGCTTATTGCATGCTTAGAGTGATAAATGTCGTTATTGTTATGTGAGTCGGGATGGTAGTGATCATGATGATGATGGTGGAAATGTGTTGGTGAACTTGACCTAAACAAGGTGAACGATGAGAGGCTATGTAGGAGTACACAGTGGGTTGTCTCGTTGAACACCGCCTTAAGCCCGAGTTCTTGTGTGGTGATCCAAGACAAAGAGTACTAACACATGTTGGGCAAACAGATCCCCGCTCAACCTACTAACTCACCCCTTCTCACTTCTTGGAGTCGCAGTAGTTCGATGTTCTGGTAGGTTTGTGGCATGGCCTGCAAGTTATTGAACGGCCCAACCGGGACCGGCTTAGGGATTTGTGCATATCGTCTGGGACCACATCGGTAAACCGGATGGGTTCACGATTGTGGAAACCATCCCAGATAGGTGTCTCCATTGAATTTGAGTTGGCTGTGAGGAAAAATTTGTGGAAATTATCCTCGCCGCCACCCACTTGAAGTTTGACGAGATCCCAGCGGTAACTGATAGTTTCATGTGTGTACCAGTACACCCCTGCAGGGTTAACAAAACTATTTGAATAGCCGCGTCTGCGGTAATGGACTACTTGGAAAGTTGTGCTTGATTATTAGACAACTTCAACGGAAACTCTAAAACTTGCCAAGATAAGTGTGAGTGCTATGGTTTGCTTTCTCGTGGGAAGTGGAGGAAGGATCCATAGTGGAGTATTGTTTGGGAGACTTGGATAGATGGACTCGTGTACGCTTCTTACCTCATTCTGGTATTCGTAGTACAGAACTAGCCAAGTCAAAGTTGGCACTTCTGCATTGAAGCCCCACCTCCCTTTGCCTTGAAACTTGAGCATGAGTAGTATAGTTCCTACGTAAGTCTTGTTGAGTACGACTTTGTACTCACGTTTGCTTATTTATGTTTTTAGATGAATCCACTGACCCCGATGGTGGCTTCTTCCTGGAGTTCGACGACTGATCAAGCTAGTGTAGTCCCAGACAAAGGTCTGGTCCCTCGTGGATGGGCTTGTTTATAAATAAGGCTTTTCTAAGCCGTTTGTTAAACTTGTATGTACCCAGACATAATTTGCTTCCGCATGCTTGTTGTAATGTTGGATCACAGTCTTGTGATCTCTTTGTGCACTCTAAGAGAGTTAAATAAAGTTGTAAACTTTGTAGAGTAATGTGATGATACCTGTTGTTTACACTGGACATGTATGCTGCGTGTATGTTTAAAACATGCATGTCTTAGTGTGGGTTTTCGAAAGATTGGTTGTGATCTTGCTGGCGGTCTTTTATACACCAAGTGGCCCTTAGATGTGCGCAGCTTGGGGCATCGCGATGTGATTGCTCGTGACTCTGTCACGTGGCACACTTTGTTGTATGATCGAGCCCGCCCGAGACCCCGACTAAGTGATCGGGATGGAGTATGTTTATGTAAGTTTTAGAATTCAACCGCTAGTATGGTTGAGGCGACTTGTCTATGAGTATGGGAGTTCACCACCCATATCATTTAGACTTGTGTGCGGACGATGAGGACCCATCTCATTTTATCATCCGGCCTGGATGGGATGCCCCTCACGTTCAATGTCTTCCGAGAGCGTTATGTGCTTGGCCTTGTCTGCTTAGACAAGTGGGTACGGCTCTCGGCTCTCCATATGATTGTGTTGTGATAGGACTTGCATACGCCAACCCCGGGTCCCAACACGGATACAAGACTCTCCCACAAAGGAGTGATAGGCCTCAATGCAAACACCTATTTCATATAATAACTTCCCTATACATGATACGACTCTACTTGACTCTAAAAGAAATTGATAAAGATAAAGATACCGGGCACTCCCCCAAGCTTGGAACAAGCCAAGGGGATGTCGTTACCCGAGGAGATTTCACTCCTCATTCCTGTTCCTGTTGATCACGTAGTCCTTGGCGAAGAGCTTCCACGGAAGGGGTTCTTCGGTCTCGTATGAGATGTCAGTCGCCGAGATCCTGCACTCTGCACCCAAACCCATGTGCAAAAACTTTAGTTCATACTCACAGTTCTGGTTTTGGAGATCATAAATTTTTCCCTTGGAGCTCAATCACTCTGTCTTCTGATGCGGTGATGCTTGACCACATCTCCTTCATCTCCTTCTTGAAGTAATTCTTCGGATCGTTGATGATGTCAAAGTTAGCTTCAACACCACTCTCGACCATCTTCTTGTACTTGAAGAATTTTTGCTCCACTTCTTCCATCCTAGCCTCGATGCTCCCCTCCTTGACATGTCCCTTCAGATCTTCTTGATGGAGGACACCATCATCCACCCGAACAGTTTGAGGGTGCTTCTTCACCTCAGCGAGGTAAGGGTTGATGACATTGACGACGAACTTGTCCTTGGGGGAACTTGGGGAAGCCATGGCACCTAGGTCTAGCTAAAATATTTCCTGACAGAAACAGCTCGATAAGAAAACACACGAAATCGAGAGATACAGTGTCGGGATGATCCGGGAAAATATATAGCAAAAATTTCTGCAACATAAGGAAAGTAACAAGCCAAAGTGGAGTCGGAGACGGACTCCGGGGTGCCCAGGCAGCCTCCCGGCGCGGCCTTCAACGGGGAACCCTAGAACAAGTCATGTGATGCCTTCTTACAGAGAAGTTTCGACCTACACGCAAAGACCAACAATCCTTTTTTCTGTAAGTCAATCAGCAACCTCTTATTAAGGATTCGGCTGACCTTGAACTTGTATGACTAAAGTATGTTGTATAACTCATGCGCACGGTCGGCTCCTATATGAGCTTTTACATTTTTTGCATACATAAACATATTTTCTAAGCATATATCGCATCATGTCTTTCTCTCATACCATAAGCAGACTGAGACTCCAGTGTTTTAAGTTTTTCTTATCTCCAATTGCCGGCTTCAATATACATCATCAGGTGCCCTAAAAGTCGGGACTTGGGGGCTACATATTTTCTCTACTATGAGTCGGCATGACATAAATTGTCCATACCGTCTCATGTGGGCTACATATTTGTTGTACTATGAATCGGCATGACGTAAATTGTCTATACTGATTCATGGGGGCTGCATATTGATTTTAGTATGACTTGACATGACATGCAAATTGTCTATACCGACTCATGGGGGCTACATATGATCGAGAGATTGACTTCTCACAAACCGGATTTTCAATATATTAGTCGGTTACAGAAACCGGCTAACTGTTATTTTGGAGAATGAAAAGTTTAAAAGCCACCAAACAAATTTCTTACAGATCAAACAGAAGGATTGCCAAATATTCAGATACCCCTTCTACAATTTATTCCTCCATAAGGTAAACATTACATTCATGGCCAATGTTTGGAATAAAACTACTTTGCAAAATAAAAAAATTCAAGATGATCATGGCGTGATCTCTACAACTTAATCATCACTTTCGGAGCCACCATCGCCATCAGTTGATGAAGAATTATGGGATTCATTTTCTCCATTGTAAAATTCACTATCACTACTACTGGAGCTCTCCATGCTGCACTCCACGCGATCCCTGTCAGAATCAAAACACCTTGCCCACAAGGTTTCATCTCCGTCATACCTGAAGACAATGCTATCTTGCTTTTTAAGGTTGCGAGAGCGGATGAAAGTTTTCCAACCTTTCTCCAAGAACATGGAGCCTTTGCTGGAGAAGCTTGTAGTCACCCAGACAGGTCCGTGAGGGCAGCCACCAGACCGAAGCCACAACCATGGGGCCTTGGAGTTTCCCATGATTTTGGCAAAGGAGCTGGGGAGATGAACCCATCGGCGAGGTTTTGAGCGGAGCTTTATGAGGAACTCGTGACTAAGCGCTCCCTCATGAGCAGCACCATGAGACGAAGACGAAGATAATCCCCCACAGGATCCACGCCCTTGTGCACCACGTCCACCCCTACCTCTTCGACCTCGACCACGACCGCTATGGGGACCAAGACCTCCACGAGTGTTGGGATTTGTCCCATCCATCGCCGCGGATTCACTGTTGTGGAGCTTGGGAGCTGACGAGGGGGTAACCCCACGACTACTGCGTGTAAGGATACATGGTGCGTATGAAGACAGAACACCCGCAAGGAGCACTGATGGGCCCGCGGCTGGCTCTACCAAGGCACCAACGTTGGAGTCCATGACTGATATGGAAGGCACGACTTGGCTCACAAGGCAAGACTAGGTTTAGGAAACTATCTCTGTAATCTAGGACGGACTCCCTGAGGCCTAGCCTAGTATATAAAGGCTGGGAGGGGAGACGTCTCGACATCCAATATCCAATCTACTCTCCTGGTCTTGCGAGAACTCTCCTTGGCTTCCCTTGTAATAGCCCCCTCACGCAGTAATATCGAGCAGGAAGTGCTTCTTCCTGTTAGCCGACGAGTATCGTCCAACCTGTTCCTTCTCTATGATAAATCCAGGGTCCCTGACCATGAGATTTGTCAAGGCTGATCCTTGTCAATTGGCGCTGTCTGTGGGAAGTACACAGGTTGGAATCACGATCTCGGCGGTCCCGTCTTCAACAAATCATGACTTGAGGGCTAGAGCCAGATCTAACCCGCTCGAGGAGTTCAAGTTCACCACAAACATCTTCATCACCCCACCAAGATCACTTAGTCCGCAGCCGAATCAAGCCCAACATCTCGACAACTACCAGATCCACCGCCGACAGAAAAGAACTCGACGACCCAGAAGGCAAGCGCGAGGACTCGATGAGGGAATCCCACTCGAAGAGTCGCAACACGCGACAGAAGATTCGCCAGCCACTCGACGACCCGACGCCACCCGGACTCCCGCCGCGGGACAAGATAGCGACTCCGAAACCCAGACCGACGTGTACGACGACCCATATCGAAGACCAGATGAATTCGCCAACTACATCCGGAACCAGTCGCTCAACGATGGGATAGAGCTCGACCCAAGATTCCACGACCGTTCAGAAGACCACTCGCAGATTTTCCAAGTCTCAAGGAGAAGAAGACACGCTGGCTCCAGTAAGCTCACAACCAGAGAGCAACTGGAAGGACCTTGCATGATCCACTGTTTCGAAGACGGGTGGGGACGCCTCAAAGCAAGCCACACCCTAGGAGATTGTCGCTTATTCACCAAACTCTCCAACAGCCTCAAGGAGGAAAAGCAGCGCGAAGCCAAGCGCACCCGAAGAAACGCGCAATCACCGACACCAAGTACAGAAAGGCAATACCCTACGTCCCATGGACGAGTCTGCATGATCCAAGAAGGAAGACCCTCAAAAGAAAAGCAGGACGCTTACACCCTGCAGACCCGAGCAGCTGAGGGCCTAAAAACAACTGAAATCTACCAACTATGTGGCGGAGAGACCAACATCACCTTCTCTCAAAGTGACCACCCACCCGCAGTCCCAAGGCCGGTTCATGCACCCCTGGTCCTTGACGCCCAGATCGGGGGATACGACATGGACAGAGTCTTCATGGATGGAGGCAGCAGCCTAAACATAATCTTCACCAGCACCCTACACAAGATGTTGATCCCACGATCAGTTTGGAAGAAGTCAGGCACCACAATATATGGCGTAGTTCCAGGCGAAGCAGCCGCCTCCATCGGAACAAGCGAGCTCGACGTCATCTTCGGCAGAAAGCGCAACTTCGCAAGACAAGTCCTCGAGTTAGAAGTGCTCGACTGGCAGACGCAGTACCACGCCATACTCGGGCGACCAGAGTTTGCACAATTCATGGCGGTTCCGCACTATGCATATCTCAAACTCAAGATGCCAGGACCCGCAGGAGTCATCACAGTCAATGGAAGCTTCACCAAATCGGACCAATGCGATCGCGACTTCCACAAAGTCTCCGACACGTTTGGAGCCCAACAACAACTCGAAGAAATAGCCATGGTGACGGATAAAATCATTTTTCCACTGGCGAGCCGAAGCGAGTCAAAAGAATTCGGTTGTGATTTCAGCGTCGATAGTGACACAATCACCCACCAAGTTCACCCAACAGACCCAAACAAGACGGTCCGCGTATACGCCCACCTCCCAGAAGAACAAGAATCCGCCCTCATAGCCTTCCTTCGCGAAGAGTGGAAAATCTTCGCCTGGTGCCCAGCTGACATGCCCGGAATACCGCGAGAATTTGCAGAACACGCGCTCCACATCAAGCCAAATACTAAGCCAGTAAAGAAGGCGCCACGACGATTCTCAGAACCCAAGCGCAGAGCAATTGAAGATGAAATCAACTGACTACTCGGCGCACAGTTCATTTGGGAGACGAAGAAAGCAACCTAGATTTCAAACCCAGTCCTGGTCCCTAAAAAATACACTGACATACTGAGGATGTGCGTCGACTACGGGCTTGTCAACAAGCACTGCCCGAAAGACCACTTCCCCCTGCCAAGAATCGACCAGATAATCGACTCTACAGTAGGAGGCGACCTCCTATCCTTCCTCGATGCATACTCAGGATACAATCAGATCAGGATGAAGGAAGAAGATGAAGAACTCACCTCGTTCATCACCCCTACGGCATATTCTGTTACAGAACAATGCCCTTTGGTCTAAAAAATGTCGGAGCCACGTACCAATGAAAGATGCAAGCATGTTTGAGAGACCAAATCGGCAGAAACGTCCAGGTAAATGTAGACGACATTGTCATCAAAACCTACAGCGCAAGAATGCTACTTCACGACCTCAGCGAAACATTCGCGGCCCTCAACAACTACAGAATCAAGCTCAACACAAAAAAGTGCGTGTTCGGTGTACCAATCGGAAAACTACTTGGGTACATGGTTTCCGCCCGAGGAATCGAAGCAAACCCCGACAAGGTCCAATCAATCGCCAAGATGCAAGAGCCAACAAACATCAAAGGCGTGCAGCAGCTCACAGGAAGACTCGCAGCACTAAGCCATTTCATCAGCAGGCTGGGAGAAAGGTCCTTACCATTCTACCAGCTGCTCAGAAAAGGAGAAAATTTCGAGTGGACCGAGGAAGCCCGCAACGCATTCGCAGACCTAAAGAAAACCCTCTCGACTCAACCAATCTTGGTGGTGCCTAAAGAAAGGGAGAAACTATACCTCTATATAGCAGCGCGCAGCAGCGTAGTCAGCACGGCGCTCGTCGTCGAGCGTGCAGAAGAAGGGAAAGTCCAGAGCATACAAAGGCCAAGCTACTACCTAAGCATGCTCCTCGCAAAGTCTCAACAATAGGACCCGCACTACCAGAAGCTCCTGCTAGCCATCATCATGACCTCAAGAAAAGTATCGCACTAATTCGACGAACACCCCATCACAATCGTGAGCAGTGCACCACTCGCGGACATCCTCAACAACCCCGGAGCGACCGGCCGAGTCGCTGAGTGGAACATCAAGCTCAGTCCGCGAGACCTGCAGTTCAAGCACCCAACAGCAATTAAAGCCCAAGTACTCCCAGACTTCTTGGTCGAGTGGACAGAGGTCCAAGCACCCGCCCCCCCCAGATCTGTCCAACTCATGGACGATGTTCTTCGCCGGGTCCAAAAGACAGCAAGGATCCGGAGCAGGCGTCGTATTAGTCTCCCCCCAAAGGAACGAAGCTCAGATACGTCCTCCAGATCAACTTCAGCAATGCCTCCAACAACGAAGAAGAATACGAGGCACTACTCCATGGCATTCGCATGGAAGAATACGAGGCACTACTCCATGGCATCGGCACCCGGGGTTAGCGTATGTAATTCCAGTCACGATACAATCACATGGAGAGCCGAGAACCGTACCCACTTGTCTAAGCAGACAAGGCCAAGCACAGAACGTTCTCGGTAAGCATCGAACGTGAGGGGGCATCCCATTCAGGCCGGATGATCATCTGAGATGGGTCCTCATCGTCCGCTCACAAGTCTAAATGCTTATGGGTGGTGAATCCCATACTCATAGACAAGTCGCCTCAACCATGTTATCGATTGGATCCTAACTCTTACATAGACTTACTCCAGCCCGATCACTTAGTCGGGGTCTAGGGCGGGCTCGATCATACAACAAAGTGTGCACGTGACAGAGTCACGAGCAATCGCATCGCGATGCCCCAAGCTGCGCACATCTAAGGGCCACTTGGTGTATAAACGACCGCCAGCCAGATCACAACTAAGGTCTCGAAAACCCATACTAAGGCATGCATGTTATAAACATACACGCAGCACACATGCCTAGTATGAACAGCAGGTATCATCACATAACTCTACAAAGTACTCTTTATTGACTTATACATAGAGCATACAAAGATCACATGTCTGTGATCAACATTACATCATACAACGGAAGAAAATTAGGTCTGAGTACAGACAAGTTTAACAAATGGCTTAGAGAAGCCTTGTAAACAAACATGCCCTTCCACGAGGGACCAGACTGCTGTCTGGGACTATACTACCAAGGTCAACATCGAGCTTCACGAAGGTGACTCCATCGGGGTCCGGTTCTTATCTAAAACATAGAATAAGCAAACGTGAATACAAAGTCGTACTCAGCAAGACTTACATCAGATCTAAACTACTCATGCACAAGTATCAAGGTAAAGGGAGGTGGGGTTTCATCATGCAGAAGTGCTAGCTTTGACTTGGCTAATCCTGTACTACGAGTACCAGAGTTTGAGGTAAGAAGCGTACACGAGTCCACTACATCTCCAAACAATACACCACTATGGTTACTTCCTCGACTTCTCCACGAAGAAGCTCACCATAGAACTCACACTTATCTTGCGAGTTTTATAAGTATCCATTCAAGTTATCTATGATCAAGTAGAGGTTTCCAAGTAGTCCATAACCGCGGACACGGCTATTCGAATAGTTCATTTACCCTGCAGGGGTGTACATCTTCACACGCGTGTCATCACTTATCGCCTCGTTTTGGGAATCCTTCAAGCGGATGTCGGACGTGGATGAAACCAAGGCACCAACCTCACATCACCTTCTCTAATCCAGGAGTCGACTACCTGAGTTTGGCACCGCTCGAGAGTCCGGCCGGTTCCACGAAACGGACTCAGATAATGTAAGGGACCGAGACGCCACCTCTGCCAGATGGTTTTACTGCCTCACAATCCACCACATATCTAGGATGATGCAACCTTTCTTCATTCTTTTTCTATGCACATGCCAAATGGAAAACCCGAATCTATTGTGACTCCTGGACCGGATCGGGTACGTAAAGAGGCCAAACGGGGCTCCCATAAAACCCTACATGTGGTCATACTCTTTGTCTTGGATCACAAAACAGGAACTCGGGGCCTAGGGTAGTGTTCAACGAGACAACCCACTGTGTACTCCTACACAGCCTCTCATCGTTCACCTTTGCTTAGGGTGGATTCACCAACACATTTCACTTTCATCAACACCACTGTGTTCATTTCATCCCGACTCACAATCAAAACATCCTCATTGTATCACTAAGCAGCAAAAGCAGTAACAGTTGCAGGGGCCACATGCTCATCATTCAACTCCTATATCTGCTAGGATTGTGGTTTGCTTAATACGGTGACAGAATGATAGGTCATGCATCGGAAATGGGTTCAACTATGCGAAAGAACGTGTCTCGGTGATCTCCTAAACATGCATAAGCGAGACTGAGAGGGAAGTAGGATTTTATAGACATGATCAATGGGGTTTTGCTTGCCTTGCTGACGAGGTTCGATAACGGTGTCTTCAACGAAGGGGGTGGCCTCCGGTTCCGGTTGCACGTCTATCGAGCAAACAATCAAACAATGGTATAAATTTATTTGCAATGCATCAAACACATGATCAATATTGAAATGGTGATGTTCTTGGTCACAAAGTGTGTACAATTCCATTTAAAAGAAGTCACATGCAAAATCATTTGCAAATGTGCCTCAAATTTGAATTTGAAATAAAGCCATATGGATGTTTTGCACTGTTCACCCAATTTTAATTGGTCAAACATGGAAACAGAGCCCATATTCATAATCCTTGGATTTTTCTGATAATTTTAGACATATTATTTGTTATATTTGGAGTTCATATGAATTAGTTATGAATTTCCCAAGTTTAAATGATTTTCTGGAATTTTCTGGAATTACTTTAAATCTTTTCTATTTCTGGAAATTCTTTACTGCGTCAGCATGACACAATGCTGACATCAGGGGGGTCTGACTGGTGGGGCCTGCTTGTCATTCTCTCAGGGTTAATCCCCGGTTGGAATTAACTAACAGGAGCTTAGGGGGGGCTGGCCCACATGTCATTGGGCTAGGGGGTGGGTTAACAGGGTCATTAGGGCTAATGACCGGCGGCTAACCGGCGGCAGCTACAGGCGCGACGGAGGGCTCGCCGGAGTGGGTTTCCAGCCACCAATTGGCACGGGAAGATGCGCCGGGCTCGTCCGCTTCGAGCTGTGCCACCAGGGGGTCTCGGGGAGGGCTAAAACGACGCCGGCGACGACGAGGTGCGGCGGTCGGCCACTGGTGAGGTGGAGGTGGGGCTACGGTGCACGGGAGAGAGCGCGGAATGGGGGAAAACGACGAGGGGCTCACCCCGGATGCAACGGCGTCGACGGCGAGAGCTCGGAGGGCGTGACGACGACAAATTTGCCGACGAGGTCCACGGCGGCCGGCGGCTTGTTGGTGAAGAAGGCGACGAGTACAGAGCTCCTCGGCTCGATTGGCTCCGCGGGAAGACGAAGTCGGCGACGCCGGTGACGATGGACAAGGCGGCGAGGGCGGAGGGGGCTTCTGTCCACGACTGGGCAGCGGCGTGCTCCGGCTGGGCTTCGGGTCCGCGCAGAAACTAGAGAGAGAGAGCGCTGGGAGAGAGCCAGAGGAGGGGGAAGAGGTGGGGCGGTTCTGGCGAGCTGCGTGGCGTCCGCGGAGAGAAGAGGAGGCTCCAGAAGCCCTCGGTGGCGTCCATGGCGCTCGCCACCGAGCTGCTTGCCCGTCGGTGAGGAAGACGACAAAGGAGGCTGCGGGCTGGGCCAGGCTGGTGGGCTCGGGGGGGGACTAGTTGGGCTGGAAGCCAGGAGTTCTCCTTTTCTAAAACTTCTCTGTTTTAATTTTCTGCCCTTTTGTTTTGCCCTGGTAAAAATACCAAAGAAATTTATAAAAATGCCCAATTACTTTTATAAATACTAGGTGACCAGAAGCTAGTCACATAAGGAATTTGGGCATTTTTGAAATTCAATAAATTTTGAATTTCAATTCAAATAGGGTTATTTTAATTTCCAAAGCCACTGTTTGAATATTAGAAAATTCCATGTGCATGGGATTGATCCCAAACCACTTTTAAAATGATCAGCATCATTTATAGGAATTTTCCAAATGTTCAAAAGATTTTTGGAAAAAGATTTTTATCTGGCCATTTATTTAAAATTTCTAGGGCTTTTCTTTCCCCATTTTGAATTTCTTTTTGAATTTTTGCATGATGCAAAGGGCTCAAATAAACCTAGTACTTACCCTAGTTGGGGTTCTGACAACTCGCCCCCACTCAAAAGAATCTCGTCCCGAGATTCAGAAGTCGTCGGGAGGAAGGTGGGGTACTCGGCACGGAGGCGGTCTTCTCTTTCCCATGTTGCTTCTTTCTCGGAGTGATGTGACCATTGAACTTTAAGGAACTTGATCTTCTGACGGCGAGTGACACGCTCTGCTGAATCAAGAATACGAACAGGGTACTCCCGATAAGAAAGGTCATCTTGGAGATCAAGCGTTTCATGGTCGACTTCGCGGATGGGGTCCTTGAAGCAACGCCTGAGTTGTGACACATGGAATACATCATGTACTCGGAAAAGGTGCGGAGGTAGTTCAAGTTGGTAGGCAACTTCTCCACGTTTAGCGAGAATGCGGAAAGGTCCGATGTAACGTGGGGCCAACTTGCCTTTGATACCGAATCTTTGGGTTCCTTTCAGAGGAGTAACCCGAAGGTAAGCCTTCTCATCAATATTGTAGCTCTCCTCTCTATGATGACGATCATAGTAGCTCTTTTGACGAGACTGAGCGGCTTTCAAACGATCACGAACAATGCGAACTTGCTCTTCTGCGTCCTTGATCATATCCGGTCCAAAGAGTTGTCTTTCACCGGTTTCTGACCAGTTAAGGGGTGTTCGACATCGTCGTCCGTAGAGGAATTCAAAGGGAGCCATGTTCAGACTAGATTGATAGCTATTGTTATAAGCAAATTCGGCGAATGGAAGAGATTTCTCCCAATTCTTTCCGAAAGAGATAACACAAGCTCTGAGCATGTCTTCCAAGATTTGATTAACCCTTTCAGCTTGACCGCTAGACTGAGGGTGGAAAGCTGTACTAAAAGATAGATGAGTTCCCATAGCATTTTGAAAACTTTCCCAAAATCTAGAGGTGAAAAGGCTACCACGATCAGAATTGATCACCAACGGAACACCGTGAAGAGACACTATTCTAGAGACGTACAAGTCTGCTAACTGGCTAGCAGTTATAGACTCACGAACGGGAAGGAAGTGAGCAACTTTTGAAAGTCGATCAATGACAACGAAGATGGCATCATTTCCTTTCTGGGTTTTTGGAAATCCGGTGATGAAGTCCATACCGACCTTGTCCCATTTCCACTCGGGAATAGACAATGGCTGAAGAGTACCAGCAGGTGTTTGGTGTTCTGCCTTAATGCGACGACAAACATCACATTCGGCAACAAATTGTGCAATGTCTCTCTTCATCCGGGTCCACCAAAATCTCTGGCGTAGATCTCGGTACATTTTTGTGCTACCGGGATGAATTGAGAGGGGAGTGTCATGAGCTTCCTTAAGGATCAGCTGCTTTAGGTCTTCGTTCTCAGGAACTACCAAACTATTTTCAAAGAATATCGTTCCTTGATCATTTGCAGAGAAACATTTAGCAACTCCGCTAACAATGTTCTGCTTGAGCTCTTGAATACTACTATCTTGTTTCTGGGCGGCTATGATTTGATCCTCAAGGGTTGGTTTCGCCACCAAGTTGAAAAGAGATCCACGAGGAACAATCTCGAGATTGAGCTTTCAAAATTCCTCATGAAGAAGTGGTTGATACTGCTGTAACATAAGGTTGTTACAGTACGACTTACGACTTAGTGCATCAGCCATGACATTGGCCTTGCCTGGGGTGTAAGAAATTCCTAAGTCATAATCTTTTATCAACTCTATCCAGCGTCTTTGCCTGAGATTAAGATCTGGCTGGGTGAAAATGTATTTGAGGCTTTGGTGATCGGAATATATCTCACAACGATTACCAAGGAGGTAATGTCGCCAAGTCTTCAGGGCATGAACTACGGCAGCGAGTTCAAGATCATGGGTTGGATAGTTCTCTTCATGTGGCCGCAACTGGCGTGAAGCATAAGCTACCACATGTCGATCTTGCATAAGTATGCATCCTAACCCTTGCCGTGAAGCATCACAATAGATCTCGAAATCCCTTTTGGTGTCTGGAGGTGCAAGTACGGGTGCAGAAGTCAATCTTCTTTTTAGCTCTTGAAATCTTTCCTCGCACTTGGGAGTCCATTGGAATTTCTTATCTTTCTTGAGGAGTTCAGTCAGAGGCTTTGCAACTTTAGAAAAGTTCTCGACGAAGCGGCGGCAATAGCTTGCTAAGCCAAGAAAACTTCTAACTTGCTTAACCGATTCAGGTGGAGTCCAGTCAAGGACGGCCTGAACTCTCTCGGGATTGACTGCAACACCTTTCGCAGAAATCACGTGGCCTAAGTAGGTCACTTCTGGTAGCCAAAATTCACACTTGGAGAATTTAGCATACAGGCGATGCTCTCTAAGTTTCATCAATACCAACCTTAGGTGTTCTGCGTGCTCTTCTTCGTTCTTCGAGTAGATGAGAATGTCATCAAGATAAACCACAACAAATTTATCTAGGTACTCCATGAAGATCGAATTCATTAAGCGCGAGAATGTGGCGGGGGCATTGGTTAAACCAAAGGACATGACGGTGTACTTGTAAAGACCATAACGAGTAGTAAAAGCCGTTTTGGGAATGTCCTCGTTTCGGATCTTGATTTGATGATAGCCTAATCTCAAATCCATCTTAGAGAAGACAGAGGATCCTGCAAGTTGATCATAAAGATCATTGATCCTGGGCAGTGGGTATTTGTTCTTTATCGTCGCTAAATTTAGCGGGCGATAGTCTACGCACATCCTTTCTGTTCCATCTTTCTTCGTTACGAACAGAACGGGGCAACCCCATGGCGATGAGCTAGGGCGGATGAAGCCTTTTGCCAACGAAGCATCAAGTTGGGTTTTTAGCTCAGCTAACTCATGTGGGGCCATTCTATATGGGCGTCTGGAAATTGGGGCTGTGCCTGGTATAAGATCCACTATGAATTCTACACACCTGTCGGGTGGCATTCCCGGCAGCTCTTCAGGAAAGACATCCGGGAAGTCACGAACCACCGGAACATCTTCAAGGTCTGGAAGGGGAAGCATATTCAAAGTATGCATCTGGTTTTTAGAGCTGGGTGATGTGTAGTCAATGATCTGGCCTGAAGGATGGGTGAGTTTGACTGACTTGGCTTTACAATCAAGGAAAGCATTTTGCCTTGATAACCAATCCATTCCTAGGATGACATCAATGTCCGAAGACTTGAGGGCTATAAGAGAAGCAAGGAATACTAAACCCTCAATTGCAATTTCATTGCCATGGCTTACTCTATTAGTTTGCCACTTTGAACCAGGAGTTTGAATAATCATTGGAGAAAACATTTCTTCAAAAGGAAACTCATGACGAAGTGCATAACTCTCCGACATGAATGAATGAGAAGCTCCTGGATCGAAAAGAACGGAGGCGGGGACATGATTGACTGGGAGTGTGCCAAGAATGACGTCATAAGCATCAGTGGTTTCCTCAACTGAGATTTGGTTCACACAACCACTACTTGTGACTGAAAGCTTTGCTGGGATGGTCTTGGTGGTGGATTTCTTTGGAGGCTTGGGTCGAGAATGACGTGATGCCATCAAGACCTGAGGGCATTGACGATAGTAATGGCCTGGAAGACCACACTTAAAGCATACCCTGTCTGAAATGTTAGGAGTGGGATTGCTTGGTTGCACACCATCATTCCGGGGTGGAATAATGTGTTGGGGTGGATGGCATATATTGGAGGTTGGTCTCTGCAGAAAGTTTTGAGGTATGGCTCTGGTTGGAATCCAAATTCGGCGTTTCTGAGGGGTTGAACTTGAAGAAGAAGCAAACTCAAGAGCATGCTTGCGGGACTCCTCGAAAATTTCATTGCCATGCTCAGCTCTGAAGGATCTGTTGACTAAATCCTCAAAGGTGGCAAATTCGATGAGGTTGAGATCATGACGAAGGATGGGGCTAAGTCCCTTACGGAACCTTGCCTGCTTTCTGGCATCGGTGGTGATCTCATCTTGGGCATACCGAGCAAGACGGTTGAACTCTCTCACATACTCGTGCATGGACATCTCTCCTTGAGTGATATTGCAGAAATCTTCCTTCTTGCGCTCCATCAACTCATCCAAAAGGTGGTACCCTCGAAAGGCAACACAGAACTCCTGCCAAGTCACTAAGTGACTATCTGGCTGCATAGCAACATAGTTCTCCCACCATTCAGCAGCAGCACCTTCCAGAAAGTATGCCGCGAAAACAACTCGGTCATCGGGAGCAACATGTGCAGTATCAAGCTTACGCTCGATGGAACGGAGCCAATCATCAGCTTCAAGGGGCTCAGAAGAACATCGGAATACCGGTGGCTTGAGGAGGATGAAGTCCTGAATGCTCACAACCACATTACGATGACGCGAGGTATTCTGCTCGATGAGCTCCAGAAGACGTGTTTGATCACGTTGATTCTTCTCAGCTTCCATCATGATTTCCGCCGCAGAAGGCGGTGGTGGAGGTGCATCATCATATCGATTCCGAACACGGTCTCGATTCCGACGAACAGCACTACGAGTTCCACCTGACATCCTGTGTGATAAAAATCAACAATCAGAACAGGTTGAATGATGGATTCAAGGATAACAAGACATGATGAAGGCGGAAAGGATTATAATGCAAAGGCAAAGATTCACGGAAACATGGGAAAAATCCGGCAGCATAACGGCTACACCGGAATGAAAAATGAAACAACCTTGAGGAGATTGAACATAACTTCCTCAATAAACTCAAAACCGATGAGTCTGGACGACCACAACAATCCTACGGCTAAAAGGAAGCACTCAGCGAGATGTTCTAGTAAGACATAGATGAGCCTAGTCCTATCATCCCGTAGAAAAGATAAGGGTGACCCAGAACTCAGATCGATGAGGGTAAGGAGAAAAAGAAGCCTTACGTTGTTCCCTTATATACCCAGAGTAACTATATAACTATAGAATGCTAGACTCGACTTCGACCAAGGGTTTCTAATCCTACAGACAGTCCTGCTCTGATACCAAGTCCGTCGGGACCCGGGGTTAGCGTATGTAATTCCAGTCACGATACAATCACATGGAGAGCCGAGAACCGTACCCACTTGTCTAAGCAGACAAGGCCAAGCACAGAACGTTCTCGGTAAGCATCGAACGTGAGGGGGCATCCCATTCAGGCCGGATGATCATCTGAGATGGGTCCTCATCGTCCTCTCACAAGTCTAAATGCTTATGGGTGGTGAATCCCATACTCATAGACAAGTCGCCTCAACCATGTTATCGATTGGATCCTAACTCTTACATAGACTTACTCCAGCCCGATCACTTAGTCGGGGTCTAGGGCGGGCTCGATCATACAACAAAGTGTGCACGTGACAGAGTCACGAGCAATCGCATCGCGATGCCCCAAGCTGCGCACATCTAAGGGCCACTTGGTGTATAAACGACCGCCAGCCAGATCACAACTAAGGTCTCGAAAACCCATACTAAGGCATGCATGTTATAAACATACACGCAGCACACATGCCTAGTATGAACAGCAGGTATCATCACATAACTCTACAAAGTATTCTTTATTGACTTATACATAGAGCATACAAAGATCACATGTCTGTGATCAACATTACATCATACAACGGAAGCAAATTAGGTCTGAGTACAGACAAGTTTAACAAATGGCTTAGAGAAGCCTTGTAAACAAACATGCCCTTCCACGAGGGACCAGACTGCTGTCTGGGACTATACTACCAAGGTCAACATCGAGCTTCACGAAGGTGACTCCATCGGGGTCCGGTTCTTATCTAAAACATAGAATAAGCAAACGTGAATACAAAGTCGTACTCAGCAAGACTTACATCAGATCTAAACTACTCATGCACAAGTATCAAGGTAAAGGGAGGTGGGGTTTCATCATGCAGAAGTGCTAGCTTTGACTTGGCTAATCCTGTACTACGAGTACCAGAGTTTGAGGTAAGAAGCGTACACGAGTCCACTACATCTCCAAACAATACACCACTATGGTTACTTCCTCGACTTCTCCACGAAGAAGCTCACCATAGAACTCACACTTATCTTGCGAGTTTTATAAGAATCCATTCAAGTTATCTATGATCAAGTAGAGGTTTCCAAGTAGTCCATAACCGCGGACACGGCTATTCGAATAGTTCATTTACCCTGCAGGGGTGTACATCTTCACACGCGTGTCATCACTTATCGCCTCGTTTTGGGAATCCTTCAAGCGGATGTCGGACGTGGATGAAACCAAGGCACCAACCTCACATCACCTTCTCTAATCCAGGAGTCGACTACCTGAGTTTGGCACCGCTCGAGAGTCCGGCCGGTTCCACGAAACGGACTCAGATAATGTAAGGGACCGAGACGCCACCTCTGCCAGATGGTTTTACTGCCTCACAATCCACCACATATCTAGGATGATGCAACCTTTCTTCATTCTTTTTCTATGCACATGCCAAATGGAAAACCCGAATCTATTGTGACTCCTGGACCGGATCGGGTACGTAAAGAGGCCAAACGGGGCTCCCATAAAACCCTACATGTGGTCATACTCTTTGTCTTGGATCACAAAACAGGAACTCGGGGCCTAGGGTAGTGTTCAACGAGACAACCCACTGTGTACTCCTACACAGCCTCTCATCGTTCACCTTTGCTTAGGGTGGATTCACCAACACGTTTCACTTTCATCAACACCACTGTGTTCATTTCATCCCGACTCACAATCAAAACATCCTCATTGTATCACTAAGCAGCAAAAGCAGTAACAGTTGCAGGGGCCACATGCTCATCATTCAACTCCTATATCTGCTAGGATTGTGGTTTGCTTAATACGGTGACAGAATGATAGGTCATGCATCGGAAATGGGTTCAACTATGCGAAAGAACGTGTCTCGGTGATCTCCTAAACATGCATAAGCGAGACTGAGAGGGAAGTAGGATTTTATAGACATGATCAATGGGGTTTTGCTTGCCTTGCTGACGAGGTTCGATAACGGTGTCTTCAACGAAGGGGGTGGCCTCCGGTTCCGGTTGCACGTCTATCGAGCAAACAATCAAACAATGGTATAAATTTATTTGCAATGCATCAAACACATGATCAATATTGAAATGGTGATGTTCTTGGTCACAAAGTGTGTACAATTCCATTTAAAAGAAGTCACATGCAAAGTCATTTGCAAATGTGCCTCAAATTTGAATTTGAAATAAAGCCATATGGATGTTTTGCACTGTTCACCCAATTTTAATTGGTCAAACATGGAAACAGAGCCCATATTCATAATCCTTGGATTTTTCTGATAATTTTAGACATATTATTTGTTATATTTGGAGTTCATATGAATTAGTTATGAATTTCCCAAGTTTAAATGATTTTCTGGAATTTTCTGGAATTACTTTAAATCTTTTCTATTTCTGGAAATTCTTTACTGCGTCAGCATGACACAATGCTGACATCAGGGGGGTCTGACTGGTGGGGCCTGCTTGTCATTCTCTCAGGGTTAATCCCCGGTTGGAATTAACTAACAGGAGCTTAGGGGGGGCTGGCCCACATGTCATTGGGCTAGGGGGTGGGTTAACAGGGTCATTAGGGCTAATGACCGGCGGCTAACCGGCGGCAGCTACAGGCGCGGCGGAGGGCTCGCCGGAGTGGGTTTCCAGCCACCAATTGGCACGGGAAGATGCGTCGGGCTCGTCCGCTTCGAGCTGTGCCACCAGGGGGTCTCGGGGAGGGCTAAAACGACGCCGGCGACGACGAGGTGCGGCGGTCGGCCACTGGTGAGGTGGAGGTGGGGCTACGGTGCACGGGAGAGAGCGCGGAATGGGGGAAAACGACGAGGGGCTCACCCCGGATGCAACGGCGTCGACGGCGAGAGCTCGGAGGGCGTGACGACGACAAATTTGCCGACGAGGTCCACGGCGGCCGGCGGCTTGTTGGTGAAGAAGGCGACGAGTACAGAGCTCCTCGGCTCGATTGGCTCCGCGGGAAGACGAAGTCGGCGACGCCGGTGACGATGGACAAGGCGGCGAGGGCGGAGGGGGCTTCTGGCCACGACTGGGCGGCGGCGTGCTCCGGCTGGGCTTCGGGTCCGCGCAGAAACGAGAGAGAGAGCGCTGGGAGAGAGCCAGAGGAGGGGGAAGAGGTGGGGCGGTTCTGGCGAGCTGCGTGGCATCCGCGGAGAGAAGAGGAGGCTCCAGAAGCCCTCGGTGGCGTCCACGGCGCTCGCCACCGAGCTGCTTGCCCGTCGGTGAGGAAGACGACAGAGGAGGCTGCGGGCTGGGCCAGGCTGGTGGGCTCGGGGGGGACTAGTTGGGCTGGAAGCCAGGAGTTCTCCTTTTCTAAAACTTCTCTATTTTAATTTTCTGCCCTTTTGTTTTGCCCTGGTAAAAATACCAAAGCATTTTATAAAAATTCCCAATTACTTTTATAAATACTAGGTGACCAGAAGCTAGTCACATAAGGAATTTGGGCATTTTTGAAATTCAATAAATTTTGAATTTCAATTCAAATAGGGTTATTTTAATTTCCAAAGCCACTGTTTGAATATTAGAAAATTCCATGTGCATGGGATTGATCCCAAACCACTTTTAAAATGATCAGCATCATTTATAGGAATTTTCCAAATGTTCAAAAGATTTTTGGAAAAAGATTTTTATCTGGCCATTTATTTAAAATTTCTAGGGCTTTTCTTTCCCCATTTTGAATTTCTTTTTGAATTTTTGCATGATGCAAAGGGCTCAAATAAACCTAGTACTTACCCTAGTTGGGGTTCTGACAACGGCAAAGCCCTACTGCTCGAGATTCACGAAGGCACCTGTGGGCATCACGCGAGTAGTCGCGCACTCGTGGCCAAGGCTTTTCGAACAGGGTTTTACTGGCCGACCGCCATGAGAAATGCGGAAGATATCGTGCGGCGTTGCATCGCCTGCCAAAAGTTCGCCAGCAGGCCACACGCCCCAGCATCAGAACTCAAAACTATACCACTGTCCTGGGAATTCGCCACCTGGGGACTCGACATGGTGGGTCCACTCAAGAAATCCTCAAAAGGAGGACGAACACACCTACTAGTCGCAGTCGACAAGTTACCAATCACCAGCTCAACAGCCCTCACGACAGTTAACTTCATCAAGTCAATCATCTTCAGATTCGGCGTACCACACAACATCATCATAGACAATGGTACAAACTTCACAGCACCAGAATTCCAAAACTTTTGTCATGAGATGGGCATCAAAGTCAACTACGCATCAGTCGCGCACCCACAATCCAACGGCCAAGTGGAGAAAGCAAACGGCCTAGTATGCGGAAGAATAAAGAAACGACTCCTCGCACCACTAGAACAAGCCGCAGGCAACTGGGTAGAACAACTCCCCGCGGTACTATGGAGCCTGCGCACCACCCCAAACAGCTCGACCTAGTATACACCTTTCTTCATGGTATACGGGGCAGAAGCAGTGCTGCTGCACGACTTAAAATTTGGAGCTCCCCGAATCTCAGGGTACGAAGAGGAAGAGGCAGAAGAAGCACTGCAGAACGATAAAGACACAGCAGACGAAGCGCGGGACACAGCCATAGAAAGATCTCAAGGATACCAGGACAAGCTACGGACATATCAAAGCAGTCGCCTGTGGACCAGAACTTTCAGCAAAGAAGACCTCGTCTTGCGGCTGATACAAGAAAAAGTGCACAAACTCGCCCCGCAATGGGAAGGGCCATTCATAATCTCGGAGGTCATAGGACGCGGTGCATACAGGTTGAAGAGCCCGAAGACCGATGAAGACATGGGAAATCCATGGAACATGGCGAACCTACGCCTGTTCTACCCGTAGTCATCCAGGCATTTCAGCGGCATCGGCAGCAGTACCGATCGGCAACCCATGTAAAACTCGAAGAAATAAAATGGTGTTGCCCAAACATTATCACTAAAAGCACTCGGGGGCACGAGAATAAACTCCCCCCGAGAGACGCTATCTTCTCTCAAGCGACTTTACTTAAATGCACTCGGGGGCTCGAGCATAAACTCCCCCCAAGAGACGCTATCTTCGCTCACGCGACTTTACTTAAAAGAACTCGGGGGCTCGAGCATAAACTCCCCCCGAGAGACGCTATCTTCGCTCACGCGACTTTACTTAAAATCACTCGGGGTCTCGAGCGTAAACTCCCCCCCAAGAGACGCTATCTTCACTCACGTGACTTTACTTAAAAGCACTCGGGGGCTCGAGCATAAACTCCCCCCGAGAGACGCTATCCTCGCTCACGTGACTTTACTTAAAAGCACTCGGGGACTCGAGCATAAACTCCCCCCGAGAGACGCTATCCTCGCTCATGCGACTCTACCTGAAAACACTCGGGGACCAGGACACAAGATCTCCTCGAAGCACCAAGAGTTTTTTCACAAGAGAATCGTATCGGAAAATGCAAAGTCCTTTTGTCTTCACCTGATCGCAAACGATCACCTAAAGACTCGGGGGCTACTCCCATCGGGAGCGCTGACGCGCACCCGACAAAAACCTGGAATAAATCAAAGGAGCCGCAAGGAAATACATCTTAGCCTACGTCCGACTCTACAAATCGAATGTAGCCTCGGGGGCTACTCCCATCGGGAGCACTGCCGCGCACCCGAAGACAGTTCTCATTACAAAAGGACTCGAAGACAGTTCTCATTACATAAGGACTCGAAGACAGTTCTCATTACAATAGGATTCGAAGAAAGTCCTCATTACAAAAGGACTCGAAGACAGTTCTCATTACATAAAGACTCGCGAACAGTTTACATTACACAAGACTTGAGGACTGGTCTAGTTACAAAAGGACTCAAGCAGGCGCCAGGGCTACAACTCCAATCATCCCAAGGAATTATGACTTCTACATGTGTGCCCATGCTGAGATAATTGGGACTACGGTCAAGCATCACCACAGAAAAAGTATAAACTAAGCCCGAGAAGACGCAGGCCACCGCCTCCAGTTCTACAAGGTGCCTCGCCTAGTAACGCGCTCGCTTGACAGGAGGTTTGACTTCGAGCTGCTGATAAGTCCTAAATGTATCACTATTTTATATCATAATTCATCCTTATTCATTGATATATTTCACATTACGATGATGTTCTTATGTTGTTTTAGCTTATTTTACATAGTTTGCAACTTTCCGGTGCCGAAGCAGCAGACGCAGGATTCTGCGGTAAAAAGTGGACGCTGAGTTGCTGAAGAAGAATACCTCCAAATTACCTGAAAATCGACGGAGGGTATTTTCGAGAAGATTAACGAAGACACGCCGAAGAGGAGCCATAGGGGGGGCACGGGGGCCCCAGGCCTGGCCGCGCCTTCGAGGGCGCCTGGAGCCCTAGGGCCACTCCCGGCTCCCCCCCCCCCCTTTGGCCTAAATACTCCTTGTTGCGTGAAAACCCTAAAAAAAGAAGCTTTCACGGAGTTCCGCCGCCGCTCCATGGAGGGAACCTACAGAGAAGAAAAGGGCTCTCCAGCGGGAAGATTCATCCGAGGAGATCACCTCCCGGAAGGGGAGATCATCGCCATCGTCATCACCATCGTCACGAGGATCATCGATATCATCATCAACATCATCCCCAAAATCAGCACCATCTCCACCACCATCCAATCTCACCTCACAAGTTTATCTTGTGTTGTAATCCGTACTATCTATCCTCTCTACTCTATCGGTGTTGATTACTACTTTTTGGTGAATGCTATTGAGTTTTGTTGGATAAATATCATTATGTCCAGATTGTTTATCATATATTTATCACCTCTGATCATGATCTCTTTTATGTCTTGTGAGTAGTTACTTTAGTTCTTGAGGACATGGGAGAAGTCTAGCTGTTAGTAGTCATATGAGGTTGAAGTAATTTGTGTTGTTTGATATTTAAGTTGTGTTTTTATTTTCCTAGTGGTGTTGTGTGAGTCGAACACTCAACACTTCGCCTTATTAAGGACCTAGGGGGATACATTGTGTATAAATAATGCTTATGGTGGGTTGCCGGAGTGACAGAAACCTGAACCCCAGTTTGCACACTTTTGCACAAGGGAAAAATGGACCCTTGATCTTATTGTTGTGGTTAGGCTTTGCCTTAATTTCTATCTTGTATTTGCGGATGCTTGCAAGATGTTTAATCATAAGAGTGCACTTATCTTAGTCTAGAAGGTGTGCTAGCATAGATCCACCCACTCAACACTTATCAGCACAACACTTGTTATCGATACGGAGTATCGCGAAAACACGTGACTACCTCTCCATGTGTCCTCAAGAACGCTTTAGTCTTTATAAGTTCAGTTGCCAGGCATATCCTTTACTCAAAAGGATTGGGGCCCTTGCTGCTCCTCAGCGCTATTTACTTTGCTTACTTTTATCTTATTGTTGCTTATATCAAAAACACTTAAAAAGTTATCTTTCAGTGCTTGCAGCTATTCCTTGTCCAAAATCACCTATCAATACCTTTTGCTCCTCGTTGGGTTCGACACTCTTACTTATCGAAAACGCTGCAACAGATCCCTTTACGTTGACAGTCATCAAGTAACGTTTTCTGGCGCCGTTGCCGGGGAGCATAGCGCTATTGGTAAGTGAAGCTGGTAAGGAAATTTTTATATTGTTGTTTTTATTTTGCTGTTGCTGCTCTTTGTCCGTATGGACAACCTAGCTATTGGAACCTTTCTTACGGGGAAACACCCCACACCTTTGGTGGTTGTTCCTCCCCTACTGAAATTGTGCCTTATAAAATACCAGCTGGTATTATCGATTGTGTTTTGGCTAATCGTTATGCAGGAGACAGACATCCCAGTGAACACTTGCTATATTTATCACAACTATGTTCACTATTTAAGCTTGCAGGTGTATCAATGGAGTTTGTCATTAAGAAATTGTTCTCTGCATCGCTTATAGATAAAGCTTCAGATTGGTATAAGCTTCTCGATAACTCTCATTTGCTTGATTGGCAAGAGATTATGTCTCTCTTTTATACCAAGTTTTATCCTCTTCATGAAATTCATCGAGACAGGAACTATATCTATAACTTTAGGTCTCGTGACGGAGAAAGCATCGCTCAAGCTTGGGGGAGATTGAAATCTCTAATGCTCAAATGTCCTATTCACGAGCTCCCCAAGAAAACTATACTTACAAATTTTTATGCTAGACTTTCTCGTCAGGATAAGGAGATGCTGGATGCTTCCTATAGTGGGGTATTTCAGACGAAAAGCATTGAAAAAGATGGGATCTCCTTGAAATGATCCAAAAGAATACCGAAGATTGGGAAATAGATAAAGGTATTGAATCCACTATAAATTATGAGCATGATTATATAGAGAGCTATGTGAAAAGTGATTATTTTAATACCTTTTGCTCTAAGATTGGTCTTGAGTCCCATCTGATGATTGATTTTTGTAAGGACTTTGCCTCACATATTGACTCTTCTAAGAAGAAGAAGGATCGGCATCATAAACCCTTCAAAGAATTACCTATTGATATTCATGTTGCTGACCCTATTTTTCCTACAGTTATATATGAAAAGTCCCCTTTTCCCGTAAGAATAACGGAGCACTCTTTGAATAATGAATAAGAGTGAGAGAACAATTGATGATCCTGAGGACCAGATCAGGGTCGATCCTCGAGTTGCGTTGGTTAAGGATCTTGTTACTAATGATGCTTTAGACTCCATATAAATTTTTGTGCTGTTTCCACTAACCTTGTCACAGCCAAGAATAAAGGCCCAATTTCAGGTACCCAGTAGTATCTGTTAAAATAGGAGATCACAATTATTATGGGTTATGCGATTTGGGATCGAGTGCTAGTGCTATCCCGTATTCACTTTATCAAGAGATCATAGGTGAGATTTCACCTTGTGAACTTGAAGAAGTTGATGTTACTATTCATCTTGCAAACAGTGCAACTATCTCTCCTATCGGAACTGTGAGAGACGTTGAAGTCTTATGCGGAAAGGTAAAATATCCTACCGACTTTTTAGTACTTGGTTCAATAAGGGATAATTTTTGTCCTATTATTTTCGGTAGACCTTTTCTCAGAACTTGTGGAGCTACAATAGATTGCAAGGAAGGTAAAGTTTCTGTTGAATTCAATGGTGAGCCCTATGAATTTAACTTTTCTAAGTTCTCTAAGCAGCCTCGTGGTACTGATTTGCCTAGCAATGATAAGATTATTGAAGATATTGCCTCCATTGCTATTCCTCCTAATGATCCTTTCCGGCAATATAAGGAGGACCACGAGAATGATTTGCATATGCAGGAGAGAAATGAGCTGGACGACATATTCTTGAGACAACGTGCTATCCTAAAGCACAACCTTCCAGTTGAGCCTTTGGGAATTTTATCGAAACCAAAAAAGATCCAGTGTTTGATCTTAAACCTCTTCCCGATACGCTCAAATATGCTTATTTAGATGAAAAGAAAGTATATCCTGTTATTGTCAATTCTAACCTTTCAGGGTATGAAGAAGAGCGACTATTGGAAGTACTTCGCAAACATCGAGGTCCAATTGGCTATACCCTTGATGACCTTAAGGGGATTAGTCCATCTATTTGTCAACATACCATCAACCTTGAGCCTGATGCTAAACCAGTTGTTGACCATCAACGACGATTTGAGGCATTACTTTTGGGATGACCCACATCTTTTCAAAGAAGGTCCAGATGGGATCGTGAGAAGATGCATACCAGAACACGAGCAGAAGGACATTCTCAAACAATGTCACGACAGTCCATATGGAGGACATCATGCTGGTGAGAGGACCGCACATAAGGTTCTTCAATCAGGGTTTTATTGGCCTACTCTCTTTAAGGGTGCTAGAAGTTATGTTTTATCCTGTGATAAGTGTCAGAGAGTTGGTAATATTAGTAGAAGGAATAAGATGCCTATGAATTACTCTCTAGTTATTGAGCCTTTTTATTGCCGGGGTTTTGATTTTATGGGTCCTTTTCCTTCCTCACACAAGTACACTCACATTTTAGTTGTTGTTGATTATGTAACCAAGTGGGTAGAGGCAATCCCCACTGAAAGTGCTGATCACAAGACATCTTTGAAAATGCTCAAGGATGTAATTTTTCCAAGGTTTGTGGTACCCAGGTATCTCATGACTGATGGGGGTTCACACTTTACGCATGGAACTTTTAGAAAAGCTTTAGCCAAGTATGATGTCAATCATAGAATTGCTTCACCGTACCACCCTCGAACTAGTGGGCAAGTTGAGCTCACCAATAGAGAGATCAAGTTGATCTTACAGAAGACAGTTAATAGAAATAGAAAGATTGGTCGAATAAGTTAGGAGATGCTTTGTGGGCGTATAGAACTGCTTACAAAAACCCCATGGGCATGTCTCCCTATAAAATGGTCTATGGCAAGGCATGCCATTTGCCATTAGAATTAGAGCACAAAGATTTCTGGGCTATTAGAGAGCTTAATGCTGACCCGAAATTAGCTGGTGCAAAGCGTCCCATTAACTTGAATTCTCTAGATGAGTGGAGAAGTGAAGCTTACGAGAGCGCTAAAAATGTTCAAGGAAAAGGTAAAGAAGTGGTACGATAGGAGGATTCTGAAACGTGAATTTAATGTTGGTGATAAAGTTTTGTTGTTTAGATCCCGTTTCAGGTTTTCTCCAGGTAAACTACTTTCCAGGTGGGAAGGGCCATTTCATATTGAGGAAGGTTACCACTCGGGTGCTATCAAGATTAACAATTTCGAAGGCAGCAAACCTCAAGTGGTGAATGGGCAAAGACTTAAGCATTACATAGCAGGAGACCCTGTCAATGTTGATGTGGATTTGGTATACACAACCACTCATGAAGAACATGTTGCAGCCCTGTTTCAGACACCAGCAGAAGCAGAATAAGGAAAGGTATGTATTACGGTAAGGAAACATCGCGAAACAGCCATAAAAGTTCCAGATTACGAGTTTTTGAAAATTACAGAAAATTTGAGGCCAAAGTGGAGTCGGAGACCAGCTCTAGGGGGACCAGGCGCCCCCCTAGCGCGGCCCCACCCCTGGCCGCGCCGGGAGGCCGCCTGGGCACCCAGGAGCCCGTCTCCGATTCCACTTTGACCCGTTACCTTCCTTTCTGTGCAGAATTTTTTGCTATATATTTTCCCGTATTGTTCCGGCAACGTATCTCGCGATTTCGTGTGTTTTATTTTCAATCTGTTTCTGCCAGAAAATCTTTTAGCTAGACCTAGGTGCCATGGTTTACCCAAGTTCCCCGAAGGACAAGTTCATCGTCAACGTCATCAACCCTTACCTCGCTAAGGTGAAGAAGCACCCCCAGATCCTTCGTGTGGAGGATGGTGACCTCCACAAGTTGGATCTGAAGGGACCAGTCAAGGACGGAAGCACCAAGGAGCGGCTGAAGGAGATGGAACATGAAGTCTTCAAGTTCAAGAAGATGGTGGAGCGTGGTGTTGAAGCTAAATTCGACATCATGAACGAAATAGAGGCTTCCCACAAGAAGGAGATGAAGGAGATGTGGTCAAGTTTAGCCGCACTAGAATAAAAAGTTTATGAGCTTCAAGCACAGATCTATGATCTGCAGAACCAGAACTGTGAGTATGAACTAAAGTTTCTGTTCATGGGTTTGGGTGCTGAGTGCAGGATCTTGGAGATGGGAATGTCCTTTGAGACTGGAGAACAGCTGCCATGGAAGCGCTTCGCCAAGGAGTACATGACCAACAAGAACAAGAATGAGGAGTAAATCTCCTTGGGTAATGGCATCCCCTTAGATTGTTCCAAGCTTAGGGGAGTGCCCGATATCTTTATCTTTATATTTGTATTTTAGAGTCAAGTAGAGTCGTATCATGTTTATGGAAGTTATCTTATAAAATAGGTGTTTAAATTGAGGTATATCACTCCTTTTTGGAGAGTTATGTATCCGTGAGTGTGGAGTCGTCTATGATGGAATATTAATGAGAAGTCTATTGATCCCTTCGCTGCACTCGGTATTCTCTTCACGCAATCGACCTTATGATGATTCTTATGGGGAGTATTGACCTTATATCAGGTATGGCTTTGAAAACTTTATTTAATCTTGGCAAACATACCTTTGGTCATAACAACAAGCATGTTTTTCTCAAAGTAGCGACATAGCCAAACCCTCTTTGTTATTATGCTTGTAGTGTTATGTTGACAAGGAAGACAACTTGATGTGCTATGCTTATCTTAATGTTTATGCTTTATATTGCTTTTCATCCAAGTCACAATCAATTATCTGTTCTCTCAAAGCCTTTGCTAGCCAAACTTCTGTACTAAGCGGAATTCTGCTTGTGCATCCATACCCTGAAACCAGTATCTTCCATATGAGTCCACCATACCTTCCTATTCCTGGTATTCCACTACCACTCCTAAAGTATAGAATTTTTGTGTTATCCTTAAATGTTCAAAATCTTTTATTTTGTGCCCCTGTTTTAGCTCATGAGGAAGTAGTAGTTAATTCATGATCTTCTTAAGTTGGACAAGTTTTATCCCGGGATTGCATGTCTAATCTTCAAACCCCTAACGCAAGGAGGAACTGGCATGAGTGCGCCCAGCTCACAAAAGATAATACAACAAACAAACCCTCCTTCACGCTTTGTTCATGAGAAATCAGAAAACTTTGGCAGTGATAAAAAAGGAGATTGCGGGGATGTGATCGTCCCCATTTGGGATCCATTCCTCGAAACTTGTCCAATCTAAGAAGTAATTGAGTTTTCTATTAGCATTCGTTGACAAATCATGCACCTCTGAAAACTTGTTTTCATTCTGTTTGATTTAAGGATAGCACTTGAGTTTTCCCTGCTTGCCTTTAGCAAGGCTTTTTCCTTTACTTTTATGTTGAGTCAGTTTTCCCTACTTCTTCCTTTCCCAAAGAGAACAGACACTTGGTGCTGATAAGGATTCATCCATATAATGATGCATTAAGTTTTGCCATGCCATATCATTGTTGACATTATTTATTGATAAGTAAGGTTTTTGCAAAAGCATTTGCCAAGCTAACATCTTCCTTTGTGTTAGCATTTTCACTTCATGACTAATAGCTTGTTCTTTCAAAAGTTCCAAATTGTCTCATCAAAATATAAAAAGAAAGAGCAAAAGTAAAAGCTATTAGTTGTTCTTGACCAAAGGACATGTTTGCCATGATTTGATGAGTTTCCTTAGCCCTACTCTTGATTATAATTGTTATTACTCTTTCATAAGGGACTTATGAGTTGAAGATTGTTGTTGAGGATGTTTGAGTTTGGTGAAGAAATCATGATGCTTCTTGTCCGTATTCTATTTATCGACACTTCACTCTCCAAACTTGTGGACAGGTTTACCGAGCTCAGTTTTCGCTTGGGGACAAGCGAGGTCTAAGCTTGTGGGAGTTGATACATCCAAAATGCATCACTATTTTATATCGTAATTCATCCTTATTCATTGATATATTTCACATTACGATGATGTTCTTATGTTGTTTTGGCTTATTTTACACAGTTTGCAACTTTTCGGTGCCGAAGCAGAAGATGCAGGATTCATCGGTAAAAAGTGGACGCTGAGTTGCTGAAAATCGACGAAGGGTATTTTCCAGAAGATTAACGAAGACACGCCAAAGAGGAGCCAGAGGGGGGCCATGGGGGCCCTAGGCGGCCACCTGGCGTGGCCCCACCCCTGGCCGCGCCGGGAGGGCGCCTGGAGCCCTGGGGCCACTCCCGGCTACCCCCTCTGGCCTATATAATCCTCGTTATGCGAAAAACCTAAAAGAGAAGCTTTCACGGAGTTCCTCCGCCGCTCCGTGGCGGAAACCTACAGAGAAGAAAAGGGCTCTCCGGCGGGCAGATTCCGCCGAGGAGATCATCTCCCGGAAGGGGAGATCATCGCCATCGTCATCACCATCGTCACGGGCATCATCGAGATCATCATCAACATCATCCCAACCATCAGCACCATCTCCACCACCATCCAATCTCACCTCACAAGTTTATCTTGTGTTGTAATCCGTACTATCTATCCTCTCTACTCTATCGGTGTTGATTACTACTTTGTGGTGAATGCTATTGAGTTTTGTTGGAGAAATATCATTATGTCCAGATTGTTTATCATATATTTATCACCTCTGATCATGATCTCTTTTATGTCTTGTGAGTAGTTACTTTAGTTCTTGAGGACATGGGAGAAGTCTAGTTGTTAGTAGTTATATGAGGTTGAAGTAATTTGTGTTGTTTGATATTTAAGTTGTGTTGTTATTTTCCTAGTGGTGTTGTGTGAGTTGAACACTCAAAACTTCGCCTTATTAAGGACCTAGGGGGATACATTGTGTATAAAGAATGCTTATGGTGGGTTGCCGGAGTGACAGAAACCTGAACCCCAGTTTGCACACTTTTGCACAAGGGAATAATGGACCCTTGATCTTATTTTTGTGGTTAGGCTTTGCCTTAATTTCTATCTTGTATTTGCGGATGCTTGCAAGATGTTTAATCATAAGAGTGCACTCATCTTAGTCTAGAAGGTGTGCTATCATAGATCCACCCACTCAACACTTATCAGCACAACACTTGTTATCGATACGGAGTATGGCGAAAACACGTGACTACCTCTCCATGTGTCCTCAAGAACGCTTTAGTCTTTATAAGTTCAGTTGCCAGGCTTATCCTTTGCTCAAAAGGATTGGGCCACTTGATGCTCCTTAGCACTATTTACTTTGCTTACTTTTATCTTATTGTCGCTTATATCGAAAACCCCTAAAAAGTTATCTTTCAGTGCTTGCATCTATTCCTTGTCCAAAATCACCTCTCAATACCTTTTGCTCCTCGTTGGGTTCGACACTCTTACTTATCGAAAACGCTGCAACAGATCCCTTTACGTTGAGGGTCATTGATACGTCCCAAACGTATCTATAATTTCTTCTTCCTCCATGCATGTTTTGTGTGACTTTGCCATGATTTGCTTGAACTTTCATACACTTTTGAGCATGTTTGGACTAATCTATTAACCCAGTGCACCCAGCTGCCAGTTGTTGTTTTCTGCTGTTTTTGTATTTCAGGTTTTCCGGTCATTAAAAGTGCTTCAAAAAATCTGGAAAAATCAGATAAAAAATCAGCGACCCGGAAGCTTCCGGAATCACCAAGGCAGCGGAGGGGGGCCACCACAGGGACTCCAGAAGGGTCCCTGGCGCGGCCCCACCCTAGGCCACACCAGGGGGCCTCCTGGCTGCCCTGTGGGTCCCCTCGACACCCCCTCCGCTTATATTTAGCCCTCGGGGTGGAAACCCCTAATCCTGAAGTACTTTTTCCAGAAGCGATTCCGATCTCCGCCGCCATCGCCAACAAGCTTCGGGGGACCAGAATTCCTGTGTCGGCACCCTGCTGGGATGGGGAAGTGCCCCCGGATTCATCTCCATCGACGTTGTTTCCTCCCTCCATGAAGCGGGAGTAGTTCTCCCTCGGGGCTGAGGTTTCTACCAGTAGCTATGTGTTCTTCTCTCTCTCCCATGATGTGGTCTTCGTTGTGACCATAGGCTATGTTAATCTAGGGTGATCCCATGATATTTCCCCTTCCTCTATGTATTGGATTGATGTACTCAATTGATCTTATCTAGTATAATCCCCGAGACCAAGGTGACAGCGGTCTATTGGACATGGGTTAGAAGAATATTATCATGAGTGATTTCCTCTTTTGTGTGTTGATTGAAGATTGAGAGTCTCTTGGTGCTTATCTTTGACTATCCTTGAGATATGTTGTGGTGATTGTGGTACTCTCTTTGGATGGCCACGGTGACATTGGGAAATCCATAGATTGAGAACTACGAACTTTGAGGTGTGCTTTTGTAGCCCTACATAATTCTCATCCTCCTTGACCACAAAGGAATGACCTCCGAGTGCGTCTCCATTGCATGTTTATGGGAAATATCATGTGATTAGACTATGTTAATGTTGTTGAGAGTTGCCACCAGTGAAAGTATGAAGCCTAGGCCTTGTTTCCACCATTGTTACACCATTTGTGCTCATTTTTGTCACATGTTTGCTTGCTGCACTTTTTATTACAGATTTATATTACTTTGTTTTGCTACACCTATCACCCATATTTTACCATCTCTTCGCCGAACTAGTGCACCTATACAACTCCTGGTTGTATTAGGTGTGTTGGGGACACAAGAGACTTCTTGTATATTAATTGCAGGGTTGCTTGAGAGAGACCATCTTCAACCTCTACTTCCCTGAGTTCGATAACCTTAGGTCATCCACCTGAGGGAAATTGTTGTTGTCCTACAAACCTCTGCGCTTGGAGGCCCAACATAGTCTATAAGAATAGAAGCGTGCGTAGACATCAAGCTATTTCTGGCGCCGTTGCCGGGGAGGTAAGGCTTGAAGGTATATCTTTAGATCTTGCAATCAAATCTTTTTGTTTCTTGTTTTTACTTTTCACTAATTATGCTTATGGAAAACTGCACTCTTAGTTCGCCGTTTGGGGAAGGCCGCTTTACCACACCCGTGGTAGAGAAGTCTCCTCCACCTACTGAATGGATCCCGTTCAAAGTACCACTTGGGATAGTTGAAATAATTATTAATGATTGTTATGATGGGACAGTCAATCCTAGTATTCATTTTTTGAAACTTACAAAACTTTGTGAGTTATTTAAGATTTCAGGTTTGACAAGAAGTGAAGTCATGAAGAATTTTTTTGCCTTGTCACTGAAAGGAAAAGCATTGGAATGGTATAGGTTACTAGATGATTCTCACCTACGGGATTGGGAAGAGATACAGTCTCTCTTTTACTCCAAGTTTTATCCTCTTCATGAAGTTCATGAGAATAGGAATTATATTTATAATTTCTATCCTCACGACGGAGAGAGCATAGCTCAAGCTTGGGGGAGACTAAAAACTTTAATGCTAAAATTTCCTAACCATGGGCTCCCGAAAGATATAATTATTACTAATTTTTATGCGAGGCTCTCTCGACAGGATAAAGACTTGCTCAATGCTTCCTCTATGGGTTCTTTCACAAACGAAAAGATTGATGCTAAATGGGAACTCCTTGAAAGAATTCAAGGCAATACTGAAGATTGGGAGATCGACAAAGGTAAAGAGTCAGGTATAAATTATGAATATGATTGCATTAAGTCTTTTGTTGAAACTGCAAGTTGTAATAAGTATAGTGCTAAGTTTGGGCTTGATTCTCAACTCCTTGTTGATTTTCTCAAATCTTTTGCTTCACATCTTAATATGCCTAAGGAGAATCGGATCAAGCATCATGAACCTTTTAAAGAGATTTGCAAATAAAATGAGATTGTTCATGATGATTGCAACATGCATGATCCAATTCCTGAAAATGAAGTTTTATATAAGCATGTTAATTTTTGTGGAGTGGATAGACCTTGTGAAAGGCCTATGATTGAAGAAGAGAAGTATTGTAAGCAACATAAGCATGAAAGAACAATCACTTGGGTCAAAGATTTAAATGAAATTGCTAGAGAATTGTGTGACCTTTATCCTTTTACTTGTGAACTTTGCTGCATAGAGGGTCACTTTAATTTTCAATGCATGAACTTTCAAAGCATAACTGTTAATCAGTTGTGTGATAACATGATCACTTTTGATCTTTATGATGAACTTATGCTATTTTTTATGTGTGAAGAGTTATCAGAAAAGACTTTTTGGCTAGATGTTAATGCCTTAGGAATTAGCAACACTTTGCAAAATTGCCATCTCTATTGTGTTGTTAATTTCCATGAAAATGATTACATAAGTAAGATTAGAAAGTAGGGAACTTTACCAAAGTATAAAAATGTCTCTTATATCTCTACTAATAAAAAGGAGAGTTTCTCCCAAGTTTCCCCTATTGTTTCTAATGATAAACCAGGATATGTGGAGAAGCTTCATCTCCAACCACTCCCTCCTAAGATAAATAAGAAGAAAAAGAAGAGGAGGAGGAAGAGGAGCAAGAAGGAAGAAGAATGGGTATCAACCTGGCCTGAGCATATTCCTCGCATCAATTTTTATCCTAACGGACAATAATTTTTGGAGGACGGTGAGCTTGATTGCATTCATTATTATCCTGATGTTAATTCCGTAGGCACTATTGAAGATGATTTTGATTATGATATGCATGTTACTTTTTGTGATTGGGAAAATTATGATAATGCTATTTATGATCTTGAAAATCTTTTTGGTACTAACTCTGAGAGTGATGATATGGAAATCTCTAAGCTTCGGGATGATAGGATTGCAAGTCCTTTACCCATTAGTGATGTGGTAATTGCTAATTCTTTTGCTAGTAAGAATAAAGACAACATGTTTACAAATATAGTTTCTAGCAATGATAATGCTCTTATCTACTATGATGATGTTATAACTCCTATCTTTAATGATTATAAAGGTACCTATGACATAAGGAGAAATTATCCTTATGAAACTTGTCATAATCATGGAGGGAATTACTCCCTTGTTGAACACCATCTTCCTAATACGCAATTAATCTATAGTGTTCAAGTTTTTTATGATAGTCCTACTCCCGCTATTACCAATGAGAAAGATTATGCTTATGTGGAGAGTAAGAGTACCCTTTTTCATGTGGATCATGGTAACAATGCTTTATGTGATGCTTATATTATTGAGTTTATTCATGATCCTACTGGAAATTATTATGAGAAGGGAACATATTCTTATAGATATTTCAATAATATCAAGTTCCCTCTCTTTATGTTGAAGGCTTTGAAGTTGCACTTATTTTGCCTTCCTATGCTAATATCTTTATGCTTCAATGAGTTTTTCCTCTACAATATCCCTTTGCATAGGAAGCATGTTAGACTTAAATGTGTTTGTTATTTGCTTCTTGATGCTCTCTTTTGTTCTTCAACTCTTATTCCTTATTCCTATGAGAGCATCATTAAAATCTTAAGCCTATCTTTACGGCTATAAAGAAAGAGCTCTAGGGAGACAACCCTTGTTATCTTTGGTTTGAGTTTTTACTTTCAGTTTTTAGTGGTCTTGATGATTGTTACTACTATAGCAACATCATTGTATCTTTAATTTTCAAGCTTTGTGCCTTTTATAGCCTCATACGACAAGGGAAGTGAAAGGTGTGACATGTTGTCCAGAAAACAGATTCTGTCCTCGTGACGGGAAAAATCATAGAAAAATCCCAGTTCATCTTTTTGAGCTGAATTTTTTACACAGCGTGCTCTATACAATTACGAAACTTTTGTATGTTCTGACTTTTTTGATTTGAGTTGCAGAAGTATCCCTAAACAAATTCGTTTCTACCTGCTGGTCTGTTTTTCACAGGTTTTGTCCTGTTTTGCCTTTTCTTCGTTTTGCAAACCTTAAGCTTGCTTTTTCTTTGCAAATTTTTTTTGGCAATCTTGAGAAACAGTAGTTATTCAAGATTATCTTTATTTCCAGTAGAGAATTTTTTTATTTTAGTAGGGCACTAGCCTCTCTAATCAGTCTACAATGAGTTATGTATGAAGGGAGTTTTCAAGTGCGCGATGGAAGATGATGAAAGAAGATCTTGGAGTTTCAAACGCTCAAGCTTGGGGATGCCCATGTGCACCTCCAATAAATATTCAAGGAGACTCAAGCGTCTAAGCTTGGGGATGCCCCCGTGCATCCCCTTCTTCATCAACAATTATCAGTTCGTGCCTCGTTGCACTATATTTTTATCACTTCATGCGTTGTGTGCTATGCTTGGAGCGTCTCGCTCTTTACTTTTCTAGGTTTGTTTTTGCTTTGTTTGATGTAGTAACAAGTTAGACCCCAGCTTACTCTTTTGTGTGGGAGATTTACACGCTCCGCTTGAACTAGAACTCCTCATAGGATTCACATGCTTATTCTTTTAGCTGTGAGTTGTCCTTTTTCTTTTCTTAGCTGCTGCTTTGTTTAGTTGTAGTGCTTTAGTTTTTCTAGAGCTTTTCTTTTGTTTTAGGTTGAACTTTCTATAGGTTGCATGTTTTATCTTGTTAGATAGTTTGTCTGTTGCACTGAGTTTTGTGTCTTGACTAGAAGTAGGTAGTTGAAGTTGCTATTCTCTTTGTAGTAGTAACTTGCAATAGTTTTGAGGTATTGACTAGAGTAATGTTTGAACTTTTGGTGTCAAGAGCTCGAGCCTATTAGTGATAGATGTCGTATTTTGAGCAATCCGTGTGATTTTCGAAACCAAAAACCCCTGTTGAGAACTCTAGCTACTAGATGGATCACTAACCTCTCGAGGGTTCAAATATTAGAGTACACTCACGTACCATGAGTCGAGGATGTGCAAGGATAACCAAACCTCCATACACTCCTCCTCGGGGTACTTGTCTCTTTGTGAACCTCCTCATTAGATTGAGAGTTACCGATAATAAGTGCATGAGTTCTTCGGACTAATGAGAGTATTCGAAAGTTGACACTTCCACCTTCCCATATTTTTCTAGCCTCTCCTGTGCCGTGCATTGCTTTCTTCTCACTCCGAGAGTTTGCGTCCACCTTCGCCGGTACATCCAAACCCTTGGCACAATACGCTTTGTCATCATAAGCCTCCTTATATCTTTCCTCAAAACAGCCACTATACCTACCAACAAGGCATTTCCATAGCCTTTCCGAGATACATTGCCATGCAACACCCACCTTCTCATGACTTGATCCTCATGTCATACATGCTACTTGCTTGATCGATGAGCCGCATGCTAGTTGGGCCTTGCCCTAATCATTGCTACATGACGCGCTAGTATCATTGCATATCCTGCTATCCTGGCAGAGGCATACATTTGCATCATGATAGTTATATCTTCTTTATGTGAGTACCTTTGTAAAGTGTGAAAGATCTCCTATATTCTTGTAAAATATAGAGTGTTGCCCCTAAAGTGAGGAAAAGATCCCAAATAGGACAAAATCAAAAGATCCCAAAGAGGAAAAATGAGAGTTAAATAGAAAGAGCCATTGAGGCCACCAAAAAAATACAAAAAATACAAAAAAGAGAAAAAGAAAAAGAAAAATAGAGAAGGGGCACACTACTATTCCTTTTGAGAGATCCACACTAGTACTTCATCCTCTATCCCTTTTACTCCATAGAGATCATCATGCATATAGCTATGTGGGGACCTTCACACTATAGAACTTGGGATTCCAATGATGAGCCTCCTCAAACGAGCTCTAGGTCTTCTTGAGCAAGCAAGTTAGATTCACCCCCACTAGTTCCCTTGGAGAGCTTTTATCTCACATGTGCATCCGTTGCATGGCAATCCCTACTCCTCACATCATATATATCATATGGCCTTCTCTCGCCTATGATTGTCCTCATTGATGTGATCCTTTCACACCTTTTTGTCTTCCTCCTCCACCTTCTTTTTGTTTCTCCTTTTAGGTGTCAACTTTCTTGCTCACGCTCATCCATTGCATTAGTGCTCAAAATATCGAAAGGGAGTGGATCAGTTTGACTTGTACCTGGCTAGTGGTCTGGGGACGAGTCAAGATAATAATCCAAAGGAGACCAAGTGTGAATCTTTAGTAGATAGTTGTTCTCAACAACCCTTTTTCTCTCTTTTTCCCAGTCACCTGCTTGCACGCAAACACCATCTGAAGACATTCGAGTCACGGACAGCGAGAGCTCTTGCACCTTTTGTTCTTTTGTTGCTTGTGTCAATGCTAATATAGACTCTTGCTTGTTAAGACTTGAATTGAATTGCGTGCTTTGATTGCTTTACTTAAAAGTCCTTATATGGTTGTGCGGCATGTCACCATAAAAATTATGCTTGTTATCATTTACCTACTCGAGGACAAGCAGGAATTAAGCTTGGGGATGTTGATACGTCCCCAAACATATCTATAATTTCTGCTTGCTCCATGCATGTTTTGTGTGACTTTGCCATGATTTGCTTGAACTTTCATACACTTTTGAGCATATTTGGACTAATCTATTAACCCAGTGCACCCAGCTGCTAGTTGATGTTTTCTGCCGTTTTTGTATTTCAGGTTTTCCGACCATTAAAAGTGCTCAAAAAATCCGGAAAAATCAAATAAAAAACCAGCGACCCGGAAGCTTCCAGAATCACCAAGGCAGCGGAGGGGGCCGCCACAGGGACTCCAAAAGGATCCCTGGCGCGGCCCCACCCTAGGCCGCGCCAGGGGGCCTCCTGACTGCCCTGTGGGTCCCCTCGACACCCCCCTCCGCTTATATTTAGCCCTCGGGGTGGAAACCCCTAATCCCGAAGTACTTTTTCCAGAAGCGATTCCGATCTCCGCCGCCATCGCAAACAAGCTTCATGGGACCAAAATTCTTGTGCCGGCACCCTGCCGGGACGGGGAAGTGCCCCCGGATTCATCTCCATCGATGTTGCTTCCTCCCTCCATGAAGCGTGAGTAGTTCTCCCTCGGGGCTGAGGTTTCTACCAGTAGCTATGTGTTCCTCTCTCTCCCATGATGTGATCTTCGTTCTGATCATAGGCTATGTTAATCTAGGGTGATACCATGATATTTCCCCTTCCTCTATGCATTGGATTGATGTACTCAATTGATCTTATCTAGTATAATCCCCCAGACCAAGGTGACAACGGTCTATTGGACATGGGTTAGAAGAATATTATCATGAGTGATTTCCTCTTTTGTGTGTTGATTGAAGATTGAGAGTCTCTTGGTGCTTATCTTTGACTATCCTTGAGATATGTTGTGGTGATTGTGGTACTCTCTTTGGATGGCCACGGTGACATTGGGAAATCCATAGATTGAGAACTACGAACTTTGAGGTGTGCTTTTGTAGCCCTACATAATTCTCATCCTCCTTGACCACAAAGGAATGACCTCCGAGTGCGTCTCCATTGCATGTTTTATGGGAAATATCATGTGATTAGACTATGTTAATGTTGTTGAGAGTTGCCACTAGTGAAAGTATGAAGCCTAGGCCTTGTTTCCACCATTGTTACACCGTTTGTGCTCATTTTTGTCACATGTTTGCTTGTTGCACTTTTTATTATAGATTTATATTACTTTATTTTGCTACACCTATCACCCATATTTTACCATCTCTTCGCCGAACTAGTGCACCTATACAACTCCTAGTTGTATTAGGTGTGTCGGGGACACAAGAGACTTCTTGTATCTTAATTGCAGGGTTGCTTGAGAGAGACCATCTTCAACCTCTACTTCCCTGAGTTCGATAAACCTTAGGTCATCCACTTGAGGGAAATTGTTGCTGTCCTACAAACCTCTGCTCTTGGAGGCCCAACATAGTCTACAAGAATAGAAGTGTGCGTAGACATCATTCATCAGCTCCTCGTTAGAACTAGAAGAGCAAGCACCACCACCTAAGGAGTCGCCAGAAGATGAAGCCGTTGGAGACGCGGACGAAGGGCTTCTTGACCCGCCTGAGCCATCACTGTTAGTTTCCTCCCAGAATGGATCCAGACGATTGCCACTGGCATCAAAGGAAATAACAGTGAGGGTGTCTTCACCATCAAATAGACAGCAAAGGCTATCCCCATCACGCAAGTTCAAGCACCGTGAGAAAGACCTCCAGCCAGATCCAAGAAAAATCAAGAAAGAACTATCAACCTCCAACTCCACCCAAAAAGGAGACCGAACACATCCTTGAAGCCGAAGCCACAAACCCCTCAAGTTGAGCTCAGAGACAATGGAGGCAAAAGAGGATGGAAGCGGAATCCGAGTAGCGGCTGGCCAAGAAAGCGCAAAAGGAAGTCCTAACGCCAAAATCCCTCCTCCACAGAAGAAGAGGAGGGCACCGACGTCGTCCTACGATGACCACCATGAGAAGAACGAGGTGTGTGGACGCCGCGGCCACGATGGCCACGTCCACGGCCAGACGCACCACCACTACACTTGGGCCCCATGAGAAGAAGAAGAATAATGGCAAGAGGAGAGAAGGATGAATGCCGGTGCTGTGCAAAGAATAGATGGAATTTATAGCATAACCCAGGGGCAAGCCGGGAAAAATATGCAGAAACTCAGGGGGCGCAAGCATTAAACTCAAGAACCAAACATGCTGGGTGTTACGAATTCCGAGACAAGATGCTTTCACACGGGCAACACTGTGTAAAGGACGCGTCCAATCTCGCGCGTTTCCCATACGTGCATTGGTAATCCAACAGGCAGTGGCAGCATGACATCTAGGCTATCATTATGCCCGGTCAGAAGACGTGACGGCTCAAAAAACAAAGCATCATTGGCGGTCATCCAGAAAAACACTATCGCAATGCTCATTATTGAGGATACGGATAAAGACGAATCAAGATAAAAACCAATGAGGCCTGTAATGATCATCTATCCCTTGGTGCAAACATATTTTCCTAAAAATCTTTTACTCCCATCGGGAGTATATTTATTCAAAACAGAGTGAAGGACCAAAAACTTGAGAGTTCGGGTGCTCCCTCACCCAGAAGATAAGGATATGCTCGAGTAACCACTCGCACTTACAGAGTTTCGGGTGCTCCCTCACCCAAAAGGCGAACATGCACTCGCAGGACTACTCGCGTCAGCGGAAACAACACATCTGTGGAGTTCGGGTGCTCCCTCACCTTGAAAACAAAAAGCGTTCGAGTCGCTACTCGCAAAAGCTCAACAAGCTAAACTACCCTCGCACTCGACGATATTCCAAGCGGGTGCTTTCCTATATGACTCCTCGCCTGACCACGCAAAAGCTCCGCGGGTGACTACTAATAGCTCACTTGATCGTTTATTCCAAGTGGGTGCATCGCTAACCAGGCTCCGTACCTCTGCAAAAACAATTATACCTGGGCTACAACACACTGCACCCAGATGCCACGCAAGCTTGGCATCTAGGTAAGACCCCGCTGCGCAGAACGGCCGGGCCTGGACTTGCCACAGAGCGACTTCACTCCGATCTTTTCCATGCGCTCGCATGATAGAAAGATCCGAGCGGACGCTCTCAGGCTATTTACTCAGACTGGCAGCAATTGATCCTGTAAGACCTGCAGCGGCATGACTTTGCTAGACACCGGTCGTTCCAAGTTCATGTCGAGGGACGTGGGCTTGATTGGGCTACTGCGGTATTTTCCACTAGTGCAATTCACCAAGGCTCGACCAGTCGACTCCTTGGGTCCTTTCAGCTTAGCAATCCCTCGAAACAGGTATTGTCATGGCTCAAAACTGCCAGCGACCCGCAGCTGTGCTGCTCCTACGATGATAAAACAATGATGAATTCGAGTCCCTGCACGACTTTTCGAGTCCCACAGGCACTCGGGGGCTACTGACGAGGGGGTGACCCCACGACTCCTGCGTGTAAGGATACCTGGTGCGTATGAAGACTGAAGACCCGCAAGGAGCGCTGATGGCCCCGCGGCTGGATCTCCCAAGGCACTGACTTAGGAGTCCATGACTGATATGGAAGGCACGTCTTGGCTCACAAGGAAAGACTAGGGTTAGGAAACTATCTCTGTAATCTAGGACAGACTCCCTGAGACCTGGCCTAGTATATAAAGGCTGGGAGGGGAGAAGTCTCGACATCCAATATCCAACCTACTCTCCTGGTCTTGCGAGAACTCTCCTTGGCTTCCCTTGTAATCGCCCCCTCATGCAGTAATATCGAGCATGAAGTGCTTCTCCTGTTAGCCGACGAGTATCGTCCAACCTGTTCCTTCTCTACGATAAACCCAGGGTCCCTGACCATGGGATTTGCCGAGGCTGATCCTTCGCCAGGAGCCATGAGAAGGACAACTTACAGAATGATAAGGAATAAAGAAGAAGGGGATATAGAGTTCATTTGGCACCATGGTCGGTTATATATTGATAAGAGCTGGTGTAGTTAAAGCAATATCATTCTAGCATTGGAGATTACCCATGTCAGGGCGGCATTAAAGATAAAGACTCTTCGATTTTTTCCATGGCATGAATGGGACATTTAATGGCGATGCCTTGGTTTCTGAAGGTATCAGCTAAAATAGTGGTGACTTTTCGATTTCCACTATGGTAAAAAAAATTGTTAACCGGAAAACAAATTCGTATGGAAAGTCGGTTCATCAGAAGATCCGGTCCATATTATGAAGATGAAGCTATCAAGACTATTTTTTTGGAAGAAATATCTGTGAAGCAAATCACAAGAGTCGGCTCTGATTTTCTATAAGAGTCGGCATCGGTATTTGTAAAGGAATCTAGGTAGATCGTCGTGAAGCTAAAGCGTCGCGCCAATCTTGGGGGCTAATGTCGGGTGGATGGCTCAAGACCATAACCCGACATGATTGTAACCCAGGTCGACTCATCAGAGGAAGGCCCAGAAGGAGACTCGGCAGTGGGACGGGTCGTGCCAAGCGTGAAGACCGAAGGTCTTAGAAGGAAATAGACTTACCTTGAAGAACAAGGAAACTACTTGTAATTAGACTAGGACCCTACTTCGTGTAGGAGTCGGATTCTGCAAACCCTAGGACCCGACATCTATATAAGTCGTCGTCCTAGGACATCAAGGGGACAACTGAACTGAGAACCTCTCGAGGCATAGGTAGCGATTCCGCACCCTTGTAATCGAGAATTCAACACCCAATAATAGAAAAGCAGGAGAAGGTCTTTACCTTACGAGGGACCGAAACTTGGTTAAACTCTTGTGCTCCGTGACTTTGCCGACTCTTCCTGGGGAGCATCCCCCTCCATGGGGTTATGGAATTGCTGCTGAACCACGAACTCGTCCAGCTGAGTCAAAGTGAAGGACCATCCGTTCCTTCTAGTAAAATCAAACAAAAGAGGTGGAGGTATACGGATCTCACGAGTAATGGTTTCTCCGAACTTCATCACATAAACAAGGTTATCAAGATTAGAAGTCCTAGTAATAATTTTGCGCCTGTTCATGGCATTAAGATCAAAACGTTAAAATGGAAGAGGGTGATCATCTGCACGTATAGCTCGGCAAAGATGCTCAACAATAAGTGTGGCCTAAATTCCACCATAGTGAAGACCCTTTTCACCATTTGTGACAAGGCGGCAAGCAATCAAGGCACCGATGTTATAAGTGTCACTCAACTCGAGGTCTGCCGCCAAGATAGCAATATCTGGAGCTGTAATGTTGCTTGTTTTCCCACGAGCTAACACCCCTCGAGCAATATAGTAAATTCTGAATTCAACAATAGAAATTGTTTCAGTGAATCTAAACCAGTTGACGAAATAATAGGTGAGTTTGGCATACTGTAGCACTTGTTGTGTCACAAGGCGCGTCAAACCTGCAGTTGCACAAAGGTTATCGAATTCGTCCTTTATACCTGCCGCCGTAAGGAAGTATGAGCACGGGTATGTCATGGCATGCACCGAGTAAATTTCGTAGAGAAATCTCGGGGGAACAATATCATCATTGTAGCTCACCCCACTACTAGAGAAAAGGATATACATGGAATTCTTATTAGTAGCGCCACTATGTTGTAAGGGGTGGCGCACTGGTTAAAAATGCGCCACCTATAAGCTCTTATAGGTGGCGCATTTTAAGAAATGTGCCACCCCTAAGGTTGGGCCAGCCTTGGATCCTCTTATACGTGGCGCATTTGGAGAAATGGGCCACCCCTAAGAGCTTATGGGTGGCGCATTTCTGGAATGCGCCACCCCTATGAAATTATTAGTGGCGCATTCAGAATGCGCCACCCATAAGGACTTATTAGTGGCGCATCTTCCATATGCGGCACTACTAACATAAAATATGTGAGGGGGAAATTCCCAATACATAGATACACCCCCCCCCGGTGGACAGCCTTTTCAGATTAAAAAAATAAAATAAAATGATAGAAATGTCAAAAAAAATAAAATAAGATTCCCATGTAATATGTGGTCTAGTTATTAGGAAAATTTAGAAACACGATTTTCGACTTTTTTTGCAAAATGTCTCGAGAATTTGTAAAATGGGCTTAACTTTTGCATACGAACTCCGATGAAAAAGTTTTTATATGAAAAATCATCTACTCAAAAAGTTATATCCAAATTCAACTGGGGGAACCCCGTTGAACATTTTTAAAATCCTCAAAAAAAACCTAACAGGAAAAAAGTTACGGGCGTTTCAAGATCTAGCACAAAAAATTGAAAAAATTTCAAAACATATTAGTGACGCATTTTGTATGAAATGCGCCACAAATAACAGAAAAATACAAAAAAAAAAAAAAATATTTTTTTCATTTTTTTAAAAGTTCAAAATAGGCTAGAGGACCGATTGAGAAGTTTCGAAAAAATGTTGAAAATTTTAGCACACCCATGAACATCAACAAGGTCCTAGACATCAACATGGTTTAAGAGGATTGATATGATAGATATATCAACAAGTGTCTGCTAAGTGAGTTGCGGTGGGAGTTGAATAGAACCGAGAACTTAAGCGTGCTGGGGCTGGTGTAGTGTTAGGATGGGTGACCCTCCGGGAAGTCTGACCACGGAGGTCAGTTTGACCTGAGATTAAGCATAATGACCGGGCATGAAGCATACTAACCTAAGATTAAGAAAAAAATAAAATAAAGTAAAAAAATCGTTATCCAGATCGAGATTCAAAATTCAAAATTTCAATTTCTTTTAATAGCGGTGCATTTTTAGAATGCGCCACCCCTAAGACTCTTATGAGTGGCGCATTTTAAGAATGCGCCACGAATAAGGGCTTATGGGTGGCGCATTTTGAAATACGCCACGCATAAGCACTACAAGAAATATGCTCATACATGACGTTCTTTATGTGGTCGTGGATGAATTCATCATAAATCTATGAGGATTTCATACGAGATGGTCGTAAACCATTTGATGGGGGTCAAATCCCTATAAAATTACGACGAGTCAAAAAGTCATAATCGCATAAGATAAAATCATCGTAAACTGATCCGCACAGCTTACGGTGTTATATTTAGTCGATTCCGACCAATTTAGATCGTCATAACATTTACGACGATTATAATATTGTTGTAACATGTTCTAACTATGTGTACATGTCACTCACGGGGTCCGTTCGATCTCACCTCAATCATATATTGGTCGTTCGTAGATATGTGTTTATTATTGATAAACTTTTGTTGGATCTATGATGAAATAACTACTTATTTTTCTATAAATAATTTTGGAAAAAATAAAGAGAACTATCTAGCACCTGTAGTTTAATTTTGACCCAGTTATAGTTGAATCGGTAAATTTTTGTCTTCTTATGAGATGTGTATGCAAAACATTTTACATGCAACTATTTGATCAATTATACATATAAAATAGTCTAATATTTTTGTAAAATGGTTCGGTATAATTTTCCAATAAATATTTGGTAGGTTCTTCATAAAAATCCCCCTTTTTCTCACTCAGAAATTGAAAATTGTTTTTTTCGTCCAACAAATGTAAAACTTCATTCGACAACATTGTTTGCCATTCTAAGTTACACACTTGTGCAAAATATGAGATCCTTGAAAAAACTATGCCACAAATGTGGCTATAACATTGATCATTTGATTTGAAAGTCATGAATCTTGATACATGATAGCTCGTTTATGATAATATTTTTTAATATATTTATAGTATTCCAAGTTTGTTCTTTTTTAAGGTTACTAGTCCACAAATGATGACACAACGCGCAAATGTTTTACATTTTTTTTCAATTTCTTATGAAAAGTTCAAAATTTGATCAAGAGTGAGCATGCCCGTTCATAGCTAGTGGTGAAATCTTGTAAAACTTTTATTGGATCTATGATGAAATGGGTACTTGTGTATCTGGAAACGATTTTTGAAAATATATAAAGACCAAACCATGAAGAAGCTATTGTTCAAATTTGATCTAGGTCTTACTAGATTGGTGGATTTTTTTATGAGAGATGTATCGAAAACTTTTGACACACAACCATTTGGTTAATTATACATAAAATATGGTATAATATATTTTTTAAATGGTGTGGTCCAATTTTGCAAAAAGGTTTTGGTAAGTTGTTCACAAAATAATCTTACCCTTGGCACTCAAAAATTAAAATTATTTTTTTCGTATAAAAAAATAAAAACTTCTTCAACAACATCATTTGTCATTTCAAAATGCCCATTTATGCAAAATATAAGATTGTTTGAAAAAACTATAACATAAATATGGCTATAACATTGATCATTCTACACTATATATTCGTTCAGAAATATTTTGCCACAATATTTCCCGCCGGTGCCTCTCAAGTGTATCAACACAATATTTGGTCCCGAAATATTTCGCTAGTCTCTATCAAAACTTGGTCCTCCCGAAAATTTTCCCGCCGGTTCCCTCCTGCTCAGATCAAAGAAAAGGTTTCTCCCGCCGTGACATGAAATATTTCGGGCCCAAACCCAACCAAAGTTGAAACGAAACGAGAAAAAAACGAGAAACCCTAACCAAACCCCCTCCCCGTCCCACACTAAACCAAAGCAACCGCCGCTCTCTCACGATTCCACTCCCCACCCGCCGCCGCCACCGGCTACCTCACCGCCGTGCTCCGCCCTCCTGTTCGCTCACCCTCTCTCCTTACCCTAGCCCCATACCAAGTGCCCCTTCCGGATCCGCCATGGCCTTCTGTCTAGGGCTTCGAGCATCGTGCCCCTTGGTTCAGTCCTCTCGACGGCGACGCATCCAGATCCGCGACGGAGCTGCTCGAGGACGTGCCCGCCCCGGCGGCGTCCTACAGGTACGGGGTTGAAGCGGAGGTTGCAAGGTCATCGCGGCATCATTTTCTCCCCCCACCTTCCCTCCTCCGCGTCTCCCCACCTCTCCTCCGAGGCCAGCTAGCTCCGGCCATCCGTCCGTCCATACGCGGGCGAACCAGCCGCCGGCGCCGACGAAGAAGCCGGGCAAGCTCGCGCTCCCCTCCCATGAGTCCACCATCGGCAAATTCCTGTAACTAGCCTCCCTCTTATCTCAGTTTTTTTGGTTTTCTTTGGGATGCGTTGCTCGTGCGGTCGTGCTGATTGATTTGTTCACCGGTGCAGCGGGGCAGCGGCAGCACGCAGAGCGGGACGTTCTAGGACGGCGACCTGCTCGTCAACAAGGACGGCGTCCGCATCGTCCCCCAGAGCAAGGAAGGCGAGGTAATCCAGCTAACCTCTCAACACCGCGGCACTACCCAAGATGTGAAAAATCAATTGAATTCCTCCACCACGTCTGGTCTGGATGGATTTGCTTCTCCTATCATTTTTAGCAACATGATAGGTGTTTTGATGAGATTGGCAGTAGAAATCTCTTGAATGTTCTTGCAGAGTCTTGATTTTGAGATTTGGAGGAGATATAGATAGTCACTTCCCAAGTTGGTTAAACCTATTATGTTCAGCTTCAGTTTTTGAACTGAAAATACCAATAATTTAAACATGATCTAGTACTTGTTTTTTGAATCATCATTTTCCATCAGAGTTCTTCATACTGAAACCTGTAAAGCTAGCATTTGCGACACCAATAGCATTTTGTACGTGTGTTGATATTCTTTTGTGCCAATGTTGTGGCGGAAGTTGCCGGTTCTTGTGATGTTACCTGAATGTTGACATGCTAACTAAATATGAACTGATTTTTTATGTTGTAGATTCTTCTGACGACTAGTGATTGGGACGAGTGCAACTTTTGGCTCTCTTTTGAAGTCCAGGCTGCTTCCTCTCTTCTGCAGGAGAACGACATACCCCTGCCCCTGCCCTGATAGGAGGAGTTCCAGAACCTGAGATGCAAATCTTGTGCTCCAGGAGAAAAAAAGGTTTGGTTTTGCTCCTAGTCTTGCTATTACCAGCACCTTCTCACGCATGGATGCTTAACTATATGTTTCTTTTTGATGCACCTGTGTGTGTGGTAGGAGATCAACTTCCTTTGGTTCATGTGGAATCCACTCTAAACTTCTCAACAGAGGGGTAAGCTACCGAGACATCTCAACTTCTGAACAAAGAAAAATTAAATCAATTTTGTTTGATTGTTGCGTATGAAATTCTTGTTCAGGGTTTAGTTGACTTGTTTCATTGTGTCAATCAGGGGAAGTTGTTGTGTCCTGTTGCCTCCCGCCATGCTTCTCTGGTGTCCAATTCTTCTTCAACTCCAGCACCGGTGGTAAGCCACTGGCTCGTCTCCTCTACTCTCTCATGATCTGTTTTCCCATGGCGATTGAGCCATGATAAAGTCTATGACTAGTGCTTCTATGTGTTGATAGAACAAGTGCTATCCTTCTGTACTTTGGAGCCATCATTTGTTGGCAATTTATGATATGTCGTGTATATTTTTGCCCATGATGAATGTATAATATCGCTGAAACTACCTTTTACCACTCTTGATTAAATCCAGACTGTAATTGTAAATGTATAGTGTGTTGTTGGTCATAGGAAACGTTAGCCTGCATTTGCTTAGATTAGAACAACTTGCTTTTTTTATTCTTTGCCAATCACAACACTAGGTATTAACCAGGTAGCTCCCCTCATGACATAATTTACTCGTGAAATTTCCGGATTGCTTGGATAGTTTGCATGAATGATTACACTGATTGGTTTATCAGTTGACACTACTCTGGATTAGTCAATTTCTGGTTGACTATTAAATGGCATCTCAAAGTAAATACTTTGTAAATTTCGAAATGTAACAACTATTTTATGGTGTATATGTACCATTGGTATGTTGGTACCTTGACACTATTCGACAACATTATCTTTAGAGATTAGACTAGGAGGGTAAGACTGATTTACTACTTGAAAATATTCAGTACAGATTAGAGTAGCAACAGTATAAGCATTGATTTTTTATGTGATAAGAGTAGCAGCAGCAAACCGAATATAAGCATTGAATATTCAGTAGAGATTAGATTAGCCGCAACAAACTTTGCTTGCTAGATAGCCTTATTGATTTGGGCTTTTTTTGTGTGGCCTTAAGGGTTCAACCTACTCGTGGCCTCGCTGGATCTGGCGACGGGGTGGACGTACCATGGCGTTACCCAGCCAGCCGCCTCTCTCTCCGAGATCCAGTCCGGCGTGCAGGAAGTAGAGGCTCTCGGAGATCCAGTACAGGGTGCAGTTTATTTGGGTGAGTTCAAAAAGATCCTCTCGCTTCTTGAGGAGCTTCCGTACTTGCCAAAGCCCATGATTCACAAATTATTATTCCGCATGGTTCTGTCCAGATTGCATTGTCTTTATCTTGAACGTGGGGGGTTGTGTGAATATAATACAGAGTACCTTGTCGACTATACTTCTATCACTAATAATTTCTTCTGTACAGGAGCAACACAAACCATGAGCACGACCAACTTCCTCATCTCCGCTTGAAGGATCCCTCAGTGCCTGAAAGCGTTGCGGCAGCACAGTCCTATGATGTTGCCCCTCGGCTCCGATAGATTGCCCCAACAAGCTGCAAGGTGAGACTATCTGATTCCTCCCATGCTGATGTTCTTGCATTAGTGCTAAACTCACAGGCAGGATATCCTAGCAGCAAACACATGATAGTCTATTTACTGGGAGGTTCATATTTTAATTTATTATTATGCTATTGTTGTGTTTCTGTTCTTAGGTTGTTGGGTCCTTGATAGATTATTTTTGGTTATATAGCTTTATTGTACCTATGGTTCATAGTCTCTGTGATAACGGCTCTTTAATTTGATGAATGCAAACTTGGTTTCTGGTTCTGCCAGAGTGCCAGGGTGGTAGTGCTACTTGTTTTCTGGTATTTAATAAAACCAACTTTGTACTTATGTGGCTGCAATTTCAGTATGTAATTCTTAGCATGTGCTTGTACGGTGTTTTTGATGCTTTCTATTTTGTTCAGGCCTGCATTATTCCTCAGTCCTGCTTGCACCACCTTGATTTTCAGTAGCTGCAATTCCTAAAGTGTTAATTCAGTAGCTGCAATTCCTGTATTATTTTTTGTTTCTAACTTTCATTTTTTATTTTCAGATTCGGGGATGAGAGGCTACTTCCTAGCTACTACAGTAGTTTATATTCATCTATATGCCCCTTGATAATTTCTTGCCAATAAACACAACTTTAAAACTGTGCCTAGGCAAGCAATAGCTAGATCTACCATACAGCCTTGTTTCACAGTACCAGTAGTAGTAGTAGTTAATGCTTTGCTTGCTGCACAATGCTCAGGCTGACAGTTTAACTGATCAACCAGGATTTCCAATTCCATTTATTCTTCTTTTGTTGTTTGATGCTTGATTTACAAGTGGAAAACCAATCCTTTATAGATAGACAGAATGGTGCTTCATTTTAGGTGCATAATTATCATTTGCCTCATCAAATTTCCATGTTTGTTGTCAACCTCATATGCCACTAGGAATTTATTTATTGCATCATGTTTGTATCTTGTTGGAGTGGCCTGGAGTTTGCTAAGATAAGTGCTTCACCCAACTTGTTGTGCTGCTGTTGTGTCCTGCCTAGAGTATCTTGTTGTGCTCATTTTGTCCTGCCTGGAGTAGCTTATTGTGTTTTTGTCGTGTCCTCCTGGAGTATATTGTTGTGCTGCTGTTTTCCTACCCGGAGTAACTTGCTGTGCTGTTGTTGTCCAACGTGGAGTAGCTTGTTGTGTTGCTCTTGTGTCGTACCTGGACTATCTTGTTGTGCTTCCAGTTTGCTGATGTTGTCCTGCCTGGAGTAGCTTGTTCTGCTTCCAGTTTATCAAACGGATACTTCCAGTTTCCGAATTGGACACTTGTTGTTTCTGAATTAGACACTTGAAGTTTCTCAAATTATTGATGCTGCCGCTGAATTGGATTTGTAGGATCAGAGGAGTGGCGGATCTGTATTAGCACTGTCTGGGCTGGGGTTGGATTTGGATCAGAGGACCGGTGGATCTAGATCAGGGCTCCACGCTGAGAAGCAGCAACACCTGGGAGCATGGGCTGGAAGTCGGCGCCAGGGAGAATGGGATTTAGACCAAAGTGTGGCGAGCAGAAGTTGCTAGGTGTGGCTAGCTGCTGGATTGTAATAAATCAGAAAGTTGTGATGGGTGTGGCGAGTTGCTGGACTAATTTACTATTATTTTGTATGAAGTTCATGTGTTAACTCTGTCTTGTTTGAAATAACGATTGTGTATGTGATTTGAAAACATGTGAAATGAAAACATGATCAGTAGGCTCGCTTGTAAAATAATCTTGCAAATATAAACCTTTCTGACATGTGGGACCAGTTTATGGGATGAATGTGACAAGAGGACTTATCTGACTAGTGGGACCAGTATCAAAAGATAATGTTGAAAAAAGAAAAAAAGTTGTTGAATTCAAACAGAAAAAAGATGAAAGTGGACTGTGGGCTCTAAACGGCCACGACCCAAATTATAATGATCAAAAGAATTAGAAAAAAACTAGAATGGGTTGAAAATAGGCTAAGGCTTGAAAAGAAGCCCAATAAGAAAAGCCCAAATTTTAAAACCAGCCCATGTAATCCGCTCAAATGAATTGGGCTGATTTCAGCCACGACGTTTCGATTTCGTCGCAATTTTGCCACGCAGGACTGCCACGTAAGATTGGGTTAGCTTGCCAACGACAATTTAGGATCGTCGGTTACGACGATCCAGAAATCGTCGTGAAAGTTACGACGATTTCGACCAAAACGTCGTTCCTTTCAGTTTTTGACGCCTCGTTTTCGACGCTTGGTTTTTCATCGTAAGATCGTCGTGAATTAAAACCCGTGATGATGTAGCGACAAAAATATAGCGTCGTGTATTAGCATATTTCTTGTAGTGAAGTGTCTTAGGGGTGGCGCATTTGAAATGCGCCACTATTAAGCCCTTATTAGTGGCTTGTCCTTAGTGGCGCATTTGAAATGCGTCATTAAAGAAAAAAAAAGGACGCCACCCTAAGGCATTTTCCTAGTAGTGCCCTCGCAGTAGAGGGTGATGCTGCAACTCTACTCACTCTGTCCATGGGCTCAGGTTTCTTTCCCCCAAGCCATCCTCTAGCTTTTCCAAACATACTCATTTCTGAAATTTTTAGCAACTTACAAAAATGATAAATAAGAAAAATGAGTTGAAGCATGGTACTCTACTCACTCCCGCAAGGCATATACTTGCATCAAAACTTCAAAAATAAATTTCTAAACATACGTGCAAGCTCATATGAACAGTCACCAAGAACTCCAAAATTCTCACAAATAAGTTCACCATTCAAAATTCTATTTGCAGGAGTGTAGGAGTCACATACCAAGGAGAAAATGCCCAAAATCTCAGAACAAATGATTGTTTGTAGAATGAGATCGAAAATCGCAGCCAAGAACACCAAGAACTTTGGTTCCAGCAGCAAACTTGCGATTTTTGAGTGAAGGGAGAGAGAGGAAGAAGACTTACCCGGAAAGTTGTCCTGGTGGGCCCAGCCGGCCCCCTGGTGCGGCCAGGGGCCAGGTCGCGCCACCTTCCCTCCTGGACTAGGGGTGGACCCTCCTCGTCAGCTCCAGGTCCCTCCAAGTCACATTTTTGGAAATTTTCGGACAACTTCATTTTGAAAAATTTCCGAGGTAGCGAAAGCTGCAAAAACTTTTGGAAGGCTCGAAATAGTGGTTAAGCTTATGAAGTTTCAAAAACATAATACTTTGGTACAACAGGGAGAGTGTAAGCAAAGGAAAATGAAAACATAATAAGCTTCCCTTTTTACTTATATAAAACAAGTTTGTTAGTAAGGTTGATCAAGTCTTACTACCAAGCAAGTTGTATATAAATAAAAAAGTTTCACTTCTTGCAAAGCATTCATGGTACCTTTATTTTGAAGGACATTGTCCCCACCATAATGGTTTTGTATTTGTGGTGCACATGTAAAGGACAGTCCCATTCCCCAACCTTCACGGTCTCAATATTCCCAATAGAATTAAGGTTGTGCCTTTATCAATCTTCTTCGGAAAATATACCGTGTGTTCCTTGTTATCAATATTGAAAGTAAAATTTCCTGTATTGCAAACAATAATAGCACCTGCGTTGTTAAGAAAAGGTCTTCCAAGAATAATAGACATGCCCCATCCTCTGGCATGTCAAGCAGAACAAAATCAGTAAGGATCAAGCAATTAGCAAGTTCAACAGGAACATCCTCAGAAATACCAATCGGAACGGCTGTTGACTTGTCAACCATTTGAAGAGAAATATCTGTAGGGATTAGTTCATCTAAACAAAGCCTCTTGCAAAGACAAAAATTCATATCACTCACTCCTCCACCAAGATCACATAAATAAGTTCTAACATAATTATCTTTTATGGAGCAAGGAATGGTGGGAATACCTGGGTCACCAAGCTTCTTAGGAATCTTGCCAGTGATAGAGTAGTTAGCAAGCATAGTAGATATTTCCTCATTAGGAACTTTTCTTTTATTAGTAACAATATCTTTCATATACCTTGAGTACGGAGGCAACTTAATAGCATAATTCAAAGGAATTTGAAGAAAAAGAGGTTTCATCCATTCAAATGTTTTATTATAGTGCTCTTCTTCTTTAGTGTTGAGAGACTTACCTGGGAAGGGCATTGGATTTTGTACCCATGGTTCTTTCTCCGTCCCATGCTTTCTTGCAATGAAATCTTATCTAGTATACCTCTTGCGCTTGTCAGGTGCTTCTTCTGTTTGTACTTCAGGAGGATCATTTTTTTCATTATCTTTATCAGGTTCAGCACCATCTTCAGTCTCAGCATCAGAAGTAGATATACTATTAGGATCAATAATAGGTTCTTCATCAATTATGGAGTCATTTGAATTGTTAGCTTCATTTTGTTTCTTCTTCTTTTTCTTCTTCTTCAGAGAGCTGACAACGTCTTGTTCCTGCATTTGAGAATCTTGCTCAACTATCTTTGGATGCCCCTCTGGATAGAGAGGGTCCTGAGTGTGTGTCCCACCTCGGGTCTTAATACCGTAGGCCTGTATGACATCTTATTTGGCATTGTTAGCAAGCAAATCTTTTTGCACATTAGAAATTTGTTCGAGCTGAGTTTGAACCATATAAAAATGCTTAACAAGACCTTTAACATCATTAAAAGTTCTACTTAAAACATCAAGCAAACTTTTGATAGCAAGGGAGTTATCATGCAACTGACTTTGAATCATCTCATTAAAGTGACTTTGCTTAACAATAAAATTATCAAGCTCATCTAAACAATGATTAGGAGGCTTACCATGAGGGATATTGATACGTCTCAAACGTATCTACTTTTCCAAACAATTTTGCTATTGTTTTGGCCCAATCTTCCATGATTTGAACTAAAATAAACCGGACTGGCGTTGTTTTCGGCAGAGCTGCCTGTATGGTTTTCTTATGTGCAGGAATATGGATTTTTAGGTGTCTCGGAAAATTCCAGGAAAAATCACATAAAATCCACGCACCCGAAGGGACACTGTGCCAGAAGTGGGGCCAAAGGGCAGCCAAGGGGGCCCCAGCCGCCCTGCTGGCGCGACCCCACCCCTGGCCGCGTCGGGAGGCCGTCTGGGTGGGTCCTCCCCCCTCTGGTGCTGTACCAAGCCCCCTATTTATTCCCGTCGTGAGGAAACCCCAGAACAGAAGTCATTTTCCCAGTTTCCGTCGCGGATTCGCCGCCACCCTCTGCTCTTCTTCGAGAGGGCTAATCTGGAGGCTGTTTTGGCCTCCGGTGAGGGGAGATCATCATCGTCGTCATCACCATCACCAATCCATCATCCCTTCATGAATTCTCCTTTCATGTGTGAGTAATTACATGTTTTAGGCAAAGGGGATGGTAGGGATTGGATGATTTAGAACATGTAATAGTTCGTCAGTTTGATGGGGGCATGTTGCCTATCATCTACTTTGGTATTTATCATCTTTGCTAAAACTTGTTTCTCTTAATGATTGTCACTTTGGGCCCGGTTGCCATGTTTTCAGATCTGAACCACTTGTGTTTTCATGAGTTTATTTGCGTTCTTGATCCTATCTTTGAGTTGTATGCACCTATTATGGTCCAGAACCGGCGATCCCAAAGGTGATAACTTGGGACACCAAAGGGGATGGACTATAATTTGAGGATTTCATGTATCCATTGAGTGTTAATGCTTTGTTCCGGTGCTGTTTGACAGGAGCACCTTAATCTCCATAAGTTCTTTTGGCCCCATTCGTAGCAGGATGGTAGGACAAAATATGTTGTGCAAGTTCTTATTGCAAGCACGCACAACTACCTACGGGATACATGCCAAATGTTTGATATTCTCCTAGATGATCCTTTATTTTCTGTGTTCCTTGCCCCGTGTTAAAATCTATTACATGTTCACTCTCATCCAAGCAGTGCTCAACCATCCATATCCCTTGCCTACAGTGTTTCAATCCTGCTAGTTACTAGCTGTTTACTTTTGTTGTTTTACTTTCGCTGCTGCCACCATCACTATCATATCACCGTTGTTATTAATATTTTGTTGCAAGCAAGTATATTTCATGTGCGGTTGAATTGACAACTCAACTGTTAGATCTTATAAATATTCTTTGGCTCCCCTTGTGTCGAATAAATAAATTGTGTTATCTTACCCACGAAGACTATCTCGATCCCCTACAGTTGAGGGTCATCAATTACTGTTTTCTGGCGCCGTTGCCAGGGAGCATAGCATTATTTACAAGTCCACTTAAAGTATTCTTCCTGCTGCACTTTATCCACCATGGGTAAGAAAGGAGACCCCAAGGTTCCGATCTTACCATCCGCTACAAGAAAAGGTATTGTTCTGACTACTAGTGCTACACTTGATTCACGTTCGTTTATAAGTAAGTTTGGTTCACCACCACCACCACATGCTACTTCCACTGAGTCTTTTGCTATGGCCGATACTTTTTATGATGCTTATACTAATTTTGAGGAAATAGGTTTACTTGGTCGCTATCTTGAATCTCAAATGGCTAAGGTTGCAGCACAGTCCGAGACTGAAACTCCTGCTACCTATTTTCCCGCTTGCAAAGCCTTTGGTTACCCAGACTTGGACAAACTCAAGGATAGACTCCTTGAGGATGATTATATTATTCTTGATGATGATTTATGCAGGGAACTTACAGAGTGTGCTAACTCTGACCCTGGTGCTGTTAAGAAGTTGCTTGAAAAACACTCCATGAAAAACAAGATTACTCCTGATCCTGAATTTGCTATATCTTCTATATGCATCACTGATCCTGATTATGATTTATCTGTTGATCTTTCACTTATATATTCATTTGAAGATGACCCCTTTTATGGAAGATAAAATGATGATGCTATTGCACACCTGACCAAACTCACTGAGTTAGGTGGCTTGTTTACTACCGATGAGAGGATACAAAACTTTTATGTGACAAAGCTTCTTCCTTTTTCTTTGAAGGAAGACGCTAAAGCATGGTATGATGCACTACCCTATGGTTCCATTTAGAGTCCTTAGGACTTAGCTCAATCTTTCGTTGATAAGTATTTTCCTTCTCATATACAACATGTTGCTTTACAAAGAATTTATAACTTTAAACAGTTGCAGGATGAGCATCTCCGTAAAGATTGGGGGAGGTATTGCGGTTTAATAAAGGCTAGACCAGGACATGAAGTCCCTAAGAATTAATTACTTGATATAATTTATGCTGGTCTAACCGATGACTTGTGTTGGCTGTGTTTTCAGGGAAAGAACACCGGACGATACTGAAGAACTAATGGGCAAGACTGCCAAGAACCACGAAGATTGGTCCATCCCTGAACCACCTCCACCACCAAAGAAGAGGGGCATGCTAGTCCTAAGCCCCAAAGATATGCAAGAAGCAAAGAAGTCTATAAAAGAAAAAGGAATTAAAGCTGAAGACGTGAAGAATCTACCTCCTATTGAGAAGTTGTGTGAGCTTACTACTCATCCTCCCTTGGTAGAGGTACACTCTCTTTTAAATTTCAATGCAAGTGACATCCCTAAAGGTAAACCTCCTGATCAATGTTTAGATGAGCTTGATAATTTTATTATGGAGAAAAATCACTTTAATATGAGGATTCAAAGTCAGTTGCATGATAATACTCTTGCTATCAAAAGTTTGCTTGATGTTCTAGGCAGAACAACTTAATGATGTTAAATGTCTTGTTAAGCATTTTCATATGGTTCAAACTCAACTTGAACAAAATATTGATGTGCAAAAATATTTGCTTGCTAACAATGTCAAACAAGACTATTTACATGCTTATGGTATAAAGACTCGGGGGGGGGGGGAACACACCTGCAAGATCCTATCTATCCAGAGGGGCATCCAAAGAGGATCGAGCAAGATTCTCAAATGCAGTAAGAAGAATTTTTTAGCACTTCGAAGAAGAAGAAGAAGAAGAAGAAACACAAGGAAGATGACAATTCAAATGAGCCAATAGTAGAAGAAGAGCATGTTGCGATCCAGATAGTATATCTACCTCTGATGCTGAGACTGAAGACGGTGCTGAGCCCGAAAAAGATAAGGAGAAGAATGATCCTCCCGAGGTGCGAGAAGAAGAAGCACCCGATAAACGCCAGAAATATAGCAGAGAAGACTTCATCGCAAGAAGACACGGGAAGTAGAGAGAACCATGGGTACAGAAACCCATGCCCTTTCCAGGTAAGTCTCTCAAAACCAAAGAAGAAGAGCACTATAATATTTTTTTGAAGGGATTAAACCTCTTTTTCTTCAAATCCCGTTGACTGATGCTATTAAATTACCTCCTTATTCAAAATATATGAAAGATATTGTTACTAATAAAAGAAAAGTCCCTAATGAGGCAATATCTACTATGCTTGCTAACTACTCTTTCAGTGGCAAGATCCCTAAGAAGCTTGGTGATCCAGGTATATCCACCATTCCTTACTCCATAAAGAATAATTATGTCAAAACTGCTTTATGTGATCTTGGTGGAGGAGTGAGTGTTATGCCCTTTCTCTTTACAAGAGAATTTGTTTAGATAAACTAATTGATACGTCCCAAACATATCTATAATTTCTTCTTGCCCCATGCATGTTTTGTGTGACTTTGCCATGTTTTGCTTGAACTTTCATACACTTTTTATCATATTTGGACTAACCTATTAACTCAGTGCATCCAGTTGTTAGTTCCTGTTTTTCTGCTATTTTTGTATTTCAGGTTTTCCGGCTATTAAAAGTGCCAAATAAATCCTAGAAAAATTATATAAAAAATTAGCGACTCGGAAGCTTCCCGAATCACCAAGGAAGGAAGGGGTGGACCCACCAGGGCCCCAGGAGGGTCCCTGGCACGGCCCCACCCTAGGCCACGTCAGGGGGCCTCCTGGCAGCCCTGTGGACCCTCGGTGCCCCCTTTGGCCTATATTTACCCGCCCGTGACGGAAACCCCTAATATTGATCTGTTATTCCCGTTCTCCTCTGTGTTCCGCCGCCACCGCCGTTTCAAGATCGGGGATGCCAGGAGAAGCTGCCCCGGCACCCTGCCGGAAGGAGGAATCCCCTCCGGGAGACCATCCATCGCCATGGACGCCTCCCAGATGTGCAGTGAGTAGTCCCCCTTGGGCCATGGGTCCGTGCACAGTAGCTATGTGATGTAATCCTCCCCTCTTTGTTCTTCCACTTTCGAGACCTCGTGAGCTGCCTCACATTATCGAGGCACCGTAGTAGTTTTCTGTGTTGCTATGCTGAGTTTGCTGGGATCTGATGGATTATGAGATTATGTTCAGATTGTGATGAGTAATATATTTGGTTCTTCTCTTTTATATTTGTGTTCTGTAGTGAATTCTTGCATGTTCTCCGTTGCCGTATTTTACTTTGGCCAAGTGATTTGTTGCAACATCTATCTTTAAGTTTGGCTAGCATTCTAATGTTCTCATTAATTTGCACTTGAATAACATTCAAAGGTTTGACCTTCTCTTCTAGGGGAGAAGTCCTAATTTTAAGCATCTCATCATCATGAGCAATATTATCAACCTTTAAAGAGAGACTATCTAATTTATCTAATTTTTCGTCTACATTGTTATTAAAAGATTTTTGGGAGGTAATGAAGTCCTTAAGCATTCTGTCTAATTCAGAAGTGGAGTTTTTTTGTACTAGTATAGGTGTTGTTGTACCCATAAGAGTTGTTGGATGGGAACGATCTAGGATTGTTGTTACCAAAATTACTCCTATAATTATTGTTATTAAAGTTGTTCCTAAAAATAAAATTAGCATCTAATTGCTCTTTCTCTTGAGGAACCCTTAAATTTAAAGGAACATCACGAGGATCAACATGCACTTGATTAGTAAGTAGAGACATAATTAAATCAACCTTTTCATTTAAAGAAGAGATCTCCTCAATAGAGTTTACCTTTCTACCTGTTGGAGATCGTTCGGTGTGCCATTGCGAGTAGTTTCTCATCATATCATTTAATAGCTTCGTAGCAACACAAGTCTGGTTGACATAAAGGTTCATCCTACGGTCGAGTCTAACAGATTCCGTGAGGCAAAGTTCCATCTTGCATAAAAAGTCTGGATAACCATCCAAGTAGTCGATCCATGACTAGGGCAATTCTTAACAAGAGATTTCATACGTTCCCAAGCTTGAGCAACATATTCATTATCATGTTGTCTAAAGTTCATAATGTTACTCCTTAACTGAATAATCTTAGAAGGTGGGTAGTATTTCCCAATAAAAGCAGCCTTACATTTATCCCAAGAATCTATGTTATTCCTAGGTAAGGATTGCAACAATTCTTTAGCTCGTCCTCTCAAGGAGAAAGGAAAAAAAGCTTGAGCTTAACAATATCACCATCTACTTCCTTATACTTTTCATATCACAAAGTTCAAAAAATTTATTCAAATGCAAAGCAACATCATCTCAAGCTCCGGAGAATTGTTCTTTCATCAAAAGGTTAAGAAAAGCAGGTTTAATTTCATAATAAAGCGCCGAAGTGGAGGGTGGAGCAATAGGGGTGCAAATAAAGTCATTATTGTTGTGACTTGTGAAGTCACAAAGCTTAGTGTTTTCAGTGGAACCCATAGTAACAACAGCAAGCAAGAACAAAGTAACTATTTTTTTGTTATTTTTGGTAGAAGACACACAAGCAAAGATAAAAACTAGAAAGTAAACTATAAAGACTAAAAATCAAAGGTAAAGGGTAATGTGCAACTCCCCTACTTTGAAGCTTGGAATCCCAGGCAATGGCGACAGGAATTTAGCTTGATGGGTGCAGATAACACCTCCTCGTTGGTTACCCCAAGTGGAAGGTTAATGTCTCCCGTATGATTTCGGAGATGACAACAAGATGGCAATGCAAACAATGGCGCCGTTACAAACCAAATGTTGTTTACTTGACCTGGACCTACACACAAGACACACATAACTTTTCTCCCAACGAGTTCAAAGAGGTTGTCAATCTCACGAGCCTTGCAGTTTACATAGGATCAAACACAAAGGGGAAATAATAATAGTGCGACTGAAAGTAAAAGTAAACTGTAAATGCGAAGGTGTAAACTATCATGTGGATATGGACCAGGGTACCATAACGTTCAATGGTAGTGTCTCTATCCCAAAAGAGAGTAAACAACTATGCTGGGTAAACAAATTACAGCTAGCCAATTGACAAAATTATAAATGCACCACAATGCTAATTATTCTACTAGAAAGTAAGAGGCTCAATCGTATGGGAATTACACCAAGACAATTAGATTGTTTATTCATCAACTTCTACTCACTAATCATCCACCTTGAGATATCTTTCCAGAACATCTCGCTGGTATTAAGTTTCGAACCCCAACCATATTGTAATCTCAAAGCAACAGACGACTGCCTTAACACTCTATGCGTAATGTAAGCAATCCTTATGACACACAGTCATAAGCACCGTTGTTTTACTTCTAATGGCAACAACACATTCCCTAGTCTCATGTTTCTCTCACTCAATCTTGACATCTACCATAACGCTCCATCTTGGAGTTGCAATCTACTACTTGGCCAAAGTAACAAACGGCAACGGAGAACATGCAAGACTACTCAGGAACAAAAATATTAAAGGGAAAACCAAATATACTACTCATCACAAACTGAACATAATTTCATAATCTATTAGATCCCAGCAAACACAACATAACAAATCAGGAATTCATGATAGGCAGCTCACAAGGGATAAACATTGAAGCAGAAGATTGGAGAGAAGACATCTACTAGCTACTGATCATGGACCATTGGTCTAATGGGGACTACTCACAGAGCATCCTGGAGGTGATCATGGTGATGGAGGAGCCTCCGAAGGTCAATCCTCTCTCCGGCAGGGTGCCGGGACAAGAACTTCACGCGGTCCCGATATTGGAATCATAGTGGTGGAACAATAGGTAATTTCGCGGAGGAGGGACCTCCATGAGGTTTTTCGAGATGGGATATAAATATAGGCCAAAGGGCGGTGTCGGAGGTGGCCTCCTGGACCAGGCGGCCAAAGGGCGCCCCCCCTAGGGCGCGCCGTGGGGCCACCTAGAAAGGAGGTCGAACCCCTCCGGCTCTCCATCGGGCTTCTGGAGTCTTCCGTGATAAAATATTTTTAGGAGTTTTTCGAGCACTTTGATTTTTCACCTTTTTTCTGCAATGCACGGACAAAAATAGAGTTCTGTTGGAGAATTATTGTTATGATCAGATTGTTCATCATCTATTTATCACCTCTGATCATGATATCTTTTCTGTGTTTTGAGTAGTTACTTTAGTTCTTGAGGACACTACTAGGAAAAAACGCTACTAGTAGCGCCCCATAAATGGCTACTAGTAGCGTGCGGTGACGCGCTACTAATACCACGCTACAACTAACTTTTAGTAGTAGCAGGTGTTTGCTAGCGCTACTACTAGTTCTGATAGCAGTAGCGCCCCTCTTGTCCACACGCTACTGGTAAATAATCTCGTCGGTGTCCGTGCTCCAACAGTCGCGTCGGTGGCCGCGGGGTAGGGTGGGGACGACGGCGACTCTGTAGGGCGGCAAGGTTACGCGCGATGGGGCGGTGAGGAGGAGGTCACCCGGAGGAGGAGGACCGTGAGGAGGAGGTCGTCGAAGGAGGTCGCAACAATAGGAGCACCATGAGGAGGAGGAGGTCGAGGAGGAGCACCATGAGAAGGAGGTCGCCGGAGAGGAGATGGGGTGGAGGAGGTCGCCGGAGGAAGAGAACCGTGAGGGGGAGGAGGAGGTCGCCAGAGGAGGAGCACCGTGAGGAGGAGGACGAGGTCGCCGGAGAGGAGGAGATGGAGTGAAGGAGATGAAGTGTGAGGAGAGGAGGAGAAAATGCGTGGTGGGGGTTTTGTTGCCCCTGCCATGTCACTGATCCGCGAGAGGAGGGCTAGACCAATAGGAAACTGCCACTTCAGACCTAGCAGCAGCGCCCCTCTTGTACAGGCGCTACTGTTAAGTAGCCGTAGCGCCTCTCTTGTACAGGCGCTACTGTTAAACCTCCACCTACTTTTTTCGAATATTTTGGCCTCCAAATCTTAAAAGCATCATAACTTTTTTCTCTTAGGTTTTTGAGGATTCTAAAAATGTTCAACGGGGTTCCCCGGTTGAATTTTGATATAACTTTTCAAGTAGATGATTTTTCATGTAATTTTTTTTATCCGAGTTCGTATGCAAAAGAGATTTTGCAAAAAAAGTCAAAATTCATATTTTTTTCAATTCCCCAAACAACTAGACCACATATGACATGGGATTCTCATTTTCTTTTATTTTTTGATATTTCCATCATTTTCTTTTATTTTTTCTAAAACTGAAAAGGCGGTCCACAAGGGGTGTATTTTTGTGTGTGGCCAGTGAAGACCACTTACTAGTATTGCCCCTCTTGAACAAGTGCTACTAGTATGGCATCTCCCAGAGGGCACCGTGAAGACCACTTAGTACCAGCGTGGGTTTATACCGCACACTACTACTATTAGCTTAGCAGTAGCGCCCCTTTTTTGAGGGCGCTACTGTTAAGTAGCAGTAGCGCGTGATACGTCCAAAACGTATCTATAATTTCTGCTTGCTTCATGCCTCTTTTGTGTGATATTGCTATGATATTGATGAACTTCCATACACTTTTGATCATATTTGGACTAACCTATTAACTCAGTGCACCCCAGTGCCAGTTCCTGTTTTGTGCTGTTTTTCTATTTATGGTTTCCCCCATATTAACAGTGCTCCAAAAATTCGGGAAAAATACAATAAAAAATCAGCGCAGAAAAAGCTTCGGGAAACACCAAGGGGGGAGCCAGAGGGGACCCACCAGGGCCCCAGGCGCCCTCCCGACGCGCCCTTGGGTGGGGCCGCGCTAGGGGGCCGCCTGGACCCCTGGTGGCCCCCCTGGCTGCCCCCCCTTCGCTTATATATCCCTCGTGACGTGAAACCCCCGTGAGGGGAACCCTTTTTCCCGCGATCTCTCCTCTGTTCCGCCGCCACCGCGCTTCCAAGACCGGGAGCACCACTAGACCTCTTCCCGGCACCCTGCCGGAGGGAGGAACCACCTCCGGGAGCTTCTCCGCCACCGTGGATGCATCCCGGATGAACCGTGAGTAGTCCACCTTGGAACATGGGTCTATGATCAGTAGCTATGTGATGTTCTCCTCCCCTCTTTTTTCTTCATGGATTAGACCTCGTGAGCTGCCCTACATGATCGAGGCACATATGTAATCTTTCTGTTGTTGCTATGCTGAGTTTGCTGGGATCCGATGGATTATGAGACTATGTGCAGATTTTGTTTGAGTAATATATTTGATTATCCTCTTTTATATTTATGTTCTAGAGTAATTCTTGCATGTTCTCCGTTGCTGTTTATTGCTTTGGCCAAGTAGTAGGTAGTGACTCCAAGAGGGAGCGTTATGCATGATTGTGGGTTCATGCCCCCTGATGACTAGCTTGAGTTACAGAAACATGAGTCTAGGGGATGTGCTGTTGCCACAAGGGGGAAAACAACGGTGCTTGTACTTGCGGGTGCAAGGATTGTTTACTTTACGCAAAGTTCTTTAATGCAATTGTCTGTTGCTTTGAGTTTACACTTTGGGTGGGATTTGCAACTTAATACCAGCGAGATTTTCTGCATAGATATCTCAAGGTGGATGATTAGTAGGTAGATGCAGATGGATTTCGGTCTACTTGTCTTGGCGTACTGCCCGTGCTTTTGAGCCTCTTCCTTTCTTTTTAGCATAATTAGCATTGGTTTGCGCACATAATCCTGTCAATTGCCCAGCTGTAATTTGTTTACCTCGCATGGCTATTTTATCGTCTTTTTGGAGAGAGACATCACTAGTGAACATCATAGGACCTCGGTCCATATTTTCAATACTGTTTACACCCATTATCAATTTACTGCTTTATTTACTTTTCCGTTACTATCACTATCATTATTATCCCGTGCGTTTTATCCTTTGTAAACAACAAGGCCGGAGGAATTGACAACTCCTCTATACTCGTTGGGAAGCAAAGTTATTTGCTGTGTGTGAAGGTCCAGGTGAAGTAAGCAACCTTAGGTTGTGAACGGCGCCATTATTCACTTCACCACCTTCTTGTCGATCTTGGAGTCCTACTGGTTCGATACTCAACCTTAGAATCTTCGCTAAGGGAAATTGTCGCTATCTACATCTCAACCTTCCACTTTGGGTAACCAACAAGGGGGCGTTAAATCGTACCATCAAAAGCAATTTCTGGCGCCGTTGCCGGGGACTCCACTCTTCAAGATAGGGGAGTTGCACACTATCTTTTATCTTTGCTTTTTAGTCTTGTTAGTTTACCTTTCCGTTTTTATCTTTGTGTCTTATATGAAAAACCAAAAAAATAGTTGCTATCTTTTGCCTTTGTCTTTGTCTGCCTACTGATGCTATCTCTACCATGGGTGCTGAACCACCCAAATATGGTAGGATGGACATGCTTCACTTGGTTCATCTTCGATCAATTTGTGCTCGCGCTAAAAACCCAACCGACTTGGTTGAGGTAAAATCATTGGATTAGCATGCTCATTATACACTACGCCCCCTATCTCAGAAAGGGGAACACTTATGGGATCAAATACATGTTTCTTATTGCCATGCTAAACTTTTGTGCTACAATTATGATTTTAGTTGATGTTCTAATATAGATCATAAACACCTACCTTTCCAATGTGAGTTCAATGAAAATGAGATCTTATCTTCTTATGCTAAAAGTGTTTATGATTACTTTGATGTTGAAAATATTGAAGAGTTTCTTGCTTTTAAAGGTGCTTATGAGATTGCTTCTTTGATTGAAAGGTATCATGATACTATTCACCAGTCCGAAAACTTTGCAGTTCTTGCTTATTGCTTCGAGAATTATACTTCCAATTCTTATATTGAGGATTTTAAAAAATAAAATGTTTGCTACCCAAGAAGAGGCCAATGATTGCTTTGAGGAGGAATCCCATGATTCCGAGGACTCACTTGAAATATCCCTTTCTGAAAATTTTGATACTTGCTTTGTTGATGGCCAAGATGCCACTATGGATGATGCTAACAAAAATGAACTCTCTATAGTTCCTTATGTTAATCATGAAATTTTTGCTATTGCACCCACACTTGATTGTCCTATTATCCTTTTTAAATCTCCAACTCCGGAGAATTTTCCTCTTATCAAAGCTCAATATGATGGGTTGCATTTATCTTATGATCCTAAAAACCGTGTTGAAAATAATGCACGTGTGCTAGGTCATGAACAATATGATTTATGTGATAGTTATATCCTTTATGCTGTTCATGATGCTACTGAAAATTATTTTGAGATAGGAAAGTTTGGTTGTAGAAACTTTCATGTTACAAAAACACCTCTCTTTATGATGAAAGTTTTTAAGTTGTTCTTCTTGCACCTTCCTATGCTTGTTACTTTGTGCTTTCATGATTTATTTCTTTACAAGGTTCCCATGCATAGGAAGTGGGTTAGGCTTAAATGTGTTTCATGTTTGCTTCTTGATGCTCTCTTTTTCTTCAAATCCTTATTCTTACGTGAGCATCTTTTATAATCTTCATGCCTAGCTAATGGCTTTAAAGAAGCGCTTTCGGAAGGCAGCCCGCAACGAATTTAGGATTTCATTTTTTTTTTCTTCTGTTTTTAGTGGTCTTGATGATTGTTACTACTGTAGCAACATCATTGTATCTTTACTTTTCAAGCTTCGTGCCATTTATAGCCTCATATGACAAGGGAAGTGAAAGTTGTGACATGCTGTCGAGAAAACAGATTCTGTCCTCGTGACTAGAAAAATCACAGAAAAATCTCAGTTCATATTTTTGAGCTGAATTTTTACACAGCGTGCCCTATACAATTACGGAACTTTCGTATGTTCTGAGTTTTTTTATTTGAGTTGCAGAAGTATCCCTAAAAAATTCTTTACTACCTTCTGGTCTGTTTTTCACAGATTTTGTCCTGTTTTGTATCTTCTTCATTTTTCAAACCTTAAACTTGCTTTTTCTTTGCAAAAACTTTTTGGAAATCTTCAGAAACAGTATCTCTTCAATAATATCCTTGTTTCCATTAGATAAAAAATTATTTTACTATGGGTACTAACCTTGCTAATCAGATTATGATGAGTTATGTATGAAGGGAGTTTTCAAGTGTGCGAGGGAAGATGATGAAAGAAGATTCAGGAGTGTCAAGCAATCAATCTTGGGGATGCCCCCATGCATCCCCAAGAAATAATCAAGGAGACTCAAGCGTCTAAGCTTGCGGATTCCCCCGTGCATCCCCTTCTTCATCAACAATTATCAGTTCGTCTCTCGTCTCACTATATTTTTTATCACTTCATGCGTTATGTGCTATGCTTGGAGTGTCTCGCTCTTAGGTTTTGTTTTTAGTTTTCTTTAGCTTTGCTTGCTTTTCATAACAAGTTAGAACCCAGCTTTCTTTTTGTGGGAGAGAAACACGCTCCACTTTCAAAATCTAGAACACATCATAGGATTTTTCATGCCTATTTCTTTGCTGTGATTGTTCCTTATCTTTTTCATAACTACTGTCATGTTTAGCTCTTAGTTTTCTTGCCTATATTTTTAAGAGCTTTTGTTTAGTTTGTTGCTGGAACTCTCTTGAGTTTTCATGTTTTTCTTGTTTAGAGAGTTTTCCTGTTGCACTGAGTTTTTTGTCTTGACTTGAAGTAGGTAATTGAGGTTGCTATTCTTTTGTAGTAGTAACTTGCAATAGTTTTGAGGTATTGTTTTGAGTAATGTTTGGACTTTTGGTGTCAAGAGCTTTAGCCTATTAGTGATAGATGTCGTATTTTGGGCAATCCGTGTTTATTTTCAAAACTTACAAAATTAGTTGAGAACTTTAGCTACTAGATGGATCACTACTCTTCTGAGGGGTCGAATATTAGAGTACACTCACGTACCATGAGTCGAGGATGCGCAAGGATAACCAAACCCCCATACAATCCTCCTCGGGGTACTCGTCTCTTTGTGAAACCTCCTTATTAGATTGAGAGTTACCGATAATAAGTGCATGACTTCTTCGGACTAATGTGAGTATTCGAAAGTTGACACTTCCACCTTCCCATATTTTTCTAGCCTCTCATGTGTCGTGCATTGCTTTCTTCTCACTCCGAGAGTTGGCGTCCACCTTCGCCGGTACATTCAAACCCTTGGCATGATACACTCTGTCATCATAAACCTCCTTATAACGTTCCTCAAAACATCCACCATACCTACCTATCAAGGCATTTCCATAGCCTTTCCGAGATATATTGCCATGCAACATCCATCTTCTCATGTCTTGATCTTCATGTCATACATGCTACTTGCTTGATCGATGATCCGTGTGCTAGTTGGGCCTTGCCCTAATCATTGCTACATGACGCGCTAGTATCATTGCATATCCTGCTACACTGGCAGAGGCATACATTTGCATACATCATGATAGTTACATATTCTTTATCACTTGAGTACTTTTGTAAAGTGTGAAAGATCTTCTATACTTTTTGTAATATATAGAGTGTTGCCCCTAAAGTGAGGAAAAGATCCCAAAGTGGACAAATTAAAATATCCCAAAGAGGACAAATGAGAGAAATTGAAAGAGCCAATGAGGCCACCAAAAAATACAAAAAAAAGAAAAAAGAGAAAAAGAAAATAAAAAGAGAGAAGGGGGCACACTATTATTCCTTTTGAAAGATCCACACTCGTACTCCATCTTATATCTTGTACTCCATAGAGATTATCATTCATGCATATAGCTATGTGGGGACCTTCACATTATAGAACTTCGCTTGTATATTCCAATGATGAGCCTCCTCAAATGAGCTCTAGGTCTTCTTGAGCAAGCAAGTTGGATGCACCCCCACTAGTTCCATTGGAGAGCTTACCTTAGCTCATATGTGCATCTGTTGCATGGCAATCCCTACTCCTCACATCATATCTATCATTTGGCTTTCTCTCACCTATGATTGTCCTCATTGATGTGAGCCTTTCACACCTTTTTGTCTTCCTCTTCCACCATATTCTCTCTTTGCCATCCTAAGTGTCAACTTTCTTGCTTACGCTCATCCATTGCATGAGTGCTCAAAATGTCGAAAAGGAGTGGATCATTTTGACTTGTACCTGGCTAGTGGTCTGGGGATGAGTCAAGATAAGATTCCAAAGAAGACCAAGTGTGAAACTTTAGTAGATTGAGTTCTCAACACAATAATACTTTTTCTCGTATATCCCTATCCCCTTTCTTGCACGCAAACACCATTTGGAGACATTCGAGTCACGGACAGCGAGAGCTCTTGCACCTTTATGTTCTTATGTTGCTTGTTTCAATGCTAAATATAGAACCTTGCATGTTATGACTTGAATGGAATTACATGCCTTGATTGCTTTACTTAAAAGTTCTTATATGGTTGTTAGCATGTCACCATAGAAATTATGCTTTTATCATTTACCTACTCGAGGACGAGCAGGAATTAAGCTTGGAGATGTTGATACGTCCAAAACGTATCTATAATTTCTGCTTGCTCCATGCCTCTTTTGTGTGATATTGCTATGATATTGATGAACTTCCATACACTTTTGATCATATTTGAACTAACCTATTAACTCAGTGCACCCTAGTGCCAGTTCCTTTTTTCTGTTGTTTTTCTATTTCAGGTTTCCCCCATATTAAAAGTGCTCCAAAAATTCGGGAAAAAATACAATAAAAATCAACGCAGAAGAAGCTTCGGGAATCACCGAGGGGGGCTAGAGGGGACCCACCAGGTCCCTAGGCGCCGTCCCGGCGCGCCCTAGGGTGGGGCCGCGCTAGGGGGCCGCCTGGACCCCTGGTGGCCCCCCTGGATGCCCCCCTTCGCCTATATATCCCTCATGACGTGAAACCCCTGTGAGGGTAACCCTTTTTCACGATATCTCCTCTGTTCCGTCGCCGCCGCGCTTCCAAGATCGGGAGCACCAGAAGACCTCTTCCCGGCACCCTGCCGGAGGGAGGAACCACCTCCGGGAGCTTCTACACCACCATGGATGCTTCCCGGATGAACCGTGAGTAGTCCACCTTGGACCATGGGTCTATGATCAGTAGCTATGTGATGTTCTCATCCCCTCTTTTTTCTTCATGGATTAGACCTCGTGAACTACCCTACATGATCGAGGCACATATGTAATCTTTCTGCTGTTGCTATGCTGAGTTTTCTGGGATCCAATGGATTATGAGACTATGTTCAGATTGTGTTTGAGTAATATATTTGATTCTCCTCTTTTATATTTATGTTCTAGAGTAATTCTTGCATGTTCTCCGTTGCTGTTTATTGCTTTGGCCAAGTAGTAGGTAGTGACTCCAAGAGGGAGCGTTATGCATGATTGTGGGTTCATGCCCCCTGATGACTAGCTTAAGTGACAGAAACATGAGTCTAGGGGATGTGCTGTTGCCACAAGGGGGAAAACAACGGTGCTTGTACTTGCGGGTGCAAGGATTGTTTACTTTACGCAAAGTTCTTTAATGCAGTTGTCTGTTGCTTTGAGTTTACACTTTGGGTGGGATTCGCAACTTAATACCAGCGAGATGTTCTGGATAGATATCTGAAGGTGGATGATTAGTAGGTAGATGCAGATGGATTTCGGTCTACTTGTCTTGGCGTACCGCCCATGCTTTTGAGCATCTTCCTTTCTTTATAGCATAGTTAGCATTGGTTTGCGCACATAATCCTGTCAATTGCCCAGCTGTAATTTGTTTACCTCGCATGGCTATTTTATCGTCTTTTGGGAGAGAGACATCACTAGTGAACATCATAGGACCCCGATCCATATTTTCAATATTGATTACACCCACTATCAATTTACTGCTTTATTTACTTTTCCATTGCTATCACTATCATTATTATCCCGTGCGTTTTATCCTTTGTAAACAACAAGGACGGAGGAATCGACAACTCCTCTGTACTCGTTGGGAAGAAAATTTATTTGTTGTGTGTGCAGGTCCAGGTGAAGTAAGAAACCTTAGGTTGTGAACGGCGCCATTGTTCACTTCACCACCTTCTTCTCGATCTTGGAGTCCTAGTGGTTCGATACTCAACCTTAGCATCTTCGCTAAGGGAAATTGCCGCTATCTACATCTCAACCTTCCACTTTGGGTAACCAACGAGGGGGCGTTAAATCGTACCATCAGCGCCCCTTTTATACGGGCGCTACTCCTAAAGGCCTAGCAGTAGCGCCCCCTTTTTGAGGGCGCTACTGTGAAGCCTCTACCTATAAGCTTTTTCCTAGTAGTGTAAATATAGGCCGAAGGGGGGCACCAAGGGAGGTCCCACCCCTCCAGGCGTGGCCTAGGGTGGGGCCGCGCTACCTGGCCGCCTGGGAGGGGGTGGCCCCCTCCGGCTCTTCTTTGGGCGTCCGGAAGGTTCTAAACTGCTGATTTTTTATATATTTTCTTGGAATTTTCTCGGAATTTTAAATATTGGTAAATACCTGCAATGCATGGACAAAAACAGGCATAAACTGGCACTGGGGCGCTGAGTTAGTGGGTTAGTGCAAATATATGTAAAAGGTATGAAAGTGTAGTAAAACAGGGCGGAAAATAGAGTAATGATGGGGATGACAAAAATGGTGTGAAAGGCTCACCTCAATGAGGACAATCATAGGCGAGAGAAAGCCAAATGATAGATATGATGTGAGGAGTAGGGATTTCCATGCAACGGACGCACATATGAGCTATGGCAAGATCTGCAATGGAACTAGTGGGGTGCATCCAACTTGCTTGCTCAAGAAGACCTAGAGCTCAGTTGAGGAGGCTCATCATTGGAATATTTTTTCTATTTATTGGATCTTTTATTTGTGTCCTTTTTTAGCTCTTTCTTTTTTCTATTTTTTGTATTTTTGTGGCCTCATTTGCTCTTTCTATTTATCTCTCATTTGCCCTCTTTGGGATCTTTTAATTTGTCCTCTTTTGGGATCTTTTATTTTTGTCCTTTTTTGGGATATTTTCCTTACTTTAAGGGCAACAATCTATATTTTACAAGGATATAGTAGATCACAAACTTTATAAAAGTACTTAAAGAAAACTGAAAACTATCATGATGTATGCAAATGTATGCCTCTGCCAGTGTAGCAGGATATGCAATGATACTAGCGCGTCATATAGAAATTATAAGGTCAAGGCCCAACTAGCATGCGGCTCTACAATTGATGGCACCGAAGTAGTGCTCCTCGTTGGTTACCCCAAGTGGAAGGGTTGGATGTAGCCTAGCAGCAAATAGGTGTCTTCAGTAAAGATACCAAGGTTGTCGGACCACTAGGACTCCAAGGTCGACAGGTAGGTGTCTGCTGCTCTCGCGCTTACAGAAGATGTCGACCTGCACACACAACAAGTAACTTTTCTCCCATCGAGTACAGAAAGGTTGCCAATCTCTCTGGCCTTGTTGTTTACAAAGGATCAAATGCACGGTGGTAAATAGTGATGGTTATAGCAACTGAAAAGGGAATAAAGCAGTAAATAAGGAGAGGTGTAAACAATGGTGGAAATATGGACATGGGTGCCATGATGTTCACTAGTGATGTCTCTCTCCCAAACGAGGATAAAAAGCTAAGCTGGGTGAACAAATTACAGCTGGGAAATTGACAGAATTATAAACGCACCACAATGCTAATTATGTTGCAAAGAAAGTTAGAGGCTCAAAAGTATGGGAAGTACACCAGGACAACTAGACCGAAATCCAACTGTATCTACTCACTAATCATCCACCTTGAGATATCTATCTAGAACATCTCGCTGGTATTAAGTTGCCAGCCCCACCCAAAGTGTAAACCCAAAGCAACAGACAACTACATTAAAGAACTTTGCGTAAGGTAAACAATCCTTGCAACCACGGTTACAAGAACCGTTGTTTTCTGTCACTCTAGTGGCAACAACACGTCCCGTAGTCTCATGTTTCTGTCACTCAAGCTAGACATCGGGGGGCATGAACCCACAATCAAGCATAACGCTCCCTCTTGAAGTTACTATCTACTACTTGGCCAAAGCAATAAAAAGCAACGGAGAACATGCAAGAATTACTCAAGAACAAAATATAAAAGGATAACCAAATAAATAACTCATCACAATCTGAACATAATCTCATAATCCATCGGATCCCAGAAAACACAGCATAGCAACAGGAGGAAAAATTGCATACATGCCTTTATCATGTAGGGAAGCTCACAAGGGCTAAGAATTGAAGCACAAGATTGGAGAGAAGACGTCACATAGATACTGGTCATGGAACCATGTTCCAAGAGGGACTACTCATGGCACATCCGAGAAGCGCTCATGGTGGCGGAGAAGTTCCCGGAGGTCAATCCTCCCTCCGGCAAGGTGCCGGGAAGAGGTCTCTTGGTGGTCCCGATCTTGGAAGCGAGGAGGCGGAAGAATAGAGGTGAAAATCGTGATACGGGGCTCTCTGCGAGGGTTTTCGGAGCGAGGAGGAAATATAGTCCAAAGGGGGCACCAGGATGTGGACCCTCCCCCAGGCGCCCTGGTGGCGCGGCCAGGGGTGGGGCCGCTCCCCCTTGCAGCCGGGGAGGGGGTGGCCCCCTCTGGCCCTCCTTCGGTGATCTAGAAGCTTCCATCGTGTTGATATTTTATCTGTTTTTTGTGGAATTTTTGGGGTTCTGTAAATATGGGTAAAAACCTGCAATTCACAGTCATCAGCAGACAGAAACTGGCACTGGGTGCAATGAGTTAGTAGGTCCGTCCAAATATGTGTAAAAAGGTATGAAAGTGTAGCAAAACACATAGCAAAGTCACCTAAAAGAGCATGGAATAAGCGGAAATTATTGATACGTTTGGGACGTATCAACATCCCCAAGCTTAATTCCTGCTCGTCCTCGAGTAGGTAAATGATAACACAGATAATTTCTGTGGTGACATGCTAACACACATATAAGAACTTCAAAGTAAAGCAAGTAAGGTATTCAATTCAAGCAAGAGTCTAAATCTAGTATTGAAACAAGCAAAGCATGAACATAAAGGTGCAAGAGCTCTCGTTGTCCGTGACTCGAATGTCTCCAAATGGTGTTTGCGTGCAAGAAGTGGGAGATGGGTTTAGAGCATAAAAATAATATATAGTTTAATTGACAACTCAATCTACTAAAACTTCACACATTATCTCCTTTGGAATCTTATTTTGACTCGTCCCCAGATCACTAGTCAGGTACAAGTCAAACTGATCCTCTCCCTTTCTACTTTGAGCACTCATGCAATGGATGAGCGCAAGCAAAATATGTTGGCACTTAGGATGGAAAAGAGAAAAATGATGGGGAAGGAAGACAAAAAGGTGTGAAAGGCTCACATCAATGAGGACAATCATAGGAGAGAGAAATCCAAATGATAGATATGATGTGAGGAGTAGGGATTGCCATGCAACGGATGCAGATATGAGCTACGGTAAGCTCTCCAATGGAACTAGTGGGGGTGCATCCAACTTCCTTGCTCATGAGGTCCAAGAGCTCTTTTGAGGAGGCTCATCTTTGGAATATGTAAGCCAAGTTCTATAGTGTAAGGATCCCCACATAGTTATGCATGATTAATAATCTCTATGGAGTACAAATATGACTATGGAGTACAAGTGTGGATCTTTCAAAAGGAATAGCAGTGTTGCCCACTTCTCTTTTTTTTATCTTTTTCTATTTTTTGCGTCCTCATTGGCTCTTTCTATTTATCTCTCATTTGTCCTATTTGGATCTTTTAATTTGTCCTCTTTTGGGATCTTTTACTCACTTAAGGGCAACACTCTATATTTTACAAGAATATGAAGAAGATCTTCACACTTTACAAGTACTCAACATAAAGAAAAATTAAAACTATCATGATGGATGCAAATGTATGCCTCTGCCAATGTAGCAGGATATGCAATGATACTAGCGCGTCATGTAGCAATGATAAGGGCAAAGCCAAACTAGCATGCGGCTCTTAGATCAAGAAAAATCATGTATGACATGAAGATCAAGTCATGACTTGATGGATTGTGACACACCCAAAATCAAGCCGTGTACGGTAAGCATACACGCAGGGTACACGACCGAAATCAAGGTGCCACGGTGAGAATATCACAGCACAACACTAGACACAAATAAGATAAATCTTTTAAGTTACAAACCAGGGATCACGAGGATCCGAATACATAAGTTATACAAACCATAATATCTGAGTACAGACATAGTTAGTCAAGTTTTTGCCTTAAGAAGGCTAGCACAAATCACATCAGAGATACAGATCGAAAAGGCAAGGCCTCCTGCCTGGGAGCCTCCGAAACTACTCCTGGCCCTGGTCAGCGGGGGTCTCCACGTAGTAGTATCCGCCTCCGGGGTAGTCCTGCTCCTGGGCTCCAACGTCTAATTGCAGCAATCCGGGTATATAAAACAAAGGGGAAAATAAATCAAGGGTGAGTATCTAGCATACCCGCGAGTCTTACGTCCGCTACTAAGCATTTATGCATTTGTGTCAAATTGAAAGGGGAGGTTGTATATAGTGGACTGCAAGGTAGAAAGTCAGAATAAGGAGGAGAAGCTAGGACTATCGAAGATTAGCATCTTCCGACGAGTCTTTGCAGCACAAGAAGAGAACAACCAACAGTTCATATAAAGCATAAAGTAACAATGCAGCAGAAGTTGCTGCAACATTGTATATTAGTAAGTTGTAATAATTAACAATAATAAATGCCTCCGAGTTCCCCTCCTCGACTTCCCTCCGAGGAAGAAAACCCGAAACCAATAGATTAATAGTAGTAGTTTGTAGTTGTAGGATCCGGCTTCAGCATAAAGTGTCCTGTTACCGTGGACACGGCTATTAGAATAGATTAAACTCCCTGTAGGGTGGCCTGTTACTGTTCAGCCTGCACGCTCGGATCTGCAGGGTGGCGTACACCTTGTTAGGGAATGCCCCACCGAGGCTATCCGACACATCGCAGCCCATCCTAGGCTCAGCAGAGAAGCCATCCGCCGGACTTTATCATATGCTCTTAGGAGTCTAGGTCCCTCACCCTTCCACGCTCCTGCACGGTGCGAGACTATCTGGTGAAGCAAAAGCAAATCCAAAATACACCTGCTGCAGCAAAGAAGACAACACCGCTTCCCTGCAATCAGCCCGTACTACTTCTGACATCTGAAAAGCTTTCTGACGAAAATACGGCGCGGAGGGCCCACACCATAATCCCACGTGTAGGTAGTGTGTACAGATCAACGGGCCTCTCAAGTCATCCACCGAACCATTTAGCATTTTAATATTATCTCGCAGACAACCGTTATCGCTGTCTGACTAACAACACAACGGACAACGAATAGCAACAAAGACCACCAGTACGTCGCGGCCTGCCCTGTCGTCCCGTCAAAGCACGTGGTTACCAAAAAGGTGAACCATCTCCTTACCTTGAATCGCGTGTGATCTTGGTAGAGCTTGAATTTTCGTGGTTTGGTAACTCTCGCGAGATACGAGCAGGGGCCAAGCATGCCAGTAACATCGGTCGTACCCTCTCTGTCGTTCCCGACGCAATACCGCTCGTGGGCACTGTTGGGTCGCCCGACTCTTACCCTTGAGGACAACCGTTGCTCAGGTACCTAGAGTGGCTATACAAAGTCAGCAACAAGTGGATTACAAGGATTACTACTTGATAGCTCACACTTGATGGTGGTTGGGCAGAGCCGAACTAGGGGGCCTTAGGCGGTGTATGCATTGTACCGTACCTGTTACAGTTAATATATTGTTCCGCGTTCACTCACTAGAGTGTTAACGGCCCGCTATTTAATCCTAGTTGACTAACAAAGCGCAGGGCTCACTTCTGAATATAATATATATTTATAGGCAATATAGGATAAAGGAAGGTACATCAAGGGGCGACAAAAACAGTTTATGCAATTGAATAGGATTTTAACATAGCAGCAGCAGTAACAATGCTTAGTGCAAGAAATGTATGGAAAATATAGGTGATATCTGGGACGGAAAATGGCTTTGCTTGCCTGGAAGTTCGACAGTAGTATTATGGTCATCGACGACGTAGTCGTACTCAGCAACAGTGGTCTATCGGAGAATAAGGGGGAGAAACAGTAAATACAAAGCAAGCATATATAAACAGACGCATGACATGACACATGCAATGTTAACGGTGTTCTAACGTAGTGCAACGTGTTTTTCTCGGAGAGGGAATTCATTCGGGGATGAAATACCGGCTTCGGGTGATTATCGATAGACGACTCAGAGGGGTAATGTCTCGTGTTCGTTGTGTTAGAGGGGGTTGGTTGGTATACGGATAGCGTATCCGTATTTTTTGTATTTTTTTGATCAAGTTTCATTTATAAAGTTTTTGAATCTGACTTACGATTTAAAAGATATTCAAATTCAAAGTTTAAATAAATTTAAATCAATTTCTTGATTTATTTTATTATTAATAGAAATATTATCCAGAACAGTGCTGACAGAGGGGGCCCACCTGTGATACACAGGGGTGTTTGACCGGTCAAACTGACTAGTGGGTCCCACCTGACATTGAGACAGTTTAATCAAAACATATTATTTAATCTAATAACAGTGGGGTCCCACATGTCATAGAGACATTTATATTAAACAGTTTAATTAACCTGGTGGATTAACTAAATGGCTGGGCCCACGTGTAATGGACTCAATGTTTTAACTCTGTTATAAATATACCAGGGGGTTATTAGTGGGGGTGGGGTCCGCTGTCAGTGGATGTGGGGGTTTCATTTTAATTATAATTAGGGAGGTTAACAAGGGGTGGGGGCCACATGGCAGTGACCAATTAGGTACTAATGGTGGATCTGACCGGAGGGGTCGATCGGTTAGCCTCTCCGCGACGGCATCGGCGAGCATACACGGCGAGGTCGCTGTTCCGTCTGACTCCGGCGACGGCTCGAGGCGGGGAGGGGTGCGTTCGAACGGGGGGACCGAGCCGCATTGTTTCATGTGCTAAGGGTGGCCGGGGGCTCGCCAGAGCAACGACAACGACGAGCGCGGCGGCGTGCAGTGAGAGGGCTGCGGCGAATTCATCAAAACATAACGCGAGCGAGCTAGTTACGGGGTGGAATCGAACCATACGACCACGGGAAACATGTTGGGACCATACGCGTGAGCTTGGGCGCACTGGGTCGAGCCACTGTCATCTATGTCGTCGACTAAGCTCGGCGTCAATGGAGGGGCGGCCTACGGTGCAAGGGAGGGGCGAGAGAGGATGGGGACGGCGGCCGCGCTTACAGTGGACCTGCAGGTGAGCTCAGCGGGCACGATGTCGAGCTATGGCGGCCGGAATCAACGGAGACGACAGCGTGGTGAAGTGAAAGGGGGCGGCGAGATTTGCGCCGTGAGGACGTCCTCTTGTGAATTGCCTCCGTAGCGTGACAAGGTCGAACATGGCGCACCCAACAGACACCACGGCGAGGCGAGGCGAGCTCGTTGGCCACGACTTGCCACGGCAATGGCGACGGTGGCGACTGCGCGACTTTTCCTGAGCGAGTGTGAGGCGAGGAGTGGGAGAAAATGGGCTAGGGTTCGCCACAGTGCGCGCACGGGTGATCTTATCCCTGAGGAGGCCACTGTAGTGCCTCGGGGGCGCCCATTGCACGGCGGCAGCCGTCGAACACCACGACGACGAGGTGAACATCGCGGGAGGGGGATTTGGGCTGGGTGGTCTGGTGTGGGCCACAATGTGCACTAGATGCACCAGGGGATTGGGCCTCTTTGCTATTTCCCTTTTTTCATTTCTTTTCCTTTTTCTTTTCTGTTTTGTAAATTGTTTTACTAGCTTTATCATTTTTTTTCAATATGGAACATGTCCCATAATTAGCATTGCACATTGCTAGAGTGCCACAAAAAGTTTGGGCCCCAAATAAAATCATTTGGTATTTTTTTTGAATATGCAATGTGAGAAAAGCGTTGTTTTGACACTGTTTAGAATTGTTGGAATTATTTTATAGCTTGATAAATTTCCAAAGTTGGTTTATCATGGTCCACTGGTTTTTAGGCATTTTACAAAATTGGTTGCACAATTTTTGGACAAAGTTTTATTTATCACTTTGTTTTTAATATCAACCAAAAGGCATTTTGAGTTTGTTTGAATTCAAAGATGATCAAGGCATGATTAGTAACTGTAATTGTCATTGGCAAAATGATTACTGTTACATGATAGTGAGGGCGTTAAAATTCTCTCCCACTACAAGAATTCTCGTCCCGAGAATCTAAGCGGTAGAGGGGAAAAGATCGGCGTATTCTTCATGAAGACGATCTTCGCGTTCCCAAGTGGCTTCATCTTCAGAATGATTTGACCGCTGAACTTTCAGGAACTTGATTGTCTTGTTGCGGGTTCTACGTTCATACTGATCAAGAATGCGGCTCAGATGTTCTTGATAAGACAAGTCCTGTTGCAATTCTAGCATTCCACGATCAACTGCTCGGATCAGATCCTTGAATCAGCGACGGAGTTGCGACACGTGGAATACATCGTGGACTTGGGAGAGGTTTGACGGTAACTCCAACCGGTAAACCACCGGTCCACTTCTGGAGAGGATACGAAACAGGCCAATGTAGCGAGAAGCCAACTTGCCTTTGATCCCGAAACAAGGAGTGCCCCTCATGGGAGTGACACGAAGGGAAGCTTGTTCGCCGGGTTGATAGACCATTTCCTTGTGCTTTCGGTCATAGTTGCTCTTCTGGCGAGACTGAGCAACCTTCAAATGTTCACGGATAATGCGAACCTGATCTTCAGCATGCTGAATAATGTCCGGACCAATGAGGGTTCGTTCTCCAGTTTCTGACAAATTCAGAGTGGTTCGACACTTACGTCCATAAAGAACTTCAAAGGGTGCCATCTTCAGACTATCCTGATAGCTATTGTTGTACGAGAATTTAGCAAATGGAAGAGATTTCTCCCATTTGTTACCGAATGAGATGACACAAGCTCGAAGCATATCTTCAAGTAATTTATTGACTCGTTCGACTTGTCCTTGCGACTGAGGGTGATAAGCGGTACTGAAGTTTAGGTGTGTGCCCATAGCTTCTTGGAAACTATCCCAAAATCTCGAGGTGAAAATGCTGCCACGGTATGAACTGATCTCCAACGGAATACCGTGGAGGGAAAAATTCTGGAAACATACAAGTCTACTAACTGACTAGCAGAGATCGTCTCCTTGACTGGCAGAAAGTGGGCAACCTTGGAGAAGCGGTCGATGACGACAAAGATTGCATCATGACCCTTCTGTGACCTGGGAAAACCAGTGACAAAGTCCATCTCGATCTTGTCCCTTTTCCGTTAAGGAATAGAAAGTGGTTGCACGGTTCCAGCATGTCTTTGATGTTCGGCTTTGACTCGATGGCAAGTGTCACACTCATCAACATAACGAGCAATGTCTTGTTTCATGTTAGACCACCAGTACCGCTGACGATGGTCTTGGTACATCTTGGTACTGCCAGGGTGGATCAACAACAGGGTATCGTGAGCTTCTTTCATGACATCCAGGGTGTAGTTCAGGTTGGGCTTGATTGTCGGGACAACTAAGCGACCCTTGAAGTACATCGTACCATCATCAGCCACATGAAAGAATGAGGGATTTCCGCTGGCGATATGGCGCTTAATCTTCGCAATGTCAGTTTCATAACCTTGTATCGTCTTGATGTTGTCGGGAGGTCAGATTTAAGAACCAGGAAATTCACATGTCCCTGTGGAACAATCTCAATGTTCAACTTGCGAAGCTCTTCATACAAAAGTGGTTGTTGTAACTAGACTTCAAGTTCAAAACAGTAGGCTTTGCGGCTTAAGGCATCGGCCACCACATTAGCTTTACCAGGGGTAAAAGAAATTCCCATGTCATAATCGGCTATTGTCTCGAGCCATCTCTGCTGGCGGAGATTCAGGTCGGGGTGAGTAAACAGGTACTTGAAGCTTTAGTGGTCGGTGTAGATCTCGCAACGGTTACCGACGAGGTAATGTCGCCACATCTTCAATGCATAAATTACAACTGCCAATTCGAGATCATGATTTGGATACTTATCTTTGTGAGCACGCAACTGACGAGAGGCATAAGCAATCACTTTGCGCTCTTGCATTAGGACACAACCCAATCCTTGAAGAGACGCGTCGCAGTATATCACAAAGTCCTTCTAAGTATCAGGGGGACCAAGCACTGGGGGTGAAGTGAGCTTGTCCTTGAGGGCTCGAAAACTTTCTTGACATTTATCAGTCCACTCAAACTTGACGCATTTGTGAAACAGATTAGTTAGAGGCTTGGCAATCTTAGAGAAGTTCTCAACGAAACGGCGACAATAGATGGCGAGTCCGAGGAAACTTCTGACTTGCTTGACAGTCCTGTGCAGAGTCCAGTCAAGAATAGCCTGAATACGTCCGGGGTTGACGGCAACGTCATCCTTGGAAATCACATGACCAAGGTAGGTTACTTCGGGAAGCCAAAATTCACACTTAGAATACTTAGCATAGAGTTTTTGTTCTCGAAGATTTTCCAGCACAAGGCGAAGATGTTCAGCATCGGTCTTGGAGTAAATCAATATATCATCAAGATAAACCACGACAAACTTGTCGAGGTATTCCATGAATATATAGTTCATCAATCGGGAGAAGGTGGCTGGTGCATTGGTCAAGCCAAATGACATGACAATGTACTTGTATGAACCATAGCGAGTAATCAATGCGGTCTTCGAGATGGTAACCCAACCTTAAGTCGAGTTTTGAAAACACCATGGATCCAGCAAGTTGATCATAAATATAATTGATCCGAGGGAGGGGGTACTTGTTCTGTATCGTGGCCTGGTTGATAGGTCGGTAATCTTGGACCAAACGGTTCGTGCCATCACTCTTCTTGAAAAAGAGCGAAGGTGCTCCCCAAGCAGAGGAACTTGGACGGATGAAGCCTTTGTCGAGGGCCGTGTCGATCTCCTTCTTCAATTCAAGGAGGTGGTGAGGTGGCATCTTATACGGGCTCTTGGCAATAGGGACGGTGTCGGGCTTCAAGTCGATTACTAATTCAACTTCTCTAATCGGGCGTATCCACGGCAGTTCTTATGGGAATACGTCGGTAAAATCACAAACGGTTGTAACTTTCTCAATCCCTTCGAGAGGTGCGACATTCAAGGCATTCAGAGCATATATACGAGTTTCGGCATTCATCGACACAATGGCTATATAACTCACAATCGCTCCAGAAGGACGAAAGAGTTTGATGACCTTGGTGCCACAATAAAGTGTGTCATCATGGGCTTTCAGCCAATCCATACCCAAGATAAGGTCAATAGTGGATGTTTTCAGAATATGTGGGGAGACGAGGAACTCAATCCTCTCGATCTCGACGGTGATGTTAGGTGCCAGCAGGTCAACATGACACATGCCACCGGGTGTTTTAACGGCCAAGGGGGTACGCATCTTTTTGTGGTATATGCCATGCTTAGATGCAAATGCTCCAGACATAAATGAATGTGATGCTCCTGAATCAAATGAAACAGTAGCAGGTATTTAGTTAACGAGGAGGGTACCCATCACAGTAGCGGGTTGTTCCTAAGTTGCTTCAACATCAATGTTGTAAGCATGACCACGAGCATGAGTATTTGACCCAGTATTATAGTTGGGTTCCCCGTTGTTGCCATGGCCATTTCCGCGGCCAGCAGGGTAAACTACCAGTTGATTCTGTCGCTGGGGGAAGTCTCTGGAAATATGTCCTGGTTGACGGCACTTGAAACACATGACATCTTGAGGACGGAGGGGTGCAGTCTCAGTCTTCGGCAATCTCGGCGGAGGCGGAGGCAGACGGGGTGCAACATACGACGGCCTTGGTGCAGGGACAGTTGGACGCATCACACCGTGCGGAATCCAGACGCGTTGCTTCTGCGATGTGCCCGAAGATGAGCCAACATCATTGGGGCGCTTCAGTGAACCCCCAAACTTAAGCTAAGCGGTCTCGAGAGTGATAGTCTGGTTCACCTTGGTGGCGAAGTCGGGGAAGACGTGCCAAGATAGTGCAAGCTGGCGATCTGCGTTGAGTCCATCACGAAACTTCTCTTGTCTACTTGCATCATTTGGGAGGTGATGACCCTCAACTGCAGGGGATCGTTTGTAGCATTTTCGATAAATAAGAGTGTCGAACCCAACGAGGAGCTGAAGGTATTGGTAAGTAACTTTGGTAAATAGCTGCAGGAACTGAAAGATAGTTTTTAAGGGTTTTTGGTATAAGCAACAAAAAGGTAAAAGCGAGAAAAGTAAAAGGCACTGAGGAGTTACAAGTGGCCCAATCCTTTCGAGCAAAGGAGAGGCCTAGCAGCTGAACTTATAAAGGCTAATGCGTTCTTGAGGACACACAGGAGAAATAGTCATGTGCTTTTGCCATATTCCGTATCGGTACTATGTGATGTGTTGATAAGTGTTAAGTGGGTGAATCTATGCTAGTGCACCCTCTAGACTAAGATAAGTGCACTCTTATCTTAGTGCCAAGATAGTGCAAGCTGGCGATCTGCGTTGAGTCCTTCACGGAACTTCTCTTGTCTACTTGCATCATTTGGGAGGTGATGACCCTCAACTGTAGGGGATCGTTTGTAGCGTTTTCGATAAATAAGAGTGTCGAACCCAACACGGAGCAGAAGGTATTGGTAAGTGACTTTGGTAAATAAATAGCTGCAGGAACTGAAAGATAGTTTTTTAAGGGTTTTTGGTATAAGCAATAAAAAGGTAAAAGCGAGCCAAGTAAAAGGCACTGAGGAGTAACAAGTGGCCCAATCCTTTCGAGCAAAGGAGTGGCCTAGCAACTAAACTTATAAAGGCTAAAGCGTTCTTGAGGACACACGGGAGAAATAGTCATGTGTTATCGCCATATTCCGTACGGGTACTATGTGCTGTGTTGATAAGTGTTTAGTGGGTGAATCTATGCTAGTGCACCCTCTAGACTAATATAAGTGCACTCTTACGATTAAACACCTTGCAAGCATCCGCAAATACAAGATAGTAATTAAGGCAAAAGCCTAACCATAGCAATACTATCGATGATCCATTGTTCCCTTGTGCAAAAGCGTGCTAACTAGGGTTCAGATTTCTGTCACTCCGGCAACCCACCGTAAGCATTCTTTATACACAATGCATTCCCCTAGGTCCTTAATAAGGCAAAGTGTTGAGTGTTCAACTCACACAACACCACTAGAAAAATAACAACACAACTTAAATATCAAACAACACATATTACTTTAACATCATATGACTACTAACAACTAGACTTCTCCCATGTCCTCAAGAATTAAAGTAACTACTCACAAGACATAAATGAGATCATGATCAGAGGGGATAAATAGATGATAAACAATCTGTACACAATGATATTTCTCCAACAAAACTCAATAGCATTCATCACACGGTAGTAATCAACACCGGTAGAGTAGAGAGGATAGATAGTACGAATTACAACACAAGTTGAACTTGTGAGGTGAGATTGGATGAAGATGAAGATGGTGCTGATGTTGGGGATGATGTTGATGATGATCTCGATGATGCCCGTGACGACGGTGATGATGATGGTGACGATCTCCCCTTTCGGGAGGTGCTCTCCCCGGCGGAACCTGCCCGTCGGAGATGTCTTTTCTCCTTTGTAGGTTTCCGCCACGGAGTGGCGAAGGAACTCCGAAAAATCTCTCCTTTTAGGGTTTTTGGATGATGTGTGATATATAGGCCAAAGGGGGGATACAGGAGTGGCCCCAGGGATCCAGGCGCCCTCCCGGCGCGGCCAGGGTGGGGGCCGCGTCAGGTGGCCGCCTAGGCACCCTGTGGCCCCCCTCTAGCCCCTTTTCGGCGTGTCTTCGTTATTCGTCTAAAAATACCCTCCGTCGATTTTCAGGTAATTTGGAGGTATTCTTCTTCAGCAACTCAGCGTCCACTTTTTACCACTGAATCCTGCGTCTACTGCTTCGGCATCGGAAAGTTGCAAACTGTGTAAATTAAGCCAAAACAACATAAGAACAACATCATATCATGAAATATATCAATTAATAAGAAATAATTACTATATAAAATAGTGATGCATTTTGGACGTATCAACTCCCCCAAGCTTAGACCTCGCTTGTCCCCAAGCGAATACTGCGCTCGATAAACCTGTCCACAAGTTTAGAGAGTGAAGTGTCGATAAATATAATACGGACAAGAAGCATCAAGGTTTCTTCATCAAACTCAAACATCTTCAACAACAACCTCAGCTCATAAGGTCCTTATGAGAAAGTAATAACAATTATAATCAAAAGTAAGGCTGAGAAAACTCATCAAAGTATGGCAAACATATCCTTGGTCAAAGGACAACTAATAACTTTTACCTTTGCTCTTTCTCTTTATAATGAAACAATTCTAAACTTTTGAAAGAACATGTTATTAGTCATGAGGTGCAAATGCTAACACAAAGGAAGATGTTTTCTTGGCAAAATCAATCGCAAACAACCTACTTATCAAAAGATAATGTCAATGATGATATGACATGGAAAAACTTAATGCAGCATTATATGGATGAATCCTCATCAACATTAAGTGTATGTTCTCTTGGGAAAGAAAGAAGTAGGAAAACTGACTAATGAAGTGGCATTTTTCCCAGTTTATATGGAAATCTTGTGACCAAGCACGATCCCTTCGTTAACCATGAAGTGGCATTTTTCACAGTTTAGAACTAAGTTTGTATCCTCGCATCTCTGCAAAACTTTGTTAAGATTGTGAAGACAGTGGTCAAAGGAAGTTCCATAGACGGAGAAATCGTCCATGAAGACTTCCACAATCTCCTCATAGAAACCATGAAAAATAGCAGACATACATCTCTGAAAAGTAGCAGGTGCATTACATAAACCAAAAGGCATACGCCTGTAAGCATAAATACCGTAAGGACACGTGAATGTGGTCTTCTCTTGATCGGCAGTGTTGACATGAATTTGAGAGAAGCCGGAGTACCCATCAAGATAGAAAAACTGGGTGTTTTTAGACAACCTCTCTAGCATCTGATCAATAAATGGCAGCGGGTAGTGGTCCTTCCTAGTTGCCTTGTTCAAATTCCTGTAATCAATACACATTCTATATCCAATAACAACTCTTTGAGGTATTAGTTCATTTTTATCAGGAACAACAGTCATACCTCCTTTCTTAGGAACACAATGAACTGGACTTACCCACCTACTATCAGCTATATGATAAATGATACCTGCGGCTAGAAGATTGAGAATCTCCGTCCTAACCACGTCCTTCATCTTTGGGTTCAGCCGTCGTTGATGATCAACAACTAGCTTAGCATCGGGCTCGAGATTAATAGTGTGTTGGCAAATCGACGGACTAATCCCCTTAAGGTCATCAAGGGTATAGCCCATGGTACCACCGTGTCTGCGAAGTGTCTCCAATAATCGCTCTTCTTCAAATCCTGAAAGGTTAGCATTGATAATGACATGATATATTTTCTTTTCATCTAAATAGGAATACTTGAGCGTATCGGGCAATGGTTTGAGGTCAAACACCGGGTCTTCTTTTGGTTGTGCTAGGATCCCCAAAGGCTCAGCTGGAAGGTTGTGCTTCAGGATAGCATCTTGTCTTGCAAATATTTCATCTAACTCATTTCTTTCCTGCATATGCATATCATTCTCGTGGTCTTCCATATATTGATGTGAAGGATCATTAGGAGGAATAGCAATAGAAGAAATATTTTCAATAATTTTGTCATCACTAAGTAAATCAGTACCACGAGGTTTCTTGGAAAATTTAGAAAAGTTAAATTCATATGGCTCACCATCGAATTCAACAGAAACTTTACCTTTTTACAATCTATAATAGCACCACAAGTGCTGAGGAAAGGTCTACCAAAGATAATAGGGAAAAACTATCTTGCACTGAACCAAGTACAAGAAAGTCGATAGGGTACTTTACCTTTCCACATAGGACTTCAACATGTCTCACAATTCCAATGGGAGAGATAGTTTCTTTGTTTGCTAGATAAATAGTGACATCAACTTCTTCAAGTTCACAGGGTGAAATCTCAACCATGATCTCCTGACAGAGTGAATAAGGAATAGCGCTAGCACTGGATACCAGATCGCAAATCCCGTAATAGTTGTGATCTCCTATTTTGACCCATGATCTCCTGATACAACTGGTGTACCTGAAATTGGACTCTTATGCTTCGCTGTGACAATGTTAGTTGAAACAACACAATAATTTATCTTGGAATCTGAAACATCATTAGTAACTAAATCTTTAACCATCGCGACTTGAGGATTGACCTTGATCAGGTCCTCAGGTTCGTCAGCTCTTCTCCCACTTTTATTTACTACTAGATGACCCGTTGCGGCAAATGCCGCATGAGAGACCCTATGTCGTTGTAGTAATGCTAACTAAGATGCGTTTACGTGTAACCCATACTCATTTGAGTTATAGGAGTTTAGGATAAATAGAAAGCACTATGTAAAGCGGTTGACAAACGCAGAAAAGAATTTCCGTTGCGACAAATGTCGCATGAGATGCTACTTCGTTGTAGCCACGACCACCTAAGCCGAGAGCGGTGCAGCACTATGGCACATTGAATGGCTTGCGACTGTGAACAATAGCACACAAATATGAAAGATTGAAATCATGAAAAAAATAGGAGGCCAACCTTGATAAGTATTTAGGAGGCAACCATTCTTTAATTATGAATGTTTCTTTATGTACCAAAACTGAAATATGACAATAGAAAAAATAAGCATTGCACAAAGATTCAAACTTAACATGAAACATAGGTCCACATACAACAAATGGAAAAATTAACCATTATAGTATTATACCCCTAGTGTAGTTGTGATCAGATTACGTACATGACAAACACATAGGTAATGTGATATATTTTGATGCAGTTGCATGAGCGATGAAATGCCAATGTGTCAATATATGAATTCAAGTTCACATGATGAGGTGAGCAGCTGAATAATTTCCAAAAGAAGCTAGAATAAACAATATACAAAGATTGCATGGTCGGCTGAGCACACAAACAAATTCCAGTAAGCAACACATAAGTAGAGGATCACAAACTGATCCTTCTTTAGCTTCTTGTCATCATACATGGGTTGGCTGGGTCAAATCTTGTGCTTCTTGTGCCCATTGCAGATTTCTGTATCTCTCACCAATCCACCACACATCCACTATTGTACATAGCTGCTGGGGAAACCGAGTAATGTAATGTAATTTCCTGATGGAGATCAAATTTATGACTTATAATAGGTTTCATGTTACGCCAATTTGAACTTGCTCGGTCTGTTCAATTGTGACCTTATAATGCAATCTCATTCTCTGGTCCAATTGCTGTTTTTGTTTCTGTACTTATTAGTCATTCTTAGGTCGGTACAAATTAACACACGCAAGGCCTCTATAAAAAGATAGTACATGTTAAAAACATGTTTAGAATATGATTTTAACATCAGAGTGGATTCATATTTTATCAGTGCATAAAAGTTGAGGCCATATAAAAATTTTGTGAGTGTGTCGTATCATAAAAAAACGGAGTAGAACGATCTGATAAAAGGCCCAATGCTTTAATATGCTTAGAATTCTGAAGACCAGGTTTATTATAAAAATACTTTTCAGGAAAAAAGGTTTAGTAGACATAGGTGAGGTCAACAGATGGAGCAGGCCTAGATGCCTAATGACAACAAATTTTCTGTTTTGTATGATGCTTCCATGCTAATTGAACTTGTCAAAAAGGATGGCTGGTAGTTGGTACTGACAGAGGACAACAACTGTGAAAAGTAACTCAATTCGTCCAAGCAATGGCCAATCATCCCTGTCAGTAACATAGTCAGAATCAACACAGTGGGATGTCTTCTTACCACAAATGCAACCAATGATCATAGATTACTGGTGCATAGCCAATAATTCACAAATGTCACCGGACACATAGGTTTACATGACTAACACAACAGCACATCGAATTACATACTACTGGGCAAAAATACACACCAACTGCAAAAATACACACAAAGATTTCAGTAGTTCAGACTAAAAAATGAATTAATGCATGATAATTAAGTTGTTCATTTGCATAAAAAATACAAAAAATCCTCGATCTTAAGCTGAACGAAAACTCACTCTAGCCTGTATCAGCAAGAAACCATCACCAGAAGGACCACTGACGAATCGACGATAACATGTGTTTGCATCTTTGCTTTTCCATTTGGTATGCATATAGATAAAAGACCAATTTTCTAAAACTTTTGCAAGCCTTAATTATTTTAGACTAACTGACACAGATTGTTACTCCCTCCGTTTCAAATTAGATGACTTTCATTTGTGCACAAGTGTGCATAAATGGAAGTCATCTAATTCGGAAAAGAGGGAGTATTAAACTAACAGGTGCATAAACTCTCTTCTAAAAAATAAGAATCCCATGTTAATTAGGCTCTCATTCAAAGGTTTATCATAGCAGCCATCTAAAAAACAGATCAAACTATGTGGTAGCTCTATTTTTCAAGCTTCATTTAGGGATTCAGATTTATTTTAAGATGTACATAAGGTCATTACATGGTTCCTATTTCCCTAAATACCAAGCCCAGTGGTTTCTGGCACAATCTAGCGTGCAATGTGTGTACTGTTATTTCAAATGGGCAGCGTCTACACGATAAGAGTATGGGAAACAAACCTAAACCACCAGAAGGCTTTACGCCAGCAATGGATGGATAGAACAACATGGTCAGGGCATACAAAAAGCGGCAAACGGCACAACCTGTATGGATGGCAAAATCTACGGGCAATTAGTAAATAATAGTCTACCGGAAATATAGAACCATCAAAATTATAAAAGGTAACCTATAGGCATGAAAATGGAAGTATCATACAGACAATCATCTTCGGTAGATAAATCATATTCGGCGCCTCAACAAGCCAAAAAATGTTATCGCTTACAAAAGATTTGTTGACAACTTAGACCATGCCCTCCAGCAGCACATACTTGCAATCTTAGCTACTCCAACATGAGTACGTGCATACCTTCAAGCAGTTACCTTCCTCTAGGATCAATGCTTCGAGCTCAATCAAATGGTTGTCTAGCGAACAACTTAGTTACCTTCCTGCTAGTAAAAAGAGTCAACCTTACAACCAATATGTGCCCAAGCTTCAGAGAGACATAATCCAAACCAATTGCCAAAGAGAAGAAAAAACTGCAGGATTCTCGAATAAAGTTGTCTTACCTAAATAGCCATGGTGCTGCATTAGCTCAATCAAACTTGCTGGGCAGTTCTAATTAATCTTCCTCCATGTATCCATAAGCGGTAGTGGAGAAAAGAAGCATCTCCAAGTTATGTTAATCTAATTGAAGATCCACATAAATATTAAACAAAATCAAACCAGGTAGAATACAGATATAGAATAAAAGGAACCTAACCTGGTGCTTGAATAAATCTAGCCATGGTAGCACCATTTTGTGGATAGAAGTACTCAGGGAGGTCGATGGCGAACAAGACTGTGGCGGCAGCGACGACATAGGATAGCAGCGACATGGGGAGAGGAGAAGGTAGGGCTGCTGCATCCACCTCTTGGGTGCCGCCTTGTCTCGCCGCACACCTCGCACAATGAACGCTGTTACAGGCACTTATTGTTGTCAATAGACAAAAGGCAGTGCAGTGCAAGCTTTGATAGACATCCTACAGATTACGTGAAAGATGCATTATTCGGTTAGAATTTTATCTTACATGTGGCACATGGATGCATCATATATGCATGCTTTTAATCATCAACAATGCTCAATGGCATATGTAAGGTACCAGCAACATAACATCAATTGGTGCTCGCCACCGGCCGGAAACACATATAGCTACCGTACCCTTGATACACTTGATTTGCAAAATTCACAGTTATACAACAGCCAACCCCAAACTTAATTGGTTCTCGATGCTAACAGCCGCAAAATGCATCTCTCTTTGAGCCAACATTTGACAAACTTGAATGCACATGAACTCAACCAAGAAAAAAAAGCATGTAATATTGAACGCATATTGGGAGCATTGCCTAAAATCTAAGAAGAGAGGGAGAGAGAGAGAGGTGGGGGGGGGAGGGATTCACCGCACTTTGCCTGGATGCCGCTGTTGCCGGAGAAGCTCGCCACCGCTCCCGCACACCTGACGGAAGGAGGACGCAGGGGTGGAGGAGGTTGCGCTCGGGGTGGAGGATGCAGAGATGGCGGAGGCGCAACTACCTCGAACAGCCGCGCCGGCGCCTTGTGCCGCGCGCCCGCAGATGCCGCAGGGACCCCTCTTCCTGGTGGCACCGGCTTCCTCCTTTGCCGCACGCCCGCAGATGCCGCAGGGCCCCCTCCTCTTCCTCGTGGCACCGGCCTCCTCCTTTGCCGCAACCCCTCCTCCTCCACCCTGCCTCTCCTCTCTCAACTCGAGGGCCGCCGGCGCAGCTCCACCCTTTTCCTCCTCTCACAGATCGGGGGCCGCCAGCCTCTCTTCCATCCGCTCGGCCCTCGCAGCTCCATCAAGCCGCAACGCGGCGAGGGGTTGGCAACCAGGGAGAAGAGGAGATGAGGCTGAGAGCAAGGTAGGCGGCGGCGGCGGCGCGGGCTGACCACACGAGTGAGGAAAGGAGAAAGAAAGAGAGAGGAGTTGAATCGGGATTAGGTCGAGGAGCCCAGATCTTTTCTCTCGCGCGAGCCAGCAACAGTGTGTCCCGAACAGTAATTTCAGGTCGCTTTCGATGAGCAATTACGCTGTACGACAGCAATTCTGCTGCCTAGCGACCCTCTCAGCTTTTATAAGATATAATAATAATAATAATAATAATAATAATAATAATAATAATAATAATAAATGCGTGTCACAAAAGAGTGCACCCTCATCCTTGTAGGAAAAGAGGTTTTCATAAAAAACTGCAGGCAAAATAGGTTCAGCAACATGAATATTAACTCTTTAAAAGATTTATGATACTGATCCTTCTCCTCCTTAGAAGAGTAAATGTGAGAGGCAAAGTTCTTACAAAAATCAATCATAAGCTGGGAATCAAGACCAATCTTAGAACAAAAGGTATTAAAATAATCAGTTTTCACATAGCTCTCAATGTAATCATGCCCATAATTTATAGGGGGTTCAATACCTTTATCGATTTCCCAGTCTTCAGCATTTTTCTGGATCCTCTCAATGAGATCCCATTTTTCTTTGACGCTTCTTGTTTGGAATACCCCGCTAGAGGAGGCATCCAACATCTCCTTATCTCGACGAGAAAGCCTGGCATAAAAATTTGTAAGTATAATAATTTGGGGAAGTTCATGGATAGGACACTTGAGCATTAGGGATTTAAGTCTCCCCCAAGCTTGAGCGATGCTCTCTCCGTCGCGAGACCAAAAGTTGTAGATGTAATTCCTGTCTCAATGAATTTCATGAAGAGGGTAAAACTTTGTATAAAAGAGAGACATGAGCTCTTCCATATTAAGTAGATGTGAGTTATCGAGGAGCTTATACCAATCTGAAGCTTTAACTATAAGCGATATGGAGAATAATTTCTTCATGATGAAATCCAGTGACACACCTGCAAGCTTAAATAATGAAAATAGTTGTGTTAAATATAGCAAGTTTTCACCTAGATGTTTATCTCCTGCATAACGATTAGATAAGACATAATTGATAATACTAGACGGTATTTTGTAAGGCACAATTTCAGTATGGGTAGGAATGACTGCCACGGTTGTGGGGCGTTTCCCCATAAACAACGATCCAAGAGTAGAGGTGTCCATAAGGACAAAAGCAGCAACAACAAAATAGAAACAGAAATATAAAAAATTCCTTACCAGCTTCACTTACTAATAGCGCTACGCTCCCCGGCAACGGCGCCGGAAAACAGTACTTGATGACCCTCAACTGTAGGGGATCGTTTGTAGCGTTTTCGATAAATAAGAGTGTCGAACCCAACACGGAGCAGAAGGTATTGGTAAGTGACCTTGGTAAAGAAATAGCTGCAGGAACTGAAAGATAGTTTTTTAAGGGTTTTTGGTATAAGCAATAAAAAGGTAAAAGCGAGCCAAGTAAAAGGCACTGAGGAGTAACAAGTGGCCCAATCCTTTCGAGCAAAGGAGTGGCCTAGCAACTGGACTTATAAAGGCTAAAGCGTTCTTGAGGACACACGGGAGAAATAGTCATGTGCTATCGCCATATTCCGTACGAGTACTATGTGCTGTGTTGATAAGTGTTTAGTGGGTGAATCTATGCTAGTGCACCCTCTAAACTAAGATAAGTGCACTCTTACGATTAAACACCTTGCAAGCATCCGCAAATACAAGATAGTAATTAAGGCAAAAGCCTAACCATAGCAATACTATCGATGATCCATTGTTCCCTTGTGCAAAAGCGTGCGAACTAGGGTTCAGGTTTCTGTCACTCCGGCAACCCACCATAAGCATTCTTTATACACAATGCATTCCCCTAGGTCCTTAATAAGGCAAAGTGTTGAGTGTTCAACTCACACGACACCACTAGGAAAATAACAACACAACTTAAATATCAAACAACACATATTACTTCAACATCATATGACTACTAACAACTAGAATTCTCCCATGTCCTCAAGAATTAAAGTAACTACTCACAAGACATAAATGAGATCATGATCAGAGGGGATAAATAGATGATAAACAATCTGTACACAATGATATTTCTCCAACAAAACTCAATAGCATTCATCACACGGTAGTAATCAACACCGGTAGAGTAGAGAGGATAGATAGTACGGATTACAACACAAGTTGAACTTGTGAGGTGAGATTGGATGAAGATGAAGATGAAGATGGTGTTGATGTTGGGGATGATGATGATGATCTCGATGATGCTGATGTTGGGGATGATGATGATGGTGATCTCGATGATGCCCGTGGCGATGGTGATGATGATGGCGACGAACTCCCCTTCCGGGAGGTGTTCTCCCCGGCGGAATCTGCCCGCCGGAGATGTCTTTTCTCCTCTGTAGGTTTCCGCCACAGAGCGGCGGCGGAACTCCGTAAACTCTCTCCTTTTAGGGTTTTTGGATGATGTGCGATATATAGGCCAAAGGGGGAGCCAGAAGTGGCCCCAGCGGTCCAGGCGCCCTCCCGGCGCGGCCAGGGTGGGGGCCGCGCCAGGTGGCCGTCTGGGCACCTTGTGGCCCCCCTCTGGCCCCTCTTCGACGTGTCTTCATTATTCATCTGAGAAATACCCTTCGTCGATTTTCAGGTAATTTGGAGGTATTCTTCTTCAGCAACTCAGCGTCCACTTTTTACCGCTGAATCCTGCGTCTGCTGCTTCGGCATCGGAAAGTTGCAAACTGTGTAAATTAAGCCAAAATAACATAAGAACAACATCATATCATGAAATATATCAATGAATAATAAAGAATTACTATATAAAATAGTGATGCATTTTGGACGTATTAGGACGTCACTTGCAGCATAGCGGGAGAGCCGGAGGAATTCCCTCTGATATGTCTCGACAATTTTGTCGCCCTGAACGAGGTTGCGGAACTCGGCCTTCATACGATTCATAATCGCCTGGGGGACATAACGAGCACGAAAGGCAGTCTTGAAGTCATTCCAAGTGACGATAGTCCCTTCAGCTAGTTTGCCCTTGTGGGTGTCCCACCACTGGGCAGTGGGGCCACGCAGGAAATAGGACGCAAAGGTGACGTCATCAGCAGCGTGCACCCTAGCGTACTCCAGTTGGCGAGTGAAGTGACGAAGCCAATCATCGTCATCCAGAGGCTTTTCAGGTTGGTGGAAGTTAGGGGGATTGAGACGCATGAAATCCCGTAGAGCAACCATAGGCGGTTAGTTCTGGTGCTGGTTCTAGTTCTGGTTCTGGTTCTGGAGCTGATCTATGACTCCTTGCATAAACACTTGTTTCATCTGAAACAGCTGCATCATCACAACCGTGTAGTCTGGCGGCGGAGGTGGATCGTTGGCACCACGACCACAACCACGACCAGCCATCTTGCTAAAATGTAATAGGGGTATTTCAGCGATGGAAATTTAACGAGATACTGGAAACAAGCATGAGGTAAAGAGACAACGAAGAGGAGGCGCAGATATATAGGAGTAGTCATATAAGACATAAACATCGACACACGGAGTCAATCAAAAATTGGGCATCATAACGTTGTAGAAATTAAGGAAAAAGGACACACTAGGCGGCGCGCAGACCGCGGTAAGGAATACACGATGCTACATAGCTAAGGCTATGTCTATCACGCCATAAGAAGACTGTTGGCCACTGATGGCTTCTCGCCCCTCGTTGGTTACCCCAAATGTAAGGTTGAGATGCAGCGTAGCGGTAATTTCCCTCAGTAAAGATACCAAGGTTTGTCTCCAGTAGGACTCAACGATAAGTACGATAGGTGGCAACGGCGCCAGAAATTATTCTGATGCGTGGAGTTGTCGTGGACCTGCACAAAACAAATAACTTTGCTCCCAACGAGTTCAGAGGAGTTGTCAATTCCTCCGGCCTTGTCGTTTACAAAGGATCAAACGCAAGAGATAAAAAGGTACTAGTAAAAGTAAAAACAGAAAGGTAAATAGTGGGTGTGAACAATGGTATGAAGATGGACCGGAGTCCCGTGATTTTCACTAGTGACGTCTCTCTCCCAAAAGACGATAAAAATGCTAGCGAGGTAAACAAATCACAGTTGGGCAATTGACAGGATTACGAAGGCACCGCAATGCTAACTATGCTGCAAAGAAAGGAAGGGCTCAAAAGCAATGGGCAGTACGCCAAGGTAAGTAGACCGAAATCCATCTGCATCTACTACGAATCATCCACCTTGAGATATCTATCCAGAACATCTCGCTGGTATTAAGTTGCGAATCCCACCCAAAGTGTAAACTCAAAGCAACAGACAACTGCATTAAAATAACTTTGCGTAAAGTAAACAATTCTTGCACCAATAGGCACAATCACCGTTGTTTTATCCCTGGTGGCAACAGCACATCCCCTAGTCTCATATTTCTGTCACTCAAGCTAGACATCAGGGGGCTGAACCCACAATCGAGCATAACGCTCTCTCTTGGAGTTGCAAGCAAATAACTTGGCCAAAGCAAATACTGCAACGGAGAACATGCAAGAATTTACTCAAGAACAAAATATAAAAGGGCAAACCAAATATATTACTCATCACAATCTGAACATAGTCTCGTAATCCATCAGATCCCAACAAACTCAGCATAGCAACAGCAGAAAATTACATAGGTGCCTCGATCATGTGAGGCAGCTCACGAGGTCTCGAAAGTGAAAGCACAAAAGAGGGAGAGGACATCACATAGCTACTGATCACGGACCCATGGTCCAAGGGGGACTACTCACGGCACATACGGGAGGCGTCCATGGCTATGGATGGTCTCCCGGGGGGGTGATCTCCTTCCGGCAGGGTGTCGGGGCAGCTTCTCCAGGCAGCCCCGATCTGAAAACGGCGGCGGCGGCGGAACAGAGAGGTTTCCGCGAAAAAGAGTTCTTGTTTTGGGGTTTCTACCCCGAGGGGGTTATATAGGCGAAGGGGGCGTCGAGGGGCCACCCAGGGCAGCCAGGAGGGTGCCTGGCGCGCCCTAGGGTTGGGGCCGCACCAGGGACCCTTCTGGCTCCCTGGTGGTGGTCCCGGCTCTCTCCCTTGGTTATTCCGGAAGCTTCCTGCCCGCTGATTTTTAATATATTTTTTGCGGAATTTTTTGGGCACTTTAATCAGCCGGAAAACCGGAAAAACAAAAACAGCAGAAAACCAGAAGCGGGCAACTGGGTGCGCTGAGTTAGTAGGTTAGTCCAAATTGGTTTAAAAGTGTAATAAAGTTCAACCAAAACATGGCAAAGTCACACAAAACATGCATGGAGCAAGCAAAAATTATAGATACGTTTGGGACGTATCAACATCCCCAAGCTTAATTCCTGCTCGTCCTCGAGTAGGTAAATGATTACAAGCATAATTTCTGTGGTGACATGCCACACAACCAAATAAGGACTGTTAAGTAAAGCAATCAAAGCATGCAATTCAATTCAAGTCTTAACAGGCAAGAGTCTATATTGGCATTAACACAAGCAACAAAAGAACAAAAGGTGCAAGAGCTCTTGCTGTCCGTGACTCGAATGTCTCCAGATGGTGTTTGCGTGCAAGCAAGGGACTGGGAAGAAAGAGAAAAAAGGTTGTTGAGAACAACTATCTACTAAAGTTTCACTCTTAGTCTCCTTTGGATTCTTATCTGGACTCGTCCCCGGACCACTAGCCAGGTACAAGTCAAACTGATCCACTCCCTTTCGATATTTTGAGCACTCATGCAATGGATGAGCGTGAGCAAGAAAGTTGACACCTAAAAGGCGAAACAGAAAGAAGAGGTGGAGGAGGAAGACAAAAAGGTGTGTGAAAGGCTCACATCAATGAGGACAATCATAGGCGAGAGAAGGTCATATGATAGATATGATGTGAGGAGTAGGGATTGCCATACAACGGATGCACATGTGAGCTAAAAGCTCTCCAATGGAACTAGTGGGGGTGCATCTAACTTGCTTGCTCAAGAAGACCTAGAGCTCGTTTGAGGAGGCTCATCATTGGAATATACAAACCAAGTTCTATAGTGTAAAAGTTCCCCACATAGCTATATGCATGATGATAATCTCTATGGAGTACAAGGGATAGAAGATGAAGTACTAGTGTGGATCTCTCAAAAGGAATAGTAGTATGCCCCCTTCTCTCTTTTTATTTTTCTTTTTCTCTTTTTCTCTTTTTTTTGGTGGCCTCAATGGCTCTTTCTATTTAACTCTCAGTTGTCCTCTTTGGGATCTTTTGATTTTGTCCTCTTTGGGATCTTTTCCTCACTTTAGGGGCAATACTCTATATTTTACAAGAATATAGGAGATCTTTCACAATTTACAAAGGTACTCACAAAAAGAAAATGTAACTAATCATGATGCAAATGTATGCCTCTGCCAGGATAGCAGGATATGCAATGATACTAGCGCGTCATGTAGCAATGATTAGGGCAAGGCCCAACTAGCATGCGGCTCATCGATCAAGCAAGTAGCATGTATGACATGAGGATCAAGTCATGAGAGGGTGGATGTTGCATGGCAATGTATCTCGGAAAGGCTATGGAAATGCCTTGTAGGTAGGTATGGTGGCTGTTTTGAGAAAAGATATAATGAGGCTTATGATGACAGAGCGTATCATGCCAAGGGTTTGGATGCACCGGCGAAGTATGCGCCAACTCTCGAGGTGAGAAAGGGCAATGCACGGTACCGAAGAGGCTAGAAAAAGTATGGGTAGGTGGAAGTGTCAACTTTCGAATACTCACATTAGTCCGAAGAACTCATGCACTTATTATCGGTAACTCTCAATCTAATAGGAGGTTCACAAAGAGACAGGTACCCCGAGGAGGAGTGTATGGGGGTTTGGTTATCCTTGCGCATCCTCGACTCATGGTACGTGAGTGTACTCTAATATTCGAACCCTCCAGAGGTTAGTGATCCATCTAGTAGCTAGAGTTCTCAACAGGGGTTTTTGGTTTTCGAAAAACACACGGATTGCCCAAAATACGACATCTATCACTAATAGACAAGAGCTCTTGACACCAAAAGTTCAAACATTACTCTAGTCAGTACCTCAAAACTATTGCAAGTTACTACTTCAAAGAGAAAAGCAACTTTAACTACCTACTTTCTAGTCAAGACACATAACTCAGTGCAATAGGCAAACTCTCTAACAAGATAAAACATGCAACCTATAGAAAGTTCAACCTAAAAAGAAAAGCTCTAGAAAAACTAAAGCACTACAGCTAAACAGACCAGCAACTAAGAAAAGAAAAAGAACAACTCACAGCTAAAAGAAATAAGCATGCAAATCTATGAGGAGTTCTAGTTCAAGTGGAGCGTGTTTCTCTCCCACACAAAAGAGTAAGTTGGGGTCTAACTTGTTACTACAGCAAAGAAAGCAAAACAAACCTAGAAAAGTAAAGAGCGAGACGCTCCAAGCAAAGCACATAACGCATGAAGTGATAAAAATATAGTGCAACGAAAGACAGACCGATGATTGTTGATGAAGAAGGGGATGCCTCGGGGGCATCCCCAAGCTTAGACGCTTGAGTCTCCTTGAATATTTATTGGGGGTGCACTTGGGCATCTCCAAGCTTGAGCGCTTGACACTCCTGGATCTTCTTTCATCACCTTTCATCGCGCACTTGAAAACTCCCTTCATACATAACTCATTGTAGGCTGATTAGAGAGGTTAGTACCCTAATAAAATAATTTTCCTCTACTGCAAATAAAGATTTCCAGGAAGAGCTACTGTTTCTCTTGCCTGCCCAAAAAAGTTTGCAAAGAAAAAGCAAGCTTAAGAATTGCAAAACTGCGAAAAGAAAAACTGGGGCAGAAGCTGAGAAAAACAGAACAGCAGAGAAAGGGGAATTTTTTCGAGGTACTTCTGCAACTCAAATCAAAAAACTTTGAACAGGGGCTAGCAAGAAAATTGTATGGAGCATGCTGTCAAAAAAATTCAGATCAAAAAGATGATCTAGTGATTTATCGCGAATTTTCCCGTCAAGAAGAGAGAATCTGTTTCTGGACAGCAAGCTCCAACTTTTGAACTTTCAAGCACTCTGAGGCTAAACTTGGCACAAAGCTTGAAAAAGAAAGATACAATGATGTTGCTACAGTAGTAACAATCATCAAGACCACTAAAAACAGAACAAAAGCAAAAAGAAAAACCTAAATTCGTTGCGGGCTGCCTCCCGAAAGCGCTTCTTTAGAGCCATTAGCTAGGCTTAAAGCAGAAGATCAAGTTTTTTTCAGAGAATAACTAGCCCGTGTGACGGACTCAAAAGGTAACTTAATCTTTTTCCTAGGGAAATGTTCCATCCCTTTCTTGAGAGGGAATTGGAACTTGATAGTTCCCTCTTTCATGTCAATGATAGCACCAACTGTGCGAAGAAAAGGACGTCCCAAAATAATTGGACAAGAGGGCTCACACTCAATGTCCATAATAGTGAAATCAACGGGAACATAATTGTCATTGACAATGATAAGAACATCGTCGATCTTACCCAAAGGCTTATTCATATTCTCCCCGTTCTTTTGGTGGAAATCCAAGACCTCGGATTCCCCCATAGTACCAGCTCTTAACATACTTCACCACACAAGAAAGGTAACAGGTATTTTTGGTATTTTTGATTAGGGACACAAAAGTAAAAACTGAAAGGTAAACTAACAAGACTAAAAAGCAAAGATAAAAGATAGCGTGTAACTCCCCTATTTTTGATACAGGAGTCTGACAACGGCGCCAGAAATTGGCGGTTATCAGGACTCGCGTATTTGTACTTCCTTTGAGTCCCCGGCAACGGCGCCAGAAATTAGCTTGATGGCTTCTCGCCCCTCGTTGGTTACCCCAAGTGGAAGGTTGAGATGCAGCGTAGCGGTAATTTCCCTCAGTAAAGATACCAAGGTTTGTCTCCAGTAGGACTCAACGATAAGTACGATAGGTGGCAACGGCGCCAGAAATTATTCTAATGCGTGGAGTTGTCGTGGACCTGCACAAAACAAATAACTTTGCTCCCAACGAGTTCAGAGGAGTTGTCAATTCCTCCTCCCTTGTCGTTTACAAAGGATCAAACGCAAGAGATAAAAAGGTACTAGTAAAAGTAAAAACAGTAAGGTAAATAGTGGGTGTGAACAATGGTATGAAGATGGACCGGAGTCCCGTGATTTTCACTAGTGAAGTCTCTCTCCCAAAAGACGATAAAAATGCTAGCGAGGTAAACAAATCACAGTTGGGCAATTGACAGGATTATAAAGGCACCGCAATGATAACTATGCTGCAAAGAAAGGAAGGGCTCAAAAGCAATGGGCAGTACGCCAAGGTAAGTAGACCGAAATCCATCTGCATCTACTACGAATCATCCACCTTGAGATATCTATCCAGAACATCTCGCTGGTATTAAGTTGCGAATCCCACCCAAAGTGTAAACTCAAAGCAACAGACAACTGCATTAAAAGAACTTTGCGTAAAGTAAACAATTCTTGCACCAATAGGCACAATCACCGTTGTTTTATCCCTGGTGGCAACAGCACATCCCCTAGTCTCATGTTTCTGTCACTCAAGCTAGACATCAGGGGGCTGAACCCACAATCGAGCATAACGCTCTCTCTTGGAGTTGCAAGCAAATAACTTGGCCAAAGCAAATACTGCAACGGAGAACATGCAAGAATTTACTCAAGAACAAAATATAAAAGGGCAAACCAAATATATTACTCATCACAATCTGAACATAGTCTCGTAATCCATCAGATCCCAACAAACTCAGCATAGCAACAACAGAAAATTACATAGGTGCCTCGATCATGTGAGGCAGCTCATGAGGTCTCGAAAGTGAAAGCACAAAAGAGGGAGAGGACATCACATAGCTACTGATCACGGACCCATGGTCCAAGGGGGACTACTCACGGCACATACGGGAGGCGTCCATGGCTATGGATGGTCTCCCGGAGGGGTGATCTCCTTCCGGCAGGGTGCCGGGGCAGCTTCTCCAGGCAGCCCCGATCTGAAAACGGTGGCGGCGGCGGAACAGAGAGGTTTCCGCGAAAAAGAGTTCTTGTTTTGGGGTTTCTACCCCGAGGGGGTTATATAGGCGAAGGGGGGCGTCGAGGGGCCACCCAGGGCATCCAGGAGGGTGCTTAGCGCGCCCTAGGGTTGGGGCCACGCCAGGGACCCTTCTGGCTCCCTGGTGGTGGTCCCGGCTCTCTCCCTTGGTTATTTCGGAAGCTTCCTGCCCGCTGATTTTTAATATATTTTTTGCGGAATTTTTTGGGCACTTTAATCAGCCGGAAAACCTGAAAAACAAAAACAGCAGAAAACTAGAAGCTGGCAACTGGGTGCACTGAGTTAGCAGGTTAGTCCAAATTGGTTTAAAAGTGTAATAAAGTTCAACCAAAACATGGCAAAGTCACACAAAACATGCATGGAGCAAGCAGAAATTATAGATACGTTTGGGACGTATCAGCCACAAGAATTTGTGCCAGAGAACGTGCGGCCTGCCCCGAATGAGAAAGGGGATCCGCGGTCCGGGACCTGGGTCAGAACTCCTGCGTCACGACTCAATAGAGGGTTAAGAAGCAGAAAGCCGGGTGGAATCAACAAGCTCGTGATCCCAATGTCATAGTTAGTAAAACTTACTAGCAAGGATAAGAGAGAAGATTCCCAGAGCGTAGGTACGGAGAAAAAGGATCCTAATATCATAGATATCACGACGGGGTGTGTAAGGCCCGATATGCAGTACTGTTCCAGATCTAGATGTTTCCATCCAGATCCGGGGACGAAGCACATATCGGTCCCACCGCGACACATGACGAGTCATATGCTCCGGATTTCCAACATGATATCACAACATTACAGATACAGGATACAACATCTCATACAATCGGCATACAACTTCCTTAATACAATACAACAGCGGAAGATATATGTCTGAGTACAGACTACAATAAAAAGCCTACTGGCAAAGAGAAAATCATCAATCCCATAACCACACGGGTCCAAGCCCTCCGCCGGGATCCGCCTAACTACTCGTCGTCGAGTCTCCACGTGAAACGTCGATCACCATACCTGTTGTCGATCAGAACCCTGAAAAGAGTTTGGGGGTAGTATCATGAGTACAGAAGTACTCAGCATCCAACTGTATTGTCATCTCACCCAGCAAGGACTTCATCACTCGTCATTCTAGGACAACTAGTAGTTTACGGTAAGGAAGGGGTAAGTGGTGAGGTTGCTGCCGCACTAGCATTTATGAAGTGTCTAACGATCTAGAGAGTAAGGTAAGAAGCCAAGAATTCGATGAGGAATCGCCTCCAACAAGTCTTGCTATCAACTACTTACGCAAATATAACACCTATCCTATCCTTGTCCTCCTCTTCGCATCCCGACGAAGAAGAAGCAGTCAAGGCACACACACACACGTTGATCAAGTTATATTAAGATTATCTCAGTTGTTGTTGTCTATGAACAAGGAGTAGGTCTCAAGTCGTCCATAACCGTGGACACGGCTTCTCGAAAAGATTTAACCCTGCAGGGGTGTACCAACTGCCCATTACAAGGCTCCGCACGCACGCCCATCTCTCTTAGTTGCTACCCATGATAGGCAACCATTTGATGATTTAGTCCCAAGAGATCCGGAACGACAGGTCCCTCTAACTAACAACGAACAAATCCGGGTGGCCCCCGGTGAGTCGACATCCAACTCAAAAGCTGGCCGCGCTCTCGAATCGGCCTCTACCGTCTGGACGAGGTCGGGTTAGTTGCCCAAACAGATGTGGACAACCCCCTAGCTCCCTGGGGTGGACCAACTAGAGAAACCATGTCTCCGCTGGCCCAAGTTGTTTGAAATTTGCCGGCCGCGGACCAGTCACACACACGTTTTCAAATGGTAAATCAGCTTGGGGCACCACTAGAAATGTTTGAAGCTAGGTAGGTAAGAAGAGGGGACCCCATAAAATCCCACACGCGGTTAGGCACGCTCAGTCTCAAAACCAATACCCGGAACTCGGGTCCTAGGTGACTCGAATGGAACAAAGCGTCGGGGCAGGATAGCCTAGACGTTCCATCCTTCGTCGAATATAGGTCAACATTTATAATAATCATATCATCAACAACAATATAATAATGTGATATCCCAACCCAACGAGTAACAGGGTAACATCGTAGCATCCTAAGCATGCATACTAAGCAGGGGCTGAGCAACGAGCAATAGTAACATAGCAGTACAAGGTTTGCTGGGAGGGGACATGGCTGTATCGGTTTAAGAGAGGCTGTAAACATGTGGTAGGATCAAACATCGAACCTATCCTAGACTAGCATGCAAACCGCTGGTTGAAATAGAATGGATCATAAGTAATGTATAGTCCTTGCCTGTTGATAAGTCGGATTCCGAAGGTGTAGTGGATCGCAAGCTCGCATCGCCTCCGAAGGTACCCGCGGAAGCACACAGGACGATAAACACTAGAAAGCAATCAACGAGCAAGCACTCTATTACTACAGGGCAGCACAAGATCAAGAAGACATCACACGACACGGCAACGCGATACGGATCTATCGTCGAGAACGGTTACTAACAGTTTAAGTGGGGTATCGGTCACACACGACGAATACCGCACGTTTACGGTGGTTCAAGTTGATTAGCTACAGGTGATCAACCAACGGTTATTAACATGGCAACTCAAGCAAGCATGGCATAGCACACAAACATGTCAAGAGGTGAAGCACAAAGTAAACTATCTATGCTAGTCAATTTAAGTGAGGCACAATCCTAAACATGGCATAACACTAAGTGCCGCACGATGATTGAAACATTTGGTACTGTTCTGTCATAAACCATATTTTAGGTTGGTTAACAACAGCAAACAATAGCATAAACACAAAGAACACGAAAAACTAATCAAGTTACATATAAGGCACACTCCAAACGGAGTTACGGTTAAAAAGATATAAGCAAAACAAGTCACGGGCACAATCTGCCAACATCACGAAGCACACTTTAGAGCAATGCATAAACAGGACAATGAATGCAAACATGCTCACAAATGACATGCAATTAAACTAGACATGATAGGTAAGGCATGGAAAAAATAATCATGCAAAAGGCATCATAGATCAAAAGATATTAAGCAAACAACATGGCATCGGAACGTTACAGACTTAGAGAAAAACAGAGGTGGCTGTCAAAAACAGCGTGATAGCAACTTTGGAGCTGAATAACTATATGACCAACAAGAATATCATGGAAATTCAATACATATAATTAAATTAGACATGATGCTTAATAATATGCAATTGGAATCGCTCAATTTCGATAAACAGTTGCGACGCAACCGTCACCCGAAGTTGCAACAAAATAATTACAGCAGCACACTAACAGGAAAATTAGCAGTTAACGGCCTGATGCCCTGTTTAGCACACAATTACACAATCAAGATGACCTCAAATGCAAATTCTCACAAAGGTTGAATTAAAGTACACGCAATTCTAAGCAACTTTCATTTTGGGGGCACGTTCATCGGAGCTACAAATCAATGGGAAATTACATCGCAAACAGGCATCAGCAGCAAAATACATAAAGACTTAGCAAAAATCGCAGGCAGGGTTCCAGAAAAAAAAGGAAACGGGCTCGAAGCTCACCATGGGCCTCGGCCCATCTGGCCGTTGGGGCTGGATCTAGCGCGGCTGGGCCGCTGGGGCAGGCTGGGCCGCCTGGCCTGCCTGGCCCACGTGCGGTGGACGCGGCCTGGCTGGCCGGTGCGGTTGCTCGCCTCGTTCCCGTCGGAACAGAGGCCGGTGGCGGCGGCTGGACGTCCGGCAGGGAGGCGCGACGGCGGGAGCGGTGAGCAGGGGCGGTGGCGCTGTGGAGGCGGACCAGCCGGATCCGGTCCAGGCGCCGGCGGGCTGCGACGAGCTCCTCGGCGGCCCTTCATGGCGCGACGGCGACCTCGGGTTGGCCTCCCATGGTGCGGCTCCGGCCTGGCCCTGCGATGGAAGAGAAGGAGGAGGTGAGAGAACAGAGGGAGGAGAGGGAGCGCGGGAGGAGAGGGAGGCCAGCGGCGGGCGACTGCTCCGGCGGCTGTTGGCACAGAGGTCGCCGGCTTGGAGCTCGCCGGCCGGCGAGGCGGCTCCTCCACGGCCAGGGCGTGGGAGGCGACGGCGGCTCGGCCCGATCCGGGCCCGGGGCGGTCCGCGGCGGCAGAGGAGGGCCCTGCGGGGCCCGGTTCCCTGGTGGAGGCGGTTGGGACTACGTGGAGCATTGGGAGCCATCTGATCTGGATCTAACGGTCCAGATCGAGGGTGGGGGGTAGGGTTTTGAGCTGTGAGGGACCTACTGGGCAGGTCTGGAGTTTTCAGAGGGGGGTGGCTGCAATTTTTACAAAGGGGAACCTAATTGGCTGGTTTGGGAGGTGGGGTCATTATATAGGCAGGTTGGCTGGCCAGTTTACGCAAACGCCCCCAGTATCCCTCTCGCGCGTCCGGCGATCGCGTTCGTGACCGCCGAGACTCCGTACGGACTCTGATTCGGACGAAACTTCGACCCACGCGCTCAGCGCGTCAAGCCCGTCGATCGTACCTCACTGCAGTGACATTCCGACAATATTTTTCGGCGCCCCAATAAAATAATCCGTTTATTAAATAAACGGGGTTTTCGTTTCGGTGGCGATGGCTGGTCTCGTGCGGGTTTTGCGACGGCGATCGGGTGAAACCCGGTGTCGCAAAGGTCGAGTGTCAAGGTGGCAAGGGTCAGTCTCCGTCCGGTACGAGATAAGAGGAGGGAAAATAATCGTCGATCGATAGATCGGGGATGCAAACACCGCAAACAAATCAGACAATCAAACAATTCATGCCGAAAACAATTTTTTTTCATTTTTGTGAAAACTGGGCTATTACAGGGTGATATCGATGTGGGCCCGTAAGCCAAACATTAAGTTAGCAAAATAGTTTTCCAAAGACTAGACTCAACTTCGACCATGGAGTGGGTGGGTGGCTTCCTACATGCAGTTGGCTCTGATACCAATTTGTGACGCCCCCAAAATCAAGTCGTGTACGGTAATCATACACGCAGGGTACACGACCGAAATCAAGGTGCCACGGTGAGAATATCACAGCACAACACTAGACACAAATAAGATAAATCTTTTAAGTTACAAACCAGGGATCACGAGGATTTTAATACATAAGTTATAAAAATCATAATATTTGAGTACAGAATGTAACATTCCAAAATTCCTATTTTGGATGATTTACTAATTATCATATGCACATTATGTTTTTGTGCATTTTGGATCTTATTTGGGTTTTATTGGATTTAATTGAATGAAGTTTTATTTTTATTTTTTATCTTTGGATAAAAACTCATTGAAAATTTTATTTACAGCTTTCTAAGATTTTAGAAGTTTATTTTGTATTTTTCCGACTTATATTTTATTTTATAAAACTCATAAAAGATCAGGAAAAATATGTAAATAAATCAATAAAGCCACTCACATTTTATTTTTTTATTTTATTTTAAAAAAACTAATGCGTTATTTTTTCGGGTTATTTTTATTATTTTAAAATACCTTATACTTGGTTTTTTTAAACAAAACGTTGCGCGCCAGCCAGCCGCGCCCGAATAGGCCGAAGGCCGGCCCAGTCTCCCCGAACCAGGGTCCTTCGTTCTCCCCAGGCAACGAGTGTCCAGAACGGACACGGAGTTCACTGGAGAGGTCGTGTCCGCCCCGATCTCCCTCTCCGTTAACCCCTTGCCAACGAAACCCCCCCTACATATAGCCCTCGATCCTCTCGTTTCGTTCCCTCAGAAATATCGAGCCGTGATCAACCGTAGCCAACGCAAATCGTCGCCGAAGTTGTAGCCGGATTTTGACCGGAATCTCGCCAGAGTTCGTCGCCACCGTAGCTTCGGACGTCGCCGGAGGACGCCGCAGCCACCAGTGGACGCCCCTGGCCGAGCCGCATCCGCCGGACGTCACTGCCGCCGCCGGGGACGCCGAAAATCGCCGCCACCATCGCCGCCAAAGTTTGCCGGAATTCGCACCGTCGCGGTACGTCGTCGCCGCCGGTTTTTATTAGTAGAACGGTTAGTTTTTTTGATCGGTTTAGTTTAGTTAGCCAGGGTTTACTGTGTTTAACCGGCGTGAACCGTTTTGTATTTATTTAGCGAACACTCAATGTTTAGATCTGTTTTCGAACACTGTTCGTCCCGTAGCGTCAAGGACCTAGATGCGATTAGTTTTTTTTTAAGTTCAGATTAGCCCCCGTTTCTATTTTGTCTATAACTTAATAAGCGTAGATCCGTTTTAGGTGATTCCCAAGCCCACGGTTTTATTTTGAAACCCTCTATCCAGTACAACCCTAAACTTTGATTTATGATTTCCAAAAATATTGAAATCTGACCAGATTCAATTTCAACCTTAGTTGATCGTATCTTTTGTTTTACAACTCGGATTTGATTGATTCTTTTTGCAAATTAAAACCCTAGCTAAACCCTATATTCTAGACACCTTGCAACCCACTTTTGAACCCAGTCATGATCTATTTTGCAAAAATCTTTTCTTTGGTTTTTATTTTGGAGTTTTGAACCTTGTTTTGCCTTTGGTTGTGTATCGATTGTGTGTATCTTTGTTTGCTTACGATAGATCGTCCGGAGTGCGAAGAAGAGTACCACCAATCTTTAGAGTTCTGCAATCAACAACAAGGCAAGTCATATCTTTGATCATACTCCCTATTACCTATGTTTTCAATGCATTAGTTCTTCTTCTTTAGATTGCATGATAGGCTATGCTATGCTATTACACCCAGTAGTTCATTGAGGTAGGTCTGATCCTTACATCATTGTCACCATCGTATACTATGATATTGATATGCTAAGTAGACGTGGATTGGGAAGTGAATCATTATGAGGTATGAGTGATAATGTAGTAATTAGGACCAAGATAAAGTTAATGAACTACCTGGGTGGAATGGTTGCAAGTATGCTCGGGATGGCCAGTGATGACTGCGGAAAGCCACCCAGGCTCAAAGGTACTAATTATGTTGTCATACCTAGAAGCTTACGTGTGCAGCCACAAGCTATTATGGGCTCTGGCTTAGTTGAGTAGGTTGTGTGACCTCTTTCCGGGATAGACTAGCAGATGTAGATTTTTCTAGGTGTACCGGTTTATCCAGCGGTTAAGGGGAAACACTTTTGAAAGACCATGTCTCGATCTTCCAGTTGTAATACACCATGCAGTGTGACGAACTACAAAGGAGGCGATCGAGTCTTGTGGGGAAAAGTGCACAAACCTTTGCAGAGTGTAAAACTAATCGATTAGTCGTGTCCCCGGTTATGGACAATTTGAGCGACTAGTTGTGGTAATATTGATTTGTCTCATCATCTTTAATTAATTAATTGGTTTAATCACTTTGGGTTAGATTGAGTGGAATTTCCATCTCAATCGTATGTTATTTGTAGAACTTAGTTATTATTATTACATAGGCAAAATTAGCTTTTTGCAAAAATAAATGTAGAAGCTCCACCAGCCAAATTGCATGTATTGTAGGGCTTTTACTTCTTTTTGTGATATGACTTGCAGTACGAGCAAAGTACTGACCCCTCTTGGGGCTGTAACTTACTTATGTTGCAGATTGTTCTGACGAGGAGTAAGGTGCGAATAGGTCGTTGTCTTATACTCAACTTTTGTCATGGAGTCGGATGGACTCGCTACTACTACTATCATAGCTTCTGCAAGTATTTGATTAGATGGCCTTAAGCCATAGTATTATTGTAATAATTACTTCATTCGATGTAATAAATACATGTTTACTTCTATTATTTCATCGAGTACTGTGTGTGCTAGCAAACCGATCCAGGGACTAGCACGTTAAGCACAGAGACTTGGTCCCTTCAGATCTGGTCACTACAAGATGGTATCAAAGCCAAGTTGACTGTAGGACGTGACCTTAGGAATGGAAAAGCCATAGGATGAAAACTCTATTTTAAAACCCTCTACATTTCTAATGATTCTCATACTCTTTCCTATTCATTTCTAATCTCTTCTCTCCTTACTAATATAGATGTCGATCACCAAGTTCGCTCAGCCTGATGAGACCACACCTTTTGGACAAAGCCTGATGGAGATCGTGAAGTTTTTGAAGATCGCCTTGCCTAGTTTCACCGGGACACTCATGACTACAGGACCAGGAATAAAGTGCTGGAAGGTCCAAGTTCACATTCGAGGACGCACCTTTGGAAGGAAGATCAAGCCAAACAACTTCTCGGTGAAAGCACCAAATTGGAGCGTGGGAAGAAGTCGTGCCGCAATGATGACCTTAGGCCGTATCCGACAGGAGTACCACGCAGATCTTCAAGGAACACGCTTCGAGATGTATGGAGCCGAGATCATACTGGCGAATTAGTACGCACTGTTGAGGATACATCAATGGCATCCCACATTCAAGACTTGGGAGAACATGTTCAACGTGTGGAGGAAGAAATGCTTCATTGCATGGACGTTATTGAGGGTTTGGAGGAGGAAGTTAAGAGAGTCCGTGAAGAGTATGAGGAGCAAATCGATGCACTACAAGAAACGAATGAAGAGTTGAAGCTCATGCTGGAGGAACAGAAGTATAACTTGACCAAGGAGAAAATCTTCAGCAGGATGACTCTGATGGATGCCTCGTCAGCCAAGATGAGGATTACCAGTCAGAGGAAGAGGAAAATGGAAATGATGTCTTGATGATCGATTCTTCTTCCGACTCAAACTAGTCATAGGACACCAGTATAGATTTTTTTTTCTTTTAGTTAAATGATTAGAGTATCGATCTGTGAGTTTTCTTAGAGTTACCATGTCGACTCTTGTGACATGGCCTATCTTAGTTAATTGTGTGAACCTTGATTTGAATGAGTGATTGATTGAAATTTCTTGCTATCATGTTGCATATGGGTAGTGTTATTCCCCTTAGGCCAATTTTCTCTCTATAACCTCATCTATTCTAACCCAATAGATGCCGCCAAGATGTGCCCCTTCTGCTAGTGGACCAGGGAATGGAATTCCACCCGGCTTAGAGCAGTTGCTTCAGACCCAGAATCAGATGATGCAGCTTTTGATGCAGAACACGAACAACAACAATAACAACAACAACAACAACAACAATGCCCCACCACCACCACCACCTTTGGGAGACAGCCTCATCTGTTTCCTAAGGCTGAACCCACCTTTGTTCTCTAGCAGCACGGAGCCGATTGTTGGAGATGACTGGCTCTGCAATATGGGAAGGAAACTAGCAACCGCTGGATGCACTGATGAGGAGAAAGTGAGATTTGCCTCGCACCAGCTAGATGGACCTGCAGCCGCATGGTGGGATAATTACACCACCACATACCCCATGGCGAATGTGACTTGGGACCAGTTCCAGCAGGCGTTCCGCACTGCTCATGTTTCAGCTGGAGCTATGAGTCTCAAGAAGAGGGAATTTCGCAACTTACGCCAAGAAGGCCGCTCAGTGGCAGAGTATGTGGAGGAATTCAACAAGTTGTCCCGTTATGCTCCAGGAGATGTGGCCACAGATGCTGCCAAACAGGAGAAATTTCTGGAGGGACTAAATGATGAGCTTGGAGTTCAGTTGACGGTGGCAACCTTTGCTAACTACCAGGAGATGGTGGATAAGGCTATCATTCTTGAAGGCAAGCATCAGATAATGGAGAATCGTTAGAGGAAGTACGGACAGGGCAAGTATCATTCTAGAACTCAACAGAAGTCCCGTTCTGCACCATTTTCAGGATATGGCGGAACAGGAACCAACAGGTTTGGAGGGCACAACCATCATAATCATGGAGGTCATTCTCAGCATGGAGGCAATGGACACAACCATGCAAACCAAAGGAATGGCAATGGAGGAAATGGGAATCAGCAGCGTTCCAACCCATCTACGCCCATGAAGAAGGACCTAAGCCACATCCTCTGCTTCAAGTGCAATAATAAAGGACATTACGCCACAGATTGTCGCAAGATGAAGAATGTAAATGGCAATGGCGGTTCTGGAAACAAGAAGCCTAATCCTTTCACCAAGGGGCAAGTGAACCATGTCAATGTGGAGGAAGTCTATGAGCAGCCGGATGCCGTGTTTGGTAAGTTTTTACTAAACTCTCAACTAGTATTAGTTCTTTTTGACACTGGTGCATCACATTCATTCATATCAAGGGTAGTTGTGGATAAGTATAAGTTGTCTACCATAGTCCTTAAAACCCCAATGTTAGTAAGTTCGCCGGGAGCCGAGTCTATGGTCAATCACGGAAGTTTTCGGTTACCTCTGACCATAGGAGGGCATAATTTCCCCACCAACCTGATAGTGTTGAAGTCGCAAGGTTTCGATGTAATCCTGGGTATGGATTGGATGTCGAAGTATAAAGGCAACATTGACTGTGAGGGAAGATCAATCTCACTCACCACACCCGAAGGGAAGAGGATCAAGTCTGTGACCAAGCACAAGTTTAGAAGGACCCAGTTATATTCTCTTAAGGGGGTTAGCCTGAAGGAAGTGTCGATAGTCAAGGAGTACCCTGATGTATTCCCAGAGGAGCTACCCGGAATGCCATCGGACCGAGATATCGAGTTTTTGATCGAGTTACTGCCAGGCACGGGACCTATATCCAAAAGGCCGTATAGAATGCCCGCAAATGACTTGGAGGAAATTAAGAAGCAAATTAAGGAATTATTGGAGAAAGGGTATATTCGCACGAGTTCATCACCTTGGGGAGCCCCAGTGCTTTTAGTGGAGAAGAAGGATGGATCTCTAAGGATGGTCGTGGATTATCGCTCGTTGAACGAGGTGACTATCAAGAACAAGTATCTTCTACCGATGATCAATGATTTGTTTGACCACTTGGAAGGAGCTAGTGTGTTTTCCAAGATCAATCTCCGATTGGGATATCACCAGTTGAAGATCCGTGAGAAGGATATACCCAAGACCTCTTTCACCACGAGATATGGACTCTATGAGTACACAGTCATGTCTTTCGGTCTAACCAATGCCCCTGCATATTTTATGAACATGATGAACAAGGTATTCATGGAGTTTTTGGACAAATTTGTTGTGGTGTTCATTGATGATATTTTGGTTTATTCCAAGAATGAAGAGGAGCATGAAGAACCCCTACGCGTAGTTTTGGAGAAACTCAGGGAACATCAACTTTATGCCAAGTTTAGTAAGTGTGAGTTTTGGTTGAAGGAAGTGGGATTTCTTGGACATGTTGTGTGAGGCGAGATATTGCAGTGGACCCCTCCAAGGTTGAAGCGGTCACAGAATGGCAGGCGCCACATCCGTTGGTGAAATCTGTAGCTTTCTTGGACTTGCGGGTTATTACAGGATATTTATTGAAAGTTTCTCAAAGATTGCCAAACCCATGACGGAATTGTTGAAGAAGGACACCAAGTTCGTCTGGACGGAGGAATGTGAAGCCAGTTTTCAGGAATTGAAGAAGCGTTTGGTTATAGCCCTAGTGCTGATTTTGCCCGATGTGCGCAAGGATTTCCAAGTGTATTGTGATGCCTCGCGGCAAGGACTCAGAAGCGTTCTCATGCAAGATGGAAAGGCTGTATGTTACACCTCGCGTCATCTTCGACCTCATGAGTTGAACTATGCCACACATGATTTGGAGTTAGCAGCCGTAGTACACGCACTCAAGACTTGGAGGCATTTTCTTATTGGGAACAAGTGTGATGTATACACGAATCATAAGAGTTTGAAGTATATTTTTACGCAAAAGGAGTTGAACCTCAGGCAGAGGAGGTGGTTGGAGCTCATCAAGGATTATGATATGAGATCGCATTATCACCCAGGAAAGGCCAATGTAGTGGCAGATGCCCTGAGTCGGAAAAGTTATGTCAATCCCCTTATAGCAGGAGGTTTACCTCAGGAGTTGTGTGACGATCTCAGAGACCTTCGAATGGAGATTGTTCCACGATGATATGTCGCCACACTAGAAATTCAGTCAAAGTTATTGGGAAAGATCCGAGAATCCCAGAAGATGGACAAGGGTATTGCAGAGATAAAGGAGAGAATGGAGAAAGGAAAAGCAGAAGGATTTCATGGAGATGAGTACGGGACATTATGGTTTGAGAAGCGTATTTACGTGCCCAATGACCCGGAGATCAGGAAGTTGATTCTCCATGAAGCTCATGATTCGCCTTACTCAATACACCCGGGAAACACCAAGATGTATTTGGACTTGAAGGAAAGTTTTTGGTGGACTGGGATGAAAAAGGATATTGCTGAGTATGTGGCTATATGTGATGTATGTCAGAGAGTGAAGTCGGAGCATCAGAAATCGACCGGATTACTTCAACCTTTGACGATACCTGATTGGAAATGGGACAAACTTGGTATGCATTTTATCACAGGATTACCCGGGACACGATCAGGCTATGACTCTATTTGGGTAGTGGTTGACCGTTTGACCAAGGTGGCTCACTTCATCCCAGTGAAAACCACCTATACTAGTGCTAAGTTGGCTAAGATATACATGAACAGGATCGTATGTCTGCATGGAGTTCCGAAGAAGATTGTATCAGATAGAGGCACACAGTTTACCTCAAAGTTTTGGCATCAGTTACATGAAACCTTGGGAACTAGGCTGGAGTTACCACACCTTTCCATCCACAGACAGATGGTTAGACTAAGAGAGTGAATCAAATTCTGGAGGACATGTTGAGACTTGGTATTGGATTATGGATCCAGTTGGGATGATAATTTTCCTTATGCGGAGTTCTCATACAACAATAGTTATCAAGCCAGTTTAAAGATGGCCCCGTTTGAGGCTTTGTACGGAAGAAGGTGTAGAACACCGTTGATGTGGAATGAAGTTGGAGACCGCAAGCTATTCAGACCAGATTTGATCAAGGATTCAGAAGAGAAGTCAAGTTGATCCGTGATAGGCTGAAGATAGCTCAGTCTAGACAGAAGAGTTATGCCGATGCTAAACGCAAGGAAGCAACGTATGAAGTGGGAGATAGAGCATACCTTCGAGTGTCTCCGCTTCGTGGTATTAAGAGATTTGGAGTTAAAAGAAAGTTAGCACCACGATTTGTGGGGCCATATAAAGTCTTGGAACGCAAAGGAGAGGTTGCTTACAAGTTGGAATTGCCAGAAGGTTTGTCTGGAGTTCACGATGTGTTTCACGTGTCCCAGTTGAAGAAGTGTCATGCAGATATGACAGATATTCCGTTGAGAGACACCGTGCCATTGGAGGAAATTCAGCTGGAAAGTGATTTGACATATGAAGAGAAGCCTGTCAAGATTCTCGATACGGCAGACAGAGTCACTCGTACCAAGGTTATTAAATTTTGAAAAGTTCAATGGAGCCACCACACCGAGGAAGAAGCTACTTGGGAGCGAGAAGAGGATCTCAAGCAGGATCACCCACACCTTTTTGCTGACCAACCCGAATCTCGAGGGCGAGATTCATCTTAAGGGGGGTTGGTTTTGTAACATCCCAAATTTCCTATTTTGCATGATTTACTAATTATCATATGCATATTATGTTTTTGTGCATTTTCGATCTTATTTGGGTTTTATTGGATTTAATTGAATGAAGTTATATTTTTATTTTTTATCTTTGGATAAAAACTCATTGAAAATTTTATTTACAGTTTTCTAAGATTTTAGAAGTTTATTTTGTATTTTTCTGACTTATATTTTATTTTATAAAACTCCTTAAAGATCAGGAAAAATATGTAAATAAATAAATAAAGCCACTCACGTTTTATTTATTTATTTTAAAACTAATGCGTTATTTTTTTTGGGTTTTTTTTATTTTAGAAATACCTCTATATTTGTTTTTTTAAACGTTGCGCGCCAGCCAGCCGCGCCCGAATGGGCCGAAGGAAGTCCCAGTCGCCCGAACGAGGGAGCTTCGTTCTCCCCAGGCAACGAGTGTCCAGAACGGACACGGAGTTCACCGGAGAGGCCGTGTTCGCCCCGATCTCCCTCTCCGTTAACCCCTTGCCCACGAAACTCCCCCTATATATAGCCCTCGATCCTCTCGTTCCGTTCCCTCAGAAATCTTGAGCCGAGATCAACCGTTGCCGCCGCAAATCGTCGCCGAAGTTGTCGCAGGATTTTGACCAGAATCTCGCGGGAGTTCGTCGCCACCGCAGCTTCGGACGTCGCCGGAGGACACCGCCGCCACCGGTGGACGCCCCTCGCCGAGCCGCATCTGCCAGACCTCACTGTCGCCGCCGGGGACGCCGGAAATCGCCGCCACCACCGCCAAAGTTTGTCGGAATTCGCGCCGTCGCGGTACGTCATAACCGCCGGTTTTTATTAGTAGAACGGTTAGTTTATTTTATCGGTTTAGTTTAGATAGCCATGGTTTACTATGTTTAACCGGCGTGAACCGTTTTGTCTTTATTTAGAGAACACTCAATGTTTAGATCTGTTTTCGAACACCGTTCGTCCCGTAGCGTCAAGGACCTAGATGCGATTAGTTTTTTTTATTTCAGATTAGCCCCTGTTTCTATTTTGTGTATAACTTAATAACCGTAGATCCGTTTTAGGTGATTCCAAAGCCCACGGTTTTCTTTTGAAACCCTCTATCCAGTACAACCCTAAACTTTGATTTATGATTTCCAAAAATATTCAAATCTGACTAGATTTAATTTCAACCTTAGTTGATCGTATCTTTTGTTTTACACCTCGAATTTGATTGATTCTTTTTGCAAATTAAAACCCTAGCTAAACCCTATATTCTAGACACCTTGCAACCTACTTTTGAACCCATTCATGATCTGTTTTGCAAAAATCTTTTATTTGGTTTTTATTTTGGAGTTCTGAACCTTGTTTTGCCTTTGGTTGTGTATTGATTGTGTGTATCTTTGTTTGCTCACGATAGATTGTCCGGAGTGCGAAGCAGAGTACCACCAATCTTTAGAGTTCTGCAATCAATAGCAAGGAAATTCATATCTTTGATCATACTCCCTATTACCTATGTTTTCAATGCATTAGTTCTTCTTCTTTAGATTGCATGATAGGTTATGCTATGCTATTACACCCAGTAGTTCATTGAGGTAGGTCTGATCCTTACATCATTGTCACCATCGTATACTATGATATTGCTATGCTAAGTAGACGTGGATTTGGAAGTGAATGATTATAAGGTATGAGTGATAATGTAGTGATTAGGACCAAGATAAAGTTAATGAACTACCTGGGTGGGATGGTTGCGAGTATCCTGGGGATGGCCAGTAATGACTGGGGAAATCCACCCAGGCTCAAAGGGACTAGTTATGTTGTCATACCTAGAAGCTTACGTGTGCAGCCACAAGCTATTATGGGCTCTGGCTTAGTTGAGTAGGTTGTGTGACCTCTTTCCGGGATAGACTAGCAGATGTAGTTTTTTATAGGTGTACCGGTTCATCCAGCGGTTAAGGGGAAACACTTCTGAAAGACCATGTCTCGATCTTCCAGTTTTCATACACCATGCAGTGTGACGAACTACAAAGGAGGCGATCGAGTCTTGTGGGGAAAAGTGCACAAACATCTGCAGAGTGTAAAACTAATCGATTAGCCGTGTCCTTGGTTATGGACAATTTGAGCGACTAGTTGTGGTAATGTTGATTTGTCTCATCATCTTTAATTAATTTATTGGTTTAATCACTTTGGGTTAGATTGAGTAAAATTTCCATCTCAATCGTATGCTAATTGTAGAACTTAGTTATTATTATTCCATAGGCAAAATTAGCTTTTTGCAAAAATAAATGAAGAAGCTCCACCAACCAAATTGCATGTATTGTAGGGCTTTTACTTCTTTCTGTGATATGGCTTGCCGTACGATCAACTTTTGCCGTGGAGTCGGATGGACTCGCTACTGCTACTATCATAGCTTCCGCAAGTATTTGATTAGATGGCCTTAAGCCATAGTACTATTGTAATAATTACTTCATTCGATGTAATAAAGACATGTTTACTTCTGTTATTTAATCGAGTACTGTGTGTGCTAGCAAACCGATCCAGGGACTAGCACGTTAAGCATAGAGACTTGGTCCCTTCGGATCTGGTCGCTACACAGACATAGTTAGTCAAGTTTTTGCCTTAATAAGGCTAGCACAAATCACATCAGAGATACAGATTGAAAAGGCAAGGCCTCCTGCCTGGGAGCCTTCGAAACTACTCCTGGTCCTGGTCAGCGGGGGTCTAGACGTAGTAGCATCCTCCTCCGGGGTACTCCTACTCCTGGGCTCCAACGTCTGATTGCATCAATCCAGGTATATAAAACAAAGGGGGGAAATAAAACAAGGGTGAGTATCTAGCATACCCGCGAGTCTTACGTCCACTACTAAGCATTTATGCATTTGTATCAAATGGAAAGGGGAGGCTGTATATAGTGGACTGCAAGGTGGAAAGTCAGAATAAGGATGATAAGCTAGGCCTATCGAAGACTAGCATCTTTCGACGAGTCTTGCAACACAAGAAGAGAACAACCAACAGTTCATATAAAGCATAAAGTAACAATGCAGCAAAAGTTGCTGCAGCATTGTATAATAGTATGTTGTAATAATTAAAAAATAATAAATGCCTCCGAGTTTCCCTCCTCGACTTCCCAGCGAGGAAGAAAACCCAGAACCAACAGATTAATAGTAGTAGTTTGTAGTATTAGGATCCGGCTTCAGCATAAAGCGTCCTATTCCCGTGGACACGGCTATTCGAATAGATTAAACTCCCTGCAGGGGTGCACTACTGTTCAGCCTGCACGCTCGGATCTCCAGGGTGGCGTACACATTGTTAGGGAATGCCCCACCGAGGCTATCCGACACATCACAACCCATCCTAGGCTCAGAAGAGAGGCCATCCGCCGGATTATATCCTATGCGCTCAGGGGTCTAGGTCCCTCACCCTTCCACGCTCCTGCACGGTGCGAGACTGGTCGGTGAAGCAAAAGCAAATCCAAATACACCTGCTGCAGCAAAGAAGACATCACCGCTTCCCGGCAATCAACCCGTGGTACTGCTGACGTGTGAAGAGCTTTCGGACGAAACTACGATGCGGAGGGCCCACACCGTAATCCCACGTGTAGGTAGTGTGTACAGGTCAATGGGCCTCTCAAGTCATTCACCGAACCATTTAACATTTTAATATTATCTCGCAGACGACCGTTATCGCTGTCTGAGTAACAGCAACAAGGACCACCAGTACGTCGGGGCTTGCCCTGTCGTCCCGTCAAAGCACACAGTTACCAACAAGGTGAACCGTATCCTTACCTTGTCTTGTGTGTGCTCTTGGTAGAGCTCGACTTTTCGTGGTTTGGTAACTCTCGCGAGATACGAGCAGGGGCCAAGCACGCCAGTAACGTCGGTCGTACCCTCCCTGTCGTTCCCGACGCAATATCGCTCGCGGGCAACGTTGGGTCGCCCGACTCTTAGCCTTAAGGACAACCGTTGCTAGGTACCTAGAGCGGCTATACAGAATCAGCAACAAGTGGAGTACAAGGATTACTCTGTGATAGCTCAGACTTGATGGTGGCTTGGCAGAGCCGAGCTAAGGGGACTTAGGCGAAGTCTGCATTGTACCGTACCTGTTACAGCTAATATATTGTTCCACATTCACTCACCAGAGTGATCACGGCCCGCTATCTAATCCTAGTTGACTAACAAAGCGTAGGGCTCACTGCTGAATATAATATATATTTGTAGGCAGCATAGGATAAAAGAAGGTACATCAAGGGGCGACAAAATCAGTCTATGCAAAAACATAAGGTTCTCCAATCAAGGGGCAGGAAAATGGCTCGTCTTGCCTGGAAGCTCGACGGTAGGGGTACGGTCGTCGACGACGTAGTCGTACTCAGCAGAGGTGTAGTTGGCGGTAGCAGCGGGGTCTATCGGAGAATAAGGGGGGAGAAACAGTAAATACAAAGCAAGCATATACAAACAGATGCATGACATGATAGATGCAATGTTAATAGTGTTCTAACGACGTGCAACGTGTTTTGCTCGGAGCGGGAATTCATCCGCGGATGAAATACCGGCTCTGGGTGATTATCGACAGACGGCCGGAGGGGGAATGTCTCGTTTTCGTTGTGTTAGATGGGGGTGGTTGGTATACGAATAGCGTATCCGTATTCATTGTATTTTTCTGATCAAGTTTCATGTATAAAGTTTTTGAATCTGACTTACGGTTCAAAAGATATTCAAATTCAAAGTTTAAATCAAATTTTGGATTTATTTTATTATTAATAGAAATATTATCCAGAACAGTGCTAACAGAGGGGTCCCACCTGTCATACACAGGGGTGTTTGACTGGTCAAACTGACCAGTGGGTCCCACCTGTCACTGAGATAGTTTAATAAAAACATATTATTTAATCTACTAACAGTGGGGTCCCACATGTCATAGAGACATTTATATTAAAAAGTTTAATTAACCTGGTGGATTAACTAAATGGCTGGGCCCACATGTCATGGACTCAATGTTTTAACTTTATTATAAATATACCAGGGGGTTATTAGTGGGGGTGGGGTCCACTGTCACTGGCTGTGGGGGTTTCATTTTAATTATAACTAGATGATACCCCGCGCGTTGCTGCGGGAATCAGTCACAATATATTTTGAATGATTGATTGCATGAAACATGAATAGTTGAATTAATAGTATATAAACTAAAGTATAAAAATATATTTTACGTTTGTATTTTATTATTGTGCAGTTAAAAATATTTATTAAATATAAGTAATGTAATATACTGAAAAAAAATCCATGCATATTGAGTGAGGTCGCATGTGTCATTATATTGATGTATGCATGCGATCAACTAATAACAAAAAACTTCTTCTCATGCATATTGTGATGATGTGACATGTATGCATGTTAAAAAGTGATGTAATATAATGGGAAAAAAATACATGCATGTTGAGGGATGTTGCATGTATTATTAAATGGATGTGTGCATGAAATCAACTAATAATGAATAACTTGTTCTCATGCATATTATGGTGGGCCTTTGATGAGGTGACATGCTTGCATGTTGAGATAGAAAAGATAGTGGGGATGATCTATTATAGTATTATAGATTAGGGAGGTTAACAAGGGGTGGGGGCCACATGGCAGTGACACATTAGGTATTAATGGTGGATCTGACTGAAGGGGTCCACCGGTCAGCCTCTCCGCGATGGCGCCGGCGAGCAGACACGGCGATGTCGCCTTTCCGGCCGACTCCGGCGACGGCTCGAGGCGGGGAGGGGTGCGTTCAAATGGGGGGACCGAGCCGCGTCGTTGGTGGGCTCGGGGTGGCCGGGGGCTCGCTGGACCAACGGAAACGACGAGCACGGCAGCGTGCAGTGAGAGGGAGGCGGCGAATTCATCGAAATGTGACGCAAGCGATCTAGCTACGGGGTGGAATCGAACCATACGCCCGCGGGGAACACGTTGGGACCATACGGGTGAGCTGGGGCGCACTGGGTCGAGGCCGCGGTCATCCATGGCGGAGACTGACCTCGGCGTCAATGGCGGGGCGGCCTACGGTGCAAGGGAGGGCGCAAGAGGGTCCAAGAGAGGATGGGGACGACGGCCGCGCTTACGGTGGACCTGCAAGTGAGCTCAGCGGGCGCGATGGCGAGCTGTGGCGGCCGGAATCGACGGAGACGGCGGGGCGGTGCAGTGAAAGGGGGCTGCGAGATTTGCGCCATGAGGACGTCCTCCTGTCGATTCCCTCTGCAGCGTGACGAGGACGAACGCGGCGCAACCAACGGACACCACGACGAGGCAAGGCGAGCTCGTTGGCCATGACTGGCCACGACAATGGCGACGGCGGCGACTGCGCGACTTTTCCCGAGCAATTGTGAGGGGAGGAGGGGGAGAAAATGGGCAAGGGTTCGCCACAGTGCGCGCACGGGTGATCTGATCCCCGAGGAGGGCACTGTAGTGCCTCGGTGGTGCCCATCGCACGACGGCAGCCGTCGAATACCACGGCGATGGCGCCATGGCGACGAGGTGAACAGCGCGGGAGCGGGAGGGGGGTTTGGGCTGGGTGGGAAGGTGCGGGCCACATTGTGCACTAGCTGCACCAGGGGATTGGGCCTCTTTGCTATTTCCCTTTTTGCATTTCTTTTCCTTTTTCTTTTCTGTTTTGTAAATTGTTTTACTAGCTTTAGCATTTTTGTAAAATATGGAACTTGTCCCATAATTAGAATTGCACATTGCTAGAGTGCCACAAAAGTTTGGGCCCCAAATAAAATCATTTGGTATTTGTTTTGAATATGCAATGTGAGAAAAGGTTTTTTTTGACACTGTTTAGAATTGTTGGAATTATTCTATTGCTTGATAAATTTCCAAAGTTGGTTTATCATGGTCAACTGGTTTTTAGGCATTTTACAAAATTGGTTGCACAATTTTTAGACAAAGTTTTATTTATCACTTTGCTTTTAATATCAACCAAAAGGCATTTTGAGTTTGTTTGAATTCAAAGGAGATCAAGGCATGATTAGTAACTGTAATTGTCCTTAGCAAAATGATTACTGTTACATGACAGTGAGGGTGTTACATGGATGTTGCATGTCAATGTATCTCGGAAAGGCTATGGAAATGCCTTGATAGGTAGGTATGGTGGCTGTTTTGAGGAAGATATAAGGAGGTTTATGATGACAGAGCGTATAATGCCAAGGGTTTGGATGCACCGACGGAGTATGCACCAACTCTCAAGACGAGAAACGGCAATGCATGGTACCGAAGAGGCTAACAAAATATGAAAGGTGGAAGTGCCAACAATCGAATACTCGCATTACTCTGAAGAACTCATGCACTTATTATCGTTAATTAACTCTCTATTTAATTAGGAGGTTCACAAAAGACAGGTACTCCGAGGAGGAGCATATGGGGGTTTGGTTATCCTTGCGCATCCTCGACCCATGGTACGTAAGGGTACTCTATATATTCCAACCCGTCCAATGGTTAGCGATCCATCTAGTAGCTAGAGTTCTCAACTAATTTTTTGTAGTTTTCGAAAATAAGCACGGATTTCCCAAAATATGACACCTATCACTAATAAGATCAAACTCTTGGCACCAAAAGTACAAACATTACTCAAATCAATACCTCAAAACTATTGCAATTTAGTACAATTTAACTTATAAAGGTCAAGAGAACAAAGTGGCCTCACAACCAAAGCTGGCCACATGGGCCGGCCTAAAGGGCCAGCACGGTAACCCGGTTGTTTTAGCACGGCCCATCTCTGGCCCGGCACGGTACGGGCCGTGCCATGCCGGCACGTTACTGTTTGCGGGCCGTGTCTGGGCTTGGAGGCTGGGCACGCGCGCCGGCATGGCCCGTTAAGATTTTTTTATTTTTTTTATTAATTTTATATAGCGCATTAGGCATAATACAGATATAATACACTTAAATAGCAAAAAACAGACGGACTACCGTACCAAACGGGACAAACGTGCTGCCGCCAGAAAGCACGGCCCGTGTCGGTTCAGCCGTGCCGGGCCGGCCCATGTGGCCACCTTTGCTCACAACCCTCCTCAGGGCCAGTCTACGCAGATTGTCGGATCCTCTTGATGATCGCTGCCAGCCATTGGACGCCCATCCGTTGGATGCCCATCCGTACGTGGTGAACCCTAACTAGACACATCTCCCCACTCTCATCCCACCCACCTAGCCGTCTCCTCCCCCACGTCCTTGTCCCGCCCAGCCGCCTCCCTCTCCCATCCATGCCTCCTCACCAACGTCGTCGCCCCCTCTCTCCCGGAGTAGGCCAGCGAGTAGGGTGGGGTGAGGGGACGACGAGTGAGGCCAGGGACGGGATGAGGAGGGCGACGCACCGCGCGGACCATCTTCACCTCCAGCGCGCAGCCACCTCCCAGCCTGCACCCGTGACGACGGCGAGGAGGACCAACGCGATGACGGCGAGGAGGACCAACGCGATGACGGCGAGGAGGACCAGCGCAGCCATCAACTAGCGCGGCCTCCCAGCTCTAGCTGGTTTAGGTGTGCCTCCACCTCCTTCTCTCAACCCCTTTTATCCTTCGTGGATCAGCAGAGGAAGCCGAGGGAGGAGGATCTCAACTAGGCATCATCACTAGAGAAGGGGAAAGTCCGGGGAGCGCCAAGTGCATCCGGTTCATCCCGAGGTGAGCTTTCTCATGTCCTGTGATCTCTGCTAATTTTTCTTTTTTCTTGTTTAATCTGAATGCAAATATGTGATCTGGGATATAATGGTGTTGTTGAATCTGAATGTAAATGCTTTTTTTCTCATTTATTGCACAATTTGAGATTTCTTTTGCAAGCGTAGGTTCTTTCAACAATTCCCATGGAGGTGCTACTGAGTATTTTCTCATGTAAATAATGGGCCCTGGGCGCTACGATATAATGGAGGTCTGCAAGGAGGTGTTTTCTTCGTTGATTCGTAGCCTTTGCATCCTGTGCTCCCGTTTTCCAGTTTGGGTGACTACGCAGTTCTTCTCTGCGGATAACATGCTCGATGTGCAGGCTGTGTGCTGACCTTTTCGTTTTTGTTAGGTTGATTTCGCCGTCGCTGGAGTTGTTTTCTTCGTTAATCCATCGCCATTGCATCCTGTGCTCTCGTTTTCCGGCTTAGGTAACTACGTTCTTCACCGGCTCTGTTTATGAAATCGCTCGATGTGGTTTGTTGTTGCTCTCCGTGTGTTGTATCTTAAATATGTAGGTTTATGCTTCATTATCATTGCTTATGTCAATGTATTATAGGGTTTGCTTACAAACAAAGCAAGCACGTGTTATCTTGCTTACCTTGGGAAAAACATAAATTCGTTTTCTTTGGTTTTGAAGCTTTTAGTGCACTCTCTTTCTTTTAAAATGGTTGACCTCAGATGATGCATAGGCCACTAAAAGAGAAGACCGAAAGAGACGCCCGTGGACTAGAAAAACATAGTCTTTTTTTAAAGTAGCATAATCATGTAGATTGTTTGGTTCTGAAATTTTTAGTACTCCCTCTTTCTTTAAAAAAGATGATGATTTATTCAGGATTTCTGGATTTGTGGGATTTTGGTTCTGAAGCTTTTGGTGTGTCCTCTTTCCATAAACAAGAATGATGCATTCAAAGTTTCTGAATTTGTGGGGTTTTAGTGCACTCTCTTTTCTGAATTTTTGTGCTTTTAGTGCACTCTCTTTCTTTTAAAATAGTTGACCTCAACTGATGCAAATGATAGATTTTGTTTTAAAGAAACATAACCATGTATTAATAGTTTGGTTTTGAAGTTTTCAGTTCGCTCTCACTCAGGGTTTCTTAATCTGTGGGTTTTTAGTGCGCTCAGATGATGCATAGGCCACCAAAACAGAAGACCGAAAGAGACACCCATGAACTTGAAAAACATAGTCTTTTTTTAAAGTAGCATAATCATGTATAGATTGTTTGGTTCTGAAATTTTTACTCCTCCCTCTTGCTTTAAAAAAAATATGATGCATTCTGTTGGCTTTTGGTTCTGAAGCTTTTGGTGTGCCCTCTTTCTTTAAAAAAGAATGCTGCATTCAGGGTTTCTGAATTTGTGGGCTTTTAGTTAACTCTCTTTCTTTTTAAATAATTTACCTCAACTGATGCAAATGCTAGATTTTGGTTTAAAGAAACATAGTCATGTATTAATAGTTTGGTTCTGCAGTTTTTAGTTTGCTCTCATTCAGGGTTTCTGAATTTGTGAGTTTTTATTGCACTCTCTTTATTTCTGAAATTGTAAACTTTTATTGCGCTCTCTTTCTTTTTAGATAGCTGACCTCGATTAATGCATATGCTGGATTTTAAAAGCAAACAATGTTCAGCAAAAGAGAGTTATAAAAGGGGCGCGCATGAACTGGAGAAACAAAGCCTTTTTTAGCAAAACAGAGTTATAAAAGGGGCGCCCATGTACAAAGTTACCAGTTCAAAGAGGAAGTTAAGAAGCATTGGGAAGGGGTTTTTAGGCGGCTGCTGCGGATGCATAAAATCGGCAATCCTTTTATCACTATCATTTGTAATTCATTGCTTTGGTTTCGCTTTCCTGTCGAATGTTCCTATGATGCATTTTGTAACCTCCTATTAAGACTACGTTCTCTGATGTGGCGAGGGCATCGTTCGTGAGGAGCAAGGTTACCCACAACTTTTCTTTCATCGGTGCTTCCTCCTCTCTGTGAGTTGTCTTCTTGTTAGTATCTTCTTTCATTTAGCTTGTTAAAATAGCTGCCAGCTTGCGGTTCTTTGGATTACAAAAATTGGACGACTGAGAGCACAATTGTGTTGAGAAACTAGAATATTTCCTGTTAGGAAAGATGCATCAGTTCCTCGTGTTCTCAGTGTTTTTTTTGACGTAACTTCATTAAGCACTCATAGTTTTGATGGTTATGGCTTTGGCATAGTAACTGTAATTTTTTTTGTATATTACCTGTAACACTGCTTTTATCTTCAACTGCAGTGCTAGAGGCATTGAGCCGGTGGCACACACGAGAGGAGAGGAAGGGGAAGATCACGAGGTGCGGTGGGCGGCACCGGCACCGCTACAGGGAAAGAGTATGAGGCACAGGAGGTCAGGGGGCAGGGGCGTCTCTCTGTCCCATAGGTACATCGCCTCATCCATTATCATCCTCGGTTGCCGCCTCCTGCATGGCGACCTTGCCAAGGGCGTTGGAGAGGTGATCTTCTATACTCTCTTTTTTCCTCTTCGCATAGTCCTTTCTCTTCCTACTCTTCGCATAATCCTTTCTCTTCCTTATTGTTGCTGCTCTTCCTCCAATCTTCTCTCCACTTTTCTCTCCTCTTCAGATATGCATAGGAGAGAAGGGTTGGGGTGGTCTTCATGGTGGCTGTGGAGGAGCAGGGGCAAGTGAGGAAGGATTTGGGGGAAAAGAGCAGCTAGGCCTTTGCTTGGCTTTCTACCATGCCATTGCCTCCTCAACATAAAGGTGAGCCTTCCAGTGGTATGTTTTGTAAGGTGTTTGTCTCAGTGAGCGAATTTTATCCAGTTATATATTTTCTATTTCACATGCCTATAAAGGTATATATCTATTTGTGGTCTTATTAATAAACTGATTGTTGACGTACTGGATCATTTACTTTTGGTCTTCATGGTTTGTTGAGTCAAATTTGTGTAAATATATTTGAACTCTACTACTCCCAACTTATATAAGAGATTTAATTGTTGCTGCATTATTGGACAAACTAAGGAGATGTGCTCTGTGATCTTTTTATTGATCTATCATAATAAATAAATTTAGTGCGTAATGTAATTTGCTGACAGATCGTGGGTTGAGTATATGAGTCTGTCAGTTTGTGTGTCGAAACATTTCATGTTTAAGTTTTGTCACAGAAAATACATCTTCAGGGGATCAATGGTTTATCCATTTTAACAACTTCTTTGTCATGGATGTGTAACCTAGGGATCGAAGGCGTGAAGGCGTGGATGTACTCTTTGCTGGGCTCGTGTTGCAGGCTAGGAGCAACGACTACTAGGTATGCTTCTCCGGTTCTCCTTACATGATGCAAAGAAGCTTAAAATTTGGTGAGTTCTTTCTATTTTGTGTAAATATTCACTACTTCAGTGTACTGATGGATTTTATCCCATTCATGTTGGATACATGATGTACTGATGGATTTTATCCCATTCATGTGTACATAATAGTACTAATGTAGTGTAGTGAGTAGGGCCAGCATCAGGGTTCGAATTTTTTTCATGTGGTACGAGGTTGTATTAGATAACCTTTTAATGCTTTTTTATGTGTCCAAGCTATTTTCATTTTCATTTGACCATGAACCTATGATGTGGTACGAAGTTGTCTAAGATACGGGATTAGAATTGTTGTGTTGGAACCTGTGGCCAAGCTCTTATTAGGCCCCGTGATACAATGTTATGTTAGATGCACTTTTAAAGGCATAGGAAGGCCAGCGAGGTGTGATGCCAGCTGCCGCGGAGGAGAGATCAACCGACGACGCATGAGCGTAAAACCCTAACCCACATAGGAGAGGAGAGAACACTAGAAGTTCTGCAACAATGTGCCGACGATGGTTGCCGGAGCCGGCGACGAAAACACCAACGACCAACGTGAGTCCCATTTGCTGCTGCACAATTTTTTCATGCTCCTGCTCCAGTCCAGTGCTCCCACTAGCTTGTTTATGAGTTGGGCATGTCAACAAATATGATGAGAACAAATGTGTTGCTAGCTTGTTTATGCGTCTAGAAGAGAACAAATGCAAGGTTTGAAGTTTTTTTCTTGTGAAAATTGAAAGTTGAAATTACAAGAGAAAAATATATCCATGCATCTTCAATTACACAGAATGATAAGAATTAAGAAGAGAGACAAATCTGACTAACTTAATTGCTAAATCCAATGTAATTCTCATGGAAACAACCTTCTGGAACAATAGTACAGTAGAAAATTCTGAGAAATACTTTAGTTTCACTCAGTTGGGCACTTACTTAGTCACTTAAGAATTAGTATCAGTTACAATAGACCCAGGATTAATTGTTTCATCTTGTGAAGTTAGTTGCTTATCATTCTCATGCCCTCATACAAAGGTGAGATACTTCTATTGTTCCATATCATGTAGCTCCTCTCATGCTTGATGAAATTTTGATGTGCTGATTTGTTGGGCGTTTTATGCTTTCCTTCCTGCTGCAGTAGGCTCTACATTGAACAAAGAGGTCCTCAATGCAGTTAACCATCAAGGTGGGTCTCTCTCCTGTCCCTTGCTCAATTCCTGTATGCTGAAAATTATAGGAGCTGATGCATTGATGCTGACAGCCTGCCTGTCTGCATGATCTTTGTTTAGATGTCAAACAAAACTGCATTTTTTGTTTTATTTGGATACACGTTATTGTCTTTGAAAATATGTCCATACCTTAGTGCATTACTAAATAAAGAGGTGGCAACAGAGGATGCCAAAAATGGCAAGACACTCGGGGAGGTTACTTAGTACCTTAGGATGATTGCAACTTCTCTGCATGTTCACTATTTTTAATTCTATTCTCAAAAGATAGAATAATTGTATATATATGGGGATCACAAATTGCTTTGATATGGAGAAATGACCGGTTTTATTTGCGGGGAAGAGAAAGGACCAGTTTATAACATGAAGCTCTACTTTAAATTATGTTTGTACATGCCAAAGTCGTTCCAAACTGTTTAAAACTCTAAATTATGTTTGTACATGACAAAGTTGTTTGAAAAGGTTTAAAACTTTAAATTATGTTTGGACATGAAAAGTTGTTCCAGAAGGTTCCAAAATTTGAATTATGATTGTACATGACAAAGTTGTTCCAGAAGTTGATGTTACAACGAAAGGATTCTTGATGTTCCAATATAAGCACATATGAATAGGTACAAATTCGAGGAAAGACCAATGATATGGTTCTTTAAGACTATTCGGTAGGAACATATATATATATATATTTAAAATTTTGCTTTGTATCATTACATTATATTCTCTTTAGACCTTGCTCACGTAATAGGAGACAATTAATGTCAACCTTTAGTCAATCTAGATAGACAGATGTAGTGTATTTAAAATTCTCTTGTGACATGACTAAGTTTGCATACACTAATTTGTGGCAATGAAATTCTTCTAGCTCTGCAAGAATCATTTTCATACCAGTTTACGTACGAGTTGAAGTTTTTTCTTCTGATTTGAGTAATCAAGACTAAAGATTTCAATTTTTTTATTGAATCTTCAGTAGTTTAGTTATGTGTTCTCAAAAGGTTAAGTTATTTTTTTAATGAGTTAGCATGCCAGGAAGAGAGATCTCATAAAATTTTAACTGAAAGGACCACAATGGATAGCTAAGCTCTGATTGTGGTTAATAGGAACAATGAAGCTCCAGAATAAATAAGTTTGACCCAGATTTTCTGTGAATTTGAGGTTGCTCAAGAGAGTGCAGTACTACTTTCAGGTTACACAAGTACATTACGTTTCTTGTTACTTTTACATAACATACATATTTTGATTTCATGTGGATTTGACGTATGGATGTTGAACGTAGATGACTAATTGTGATGCACTGCAAGCTTCAGGGCATATGTATCGCAACTCAGAGGAGGAAGTAACCAAAAGGGTTACACAAATTGAGGTCTGTACGGTGTAAACTTAAATTATATGTTTCCAGTTTTCCATGTCCTATTCGTTGTATGCACTAGGCCTAATGTTGCAACCCTGTTTTTCCAAATATATTTTCCAGTTTTCCATACCATATACAAAAATAGTTTTTGTGTAAATAATGCATCACATAGTTGTTACTGCTGGAAAATAGTCTATTGATGTATAAATACTACTCCCTCCGTCCCATAATATAAGAAGTTTTTGTAATTCAAATTGAACTGCAAAAACAGCTTATATAATGGGACAGAGGTAGTACTAGATAATATTATTTGTCTAATAAATTAATTGTTCTCTCAAATTTAGCTATAGTTCTGGATCAGGTTTTTAATCTGAAACTACTCGAGATGACAAAATATCTTATACAAGCTCTGTATTTTTTTTGTATTCTTCCTTATATAAACGGCTTTTGCTTTTCTACCAACCATGATTTACACTATATTTGTGGGTCATATACATGTGAATATGTTTCACTATTTGTCCAGTAAATAAAATATATAGAATCATAAAATGCCATTGTTTTATCAAGTATTGTATTGTAGAAATCATTAGGGTCATTTGTTTAATATATGAAGGTCTTGAAAACCAAGGAACATAAACTATTTTTATCCATCATTAGAAAACAATTAGTGTGGAAGCTGATGCCGGCAAATATAAGATAATTTCGTATCTTTTGTCGGAGGTCTTGATTTTTGTGGTGGGTGCTATGATACACCTGGTCCTCCTCTATTTCAGACTCTTCAAACCTCACAGAAGGAGGATCATTACAATCCAAACTGCCTCGTGGAGCCGATGTGATTTGGGTAATTTGTCCTGCAGATAACATAGTGGAACAACATGGCAAGTTGCCTTGTGGAGCCAGTGTGAAGTAGAGGGCCCAAGACGGTTTTTTCTCAAAATGCACACAACGCCTGGAAAGTCATCTAAAGAAATAGCGAGACGACCACAATGTTTTTGTAAACGATCCCCCTCATTGTTCTTTGTCTTTGTGTCACTTGTGTGTATGCTTGCTATCTTATGTAACTTTGGAGCCTTAGGAGCCGACTTTGTAATGTAGCCAGCTGATCCTGACATATTGTTGAATCATGCTTGTAAGACTGTTATTTTCGTAAATATTTGCTTTTGATCCATATATACTATGTATTGTGTTTTATGTTTCGTGGGTTGCATTTGATATAATGCTTGGCTATATAGAGCTGGACATCGCTCAATTTGCTACACTGCTTTTCCACTAGCAGTTTCGTAATTTAGCTTCATTATTTGTTGGTTTGGTTGATAATGTCACATTTGAATATGTATAACTACAAGTATGATTGGGTTTTGAAGATGCAAGTTGTTTCTACGATTTCATGGTTTCAATTCGGACTGTGCGCCATTTGGCGCAACGGGTCATCTAGTACTTATAATAGCAACCTCAATTACCTACTCATACAAGACACACAACTCAGTGCAACTAGCCATCTCTCTAAAAAGATAAGCATGATAACTAAAGAGAGTTTCTAAAACAATCTAAATAAAATCTCTTAAAAAGATAAGCATGAAAACTAAGAGCTAAGCATCACAGCAGCTATGAAAAGATAAAGAACACATACAAAAAGAAACATAAGCATGCAAATCTATGTTGTGTTCTAGGGTGAAGTGGAGCATGTTTATCTCCCAAGCAATGAAGGCTAGGGTCCAACTTGTTATGAAAAACAATCAAAACGGAAACAAACTAAAAAATAAAGAGCGAGATGCTACAAGTTTAGCGCATAACACATGAAGAGATAAAAAATAGCATGGAGAAGAACGAAATGATGATTGTTGATGGAGAAGGGGATGCCCCCGAGTCTCCTTGGATATTTCTTGGGGGGTGCATCGGGGCATCCCCAAGCTTGAGCGCTTGACACTCCCGAATCTTCTTTCATCATCTTTCGTCGCATACTTAAAAACTCCCTTCATACGAAACTCATCATAAGCTGATTAGAGTGGTTAGTACCCATAAATAAATAATTTTTCTCCACTGGAAATAAAGATTTTCATGAAGAGCTACTAATTCTCATGATTGTCAAAATGTTTTTGCAAAGAAAAATCAAGCTTAAGATTTTCAAAATGATGAAAACGCAAAACGTGGCAGAATCTGTGAAAAACAGACCAGTAGGTAGTAAATAATTTTTCGGGGTACTTCTTCAACTCAAATAAAAAAATTCAGGACAGATGCGAGAAAGCTAATTGTATAGAGCATACTGTCAAAAGAATTCAGATAAAAAGAAGATTTGGTGATTTATCGTGAATTTTTCCGTCAAGCAGACATAATCTGTTTCTAGATAGCATGTCACAACTTTTGAACTTTCTTGCAATCGGAGGCTAAAACTTGGCACAAAGCTTGAAAATAAAGATACAACGATGTTTCTATAATAGTAACAAGCATCGAGACCACCAAAACTGAAAGTAAAAACATTTTGGGTTGCCTCCCAATAACCGCTTTCTTTTATGCCTTTTAGCTAGGCATGATGCAAAAATATCAAGTTTTATCAACTCCAAAAGAATAACTTGCCTGTGTAACGGACTCATAAGGTAACTTAATATTCTTTCGAGGGTAGTTTTCCATTCCCTTTTTGAGGGGAAATTGGTATCTAATTGTCCCTTCTTTTATGTCAATGATAGCACCAACGGTGTGGAGAAAAGGACATTCCAAAATAATTGAACATGAGGGATCAGACTCAATGTCCATGACAAGAAAACCAACGGGAACATAATTATCATTGACAACAATAAGAACATCATCAATCCTCCCTAAATATTTCTTTACGAAAGAATTAACAAGACGAACACCAAAAGAACATGGATCAAAAGGTTTCAAATAAAGCATATCATACATTATTTTGGGTAAAACGGAGGCACTAGCTCCAATATCACATAAGGCAAAGAAAGAGAAATTATTAGATTTAATTTTGACCATAGGATCCCAAACATCTTATAGCTTTCTAGGAATAGAAGTATCTAACTTAATCTTCTCCTCCCTAGCTTTGATAAGAGAATTGGTAATATGGTCGGTGAAGGCAATGTTAAGTGTGCTAGTGTGGGGGTCTTTAGCCATTCTTTGCAAAAAAGTGATAACTTCAGAAAGACTAAAATTATCAAAATCAAGATCACTACCATTAATTAAAGTGGTGGTGATATCATCTAAGCTCATTCTCTTGGTAGTCTCTAAGTTCATGGGACTTTCTTGTCCTAAAGTTGAGGTATTAGCATCACTATTAATAGGTCCGTTGGGACTAGGGATGTGTTGGGCGCTAAAAGTTTTGAGATCCTCAACATGTATAGTAGAAATAGTAGTTTGTGTAGGAACGCTCTTAATCCTATCTTCCTCTTGATTTTGTCTATCCCATCTATCCTTAAGTTTGGCTAGCATTCTAATGTTCTCATTAATTTGCACTTGAGTAGCATTCATGGGTGTAGTTTTCCTTTCCTCAAGAGGAGAGGTTCTAATTTTAAGCATCTCTACATCATGGGCTATGTTGTCTACCTTCAAAGAGAGGCTATCTAATTTTCTAGTTTCTCTTCTACACTCTTGTTGAAGGCTTTTTGAGAAGTGATAAAGTCCTTAAGCATGCTCTCTAATTTAGTAGTGGAGTTTTTGGTGCTAGGATAAGTGTTGTTGTTCCCATAGTTGTTGGATGGGAACGGTCTAGGAATTTTTCTACCAAAATTACTCCTATAAGCATTATTATTAAAGTTGTTCCTAGAAATAAAATTAACATCAACTTGCTCTCTTTATTGAGCAACCAAATTATTTAAAGGAACATCATGAGGATCAATAGGAGCTTGCTTGGTAAGTAAAGACATGATCATGTAAACCTTTTCATTTAAAGAGGAGATCTCCTCAACAGAGTTTACCTTTCTACCTCTTGGAGCTCTCTCGATGTGTCATTGAGAATAATTGTCATCATCTCGTCCAATAGCTTCGTGGAAGCACCAAGTGTAGTTGACATGAAGGTTCCCCCCGCAGCCGAGTCCAACAGATTCCGCGAGGTAAAGTTCAATCCTGCATAGAAAGTCTGGATAACCATCCAAGTAGTCAAACCATGTGTAGGGAAATTCTTAACAAGGGATTTTCATGCGTTCCCAAGCTTGGGCAACGTGTTCATTATCCAGTTGTTTAAAATTCATAATGTTAATTATCAACTGGATAATCTTAGCAGGTGGATAATACTTCCCAATGAAAGCATCCTTGCACTTATCCCAAGAATCTATGCTATTCCTAGGCAAGGATTGAAGCCACACTTTAGCTCCTCCTCTCAAGGAGAAAGGAAAAAACTTAAGTTTAACAATATAACCATCTACTTTCTTGTACTTTTGCATATCACAAAGCTTAACAAAATTATTTAAGTGCAAAGCAGCATCATCTGCAGCACCGGAGAATTGTTCTTTCATAACAAGATTCAGGAAAGCAGGTTTGATTTCATACGAAGGTGCTGAAGTGGCAGGTGGAGCAATAGGAATGCTGACAAAGTCATTGTTGTTGTGACTAGTGAAGTCACACAACTTGGTGTTTTCAGTGGAACCCATAGTAACAACAGCAAACAAGAACTAAGCAACTAATTTTTTGTAATTTCTGGTATAAGATTCTAAGGCAAAAACTAGAAAGTAAACTAACAAGACTAAAAAGAAAAGATAAAACATAGTTGGAAACTCTCCTATCTTGAAGATTGGAGTCCGCGGCAACGGCGCCAGAAATTTGGCTTGATGGCACCAAAGTAGAGATCCTCGTTGGTTACCCCAAGTGGAAGGTTTGGATGTAGCCTAGCAGCAAATTTACCTCAGTAAAGATACCAAGGTTGTCGGACCAGTAGGACTCCTAGGTTAACAAGTAGGTGTCTTCTGCTTTGCGCTTACAGAAGACGTGGACCTGCACACGCAACAAGTAACTTTGCTCCCAACGAGTACACAGAGACTGTCAATTTCTCTGACCTTGTCGTTTACAAAGGATCAAACGCACGGTAGAAAATAGTTATGTTGATAGAAACAGAAAAGGAAATAAAGCAGTAAATAAGGTAAGGTGTAAGCAGTGGTGGAAATATGGACCGGGGTCCCATGAAGTTCACTAGTGATGTCTCTCTCCCAAAAGACGATAAAAATCTAAGATGGGTGAACAAATTACAGCTGGGCAATTGACATAATTATAAACGCATCGCAATTCTAATTATGCTGCAAAGAAAGTTAGAGGCTCAAAAGTATGGGAAGTATGCCGAGACAAGTAGACCTAAACCCAACTACATCTACTTACTAATCATCCACCTTTATATATCTATCCAGAACATCTCGCTGGTATTAAGTTGCGAGCCCCACCCAAAGTGTAAACTCAAAGCAACAGACAACTGCATTAACAAACTTCGCGTAAGGTAAACAATCCTTGCAACCGCATTTACAAGCACCGTTTTCTTCTCCCTGGTGGCAACAACACATCCCCTAGTCTCATATTTCTGTCACTCAAGCTAGACATCGGGGGACATGAACCCACAATCAAGCATAACGCTCCCTCTTGGAGTTACTATCTACTACTTGGACAAAGCAATAAAAAGCAACGGAGAACATGCAAGAATTACTCAAGAACAAAATATAAAAACAGAACCAAATATATAACTCATCAAAATCCGAACATAATCTCATAATCCATTGGATCCCAGCAAACACAGCATACCAACATTAGGAAAAATTACATAGATGCCTTGATCATGCAGGGCAGATCATGGACCCATGGTCCAAGGTAGACTACTCACGTCACATCCGGGAAGCGCTCATGGTGGTGTAGAAGCATCTGGAGGTCAATCCTCCCTCCGACAGGGTGCTGGGAAGAGGTCTCATGGTGCTCTCGATCTTGGAAGCAAGGCGGCGACGGAACAGAGGTGAAAATCGCGATGCAGGGCTCTCTGCGAGGGTTTTCGGAGCAAGGAGTAAATATAGTACAAAGGGGGGCACCAGGGGGTGGACCCTCCCCCCAAGCGCGCTGGTGGCGCGGCCAGGGGTGGGGTCACTCCCCCTGGCCGCTTGGGAGGGGTGTGGCCCCCCTCTGGCCCTCCTTCGGTGATCTGGAAGCTTCCGTCGTGTTGATTTTTTATCTGATTTTGTGGAATTTTTGGGGCTCTGTAAACATGGGTAAAAACCTGCAATTCACAGACATCAGCAGACAGAAACTGGCACTGGGTGCACTGAGTTAGTAGGTTAGTCAAAATATGTGTATAAAGGTATGAAAGTGTAGCAAAACACATAGCGAAGTCACCTAGAAGAGCATGGAACAAGCAGAAATTATAGATACGTTTCAGATGTATCAACGATCAAGCAAAAATAAGCACAGATTTCCCAAAATACGACACCTATCACTAATGGGCTTGAGCTCTTGACACACAGAAGTCCAAACATTAATCAAATCAATACCTCAAAACTATTGCAAGTTACTACTATACTTAAATAGCAACCTCAATTACCTACTCAAGTCAAGACAGAAAACTCATTAACAGGCCAACTCTCTAAACAAGATAAGCATGAAAACTCAAGAGAGTTCCAAAAGAAACAACCTAAATAAAATCTCTTAAAAATAATAAGCATGAATACAAGAGCTAAACATGATAGCAGCTATAAAAAGTAAAGAGCACTCAACAAAGATAAGCATGAAAACTATGTTGTGTTCTAGGGTGAAGTGGAGCGTGTTTCTCTCCCAAACACTGAAGGCTAGGGTCCAACTTTCTATGAACATCAAGAAAAAGTAAAAAAAATAAACATAAATGCAAGACGCTCCAAGTATAGCACATAACATATGAATTGATAAAAATATAGTGTGGAGAAGGATGAACTGATGATTGTTGATGGAGAAGGGGATGCACGGGGGCATCCCCAAGCTTAGAAGATTGATTCTCCTTTTATATTTCTTGGGGGTGCATGGGGGCATCCCCAAGCTTGAGGTTTTGACACTCTCGGATCTTCTTTCATCGTCTTCCTTCACACACTAGAAAACTTCCTTCATACGAAACTCATCATACGCTGATTAGAGGGGTTAGTGTAACACACTCAGTGTGAAGCCACAATAATCTTTTGTTTTAGATAAAAGGCTATTGCCCGACTTTATAAATAAATCCATAACCGGCCCAAACGAGTTCACAACTGCCACCGCAGTAAAGGTTCACACATCACAACACACCAAGAACAAGGATAAAGGAGTTTGTAGCACCACTACTACTAGGAGGGTTCTTACATGCCCAAGGCCAACCAGGCACGCAGGCCTAAGAGAGAGAACCAGGATCTTGGGACAGAGAGACAGGAAAAAGTGCTGCCAAGGCCACCACCGAGGATTTGGAATCAGTGACGAAGCGGAAGCGGAAGACAAGCAACAACTATGGCCTTCATTCTTGAGATGATCGTATCCAAATCCTCCAGATCAGTACTCTTACACAAGGGCTTCCAGATCTGTAGAAAACCAATTAGTTTAAAGCTAAACGTCGCAGGATACTTCGGAAAAAAATGTTCAATAGTTAATTTGTTATGGATATTCCACAACACCCAACAGGCCGCAGCAAAAACAGTCCAAAAAAGACGACGGAAACGGGCAGATAGAGGGCGAACCAAGCCTCGAACCTCCCCAAAAGTTTGAGAGTTCCACAAGTTGCCTAGCCACTCCCGGAAGCAACTCCACATGAACTTACCAAGCGGGCAATGGAAGAAGATGTGTAAGGTGTCCTCCGTAGTACCACAGATCACACAGTTTGCCGATCTAGCCGAATTACGTTTATGGATTTGTTCAGAGGACGGCAACTTCAGCTTAAACACCTGCCACAAAAATACTTTAATCTTAGGTGGGATGCGAGCTTTCCAGACCGGAGAGAAACGGGAAGTTCGTCTCCCAGCCACTAGCGCAGCATAAAGAGACTTAACCCAAAACACACCCGATCTGGAGAGAGTCCAGACGACCTCGTCCCTACCCTCCGAGAGTTCCGGAAAAAAGCACAACAAGCCGTTGCCAATCGTCCAGCTCTGCAGGAGAGAGCAACCTGCGAAACCCAATATCCCAATTTGTCGCAGCCAACTCAGAGATTGAGATGTCCGGCTTGGGACAATAGGAAAACAGAACCGGAAACACATCACAAAGGCGGCCCACAGGTGACCAAAGGTCAAGCCAGAACCGCACCGCAGAACCTTCTTTGACCGAGAAACGAACAAACTTGCAGAAGGTGTCACGAAGTCCGCACAAGGAGCGCCAAAACTGGGATCCTCCCGCAACAGAAGAAAGAAGAGGCGAAGAATTAGGGAAGTATTTAGCCTTCAGGATCTTAAACCAGAAAGCATCCGGGCTACCCATGCAAATGTTCCACCACCATTTCGTAATGAGGCAATCATTCATAACCGAAGTGTTAATAATTCCCAATCCACCCATGCACTTGGGGAGACACATGGATTTCCACTTGACATAACGATATTTCCTTCGATTATCAGCCGCATTCCAAAAGAAACCACTACGGTGTTTATCAAAGCCTTCATGGATAGAGCCAGGAAGCCTATAGAACCCCATGGTGTAGGTAGGGAGGGAGGATAGGCATGCGTTAATCAAGCATACTTTGGCAGCGGAGGAGTGATGTCTACCCCGCCAAGGTAGCACCCTATTTCCAACCTTACGGACCAACGGAACCAACACTTTAGCTGGGACCAAGTCTTGACAGATAGGGATCCCAAGGTACCGAAAAGGGAAACTCCCTAGAGCACAGTTCATCAGTGAGGCAACCCTGCGCCCTTCCTCCAAGGAACACCCAGGCGTGAAAATCTCACTTTTAGAGAAGTTAATTTTGAGACCCGACAAAGCCTCAAAGCAAAGCAGCAAAAATTTGAGGTTAGAGAGATAGAGATCGTTGTTTTCAACCATGATGACCGTGTCATCAGCATATTGGAGGTGAGTGAGCCCCGAAGGGAGAAGGGGGCAGAGAACCGCAGAAACGTGGCCTGCTCCAGCAGCGCGATCAAGGATACCCGAGAGGGCATCAACCACGAAATTGAAGAGCAGGGGAGAAATAGGATCACCTTGCCTAAGGCCTCTGCCATTAGGAAAGAAAGGGCCCACACGGCCGCTAACCGAAACAGCAGTATGGCCCCCAGTAACCAATTGCATAACACGGTGAACGTACGCACCATCAAAACCTTTAGCCAAGAGAACAGCACGAATGAACGACCAACTAACACAGTCATAGGCCTTTTCAAAGTCTATTTTGAGCACTATCGCGTTGATTCTGGACCGCTTAATTTCATGAAGCACCTCATGGAGGCCGATGACACTGTCCAGAATGAACCTCCCCTTGATAAACGCAGATTGATTATGGTTAATCACTTTGTGAGCAATCGGCCCCAACCGAGATGCAAACGCTTTGGACGGAAACTTAGCAAGGTTATTAATGAGCGCAATAGGTCGAAAGAGTTTGATGTTGTCAGCCCCTTTGACCTTTGGAATCAAGGAAAGGGTGGCGTAATTGAGTCTCAAGATATCCACGGTGCCCAGACAGAAGCCCTGGATAATAGCATAAACCAGAAAACGAATGGATGCCCAGAATTTCTGAAAGAAAGTGATAGAGAAACCATCCTGACCCGGGGTAGAGTTAGCATTAGAAGATAACACCGCGAAATCAATCTCCTCATCGGACAGCGGGAGCATGAGGGCATAATTGTCCTCAGACGAGACCCGAGCACCATCCGGCCAGAAAGAACCGCAGAGGCGCACTTCCACTTCAGGACGCGCCGCAAGAAGAGAGGAGTAGAACTGAGTAATATGGGAGGTTATAGTCTCTAAGTCTTCGCAAATCACACCATCAATGAACAGCCTGGAAATGAGTCAGCGAAGCTGACGGCCCGCAATGGCAATGAAATACGCAGTAAGGGAATCACCTTTAAGCACCCAGGAAATACGACCTCTCTGTCTCCAGAATTCCTCCTCCGTGGAATGGACCTCGAGAAGAGAGTTCTCAAGCTCGTATCGCTGGTTCCATCCAGACGAGTCAAGACCCACCGAATCCTCCATATCATCCAAGGTTTTAATTTTGGAGAGCAACTCAGCCTTGACCGCACGGTCACTGGTCGCCTTATTGGCCCCCAGCCTCTAAGGAACTGTCTCAAACCCCTCGAAAAGAAGCGCCAGTCATCTAACGGGCCAAAAGAACGGTGCGGCGAAGAGAGGAGACCAAGGATCTTAGAGGAAACCAGCGGAACGAAACCCTCACACCCAAGCCAGGATGAATCAAACCTGAATCTAGGAGGGGACCGCATACCTCCACCAGAATGCAGCACAAGAGGAGTATGGTCAGACCCAGCCGAGGGAATGGTCAACAAGGAACAACGAGGATAAATCGCCTCCCATCCAGCACAACAGATCGCCCTGTCCAACACCGATCGAACAGGGTTGGCTTGATGATTCGACCAAGTATATCTAGCCCCGGATCACTGAATTTCATGTTAGGCATGGTCAGCAATCAGGCCATTGAAAGCATCAGCCCTGGCAGCACAGAAATTATCGGAACTTTTCTCAGAGGGAAAGCGAAGAAGGTTAAAGTCCCCACCCAAGAGCACAGGCAGAGTTAGATTCGATAAATGGGCATCCAACGCCTCCAAAAAACGAGCAGAGAGGGTGTGATCCGAAGGCCCGTAAACAGAATAAGATCCCAAGAAACAGAGGAGCCACGTCAAGCCAACTGGAGGGATGGGAAAAATTCAGATACCAGAACATCGGAAACATCAAATAAATCATTCCGAGAGCCAATCAGAATACCACCGGCGGAGCCAACGGCCGCCACCCAGTTCCAAGTAAAATTAGACCCCCCTATACCATTAAAATCCTTCAAAGTAAAATTCTCGCGTTTAGTCTCTTGAAGACACAAGATGTCAATATGTTCATAGTGAAGGAGATCACGAAGCTAGTTCTGGTGCCCACTAGCACCGAAACCCCGAATATTCCAGAAATGAATTTTCATTTGGAAGAGATATTGCGGATACGGAGACTAGAGCGCCGAGGGATATTAGCAGAGAGATGCTTCTTAGCGCGCGCCCCAGGGTGGGGGCCTCTCGAGGTCTGGCCTCTACCAAGACCTTGAGGTCCAGGGGAACCCAACGGATTAGGAGTCAGAGAACTAGCCTTCGCTGCTTCTGCAGCTTTGGCAAGGCTGGCTTGTGCCAGCTCATTAGCACGGAGAACCGAGAGAAGGGCCGAGGCCGCAGGTAGATCTGTCCCCAGAGATAAGCCCGAATCGTATGCAACATTGACAAAATGCTCAACCGAGAAGTCAGACAAAAACGTACGTTTAGGAGAGAGGGGAGACATACCAATCACGACGGTATCCCGAGCTGCCTTCCTCTGTTCCGCACGCAGGTGGACAGGGGTCCCATCGTCCGCCACCCTCCTACTCTTGCGAGCAGTGGAAAGAGGCGTCTTGAGAGACACCGATGCCGAAGCCGAAGCCGGAGCCGGGGAAGGGAACGGGGCAGGAGACGGCGGGCCATCCACGGGTCCCTCCCCGGCCTCATCCATGTTGAGGGAGCGGAAAAGACCCGAGCCAGAGATTTTCGACGCGGCGGCTTCCTTACGAGCTCAGGCCCTGGCTGAAGTCTTCTTAACAGTTTTCCGGCAACGCGAACCCGCCGGCCGCAGGACATCATCCTCAGCCACCCTAGAGGGTGAGTCCAGAACATCCGAGAGGGATGGAGAAGCCGCCCGGGTGGGGTGATTCGAGCACACCGCCGAGGTTGGAGAGCGGTTACCTCTAGGAGAATCCAATTGAGGCTTTAGTGGGGAGGAAGGCATGGTGGGAGCAGGGGCAGGAACATGAGCAGGGGCTTGTGTGGAAGGAGGAATAGCAATATTCTCATCAGGAGACTCCTCAGTTGCCACCTTTCCTTTAGAATCATTGCCACTCACCAGCCTGCGGTTAGGATAAAGCTCTTGAAGCCGCGGCCCGAGCGCCTCCCACTCCCTGGAGGTGAAAGGCTCGCCCGAGGCCCCCTGACTCTCACTGAACAAGTTCTCCCCCTGGATCGGGTCGTTGGGAGGACGTGGAGGGGGGATGGCAGTATCAGGGGGACCAGGGTCATCTTCCAACCACACTTTGATACGGAACGCCTTACGGTACGGAACGAACTCAACGAAGCCTTTAACCATGGGAGGGTTGCACAAACTGAAAAGCATCCGAACAGCACCTTGACGGCCAAGGGATTCAGAATCAACAGAAATAGGTTTACCAACCAGTTCTCCAAACGCCATGAGCATCGCCGCATTTCGCATTTCCGGCGGGACATCCTCCAGCAAGATGTGAGCATCAACCAGTGAGCCAAAGGAGCGATCAATCTCAACAACCTCCCACACCAAGACCACAGTTTGGTGCAGCGGAAGAGTAAAACTAACGCTCTTGGAAACCATGTGGAGACTCTCATGGGAAGGGAAGATCACCCCAAACTCTTTATCAGAAAACTCCTCAAGCTGCCAATCCCACCCTTCCATGCCCCACTCATGGATTTCAGCGGCCATAATCTCATGGGAGACCCCACCGTCCAGCACAGAAATGACAACCGCGTTTTGGGGGGGAGGTGTCGCCACTACCACACCATCCCCACCCACAATCCCGAATAAACCACACCCCGGCAGGACCCTGCCGAAATGCTTAAGGACTGGAGGCGGCGCCTGTGACGCCCCCAAAATCAGACCGTGTACAGTAATCATACACGCAAGGTACACGATCGAGATCAGGGACTCACGGTGAGATATCACAACACAACTCTACAAATAAAATAATACAAGCTGTTTAATACAAGCCAGGGGCCACGAGGGCTCGAATACAACAGCTCGAGAGCACAAAGTCAGCGGAAGCAAATAGTATCTGAGTACAGACACAAGGATACAAGGTTGCCTTAAGAAGGCTAGCACAAATAACAACAGATCGAAAAGGCGAGGCCTCCTGCCTGGGAACCTCCAAGCTACTCCTGGTCAACGGGGAACTCGACGTCGTAGAAGGCATCGAGGATCTTCACGTTGCGGTGGTCGACATCGGGGATCTCCTACTCCTGGACTCCAACATCGACTGCAGCGGCCGATCAGGCAAAACAGTAAAGGAAATAAAGCAGGGTGAGTATCTAGTATACCCGCGAGTCTTACGTCCGCTACTAAGCATTATGCATTGTATCAACGGAAAGATGAGGCTGTATATAGTGGACTGAAAGACAGAAATCCAGAGCAAGGGTAAGAAGCTAGGCCTACCGAAGACTAGCATCTTCCGACGATGTCTTGGAGCATGAGGTAAGAATCAGCCAACAGTTTATATAAAGCATAAAGTAACAATGCAACAGAAGTTGCTGCCGCATTGTATAATAATAAGTTGTAATAATTAACAATGCCTCCGAGTTCACCTCCTCGACATCCCCGCGAGGAAGAAAACCCGGAACCATACAGTTTAATAATAATAGTTTCTAGTGGTAAGATCCAGCTTCAGCATAAAGCGTCCTGTTACCGTGGACACGGCTATTCGAATAGATTAATCTTCCCTGCAGGGGTGCACTTGTGTTACGCTACACGCACGGATCTCCAGGGTGGCGGGAACCTTGTTAGGGAACGCTCCACCGAGGCTATCCGACACTTCATAGCCCATCTTTCAAACTCAACAGAGAGGCCATCCGCCGGTCTAAATCCTAAGTACGCCGGGCCTTGGACCCCAACCCGAACGTACTCCTGCACGGTGTGTGGCTGGCCGGTGAAGTTGAAGCAAATCCAAATAAGACACCACCGCGCGAGCAAATAAGACAACACCACTTCCCGACGCAAGCCGCGCTACTGCTGACGTCTAAAGAGTCCTCGGACGACACTACGAAGAAGAGGAGCCCATAACTCGTAATTCCCACGGGTAGGTAGTGCGTACATGGCATATAGCCAACTCAAGACATCCGCCGAACCATTTAGCATTTTAATTAACCTGCGTGACAACCGTTATCGTTGCCTCGACTTAACTGAACCGCGGACAACGACAGCAGCCAGGACCACCAGTACATCGGTGCCTTCCCCGCCGTCCCACCAAGTCACTGCGGTTACCAACAAGGTGAACCGTCTCCTTACCTTGTCTCGCGTGTGCTCCTGGAGGAGCTCGACTTTCGTAGTTTGGTAACTCTCGCGGACAACGATCAGGGGCCAAGCACACCGGTACACTGGTTGTACCCTCCCTGTCGTCCCGTCGCAATACCTCTCGCGGGCACCGTTGGGTCGCCCGACTTCTTACCTGAAGGACAACCGTTGCTCCGGTACCTAGAGCGGCTATACAGAGTCAACAACGAGTGGATTACAAGGATTACTCCTTGATAGCTCACACTTGATGGTGGCTCGGCAGAGCCGAGGTAGGGGCCTGAGGCGGTGTCTGCATTGTACCGTACCTGTGCAGTTATAATATTTGTATCCGCGTTCACTCCCCTGAGTGACCACGGCCCTCTATCTAATCCTAGCTAACAATGCGCAGGGCTGACTGCTGAATAATGTATAATAATAATAGGCAGTATAGGATAAAAGGGGTACATCAAGGGGCGACAAAAACAGGCTATGCAATTGAATAGGATTGTAACGTAGCAGCAACAGTAACAATGCCTAGTGCAAGAAATGTACGGAAAGATAGGCGATATCTGGGGAAGAGAATGGCTCTGCTTGCCTGGAAGCTTGACGGTAGCAGTAGGGTCGTCGACGAAGTAGTCGTACTCAGCGGCGGTGTAGTCGACTGCAGCAGCGGGGTCTACCGGAGATTAAGGGGGGAAGAAACAGTAAACACACAGCAAGCATATACAAACAGATGCATGTCATGACAGATGAAATGTTAACGGTGTTCTAACGCAGTGCAATGCACGTTGCTCGGAACGGAAATTCATCTGGGGATGAACTACCGGCTCCGGGTGATTATCGGACAAGGTGTTCGGAGGAGGGGCGATATCATGCCGGAGGTGTCATGGACATCCGACACATGTGTGGGTGGTGTATCCGGGTTAGTTGATCTATTCCGAACAACTTTCGTGTTCGAAATAAATTCATCCGGGTACTTTAGCAGTACTGGACAATTTATCAAACAGTCGGTCCGGAGGGGGACGGTTCGATGTTCGTTGTGTTAGAGGGGTGTAATAGACATACATATAGCGTATTCGTATTCGTTATATTTTTCTGATCAATTTTCATGTATAAAGTTTTTGAATCCGAGTTACGGTTTAAAAGTTATTGAATTTCAAAGTTTTAAATCATTTAAATGATTTTCTGAATTTCTTTTATTATTTATTCAACATTATCCAGAAAATTATCCAGAATAGTGCCTGACATGTGGGACCCACATGTCAGCCTCTGTTTATTTATAAAATATTTTAATAAATCAAAATAGCCTCTGGGCCCACATGTCAGTGACTCAATTTATCTAAACTCATTTTAATTATTAATCTGACAATGGGGCCCAGCTGTCAGTATAACAGTTATTAACTAACATTTTTATTTAATCTAACAGGGGGGTTAATTGGTGCTGGCCCACATGTAAGTCACAGGGGTTATCTCTAATTATTTTAACTAGCAATTTAATTAGGGGGTTGGGGCCCATTTGTCAGGGACTGTTAGAGGGGGATTAGCCCAAAATTAACTGGGCATGGCCCACCGGTCAGTGACCTAATAGGCCACACGCACAACACACGCTGCACGCCGGCGGTGAGCACATGGGCGATGGCGAGGTCCACGGGAGGCGAGCTCCGGCGACCAAACCGACAGCGGAGGGGGCCATTCGGGCGAGCGCTTCATCCCGCGCCCACTGGTACACAATAGAGGTGCCGAGGACGGCCGAATTGATGACTATGGCAAGGCCAGCGGCAGCCGGAGCTGGTCCTTACGGGAACGGCGGTACGGTGAAGAAATACGCGCGCGGGATGAGAGGAAAGGGGGCCGAGCTCACCTTGAGCGTGAAGCAGCGGTCTGGGAGGCTGTGGGTGCAGAGGCGGCGGCGAATCGAGGCAAGCAGCGGCGGCGGCCGACGGTGAGAGGGACGAAGGGGCATCGTGCTTGGGGCTTCCAGCAGCAATTGCCCACGCGTGAGGACGAAGACCACCACGGGAAGCCGCCTGGACATGCTCCCGGTTGCCGGGGAGGCCGGTGGCCGCGTCTAAGATGGTCACGTGCCCATGGCCGCGCTCGGGCATGGTCCGGGAGGAGGAGGCAGAGGCGCGAGGGGAGAGGAAGGGGAGGGAGTGAGGGCAGGGGGGGGGTTGCGGGGCATCTGGCATCGGCCTTATCCACGAAGAGAGAGGGGGAGCAGGTGAGGTGGGGCATGGCCTGCTCGTGCCCTCTGCCATGGCGTTGTGCGGGCAGGGCAGGTGGGGTGGTTGGGGGGGGGGGCAGGTGGGGAAGAAGAGGGATGGGGTGGCTGGGCCTCGCCCCAGGCGGGATTTAGGGTTTTTTAATTATTTTCTTAGTTTTTGGTTTTCTTTTCTACCTTGTTTGGATTTTATTTGCCTACAAATACAATTTTGTAAAATATGCAAACTACACCAAAAATATTTTGTAATTTAATCTACTGCTAGAAAAATATTTGAACAATAATAAAATCATTTAGATTTTATTCATTGCACAAAATATTATATGGAGCTATTTTTGCTACTGTTTATATTTATCTGCATTATTTAAATAGTTAATAAAATATCATTTATCTTTTTATATGACCTACTAATTATTAGGTATTTAGTAAAAATGGTTTCACAATTTTTAGTGCATATAAAATTTCACTTGTTTATTATAATTACCATGGCAATTCAATAATTTCCAAGCAACTATTTTTATTTCATATTATTCCTAAAGCACTTCTAATAAAATAACCATTGTTATATTAACATGGCCTAATGATTGTTAGGTATTTTATTAATAGGTTCCATCATTTTGGATTTATCTAAGATTTCATTTCCATATCAAATTACATGAGAATTTTGATAACCCAACTTCATTTGGTTGCATGATCATCATTGTCTTGGGATCATTCAAATGACTAGGGGATTTCGTTTAATCATGATCAAGGTGAGGGACATGCATCCACAATTCTTGGAGCAATTATATACTTTGAAAATCTTATCAGGGTGAGAATCTGACAGAGCCATGATCAAAGGTGATCAGGGTTTGATCATCAACAGTAATGATCACCAACAGTGGAATCACTGTAGTGATTACTGTACTGGATCTGAGGGTGTTACAGCGCCCGAGATACACAGTCCACGGTCAGATGCCCCTCAGCACGACAGATAAGGAAAAAGGGCGAAGCAGTACACTGAGCTTGAAAATGATTGGGGCGGTGGCATGCAAAACAGATCAATTGACTCTGCCTAGAACGAGGAGCAACCAGATTCGGAGGAGACGGAAGAATACCAGCACCCCCACCAGATCCTCTAGCACCATCTCGGCTGTCGAACTTGCGTTTGTTGGAGAAGCCCTGCGAGGAAGACGCGCTGGGGTTGTGGTAGCCGCCCGACGGCCGAAAGCCGCCGGATCCAGACCGGTATCCGCCACGGAAGCCGTGACCACCCCGGCCACCGCCGCCACCACCTCCAAAACCCAGCGGAGGCCGCGGCCCAGGCGGGGAGGAGGCGGAGGGGGGGGGGGGGGTCACCTGCCGCCCCGAAGACTTGGCCACCGCCGCGTCCCACGGATCTGGGTGAGCCCAAGCTGCGTGCGCCGCCGTCGCCTCTCAATCCCGCTTCTCCTTCTCAAGACGAGCACGAAGCGCAGCCTTAGCCTCCAAGCCGTCGGCATCATCCAGACCGTCCTGCCCGGGGGAGGAGGCCATCAAGGGAGGAATGGAACCCGCCATGGACAGAGCCGCAGCGGCAATAAAGGATCTAGGGAGAGGTGGGGGAAGGAGGGTTGAACGACGGAGCACGCGAGGTGGAGGGCGAAGCGAACATGAGAGAGCGCGGCGCAGATCCGAGGCGGAGGGGGGGGGAGCTAGGGTTAGGTCATGGGAGCCGCCGGGCACCCATAAGTATCCGCTCCGCGGGGGCACAGACGGACCAGGCCTAGGAGATGGGCCAAGAGAAGCGCCCAGCCGGCCCACAGGGGAGGGAAGTCCTTGAGGGAAAAAGAAAACAAAGAGGAAGAAGAAGGGGCCAACGGCCCAACAACGACTGGCCCAGCTTCCACAGAGCTAACAGAGGGCACAGACCAGTCCACATGGGCCGGCCCACTAGCCAGCCCAACCAACGCCACCGGGACCAGGGGAGCGGATAGGGTTTCCGTTCCACCCGCCGCCGAAGCCGAGGAAGCCACCGGAGAGGCCAACGGAGAGGCCGCCGGGGACGCCACCACCGCACCGGGAAAAGCACCCAGCACCCCCGGAGACGAGAGGGGGCCCGGAGCTTTCCAACCACGGCGCTTGCGCCCCGTCAGCATCCATCCCAGCTCGACAAACGCCGCCGAGGACCATCGAGAGGGCCCGCCCGGGGCAAAACGACGGCCACGCATGTCCGGCGAGGCCCGCGCGGCTCGCAACAGGGAGAACAACGAACCTCCTCCGACTCCGATTCCACATCAGAGTCCGAGGATAGAGCCAAGAACTTGCCACCACAAGCTCCAAGCGGGGGCGGAACCGAGGGGGGAGGGGTCATGAAGCAAGGGGAAATGGGGAGAGAAGGTCACAACTGTCAGGGCGGAGTGGCCGCCGGCGACCTGCACCGTAGAGAGGACGACGCTATAACCATCCGAGGTAGGAGGGGGCTGGGAGTGGGGGAACGAGGTGGGAGAGGGGGAGGGGGAGCGGGGAAGGGGAGAGAGAGAGCCATCCAACCTCAGCTCGAATCAGATGGATAGACTTTGTGCGTTGAAAATTGGCAATTGCTCTGATTTAATCTGCTATTGCCCCGTTGAATCGTTGGGCCGTGGATCAGAGGTGATGTCAGATGTGTGGGTGACGCCTGCTGAGTAGACCGCCGCGGGAGTGCAGGGTGACACCAACGTAGTAGCGCACTAGCCATCACAGTAATCTTTTGTTAATAATAATTCTCAGTGATTTAGCCAGTCACTAATCACCATTGATCATTGCCTATTCAAATTCAACTTGATTTGAATTGCCAAATCTAAGTGCAAGTAAACTTTAACCAAACATTGTGCAACCACTTTTGTTAATTGCCTAAAAGTCAGTAGGTCATAATAAAATAGCAATGTTATTTTATTGCATTGTTTAAATATTCTAAACAAAACGAACAGTGCCTAAACCAGCCACATTTAATCCTTTTTAAATAAAACAAAATCCAAACGATTTTATTAGGCCATCAAACTTTTGTAGCATTGTTATATGGTGTAACACTAATAATGGAGCAAAATTCATATTTTACAAAAATGAAATGTTGATCAAATAAAACAGAAACACAAAAGAAAAGGAAAAAAATACAAAAATAATAAAGAGAAATAAGCCCACCCCACCAGTATAGTAGGTGCAAAGTGCACTGGGCCCAGCCCACTCGGGCTTTCCCCTTAATCGCTAGTGGGGAGGTTGGCCATGGCGTGAAAAGCATCCCACGGCTGCCGTGGCCGCTGCCGCCATGTCGCCCATCCACAGCGTCACTGACGTGGACAAGGTCGAGGCCAACCCCGAAACCCTAGCCGTCTCCCCCATTTCGCTCTACTCTCTCTTCTTCCCCCTCCCTCTTTTCAGTTCTTCTCACCCAGCGGAAGCCGCTGCCGCGCCTTGCCGTCGTCGTGGCTGGAGACCACCCCATGCTCCGAGAGCTTGTCCAGGAGCCCGTGCATGGTTGTTGACGGGGATCAACCCCGGAAAATCCCATGGTCAGGGACCCTGGGTTAGTCATGAGAGGCACAGGTTGGACGATAGCTCGTCCGCAAACAGGAAGGCTCGCTCCTGCTCGATATTATTGACTGGGGAGATGCGATTACAATGGAGGATAAGGCTGGAGCGCTCAAGGCTAGGGTTACAGGTGAGATTGGATGTCTTTGGCGTCTCCCCTCCTAGCCCTTATATACCGGGCTAGGTCTTAGGGAGTCCATCTACGTGTACAGGTAAACTTTCCTAACACTAGCTTGCTCCGTACGGCAGATCTTCGCACCTTCCTTGTGAGTCGAGGACTCCTACGTCGGTGCCAACTAGCGGGCCGATGAAGTATCTTCATGGGCCTTCTGCCTTCATGGACACCAGGTAGGCTCATCCGTAGGAGTCGTGGGGTCACCCCCTCGTCAGTAGCCCCCGAGTGCCTGGGGGACTCGAAGAGTCGCGCAGGGACTCGAGTACATTCATTTGTCGTTCATTGATATGCACGGTTCATCCGTGGGTCGCTGGAAGTCTGGTGGCCATGACAAAACCTGTTTCGAGGGATGATAAGCTGAAAGGGCCCAAGGAGTCGACGGATCGAGCCTTGGTGAATTGCACTAGGGCACATACCACAGTAGCCCAATCAAACCCACGTCCCTCGACGTGAGCTTGGAACAGTGGTGTCGAGCAAAAGTCCGGCCACTTCAGGTCTTACGGTGTTCATTTGCCGCCAGTAATGTGTGTAGCCTAAGGCGCGTCCGCCCAGCTTTTCTATCACGCTCTGCGCATGGGAAAGGTTGGGAGTGAAATCTCTCTTCGGCAAGTCCCAGCCCGGCCGTACTTCGCAGCGGGGTCTTACCTACACGTTAATCTTGCGTGGCATTTGGACACAGTGTATGGTGTTCCAGGAACGTGTGTTTTTGAGGCGCGGAGCCTTATAGCATTGCACCCGCTTGGAACAAAACATCAAGCGAGCTGTTCACTTATTCACCCGAGGAGCTTTGTTTTCGAGTGCTCAGTCGGGGAGTTTTTCGCGAGTAATCACTCGAATGCCGTTTTCGGCTCTTCGGGTGAGGGAGCACCCGAGACTCTTAGCGCCGTATGGTCTTGGCGAATGTTTGTTTGTCTTACGTCGGGTTGAGGGAGCACCCGAGACTCTCATAAGTGCGAGTGTTCACTCGAGCACATGGCTAACCTTTAGGTGAGGGAGCACCCGGGACTCTTATGTTGTACGCTCCCGATGGGAGTAAGATGTTTTTCTTCCTTGGGGAAAAAGATCTGAAAGATGGAATCTGTTGGCCTTGATGGCGTACTGCGTACGCCTTGCTGTGATATGACGTTGGCGTGGTCTTCTGCCATTTGTTGACCGCTACAGTCTATCATGTGAAATGACTTGGCGCTGTCCGCCGAGATTTTCGCGTCGCGCGATCATGGTCCTCTTTTTGCGCGCGTAGTGGGCGGTGTTGTTACTGCGCCGGTTGGATTTTCCATGGTTTTCGCCTCTGTACGGGATCGTGGCACATTTTGACTGGGCGAAAAGGTTGGCCGGTGGCCCTGCTTGCCAGGCTCTTGAGTTAAATACCATGCGGCCGGGTGAATTGTAGGTTTTACCCAGCCATTTCCTTCCTCCTCTTTCTCTGTTTTCCTTCGTGTTCCTGAGCTTTCGTCTTTTCTTCTCTACGTGCTGCTGTGAGATCTATGTCCAAGCGCTCCCGTGCTGCCATTGAGTCGGCCAAGATGTCTGGCAAGTGGGAGCGGTCCATGTTCGGGGCTGAAGATCTGGATGCGCTGGTTGCTGATGGTGTGGTGGTGGCGGGCGATGCTCGTCTTCCTGGCGATGAGTTGAATCCAGCGCCGGCGGCGGATGAGCAGGTATGCTTCCAGGCTTTCTTCCACCGTGGGTTTGCTCTTCCGCTGCATCCTTTCATTTGGGGCTTGCTGTATTCCTATCGTCTCCAATTGCATGACCTTACTCCCAATGGGATTTTTCACATTGCGTTTTTTATCACCCTTTGTGAGGCCTTCCTGGGGATTTATCCCCATTGGGGACTTTGGAGGCGCCTTTTTAATGTAAAAAGGACGAACTGTGAATACGCCGTGGGTCGAGTGGGTATCTCCATTGGGGATAAACATTCATACTTTGACTTGGAGAAGATCGATTCCGTTAGTGGCTGGCGGAAAGGCTGGTTTTATCTGAAGGATCGCTGCGTTGTTGGTCAGCGATTTGGTCTTGCTTCTTTCAATCTAGGCGCACGAGCGGTCAGACAACCTTCGTGGTCTCATTCTCTGACCGAGGTGGATTCGTCTGTACTGACTCCATTTCTGGAGAGGATTTCTGTGTTGAAGGATAACTTGACTGGTGGTCAGCTTATCTCTGTGTTTGTGGGGAGGCGAGTTCAACCGTTGCAGCATCGGGATCGCCCTATGTGGCAGTACGAGGGGCTCGATGACTCGACGAGATGCTCTCCTGAAGAGCTAGAACCTGATGCCTTGCTGGCTCGTATCCAGCATGTGACCAAGTGCTCTAGTATTTCCGAGATGCGCCTTGTCCTTCCATATGCTTCTGATCATCCTCCGCCACCGGGTGGTGCCCATGTTCCTTTATTTTTTTGGGCGAGTACTTCGTTTTGTTTTGTTGTTGACATTGCTTGATTTGGAAGGCCATGCTCCAGTGCCGTGTAATTCTCCGCAGCCGGAAGACGCCGATATTCGTGAAGAGCCTGATGCTTCCGCAGCTGGTGACGCTATGCCGGCTGTTAATGCCGAGATTGTGCTAGTGGAGACCGGAGATAGTGAGGACTCGAGTCCCTTCCGTGTGAAGCGGTCGCGCCCCTTGGATGCTGAAGATCATGCCGCATTAGGTGATGTTGTCCCTTCTGTTGCTCCTTTTGCTGGGCCTTCCCCTTCGGCTGTTGCTCCGGCCCTTCCTCCCAAGAGGGCCAGGCTTGGGAGGTTGGGGCGTCCTCATGGCGCGTGTGTCGGGTAAGATTCTGCTGAATTAGTGTCCGTTTCTTTTTCCTTGTTCTTGAGACTGATAATGCTTTATTTTGTAGTGCTGCGCCTTCTCCGACTGCTTCATGCACCAGCGCAGCTGCTACTGATCTGAAATCGAGGAGCTCTGGGGCGGCGGCCAAGCGTCCTGAGGACCACTCGACTGCCGCTGGTCAATCTGGGCCGACGGCGACTCCTGCCGTTTCGACTACGGGTGTCGTTACCGGCGTGCCTCCTTCTGGGGTGCCTAGTGCTACAGCTCCTGAGCCCAGGTCGACTGGGCTTTGTCCTCCGTACTTTGGCCGTGTTGGTCCGGCGATTGAAGACAAAGCCCGTGCTTTCAATCATGTCTCCAAGATGGTAAGATGATTCGTGTCTGTGTTGCTTCATCATCGGGGGCACGGCAGTGCTCCCGATGGGAGTAGCCCCCGAGGCTAGAAGTAACTGTTTGCAGTTGCTTGTAGTCTTGTCTTTAATTAACACCTGGTTGCCTGGTTCTTGCAGCCTGTTTTCCAGCACTGTGAGCGTTTGGTTCTTGATGCTGAGCGTTGGCAACGGGCCCATGAGTCTGGCAAGATGCCTTATCTGTTATGGATGGTGAGCTTTATTCTTTTGCTCCTAAGCTTTTGGGTACTTCGTCTTTTGTTCTGAGTACTGTCTTTGCCTCGCAGGTCGTCGCCAGGCTGCCGAGAAACAAGCCGAAAAGGCGGAAAGGACTGTTTCCGTTCTCGAGGCTGCCTTGGCTTCCAAGGAGGCGGAGTTGCATGGTCAGCATGAGGAGCTGGTTCGCCTTCGTCAGGCTGAGGATGCGCATGCGCAGGTGGAGGCAGTCGAGGGCAAACGTCTTCGCGCCTTGGCGGGCTCTCTCGTGTGTAAGTTTGGTGTTCGACTATTGCTGTTTCCGCTGTTTGCCCTTGATGATGTTTCTTTGTTTGGTGCAGCTGCTTTGGGTGCGAAGACGATGGAGGCTGCTGCGTCGGGGTCTGGAGTTCTCCAAGGTGCTGTTGATGCTGTTGCGGGTGCTGTTGCAGTGGTCGAGGACGTCTGCGCCCGGGCTTCCAATGTTTTGGGTCTTGCGCACGAGCACCTTATGCCGGAAGGTACGAAGGTGCCTGATGGCCTGGGTGCTCGGGTCGCTGCGTTCGGCCCTGATGGAAAAGATATGGTGGAACTGGTGGCGGAGAGCGTGGTGAGTTGTTCTTCCACGGCCCTGGTCGTCCTTATAGGGCATGGGGTTTCCTTTGACGATTCCTTGGTTGAGACCATCCCGTGCTATTCTGGTGAGCAGGACGACCGAGCCGATAGGCTGGCTCGTCGCCTGCAACAAGTTGTAGATGCTCAGGGTCCCCCTGCCGTAGGTGAGGGGGAGGCACAGTAGTGTTTTCGCCGTTTGGAAACTTTGTCTGTAATTCCTGACTCTGTTGTGACGGTTGATCTTTTGCAACTTCTATCTGAATGTCTTCTTGGCTGTTCCTCTTGCTGTTTTTGATTTGTTTTGTTCATCCTGCGGTAGGCCGCTCCTGGCTTCCTTCGTCCGTGGAGTTCGCTGAAGGATGTCGCTCGCGAGGGTGCGTACAAGTCCGTTTGCTTGCGGCTGAAGGACGCTGAGCGGGATATTGTCCGACTGAAGGGGTCCGTGGCCGTTAAGCGTACTTGGCGTGAGCGTGTCGAGTCCGTGGTTGAGGGCCTTGCTTCGTGGGTGGTGAAGTTGTCTGACCTCCTGCGGGGTGAGTCTTGCCTCTACTTGGTTGCTTAATTCCGTTTGGTGGGTTTTCGCCATCTCTGTCTTGATCGTAGTTCTTGACTTTCGAAGTGCTGGCAGGGCGAACTCGGGATGAAGAGAGGGCCGTTCAGTCGGAGATGTCGCGGCTTGATGATCCTAGTGTGCAGGCGAGCAATCCCTTTTGGGCAGATGGGGCTCGTGCTCGAGCGTTTCCGTTGCTTCGTCGCCGAGTTGAACGGGTACCGGAAGCTCTTGGCTACTGCCAGCGGGTGTTGGGTGGTATCCATGCTGAGTTCTATCCGTTGGAGGTGGTTCCTTCGTCCCTTGAGAGGCTTTGTCGCGTATTTTCTCAGCCTGCCGAGTTGCGTCGAGTGATGGATTACCAGATTTGTGCTGGAGCCCGAGCTGCTTTGTGCTTGGTCCATAGTCATTGGCCAGGGGTGGACTTTGCTCAGGTGGTGTCGGGTCCTCCGGGTGGTAGGAATCATCCGATGAATGAGCACTACGTGGCTGTAGATAGGCACGCGCACCAAGTTGTGAGGCGAGTTTGCGAAGAGAACGACCGCCATCTGGGTGCACTTATTAAGGCAAAGTTGGAGCCTAAAGATTAGGTTTTTCCCTTCGTTGTATATGCTTCTTCTTGGTTGTATATATTGTCTGCATTTGTAGTTGCGTGGGGCGCCTCGGGGGGTGGCTGCTTCGGCGAGCCCCCGAGGGCTAAGTTTAATTTGCCGCGATTGCGGAGGACGCCTCGGGGGGTGGCTGCTTCGGCGAGCCCCCGAGTGTCGAGTTAATTTTGTCGCGATTGCGGAGGACGCGTCGGGGGGTGGCTGCTTCGGCGAGCCCCCGAGTGCCGAGTTAATTTGCCACGATTGCGGAGGACGCATCGGGGGGTGGCTGCTTCGGCGAGCCCCCCGAGTGCCGAGTTAATTTTGCCGCGATTGCGGAGGGCGCGTCGGGGGGTGGCTGCTTCGGCGAGCCCTCGAGTGCCGAGTTAATTTTGCCGCGATTGCGGAGGGCGCGTCGGGGGGTGGCTGCTTCGGCGAGCCCCCGAGTGCCGAGTTAATTTTGCCGCGATTGCGGAGGGCGCGTCGGGGGGTGGCTGCTTCAGCGAGCCCCCGAGTGCCGAGTTAATTTTGCCGCGATTGCGGAGGGCGCGTCGGGGGTGGATGCTTCGGCGAGCCCCCAAGTGCCGAGTTAATTTTGCCGCGATTGCGGAGGGCGCGTCGGGGGGTGGCTGCTTCGGCGAGCCCCCGAGTGCCGAGTTAATTTTGCCGCGATTGCGGAGGGCGCGTCGGGGGGTGGCTGCTTCGGCGAGCCCCCGAGTGCCGAGTTAATTTTGCCGTGATTGCGGAGGGCGCGTCGGGGGGTGGCTGCTTCGGCGATCCCCTGAGTGCCGAGTTAATTTTGCCGCGATTGCGGAGGACGCGTCGGGGGGTGGCTGCTTCGGCGAGCCCCCGAGTGCCGAGTAATTTTGTGAAAAAATATTTTATGTAATATCTTTCCTGCTGTTTCTTACAAAGAGTAGGCGGGCTCTGTTGAGGGTGGGTTCCTTTTAGAGCGATGATGTAGTGGCTTTAAGGTCCTGGCAGCTTTGTCTCCTAGTGCTGGATTTCTTCGGGCGATGTTTCTTTTATTCTACGGGAGCGCTTCTTCTGTGAGTCCCGTGGTCCTGCTGTCTTGGTGGGCTACGAATGCTTTTGCTATCTTGTGGAATTCTTTGTCGCAGCGGTCGGATCTGACGAAACTTCCGCTTATTGTGATGACCCCGTTTGGGCCTGGCATTTTCAGCTTGAGGTAGGAGTAGTGGGGTACGGCCATGAAGCGAGCGAAAGCTGGCCGCCCGAGAATTGCGTGGTATTGCGACTTCCAATCAACCACTTCAAAGTCAAGTGTTTCCTTGCGGAAGTTCGTCCCGTCCCCGAAGATCCCCGAAGACTACCTCCAGGCTTATCCTTCCGAGGGGGTAGACTGCTTTTCCTGGTACGATTCCGTGGAAAGTTGTGCCTGAGGACTTGAGTGTGTTGTTTTGGATGAGCATGTCGTCGAGTGTTCGGGTGAAGATGATGTTGATTCCGCTGCCGCCATCCATGAACACTCGCGACATGTCGTAATTTCCGATTCTGGCCTCGAGCACTAGCGCGGCGTGCCCTGGTTGGAGGACGACTGGCGGGTGGTCGTCCCGAGAGAAGGAGATTTCTGTATCCGACCCGCGCAGGTACTCTGGGACGGCCGGGTGTGCGGAGGTTTCCAGGAAGACTTGTCTGGTGACTTGTTTCTGCTGCCTGTTGGAAGGTCTGCCTTCTTGTATCATGTAGATCCTCCCGTGGGCTTCTGGGTATTGGTTTTCTTCTTCTGGCGTCCTTTGCCGTTCCTGGATGGCGGCCACCAGTCTTGTTGGTAGAGGGGGGGGGGGGCTGGTGGCGCACCGTGGGCGACTGGCCCGACTGCTATGCTTGCGAGTGGTCGTGCTGCTGCGACTGCGGAGCGGTTTTTCTCCTCGGCCAACTCGTTGAAGCTTCGACAATTCCTGAGGGTGTGGGATGATTTGATCTCTCCTCGCTCGTTTCTGAATCCGTGTAGAGAGCACGGTCCGTCGAGTTGTTCTTTGGCAGAGCGGAATGCACGAGTGCCGTCGCGTGGCTGCCTCGTCCTCCATTCTCGCCTCTAAGCTTGAGGCTCGTCTTCTGGGTTTTCTAGACGCTGTGGTCTGTTATCATCACGCTGCCTGCCGTTCCGGTCATCTGAGAAACCGGCGGCGACCATGTCGGGTCCTCTGTCGTTGTAGAAGTTCCTTCTGGGTCGCATCCTTCTTCTGTCTTCTCCTCTATCTCCGTTGTAGTCGTAGTTGTACTCTGATCGTGCAGTGTGGGTTTCCGTTTCGTTACGAACGGAGTCTTCTCCGTCCGCCCAGCTGTTGGCTAGTTCTAGCAGCCGTGCAAGTGTTCAGACTTTCATCTGTCCGAGCTGCTCCTTGAATGCAACGCGCTGAAGACCTCGTCTGAATGCGTCGATTGCACTTTCGTCCGAGATGTCTTCCGCTGAATTCTTGAGTATCGTCCATCGCTGGATGTATGCTCGCAGGGCCTCCCTCGTTCCTTGTTTGCATGCCCGCAGCTCCTCGAGCGAGGCTGGTCGCTTGTATGTTGATTTGAAGTTTTCTATGAAGGCTCCTCGGAACTGGCTCCAGGAGCTGATTGATCCGCGCCGAAGATTTTTCAGCCAATGTCGAGCGGAGCTTTCGAGCATGAGTTGTACGTACTGCATTGCCGTGATATTGGTTCCTCTTTGAAACTTGACTGATGTTAGGTAGTCGTCGAGCCATGCCTCCGGCTCCTCGAGTCCGTTGTATTTTAGTGTCGTGGAGTTCAGTTTGAAACCGTTGGGCATACGCGTCTCACGTATGGCACGTGTGAAGCAGAGTGCTCCACATGGCTCGATTTCCTCGTCGGAAGCCTCTTCCTCCGAGTACTCCTCGCGTGCTGCGCGTCTTTGCCTGCTGCGGTTGACTCTGTTCCGCCTGATGTCGTCTCGTGCGTCTCGCCGAGTGTTGCGGCGCCTGCCATTGTCGTCGCTGTCGCATTTCTTGTGCTTGTCGGAGCGCCTGTGTCTGTCGTCGTTGCTGTCGTCGTCGTCGTCTGGTGAACTGGGGTCCCTGTCCGGTGTCCGCTCGCGAGTCTGACGCTTTGCACTGGGTTTCTTAGGTATCGAGGCGTCGATAGCGTCCTTCATTATCTGCAGAGCTAGGGAAGTGTAGCGATCCGTTTTGCCCTTTCTGCTTTTCTGGGCACGGGACAGGTAGTCTTGAGCGCTTATGAGTGCTTCTGCCGGAGTGAGAGGCTCCTCTTCGTCGTCGTCCTCTTCTGACCTGAAGTCGTCTTCCAGTTTACGCACTACTCTCTCCCTTTCTGCCTTCCGCAGGTTGTTGAGTTTCGATCTGTTTCGGATGGGGGAGTCGCGGCCTGGCGAGTCACTTCTGGGAGATTGTCTGCGACTGCTTTTCCTTTCGGGTTCCACTTTCGCTTGCTTCTCCATGGCTAGGCGCCACTGTCTCGTCTGCTTGGTTAGCTCCCCCGCTAGCTTGTTGTATGCCCTTAGCTCGTCTCTTGAGGCATCTGATGGTAGTAACCCGCCGCGGGCGACTGCTTCCTTTACCATTGCCATCGATTCCTTGGACAAGTATATTTTTTCTTTGGTTAGTTCGCCCGCCGCTGCAACCGGGGTTTGCTGCCTGCTGCGTGATGGCTGGCTGCCTTGGCCAGGTTCTTGCTGTTTGTTGCCTAGCGGCTGACTACTTTTTTGATTGCTTGGTCCTTGCTCCACCGGGACTTTCTTTGGTACGATCCCTGGTTCTCCTAGCTGTACGACCATCTGACTGGTGTTCCCAGGGCCAGCCATCCTGTTGGTGGTTGGGGTGTCTTTTCGAGTGCCCGGGTCGTCGGCTCGTCCGTTGTTACCTAACGTTGATGCGCCAACTTCTGCCATGAACACCTGTGATGGTGCCCTCGCCGTTTCCTTGCTGATGCATGCGATCGTATCCGGGTGATTACCGGACATACGAACCGGAGGGGAATGTATCGTCTTCGCTATGATAGAGGGGGGTGGTTGGTATCCTGAGGGAGGGGGAAAAAGTTATTTTATCGGGGTGATTCCTCCTGGTTTCACTTGATGGTAGGCACCTGAATCAAATAGTGTCCTTAAAGGTAAGTGGTCGGGTGACCCAACGGTGCCCGCGAGAGGTATGTTATCGGGACGGCAGGACAGGAGGATACCATTGTGGGTCTGGTCCTTGCTCATTGGCCGTGAGATACCAAATCAAGAAAGTCGAGCTCCACCAGGAGCACACACAAGATAAGATAAGGAGACGGTTCACCTTGTTGGTAACTGCGTGCTTTGATGGGACGACAGGGCGGGCCCCAGTGAGTGTGGTCCGAGCTGTTGTTCGTTGTCCGTTGTGTTAATAACTCGGGACAACGATAACAGTTCACCATCGAGATAATAAAAATGATTGAATGACTTGAGTGGGTCGATGTGCCCTATAGGTGCTACCACCATGCGGGATAACGGGTGTGGGCCCCTCGGCGGTGTACATTCTATCGAAATCTCTGAAAGACGTCCAGTTCAGCATTGTGGTTAAGTCGATCCGTATCATGGAAGAGTTGCGTGGAATCACCTGGCGCACATAAACCAGGAGTGCGAGAGGGGCGACGACCCAAGACCCCCTTGCGCTTAGGATGTAGACCGGCGAGGACCTCTCTGACGAGTCTAGGTAGGACTACGTCGTGTCAGATAGCCTCGGTGGGGTATTCCGTAACAAGATGTGCTCCACCATGGAGATCCGAGCGTGTAGGCACTAGTGGAAAGAGGGGCTAACACGATACTCCTTTCCACGTCCCTTGTACGAAACTGTTTGCGATGCTATCAACGCAAACATTATAAATAAAAAACCATTTGGGCGAAACTAAACTGTCTGCGAAACATACCTGAATGACCATAATTCTAAAAATTATTGTGTTCGTGATGTAGGGATGACATGTCTTTGAAAATCGGTCTGGGATGCTTACGGCGAAAACCCACGCTTGCATATAAAGGACCGCCAACCTGTCTACGCCATTATTCATAGTAACTGAAATGTTTGTAATGACTAATCTATCAGGCACGCTTCTGAAAATCCTTTTCTATGTGAAACTAGGGGTGGCTTCACAATCATTTTTATTTACTGAAATGTGTGGGATGTGTAATCTATCAGGCACGTTTCTGAAAATCCATCTATGGCTGGAAGCAAGGCTGACGGTCCGTCCAAACAACTGTCTACTATGAGCATTCATAAAATATTTAAATATAGATAGTTCGTGGTACATTAATTGAAGACGCGGCCACCAGCGCATGCAGTATACACACATCCGGAGTTCATCACTACACTTTTAACTCATTCAAACTGTAAATACAGTACTAGCTAGAATGGGCGCCTCATAGGTGAAGTCGGCGTCGGCTCACGGCTGGGCGGATGTAGGGCGGTCGATCACCGCCTTGTATTCATTGTAAGTGACGTCGTACGCCGCTTTTGCCACGACACAGCATACGTACGCCCGATCTTCCATGGCCATGAGTGCCGTGTTTTTGGCGCGGAGCTCCTGCTAGGCACCAGGGCCATGGAGCTACCGGAACCGCGGTCACCGCGGGAGCCGCCGCCATTTCCTCCACGGCCGCATCCTCCGCGGGATCCGCCGTTTCCTCCACGGCCAGGACCTTCGGCTGAGTTGGAGGAGCAAAGCGGAAGAGAAAATGCGGTCTGGGGTGTGGCGAAGTATATGAAAACCCTATAGCGCACCCGACACAGTATAAGTAGCAGACGATAGCAAACTCGAACGGTCGGCGCCAATCGCATGCCCAAGCATTGAAGCCCGCCGCTCGCTTGTCTTAGGTCCCTTCGACGGCGCCGCGTGCGAATTGGGCCATGAGCCCCTGCCCCTGATTGGACCCCTTCAATCATATGGACCAGTGTAGAAGGGGAACCGCCGTCTCGCCCCGATGAACCAAAAGTCGGTGCTCCCTTCGTTCGGTTACTAAATTACTATGCATGCATAACTGCACATATTATGTAAGCCGGCCGGCCAGAGCAAATCATCCCGCACACACCAAAACTTTCATTGTCTTCTCAGACCTCTCGAGAAGTTTGACATGGCTGCGCAGGACGACATCGACGGTTCCCCTCCGACACAAAGACGTCGCCAGGAGGCGCAGGACGACATCGAAGGTTCCCCTCTGACGCAAAGACGCCGCCTAGAGGCGCAGGACGACATCGACGGTTCCCCTCCAGCGCAAAGACGTCGCCTGGAGGTAATCGGCGAAGATACCCTTCCAACCATGGTCTCCAACAACACTAGATCGGACATGTTGAGAATCACAAGGTTTGCATCATGTGGCCCGGGGGTTATGCGCCACGTCCTAGGTCTAATTGAGGAGATGAAGTCTGTTCTCGGGCTTCCCTGCGTAATGGAGCAAGAAATAAGTGCACCATCACCCCTCTTGATGCAACACCTTTTCCAGCAACGATTTTCTGTCGTCTTCAGGTAGGTGATCAATCACATACGTCTTTCTTTACAAAATTTCATTTCTCTAAGCCTGATCTTTGACAATCGATCCAACTGCACATACATGCCGGCTACGGCAGCCTTGGGTTGGTGCGAATGGCGACTGGCTAGCCTTTCTTGTACGTAACGGCGAATACGTCCAAATGCACAATGTGTACACTGAATGACAGTTTATGTGCCTCCATTTAATTCTATTGGCCTTCATCATACAAATGGCCTACGCAATTTTGGCTACGATCTTATAAATCCTAAACTGAAGAAGATAGCCATTGTACGTCCACCTCGAAAGCAATGTGGCTTCAAAGACTACAATCTCATCGCCGTCTTCGACAACTGGATTGCCATAACAGGCTGGGGTGATGTTACGAACTCCTGGTACGATGTTCCTGACTCCTTAACATGGTACATGCTCGCAACACCCCATCTGAGTCTTTCGCGATATGAAGATGCCGTATATAGTAGCGGCCGGTACTTTGTCATGACGAAAAACAGTGATTTTTACATGTGGGATCTAGATCGTGGAGAGAAAGCTTGTTTTTACATGGTGTATATGTTATTATTTGCTTCAGTAAATGTTCGGTCCAGTTATATATAGTAATAAGATGTATTATGCTTCGTTTCAATTGCAGGTTCGATGCAGCCCCCAATTTCAATTCGTGCGTCGCAGATTGTCAATGACATGGTCCTGGAGAATGGTTGGCATGATTGGACGATGGGATGGTACCTCATTCCTGATGGCTATGACAACCTACTTATCGTGCAGGTTGCTGCAGAGATCACTGGAGACAAACCTGAAATTCCTTACCTGAATCAGACTATTCGAAGTTACAACAATGCGAGATGCTACGTCTTCAGGATTCATGCAGGACAACGTGATCTTCGGGGTGCACAATGGGAGACTGTCCCCGATTTGGGTTAGTACTCCATGTTTTTAGGAAAAGGTTATCCTCGCATGATCAGAATAACACCAAAGATGATGACCACGGACTGTTCGATGCACATTGGGGATGATGGTCTTCCTTTCCTTAAGTATGGTTGTGTCTACATTGCTTGTCACCGCATCTCTGACTAGGACGACGCCTGATCTTTGCCGTTTGTCCTTGGACGGCTCTGCTATGCTTGGTTGTAACCTACCAAGTTGCTACATCGGCCAAGAGTCAGCCCCTCAGTGGATAGTGTCGTCGCTACTAAACTACGAGGACTGGACCGAGCATGATCCAGAAGTGCCACCGTGAAAGTTTACATCTGCTCGATCCATCCTTATTGGTATATATATGTATATATGTGTGTGAGTGTGTGTGTTCTGATGAGACTATATGCATGTATTTATTATATTATAGGTGTGTGAGGTAATTTTTATGAAGCATTGTATGTAATGGATGTATATATACAATTGGAATTTAGGTCAATTTATATGTGATCGTTTTTTGTTATCATAACGTATAACCCACACGGGTTGTTAAAACAAACTGTTTGCAATACGCAATTTACATATAGATAGACGGATTGTGTGTTGTTCGCCCAATCGATCTAGGTTTTTGGAAGGCCGGAGGATGGGACAGTCTTACCCATGAGCCTCACCTCGCCCCCTCCCCCTCGCCGCCACCTCGCCATCGTATATTGGGACGCCATGCATCGTTGTCAACGTCGGAATCGACTACGCCCTCGACGCCGCCGCAGCCTAGAGCATCTCATCCTTCCTCGGCGGCACCATGGCCGGCATCAATCGCCGCACCCGTCAACTCCTTCGGGCAGCCGCAAATGCTGATGGCCCTTCCTCACCCGCCAGACCTTTTCCGCCTACACCGCCGACCAGATCTTGGTGAGCTTACCTCTCTATGTACTGAAACTTCCATTACCCAATGTCTTATCTGTTAACAGATCTAGCAACGTAGTTATGACAATATTCCTCTAGTCTGTTGCAGTGAGCCGGCGAGAGTGGAAGATATACAAGGTAGCCCAAGATATTCGTAATAGAACTGGAGAGAAAAATACAAATAGAACATATTGGTGCAAGATATATTAAGATGCACTAGAAAAATTTATCCGTCTTAAATCTTCAATTTTCTTTAGATGTTGTTTTCAAAAAAATATCAACAATGGAAAATTACACTCTGTATCTAGAAAATTGCAGCACCGATCTTATAATTTGACTTATTAGATTTGTCTATATTAACAGAAACTACGGTCCTCATATGGATCCCAACATGTGCAAATATCTGTTTCCTCCTTCCATAGCTGTGAATAAATACATCAGATTGACACCTTCTACAAACATGCCCCGTCAAGAAGGTTTCCCTAAAGCGAATATCGATCTGTGCATAATGGTACTCTTCTTTTGCCAGGACCTTTCATGCACATTTGGCCGCTCTCTGGTAGCATGGCGGCCAATGCCTCATTACATGATTAGTTAGCCTCTATCAAATAACTAGAAGGAACAAGTGAAGCCCATACAGTATCTCTCAGGTGTGGCAAAGAGGGGTCTTTGCTAGAGAAGGGTACCCTTATACACAGATAAAAGACTTGGCTTTGGGAAATCGTTTTGGGGATCACAAGCAGATAGAATTGTCTTTGTAACTCATTCCAAGTTTCTAAGTGGTGTTAATCTGATGTACTTATTCACTGATATTGAAGGAGGAGAGTTAGATTTGCACAGTTTGGGGATCGACATAGCACAATAGTTTGTGTTGAGATAGGTAAATCTAATAAGAAGATTATTAGGAGTGAAGTTTCCATTGTTGATATATTTTTGAATTGTACATCTAGAGACAATAGAGGATTTATTATGTGTAAATTACTAAACATTCCTTTTATATGCTTCACTGTTATGTTCTACGTACTACAACTTTCTCTCCAATTGTATTTTGAATCACTCTGGAAAAAGTTGATGATCCAAGCAACATTTTCTTCAAAGTCGGTACGGCATACGGAATGCATATAACTCCAGAAACAACATTTTTACATCAGCCCTTCTATGGATAGTTCCGTCACTACGAAACTAGAAGGACTGGAATGAGCATGATCCAGAGGTGTCACCATGAAAGTGTACATCCACTCGGTCCATCCTTATTGGTATATAAATGTACGTGTGTGAATGTGTGTGTTCTGACAAGACTATATGCCTGTATTTATTATATTGTAGGTGTGTGAGGTAATTTATATGAAGCATTGTATGTAATGGATGTATATATCCATCTGGAATTTAGGTCAATTTATATGTGATCATTTTTGTTATCATAACGTATAACCGATACGCGAGAGAGGATAATGGCTTCTCGCCATTCGTTGGTTACCCCAAGGGGAAGGTGAGATGCAGCGTAGCGGCAAGTTTCCCTTGGTGAAGATACCAAGGTTGAGAGTATCGACTAGTAGGACTCCGATAGTGATAAGTAGGTGGTGAAGCGAGAAACCACCGTTTGAGATATTGCACTCTTAACCTGGACCTGCACACGACACAAATAACTTTTCTCCCAACGAAGTTCAGAGAGGTTTTCAATCTCTCCGGCCTTGTTGTTTACAAAGGATCAAACGCAAGGGATAATGATAATGGCGATAGCAACTAGAAAGTAAAAGAAGAAAATAAAAGAGCGTGTAAACAGTGATGAGAATATGGACCGAGGTCCCGTGATGTTCACTAGTGATGTCTCTCTCCCAAAAGAAGATTAAACTGCTATGCGAGGTAAACAAATCACAGTTGGGAAATTGACAGGATTAAAAACGCACCGCAATGCTAACTATGCTACAAAGAAAGGAAGAGGCTCAAAAGCATGGGCGGTACGCCAAAATAAGTAGACCGAAATCCAACTTCATCTACTACTAATCATCCACCTTGAGACATCTATCCAGAACATATCACTGGTATTAAGTTGCGAGCCCCACCCAAAGTGTAAACCCAAAGCAACATACAACTGCATTAAAAGAACTTTGTGTAAAGTAAACAATCCTTGCAACCGCGGTTACAAGCACCGTTGTCTTCGCCCTTGTGGCAACAGAACATCCCCTAGACTCATGTTTCTGTCACTCAAGCTAGTCATCAGGGGGCATGAACCCACAATCGAGCATAACGTTCCCTCTTGGAGTCACTACCTACTACTTGGCCAAAGCAATAAACAACAACGAAGAACATGTAAGAATTACTCAAGAACATAAATATAAAAGATAAGAACCAAATATATTACTCAATCACAAACTGAACATAGTCTCATAATCCATCAGATCCCAGCAAACTCAGCATAGCAATAGCAGAAAATTACATATGTGCCTCGATCATGTAGGGAAGCTCACGAGGTCTCATCCATGAAGAACAAAGAGGGGAGGAGAACATCACATAGCTACTAATCACAGACCCATGGTCCAAGGTAGACTACTCACAGATCTTCTGAGAGGCGTCCATGGTGGAGGAGAGGCTCCCGGAGGTCAATCCTCCCTCCGGCAGGGTGCCGGGAAGAGTTCTGATGGCGCTCCCGATCTTGGAAGCGCGGCGACGGCGGAACAGAGGCGAGATCGCAAAAAAGGGTTCTGTCTTCGGAGGTTTCACGTCACGGAGAATAAATAGGCGAAGGGGGGCATAGTAAAAGTTTTAGTGGATTGCTAATCAAATTAGATACACTTCGTATTTAAGCTAGGCCATTCCTTTTGACGTATCAGGGTTTCGATCGGAAACAACCACATCACAAAGCCGTCATGTTATTATTAAATCTTTTAAACCCAAAACTTTTTGTATGTTCAACATTAAGCATTCACACTAACATGCTGAAATTTCAAACATTTCTGACTTCATTTGGCAATTTTAATGCATTCAATGAATTATTTTCGAGCATAATGACATTGAAATTGAAAATCAATTCAAATGAAATCTAAAAAGGGCAATACTTGGCATGTTGTCATCATTTTACCAACCTGGTCCGTCGTAAAAGTTTTAGTGGATCACTAAAGAAATTAGATAAACTTCGTGTACAAACTAGGCCATTCCTTTTGAAGTATTGGGGTTTCGACCAGAAACAACCACGTCACAAAGGCATCACGTTATACTTAAATATTTTAAACCCCAAACTTTTTATATGTTCAGCATTAAGCATTGACACTAACATTCTGAAATTGCAGGTGTTTCTGATGTCATTTCACAATTTTAATGCATTAAATGAATTTTTTTCGAGCATAATGTCATCGAAATTGAAAATCAATTCAAATGACCTCTAAAAAGGACGAGATTTCCATGCTGTTATCATTTCACCAACATGGTCCGTTGTAAAAGTTTCATTGGGTTACTAAAGAAATTAGATACACTTCTTGCACAAAATGGATTAGTTGAATGTTAGTCAAACCCTAGAAAACCCCATTAAACATCTCAAAACCCAACAGAGTATCTCGTAACCCTAGTGTACAACTGTGGCCGCTGGATGTAACCTTAGCGCCAAACGATAGTCATTAGATCTTACCGCGACCCGCGACAAGCTGGTTACGTGACCTGATTGGTTGCATATTTTTTCAGGTATATTACACACAGTTTATAATGTAGAAACGTTTGTGATTCTCTGACACCAAAGGATTTTTCGTATCATCTCTCTAGAAAACAAACAATGCCCTTTTGCGATAAGGCTGTAACCCATACAATTGTATCAAAACGCATACCCAACACAGGTTGTTATAACAGACTGTTTGCAATACGCAATTTGTCTTACTGAAGAAGCTTTGGTAGAATGACGGGTACACTAGAAATTAACTTTTTTTAAGTTCACAACTAAATAACTTATATAAACGCTTCATGCATACATGGAGACAAGTAATATAATAATAAAATAACTGAGACAAGCTAAACAAAGGAGGATTACATTGTTCATCAGAGTTTTAGCTAAATAAATATGGACTACCAGTACCCCGGATGTCTACGGACGCAACCGCATACACAGAAATGCTCTCTGGACCTCTTCATCATCCTTTCTCGCACATTGGGGTCTAGATCCTCATCTTTGACCACATTCCCCTTGAACAAGAGAAAGGCATCTTCAGTAGTCTTCATGGTGGATCTGAGCTTCTCGATGGCAAAGGCGGCGGCCAGATTCGCGTGTTCAGCGGCCTGTTGGGCCACATCCGCCTTCTCTTGGTCTACAGTCTCCTGAAGGTCGAGAGATCTGGAGAGATTCGCTGCTGCTTCATAAGATTTGATGGCCTTGGCTTTTCTCTTTCTTGCAGCGCGTGTAGCCATATAGGCCCTTGCCGACCTCTCGGCGGTCTCTCTGGCCAAGTCCGTCGCTTTATGGGCGAGTTGGTAGAAACGAGCCTTCTCCGCCGCCGCGTTCTTGGCGGCCTCAACCCAGACTCCCGACCTGGCCTGCCATTCGGGCGATGGATGGTCCTTAGGAGCTAAGGGTGACGGTGAGGGTTGTGGTGAGGGTGATGATGGCGAGAGTGATGTTGAGGGTGATGATGAGATTGTAGGATTAGACGAGATAGAATTAGACGAAGAGTCCATGATGGGTGCGATGGCGAACAAGGAGATCAGGGGCGAGGGCGGATGAGTGTATTTATGAGGTCTGCCCACTGTCAAGGTTTATTTTTTCATTAGACTATTTTATTTTGGAAAACCTTTCATGGGGCCGCGATTGAACTTCATTATGCAGTGGGCTCTTTGTTCAGTGGAATGCGCCTTAAGAACATGTGTATGTAATTATTGCGGAGTAATGCTTTTTAATGCATCTGGTGCATTTTTTATTAGAAACGACTTTGAAGTTGAACATTTATAGATCTTTTACGCCCCAAGATTTTTATATGATCAACCTTAAGCATTCACACTAACATACTGAAATATCAAACGTTTCTGACTTCATTTGGCAATTTTAATGCATATAATGAATTTTTTTTAGCTTAACGACCTTGGAAATGAAAATCAATTCAAATGACCTCCAAAAAGGATGAGACTTGGCATGATGTCATTGTTTCACAAACATGGTCTGTGGTAAAAGTTTCAGTGGATTACTAGAAAAATTAGAAATACTTCCTTCAAAAATCACACCATTCAGTTCGAAGTTTCAGGGTTTTGATCGGAAACAATCACAACACAAGGGCATCAATTTATTCTAAAATCCATTAAACCCCAATCTTTTGATATATTCAACATTAAGCATTCATACTAACATACTGAAATTTTAAACGTTTTTACTTCATTTGGCAATTTAAATGCATATAATGAATTAGTTTTGAGCTTAATGGCCTTGGAATTGAAAATCAATTCAAATGAACTCCAAAAAGGATGACACTTGGCATGCTGTCATCATTTCACAAACATGGTCCGTGGTAAAAGTTCAGTGGATTAATATACAAATTAGATACACTTCGTTCACAAATCGGACCATTCAGTTCGATGTTACATGGTTTCGATCAATAACAATCACAACATAAGGACATCTCGTTATTCTTAAATCCTTCAAACCGAATCTTTTTATATGAGCAATATTAAGCATTCACACTAACATACTGAAATTTGAAACGTTTGACTTCATTTGGCAATTTAAATGCATATAATGAATTAATTTTTAGCATAATGGCCTTCTAATTGAAAATCAATTCAAATGAACTCCAAAAAGGATGATACTTGGCATGCTATCATCATTTCACGAACATGGTCCGTGGTAAAAGTTTCAGTGGATTTCTAGGCAAATTAGATACACTTCGTTCACAAATTGAACCATTTAGTTTGAAGTTTCAGGGTTTCGATCGAAAACAATCACAACACAAGGACATCTCGTTATTCTTAAATCCTTCAAACCCCAATCTTTTTATATGATCAATGTTAAGCATTCACACTAACATACTGAAATTTCAAATGTTTCTGACTTCATTTGGCAATATAAATGCATATAATGAATTATTTTTGAGCATAATGGCCTTGGAATTGAAAATCAATTCAAATGAACTCCAAAAAGGATGAGACTTGGCATGCTGTCATCATTTCACGAACATGGTCCGTGGTAAAAGTTTCAGTGGATTACTAGACAAGTTAATTACAGTTCGTTCAAAAATCGGACCATTCAGTTCGAAGTTTCAGGGTTTCGATCGGAAACAATCACAACACAAAGACATCTCGTGATTCTTAAATCCTTCATACCCCAATATTTTTATATGATCAATATTAAGCATTCACACTAACATACTGAAATCTCAAACGTTTCTGACTTCATTTGGAAATTTAATTGCATATAATGAACTATTTTTGAGCATAATGACATTGGAATATCTCGTAAACCATAGCGTAGGACGCTGGCCGTTGGATTTAGCATGCGCCAAAAGATAGTCGTTGGATCTTACTGTGATCCGCGAGAAGCAGGTTATGCGACCTGATCGGCTGGATATTTGTTCAGGCATATTACACACATATAATTATGCAGAAACGTTTGCGATACCACTTACCAAAAAATATCGTCCGCCGTGTCAATATCTAAACCGCCCATCTCTCCATCCACCACCAAACTTGCAATGTTCCTGTATCATCTCAATCGGGTATAAAAATTTCTCGTTTGCGATAAGACGGTAGCCCATACGGATTTATTTCCAGTTTAGTCTACGATGCCACTTCTCCCGCCTACCCAAAATTTTTGCCAGCCACGGGAATATGTAAGCCGCCCCTCCTTCCTTCCACCACCAAAGGCCCCATTCCCCCTTCTTGTTCAAACCCTCCCCTGCTCCTCCTAGAGCTGCGGCCTAGAAGGTGCAGGCAACTCCAGCTAAGTGATACACGGCGCAGCCCCGCCCATGTTCCGCACACCGGGCGCGGCGGCCTACACGGCGCCACCCCCCTGTACCGTATACCACGCGCGGCAGCCTAGACTGTGTACGTCAGCCGCCCCCCTCCCTGCTAGCCACGCCGCTCGCCCTGTTTCGGTAAGATCCCGGCCTCCATCCTCATGTGCATGCTCTTACTCCTCCATCGATCCTGATGCTTATGTTATAGTTACTTGATCGTATTTCCATGTCTTGAATCTTATCAATTGTATGTTTTTTGCGAGATACCACTTTACTATGTTTAGACTAGCATATATCACACACAGTTCGTACGAAAATAACGTTTATGATTTATTTTTGAAACGACACATTCATTTATGCACAAACGTTTGGGTTGGTGTTAACAAAACAAACGTGTACTATGTTCAAACTGTATGGAATAGCTTTGGCTATCCCACGTAGTTCCTGACACACCCGCCTTTGGGATAGTATAACTAAACTCAAACTTAGTTTATGGATTAAACGTTTTCCATAGGATCATTATCTCAGACGGACATTCGTGGACAGGTGTTTGCGATAAAAAGGTCAACACAAACGTTCGATTTATCATGCACGTCTGCGCGAACTAGTTCATTGGAAACAATTTCTGGCTATAATGCGGAATAGGCCCCCTATCGCAATCGAAGGCAAGGCAACGGTTCCGATTCCCGTAGGGGATAGGGGTCAAAAATCGTTTGGATAGCTACGCTGCGCACTAGTGAGGATAACAGTAGTGCAGCCCCTGCAGGAACGATAATCTATTCGAATAGTCGTGTCCACGGTAATAGGACGCTTTATGCTGAAGCCAGATTCTGCTACTACCAACTATTACGAGTAAACTGTTGGTTCCGGATTTTCTTCCTCACAGGGAAGTCGAGGAAGGGATCTCGGAGGCATTGCTAATTATTACAACTTACTATTATACAATGCTGCAGCAACTTCTGCTGCATTGTTACTTTATGCTTTATATATAACTGTTGGCTAATCTCTTCTTGTGCTTCAAGAACCGACTGCAGACGCTAGTCTTCGATAGGCCTAGCTTCTTCCCTCTTACCCTGTTATTTCTGTCTTACAGGCCAGTATACAACCTCTTCTTCCAATTTGATACCAATGCATAAATTGTTAGTAGCCTGGGTTTAAGTCTCGCTGAGTATTCTAGATACTCAACCTTGCTTTCCTCCTCCCCTTTTTGTTTGATATAGCCTTGTTGAGATATTGTAGGTGTGCGTTGGGGAACACTTATCAACTCCGTTTTTCTCATTTGGAACACATTGGTTAATATTTGATCCTTTTCATTCAAAGAGTGGAGAAGGTAACTTGCTATTGTTCTTTCCATTACCCACTCCCTATTTCCACTAGTTCCATGATGTATAGGGAGAGTGGATTATTTGTGGAGTACCACACAACAAATAAGAATGGTGGTGGACATGGCATCTTCACCAACAACAATACGTCAAGCACCTCTACATCAACATGGTACAACGACAAGGGCCACCACCGAGCTCCTCGACAAGACCGTCAAGATCATGAACACGAAACGCTTTTTGAGCTCAAGACCAACACCTCCCCAAGCTTCTTTGACTCTGACGACGACATTGAGCTCCATTTTTATGGTACTCATGATCTGGAGGAGTTCCTCAAATGGGAGGAGAAGATGGACTCCTACTTCATGCATCGCCAAGTCAACTTCGAAGAACATGTGGACCGTGCCACACGACACTTCTACGACTATGCGTTCGCATGATGGGTGCAACAATCATCGCTGAGCCCACACATGAGTTGGTCCATGTTGAAGGGCGCTATGCGGCAAGAGTTTGTGCCTACCACACTCTCCGAAGATCTTCGCCACCATTTGGAGAACACCACTCAAGGATGCAAGCCACTTGATGAGTACCTCTTGGAGATGAAGCAAGCCTTGCAAAAAGCCGGCGAGGAAGACCCCGCTTGGATAAAGCACCACTTCCTTATTTGTTTGAAGGACCAATCCATCATCGAGGCTATGCTACTCCAGAGTCACAACTCTCTTGATGACCTATATCATGATGTTCTCATGGATACGAGTGATGATGTTCCACCTTCTATGGCCTTCATTCATGACTGTGGTGACGAGATGGTTGAACATGGGATTTTCCCTTCAACCACGACGGTGTATGGTGATGAGTTGAGAGACATATACACCCATATTGAGAGAGTGAGAGAGTTCACCACTAGCCCCACTTATGATGAGTTTCCACCTTTCACATGTGAGGAGAGCCACCACCACTACCACAAATACAACCACTACCACTTGAGTGACTCCACCATATGTGATTTGGAGAGTATCCACCTTGAGGCAGTGCGTGAGCCACCACCACATGAGATGGGTGAGGTAGTTGATAGGTCATGTGAGACTATTTACCATTCTAACAACATAACATCTCCATCTATTGTGTATTCTCCCTTGGTGTTAGGTCTCATGGATGATGACGGTGACCACAAGATGGTCTTATCCACCACACCTACTTCACATGAGCGGGACAACAAAGGTATATTAGGTGATGGTGATGTGCTTGTCCCACTAGTGGACATGGATTTAATGCATGATATTGTTTCTCCTTTTGCCATGCCTCATGCTATTTTGTCTTCTACATGCTTTGATTTGACATCCATATACCGTGAGCGCGTGATGACGAGTAGTTGTGCTAGCATGCTACATAGGACATCTTGTGCTAATTCTATATGCCATATCATGTTTGCCATTCCCCAACCCTTGTCACATGCTATGAATGAGCTCACCCATATCACATTTTTGAACTCATTTCGTAGTGCCTATGCCATTCCAATTAAATTCCACTTCATATATGAATATGACATAGATGACATTTGCTTGGTTCATGGTATTTGCGTATGTTGTGATGATATTGCCATGTTATCTTTGCATTATAGCAATACACTTGCCATGACCACCTCGCTTTAGACATGCTTAGTTCCTCATGTAATCCATGTTCTCCATGTGTCCCCTCTACATGTTATCTTGTGGAAACACCCATATTTTCCTCATACACATTAGGAGATTTGGATTGATTTGCTATGTTGCATGATCCCCATATTTGTGTGCACCCTATGCTAAATTTTGATATGCATGCCTTGACCTTTAATATTGATGCACCATATACTTGATACACTTTGCATCCAATTCATGTTGAGCCTAATAAATATCTTTGCATGATGGATGATGTATTCTTATACCGGGCATCAAATTTATATCTGTCTTACATATCTCATGCTAACACTCACGTGCACATACACATCATGATGGATGATGTGTACATCTAACATGCACACACTTTGTTTTGTTTGTGTCTATGGTTTGTAGGTACTCACCCATTCTTGTCAACTTCGGCATCCCACGAGTTGACAAAACGAGCTCTTGAGAGCAAGGAAGCTTTGGGACACCTCGGAGCACTAGTTCTCTACTCCTCTTCACTCACGGATTTCGTGCATTCCTTCTACATGGCTCTCACATGGATATGGATTCTATACCACTTTTTAATCAATGTCCATTCCTCTATGTTCACTTTTCATGCTATGCTAGTTCGTCTTCATATGACATGTTCTTGTGACACATGACACATGCCTTGCATTTCACATGATTCACCTTTCTACTCCTTGTATGTGTATTTGCAAGCTTGGTGGAGATATCTCTAGTTATTGCCATGTTTCCTTTGCGATGCATAATTGTCATGATGCTTGTATTGAGAGAGTCATATTGATCAATTGTTCTTTCCTTTGGACTTCTCTCCAATGCAATCAAATTGAGTTTGAGTAGGACAAAATCACCTTTATGCAAATTGAAACTCTTAGAGCTTTTACACCAGCAAAATTGCATGTAGAAGATAGGTTTGTAATATGTTCTTTTGGGAGTAACTAGTCGTACATTCAAAGTACTGACCCATTTTGGGCTGTAAACTTCGGTGTTGCAGGATTGTATACGACGAGTAAGTGATGCGATGTAGGGTTACGATGTCTACACTCAACTTTGCCGTTGGTGTTGATGGGACTCCACTTATGTATTGTTTGTTTCTGCGGTGTATTCTAGCCCAAAGGCTATAAGGTAATAAATACCATGTATTTACGTGACTTTTTGACATGTGATTCATGGTATTTCATCGAGTACTGTCTGTGCTAGCATACTGATCCAGGGATAGCACAGAAGCACAGTAGACTTGGTTCCTTTTGCGACCGGGTCATTACAAGATGGTATCGGAGCACATGTTGACTGTAGGTCGTGGCCCTAAAAACTGGAAAATCATTAGGAAGTATACTCTCTGAAAATATTATTTTGAATAAAATCCATTACTACTCATCTTTTCTAAGTTTTACCAAACACTCCCTCTTATCCCAAACAAGTTAGACTATACCCATGCCACTTTGACCACTGAGAAGGATTGTGTTATGTCTCTTCGGGAAGGACAATATATTGGACAGCTCAAGATCATTTCGGAGAATAGATGTTTTCAACGTGAATTAGAAGTATGGAAGTATGGAAGACTCGAAGAATTTGAAGACTCTTGAGATCCCAAGATTACTCGAGACCCATAGAAGACCCGGATACATCCAAGACTAAGATGCTTGTGAAGAAGTTAAGGAATATATTACACAATACCAATAGTATCCAAGACCACCATGAGAGTTGTGAAATGAACGAAAGAGTGTGAGTAGAGTGCCCGACCATGCGAGCTCATGTGGAGGAAGGTACCATAGGAATTGTTTGATTGACTTTATGAGTGATATTTGGAGTTTTCTCAGAGTTCTCTCTATTGATTTAATGATTGGTGTAATTTGAACTGTTAAATTTAAATTTGTGTTTTTGGGATACGTATTTTGTAGGATTTATTATTAATTGAACCTTGAGAGGTGTGAGCAACGGATGATGTATCAGAACACCATCACATCGATGAAACTCCTTGTATCAAAGACTTTCAAGAACCGAAGAGAATGAAGACTTCCTGACGAGAACGTAGTAAACGAGTCTATTATATATGTTAGTTGTTTGATGATTGTTAGGTAGATTTCCATCTCCCCTTCTCTCTGAAGATCTATCTCATCTCTGACCAACCTTAATCCCATCGGTGGAGATTAATATTTTGATGAGACTAGTGACCCATTCAAGGTAGAAGAGTGGATTCAGAATATAGAAGGGCAAGAATCCCCCATATTCAAGGATAACACAATTGTTTCACACGGAAGTTCCCTATGCTACGAAGGCAAGTTTTGAGCACAAACCATGTAGGATCATGGTCACCCAAAAATGTTTTATTAGTTTTGCAGGCGAAGACCTCTTTAAGAGGAGTGAGAAAGACCGAGTGTTAGAATGCGTGATTCATCTATCTACATATGAAGTAATGATTTGAGTACGGGATGGATTGCCCCCATACCTAAGACACTCATTGTATACTTTTGTATGTTAGATTGGTAAATCAGAGAGCCTAAAAACCCTCGTAGTAGAGTGTTGATGCGACAATCCTAAAACCATAGAGTGGTAAGACGCATTACCCTTGTAGATAGTCATCGTGCCTAACATAGGTCATACGGTGAGTAAGAAACATGGAGATTTTCAAGAATCTCCATTTGGAAGTTATTTTGACCACCATGAGCATCTTGATAGGTAGTTTCGGAACCTATGTGTTTTTTTCAAGACTTGTTTCTTTGGGAGAGGCAGATTCCTATCTGTATAAGTTTGATGAAGAACCATCATGGAATGAAGAAATTCTAGAATCCCCACCAGTTTGTTCTTAAGGGTGGTAGTTCCCTAACACCCCGAGACGATAATTGATCCAAACAACCTCGCTGAGACACAAGATGACCCTCAAACCTAGTATATACGGAAGTAACAGAAGCATATGTAATTGTACCGTTGGAAGACATCCCTCAGACGAGAATGAAATATAAACTGCAAGCCTCATATTGTTATGCCAAGACCATGGGGAAGTGACCCAAGAAACCTCGACCCTAACCCATTTCTTTTTAGCCTTTGCAAATCTCGAGGACGAGATTTCTTTTAAGGGTGGTAGTTTTTGGAATGTTAATAAATAATATAATATTGATTAACTTGTTTGAATTTTAGGGTAAATAAAAACTTTTTTGACCTTTTGTTTATCTTTTACAAACCATTTAATAAAATTGGATAATCATTTATCCAATAATGAAAATCTTGGTTGTGAAGTTTATTCAAAACTCAAAGAATTATTTTCCTTCCTTTGTCTCTTTTGGTTTTTAGTAGGAACCACAACTAAATATTTTAGAATGAGAATAAGATGACTTTCTCAAATTTATTGTGGTCCCATAATCATTCTTGAATTCTTATTTTAAATTGGAGTTTATTTGATATTGACGTTTAAGAGATATTTAAATATTTCCAATAATTTATTTAATGAAATGAGAGGAGATAATATGACTTCTTCGAAGATAGTATTGGAAACTTTTTAAAGTGCTCATTTTAACACTTGATTTTTTAAATAATTTTTGGTATTTATAAAACCCTAAAACTAATTTAGGGAATTTATTAATGCCTTAAATGAATTTTTGTTGACAAAAATATATTTATAAAATTTATTCGGAGAGAAATATACTCCTATACTCTCTATACTTCATTTAGTATATTTATATATATATATATATGTTTTACCATTTGGAGGGAATTGATAATCCAGAAGTTTAGTGTTGTTAGATATTAGAAAATATAAATCCTAGATCATCTGAGCCGAGCCCATATTTCTCTATTTTTTTCCTCTGTCTTTTTCCTCCTTCGACCTAATTTCCACTAAGGCTCATATCATCTTCTTCTGTCTCACGTTCATGAACAAACGAGTCACTCGTTACAGAAAAAAACCGAGGTACATGGCACCTGGACTCCTTCCTCCCCTCCTTCTACTTAATTCCTTGATCGATGATCGATTCAATATGAAGTCTACATTCGTAGAACATGATATCGAATTTATTCAGGCAATTAAAACCTCACTTTAATGCTTTTAATGCCAATTATTTCTCCATGAATGTCATTAACTCCATTTCCAAAACCTCGCTTTTAATGCCCATTATTTCTCCATGAATGCCATTAACTCCATTTGCAAAACCTCGCTTTTAATGCCCATTATTTCTCCATGAGTGCCATTAACTCCATTTCTAAAATCTCGATCACTCTCCTTCTATGGACCTCCCATGACCCTATAAATACCGCCCCTAGGACCCCTGTGAACCACACATCCCCACGCATAAAGTCCCTCTCCAAACCCCTCTCGTACGTGAGCAAGTGCTCGTCGGAGTAAAGATGCATCCACACTTCCGGTGAAGATTTTGTCGCCATGGAAGGTACCAAGGCCATATTTCTTCCTCTAGTTTCTACTCCTTTCCTTTGAGTACCATTGTGACATGTTCTCCCTCCCGATTGTAAGGCCGGAGCACGCCGTTCGCGTCATCGTGCTCTCAACGTGTTCTGCTCAACTCCGGCAACACTTCTAGGTCATACGAGGACGAAACTGAAGCATTAACCTTGACCAACGAGTCTCCCAGATCGTCCTCTACACCGTTCGTCCGTTTGTTGATGCCGGAGATCTTTTTCTCCAAATTCCAGCGAACTCTCCAGTGAGTTCTCGCTCATCCGTTCTTTTTTTTGTTCTGTTTAAATTGAATAGGTATGGACCTATCAAAACTCGCCACGTGGCAGCCTAATTCTTTATCACGTAATTCATTTTAGGGAAAAATATCCTCACTTTTGGATTTCATATCTTCTAGGCCGTAAATCGGATTTCGACAAATTTTATATCCCTTTATTATGGTCCAGTAATATTTCACTTTTGGTAATTCGAAATTTAACTCAAATTTCTTATGTGAATTTGAGTATATTTATTATCCCTCTCATTATATAATTTTATTTTGAATTATTTTCTTCATCAAATTTGATCCTTAGAATCACATCTTTCTGTTTGGACATTTGTCACATTCTTTCAATCATATTAATACTCTATTTTTACCTCAAACCTTTGTCTTAGCTTCCATTTAATTATATCTCTTTCTTTTATAAATTGGGCTATAAAAAATCAATCTTCTCAACAAGGTCATCACGATTTCTATCGGATATTTTTGAATCCAATCCAAGAATGAATTTCCTATTCAAATATTCTTATGGACAAACCAACTGGGTTTGACATACTCACAATCCGTTTGAACTTATACTGAAGCTAGTTTCATCATACCTTAATTATAACTTGTATCCCTTTGATCAAATCCCTGGAATATGACTTCCATCATATTTCCATCCAAGACAACTTTATACTATCTCAACCTAGCCACGCCATAGTAACCAGCTTAGTACTAAATATTTATGTTCTTAATTTTATATTCATTTGGATCTTCAATTTGGATTTGTGTGTAAGTGTGTTGAAGTATTTCTGTTTTATTGTTAGATATATTTAAAGAGAAGGAGAGACGACTACGAGTAGAATATTTCATCTCCAGGATCCAGGCAAGTTACTCTTTTGTTCATACTCCATCTATACCTATATTTTTTCTATGCATTATAGTCCAACCTAAATATTATGCATTGATAGGATTATGTATTATGCTATGCTATTACACCTAGTAGTTCATTGAGGGATGTCCGAACCTTATATCATTGTCGCCACCGTGTAGAATTGTAATGCTTTGCTAAGTAGACGTGGATTGGGAAGTGATCCATTATGAGGTATGAGTGACTAAGTAGTAAACAAGACCAAGATAATGTTAATCAACCACCTCGATGGAATGGTTAGGGGCACCCTGGAGGAACCAGTGGATTTTCCTGAGTGACCTGGAGATGGACAGTAATCACTGCGGAATGCCACCCAGGCTTAAAGGGATCAATTATATTTTTCATAACTAGAAGCTTACGTGTGCAGCCACAAGCTATTATGGGCTCTGGCTTGGTTGATTAGTTGGAGTGACTCTTACTAGGTGGTGCTACGAACGTAGTTATGAGTAGGTGGGATGAGCACCGCCAGAGTGAGGGAAACTCTTCTAAAAGACCATGTCTCGACCTTCCGGTTCCCATAAAAAATGCAGTGTGATGAACTAAAAAGGAGGTGGTCGAGTCTTGTGGGGAAAAGTGCACAAACCTCTACAGAGTGTACAAACTGATCAAGATTAGCCGTGTCCACGGTTACGGATGACTTTGAGTATCTAGAAGTGGGAATGTTGACGGATCTCATCATCTTTAATTCATAAATTGGGTTTAATCAAATTTGGGAATAGATTGACTTGGAGAAACCATTTCAATCATATTATCAACTTTCTAGTACTATTATGATACTCTTTGAGTAGGACAAAATCATCTTTATGCAAACTGAAACTCTTAGAGATTTTCCACCAGCCAAATTGCATGTAGAAGATAGGTCTGTTATATATTCTTTTGGGAGTAACTTGCCGTACATTCAAAGTACTGACCCACTATGGGCTATAACCTTCGGTGTTGCAGGATTGTATACGACGAGTAAGTGATGCGATGTAGGGTTAAGATGTCTACACTCAACTTTGCCGTTGGCGTTGATGGGACTCCACTTATGTATTGTTTGTTTCCGCGGTGTATTCTACCCCAAAGGCTATAAGGTAATAAATACCATGTATTCACGTTACTTTTTGACATGTGATTCATGGTATTTCATCGAGTAATGTATGTGCTAGCATACTGATCCAGGGATAGCACAGAAGCACAGTAGACTTGGTTCCTTTTGGGACCGGGTCGTTACAAGATAGTATCAGAGCACATATTGACTATTGGTCGTGGCCCTAGAAACTGGAAAGCCATTAGGAAGTATACTCTCTAAAAATATTATTTTGAAAAAAATCCATTACTACTCATCTTTTCTAAGTTTTACCAAACACTCCCTCTTATCCCAAACAAGTTAGACTATACCCATGCCACTTTGACCACTGAGAAGGATTGTGTTATGTCTCTTAGGGAAGGACAAGATATTGGACAGCTCAAGACCATTTCAGAGAATAGATGTTTTCAACGTGAATTAGAAGTATGGAAGTATGGCGGACTCGAAGAATTTGAAGACTCTAAAGATCCCAAGATTACTCAAGACCCATAGAAGACCCAGATACATCCAAGACTAAGATGCTTGTGAAGAAGTTAAGGAATATATTACACAGTGCGAGTAGAGTGCCCGACTATGCGAGCTCATGAGGATGAAGGTACCATAGGAATTGTTTGATTGACTTTATGAGTGATATTTGGAGTTCTCGCTATTGATTTAATGATTGGTGTCATTTGAACTGTTAAATTTAAATTTGTGTTTTTGGGATACGTATTTCGTAGGATTTATTATTAATTTAACCTTGAGAGGTGTGAGCAACAGATGATGTATCATAATACCATCACATCGATGAAAGTCCTTGTATCAAAGACTTTCAAGAACCGAAGAGAATGAAGACTTCCTGACGAAAATGTACTAAACGAGTCTATTATATATGTTAGTTGTTTGATGATTGTTAGATAGATATCCATCTCCCCTTCTCTCTGAAGATCTATCTCATCTCTGATCAACCTTAAATCCCATCGATGGACAATAATATTTTGATGAAACTATTGACCCATTCAAGGTAGAAGAGTGGATTCAGAATATAGAAGGGAAAGAATCCCCCATATTCAAGTATAACAGAATTGTTGCACACGGAAGTTCCCTATTCTACGGAGGAAAGTTTTGAGCACAAACCATGTAGGATCATCGCCACCTAAAAAAGTTTTATTAGTTTTGCAGGAGAAGACCTCTTTAAGAGGAGTGAGAAAGACCGAGTGTTAGAATGCGTGATTCATCTATCTACATATGAAGTAATGATTTGAGTACGGGATGGATTGGCCCCCATACCGAATACTCTCATTTTATACTTTTGTATGTTAGATTGGTAAATCAGAGAACCTAAAAAACCCCGTAGTAGAGTGTCGATGCGACAAGCCTAAAACCATAGAGTGGTAAGACGCATTACCCTTGTAGATAGGCATCGTGCCTAACATAAGTCATACAGTGAGTAAGAAACATGGAGATTTTCAAGAAGCTCCATTTGGAAGTTATTTTGACCACCATGAGTGTCTTGATAGGTAGTTTCAGAACCTATGTGTTTTTTGCAGGACTTGTTTCTTTGGGAGAGGCAGATTCCTATCTGTATAAGTTTGATGAAGAACCATCATGGAATGAAGAAATTATAGAATCCCCACCAGTTTGTTCTTAAGGGTGGTAGTTCCCTAACACCCCGAGAGGATAATTGATCCAAACAACCTCGCTAGGATACAGGATAACCCTCAAACCTAGTATATACGGAAGTAACAGAAGCATATGTAATTGTACCGGTGGAAGACATCCCTCAGATGAGAAGTGAAAGATAAAATGCAAGCCTCATATTGTTATGCCAAGACCATGGGGAAGTGACCCAAGAACCTCGACCCTAACCCATTTCTTATTAGCCTTTGCAAATCTCGAGGACGAGATTTCTTTTAAGGGTGGTAGTTTGTAACATTCTAAAAATTTCCAAATTTTGGAATGTTAATAAATAATATAATATTGATTAACTTTTTTGAATTTCAGGGTAAATGAAAACTTTTTTTGACCTTTTGTTTAAACTTTTACAAACCATATAATAAAATTGGATAATCATTTATCCAATAATGAAAATCTTGGTTGTGAAGTTTCATCAAAACTCAAAGAATTATTTTCCTTCCTTTTTCTTTTTTTGGTTTTTAGTAGGAACCATACCTAAATATTTTAGAGTGAGAATAAGATGACTTTCTCAAATTTATTGTGGTCCCATAATCATTCTTGAATTCTTATTTTAAATTGGAGTTTGTTTTATATTGACGTTTAAGAGATATTTAAATATTTCCAATAATTTATTTAATAAAATGAGAGGAGATAATATGACTTCTTCGAAGATAGTATTGGAAACAATTTAAAGTGCTCATTTTAACACTTGATTTTTTTTGTAATCATTTTTGGTATTTATAAAACCCTAAAACTAATTTAGGGAATTTATTAATGCCTTCAATGAAATTTTGTTGACAAAAATATATTTATAAAATTTATTCGGAGAGAAATATACTCCTATACTCTCTATAATTTATTTAGTCTATATATATATATATGTTTTACCATTTGGAGGGATTTGATAATCCAGAATTTTAGTGTTGTTAGATATTAAAAAATATAAATCCTAGATCATCTGAGCCGAGCCCATATTTCTCCATTTTTTTCCTCTTTCTTTTTCCTCCTTGGACCTAATTTCCACTAAGGCTCATATCATCTTCTTCTGTCTCTAACGTCATGAACAAACGAGTCACTCGTTACAGAAAAAAACGAGGTACATGGCACCTGGACTCCTTCCTCCCCTCCTTCTACTTAATTCCTTGATCGATGATCGATTCAATATGAAGTCTACATTCGTAGAACATGATATCGAATTTATTCAGGCAATTAAAACCCCACTTTAATGCTTTTAATGCAAATTATTTCTCCATGAATGTCATTAACTTCATTTCCAAAACCTCGCTTTTAATGCCCATTATTTCTCCATGAATGCCATTAACTCCATTTCCAAAACCTCGCTTTTAATGCTCATTATTTCTCCATGAATGCCATTAACTCTTTTTCCAAAATCTCGCTCACTCTCCTTCTATGGACCTCCCATGACCCTATAAATACCGCCCCTAGGACCCCTTTGAACCACACATCCCCACGCATAAAGTCCCTCTCCAAAGCCCTCTCGTTCGTGAGAAAGTGCTCGTCGAAGTAAAGATGCATCCACACTTCCGGTGAAGATTTTGTCGCCATGGAAGGTACCTAGGCCATATTTCTTCCTCTAGTTTGTACTCCTTTCCTTTGCGCACCATTGTGACATGTTCTCCCTCCTGATTGTAAGGCCGGAGCACGCCGTTCGCGTTATCAGGCTCCCAACGTGTTCTGCTCAACTCCGGCAACACTTCTAGGCCATACGAGGATGAAACTGAAGCATTAACCTTGACCAACGAGTCTCCTAGGTCGTCCTCTACACCGTTCGTCCGTTTGTTGATGCCGGAGATCTTCTTCTCCAAATTCCAGCGAACTGTCCGGTGAGTTCTCGCCCATCCGTTCGTTTTTTTGTTCTGTTTAATCTGAATAGGTACGGACCTATCAAAACTCGCCACGTGGCAGCCTAATTCTTTATCCCGTAATTCATTTTAGGGAAAAATATTCTAACTTTAGAAATTCATATCTTCTAGCCCGTAAATCCGATTTCGACAAATTTTATATCCACGGATTCCTTGGAACATGTAGTTTATTATGGTCCAGTAATATTTCACTGTTGGTAATTTGCAATTTAACTCAAATTTCTTATGTGAATTTCAGTATATTTATTATTCCTCTCATTCTATTATTTATTTTGAAATATTTTCTTCATCAAATTTGATCCTTAGAATCACATCTTTCTATTTGGACATTTGTCACATCTTTCCATCATATTAATCCTCTATTTTGACCTCAAACCTTTGTCTTAGCTTCCATTTAATTATATCTCTTTCTTTTATAAATTTGGCTATAAAAAAATCAATCTTCTCAACAAGGTCATCATGATTTCTATCGTTTCTTTTTTAATCCAATCCAAGAATGAATTTCCTATTCAAATATTCTTATGGACAAACCAACTGGGTTTGACATACTCACAATCCGTTTGAACTTATACTGAAGCTAGTTTCATTGTACCTTAATTATAACTTGTATCCCTTTGATAAAATCCCTGGAATATGAATTCCATCATATTTCTATCCAAGACAACTTGATCCTATCTCAACCTAGCCACGCCATTGTAACCAGCTTAGTACTAAATATTTATATTGTTAATGGTATTTTCATTTGGATCTTCAATTTGGATTTGTGTGTAAGTGTGTTGAAGTATATCTGTTTTATCGTTAAATATATTGTAAAGAGAAGGAGAGACGACTACGAGTAGAATATTTCATCTCCAGGATCCAGGCAAGTTACTCTTTTGATCATATTCCAATTATACCTATATTTTTCCTATGCATTGTAGTCCAACTTAGATATTATGCATTGATAGGATTATGTATTATGCTATGCTATTACACCCAGTAGTTCATTGAGGTAGGTCCGAACCTTATATCATTTTCGCCACCATGTAGAATTATACTGCTTTGCTAAGTAGACGTGGATTGGGAAGTGATCCATTATGAGGTATGAATGACTAAGTAGTAAACATGACCAACATAATGTTAATGAACCACCTGGGTGGAATGGTTAGGGGCACCCTGGAGGAACCAGTGGATTTGCCTGAGTGACCTGGAGATGGCCAGTAATCACTGCGGAATGCCACCTAGGCTTAAAGGGGTAAATAATATTTTTCATAACTAGAAGCTTACGTGTGCAGCCACAAACTATTATGGGCTCTGTCTTGGTTGTTAGTTGGAGTGACTCTTACTAGGTGGTGGTACGAACGTAGTTATGAGTAGGTGGGATGGGCACCGCCAGAGTGAGGGAAACTCTTCTAGAAGACCATGTCTCGACCTTCCGGTTCCCATACAAAATGTAGTGTGATGAACTAAAAAGGAGGTGGTCGAGTCTTTTGGGGAAAAGTGCACAAACCTCTGCAGTGGGTACAAACTGGCCATGATTAGCCGTGTCCACGGTTACAGGCGACTTTGAGGATCTAGATGTGGGAATGTTGACAGATCTCATCATATTTAATTCATCAATTGGGTTTAATCAAATTTGGGAATAGATTGACTTGGAGAAACCAACTCAATCATATTATGAGCTTTGTAGTATTATTACGATACTCTTTGAGTAGGAAAAAATCAGCTTTATGCAAATTTAAACTCTTAGAGATTTTCCACCAGCCAAATTGCATGTAGAAGATAGGTCTGTTATATATTATTTTGGGAGTAACTTGCCGTACATTCAAAGTACTGACCCATTTTGGGATGTAACCTTCGGTGTTGAAGGATTGTATACGATCAATAAGTGATGCGATGTAGGGTTACGATGTCTACACTCAACTTTGCCGTTGGTGTTGATGGGATTCCACTTATGTATTGTTTGTTTCCGCGGTGTATTCTAGCCCAAAGGCTATAAGGTAATAAATACCGTGTATTTACGTTAGTTTTTTACATGTGATTAACGGTATTTCATCGAGTACTGTGTGTGCTAGCATGCTGATCCAGGGATAGCGCAGAAGCACAGTAGACTTGGTTCCTTTTGGGACCGGGTCGTTACAGCCAGCACCGAAGTCGGCACTGCTCGCGGATTCACCGCGGGGACGCCGGTGATCAAGCGGCGGGTGGATCCTGGACTTTACCCACCATACACCGTGTGACGCCCTCAAAATCAAGCCATGTACAGTAATCATACACGCAGGGTACACGACCGAAATCAAGGACTCACGGTGAGGTAATCACATCACAACTCTATAAATAAAATAATACAAGCTATATATTACAAGCCAGGGGCCACGAGGGATCGAATACAATAGCTCGAGAGCACAAAGTTAGCGGAAGCAAAAGTATCTGAGTACAGACACAAGGGTACAAGGTTGCCTTAAGAAGGCTAGCACAAAATCAACACTCGATTGAAAAGGCAAGGCCTCCTGCCTGGGAACCTCCAACTACTCCTGGTCAAAGGGGAACTCGACGTCGTAGAAGGCATCGGGGATCTTCATGTTGCGGTGGTCGGCATCGGGGATCTCCTGCTCCTGGAATCCAAGGCTCCAACGTCGACTGCAGCGGCCGATCAGGCAAAACAGTAAAGGAAATAAAGCAGGTGAGTATCTAGTATACCCGCGAGTCTTACGTCCGCTACTAAGCATTATGCATTTGTATCAAAGGAAAGGGGAGGCTGTATATAGTGTACTGCAAGATAGAAATCAGAATAAGGGTAAGAAGCTAGGCCTATCGAAGACTAGCATCTTCCAACGAGTCTTGCAGCATGAGGTAAGAATCAGCCAACAGGTTATATAAAGCAATAAAGTAACAATGAAGCAGAAGTTGCTGCAACATTGTATAATATAAGTTGTAATGATTAATAATAATAATGCCTTCGAGTTCCCTTCCTCGACTCCCTGCGAGGAAGAAGACCCGGAACCATACAGTTTAATAGCAATAGTTTCTAGTGGTAAGATCCAACTTCAGCATAAAGCGTCCTGTTACCGTGGACACGGTTATTCGAATAGATTAAACTCCCTGCAGGGGTGCACTAGTGTTCAGCCTACACGCTCGGATCTCCAGGGTGGCGTGAACCTTGTTAGGGAACGCCCCACCGAGGCTATCCGACACGATGCAGCCCATCCTAGGCTCAACAGAGAGGCCATCCGCCGGACTATATCCTATGCGCCAAGGGGTCTAGGACCCTCACCCTTGCACGCCCCTGCACGGTGCGTGGCTGGCCGGTGAAGCGAAAGCAAATCCAAAAACACACCGTCCGGACGAAGAAGACACCACTTCCCGGCGCAGGCCGCGGTACTGCTGACGTCTGAAGAGCTTTCGGACAAACTACGACGCAGGGGAGCCCATAACTCCTTATCCCACGTGAAGGTAGTGCGTACAGACAAACGGGCCTCTCAAGTCATCCGCGGAACCATTTAGCATTTTAATTAACCTGCGTGACAACCGTTATCGTTGCCTCGACTTAACCGACCCGCGGTCAACGACAGCAGTCAGGACCACCAGTACATCGGTGGCTGCCCTGTCGTCCCACCAAGTCACTGCGGTTACCAACAAGGTGAACCGTCTCCTTACCTTTTCTCGCGTTTGCTCTTGGTAGATCTCGACTTTTCGTAGTTTGGTAACTCTCGCGAGATACGAGCAGGGGCCAAGCACGCCAGTAACGTCGGTCGTACCCTCCCTGTCGCTCCCGACAATATACCGCTCGCGGGCACCGTTGGTTCGCCCGACTCTTACCTTTAAGGACACCATTTGATTCGAGTGCCTACCATTAAGTGAAACCAGGAGGAATCACCCTCGATGGCACACTTAATGAGGTTCGACAGAGACATCAGCGGAATGAACTAAAGAGGAATATTCTCGTATCACCCCGGTGGTGCCGAGACAACAGCGGAATGAACTAAAGCGTATCATCCCAGTGATGCTACGCTACTGAGCCGACGAGAGTGAATTACGAGTCAGTCCCCCCGTAAGTCAAACTCGAAGAGACTCGGCAGTCTCATCGTTGTAGGTTCCCTAGGGCGTCTGCATTGATTCGTACCTGTTGCAGTTGTATATATTTTGTATCCGCGTCACTCCCCTGAGTGGCCACGGCCTGCTATCTAATCCTAGGTAACAATGCGCAGGGCTCACTGCTGAATATATTATATAGTTATAGCAGGCAGCATAGGATAAGGAAGGTACATCAAGGGGCGACAAAATCAGGTTATGCAATTGAATAGGATTGTAACGTAGCAGCAGAAGTAACAATGCCTAGTGCAAGAAAGTACGGAAAAGGTAGGCGATATATGGGGAAGAGAATGGCTCTGCTTGCCTAGAAGCTCGACGGTAGGGGTACGGTCGTCGACGAAGTAGTCGACCACAGGGGCATCAGCAGCGGACGTCGAGACTACCGGACAATAAAAGAGGGGGGAGAAACAATAAATACACAACAATAATAACAATACAAATACAAGACATGACATATGAAATGTTAACGATGCTCTAACGTTGTACGATACATGTATCACGGAGCGGGAATTCATCCGGGGATGAACCACCGGCTCCGGGTGATTACCGGACAGGGTGTCCGGAGGGGGGGGGGGGAATCATGCCGGAGGTGTCGTGGACATCCGACAAACGGGTGGATGGTGTATCCGTGCTAGTTGAAACATTCCGAACAACTTTCGTTCACAGAACATTTTCATCCGGACAGTTTTACGGGCTCCGGTCGTCTGACTGACAGATGAACCGGAGGAGAAACGTTCCGTGTTTGGTATGTTAGAGGGGTGTGGTGAATACACGGGTGGCGTATTCTTATGCATTGTATTTTCCTGAGTAACTTTCATGTAGAAAGTATTTTCATCTGAGCTACGGTTAATTTTATATGATTTTCTAGAGTTTTAAACCATTATATAATCATTTCTCGATTTATTTTATTGTTTAATTCAAAATTATCCGGACTAGTGGGGTTGACTGATCAACTGACAGGTGGGACCTTGGTGTCATTGACAGGGCTCAAATAAAATAATTCATTTACATAAACAGTGCAAGGGGTCCAGCATGTCATTGCCCCATATCTGGATTTCACCAAAATTGGCTAAGTGTGGAAATCCCGGTTATAAGTTTACATTAGCCGTGTTCGGGAGGCTATGGTTTAGGGTTCCACTCCTCCGATGAATTTGTGTCCTATACCAAACTTCATCGGTTGTCAGTGATCTCGAATCCGGTACGGATGGAATTTTTAGCAGAGCCCGTTTACTTAATTAAAACTCGGACCAGAAAGTACTACTTAACAAAATTTCCAGAATCTGTTAAAGTTGGCGTTTTGTGATTTTCGTAGGAATTTATCTATGAGTCGAATGGAGTTGGTCCAATGGAACAAATTGGATCTTGTTAGGTGTACAACCATTCCACATAATTTTATCCAGGTTTAAATTGTGTTTGCCCATATTTTACTGCTGTCCAAAGTAGTATCCTTTACCAGTTTTTGGTACTTAGCAAAATTCAGAAAAGCTTCAGTAGAAGCAAGCAACAGCAGCAACCATGCAGGTTCAGCAGCAGCGACAGTGGCAAGGGCGGGTGGGGGCTCGACCACGAGCAGCCAGAAGCGCGCATGTACGTGCAAGGCGCGGCCAGGCTCAGCCGGCGCGCGGCTGCGAGGCGGTGAGCGTGACCAGTGGAGCCCGGGGCGCAGCCAGGGCACGACCAACACGGGGTGAGCACGGGCAGGCAAGGGCGACCGGAACGCTGGCTCTGTCCATGGTGGCCACGGCGCACGGGACGACGGCGATAGACGGCATCGGGGAGAGAGAGGGGGGGGGGTGCTCACATAGGCAGCAGGGTCGGCCGGGGCTCGGGTAGGCCGCGGTGGAGTGGGGATGGCGGAGATGACCACGGCGGCCGTGGGCACCAGGGGCCAGGTGTGGGAGTGGAGGCGTGGCCTCCAGGGCGCGTGAGAGGGCGTCAGGAGGCGGTCGAGGCCACGGCAGGCCCGGAGCGCCGGCAAGCCGTGATGGGCTGGGGCCACCGTGCCCGCGGGAGGAGCCAGTGTCCACGGGAGGCGCGGAGTCACCAAGGGGTTCCGGGCGTGCCGCCCAGCGGCCGAGGGGACTCCAGGGGGTGATGGACGATGGCCGATGCGGCAAGGGCTCACCGGAATCGGCGGCGGTCGCGTCCAGGAGGAAGAGGGGATCAAGATCGAGATCGGGATGAGGGGATCGGGTGAGGAGGGATTCGGGCGAGGGGGAATCAGGGAAAGGATCCGATTGCGGGTGAAATTGAGAGAGATGACGGGAGGAGGGGGGGTCTGGTCGGGCCCTCCTGCTTGTCTACGTCTCCAGGGTGGGGCAAGGTGGGCTGGGTCATGGCCCAGTGTGGGAGGGGGGTTGGGCTGGGGTAGGCTAGATTTTATTCCCTTTTTTTCTGTTTTATTTTTATTATTATTTGTTTAAGCTACTTTAGTATTTTGTAAATATGAGACTAGCCCCAAAAATTAGTGTGATATTATTCAGAATTATTACTAAAGGTTTCTAGGATTTACAAAAATCATTTGATTATTGGTTTTATTAAAAAGGTAATAAAAGCCATTTCTTTCCTACTGTTTTTAATTCTTTATAATATTAAAACATTTTAATAAAACCCCAATTCACTTTTAATATGGCATATTGATTATTAGGCATTTTATAAAATTGCTACTATAAATTTTGGTTAAAGTTTACCTGCCACTTGTTTTTATTATCCAGATCAAGAAGGGGGGTTGGACTTTGATTTGTATGATGATGATCAAGGTACAGTTGGCACATGGTTTATTGATATCAACCATTATGATACAAAACGATCAACTGCAAAGTTTGATCAAGGCATGATGGGTACATTGGATTCAAGACCCCCATCATGATCTGAAGATTAACAAAAACCAAAATTTTGTTCAAGGCCAGTTTGAGAAATAGAGATTATCAACAGTGATTAGCAACAATAATCCTGATTACTGTAGGTGATTACTGTAGCGTGACACCCGGGGTGTTACAAATCTCCACCACTACAAAGAATTCTCGTCCCGAGAATTAAAAGTAGGGAAAGGGGTAAGGTTTCGGTTTCGTATTCTAACGATTCTTCTCGTTCTTGTTGTCCTTCTCGAAGAAGTTAATCATTCTCGTTGATGTCCTCATTTCTCTGCATTAGTGCATCTCGACGAGTTGTCATCCTTCTTCGGGGTCTTCATCGTACTTACGAATAGGTTGGGGGGGGGGGGGTAAACTCAAGGGGGGTCGGATCGGTACCAGGTTAATCAACCGAGGTTGTCCGAGGGAACGATGTAAAAAGTATCTTCCGAGTTTAAACTCAGGGGAATACATCAAGAGAAACAAAACAAGGTATGAGCATCTCAAGCGGATAAGCATGCATTCGATGCCGATGACGGATGATGGACAGGGGTTCAGAGCATTAGGCATAAGCATGATATCGGGCCGAATATCGCAAGGTAGATGACAAGAGTCAAGTTTCGATCCTGTGGAACTGTGGGTTATGGGCCCACAGAGAATCTGGTGTGAGTATCGGTACTCAACCATAAGAAGAAAGAATGATATGGCATCGGGTGATAAAGGTGTCGGAATAATTCGATGCTGAAGTACCAGGAAATTATAATTTCCAGATCGGGAGGTGGATATAATTATCCATACGACGGTGACAGGGGATTGCAAAGGCGATGAACACATAGGGTTTTGGGAAATAATCGGAGTGTAATCTTCAGAATCTTCTGGCGAATCAGGTCATCATCTGGAATGAGGGGTCTCCGGGAGGAATTAGTCACGAGATCCTAATGTCAGAGTTAGAAAATTTTCCCGAAAGGATAAGAGAGTAGAATCCCAGAGTAAAGGTACGGAGAAAAAGATCCTAGTACCACCAAGTTTGCGACGTGGGCCGATAAGCCACACGACACTGTTAGTAAAGTAGTTTTGCAAAGACTAGACTCGACTTCGACGAAGGAGTTGGAAGGGGGTGTCCTACAGGCAGTCGGCTCTGATACCAACTTGTGACGCCCTCAAAATCAAGCCGTGTACAGTAATCATACACGCAGGGTACACGACCGAAATCAAGGACTCACGGTGAGGTAATCACAGCACAACTCTATAAATAAAATAATACAAGCCAGGGGCCACGAGGGATCGAATACAATAGCTCGAGAGCACAAAGTTAGCGGAAGCAAAAGTATCTGAGTACAGACACAAGGGTACAAGGTTGCCTTAAGAAGGCTAGCACAAAATCAACACTCGATTGAAAAGGCAAGGCCTCCTGCCTGGGAACCTCCAACTACTCCTGGTCAAAGGGGAACTCGACGTCGTAGAAGGCATCGGGGATCTTCATGTTGCGGTGGTCGGCATCGGGGATCTCCTGCTCCTGGAATCCAAGGCTCCAACGTCGACTGCAGCGGCCGATCAGGCAAAACAGTAAAGGAAATAAAGCAGGTGAGTATCTAGTATACCCGCGAGTCTTACGTCCGCTACTAAGCATTATGCATTTGTATCAAAGGAAAGGGGAGGCTGTATATAGTGTACTGCAAGATAGAAATCAGAATAAGGGTAAGAAGCTAGGCCTATCGAAGACTAGCATCTTCCAACGAGTCTTGCAGCATGAGGTAAGAATCAGCCAACAGTTTATATAAAGCAATAAATTAACAATGAAGCAGAAGTTGCTGCAACATTGTATAATATAAGTTGTAATGATTAATAATAATAATGCCTCCGAGTTCCCTTCCTCGACTCCCTGCGAGGAAGAAGACCCGTAACCATACAGTTTAATAGTAATAGTTTCTAGTGGTAAGATCCAGCTTCAGCATAAAGCGTCCTGTTACTGTGGACACGGCTATTCGAATAGATTAAACTCCCTGCAGGGGTGCACTACTGTTCAGCCTGCACGCTCGGATCTCCAGGGTGGCGTGAACCTTGTTAGGGAACGCCCCACCGAGGCTATCCGACACGACGCAACCCATCCTAGGCTCAACAGAGAGGCCATCCGCCGGACTATATCCTATGCGCCAAGGGGTCTAGGACCCTCACCCTTGCACGCTCCTGCACGGTGCATGGCTGGCCGGTGAAGCGAAAGCAAATACAAAAACACACCGTCCGGACGAAGAAGACACCACTTCCCGGCGCAGGCCGCGGTACTGCTGACGTCTGAAGAGCTTTCGGACAAACTACGACGCAGGGGAGCCCATAACTCCTTATCCCACGTGAAGGTAGTGCGTACAGACCAACGGGCCTCTCAAGTCATCCGCCGAACCATTTAGCATTTTAATTAACCTGCGTGACAACCGTTATCGTTGCCTCGACTTAACCGACCCGCGGTCAACGACAGCAGTCAGGACCACCAGTACATCGGTGGCTGCCCTGTCGTCCCACCAAGTCACTGCGGTTACCAATAAGGTGAACCGTCTCCTTACCTTTTCTCGCGTTTGCTCTTGGTAGATCTCGACTTTTCGTAGTTTGGTAACTCTCGCGAGATACGAGCAGGGGCCAAGCACGCCAGTAACGTCGGTCATACCCTCCCTGTCGCTCCCGACAATATACCGCTCGCGGGCACCGTTGGTTCGCCCGACTCTTACCTTTAAGGACACCATTTGATTCGAGTGCCTACCATTAAGTGAAACCAGGAGGAATCACCCTCGATGGCACACTTAATGAGGTTCGACAGAGACATCAGCGGAATGAACTAAAGAGGAATATTCTCGTATCACCCCGGTGGTGCCGAGACAACAGCGGAATGAACTAAAGCGTATCATCCCAGTGATGCTACGCTACTGAGCCGACGAGAGTGAATTACGAGTCAGTCCCCCCGTAAGTCAAACTCGAAGAGACTCGGCAGTCTCATCGTTGTAGGTTCCCTAGGGCGTCTGCATTGATTCGTACCTGTTGCAGTTGTATATATTTTGTATCCGCGTCACTCCCCTGAGTGGCCACGGCCTGCTATCTAATCCTAGGTAACAATGCGCAGGGCTCACTGCTGAATATATTATATAGTTATAGCAGGCAGCATAGGATAAGGAAGGTACATCAAGGGGCGACAAAATCAGGTTATGCAATTGAATAGGATTGTAACGTAGCAGCAGAAGTAACAATGCCTAGTGCAAGAAAGTACGGAAAAGGTAGGCGATATATGGGGAAGAGAATGGCTCTGCTTGCCTAGAAGCTCGACGGTAGGGGTACGGTCGTCGACGAAGTAGTCGACCACAGGGGCATCAGCAGCGGACGTCGAGACTACCGGACAATAAAAGAGGGGGGAGAAACAATAAATACACAACAATAATAACAATACAAATACAAGACATGACATATGAAATGTTAACGATGCTCTAACGTTGTTCGATACACGTAGCACGGAGCGGGAATTCATCCGGGGATGAACCACCGGCTCCGGGTGATTACCGGACAGGGTGTCCGGAGGGGGGAGGGGGAATCATGCCGGAGGTGTGGTGGACATCCGACAAATGGGTGGATGGTGTATCCGTGCTAGTTGAAACATTCCGAACAACTTTCGTTCACAGAACATTTTCATCCGGACAGTTTTACGGGCTCCGGTCGTCTGACAGACAGATGAACCGGAGGAGAAACGTTCCGTGTTTGGTATGTTAGAGGGGTGTGGTGAATACAAGGGTGGCGTATTCTTATGCATTGTATTTTCCTGAGTAACTTTCATGTAGAAAGTATTTTCATCTGAGCTACGGTTAATTTTATATGATTTTCTAGAGTTTTAAACCATTATATAATCATTTCTCGATTTATTTTATCGTTTAATTCAAAATTATCCGGAATAGTGGGGTTGACTGATCAACTGACAGGTGGGACCCTGGTGTCATTGACAGGGTTCTAATAAAATAATTCATTTACATAAACAGTGCAAGGGGTCCAGCATGTCATTGCCCCATATCTGGATTTCACCAAAATTGGCTAAGTGTGGAAATCCCGGTTATAAGTATACAATAGCCGTGTTCGGGAGGCTATGGTTTAGGGTTCCACTCCTCCGATGAATTTTTGTCCTATACCAAACTTCATCGGTTGTCAGTGATCTCGAATCTGGTACGGATGGAATTTTTAGCAGAGCCCGTTTACTTAATTAAAACTCGGACCAGAAAGTACTACTTAACAAAATTTCCAGAATCTGTTAAAGTTGGCGTTTTGTGATTTTCGTAGGAATTTATCTATGAATCGAATGGAGTTGGTCCAATGGAAAAAATTGGATCTTGTTAGGTGTACAACCATTCCACATAATTTTATCCAGGTTTAAATTGTGTTTGCCCATATTTTACTGCTGTCCAAAGTAGTATCCTTTATCAGTTTTTGGTACTTAGCAAAATTCAGAAAAGCTTCAGTAGAAGCAAGCAACAACAGCAACCATGCAGGTTCAGCAGCAGCGATAGTGGCAAGGGCGGGTGGGGGCTCGACCACGAGCAGCCAAAAGCGCGCATGTACGTGCAAGGCGCGGCCAGGCTCAGCCGGCGCGCGGCTGCGAGGCGGTGAGCGCGACCAGTGGAGCCCGGTGCGCGGCCAGAGCACGACCAACACGGGGTGAGCACGGGCGCGGCACGGGCGACCGGAACGCTGGCTCTGTCCATGGTGGCCACGGCGCACGGGACGACGACGATAGACGGCATCGGGGAGAGAGAGGGGGTGCTCACATAGGCAGCAGGGTCGGCCGGGGCTCGGGTAGGCCGCGGTGGAGTGGGGATGGCGGAGATGACCACGGCGGCCGTGGGCACCAGGGGCGGCAGGGGCCAGGCGTGTGAGTGGAGGCATGGCCTCCAGGGCGCGTGAGAGGGCGTCAGGAGGCGGTCGAGGGCACGGCAGGCCCCGAGCGCCGGCAAGCCGTGATGGGCTGGGGCCACCGTGCCCGCGGGAGGAGCCAGTGGCCACGGGAGGCGCGGAGTCACCAAGGGGTTCCGGGCGTGCCGCCCAGCGGCCGACGGGACTCCATGGGGTGATGGACGACGGCCGATGGGGCAAGGGCTCACCGGAATCGGCGGCGGTCGCGTCCAGGAGGAAGAGGGGATCGAGATCGAGATCGGGATGAGGGGATCGGGGTGAGGAGGGATTCGGGCGAGGGGGGATCGGGGAGAGGATCCGATTGCGGGTGAGATTGAGAGAGGTGACGGGAGGATGGGGGTCTGGTCGGGCCCTCCTGCCTGTCTACGGCTCCAGGGTGGGGCAAGGTGGGCTGGGTCATGGCCCAGTGTGGGAGGGGGGTTGGGCTGGGGTAGGCTAGATTTTATTCCTTTTTTTCCTGTTTTCTTTTTATTATTATTTGTTTAAGCTACTTTAGTATTTTGTAAATATGAGACTAGCCCCAAAAATTACTGTGATATTATTCAGAATTATTACTAAAGGTTTCTAGGATTTACAAAAATCATTTGATTATTGGTTTTATTAAAAAGGTAATAAAAGCCATTTCTTTCCTACTGTTTTTAATTCTTTATAACATTAAAACATTTTAATAAAACCCCAATTCACTTTTAATATGGCATATTGATTATTAGGCATTTTATAAAATTGCTACTATAATTTTTGGTTAAAGTTTACCTGGCACTTGTTTTTGTTATCCAGATCAAGAAGGGGGGTCGGACTTTGATTTGTATGATGATGATCAAGGCACAGTTGGCACATGGTTTATTGATATCAACCATTATGATACAGAACGATCAACTGCAAAGTTTGATCAAGGCATGATGGGTACATTGGATTCAATACCCCCATCATGATCTGAAGATTAACAAAAACCAAAATTTTGATCAAGGCCAGTTTGAGAAATAGAGATTATCAACAGTGATTAGCAACAGTAATCCTGATTACTGTAGGTGATTACTGTAGCGTGACACCCGGGGTGTTACACACCGGGCTTGGGCTATAAGAGACAACAACGTGGATCCTCCTAGATCACGCCATGCCGCTATACTACCTCTTCGGCCTGGAGGAGCTGGAGCCACGCTCTGCTAGCGATGTCGTGTTCCTGGTGCTGCTACAGTAGCTTCTCGATGGGCTGCTAGTTGCGCTCGTCGGCAGGAGCTCTTGCTGTGGGTGATCATCCGGCAGGAGCGAGCTCGCGAGAAGGAGAGCAAGGAAGCAACAGCTCGGGAGAGGGACGACGATGGTGCGGTGGATGGTGGTCCTCCCCGCTTGTTCCATCTTCGCTTCGGGCCGGTGGAGTAAGCGGGGCTATCACTAGTGCAGAAGGTAGCTATCACGATACTCCTTCTCAAGTCCCTTGACTGAAACTGTTGGCGATGCTTTCAACGCAAACGGTAGAAATAAAAACCGTGTGCTCGATACTGAACCGTCTGGGAAACATACGTGAACGGTCACAATTCTAAATATTATTGCGTGTGTGATGTAGGGCTGATGGGTCTTTGAAAATCGGTCTGGGATACCTAGAGTCAGAGCCCACGGTTGAAAAGAATGGACCTCTAGCCCTTTATCGCAATCGTTAATGTTTCCTCAAATGTTTGGGATACCTAATCAATCGGGTACGCTTATGAAAATCCTTTCGTTTGCGGCATTAAACACTCACATCGGTATCCCAAAATTTCAAACATCTATGACTACATTTTACATATAAAATGTACCAGGTGAATCATTTTTGAGAAAAACAACCCTGCACTTAAAATCAATTCAAACGGTCTCTAAATTGGATAAAACTTGGCGTGTTGTCAACATTTCACCAACAATGTATGTGGTTAAATTTAAAGGTGGTTATGATAAAAACCAATACTACTTCGTGTATGAAGTTGTACCATTCACTTCGAAACATCTGTGTTTCTATCGGAAACATCCGCATTACAAGTGCAACATATTATTTTTAAGTGTTTTGTACCCCAAACTTTTTATGTGTTCACCGCCAAGCATTCACACTAACATCCTAAAATTTTGAGCAGTTTGGACCTCATTTGATAAATATTGTGCACTCACTCATAGTTTTTAAGAAAAATGCCCATGAAATTGAAAGTCGATTAAAATGACCTCTAAACGAGATGTGATTTGGCATGCCGTCACCATTTCACGAAAATGGTCCATGGTAAAAATTTGAGAGGATTATGACAAAAACCGGTGGCACTTAGTGTACAAACTTCATTAGTTTGAATGTTGGTCAAACACTGAAAAATCACCTTGACCGTCTCAAAAACCATCCGAAAAAAATCTCGTAACCATAGCGCACAATAGTGGCCGTTGGATGTAACATTAACGCTGAATGGTGGTCGTTGTATCCCAGCGCGATCCTCGAGGAGCTGGTTCTGCAACCTAATTGGTTGCTATATCAAAGTACATGCACACAGTTTACAATGAAGAACCGTTTGGGATGTGAGAACACAAGTGGCATGCCTCATAACGAAGGCTTCCATCCGAAGCTATCCAAATTTCTCACGGTTTGATTTGCAGTACGTACGGATGGAAAAGCATACACATAAAGGAATATAATTTTTTGTGTTGTAAGAGCTGGTGGGTATAAACCCTAAAGGACTTTGAAATTGAAAACCAATTCAAATGATGACTAAACAGTATGAGACTTTTCATGTTGTCATCGTTTCACCAGACCGGAATGTTGTGTAAATTTGAGATTATCGTGATAAAAAACAGGGGTACTTCGTGTACAAAATGGGCCATTCCTTTCGAAATATCAGGGTTTCTATGTGAGACAACCACATTAGAAAGACAACATGTTATTATAAAATCCTTTAAACCCCCGGTTTTTATGTGTTAAGCAATGGGCACTCACACTGGGTTCCCAAAATTTCAAACATCTTTGACTTCATTTGACATATATGATATACCAGGTGAATCATTTTCGAGCAAAACAACCCTGCAAATGAAAATAAATTCAAATGGTCTCTAAATTGGATGAAACTTTGCGTGTTGTCATAATTTAACCAACAATGTATGTTGTTAAATTTAAAGGTGGTTATGATAAAAACCAATGGTACTCCGTGTACGAAGTTGTACCATTCACTTCGAAGTATCGGTGTTTCTACCGGAACCACCTACATTACAAGTACAACACATTATTTGTAAGTGATTTGAACCGCAAAATTTTTATGTGTTCAACACCAAGCATTCACACTAACATCCTAAAATTTCAAGCATTTTGGACCTCGTTTGGTAAATATTACGCATTTAGTGCTTTATTTTTTGAGCAAAATGCCCATGAAATTGAAAGTCGATTAAAATGACCTTTAAACGGGATGGGATTTGGCATGCCGTCACCATTTCACGACTGGTACGTGGTAAAAATTTGAGAGGATTATGACAAAAATTGGTGGCACTTAGTGTACAAACTGCATTAGTTGAATGCTGGTCAAACACTAAAAAACCTCATTGACCGTCTAAAAAACTATCCGGAAAAAATATCTTAACCATAGCCTACAACAGTGGTCGTTGGATGTAACATTAGCGCCGAATGGTAGTCGTTGGATCTCAGCGCGATCTGCGAGGAGCTGGTTCCGCAACCTGATTGGCTGGCTTTTATCAAAGTACATGCGCACAGTTTACAATGAAGAAGCGTTTGGGATGCGAGAACGCAAGTGGCTTCCGTCCGAAGCTACACTCAATCCACATCGATCTAGCCAGATTTCCCCACCTCTGGTGATTCAAGCACACAATCCATTCCTCAACCCATTAGTCAGCTTAGGTCTATAGAATGGGGACGTCGGCTCGCTACCAGATGGCTCGTAGGGTCGGCTTTGCCGCCGCCCCGGTGCCTGCCGGAGGCGATGCTTCCGACAATGCTACCCTGAGTGCGGCCTTGCACGCGTTTGGAGCAAGGTATCGTTTGATAACAGATTCCATCATTAGCCCGGCTACCCCGATCATCACCGATTTCCCAGCTATTTCCATCTTGTTGGCGGTCATGCTCGATTGGCGACCCCTTTTTACTGCAGGACTCCGGTCGTCTCTGTCTTGCCCATCCCGACTGCAACCGTCCAACGCGCAGCTACGGAAGCGGCAAGGGTGACGGTAGCCGCTAGAATAAAGACGGAAGTCGCCAACAGGGCGGCGGCATACGCCGATGCCGCGAAGGCCTCTCTGCACCAGCTCATCGACGTTAAGTAGGTCAATAGGGCGGCGGCATACACCGATGTCGCGGCGACCTCTCTGGACCAGCAGTTCATCGACGTTCAGTGGGCCAACAGGGCGGCGGCATAGGCCGATGCCGTGGCGGCCTCTCTGGACCAGCAGCTCAGCGACGTTCAGTGGGCCAACAGGGCGGCGGCATATGCCGATGCCGCAGAGGCCTCTCTAGACTAGCAGACCATCGACGTTTAGCGGGCCAGCAGGGCAGCGGCATACGCCGATGCCGCGGCGGCTTCTCTGGACCAACAGCTAAGCGACGTTCAGTGGGCCAACAGGGCGGCTGCATACACCGATGCCTCAGATGCCTCTCTGAACCAGCAGCTCATCGACGGTCAGGAGGCCAACAAGGTAGCGGCATACGCCGATTCCTCGGAATCCTCTCTGGACAAGCTGGACTAGTAGTATTTGTTTAATTAGGCGCTGGTCTTTTGTTATTCCAGTAGATCTTAATCAAGAGCTATGTTAAGTCCAGTACCTTGATTACTATTGAGCTAGTTCGATTTATCAAGTGTGAGTTTTGCTGATCACTCAGTTGTTTTCTCAAATTAACAGCTGCTCTTAATATATTCAATGCCATGGATGATGTTCGCTATAATCAAGATGATTCGCACCAAATTTTGAAGGTTCCCATACAGATTTATTTCTAGTTTCGTCTGTGATACCACTTCTCCCGCCTATATCCTCCCCCCTACCCAAAAATTTTGCCAGCCACCGGAATATGTAAGCCGCCCCCTCCTTCCTTCCACCACCAAAGGCCGCATTCCCCACCTTCTTGTTCAAACCCTCCCCTGCTCCTCCTAGCGCTACGGCCTAGACGGCGCATGGAACTCCAGCGAAACGCTACACGGCTCAGCCCCTCCCATGTTCCGCACACCGGGCGCGGCGGCCTACACGGCGCAACCCCACCCCCCCGGTCCGCATACCCCACGCCCTGTTCCAGTAAGATCCCGGCTGCCCTCCTCATGCGCATGCTCTTACTCCTCCATCAATCTTGTATGGACTGACAAAAAAATCATGGAGGATACACTTGCTGTGGATGCCACCCTCACGCACTCGCGCGCCATCGCGTGGTTTCCTTGAATCCAGGTCCGGCAGTCATCTGCTACAACGATGAAGAGGGCAGCCACGACGAGGAAACCTCGCTTCCTTCCGTCCAATGGGAAGGATCCCATTGCCCTCTTCATCGGAGACGAGTAGGTCGTTATAAGCTTCCTATATACATATGTTTAGTTAGATATTCCACAGAGTTAAATTATATTCAGATCACCCTTTCCACATGCGTCCCTCATGCCTTGCATCTATTTTTTCTCTTTTGATTGCATCTGAAAATTATTATTTTGTTTGAATTGCATCTACAAATTCAAGTAATTGAAACCTTACTCTATTTAATGTTATCATGCAATGTGATACCCAAGTTAATCCGGGATCATTAACATATGAAAACCTATTCATTTCCTATATTTGTTAGGCATGTTGTAGTTACTTAGCTGGACTTTCCATGTCTTGAGTATGTTGGATTATATGGTGTATTATGTATGTACAAACTTGTTATCATTGAATGCATGGCAATTCTTACATTACCTAATCATTACGTAGTTTATGCAATTTCAGGGTAGTAATGTGTGACTCTGAGATTTACAACCGAGGTATGCACATGGTCTACATGGCTTATATCCCATTAGTGTACAAATGAAGTAGAAATTCCACTGCTCTTGTTGTAATATTTACATTTTGCTTGTAGCTCCTTTTCTCAAAGGACTAGATCCACTATTCAACCCATTTTGCATCTAGGGAAACGAGGTGACCATGACTATAAATCAAGTCAAGAAACTTAGAAAAATTGTAAGGATAAAGAAACTGGCCACGAAAGACAACAAACTCTTTGTCTGCACAATGAAGAAGACTTCAATCTCCTATAGGATGGTACTAATTTACGTTCAAACCATATTTTCCCCTACGCACACAATTTTCATACTGAAAACTATATTTATTCACACCAACCATATTATCTATCAAACCACCTGTATCGTCAAGAGGCAAGAAAGGGTTTTGTACAACACTCACGCTATAATATTGAAGCCTTCCTGAAGAGGGCAAACGATGGGCGAGAAATCATCCAAAGGCGGTGGACTAAAGTTGCAAAGGCCTTTAACATTATCGAGGCTCAATTTTTGCATTCCGCTTCGACAGTTTCCCAGATGAGATTCATTTGTCTATCTACCGACTATGATGTTGTACTTTGCAAAGGTTGTTTCTGTATTGCAGCCTGGTGTACTATCTGCTGGTTGTTACCATAGATTTCGTGTTTATGTAATGCAGCCTACTGTACTAGCTGTTGGATGTACTGTGATTTCCGTAATTATGAAAATCCTGGTGACCATTACAAGCATATGAAAGATACTGTGTTATATATATATATATATATATATATATATGAATGTGCTTATATCAAAAAGTAAAAAATATCCTAAAATAATTAAGATAAATAAAATACTATAAACTGCGAGCGATTGTATCATTGCACACGGTTCTGCATATAAGTTCGTCACTAATAGGTATATACATCGCACACATTCCATAAGAAAAGAGCGTTGGGGATTTATTTATAATTCCACACAATATTTTGTGCACAACTATTTGTAATGTTCAGTGTACAACACAGACAGTTTGGACGAAAAGTACATTTGGGATTTAATTCTGAAACCACTCGAGAATTTGTGCAGAAACGTTTGTGTAGGTGTCAACAACACAAACATGTACTATATACAAACTCTATGGAATAGCTTTGGGTATCCCACGCAGTTCCTAACACACCAGCGTTTGGGATAGTATAACTGAACACAAACATAGTTTCTGTATTAAACATATGCATGGGATAATAATCTCAGATGGACATTCGTGGATAAGTGTTTGCGATAAAAAGGTCATCTCAAACGTTTGAGTTATCTTGTGCGTCTGCGCGGACTATCCATAGGAAAAGGTTTCTGGCTATCGTGTGCAATAGGCCCCCCCTATCGCAATCGAGAGAAAGGGGACGGTTCCGATTCCCGTAGGCGATAGGGGTCAAAAACCATTTGGATAGCTGGCGCGCGCACTAGTGTATGGCGAGGCGAGGCAGCAGCCTGCCTGGTGTCACGCAAGGCGGTGATGGCGGCGCTACTGTCTCGGGGTCTTCCACAGTGTGGGCGATGGGACTCTGCCAACGCGAGGGTCTCGCGTCTAGTTGCTCGTCTTCGAGTGACAACCAGGTTGAGCGGGCATCGGGGTAGGATTTGGGTCTGAAATTGTACTGGAGGGTTTGCAAGGTCTTGTCGCAATAAAATTCTCAGAGTTTATCCGTGATTGCAATGTCTTTGGGACTGGGTTCAGGGGCTCGAAATTTTTTCCTCTGAATTCCAGGCCAAGGATCTGGCAAAAGAGTTCATGCGCAGATAGGCGTGAAATGTGTCCTTGCATTCCACCCGGGTACTGCGGTGATCGTACCCGTCATGGGGAATCTCGTGTGTGCGTGTGCGTGCAACGTGCAAGCAGCATACTCAATCCAGCAGACATGCAAGAAAATCACACCAGATAAAATCACACTAAGATGTTTTAATGCTAGTGGGTATATGCACTCAAACATCTTGGAAAAACACTGTCATCTTTGTTAAACATTTTTGCTTAAAAGGGGACAGGTGAAACAAATCCACAATCAAACATGGCATACATATAGCATTACAACATGCACAAGCAATACAAGAAACAGAAGCAACACAAGAAACACAAGAAAGCGCAACCTGACTACGCACCTCACGATAACCACTCACTCGGGACTACGGTTTTTATCCTCTTGCGAGGATAGACGAAAAACTAGGAAAAATCTAAAGAACTAGTCTTTCTCGGGATCTCCTGGTGGACGCAGGCTGAGCTACTTCCCGTAGTCGCGTGTCTCCATGGGCCTCGACTCAGCTGTCCGACTCGCGGATGGAGCGTGTTGGAGCAGGTTTTGACGATACAGAAGAAGATTGGTTCGGTGGATGGAGTTGGCATTGATGGTGCCTTGGTTTTACTGGTTCACAGGCTGGGAGTGTAGCACATCTTGAGAGGATAGCACTGGCTTTGTCAGGAGGGGATCGACGGCTTGGGAGGTGTCTTGGCGACCTCCACGGTATGTAGCCACAATAACTCGCACCGTGTCACTATCCATGGCTTTGAACTCCCCAAGAATGTCGCCGAGGAGTAGTCCCTAGGGGGTGATAAGCTGAACCAAGCGAACTATTGCCGGGTTGGATTCCTCGGTGGTGTTGGCGAGCTCTCAACCAAATCTTGACGCGGGCTGGAAGTAGAGGACCTCCCACATCTCTCTGATGTGCGAAAACCTAGACCGAAGACGACTGACAACTTCTGCAGCAGTCGTCTAAGTAGCTAACACTCGGGTGGGCGTGGGCTTGCCCTTAAATACCACGGGATTCCCATCCTTCTCGGTAACAAGTTGAATGAGCACCTCTGCACAATATCGGCAAATGCCAGGGATAGGGTCGGATTAGTACACCAGATAATCGGGGCTTACCGCACAGCCAAGGGCTTGGGAAAGCATATCCGAAAGGAGACATGGAAAACCAGCATGGTTGTCCGCCGAGGTTTGGCTATGAAAGGTGGGGGTGTTGTAAAAGCTGGAGATGGCTTCTGCGTAAAAATTGCCGGGGTTCTATGGGGGTATGGCTTACTGAGCGGGGAATGCTGCAAGCAGCAAAAGGGAGGGGTTTTATAGGCAGCAAGTCTGGGGCACACAGGTAGGGCGGAGATCATTCTCATACTGGGAAAAGGATACGCCTGGTATGACAGCCATCTAGGTTTGGTTGGGGTCTAATCCAAGGGTAGCTAGGTGGTCGATCCACGGGTTAGGGATGCGTCAAATCTGACTATGCCAACTGTTACTATACAGCAATCATGCCGGGTGCCTCGGTAAAGGTTAACACTATTTGGCTTACTATTGGTCGTCCTGCCCATGGACTGGGTCTGAGAAAAAATAATAAACCGAAAAAATAGAACGAACAACAAACAAAAGACACCAAGAAGCAAACAAAGCTCGAATTCTACGGGCTATCAACACGTGGATGCAGATCCACTAGTAACACTAACTTAGCACACTCAATGCCTCTCTAAGGATTTAGAAGCAAAATAACACAATGCTCCTGGTAGCAATTGGCGTATAGCTTCTACTACTTCCTCAGTGAGAACATCAAACTCGACGAATGACCATAACCGAGGTGGCTTAGTCAACTAGTCTAGGGTTGTTTGGGGAAAGATAGAACTGATGTTTCCCAAGGGAAACTGGATATGAGGAGAGATATGCCATGGTTATCAAGCAGGGTGAGGAGATCTGTTTTATCTTTTGTGTTTAAAGGTTCATGGTTCATTGCCTAGTGCGAGAATTTCGCACCAAAGGCAAAGGCCATGAGAGTCGGGGTATAGATGCGAGGGAAATCCTATAATATTGTCTTTTGAACAATAGTAGCCATGCTGATTTGGCAAAGATGGCTGAAATCCATCTGGGCTTTCTACTGAGAAAGAGACAATAGATCCATCTAGGGGTAACCTACAGTCAGCCTGGCTGCTCTGATACCATGTCTTGTGACCATCCTCCTGAATACCACTGTACACAGACGAACGTCGCCCACACACCAGCCCAGGAATCACTCTGTTGTGCGCGCTTACAACATGTATCAAGCACATAGGCACAACTATAAAAGGATTCATTAGCCAAAGTGGCTTGAATTAGTATAATACAACCATAAATGGTTCCTTATAGAGATGGGGGCAACAGAATATACACTATCTAAGGAAGCACAGACTTGGAGTGGCTCCAATCCAGAGGGATCTGACTGCGTTACTCTTGGACGCTCTAACTTCTTCTAGGGGAAGACGGATCCTTAGGTAAACCTGTAGATCTGGCTACGCGAATAGCCAAGGACAAAGCAAGGTGAGTACGTTTAAATGTACTCGCAAACAACCAAACCAAGTAACATATACACCAAGCAAAGCAATCCATGGCGTTCAAGCATGTAATAGTTATTAGAGAAATTTTAGTTATCATGGCATAACACTTCAAGCGATGCTAAGACGATGAAATGAGCATACAACCATGAGTAATACTAGTGCAATATATATCAACACATGGGCCACTCATGATCATCACATGATCATGTCGCTTACCTCGGAGTCCTTACAGACTCAACAATCAAGTTACAGGTCATCGCATGACCAATCACTTTTATGGGTCATCGCATGACCAACAACTTTCATGGGTCATCGCAAGACCATCAACTTATCCGGGTCATCTCATGACCACCAATCTTTATGGGCCGTCGCACTGCCATCATCTTATCCGGGTCATCGCATGACCACCAATCTTTACGGGTCGTCGCACGACCATGAACTTATCCGGGTCATCGCATGACCACAAACTCGGCACGATCACCAAACCAGGTTCATGTTGATCCCAAGTGTGACCTAGTACGAACTGTGTCCAATACCGTGGACTCGGCTATTCGAATAAATTTGTAATACATTGCAGAGTTTGTGCACTTTACCCACACTATGGAGTTCTTCCTCCATCCAGTACCTTGGAACTTGTCCCACCGGAACCTCGAAACTCGTCCCATAGGAGTCGACTAGGACTCCTCCAACGAGACACTTCTACCGCATGCCTCCCTTACCGTATAACCTGGCATAACCATGCCCTCGATAGTCTCGTGTCCTCCAGACAACCGCCACCGTCATGGAAAATGGCCTCCGTCGTGGCAAACAACATTGTCCCAAACAGGGACGGTTTCCCAATAACCAAACTGGCTCTCAAGACTATCGCCGCTTGCGTGGTCAGGGTTACCGCGCACACATAGCCTCCGCTCCTTGGTGATACGAATAGGAGAGCGCACCGATAGATCTAGCCAAGGCCTTTCCATATAGGCGAGTGTGGCTGCACTAGTAAAGCTCGGTTTAGTGGCACTTGATCAACGGTCACTCCAGTCCAATCCGATCAACAATATTAACTAGGCAACATATGATCAAATCATAGCAACAGAATATACCACATCAATACTAGTACGAACATGATATCACATAGGCATGGTGAGGGCATATGATCTAGACATAAGTACGACAAATAAACATGGATACGGTCAACACAAACGGAATACTATCATGACCCTGACATGAACAACATTGGCATGATCATAACCACTAAGCATGGCATGATCACTTCTAGCTTATCATATCTGTAACATCCCAAAATTCTCTGAATTTTGGAATGTTAATAAAATTAAATAGATATTGATTGTTTGCCTGATGTGTTTGATTTTCTCTGGAATTTAAAAACTTTTGGTGTTGAAATGAATATTAAAGAGAGAGGGAATAAAATGACTTTCCCTAATATTCACCGTTGGTGTTTTGGAATTTATTATTTAAAAACAAAACCAAAGAAATAAAATGAGAGAAGGTAATATGACTCCTTCAACATATTAAAAGTTTGGAAAAGGTTTTAAATCTTTATTGGAATTCCTTTGAATATTCAAAACATTTTTCAACTCAAGGAAATTCATTTGAGAGGATATAAAAGGACTTATCCCCATTTTTAATTTGTTGAAAAATAGTTTAAAATATTTTGGGAGACTTTTTAATTTTATTTTGGAGTTATAAATATTTTCTAAAAATATTTTTGGAATTTATTTATGCTTCGGAAAAGTTTTTATTTCAATTTTCGGAGTTTTCGGTATTTTTAAAATACCAGAAAAGTATTTAAAAATAAGTTGCAAAGTTTTTATTTCTATTTATTATTTTGGTCAAGCCAAAAATTCAATTTTATTATTTTAAAAATATTGGCGAAGACGGAATTTTAAAATAAATTTCCGTGATTTTTCTAATATTGTTTTGGGCCTAATGGGCCTGTTCTGTTTTTTTCCCCGCAGACCGATTTTGTATTTATCTCGGATTTAAAAAAAGAGGATTAGGGGCTGGCTATAAATAGCCCCGATTAGGGCTAAATTATTTTCGCTTAGCGTTTTAGGGTTAGCTCTAAATTAATTCGCGGGACCCGCCGCCGCCGACGTCATCGTCGGAGTTTCGCCGGAGTTGCGTTTTTTTGCGTTTTTTTCGAGGTAACTTCGCCGCACCGCCGCCGAAGCCGTCCCCGTGCCCTAGCACCACCGCGCCGCCACCCTAGCCGCGCCGCCGTGCCGCCCCGCCGTCGGGCGCCGCTCGCCGGAGCGCCGCCGCCGCTCCCTGCCGCAGCGAGCCGGAGCGCATCGCGCCCGCGCCCTGGCCGCCTTGCGTACCCGCGCCCTCTGCCGCCCGGCCGCCGCCGCCCCCGGCCGCCCTCGCCGGCGCTCGCCTGGCCGGGGAGCCCCGAGCCGGAGCCGCTGCTCCATGCCTCCCCTGTGCTGGCCGCGTGAGGAAGAAGAAGCTTTAGAAAAAAAAAATGACAAAACGCGTTTTGAATTTTTTTTCCAGATCCGGATCCAAACCGCCCGGGGACCCGATCGCATTTTTCGGAAATTTTTTATTTACGTACGAGTCCTTTTTACAGTAGAACCCCCCGGTACCCCCGTGTTTCACCCGATACCGTTTTCGCGACTACTTTTTAACCGTAGCTCGGAATCGATTGATTCCAGTTGCGTTGCGACCGTGTAGAAATTCTCTAGCCAGTGGACCAAGTGTTACAGAAGTTTCAAGTTTTTAAATTTGGATCCCAAGCTGATCCAAATTTGGACTTCCGGCAGCCGTAACTTTTTACCGGTGCACCCGGTTGCGCCGTTTCTTTTTGCATTGGATCACTCGTGTCATGTACCTTCTGTTTATATCATGTGTACACAAAAATTCACAAGTTTATTGATCTGTTTAAATTCAAATTCACTTCCATGTTGCAATTGCTATGACCTGTGTTGTAGTATTCCGTTTCACATGATTCTTTTTGCATATTGGATCATATGAGACATCTTATCGGCAATATCCACATACCATTCATATTGCTATGATCTTTACCTGGAATTCATAATGCCTTGATCATACTCTTGTTTCGACAACTCTTTATCCGTTGACTCTCTCGAGTTCACGTTCCACCAATCCCTTTCGAGCACATCCACACCTTTGCACTTTAAAGTTTTTGTTTTGTTGCTAAAACCTTTGTGTTTGTGTTATTGATCTTTTGTTTGTCTCGTTGTGAGGTGATTTCTTATTTGAGTTCCTTCGTTGCGATAGATTGCTCGGAGTGTGACGAGTAGAGTTGACTGGAACGTGAGAGCGAAGATCTTCATCGAATGTATAAGGCAAGTGCTGCTTTGACCATACTCATACCTATATTTTCTATATGCATTATGTTAGGAAATATCACCCTATTGCATGATAGGTAGTTTATTATTCTGTTGCTGCAAAACAAGTTAGGATAGCCACATGTTTTGACTTGTCTACCGTAGATCAACCTAGCCGTGTTGTTGCTTTATTGCTATTGCTTTGTAGACGTGTTTGGGTTGTGAAAAATCATGGAGCGCATGTGAGCTATTAAATAAACTATGTAGCAACTTTAATATAATAGAAATCACTTCTGGAAGGGCGGGTTGCATCCCGGTAGTTGTGGCTCGGTTGAGGACAGTGCCGGGGTTAAATGCACCCAATGGTTGTTTTGGTGGTGAACCGGGTGCGTCATGGCGAGTACCCTCTGACGCAGTGGGCGCCATCCAGGCTCAAAAAGATCAGACATGCAATATTACTAGTAGCTTCCGTGTACATCCACTGGCTATATGGGCTCTGGCTTAGACCGAGTACGTTGCGGGGAACCTGGCCCTGGTAGCTAGCTGATGTAGATGTGTGGTTAGGTGTACCGGCTACCAAAGGGTGGAGGCAACCCCTTCAGAAAGTCTTTGTCTCAATATTCGGGTTGAGTCCAGTGGGGAACGTGTACAACCTCTGCAGAGTGTATAAACTGATCATGATTAGCCGTGTCCACGGTTACAGACGAACTTTGAGCAACTAGTCAGTACTGTTGATGAATGATCTTGACAGATGAACACTTAATAACAATTTGGTTGGGACAAGAGTAGCATGGGTTGCTGTGTGTTTCAGGTAGAATTCAAATTAAAACTTTGACTAGTTTAGTTCAGGAGAAAATTGGCTTTCTGCAAAACTAAACCATAAGCCTTTCCTTTTACTTACCTTGCATGTAGTTGTAGGTCCTTTGTATAAACTTTTCTGTGTCACTTGCCGTACAAATCAGATGTACTGACCCGTTGTCGGGCTGTAACTTTCGGTGTTGCAGGTTTTTCAGACGATCAGTAAGGTGCGTTTAGGGGTTGCGAGTCTACACTCAACATGTTCGCATGTGGCTGTTGATGGACTCCACGTTACTTGCTTTTGCTTCCTCTATATTTATATTGAATAAGCTAGCCTTGAGCTATGCAACTTGTTATTTATTTACTCTGGATCATACGTTGTAGTAATGATGCACTTGTACTTTGATATACATCTATAATACTGTGTGTGCCAGTGAGTTCGATCCAGGGACTGGCACTTGAGCACAGAGACTTCAATTCTGTGTGAATTGGGTCGTTACAGATGGTATCAGAGCAGTGTGTTGACTGTAGGTCGTGACCCTATAAAATGGATAGAAAAAGCCATAGGAACAAAATATTTTATCACTCTTTGATTACTTACTCTCCCCACTAGTATTTCTCATCTATTATTCATCTTCTAAAACCCCTCATCTTGTTTTACTGTAAATACCCCTCTGAGTTTCTTACCCCTGAAGACAAGACAATTGAGAAGTACATCGTCAACCTCATGGATCAATTGAAGTTATGACCACAAGAACGAGAAGAATACCTTATGGTGATCAATAAGTTTTGACACTATGAGAGGAATCTTTAAGATCAGCTTAGCTGAGAAGGATGAAGCTTAGAATCAGACCACCACCTTTTATGTGAAGTTAGATGAACGAATTTCGCGTAGCATGATGAGATTGTATGTCTTGCACATATGACCTTACTCTAGGTGTTGTTTGGGTGTTTTGACTTTTGTGACTGTATTGTTTGTTGTTTTGTGTTACAGTCGAACGTAGGAGTTTTGCCGCTTTCTTGTTTGAGTGCATATGCTTGGTGTTATCTTAGTTTGCTTCTTGTCGGTTTTATAGTTTTGCCCTAACCCTTGTCGTATGGGTTTAATAGATGGAGTATGAAGTAGGACTCGCCTTTTTCGGGGCGATGTCGAGACTGAAGTTGGAGCAATTGATTCGTAGTATGGAGGAGCACATGGAGAATAACAAGGTTGGAAGTGAGGACATGGTCCCCTATGCTGTTAAGTACTTGGTAGAAGAGGCTGCTACTTGGTGGAGAATGCATCAAGCGATTGACGAATCACAAAGGAAGATTACTTGGAAGGAATTTACAAAGATTTTGTTGGGATCCCGCCTCGTCACCCCGATGCAAAGGACGGTAACCCTTAAGAGGATCCGTGCCTGTACAATTTGCGGAGAAACATGACACTCCTATGAAGGACACCAAGATGAATGTCCCTATTGTGAAGAAATTCACTCGGGTGAAGAATGCCCCACTGCACATGTAACATGTTTTACGTGCGAAGGAACTGATCATTACCCCGCTCAGTGTCAATTTTTCATCGTGACACAACAAGTGGTTCAACATCAAAAGGAAGAAATGAAGAAAGCTATCCAAGATTTGAAGGAGGCATCCGTGAAGAAGAGAAAGAAGGACATTACGCCAACATGTGTTCAGAATTAAAGGAAGCACTCATGAGGAAGAAGATAAAGGACCTTAGTCAAATTGAGTGCTATCGGTGCGGGAACATGGGACACTACAACAATACGTGTCCAGAATTGAAGAGAAAGAAGAAGATGTGAACATGGGAGCAAAGACGTCGACATATTGAAGCTTATGTTTTTCAATTGGAGAATAGAATATTCGTGGTGTGCACTAGTTTATGGTGGTACCTTTTAATGTTATTTGGAGATGTGGATCGATGCATGTTTTGCTATTGATTAACTAGATGTTTTATGTCATGATTTGTTTGTTAAGTTTTGCTTGTGGCCTTGACCCTGTTATGTCTTGTTTGGATGTGATGTGTTGTGCTTTGTGGTTCTTCTATGCGAGTAGAATAAGTTTACGTTTCCTTAGACCCTCATCTATTTAGTATGCTTCAAGACTGAGGAAGACACAACCACAAGAAGAATAAATTGGCAAGTGACTCAACGATACGAAGATTACTTCAACAACGCGAAACTGAAGCTACTGTCATTGAAGACCTGAAGACTTGAAGACCTGGAAGATTCAATTTTTTACCGTTAGGTCGTTTCTGTGAGCTGTCATTTCTGGTTTTACCGACAGCTACACATCAAAACTTATGTTTCAAAACTAGTGTGATGTTTGTATGGGTATCTCTCCCTATCTCTCTCTCTACCTCGCTATCTACATTCTATTCCCTCTCATCCTCATCCTACACTGAAGAAGCTACTACAATGGCTGCTAATGTCAAGGCTGGGATAAGTATGGATGCAACTTAATGCTGAGTTCAAAGTTAACCCCTTGTGCAAGGATCTTACAACAAGCAAGCACAATCTTGCTGAAGGGAGAACCCTCGAAGAAAGTTGTAGTCCACTAGTACACGTTTTATAGCAGTCTGCGTAAACCTGAGAGTTGTGAGGAAACGATAGATGTTTTGTTTGGCTTGCAGAACCATGGATTTATCTGAACCCAGTTCATGATCAAGAGGAATTTCTGTAATGCTTGTAAGGATGACCGAGTGTTAGATTGCGAGATTCACTAAACCATGTAGAAGGTAATGATTTGGGTGCGGAATGGATTGATCACCATGCCGACTACTCTTATTATTTGCTCTTGCTATGCGGGATTGTAAATCTTGAGTGACTTACCTATGTTTGAGAGTCGACGATGTAAAAGCTTAAACCATAGAATGGTACGATGTCTGACCCCATTAGAAGTTTACCGTTTGTGTTATACGGTGAGGATGGACCAAGACCATTTGCTGCAGGTATCCCGCAATAATATTCTTGATGACCACCATGAGAAAATCGATAGTTGCTTAGTATGGGCGTCTGACCTGTCAGCCATGAAGTCTCAGTACTTGGAAGACCACTCTCTTGCTAAGGAATGGAAACCTCAAAGGAGGAATTCGTGAAACCTCGAAGACCGAAGGTGAAATCCGTACGAAGAATGTCATCGATGGATTAAGATACTGGAAGCCCACACTTGTGATGAAGAATTCAATGCCCCAACTGAGTATGAAGAGTATGGGTGAAGAGCTCGCTGAGGGAGCAAGCTTTTGATGACCAAGTCGCATTCCCTTTAAGGGTGGTAGCACCCTGGACCATCAGTGGATCGATGGACGGTCATGAAGACCCGAACCTTAACCTTTCTCTTTCTAGCCTTTTCGAATCTCGAGGACGAGACTCCTTTTAAGGGTGGTAGTGTGTAACATCCAAAAATTCTCTGAATTTTGGAATGTTAATAAAATTAAATATATATTGATTGTTTTCCTGATGTGTTTGATTTTCTCTGGAATTTAAAAACTTTTGGTGTTGAAATGAATATTAAAGAGAGAGGGAATAAAATGACTTTCCCTAATATTCACCGTTGGTGTTTAGGAATTTATTATTTAAAAACAAAACCAAAGAAATAAAATGAGAGAAGGTAATATGACTCCTTCAACATATTAAAAGTTTGGAAAAGGTTTTAAATCTTTATTGGAATTCATTTGAATATTCAAAACATTTTTCAACTCAAGGAAATTCATTTGAGAGGATATAAAAGGACTTATCCCCATTTTTAATTTGTTGAAAAATAGTTTAAAATATTTTGGGAGACTTTTTAATTTTTTTTGGAGTTATAAATATTTTCTAAAAATATTTTTGGAATTTATTTATGCTTCGGAAAAGTTTTTATTTCAATTTTCGGAGTTTTCAGTATTTTTAAAATACCAGAAAAGTATTTAAAAATATTTAAAAATAAGTTGCAAAGTTTTTATTTTTATTTATTATTTTGGTCAAGCCAAAAATTCAATTTTATTATTTTAAAAATATTGGCGAAGACGGAATTTTAAAATAAATTTCCGTGATTTTTCTAATATTGTTTTGGGCCTAATGGGCCTGTTTTGTTTTTTTTCCCGCAGACCGATTTTGTATTTATCTCGGATTTAAAAAAAAGAGGATTAGGGGCTGGCTATAAATAGACCCGATTAGGGCTAAATTATTTTCGCTTAGCGTTTTAGGGTTAGCTCTAAATTAATCCGCGGGACCCGCCGCCGCCGACGTCATCGCCGGAGTTTCGCCGGAGCATCGCCGGAGTTGCGTTTTTTCGCGTTTTTTTCGAGGTAACTTTGCCGCACCGCCGCCGGAGCCGTCCCCATGCCCTAGCACCACCGTGCCGCCACCCTAGCCGCGCCGCCGCGCCGCCCCGCCGCCGGGTGCCGCTCGCCGGAGCGCCGCTGCCGCTCCCTGCCGCAGCGAGCCGGAGCGCCTCGCGCCCGCGCCCTGGCCGCCCCGCGTGCCCGCGCCCTCTGCCGCCGGCCCTCCGCCGCGCCCGGCCACCGCCGCCCCCGGCCGCCCTCACCGGCGATCGCCTGGCCGGGGAGCCCCGAGCCGGAGCCGCTGCTCCATGGCCTCCATGGTCTCCCCTGTGCTGGCCGCGTGAGGAAGAAGAAGCTTTAAAAAAAAAGACAAAACGCGTTTTGAATTTTTTTTCCAGATCCGGATCCAAACCGCCCGGGGACCCGATCGCGTTTTTCGGAAATTTTTTATTTACGTACGGGTCCTTTTTACAGTAGAACCCCCCGGTACCCCCGTTTTTCACCCGATACCGTTTTCGCGACTACTTTTTAACCGTAGCTCGGAATCGAGTGGTTCCAGTTGCGTTGCGACCGTGTAGAAATTCTATAGCCAGTGGACCAAGTGTTACAGAAGTTTGAAGTTTTTAAATTTGGATCCCAAGCTGATCCAAATTTGGACTTCCGGCAGCCGTAACTTTTTACCGGTGCACCCGGTTGCGCCGTTTCTTTTTGCGTTGGATCACTCGTGTCATGTACCTTCTGTTTATATCATGTGTACACAAAAATTCACAAGTTTATTGATCTGTTTAAATTCAAATTCACTTCCATGTTGCAATTGCTATGACCTGTGTTGTAGTATTCCGTTTCACGTGATTCTTTTTTCATATTGGATCATATGAGACATCTTATCGGCAATATCCACATACCATTCATATTGCTATGATCTTTACCTGGAATTCATAATGCCTTGATCATACTCTTGTTTCGACAACTCTTTATCCGTTGACTCTCTCGAGTTCACGTTCCACCAATCCCTTTCGAGCACATCCACACCTTTGCACTTTAAAGTTTTTGTTTTGTTGCTAAAACCTTTGTGTTTGTGTTATTGATCTTTTGTTTGCCTCGTTGTGAGGTGATTGCTTATTTGAGTTCCTTCGTTGCGATAGATTGCTCGGAGTGTGACGAGTAGAGTTGACTGGAACGTGAGAGCGAAGATCTTCATCGAATGTATAAGGCAAGTGATGCCTTTCACCATACTCATACCTATATTTTCTATATGCATTATGTTAGGAAATATCACCCTATTGCATGATAGGTAGTTTATTATTCTGTTGCTGCAAAACCAGTTAGGATAGCCACATGTTTTGACTTGTCTACCGTAGATCAACCTAGCCGTGTTGTTGCTTTATTTCTATTGTTTTGTAGACGTGGTTTGGGTTGTGAGAATTCATGGAGCGCATGTGAGCTATTAAATAAACTGTGTAGCACCTTTAATATAATAGAAATCACTTCTGGACGGGCGGATTGCATCCCGGTAGTTGTGGATCGGTTGAGGACAGTGCCGGGGTTAAATGCACCCAATGGTTGTTTTGGTGGTGAACCGGGTGCGTCATGGCGAGTACCCTCTGACGCAGTGGGCGCCGTCCAGGCTCAAAAAGATAAGACATGCAATATTACTAGTAGCTTCCGTGTACAGCCACTGGCTATATGGGCTCTGGCTTAGCACGAGTACGTTGAAGGGAACCTGGCCCTGGTAGCTAGCTGATGTAGATGTGTTGTTAGGTGTACCGGCTACCAAAGGGTGGAGGCAACCCCTTCAGAAAGTCTTTGTCTCAATCTTCGGGTTGAGTCCAGTGGGGAACGTGTACAACCTCTGCAGAGTGTATAAACTGATCATGATTAGCCGTGTCCACGGTTACGGATGAACTTTGAGCAACTAGTCAGTACTGTTGATGAATGATCTTGACAGATGAACACTTAATAACAATTTGGTTGGGACAAGAGTAGCATGGGTTGCTGTGTGTTTCAGGTAGAATTCAAATTAAAACTTTGACTAGTTTAGTTCAGAAGAAAATTGGCTTTCTGCAAAACTAAACCATAAGCCTTTCCTTTGACTTACCTTGCATGTAGTTGTAGGTCCTTTGTATAAACTTTTCCGTGTCACTTGCCGTACAAATCAGATGTACTGACCCGTTGTGGGGCTGTAACCTTCGGTGTTGCAGGTTTTTCAGACGATCAGTAAGGTGCGTTTAGGGGTTGCGAGTCTACACTCAGCATGTTCGCATGTGGATGTTGATGGACTCCACGTTACTTGCTTTTGCTTCCGCTATATTTATATTGAATAAGCTAGCCTTGAGCTATGCAACTTGTTATTTATTTACTCTGGATCATACGTTGTAGTAATGATGCACTTGTACTTTGATATACATCTATAATACTGTGTGTGCCAACGAGTTCGATCCAGGGACTAGCATTTGAGCACAGAGACTTCAATTCTGTGTGAATTGGGTCGTTACAATATCAACCAGGCATGTCACGAACAACACGTGCATAATGATCACCAGTGAACATGGCATGATTACTATAAGCATATCACATCAAGAAAGCATGGTATAAGCATGTCAAATCAAATCAACATATCAGGGGTTCAATCAATCACTAATGCAACATGACATGATCATAATTAAAACACACACAACAACAACACGAAGCAAAGCTTTAGAGCATATATCAGATGGCTTGCTTCCCTAGGGGGTCGGTGAAAGCGTCGGGCAAACGTGCAATGGTCTCTAGAAAAGATTCGCCGGAGTAGCACCTCGTTGGAAAGGGCTAGAATGGTGAAAGGCAAAAAGGGTATTTCACAATGTCAACACATCATGAAAGCGATGCCAGCGGAACGGGCTCGGAAAAATAGAAACGTGGTCTTTTGAATAAACTCGATCAGAGTTACGGTCGTGAAGTTACGGGTGTTCGTTCGTTAGGCAGAAAAACAAATAGATTTCTCCATTTTTGCCCTTAACGGACGAACATTCGTAATCTAACTGTTTCGGTGCCGGTTTGAGACCGAAAGCGTATTTCTGACTTTATGCTTCCGCCGAAGGGAAGCATATTTCATACTGCAGCCGCACAGAATACGCTTTGCCCAAAGAAAAACGTATTTCAGGGAAAGTGCGCCTCCACTTAACCGCGCTGGCCCGGGGCCTCTGTCACTGACGTGTGGGGCCGCACTGACAAGGGGCCCGCCCCATCTCTCTCTCTCTTCTCCTCTACTATCTCTTCTCTGCTTCTTCTCTCTCCTTCTCTGTCTTATCTTCCGTCGCGGGCAGGCAGGGTGGGGCCGGCGTCGCGGCCGCCGTCGACTGCGAGCATGGGAGGGTTCATTGGCACGCTCCTCGGGCGCGGCTCATCGGCGCACCACAGCTGGTAGCAGAAAGGCCACGAGTGGCCGCTGGCCTCGTCGTCTCCACCGTCCGGGGCGCGACGGCTGTGGGCGGCGCCTATGCGAGCTCGGGCCAGCGGGGGTTCCCGGTTGGAACGGCGAAGCGAACACGGCGCGCCCGCCTGGTCCTCCGGCACGCACGGGGCAGGGAGCGGTCGAGGGCCGAGGGTAATCTGCGGGGCGTGGCCGAGGCGACTTGGCTACGGGGGCGAGGAATGGCTGACCGTGTGCTCGATGGGAAGGGGCTGCGGGTTGTGGGGGTTTCGGGAGCGGCTCTGGCCTCCTATTTGAAGGCCACGGGGAAGGCTGGCGCTGGAGCTCGAGGCTTCCAGAGCCATGGCTATGTGGTGGCCATTCTGTGGAGCACTCATGTCGGAACACTCGGCTAAGAGCTAGGGGACGATGGTGGAGGGTTCTAGATGAGCATGCTTGGAGTGGGGAGCACGGCTGACGTGCGTGGACAAGCGGAAGTTGACAAGGGGGATGAGCCACAGCGCAAATAGTGTGTAGAGCACTATGGGTGCACGCCATTCGCGTGGTCAACTTGGTCACCTCGTGTCCCATGCATCTAATTGACCAGGGACCATGTACACTATGTGAGGTGATGCATCAGGAGGTGACAGAACCTAGGTTGTCTGACCTAAATGTCGTGGAGTATGCATGTTGCATTTGAAATGCACCACTATATTATTTTGATGGCGCACCTCCACCCCCACCCCACCCCCCAAACCCTAGCCCCCACGGGGATCTCCACCTCTAGCCACGGTTTTTTGGTTTATCTCCATTGATCTTCTCTTGTTTTATTTGTTGATCCTTGCTATACCTTTTTTTCATGGCTTCTCAGATGGGATCTACCCTGGATATGGATTTTTCACCAGGGGAGAAGTTTTCTGCTGAAGTTTTTGATCGTTGGGGAGTTATAGTTCATCCTACGGATGATAAAGATCATTTTGCCCTTGTGGTCTCCTTTGGAAGGCACACTTTGTGTCTAGATGATGACTCTGTGGCCCATGCTTTAGAATCGTCCCTGAGTGGAACGTCCATTGAGTTTATGGTGCAAGGTATTCATGACAATGTTTTTACATTTGTGGTCTCTTGCAAGCAGGTTGGATTATTCATCATTAACCACAGATCATACTCTTGTGATCTGTTTAAATGTTACTTTCATCTTTGGAGTAGTGGTGGCCCTAATTGGAAGCGGGAATTTAAACTGTGGAAGATGGAATGTGATGCTGAATTGATCATCGTTAGTTCATCTAATAAGTGAGCTTTGATGGTAATGCTTGTTATGCATAAACCACCGGTAAAATCTGCTCTTCGCAAATCGCTGAAGCATTCTTCTAAGAGGGCGTCTCTTGCCACTTTTCAAGCTTATGATGCATGCAAGGGTTACAGGTATCAGACATCTCAAGCTCAGATTGATGCCATGATGGAGGCCAGTTACTCGTTATAGCCCTCTGAATTGGCTGAAAATCCTCCTTCATCGCCGGTGAAACTCCGGTGGACCTCTGCCTCGCCGCCGATTACTTTTGTTTCTTTCCGGCCTTTCCAGTTTTCTCCCACCAATTCAGGCAGAGACTCACTTTCAAATCCCGTGCAACTCGGCCCAGAAGATGGTGAGATGATCTCTCTTTCCCCGTTCTTCGGTCCGACTGTTGCCAATCATCAGATTTTGGGCCCATAGGATGATCTCATCTGTTTCTCGCCGGTACGCCGAATAGATGCGGAACTTGGCTTGGTTTCTAGCCCATTGGTTCCTAATGGTCCAACTAGTGAAACTGATCCAGAGAATTTGGCCCAATTGGGTTTTAATGTTCTTCATCTTTTATGCCGGGAGATACATCTCTACAGAATTTGGATGATTTTGTTCCTTGAGAGGGAAGGATTCTGATGCCAATCCAACCCCGATTATAAGTAATAAGCATGGGCTACAGTTGGATAATTCCTTGCAGGATTTTCATGATGCGATTGAGGATATTGCTTTTCGATTTTTGAAATGTCAAAGGTGTTTTAGTATGAAGCATACGACAGAATCTTGCACAAATAAAATTAAATGTCGCAAGTGCTATCGACTTGGACAGATAGCCAAGGCATGACTGGGTTCGCCCCCTTTGCCTGGACCTGGTACCCTAAGATGGAAAGCTAAAACTACCCCGATACGGTTAGAATCCCCACCGGCAGATCCCCTAATATTTTAATTGACCCCTTGGCTTCTCCTGGAGTTACTCTGCAGGACGCACCGCCCAGTCCCATCGCGCCATCACCTCCCTCATTACCCTCCTCTGCCTTGCGTCTTCCAGCACAAGATGAGCCTGCATCTCCACCCATGGCAAACTATGAGCTTGATCCTATGGAGTTCATCCCTCCTGGTTTTGAGATCACTGATGGCGGTCCTCTTTGTCTCCCTCGGACGTTCTATTCTCCAGCCACTAGACTAGAGCGTACGCATGAACAATATGATATAGCCATTGTGGAACCTGAACACCTGCCTGAAGAGAAGCTGATCTTCCGCAATATGGTGAGTGATTTCCTCGTCAATCAGCTCAATCGGGAAGTTATATCATATCATCCATGGATTCAGGGTGTGGGGCTTTTTGAGTTTCGAAGTATGGCTGCTAGACAAGTATTGTTGGATCATCCTCCGTTTGACCTTGGTAATGACCGCTTTGTGCATTTCATTGCACATGGCACTAGCATCAATCATCGAGCAACACAGGGTTTCCGTAGGGGATGGATTATGCTACTTGGTGTTCCCCTCGATTACTGTCGCACTGCTTATCTTGCGGACACGGTGAGCACTTTTGTAAGGTTTTTGAGTTGGTACCTGCTGAAGAAGAAATTATTCCACACAACACAATGATTGCACCACGCAATATATAGATTACGAAGTAGTCACTTTGTTTTTCGTTACGAAGAACGGATGATTTACAAGAAAATCAACAAAGATTTTCCTCGATAACGGAGAGGAGGTACGACTACTTTTCAGCGCAAAGCAGCAAATATAATCCAAACCTTAGATTCCTATTCTTCGGAACTACCATCCTATTCTCGAAGTACACAGTACCCTCATTGTCTAGGGTAAAACATTTGGCCTTACCGCTAGCAATGTTCTGTTTGATATATCGGATACCTCGAGCACGTTGTTGAACAACTTTGATTTGATCCTCAAGGGTTGGTTTCACTACCAAGGTGGAAATGAATCCTTGAGGAACTATCTCAAGATTAAGCTTTCAAAATTCCTCATAGAGAAGTGGTTGATACTGTTGTAACATGAGGTTGTTATAATACGACTTACGACTTAGTGCATCAGCCATGACATTGGCTTTTCCTGGGGTGTAAGAGATTCCTAAGTCATAATATTTTATCAACTCTATCCAGCGTCTTTGCCTGAGGTTAAGATCTGGCTGGGTGAATATGTATTTGAGGCTTTGGTGATTGGTATAGATTTCACAACGATTACCAAGGAGGTAATGTCGCCAAGTCTTCAAGGCATGAACTACGGCAGCGAGTTCAATATCATGGGTAGGATAGTTCTCTTCATGTGGACGCAACTGGCGTGAAGCGTATGCTACCACATGTCGATCTTTCATAAGTATGCATCCTAACCCTTGCTGTGAAGCGTCACAATAGATTTGGAAATCCTTTTTGGTGTCTGGAGGCGCAATTATGGGTGCAGAAGTCAATCTTTTTTTCAGCTCTTGAAAGCTTTCCTCGCACTTGGGGGTCCATTCGAATTTCTTATCTTTCTTGAGGAGTTCAGTTAGAGGCTTTTCAACTTTGGAGAAGTTCTCAACGAAGCAGCGACAATAGCTTGCTAGGCCAAGAAAACTCCTAACTTGCTTCACCGATTCAGGTGGAGTCCAGTCAAGGACAACCTGAACTCTCTCGGGATTGACGGCAATGCCTTTTGCAGAAATCACGTGGCCTAGGTTGGTCACTTCTGGAAGCCAGAATTCACACTTGGAGAATTTGGCATATAGGCGATGCTCTCGAAGTTTCATCAATACCAGCCTTAGATGCTCAGCATGTTCTTCTTCGTTCTTCGAGTATATAAGGATATCATCGAGGTAAACCAAAGCGAACTTGTCCAAATACTCCATGAAGATCGAATTCATCAAGCGCGAAAAAGTGGCTGGGGCATTGGTTAAACCGAAGGACATGACGGTGTACAAGTAAAGAACCTAATGAGTAGTGAAAGCCATTTTGGGAATGTCCTCGTTTATGATTTTGATTTGATGACAACCTAATCTCAAATCCATTTTGGAGAAGACAGAGGATCCAGCAAGTTGATCATAAAGATCATTGATCCTGGGAAGTGGATACTTGTTCTTTATCGTTGCTAGATTTGGCGGGCGATAGTCTACGCACATCCTTTCTGTTCCATCTTTCTTCGTTACGAACAGAACGGGGCAACCCCATGGCGATGAGCTAGGGCGGATGAAGCCTTTTGCCAACGAAGCTTCAAGTTGGATTTTAAGCTCAGCTAACTCATGTGGGGCCATTCTATATGGGCGTCTGGAAATTGGGGCGGTTCCTGGGATAAGATCTACAATGAATTCTACACATCTGTCAGGAGGCATTCCTGGCAGTCTTCTGGAAAGACATACGAAAAGTCACAAACTATCGGAATATCTTCAAGGTTAGGAAGGGGATGTTCATTCAACGAATATAGCTGGGTTTCTGAACCTTTAGATGCGAAATGGACTATCTTGCCAGAAGGATGAGTGATTTGAACCAATTTAGTGGCACAATCAATCTTAGCACGGTGTTTAGACAACCAATCCATACCTAAGATGATATCGATATCTGAAGATTTGAGGGCTATGAGAGAAGCAAGGAATACAACATCCTCAACAGCAATTTCATTGTCATGACTTACCCTACTGGTACTCCATGTGGACCCTGGAGTTTTAATCATGAAAGAGGTAGGCAACTCCTCAAATGAAAAGTCATGCAGGAGTGCGAACTTTTCAGACAAAAAGGAATGAGAAGCTCCAGAATCAAATAGAACAGAATCAAGTTTGGAGTTAGCGGGAAGTGTACCGAGTACAACCTTAGTATCCTCTTGGGCTTCTTTGATGGTGGCATGGTTCACACGTCCGTATTCAACAATAGAGGACTTGGCTTTGGAAGACTTTGGTGGTTTAGCTTTGGCTTTATGTTTTGGACGAGGAGGAACATTCTCTTGCAATGAACACTGTCGTGCAATGTGGCCAGGATTATCACACTTGTAGCACACTCGGGTGTTAGGTTGTGGAGTTTTGATGGAAAGCTCTCTACTATCTTTCTGGGTTTTCTTGCTTTGTGGAGATGGTCTTGGAATCAAGTGCGAAGGAATGGCACTAGTTGGGATCAAAATTCGACGTTTCTGAGAACCCAAACTAGAAGAGGAAGCAAGATCACGATCACGCTTGCGAGACTCTTCAAAGACCTCATTTCCATGCTTAGCTTTGAATGATCTATTGACCAAATCCTCGAAGTTGACAAATTCAAGGAGATCGAGATCATGACGAAGGATAGGGCTAAGTCCTTTGCGGAACCTTGCGTGCTTCTTGGCATCGGTTGAAATCTTCTCAGGGGCATAACGAGAAAGACGATTGAACTCGGTCCTATACTGATGAACATTCATATTTCCCTGAGATAGGTTGCAGAACTCTTCCCTATTTCTTTCCATCAGCTCATCCAGAATGTGGTACCCTTGGAAGGCATCACGAAACTCTTGCCAAGTCACTACATGACCATCAGGTTGCATTGCAACAAAACTCTCCCACCATTCACCAGCAGCACCTTCCAGAAAGTAACATCACACGATCATCTAGAGAAACATGTGCCGTATCAAGCTTACGCTCGATGGAACGGAGCCAATCATCGGCATCAAGGGGCTCAGATGAACATCGGAAAACTGGCGGGTTCAACAGGATGAAATCCTGGATGGATATCACCACATCTCGCTGAAGAGAAGTATTCTTCTCAATGATCTCCAATAGGCGTGTTTGATCACGTCGATTTCGCTCAGCCTCCATCATGATTTCCGCTGTAGAAGGCGGTGAAGGAGGATCACCACCACCACTTTGATTACCGTGACCAGATTCAACACATCTAGTCCCACCTAATATTCTGTGTGATAGAAATCAACAATCAGAGTAGGATTTATGATGGAATCAAAGCAAAGATGACATAATTTAAGAGCGGACAAGATTTTAATGCAAAGCATTGGAATCACTAGAAACACGGAACAAATTGGACAACATAACGGTTGTACCGGGGTGAAAAGATGAATCAACCTGCAAGAATGATCAGAACCTTCTCGAAAGGCTCGATGGAATGGTGACTCTAGACAACCAAAACATTCCTACAGCTACTGAGAAGCAAACAACGAGATGTTCTAGTATAGACATAGAAGATCCTAGTCCTATCTTCCCGTAGAAAAGATGAGGGTGACTCAGAACTCAGATCGATGAGGGTAAGGAGAAAAATGAAGCTTTACGTTGTTCCCATATACCCAAGTAATTGTATAAGTATAGAATGCTAGACTCGACTTCGGCCAAGGTTTAGTAATCCTACAGGCAGTCCTGCTCTGATACCAAGTCTATTGAGACCCGGGGTTTGCGTATGTAATTCCTATTACAACACAATCATATGGAGAGCCGAGAGACGTACCCACTTGTCTAAGAAGACAAGGCCAAGCACAGAACACTCTCGGAAAGCATCGAACATGAGGGGCATCCCATCCAGACCGGATGATCAACTGAGATGGGTCCTCATCGTCCTCTCACAAGTCTAAATGATTATGGGTGGTGAAATCCCATACTCATAGACAAGTCGCCTCAACCACATTATCGATTGAATTATAACACTTACATAAACAGACTCCAGCCCGATCACTTAGTCGGGGTCTCGAGCGGGCTCGATCATACCACAAAGTGTGCCACGTGACAGAGTCACGAGCAATCGCATCGCGATGCCCCAAGCTGCGCACATCTAAGGGCCACTTGGTGTATGAAAGACCGCCGACAAGAACTCAACTAAGCTATCGAATCCCACACTAAGACATGCACGTTATAATCATACACACATCATACATGTCTAGTGTAAACAACAGGTAACACGACATGAACTCTACAAACTCGTAGTTTTATTGCATCTTCTAAACAGAGCAGATATAGTAGTGTTACAAGCAGAGATCACATAACTGTGACCCAACATTACATCATACAACAACGGAAGCAAATTATGTCTTAGTAAATACAAGGTTAACAAATGGCTTAAGAAGCCTTTAAGAAAACACAACGACCCTCCAGAGGGACCAGGCTGCTGTCTGGGACTACATTACTTCGTCGATGTCAAACTTGAGGGGGAGTCTACCATCAGGTTCAGTGGTCTCGTCTCTAAAACATAAATTAAGAAAACGTGAGTACAAAGTCATACTCAGCAATACTTACGTCAGAACTATACTACTCATGCTCAGGTATCAAGGTAAAGGCAAGTGGGGTTGTAATGCCGAAAGCTTTGACTTGGCTATCCTGTACTACGACTACATAGAGTTGAGATGAGAAGCGCATACGAGTCCATCTAATCTTGATCAACACAACAATACACCACCATGGATCCTTCCTCGACTTCCCCACGAGGAAGCAACCCAAAGCACTCACGCTTATCTTGACGATTTTTAGAGTATCCATTTGAGTTGTCTAATAATCAAGTAAAGGTCTCCAAGTAGTCCATAACCGCGGACACGGCTATTCGAATAGTTCATTAACCCTGCAGGGGTGTACTTCTTCACATACGTAACTACCACTTACTGCCTAGAACTCGTCACCTTCAAGCGGTGTCGGCGAGGATAGTACCACGACACTTACCTCACGGCTCCAACTCTAGTCCAGGGGATCGCCTATCTGAGTATGTACCCCAATCGGGAATCCGGCCGGGGTTTTCGTTCAGGACCCAGACGATGTATGGACGGTCCGACAAGCCCACCTCGACAGATGGTGTTGCGCTTTCCTAAAACCGTGCTACGTGATGAAATCAAATAGAAGAACAATTAACCCATGCGAATCCTGGACCATAGTCGGGGTGAGTTAATAGGTCGAGAGGGGTCAATGAGCCCAACATGTGGTAGTAATCTGTGTCTTGGATCACAACACAAGAACTCGGGGCCTAGGGCAGTGTAAATGAGACAACCCACTGTGTACTCCTACACAACCTCTCATTGTTCACCTTTGTTAGGATGACTTCACCAACACATTACCATTACATTGCATTGTTCTCTACCATCCCGATACATCACCCAGATGGACCATCTTCATTGCAATCACTCTAGCATAGCATACCATAACATGGATGAAGGGCCACATGATAAACACAAACAATCCTGGATCTGCTAGGTTGAGGTTTGCTTAATACTGTGGCAGCAATGATAGGTCATGCAAAGGATGGGTTCAACTAGCGGTAGAACGGTAACATGTGAAGAACCTAATCATGCATAAGAGAACAAGAGGGAAATGGGTTTATATAGATATGATCAATGGGGTTTGCTTGCCTTGCTAACGATCATGAGGTGTCACTCTTCAGGGCAGTCGGAAACTACGTCCGGCGATGAATCTATCGAGAAGAGGCAACCACCGAGACAACAACAATGTAAACATCACATTGCAATGCACAATCAAGATGTAAAACATAGCACGGCATGGTACTGATGTGCTCTATGTTCAAGTTGCAACATGTTAATTGAAGTATATTTGGAAAAGAATTCCAAATTCAAACTCCAAATGAATATTCAATTTTGTCCAAATTGCATTTTCTACTGTTTGATCTTTGTAAACTATTTTGTCATGCTTGAAGTTGCATATTTGGATACCTTGCATTTTTCTGATAATTTTTCATATATTATTTGTTTGATTTGGATTTATGGTTTAAAAGTTATTGAATTTCAAAGATTTAAACATTTTCTAGAATTTTCTGGATTATCTGTAAATTGAAAAAGGATTTACTGTGTCATCAAGACGTCAGCATGACGCAAGGGGGGCTGACATGTGGGGTCACCTTTTCAGTGGGACTGGGCTAATTTTCTATTTAAGTTTAACTAACAGGGGATTAAGGGGCTGGGCCCCACCTATCATTGAGTGCCTGGGGGTCATTAGGAGGGGGGGTTAGCGCTAATGGCCGACCCGGCTGGCGGCTAGCCGGCGGCAGCCACGGGATGCGGCGGAGGCACGCCGGAGGGGCGATTTCGGCCACGGGAAGGCACGGGGGAGGCACCAAAGTGCTCCCCGTGGCCTCACACACACACTGGTGCAGGCCAGCGACCTCGGGCCGGCCTGGATCTACGCCGGTGACGAGTGGGCGAGTCAGCCGGAGTGCTGCCTCGCGAGGAACGGTGACTGGGGCGCTAGAGCGAGCGGGGTTAGGGGGTAATGAGCTCGTGCTCACCCTGAGTGCGACGACGCTGACAAGGAGGTCAGAGGAGCGACGACGGCGACAATTCGTCGGAAGGAGGCCACAGCGGTCGGAGCTCCGTGGTGAAGCTCGCGTCGTCTACAGGGCGCCCGGCCTCAATTCCTTCAGCGTAGAGGGGCTTCTAGACGTCTTGGATCTCCTTGACACGTCGGCTTCGCGAGGGGTGGCCGGTGGGCACGCAGGTGCACGACGACGGACGACGGTTGCTCTCGGTGACGGTGAGAAAATGGCGAGGGAGGAAGGGAACGCGACCAGGAGGGAGGGGCAAGAACATGGGAGGTGCACGGGGCCTCCACGGCGCCGGATAAGGTCGAGGAGGTAGCCAGGCAGCTGGCAGGTAGCCATGCCGGGCTCGCCGGCGACCTGGCTGCCTGCCTGGCCAGCGAAGAAGACGACCTTGCCCCTTTGGGCTAGGCCTGTCTTCTGCTGCCATTTGGGCCAGGTGGGCCAGAAGGTAAGTGGGCACTGTCCTTTTCTTCTTTTTCTTTTTGTGCTTTTGTCTTTATTTGTTTTGCTCTGGAAAAAAATACCAAAGCATTTTTATAAAATCCCCAAATATTTTATTTGGACTTATGTGACATATAGCTAGTCACTCCAAAGATTTGAAGATTTTTGAAATTTAAAACATTTGAATTTCAATTCAAATATGATTTAAATTTAATTTCCAAGCTCCTGTTTGAATTTTTGAAAATTCCTTGAGCATGTGGTTGGCCCCACAACACATGAAATGTGATCATGCCCATTTATAGAGATTTTCAAAAAGTTTAGAAGATTTTTGGAAAAAGATTTTTCTCTGGCCTTTTATTTAATTTCTTTTTTAGGCTTTTCCAAATCCCCAATTCTTAAATAAAGGAAATTTAAACATGATGCCTTATTTCTAGAAATAAAAAGCACATACCAAAACTAGGGTTGTGACAATGTTTTAAAAAGTTGTTCCCCTTTCAGTGGGTTTCTATCACATCCCAACTTTTATTGCCTTGTTATATTAATGCCAAAATTTAGGGTAAACAAAAAACCTTGCTAAGTTGTGATGTGATAGCACTATTATTGCCATGCCATGCTTGCATGTTCTTTGTTGTGATTGTTATACCTTACCTTGTCATGCTTTTGAGTGTGTTGTTTTATCTTATGCCTTGCCAAAAATAATCAACCAATTAAAAAAATGTTTAGCACTCTACTCATATTATAATAGCCACACTTTTACCACCTTGGGAAATTAGAATCAATAAAATAGGTTCTAAATAAATCTTTGACTTCACAAAAATTCATTATTTAAATAATTAAAAATACCACCATAGCAGAAAGTATTTAATAAAAATATTTCAGAACTGCTAATTGATTAATTGCTATTATTATTATAATAATGATAATAATCTTAACATCAATAAAAATTCCCTAAAAAATTTAAATGAACTAAAATAATATTCCTGGATATTTATAAAGAATTAAGGAGTTTTAAGCTTGAAATTTTGTTTAAAATTTAAATCAAACGGAAGTAGCATTTGGCAAATCAATAACTAGTAGTTAAAAAAAGAGAGAGAAACCCCCCCGGGCCGAAGCCCATCTCTTTTCCCTGTATCCCATGATCTCATCTCCAACCTCCAACCCATAACTAGCAGAACCCCCCATGGCAGCCTCACACCACGCCTCGACGTCAGCACTTATGTCAACACGCGGGCCCCTGCTGACGTTCCTCCCGTGGCGTCACGCTCTCCACCTGCCCTCTCGCCCAGTGGACGCCGAGGCCACGGATCGCCACCCCGGCCATCTCCCGCCCGCGCTCAGCTCGCCCCCTCGCTAATTCCCGCGCTTCCCCGCTTGGACTCGCCTATAAAAGGCCCCTCCCTGGCGCTCCACTCCCCCACAACCAACTCCTCACCACACCACACCACCCCGCCTGCCTCGCCTAGCCACTGCTCTAGCTCGAGCCGAGGGAAGTAGAGGGGGAGGAAGAAGCAGAGACGAGGAGGAAAGGAGGAAGAGAAGGGAGGAGGAGAGGGAAGGGCGGCGAGCCTCTCCCTCACTACCTCGACGCCGGCTCCGCCCCGGTGGATCTCTGGCGACCGCCCCAAGCAAAGCCGCCCCGAGGAGCCTACCCCGAGCTTGAGCCTCTGTGTGTCGTCCGCTTATCCATCGCCGCCACTGGGAAAGGAGAAGGTGCCCACGTCGTAGCTCCGCCCCTCTCCTTATTCTGTGGTCACAACCCTCTCCTAACTCCCTTGCCCTGCTTGCATGCATAGGAGAGAGGCTCTGTCGCCGTCGTTAGCAGATTTTTTTCTCCGCCTCAGATGCCGACAATTCCGGTGCTCTCCAACACCGCTGAGGCACAAAAATGCCCCCCCCTCGCCGTGTCGCGCCTCCTCCGCCTAATCCCGCCGCCAACCGCCGCCGGGAGGGCCTGCGGTGAGCCTTCCACCCCTCCTGGCCGCCATGAGAGGCTCCCTCGTGTCCTGTCCTAGCGGGAGGAAGGAGACGGCCATGGGCCGTTGGATAAGCCCAGATCCAACGCCTAGGAACCCTCCATAACCGTTCGTTTTTTTTCTAAAAAAAACTGAAATAGCAGCCGCTGCGCGGGCTCGGCCCACTGGAAAGAAGTGGCCGTGGGCGCAGGATAGCCCGGGCCGGCCTGCTGAGCTCCTTTTCTTTTTTTATATATCTGCAAAACCTTTAGAGTACTAGAAAAAATTAATGACTCAGAAAAACATGAAACAAATTTTGTGTTGTTTAGAAATTTATGCTTTATTTTTCTGCATGTGTAGAATTTGGGTTTGCTAAAATTAAATTATGGCCATGTATTATTAATTTGATTGCTTGCTTAATTTCTCTAAAATTTATATTAGTTATATTAAATTATTAGCACTTTATTAAAATAGCCTCTGGTCAGTAGCAATTTTTTTATGCATTTAGTTAATGAAAATAAAATTATTTAAAAAGAAGTTGGTGATTAAATTGAGTGAAAAACATTTCTTAAGTTAAGATTTGTTTTAATATAATCTTGTTGTAATAATTTTATTATATTTGCTGCAATGCCATGCTATGATCTTTAACTTTGATGAGGTACTATAGAACTTTAAATCTTAATAAATATAAAACCTTAAAAAATTGCTTGTCCTTTGTTGTTTTCTTTTGTTTGTGAAAATTGAGTGATGAAATATTATGCTTGCTTTTGCCGTGTTGTGATGGTGTGAATTTCTTTTGTTTCGCAACGTGTAGACGAGACGATTGACGATGCAGGTGAAGACTCCTTCCAAGCCGTCGAAGAAGTCGGTCCAGGGTACATCGCCGAGGAAGGCAATCCATCTTCAAAACTCAAACCCTTGTCCTACATTTTTTCAACTTTCCTTCATATATCATGTTTATGTATCACTTATTATTATATCATCTTGGGTTGGGATTGTACTAGTTGTAATAGATGAACCACCACATAACCTTATACCTCACCTATTGGGAAAAATGAACTAAACACCAATGCTCCTTATGTACTACCCCTATAGCCTTGCTAAGAACTAATGACAACAAAATAATTTGGTTAATCTTGCTGCACCCAAATGTCATGGCATACATCTAGGAAGATGTGATGTCCAAGATTGTGGTTTGAAACATCGTTGAACATATTCAAAGTCTGGAGGGACTCTCTATAAGTACCGCCAAAACCTAGCCTTACAGTACAACCACAATACTCTGGTATGGGAAAGGGCTAGTTCGGAAGCTTGCGTATCTTAGTACGGGGATTTTATAACTATATGAGTTAGGTGTACTCGTATACGAGTATGCGAATATATCCAGAAGTCGGGATCCTACCGATGCGTCGGGGGTGAAATACGCTATTCTTGGTGTCGGTATGGAACTTTGCTACACCTCTACTACGGTGAAGGCATGGGTCCAAGAGGAACATGTCCTTGCACGCGGAAAGTTCAGGATCTGGCATTGGGTAGATCACCTGTACTAGGATAGGCAAGTGGAAGGCTACGGTTGATTATCCGAACATCGCATACTGAGGTATGACGAACTGTGGATGACACGGCGGATGTATCAAATGTTGTGGGTAAAGTGTACAACCTCTGCAGAGTGAAAACTATTCGAGTAGCCGGAGTCCACTGTCATGGACAACTAGTGAGGCCACACTTTGTGGGGAATAGAAGAGAAATTCTACTGCTGAGATTATGGTTCATGATGATGATGTTGATATTGTTGGAGGGGTTGGATAAGATTAAACCAATTTCATTGTGAGAAAATAAAACTTGCTAAGATTAAAAGTTTGCCAACTTAATTTAAATTGAGTAGCTAGGAATCCCTATGACAAACCCCACCATATAGCCATCCCATTATTTTCGTATGCACAACTTTTGTTTCTTTCTTTAGGTGGTTTGCGAGTACTTTGTATGTACTCACGGCTTTGTCCCTGGTTATTCAATCGGACAGGCTTGAAGGAGCAGGTATTTGACGATGATGCTACCGACGATTACTAGGACGTGCTATGCTCTGAATTTCCCTGTGAATTGTTCAACTGCTATCTATCATGCTTTTGCTTATTCCGCTGCTATTTGAGCCTGATGTGGAAATGTAAGACTCTATTGTTGTATGAATTTGTATTTGGTATTGTATGAACATTGTGACTATGATATCCATTGTTGAGTTGTGTGTCATGCGCCACTGATCATGGGAGCATGACAGTATGCACAGCTGGCCACTCCGGGTATATAATCCGGGGTGCCCATAGTTTCTCACATCCCAAGGTTTCTTCCGATGCAGAACATCAAAATATTTGCTCTTTCTAAGTGTTCCTGGAGTGTTGCATTCTCTGAAAACATGAGCTTCAGAATCTCTTGCCGCCCTCCTGCCTCACCGCGCAAGTTTAGAGCGAAGTCTCCTTTCAAGCTAGTTGCTAGGAGGGTCACTTTTGAGGATGACACACCATCTCCGAGTGCCCATGGAACTGCAATGCCATCCTGTATGATGGAGCAATCTGTGAACTTTCAGACGCAAAATAAAGTAAAGACCAGGAGACAGAAGAAGCCAGTGCTGGAATCTGAAGTAAGGAGGAGTACTAGACTATCTGCTATCAACAATGGTTTTAAACCTGCTGCACAAATGGAGAAGGCCTCTATTGATCAAGCCCAGAAGAAGATGAAGAAGACTCCCAAGGCAGCCCCTGTGAAAGAAAATATCTCCTCCAAGACACCACCTCCTCCAACACTAATCAAGGTCATGCCTTCCATTGGAGCTAGATTTGGCATTGCTCCTTCCAGACTCTCCAAAGATCAGCTTATGGCAGATCTTCCTATTGGCTCAAAATCTTCAGTCTCCCAATGATTATTCACTTTATTTTCTTTTGGGGCTCGTGGTGTGCCCTTGTAAACATCATACTGGGTAGTTTATTTGGAACTTTTGGTTATCTTATGTTTTAAGCTTGAGACAAGTGCTATTTTCTAGACATTGCATGTCTAGAGCTTCTGGTTTCTTATATTTATGTTCCTATGAGTAGAACAATAAATAGAAATTGTAAAGTGTTGTGTTGGAATGTGAGAGGGCTCAATTATGAATCAAGACAACTTGCAGTAAACCAGAAAATTGATGAAAGTGGTTGCACTGTTATCTGCTTGTAGGAAACTAAATGTGGCTTTTTTTACCACAGAATGACCAGGCAATTTTGTTTATGATTGGGATGATTGTTTGGCATGATTTTTCAATTTACTTCTGTTCATAACTCAGAGAGCTGGACTCTAGTAAATGTTTATGGCCCTTGCACGGGCCCAGTTAGAGATGATTTTGTGCAATGGCTTTATGACCTTCAAATTCCTTTTGGAGATAAATGTTTATTGATGGGGGATTTTATCTTCATCAGGTGCTCTGATAACAGAAACCGACATGGTGGTAATATTAATGATATCTTTCTTTTCAATGAGATTATTGTCCGTCTTGGGCTAATTGAATTACCACTAAAGGTAGGCAGTATACATGGTCTAATATGCAGGATGAGCCTTTGTTGGAGAAAATTGATTGGTTTTTTACCTCTCCTGAATGGACCATTATGTACCCTCATGGTCTTCCCTCTGGCCATGACTTCATCAGATCATGTCACATGTATTGTTTCCATTGAAACTACCATACCCAAATCCCAGATATTCAGATTTGAGAATTACCGGGCAGATCTCCCTGGTTTCCTGGAATGTGTGGAACAAAGTTGGAACAAGCCCTGCTATAGGGAGAACGGTGATAAGAGGATCTCTGCCAAGTTCAAGTTTTTGAGGAGGGCCCTTAAAGCCTGGCATATAAAGATGTCCACTGTCAAAACTCTCATTGCTAACTGCAACAAGGTGATCCTACTGTTGGATACATTAGAGGAGGCTACGCCTCTCACTGTACCTAAGAGAAATTTTAGAAGAATTGTCAAGTTGCATCTGGAGGAAACCCTGAAACTGCAGAACACTTACTGGAAACAGAGATGTACTAATAGGAACATAAGGGTTGGGGAGGAGAACTCTAAATTCTTTCAATCCATGGCCACTGAAAGATATAGGAGGAATGCAATTTCAAGTCACAAAGATAGCAATGGGGATGTAGTCTCTGACCATCACACCATGCAGGGCATGATATGGGCTGATTTTGATAGCAGAATGGGCATTTCTTAGGGAATTCAGCTTGGTTTTGATCTAAATTCTCAAATCACGCAAGTGGATGGTTTACATGAGCTTATGGATTCTATTACAGACAAAGAAGTTGAAACTGTTATCAAGGAAATTCCTCCAGATAGAGCTCCTCACTACTAGGAAAAAGCTTATAGGTAGAGACATAACAGTAGCGCCCCAAAAAAAGGGGCGCTACTGCTAATTAGTAGTAGCGCGCCTTCTCGAGCCCCGCTACCTCTAGTTCGTTAGCAGTAGCGCCTCCCACTATGACCCGCTACTGGTACAGGTGGTCCCCACCAAACCCAGCTGAAAATTTGTAGTGGTAGCGCCCCGTGGAAAGTCCACTACTTCTATTGAGTTAGCAGTAGCGCCCTTGTGGATCCTGCACTGCTGCAAAAGTGGACCCAACTTAGCCCAGAGGCACGCAAACAGCAGCAACGCTTTTCCGTTCGGGGCGCTACTGCTAAAGTAATAGCACTAGCGCCATCGCGGTACAGGCGCTACTCCTAAGGCGCAGCAGCCACCTTTTACCAACCCTCCCCCTCCCCCCTCTCCTCTCTCTCCCTCACTTGCTTCTTCCTCATTCCTTCTCCTACCTCTTGTCCATCTCCATTAATGCACTACACAACCTCCTTTAATGCACTACACACCATCTCTATGAATGCAATATCTCTCTCTTTAATCCTTCTTTGCTTTCTCCTCCACCACCACCATGCATATGCACTATTTCTCTCATCCTCGTCTAACTTGCTTCCCACCATAAATGGATCTAGCTATCTCTCTTTCTCAACTTTGTCTCCTTCCCCTCACTAGCTAGTGCAAAGCTTCTCCAAAGGTGTGGTATTTTAACAAAAGGTATAAACTTTCTCTCTCTCTCTCTCTATATATATATATATAAATATATATATATTAATTACTAGCTAGCTAGCTAGGTGGAAGAATGCATTAGATGTGAGTAAATAATTGTGCTATGCATCAATGAAAATATTTGTGCGTGTGTATGGGTGTGTGATATGACAGTTTGCCTATGTTTTGCCGATCGATTTATTTATGTTTCAGCAAATTTCAGGCAAACTCTATATGTCCTATTTTTAGGAAAGGTCATGCCGAATTTTTGTATGACTTTGATATGCATATGCATGTGTTGTTATAATCTTTTTTTTATTACTCGCAGGCGACCATCAAGGTATGTGGAAGGATGGTGGATAGATACTTGCGAGTCGTGGTGGACGACATGAATGAAAAAAAACGAAAAGGATATTTTATGTCCGTGTCGAAAATGCAAAGAAGGCGTCCGGCTGGACCCCTTTATTGGTGAACGTTTGAAGGCGCACCTTCTTAGATATGGTTTCATGGATGGCTATACTCAATGGATAACTGAAGATGATGATGACGATATCGACGGTGCAACCAATAACCCCATGGCAGCGGATGAAGAGATGATTGATGGATCCGAAGACGAAGAGGGCACTGGAAATGACGGCGGCGAAGAGGCCGCACATGTTAATGGCGGAGAAGAATAGACCGAACATGGTAATAACGGTGAAGAGGCTGTAGATGGTAATGCCGGATGAAGACATGCATATGACGGACCATTCTTCGGTACTAAATTCAATCGTGCGGGACCCTTGATGGCTTCTCGCCCCTCGTTGGTTACCCCAAGTGGAAGGTTTGATGTAGCACAACGGCAAGTTTCCCTTAGCGAAGATGCAAAGGTTTAGATTGTCTCCAGTAGGAATCAAGAGGTACAACTAGGTGGTAAAGTGAACAATGGCGCCGTTAACAACCTAGGTTGCTAACTTCACCTGGACCTGCACACAGATACAAATAACTTTGCTCCCAACGAGTTCAGAGGAGTTGTCAATTCCTTCGGCCTTGCTGTTTACAAAGGATTAACGCAAGAGATAATAATGATAGTGATAACAACGAAAAAGTAAATACTGAAAGTAAATTGGTAGTGTGAACAATAATGTGAAGATGGACCGGGGTCCCGTGATTTTCACTAGTGATGTCTCTCTCCCAAAAGACGATAAAAATGCTAGCGAGGTAAACAAATCACAGTTGGGCAATTGACAGGATTATGAAGGCACCGCAATGCTAACTATGCTGCAAAGACAGGAAGGGCTCAAAAGCAATGGGCAGTACGCCAAGGTAAGTAGACCGAAATCCATCTGCATCTACTACGAATCATCCACCTTGAGATATCTCTCTAGAACATCTCGCTGGTATTAAGTTGCGAATCCCACCCAAAGTGTAAACTCAAAGCAACAGACAACTGCATTAAAAGAAATTTGCGTAAAGTAAACAATCCTTGCACCCGCAAGTACAAGAACCGTTGTTTTATCCCTGGTGGCAACAGCACATCCCCTAGTCTCATGTTTCTGTCACTCAAGCTAGACATCGAGGGGATGAACCCACAATCGAGCATAACGCTCTCTCTTGGAGTTGCAAATAAAATACTTGGCCAAAGCAAATATCGCAATGGAGAACATGCAAGAATTTACTCAAGAACAAAATATAAAAGAGAAGAACCAAATATATTACTCATCACAATCTGAACATAGTCTCATAATCCATCGGATCCCAACAAACTCAGCATAGCAACAGCAGAAATTACATAGATGCCTCGATCATGTGAGGCAGCTCACGAGGACTCGAAAGTGGAAGCACAAAAGAGGGAGAGATAGATCACATAGCTACTGGTCACGGACCCATGGTCCAAGGGAAACTACTCACGGTACATACGGGAGGCGTCCATGGCTATGGATGGTCTCCCGGAGGGGGTAGCTTCTCCCGGCAGGGTGCCGGAGCAGCTTCTCCAGGCAGCCCCGATCTTGAAACGGCGGCGGCGGAACAGAGGCGAGATCGCGAAAAAGGAGTTCGTCCTGAGGGTTTCCGTCACGGGGGGTAAATATAGGCGAAGGGGGGTGTCGAGGGGACCCACCAGGAAGCCAGGAGGCCTCCTGGCGTGGCCTATGGTGGGGCCATGCCAGGGACCCTCATGGCTCCCTGGTGGTGGCCCCCCTTCGCTGCTTTGGTGTTTCCGGAAGCTTCCGCGACGCTGATTTTTTATCTGATTTTCCTGGATTTTTCGGAGCACTTTTAATGGCCTGAAAACCTGAAATACAAAAACAGCAGAAAACAACAACTGGCAGCTGGGTGCACTGAGTTAATAGATTAGCCCAAATAGGTTCAAAAGTGTATGAAAGTTCAAGCAAAACATGGCAAAGTCACACAAAACATGCATGGAGCAAGCAGAAATTATAGATACGTTTGGGACGTATCAACATCCCCAAGCTTAATTCCTGCTCATCCTCGAGTAGGTAAATGATAACAAGCATAATTTCTGTGGTGACATGCCACACAAACAAATAAGGACTTTTAAGTAAAGCAATCAAAGCATGCAATTCAATTCAAGTCTTAACAAGCAAGATTCTATATTAGCATTGACATAAGCAACAAAAGAACAAAATGTGCAAGAGCTCTTGCTGTCTGTGACTCGAATGTCTCCAAATGGTGTTTGCGTGCAAGCAAGGGACTGCGAAGAAAGAGAAAAAAGGTTGTTGAGAACAACTATCTACTAAAAGTTTCACACTTGGTCTCCTTTGGATTCTTATCTGGACTCGTCCCCAGACCACTAGTCAGGTACAAGTCAAACTGATCCACTCCCTTTCGATATTTTGAGCACTCATGCAATGGATGAGCGTGAGCAAGAAAGTTGACACCTAAAAGGCGAAACAGAAAGAAGGTGGAGGAGGAAGACAAAAAGGTGTGAAAGGCTCACATCAATGAGGACAATCATAGGCGAGAGAAAGCCAAATGATATATATGATGTGAGGAGTAGGGATTGCCATACAACGGATGCACATGTGAGCTAAGGTAAGCTCTCCAATGGAACTAGTGGGGGTGCATCCAACTTGCTTGCTCAAGAAGACCTAGAGCTCCTTTGTGGAGGCTCATCATTGGAATATACAAGCCAAGTTCTATAGTGTGAAGGTCCCCACATATCTATATGCATGATGATGATCTCTATGGAGTACAAGGGATAGAAACTGAAGTACTAGTGTGGATCTCTCAACAATAATAGTAGTATGCCCCCTTCTCTCTTTTTATTTTTCTTTTCTCTTTTTTTATTTTTTTATTTTTTGGGTGGCCTCAATGGCTCTTTCTATTTATCGCTCATTTGTCCTCTTTGGGATCTTTTTAATTTTGTCCTCTTTGGGATCTTTTGATTTTGTCCTCTTTGGGATCTTTTCCTCACTTTAGGGGCAATAATCTATATTTTACAAGAATATAGGAGATCTTTCACACTTTACAAAGGTACTGACATAAAGAAAATGTAACTATCATGAAGTATGCAAATGTATGCCTCTGCCAGTGTAGCAGGATATGCAACGATACTAGCGCGTCATGTAGCAATGTTTATGGCAAGGCCCAACTAGCATGCGGCTCATCGATCAAGCAAGTAGCATGTATGACATGAAGATCAAGTCATGAGAAGGTGGATGTTGCATGGAAATGTATCTCGGAAAGGCTATGGAAATGCCTTGTAGGTAGGTATGGTGGATGTTTTGAGGAACGATATAAGGAGGCTTATGATGACAGAGCGTATCGTGCCATGCACGGTACCAAAGAGGCTAGAAAAGTATAGGTAGGTGGAAGTGTCAACTTTCGAATACTCACATTAGTCCGAAGAACTCATGCACTTATTATCAGTAACTCTCAATCTAATCAGGAGGTTCACAAAGAGACAGGTACCCCGAGGAGGAGTGTATGGGGGTTTGGTTATCCTTGCGCATCCTCGACTCATGGTACATGAGTGTACTCTAATATTCGAACCCTCCAGAGGTTAGTGATCCATCTAGTAGCTAGAGTTCTCAACAGGGGTTTTTGGTTTTCGAAAAACACAAGGATTGCCCAAAATACGACATCTATCACTAATAGGCAAGAGCTCTTGACACCATAAGTTCAAACATTACTCTAGTCAATACCTCAAAACTATTGCAAGTTACTACTATAAAGAGAACAACAACTTTAACTACCTACTTTCAGTCAAGACACAGAACTCAGTGCAACAGGCAAACTCTCTAACAAGATAAAACATGAAACCTATAGAAAGTTCAACCTAAGACAAAAGAAAAGCTCTAGAAAAAAAACTAAAGCACTACAACTAAACAGAACAGTAGCTAAGAAAAGAAAAAGAACAGCTCGCAAATAAAAGAATAAGCATGCAAATCCTATGAGGAGTTCTAGTTCAAGCGGAGCGTGAATCTCTCCCACACAAAAGAGTAAGTAAGCTGGGATCTAACTGGTTACTACAGCAAACAAAGCTAAAGAAAACTAAAAACGAAACAAAACCTAAGAGCGAGACGCTCCAAGAAAAGCACATAACGCATGAAGTGATAAAAATATAGTGCAACGAGGGTCAAACTGATGATTGTTGATGGAGAAGGGGATGCACGGGGGCATCCCCAAGCTTAGACGCTCGAGTCTCCTTGAATATTTGTTGGGGATGCATGGGGGCATCCCCAAGCTTGAGCGCTTAACACTCCCGAATCTTCTTTCATCATCTTCCATCGCGCACTTGAAAACTCCCTTCATACATAACTCATTGTAGACTGATTAGAGAGGTTAGTACCCTAATAAAATAATTTTTCCTCTACTGCAAATAAGGATTTACAGGAAGAGCTACTGTTTCTCAAGATTGCCAAAAAGTTTTTGCAAAGAAAAATCAAGCTTAAGGTTTGCAAAAGTACGGAGAGACAAAACGTGGCAGAATCTGTAAAAAACAGAACAGCAGGTAGAAACGAATTTTTTAGGGGTACTTCTGCAACTCAAATAAAAAAACTCAGAACATATGGAAGTTTCGTAATTTTGTAGAGTATTCTGTGTAAAAATTTCAGCGCAAAAAGATGAACTGGGATTTTTCTGTAATTTTTCTAGTCACGAGGACAGAATCTGTTTTCTGGACAGCATGTCACAACTTTTACTTCCCTTGCCGTATGAGGCTAAACTTGGCACAAAGCTTGAAAAATAAAGATACAATGATGTTGTTACAGTAGTAACAATCATCAAGACCACTAAGAACAGAACAAAATCAAAAAGAAAAAAACTAAATTCGTTGCGGGCTGCCTCTCGAAAGCGCTTCTTTAGAGCCATTAGCTAGGCTTAAAGCAGAAGATCAAGTCTTTTCAAGAGAATAACTAGCCCGTGTGACGGATTCAAAAGGTAACTTAATCTTTTTCCTAGGTAAATGTTCCATCCCTTTCTTGAGAGGGAATTGGAATTTGATAGTTCCCTCTTTCATGTCAATGATAGCACCAACTGTGCGAATAAAAGGACGTCCCAAAATAATTGGACAAGAAGGTTCACACTCAATGTCCATAATAGTGAAATCAACGGGAATATAATTGTCATTGATAATGATAAGAACATCATCGATCTTCCCCAAAGGTTTCTTTACGGAAGAATCAACAAGACGAGCACCAAAAGAACAAGAATCAAAAGGTTTCAATTCAAGCATATCATACATTCTTTTGGGCATAACAGAGGTACTTGCTCCAACATCACAAAGAGCATAGCAAGAGAAGTTATTCAATTTAATTTTTATCATAGGATCCCAACCATCTTCTAGCTTCCTAGGTATGGAGGCTTCTAGTCTAATCTTATCCTCCCTAACTTTGATTAGAGCATTGGTGATATGCTCTGTGAAGGCAAGATTGAGTGTGCTAGTGTGGGGGTCTCTAGACATCTTGTGTAGGAAACCAATAACTTCTGGTAAAGTGCAGTCGTCAAAGTCTAAATCACTACTATCTACCAAGGAGGTAGTGATATTATTTAAGCTCACTTGTTTGAAAGCCTCTATGTTCATAGAGTATTCCTCTTCTAAGGCTGAGGTGGTAGCATCACCATTGATAGGTCCAGTGGGACTAGGGGTGTGACGGGTGCTAAAAGTTTGGACATCCTCAACTACTTGGATAGTGGCTACTGTTTGGTAGGTAGGAAGGCCCTTAGTTTTCTCTTCTTCCTCCTTTTCTCTAGCCCATCTCTCTTTAAGTTTAGCCATCATCCTAATATTTTCATTGATTTGTAACTGGATAGCATTAATAGGAGTGACCTTACTATCCTCAAGGGGAGAGGTTCTAATTTTTAACATGTCAACATCAAGGGCTAAGTTTTCTACCTTCAAACAAAGATTATCTAATTTAGCTAGTTTTTCTTCCACATTCTTGTTGAAGGCCTTTTGGGTAGTGATAAAGTCTCTAAGCATACTATCTAGTTCTGAAGTGGAGTTTCTGGTGGTAGGATAAGTGTTGTTCCCATAGTTGTTGGATGGGAAAGGCCTAGGATTGTTGCTACCAAAGTTACTCCTATAAGCATTATTATTGAAGTTGTTTCGAGAGACAAATTTGACATCTACTTGCTCCTGAGCAACCAAAGAATTTAAAGGAACATCTTGAGGATCAATAGAAGGTTGCTTGGTAAGTAGAGACATGATAAGGTCAACCTTTTCATTTAAAGAGGAGATCTCCTCGACAGAATTTACCTTCTTACCAGTTGGAGATATTTCGGTGTGCCACTGAGAGTAGTTCAGCATCATCTCATCTAGTAGCTTTGTGGCAGCACCAAGCGTGATTGACATAAAAGTTTCTCCCGCGGCCGAATCTAATAGGTTCCGCGAGGTGAAGTTCAAGCCTGCATAAAAAGTCTGGATCACCATCCAGGTAGTCAGTCCATGTGTGGGGCAGTTCTTGACAAGCGTCTCCATACGTTCCCAAGGCTGGGCAACGTGTTCATTATCCAATTGCCTGAAATTCATAATGTTACTCCGTAATTGAATAATTTTAGCAGGGGGATAGTACTTCCCTATAAAATCATCTTTGCATTTACACCAAGAATCGATACTATTTTTGGGCAAAGATTGTAGCCACTCCTTGGCTCTTCCTCTCAAAGAGAAAGGAAAAAGCTTCAGCTTGACGAAGTCTCCATCCACTTCCTTGTACTTCTACATGTCGCAGAGCTCGATAAAGTTGTTTAGGTGCAAAGCAGCATCTTCTCCTGCTCCTGAGAATTGATCTTTCATAACAAGGTTAAGCAGAGCAGGTTTAATCTCATAAGAAGGTGCTGAAGTGGCAGGTGGAGCAATAGGAGTGCAGATAAAGTCACTGTTGTTGTGACTAGTGAAGTCACACAACTTAGTGTTTTCATTGGAACCCATAGTAGCAGCAGGTATTTTTGGTATTTTTTATTAAGGACAGAAAAGTAAAAACTGAAAGGTAAACTAACAAGACTAAAAAGCAAAGGTAAAAGATAGTGTGCAACTCCCCTATCTTGTAGACTTGAGTCCCCGGCAACGGCGCCAGAAATTTTCTTGATGGCTTCTCGCCCCTCGTTGGTTACCCCAGGTGGAAGGTTTGATGTAGCACAACGGCAAGTTTCCCTTAGCGAAGATGCAAAGGTTTAGATTGTCTCTAGTAGGACTCAAGAGATACAAGTAGGTGGTAAAGTGAACAATGGCGCCGTTCACAACCTAGGTTGCTAACTTCACCTGGACCTGCACACAGATACAAATGACTTTGCTCCCAACGAGTTCAGAGGAGTTGTCAATTCCTACGGCCTTGCTATTTACAAAGGATTAACGCAAGAGATAATAATGATAGTGATAGCAACGAAAAAGTAAATACTCGAAAGTAAATTGGTATTGTGAACAATAATGTGAAGATGGACCGGGGTCCCGTGATTTTCACTAGCGATGTCTCTCTCCCAAAAGACGATAAAAATGCTAGCGAGGTAAACAAATCACAGTTGGGAAATTGACAGGATTATGAAGGCACCGCAATGCGAACTATGCTGCAAAGACAGGAAGGGCTCAAAAGCAATGGGCAGTACGCCAAGGTAAGTAGACCGAAATCCATCTGCATCTACTACGAATCATCCACCTTGAGATATCTATCCAGAACATCTCGCTGGTATTAAGTTGCGAATCCCACCCAAAGTGTAAACTCAAAGCAACAGACAACTGCATTAAAAGAACTTTGCGTAAAGTAAACAATCCTTGCACCCGCAAGTACAAGCACCGTTATTTTATCCCTGGTGGCAACAACACATCCCCTAGAGTCATGTTTCTGTTACTCAAGCTAGACATCAAGGGGCTGAACCCACAATCGAGCATAACGCTCTCTCTTGGAGTTGCAAATAAAATACTGGGCCAAAGCAAATATCGCAACGGAGAACATGCAAGAATTTACTCAAGAACAAAATATAAAAGAGAAGAACCAAATATATTACTCATCACAATCTGAACATAGTCTCATAATCCATCGGATCCCACCAAACTCAGCATAGCAACCACAGAAATTACATAGATGCCTCGATCATGTGAGGCAGCTCACGAGGACTGGAAAGTGGAAGCACAAAAGAGGGAGAGATAGATCACATAGCTACTGGTCACAGACCCATGGTCCAAGGGAAACTACTCATGGTACATACGGGAGGCGTCCATGGCTATGGATGGTCTCCCGGAGGGGGTAGCTTCTCCCGGCAGGGTGCCGGAGCAACTTCTCTAGGCAGCCCCGATCTTGAAACGGCGGCGGCGGCGGAACAGAGGCGAGATCGAGAAAAAGGAGTTCGTCCTGAGGGTTTCCGTCACGGGGGGTAAATATAGGCGAAGGGGGGTGTCGAGGGGACCCACCAGGCAGCCAGGAGGCCTCCTGGCGCGGCCTAGGGTGGGGCCGTGCCAGGGACCCTCCTGGCTCCCTGGTGGTGGCCCCCCTTCGCTGCTTTGGTGTTTCCGGAAGCTTCCGCGACGCTGATTTTTTATCTGATTTTCCTGGATTTTTCGGAGCACTTTTAATGTCTGGAAAACCTGAAATACAAAAACATCAGAAAACAACAACTGGCAGCTGGGTGCACTGGGTTAATAGATTAGCCCAAATAGGTTCAAAAGTGTATGAAAGTTCAAGCAAAACATGGCAAAGTCACACAAAACATGCATGGAGCAAACAGAAATTATAGATACGTTTGGGATGTATCAACCCTCATGTTTGAGACCTTCTTCACAAGAAGACGACTAGCGATAGAGCTGCTTCTAGAGAGGAGGCCATGTTCGAGAAACTGGAGGTAGACTCGAAGACTCCATTGTATGATGGTTGCGCTCCTGAGGTGACCCGCTTGAGTTTCACGCTCGAACTTCTAAAGACGAAGGCTATAAACAAATGGAGCGACAAAATCCTCGATGATCATCTCAAGTATCTACACAAGTCAGTTCTTCCCCCAGGGAACCTTTGTACTACTAGTGTCTATGAGGCCAAGAAAATTGTGTTCCCTCTTGATCTACCGCACATTAGGTACCATGCATGCATCAACGATTGCATCATTTATCGAAACGAGAACGCAGAAAAAACCAGTTGTCCGTTGTGCCATGCTGATAGATACAAGAAGGCCGGAAAGAAATCTCCTCAGAAAGTTGTATGGTAATGATGAACCTCAGCTATAGGGGATCGTTTGTAGCGTTTTCAATAAATAAGAGTGTCCAACCCAACGAGGAGCACAAGGTATTGGTAAGAGACTTTGGCAAATAATTAACTGCAGGCACTGAAAGATAACTTTTTAGGGGTTTTCGGTATAAGCAACAAGAAGATAAAAGAAGGCAAAATAAAATGCACTGAGGAGTAACAAGTGGCCCAATCCTTTTGAGCAAAGGATAGGCCTAGCAACTGAACTTATAAAGGCTAGAGTGTTCTTGAGGACACACGGGAGAGATAGTCACGTGCTTTCGCCATATTACGCATCGGTACTATGTGTTATGTTGATAAGTGTTGAGTGGGTGGATCTATGCTAGTGAACCTTCTAGACTAAAATAAGTGCACTCTTATGATTAAACACCTTGCAAGCATCTGCAAATACAGGTAGTAATTAAGGCAAAAGTCTAACCATAGCAATATGATCGATGATCCATTGTTCCCTTGTGCAAAAGCGTGCAAACTCGGGTTCAGGTTTCTGTCACTCCGGAAACCCACCGTAAGCATTGTTTATACACAATGCATTCCCCTAGGTCCTTAATAAGGAGAAGTGTTGAGTGTTCGACTCACACAACACCACTAGGAAAATAACAACACAACTTAAATATCAAACAACTCATATTACTTCAACATCATATGACTACTAGCAACTAGATTTCTCCCATGTCCTCAAGAACTAAAGTAACTACTCAAAAGACATAAAAAAGATCATGATCAGTGGTGATAAAAAGATGATAAACAATCTGGACACAATGATATTTCTCCTACAAAACTCAATAGTATTCACCACAAAGTAGTAATCAACACCGATAGAGTAGAGAGGATAGATAGTACGGATTACAACACAAGTTACACTTGTGAGGTGAGATGGGATGGTGGTGGAGATGGTGCTGATGTTGGGGATGATGTTGATGATGATCTCGATGATGTCCGTGACGATGGTGATGATCTCCCCTTCCGGGAGGTGTTCTCTCCGGCGGAATATGCCCGCCGGAGATGTCTTTTCTTCTCTGTAGGTTTCCGCCACGGAGCGGCGGCGGAACTCGGGAAACTCCTCCCTTTTTAGGGTTTTCGGACGACGAGGGATATATAGGCCAGAGGGGGGAGCCTGGGGTGGCCCCATGGGTCCAGGCGGCCACCCGGCGCGGCCAGTAACTACTCACAAGACATAATAGAGATCATGATCAGTGGTGATAAAAAGATGATAAACAATCTGGACACAATGATATTTCTCCAACAAAACTCAATAGAATTCACCACAAAGTAGTAATCAACACCGATAGAGTAGAGAGGATAGATAGTACGGATTACAACACAAGTAACACTTGTGAGGTGAGATGTGATGGTGGTGGAGATGGTGCTGATGTTGGGGATGATGTTGATGATGATATCGATGATGCCTGTGACGATGGTGATGACGATGGTGATGATCTCCCCTTCCGGGAGGTGTTCTCTCCGGAGGAATATGCCCGCCGGAGATGTCTTTTCTTCTCTGTAGGTTTCCGCCACGGAGCGGCGGCGGAACTCGGGAAACTCCTCCCTTTTTAGGGTTTTCGGACGACGAGGGATATATAGGCCAGAGGGGGGAGCCTGGGGTGGCCCCATGGGTCCAGGCGACCACCCGGCGCGGCCAAGGGTGGGGCCGTGCCAGGGGGCGCCTGGGCTCCTGTTGACCCCCTCTGGTCTCCATTTTGCGTGTCCCCGTCATTCTTCTGGAAAATGGCCTCCGTCGATTTTCAGGTAATTTGGAGGTATTCTGAATAAGCAACTCAGCGTCCACTTTTTACCGCTGAATCTTGCGTCTGCTTCTTCGGCATCGGAAAGTTGCAAACTGTGTAAAACAAGCCAAAACAAGATAAGAATAGAATCATAACATGAAATATATCAATGAATAGGGGTGAATTACGATATAAAATAGTGATACATTTTGGATGTATCAACTCCCCAAGCTTAGACCTCGCTTGTCCCCAAGCGAAGACTGAGCTCGGTAAACCTGTCCACAAGTTTAGAGAGTGAAGTGTCGATAAATAGAATACAGACAAGAAGCATCATGATTTCCTAACCAAACTCAAGCATCCTCAACAGCAACCTGAACTCATAAGGCCCTTATGAGAATTATAATCAAAAGTAGGGCTAAGGAAACTCATCAAATTATGGCAAACATATCCTTGGTCAAAGGACAACTAATAACTTTTACTTTTTCTCTTTCACTTTATAATGAAACAATTTGAAGATTTTAAAAGAACATGTTATTAGTCATGAAGTGCAAATGCTAACACAAAGGAAGATGTTTGCTTGGCATAAGCTTTCGAAAACAACTTACTTATCAAAAGATAATGACAACAATGATATGGCATGGCAAAACTTAATGCAGCATTATATGGATGAATCCTCATCAACATCAAGTGTCTGTTCTCTTTGGGAAAGTAAGGAAGTAGGATGAACTGACTCAACATAAAAGTAAAAGACAGGCCTTGTTGCAGGCAAGCAGGGAAAACTCATATGCTATCTTTAAATCAAACAGAATGAAAACAAATTTTGGGAGGTGCATATTTTGTCAATGAATGCTAATAGATAGCTCAATTACTTCTCAAGCTCTACAAGTTTCGAGGAACGGCTCCCAAGTGGGGAAGATCACATCCCCTTAATCTCCTTTGTTTATCACTGCCAAAGTTTCTGATTTCTCATACACCAAGCGTGAAGGAGGGCTTGTTTGTTGTATTATCTTATGAGCTGGGCGACTCATGCCAGTTCCTCCTCGCATTATGGGTTTGCAGATTAGACATGCAATCCTGGGGAAAAACTTGTCCAACTTAAGAAGATCATGAATTACCTACTACTTCCTCATGTGCTAAACAAGAGGCACAAAACAAAGGATTTTGAACACTTAAGGATAACACATAAATTCTATACTTTTAAGAGTGGTAGTGGAATACCACGAATAGGAAGGTATGGTGGACTCATATGGAAGATATTGGTTTTAGAGTATGGATGCACAAGCAGAAATCTTCTAGGCAAAATAGTTTGGCTAGCAAAGGCTTTGAGAGAACAGACAATGGATGCTGAATTAGATGCAAAACATATAAAACATAAACATTAAGGAAAGCATAACACATCAAGTTGTCTTCCTTGTCAACATAACACTTCAAGCATAATAACATAAAGGTTTTGGCTATATCACTACTTGAGAAAATATGCATGTTGTCATGACCAAAGCTATGTTTGCCAAAATTTAAAGAAAATTTTCAAAGCCGTACCTGATACAAGGTCAATACTCCCCATAAGAATCATCATATAAGGTCGATTGCATGAGGAGAATACCGATTGCAGCGAAGGAACCAATAGACTTCTCATTAATATTCCATCATAGACGAATCCACACTCACAGACACAAGACTCTCCACAGAGGAGTGATAGACCTCAATGCGGACACCTATTTCATATAATAACTTCCCTAGACATGATACGACTCTACTTGACTCTAAAAGACTAAGATAAAGATAAAGATACCAGGCACTCCCCCAAGCTTCGAACAAGCCAAGGGGATGCCATTACCCGAGGAGATTTCACTCCTCATTTTGGTTGTTGTTGATCACGTATGTGACGCCCTCGATTTACGATCATGTACAGTAATCATACACGCAGGGTACATGATCGAGATCAAGGTGCCACGGTGAGAATATCACAGCACAACACTAAACACAAAAGGATAAACCAATATATTACAATGAAGGGGGGATCACCCGGACCCGAATACATAAGTCATACAAACATAATATCTTAGTACAGACATGGTTAGTCAATTTTTGCCTTAAGAAGGCTAGCACAAATAACATCAGAGGTACAGATCGAAAAGGCGAGGCCTCCTGCCTGGGATGCACCAAACTACTACTGGTCAACGGGAACTCGATGTCGTAGTAGGCTCCTCCTGGAATCTCCTGCTCCTGGGGCTCCAACGTCGACTGCAGCGGCCGATCAGGAAAAGCGAAAAAAGAGGAAATAAAGCAAGGTGAGTATCTAGCATACCCGCGAGTCTTACGTCCGCTACTAAGCAATTATGCATTGTATCAAATGGAAAGGGTAGGTTGTATATAGTGGATTGCAAGGTAGAAATCAGAATAAGGATAAGAAGCTAGGCCTATCGAAGACTAGCATCTTCCGACGAGTCTTGCAGCATGAGGTAAGAATCAGCCAACAGTTTAATATAACAGTAATGAAGGTAACAATGCAGCAGAATTTGCTGCAGCATTGTATAATAGTAAGTTGTATAGATAACAATTATATATGCCTCCGAAATCCCCTCCTCGACTTCCCTGCGAGGAAGAGAAACCGGAACCAACAGTTTAATAGTAGTAGTTTGTAGTAGTAGGCTCTGGCTTCAGCATAAAGCGTCATGTTACCGTGGACACGGCTATTCAAATAGATTATCTTCCCTGCAGGGGCTGCACTACTGTTACCCTACACGCTCGGATCTCCAGGGTGGCGTACACCTTGTTAGGGAACACCCCACCGAGGCTATCCGACACGCCGAGGCCCATCCTACGGCTATTCAGAGAGGTCCCCGCCGGTCTACAGTCCTAAGCGCAAGGGATCTTGGACCGTCGCGGCCCTCCGGGTCTTTGTGTGCCAATTGATTCCACGCAACTCTTCCAGGATGCGGATCGACCTAACCACAATGATGATTTGGACGTCTTTCAGAGCTTTCGAACGAGACCACAACGCGGAGGGCCCACACCGAAACCCCACATGGAGTTATTTCGTATAGGGCACGTCGACCCACTCAAGTCATCCACCTGAACCGTTAAGTCATTTTATTATTATCTGTCGGGGAAACCGTTATCGTTGCCCCTTTCTCGGTGAGTCGCGGACAACGACAGCAGCCAGGACCACCAGTAACGTCGGTGCCTTCCCTGTCGTCCCACCAACTCGTGCGGTTACCAACAAGGTCAACCGTCTCCTTACCTTGTCTCGCGTGTGCTCTTGGTAGAGCTCGACTTTCGTACAACAGGAAATCCTTCGGCCACGAACAGTACCAGGCCCGCCGCACACCGGTGGAATACGCCTGACCTGTCATTCCGCTAAGATACCCTGCGCGGGTACCATGGGGTCACCCGACTCCTTACCTGTAAGGACAATCGTGGTTCAGTACTCTAGGACGGCTATACAGAGTCAGCAACGAGTGGAGTACAAGGATTACTCCTCGATAGCTCACACTTGAGGTGGCTCGGCAGAGCCGGGGTAGGGGCCTGAAGCGGTGTCTGCTCTGAACCGTACGTGTAGCAGTTGAAATGTAACGCATTCGCATTCACTCCCAGAGTGAACATGACCCGCTATCTAATCCTATTGTCTAACAAGGCGCATGGTTCACTGCTGAATATAATTTATATAATAGGCAGCATAGGATAACGGAAGGTACATCAAGGGCGACAATGACAGGCTATGCAATTGAATAGGATTGTAACGTAGCAGCAGCAACAATGCCTAGTGCAAGAAAGTACGGAAAGATAGGTGATATCTAGGGAAGGAAATGGCTCTGCTTGCCTGTAAGCTCGACGGTAGAGGTACGGTCGTCGACGAAGTCATCAATCACAGGGGCATCAGCAGTGGACGTCGAGACTACCGGACAATAAGAGAGGGGGGAGAAACAATAAATACACTACAATAATAGAAATAAAAATACAAGACATGGAAAACGTTAAGCTAGAGGTGAACTAACGCAGTGCTACACGTTGTAGGCGAAACGAGAATTTTAACCGGCAATTTTACCGGCTCCGGGCAATTACCGGACAGTGCAATTGGAGGGGGAATGTCTCGGGTTCGATATGCTAGAGGGGGGTGGTGGGTATACGGATAGCGTATCCGTATTCGTTATATTTTTCTGATCAACTTTCATGTATAAAGTTTTTGAATCTGAGTTACGGTTTAAAAGATATTAATTTCTAAAGTTTAAATCATTTTAAAAGAATTTATGAATTTATGGAATCTTTGACTGGGTCAAAGCTGACAGAGGGGACCCATCTGTAAGGTTGACTGGTCAACTGACAAGTGGGGCCCCACTGTCATAGACTTAGAGGCTAACAAGGTTTATTTTAATCTAACAATTAATTATCAGGGGGTGGGCTCCACATGTAAGTCTAAGAGGGATATTTATCTTAACAGTTTTTTTAACTTAACCCGAATGGCCTAGGGCCCACTTGTCATTGACCCTATTAACTAACAGTTTAATTTGCAGGTTAATTAGGGGCCTTAGGCCCCACGTGCCAGTGTGAGAGGGGGGGTGGGGGCTCAGGCCACGGTTATCTCAAAACCGTCCCTGTCGGCGACGGCGAGGTCGCCCGGCGAAGCCTATCCGGCGAGGGGCCTGCGGTGGGGCGGCGAGACGGGGCGCCACGCCGGCCAGGGCCGCGGCGAGGTCACGCGCGGGGCGCGACCGTGGCACGCACGCGAGCGCGGCCACGCGGTGGTGAGCACCGTGCTCAGCTGGGGCTGGCCGCAGCGGCGCACGGCGAGGAGGGGGAAGTGAGGCGCGGAGAGCAGTCTGGAGGCGCGGCTCGACGAGCGCGCACCCAACGGAGGCCTCAACGGCAGCAGGGCGAGTGGTGCGCGACCACGACGAGTTCCACGACAGTCGGAGCGCGGAGGGGAGGAGAGACTACGGTGGCGGATCGACAGAGGAGAGGTGGGGAATCGGTGCAGCTCACCGAGGGAATGCTGGTGGTGAGCGCGCACGAGGCCGTGGAGGTTAGAGCGCGATGAATTTGAAGACGGGGGCGGCGGCCGTGGCGGGGAAGACGGCGGCGATTTGCAGCGTACGGTGGACGAGCGCTCGCATTCGTCGGCGAGGGCGAGGTAGACGGGTGCTGCGGTGCCCCTGGACGTGGTCTCGAGGCTCGGGGGGCTGGTTGGCCGCGGCGGTGCTCCGATGGTGGTGACCGCGCCACCCGGTTGGGCACGGCAGAGCTTCAGGAGAGAACTGCGGCGCGATGGGGAAGAAGAGGGGGCGAGCTAGGGTTCCAGGGGAGGGACGGGGGCCTCGGGGTGGCTCGGGGCTCTTATCCCCCGCCGGTTAGCCGTGGATGGCCGCCACGGCGGCACGGCCGCGGCCTGGCCGGGGGATGGGTGCCACGGTACCCCCTGAACACGGGTTGAAGATGATGGGGAGGGGGAGTGGTCCGGGGTGGCCGGGCCCAGTGGAGAGGGGAGGGGTCTTGCCCATTAGCGTAGGATAGGTTTTCCCCTTTTTTTCTTTATGTAATTTCTTTTCTGTTAGCATTTATTTTAGTTGGCATTTTGGACTTTTTGTAAAATATGAAACTTGTCCCATAATTAATATTGCAAATTAATGGAGTGCCACAAAAAGTTTGGGTGCAAAAGAAATTCATTTAATATTTATTTTTATTATGCCACTAGTGAAAGGGGCTATTTTAGCACTAGTTTGAATCGTTTGCAATATTTAAATATTGCAATAAATATCCAATGTTGGTTTAACATGGTCGACTGATTTTTAGGCATTTAATAAAATTGGTTCAACAATTTTTGGACATGGTTTTATTTATCACATTATTTTTAATAACAACCAAAAGGGTTTTTGGATTTGATCAAATGCAAAGATGATCAAGGTGGGTTTAGCAACAGTAATTATCATTATCCAAAAGTGATTACTGTTACATGACACCGAGGGTGTTACAACGTAGTCCCTGACAAAGCTCTTCCATGGAAGAGGTTCTCCCATCTCATGAGAGGCTTCAGTCTCCAAGATCCCTCTTTCAGCACCTAAACCCATGCGCATAAACTTTAGTTCATACTCACAGTTCTGATTGTGCAGATCATAAATCTGCCCTTGGAGCTCATCAATTATTTCTTCTGCTACGGTGATGCTTGACCACATCCCCCTCATCTCATTCTTGTAGAACGCCTTCAGCTCGTTGATGAGGTCGAAGTTGGCTTGAACACCGCGCTCAACCATCTTCTTGTACTTGAAGACTTCTTGCTCCACTTCTTCCGGCCTGGCCTCGATGCTCCCCTCCTTGACATGTTCCTTTAGATCTTCTTGGTGGAGAACACCATCCTCCAACCGAACGGTTTGAGGGTGCTTCTTCACCTCAGCGAGGTAAGGGTTGATGACGTTGACGACGAACTTGTCCTTGGGGGAACTTGGGGAAGCCATGGCACCTAGGTCTAAATGAAAGTTTTCTTGGCAGAAACAACTCGAAAAGAAAACACACAAAATTGCGCGATACGGTGCCGGGACGATCCGGGAAAATATATAGGAAAACATTTTGCAACAAAAGGAAGGTAACGATCCAAAGCGGGGTCGGAGACGGACTCCTGGGTGCCCAGGCGGCCACCCGCCGCGGCTAGGAGGTAGGCCGCGCCAGGGGGGCGCCTGGGCCCCCTGGATCTCCTCTCCGACTCCAATTAGGCTCTGAATTTTATATATTTTTTAAAAACTTGTAATATGCAACTTTTATGGCGGTTCGCGATGTTTCCTTACCGTAATACATATCTTTTCTTATTCTGTTCCTGGTGGTGTCTGAAACGGGGCTGCAACATATTCTTCATGAGTTGTTGGGTATATCAAGTTTACATCAACATTGACGGGGTATCCCGCCATGTAATGCTTGAATCTTTGCCAATTCACAACTTGAGGTTTGGTGCCATCTAAATTGTTAATCTTGATTGTACCGGAGCGATAGACTTCTTCGATATGAAATGGTCCTTCCCATCTGGAAAGTAGCTTACCTGGAGAAAACCTGAAACGAGATCTAAACAACAAAACTTTATCACCAACATTAAATTCACGTTTTAGAATCCTTCTATCATGCCACTTCCTTACCTTTTCCTTCAACATTTTAGCACTCTCATATGCTTCACTTCTCCACTCATCTAGAGAAGTCAAGTTCATGAGACGCTTTTCACCGGCCAACTTTGGGTCAGCATTAAGCTCTCTAACAGCCCAGAAAGCTTTGTGTTCTAACTCTAATGGCAAATGGCAAGCCTTGCCATAGACCATTTTATAGGGAGACATGCCCATGGGGTTTTTGTAAGCAGTTCTATACGCCCACAAAGCATCTCCTAACTTCTTTGACCAGTCCTTTCTAGAACTATTTATTGTCTTTTGCAAGATCAACTTGATCTCTCTATTGGTGAGATCAACTTTCCCACTAGTTTTAGGATGGTACGGTGAAGCAATTCTATATTGACACTGTACTTAGCTAGAGATTTTCTAAAAGCTCCATGTGTGAAGTGTGATCCTCCATCAGTCATAAGATAACTTGGTACACCAAACCTAGCAAAAATTACATCTTTGAGCATTTTCAAAGATTTCTTGTGATCAACACTCTCAGTGGGGATTGCTTCAACCCACTTGGTTACATAATCAATAGCTACTAAAATGTGAGTGTACTTGTGCGAGGGAGGAAAATGACCCATAAAATCAAAACCCCAACAATCAAAAGGCTCAATCACTAGAGAGTAATTCATAGGCATCTCATTCCTCCTACTAATATTACCAACTCTCTGACACTTATCACAAGATAAATCATAATTTCTAGCATCTTTAAAGAGAGTAGGACAATAAAAACCTGATTGGAGAACCTTATGTGCGGTCCTCTCACTGGCATGATGTCCTCCATAGGGACTATCGTGACATTGTCTGAGAATGTCCTTCTGCTCGTGTTCCGGTATGCATCTTCTCACGATCCCGTCCGGAACTTCTTTGAAAATATGAGGGTCATCCCAAAAGTAATGCCTCAAATCGTGGAAGAATTTCTTCCTTTGCTGAAATATTAAACCTGGAGGCAAATACTTTGCAACGATAAAATTAGCATAATCTGCAAACCAAGGATCGAAGAGAGATTGTACTTTTACAATGGCAAGTTGTTCGTCTGGAAAATTGTCGTTGACTGGAATGGGATCATGCGGTATATCTTCCATCCTTGAAAGATTATCCGCCACCGGATTTTCTGCTCCTTTTCTATCAACAATCTGTAAATAAAATTCTTGAAGAAGGAGTACCCACCTGATGAGTCTTGGTTTGTTATCCTTCTTTGCCATAAGGTACTTAAGGGCAACATGGTCAGTATGAATAATGAATTTTGAATCAACAATATAAGGTCTAAACTTATCACAAGCAAACACTACTGCTAAGAATTCCTTCTCAGTAGTAGCATAATTCTTTTGAGCGCTATCAAGGGTTTTGCTAGCATAATGTATAACATTCAATTTATTATCAACCCTTTGTCCTAAAATATCTCCAACAGCAAAATCACTAGCATCACACATAATTTCAAAGGGAAATTTCCAATCAGGTGGTTGTACTATAGGAGAGGTTATCAAAGCTTTCTTAAGAACTTCGAAGGCTTCCTTACAATCTTCATCAAATTCAAAAGGAACATCCTTCTGGAGAAGATTAGTGAGGGGTCTTGAAGTCTTAGAAAAGTCTTTAATAAATCTTCTATAGAAAACAGCATGACTGAGAAAACTACGAATACCTTTGGTGTCCCTTGGATAGGGCATCCTTTCAATAGCTTCAATTTTTTCCTTGTCCACTTCAATTCCCCTCTCGGAAATCTTGTGACGAAGGAGGATCCCTTCGTTAACCATGAAGTGGCACTTTTCCCAGTTTACAACTAAGTTTGTGTCCTCGCATCTCTGCAAAACTTTATTAAGATTGTGGAGACAGTGGTCAAAGGAAGTTCCATAGACGGAGAAATTGTCCATTAAGACTTCCACAATCTCCTCACAGAAACCATGAAAAATAGCAGACATGCATCTCTGAAAAGTAGCAGGTGCATTGCATAAACCAAAAGGCATATGCCTATAAGCATAAGTACCATAAGGACACGTGAAAGTGGTCTTCTCTTGATCGGCAGTGTTAACATGAATTTGAGAGAAGTCAGAGTACCCGTCAAGATAGCAAAAGTGGGTGTTTTTGGACAACCTCTCAAGCATCTAGTCGATGAAAGGCAGCGGGTAGTGTTCCTTCCTGGTTGCTTTGTTCAACTTCCTGTAATCAATACACATTCTATATCCAATAACAACTCTTTAAGGTATTAGCTCATTTGTATCATTAGGAACAACAGTCATACCTCCTTTCTTGGGAACACAATGAACTGGACTTACCCACCTACTATCAGCTATAGGATAGATGATACACGCGGCTAGAAGCTTGAGAATTTCAGTCCTAACCATGTCCTTCATCCTTGGGTTCAACCGTCGTTGATGATCAAAAATTGGTTTAGCATCGGGCTCGAGATTGATAGTATGTTGGCAAATCGATGGACTAATCACCTTATGGTCATCAAGGGTATAGCCAAGGGCACCACGGTGTCTGCGAAGTGTCTCCAATAATCGCTCTTCTTCAAATCCCGAAAGTTTAGCATTGATAATAACAGGATATATTTTCTTTTCATCTAAATAAGCATACTTGAGCGTATCGGGAAGTGGTTTGAGGTCAAACACCGGGTCTTCTTTTGGTTGTGCTAGGATTCCTAAAGGTTCAACCGGGAGGTTGTGCTTCAGGATAGCAGTTTTTCTTGTGAATATTTCATCCAACTCGTTTCTTTCTTGCATATGCATATCATTCTCGTGGTATTCCATATATTGCTGCAAAGGATCATTAGGAGGAATAGCAATGGAAGCAATATCTTCAATAATTTTATCATCACTAGGTAAATCAGTACCACGAGGCTGCTTGGAGAACTTAGAAAAGTTAAATTCATATGGCTCACCATTGAATTCAACATAAACTTTACCTTTTTTGCAATCTATTATAGCTCCACAAGTGTTGAGGAGGCCTACCAAAGATAATAGGGAAAAACTATCTTGCATTGAACCAAGTACTAGAAAGTCAATAGGATACTTTACCTTTACACACGGGACTTCAACATCTCTCACAATCCCGATGGGAGAGATAGTTTCTTTGTTTGCTAGATTAATAGTAACATCAATCTCTTCAAGTTCACAGGGTGAAATCTCACCCATGATCCTGATAGAGTGAATAAGGAATAGCGCTAGCACTTGATCCCAAATCGCATATCCCATAATAATTGTGATCTCCTATCTTAACAGATACAACTGGTGTATCTGAAATTGGGCTTTTATTCTTGGCGGTAACATGTTAGTTAAAACAGCACAAAAAATTATAATGGAATCTGAAACATCATTAGTAACTAAATATTTAACCACCCCAACTTGAGGATCGACCTTGATCAGGTCCTCAGGTTCGTCAGTTCTTCTCTCACTTTTATTTATTATGCCTTTCACAAAAGAGTGCTCCTTCTTCCTGGTGGGAAAAGGGGGATTTTCATATAAAACTGCAGGCAGAATAGGGTCAGCAACATTAACATCAATGGGTAATTCTTTAAAGGGTTTATGATACAGATCCTTCTACTTCTTATAAGAGTGAATATGAGAGGCAAAGTTCTTACAAAAATCAATCATAAGCTGGGAATCAAGACAATCTTAGAGCAAAAGGTATTAAAGTGATCAGTTTTCACATAGCTCTCAATATAATCATGCTCATAATTTATAGCGGGTTCAATACCTTTAACGATTTCCCAGTCTTCAGTATTCTTCTGGATCCTCTCAATGAGATCCCATCTTTCTTAAACGCTTCTTTTTTGGAATACCCCACTAGAGGAGGCATCCAACATCTCCTTATCCTGACGAGAAAGCCTGGCATAAAAATTTGTATGTATAATATTTTTGGGGAGTTCATGAATAGGATATTTGAACATTAGGGACTTCAGTATCCCCCAAGCTTGAGCGATTCTTTCTCCGTCACGAGACCAAAAGTTATAGATGTAGTTCCTGTCTCGATGAGTTTCATGAAGAGGATAAATCTTTATATAAAAGAGAGACATAAGCTCTTGCCAATCAAGCAAGTGTGAGTTATCGAGGAGCTTATACCAATCTGAAGCTTTATCTGTAAGTGATATGGAGAATAATTTCGTCATAAAGAAACTCCCTTGACACACCTGCAAGCTTGAATGATGAACATAGTTGCGATAAATATAGCAGGTGTTCACTTGGATGTATGTCTCCTGCATAACGATTAGCCAAGAAATAATCAATAATACCAGTTGGTACTTTATAAGGCATAATTTAAGTAGGGGTAGGCGTGACCGCCACAGTAGTGGGGCGTTTCCCCATAAGCAACGAACCAAGAGTAGAGGTTTCCTTAGGGACAAAGAGCAGCAACAGCAAAACAAAAATATAAAAGCTTCCTTACCAGCTTCACTTACTAAAAGCGCTACGCTCCTCGGCAACGGTGCCAGAGAATAGTACTTGATGACCCTCAACTGTAGGGGGTCTCTTGTAGCGTTTTCGATAAATAATAGTGTCGAACCCAACGTGGAGCAGAAGGTATTGGTAAGTGACTTTGGCAAAGAAATAACTACAGGCACTGAAAGATAACTTTTTAGGGGTTTTTGGTATAAGAAACAAGAAGATAAAAGAAGGCAAAGTAAAAGGAACTGAGGAGTAACAAGTGGCCTAATCCTTTTGAGCAAAGGATAGGCCTAGCAACTGAACTTATAAAGGATAGAGTGTTCTTGAGGACACACGGGAGAGATAGTCATGTGCTTTCACCATATTCCGCATCGGTACTATGTGCTGTGTTGATAAGTGTTGAGTGGATGGATCTATGCTAGTGCACCTTCTAGACTGAGATAAGTGCAATCTTATGATTAAACACCTTTTAAGAATCCGCCAATACAAGGTAGTAATTAAGGCAAAAGCCAAACCATATCAATACGATCGATGATCCATTGTTCCCTTGTGCAAAAGCGTGCAAACTCGGGTTCAGGTTTCTGTCACTACGGCAACCCATCGTAATCATTCTTTATACACAATGCATTCCCCTAGGTCCTTAATAAGGCGAAGTGTTGAGTGTTCGACTCACACAACACCACTAGGAAAATAACAACACAACTTAAATATCAAACAACACATATTACTTCAACATCATATGACTACTTGCAACTAGACTTCTCCCATGTCCTCGAGAACTAAAGTAACTACTCACAAGAAAAAAAATCATGACCAGTGGTGGTAAATAGATGATAAACAATCTGGACACAATGATATTTCTCCAACAAAACTCAATAGCATTCACCACAAAGTATTAATCAACACCGATAGAGTAGAGAGGATAGATAGTACGGATTACAACACAAGTTACACTTGTGAGGTGAGATGGGATGGTGGTGGAGATGGTGCTGATATTGGGGATGATGTTGATGATGGTCTCGATGATGCCCGTGACGATGGTGATGATCTCCCCTTCCGGGAGGTGTTCTCCCCGGCGGAATCTGCCCGCCGGAGATGTCTTTTCTTCTCTCTAGGTTCCCGCCACAGAGAGGCGGCAGAACTTGCTAAACTCCAGGGGTGGGGCCACGCCAGGGGGGCGCCTAGGCTCCTAGTGTCCCCCCTCTGGTCTCCGTCATTCTTCTATAAAATGGCCTCCGTCGATTTTTCAGGTAATTTGCAGGGTTTTTTAATCAGCAACTCAGCGTCCACTTTTTACTGTTGAATCATGCGTCTGCTGCTTCGGCGTCGGAAAGTTGCAAACTGTGTTAAACAAGCCAAAACAACATAAGAATAGCATCATAACATGAAATATATCAATGAATAGGGGTGAATTACGATATAAAATAGTGATGCATTTTGGACGTATCAGGTGCTTTCCGATCATTCCTCGTCTGCAGTCTTATTTCGTAGATCCTAAGGAAGCAAAGCTCATGCGATGGCACGCGTTCAGGAAGGTGCTCGATGATGGAGATGATCCGAAGATGAGACACCCTGTGGATGGAAGCCAATGGAGAGCGTTGAACGCCTAATATGGTTTTCATCTTGATCCAAGTAACGTCATGCTTTGTGTGAGTTCAGATGGCATGAATCCGTTTGGCAACCAGAACACCAACAACAGCACATGGCCCGTGTTTTTAGGGATTTACAACATTCCCCCGTGGAAGTGCATGAAGACAAGGTAAGTACACATGAGCACTATGATTCAAGGGTCGAAACAGCTGGGAAATAATATTTATCTATATCTCGAGCTATTGAAAGAGGACCTAGATATGTTATGGAAAACACCAGTCAAGACATGGGACACTTTCGGAAAAGAATATTTCTATATGAAAGTTGCGGCGCTGACGACGGTGCACGATTATCTCGGTTACGGATATGTATCAGGCATGGTGTGCCATGGATATTGCGGATGCACGAGGTGCATGGATGATACAACGTCTCGGCAACTATCGAAAGATGGTGGGTCTGCGAAAATCGTGTACATGGGGCATCGAAGATGGCTCGAGAAGAATGACCCCCGTGGAGAAACCGTGGAGATCTATTCAATGGTGAGACTGAGCATCGAGGACCTCCACGTAAGAGGAGTCGCGCCGAAATTGATGAGTTGTTGAAAAACTAGAAAGAGTGCCACCCCCCTGCCTGGAAAGATGAAAAAGGCAGAGCCTCTACTGAAGGTATGGAAAACAGGGTCTATTTACTGGGACTTGGAGTACTGGCCTAAACTCGATTCACCTCATTGTTTGATCAAATGTATATCAGGAATAATGTTCTCGAGAGTTTGCTTGGCACACTGATGAACATGCCGGAGAAGACCAAGGATGGGCCGAAGGCAAGAAGAGACTTGGAAGATTTGGAAATAAGGGAAGATCTCCACATACTCCGTAAAACGGCCGAGACAGAGATGGAGACGGAGGCGGGGGACAGCAGGCGGGGCCAAAAAGTAAAGAAGGAAGAGAAATAGTGTCTCCCTTCTTGCTTCACCTTCAATACGAAGGAGATCGATCAATTTTTCAAGTGTCTTACCGGAATAAAAGTTAGTTTCGGTTACTGTGGGAAGATAAGCAGATTTCTAGACATCCAGAAAAAAAGGTTCAGCGTGATAAAGTCTCAGGACTGTCACATGATGATGATGCAGATACTACCAGTTGCCCTTAGAGGGATAATGGGAAACCACGTCCTTGACACGCTTACTGGTTTCTGTAAAAAAAAAATTGATGTTACCTCTCGAAAGTCGATCAGTTCGAAACAACTCACAATGCTACAGGAAGAGATCGTTGTCATACTATGTGAGATTGAGATGTACTTCCCGCCTGCGTTCTTTGACGTCATGGTGCATCTGTGTGTCCACATTGTGGACGACATCATAGACTTCGGCCCGTCATACCTACACAACATGATGCCGTTGGAGAGGATGAATGGGGTCATCAAAGGATTCGTTCATAACATGTCTCGGACAGATGGAAGCATCGTACAAGGCTATCTGACACAAGAGTGCATCTCTTTCTGCGAGAATTATCTACGCAACATTAACAAAGACGTCCCTGTTGTTGGTTTGACCGTTAACAAACACCATGGGAGGCTCGGAGGAGAAGGTCACACCAACGGACGGAGGGAACTGCATGTCGACCACTCGGATCGACGCAATGAATTTGACAGGGCAAACTTAGTAGTGCTACAACATCTTGACGTGGTATACCCTTTTGTGACATTGCACAAAGAAACCATCACCAAGAAGTACCATGTCCAAGGCCCACGCAAGATGGATGTCGAAGTTACTAGAGAGCACAACTCCACTTTCTTGCCTTGGTTCAAAGAGCATGTTCTTGATAATCCCCCGGAACAGGGGGTCTACAGACGCATTGCTCATATACTCCTTAGTACATGGCCCCACTGTCAACTTCCTCACCTATCAGGCATACGATATAAACAGATACACGTTCTATACAGAGAGGAGAGATGTAAAAAGTGATTTACAGAACTCGAGGGTGATGATAGAATGCATGACTGACGACAACGGATTAACTGAAAGATATTACGAAAGGGCCGAAGAGATCTGGGGGCTTAACTACTCTGGACTACACAATGCGACGATGTTCCGTGTCAGATGGGCTAAGAATATCGAAAGAGAAAACAAGTATTTCACTACTATGACTACACCCAATGCCAAGAGCGCTACTGTGAACGTCATCGCCAAAAATGAGCAATGGGTCCACGCTAAGCACGTGACACAATGTTTCTACAGAACCGACCCGAGGAATCCCAGCCGTGTTGTCGTGAGGAGAGGCAAAAGAAACATCCTCGGGATGGATGGAGTCGCCAACATACAAGACTACGACTAGTACGGCGACCCGATGAGGGAAGATGATGATGACGATGAAGCATATGTCAAAAGAAGAATGAAGACTACATTACCTATGAAAAATCCTACTCCATGGAAAAGGATAAGTCACAACGAGGGTCTAAATTATTCGGAAAAACGAGCAAAAAAGGAAAGATGCTAATCACTAAGAAACATCGTCGATTGTGACGCCCCAAAAATCAGACCGTGTACAGTAATCATACACGCAAGGTACACGATCGAGATTAGGGACTCACGGTGAGATATCACAACACAACTCTAAAAATAAAATAATACAAGTTGTTTAATACAAGCCAGGGCCACGAGGGCTCGAATACAACAGCTCGAGAGCACAAGTCAGCGGAAGCAAAAGTATCATCGTATCCGCGTTCACTCCCCTGAGTGATCACGACCCTCTATCTAATCCTATCTAACAATGCGCAGGGCTCACTGTTGATTATAATATATATAATAGGCAACATAGGATAAAGGAAAGTATATCAAGGGGCGACAAAAATAGGCTATGCAATTGAATAGGATTGTAACGTAGCAGCAGCAGTAACAATGCCTAGTGCAAGAAAATACGGAAAGGTAGGCGATATCTGGGGAAGAGAATGGCTTTGCATGCCTGGAAGCTCGACGGTAGGGGTACACGGTCGTCGACGACGTAGTCGATCACAGAGGCAACGACAGCGGTCGTCGGGACTATCGGACAATAAGAGGGGGGAAAAAACAATAAATACACGGCAATAATAGCAATACAAATACAAGACATGGCAAACGCAATGTTAACGGGGTTCTAACGCAGTACGATGTATTAGGCTCGGAGCGGGAATTCATCCGGGGATGAAATACCAGCTCCGGGTGATTACCGACAGACGCCCCGGAAGGGGGAAGGTTCCATGCCGGAGGTGTCGTGGACATCCGACAAACAGGTGAAAGGTGTATCCGTGTTAGTTGATCCATTCTGAACAACTTTCGTGTTCAGAATAAATTCAACCGGATAGTCTATCGGTATCGGGAAATCACCGGACAGACAAACCGGAGGGGGAAAGTCTCGGGTTCGGTATGTTAGAGGGGTGTGGTGGGTATGCGGGTAGCGTATTCTTATTCGTTGTATTTTTTCTGATCAATTTTGATGTATAAAGTTTTTGAATCTGACTTAAGGTTTAAAAGATATTTAAATTCAAAGTTTAAATCAATTTCTGGATTTTCTTTTATTAATAAATCCTAACATTATCCACAAAGGGGTTGACTGGTCAGACCTGACCAGTGGGTCCCACTAGTCTGCCTCACAATACTAATAATTCATTTTATTAAATTAAAACTAGCCACTGGGCCCACATGTCATACACTGCTATTATTATAAATTCATTTTATTTAAATACTAACAAGTGGGTCCCAGATGTCATACACACATAACTAAATATCTTTTCAATTTTATTTTAAAAGGCATGGGGCCCATCTGTCATAGAGACCAGGGGTTATCTATGTTTTTTTAAAGCATGGATTAATTAAGGGGGCAGGGCCCACTGTCAGTCTAACAAATGGGTAGTTAATCCTAATTATATTAATAGGGAAGTTATCTCCAATCAGTTTTAATTAGGGTGTTAACTACTAATCATATGGGGTGTACCCCATCAGTCAGTGGGGGTGTTAGCCCACGGCCGTGCTGCCCAGGCACGCCGGCGACAGGCCGCGGCACTGCGGCGAGCCACTCCGGCCAGGGGCTGCGGCGAGGGAGGGGGTTCGGCGGAGGCTGGAGAGGCGAGGCGAGGCGGCTTCGGGCGGGTGCGGCGGGAGGGGAGGGCTTGGCCATGGCCACTCACCAGAGGGCGGCGAGGCCGCCTTGCTGCCGCAGCTGCAGCACGCGGAGGGGGCGGGCACGTTTGTGCACGGGGGCATGGCCTGGCACGGCCAGGGCGCTGTCCGGGCGTGCGGAAGGAAGCGGGCACGCACGGGAGCAAGGCCTAGCAATGATGAGGCGAGCACGGGGAGCTCGAGCTCCTGTCAATGGCGGCCCGGGAGGGGCACGGCTCTACGGCAACGAATCGAACGGGGAACAAGGGATAATCGACTCAACGGCTCACCGTGAGTGCAGATGCGAGGTCAGGGAGGCTGGGGGAGCAACATCCGCGACGGATTCCGGCAAGGTAGGAGACAGCCGGCGGTAGGGAAGAAAGATGGGGTGGCGGTCCACAGGGCTTCCCAAGTCGATTCCCTGCTGCCGGAGATGAGGACGACCCCGAGGAGGCCCCAGGACATGCAAGCGCGCCCCGTAGTTCTTGTTGGCCGCGGCAACGCATGAGCGGCGGCGACGGGGACTTCGGGGGGGGGGGGGAGGGAGCGGGGCAACGAGGTAGAGCGGCGGCGCGAGTAGAGTGGGAAGAGGCTAAGGTTCCAGGGGAGGTACACAGGGCTCGGTCTTATCCACGAGGCGAGGGGGGCAGGTGAGGGGCAGGTGGGGTGGGGGGCCGCGGCGAGCAGAGGCATGGCGCCCTGTCACCGTCGGGGTGGGGGGAGGGAACAGGGGGAGGAAGGAGAGAGAGAGGGGGGGCTGGCCCCGGGGTGGGCCTCGCCCTGAACGTTAGATTAGGTTTTTTTGTTTCCCTTTTCTTTATTCTTTTTTCTAATACTTTATTGGTCTAGCATTTTGTTTTTATAAAATATGAAACTGGTGCCATAATTATCCTTGCACTATAAACCACACCTACAAAAAGTTTAGGCTCGAAATAAAAGCCAATGAATTTTATTTAATTACAACATGATTAAATGGGACTATTTTATTACTGTATTTAATTGTTTATATTATTTAAACAACTTAATAAATTCCCAACTCTATTTTATTAACACCTACTAGTTACTAGGTATTTAACAAAAATGGTTTAACAATTTTTAATGCATTTAAAATTCCTACTTGTTTATTAATTTACCATGGCTATTTAATAATTCCCAACCTATTGTTTTATTTCATTTATTATTCCTTAATATTACTATACCATTTTAATAATATACCCATTGCTATATTAACCATGGCCTAATGATTTCTAGGCATTTTATTTAATAGGTTTTATTAACTTTGGTTTAACTATGATTAAGTTGATTGACATGCATCCACAATTCTTGGAGCAAGATTTACAATCCACATTTATTCGAAAATTTTATCAGGGTCGGAATTTGACAGAGCTATGATCAAAGGTGATCATGGCTTGATTAGCAACAGTGATGACCATGAACAGTGAAATCACTGTAGTGATTACTGTACTGGATCTGGGGGTGTTACATCGATGCAGAGAAAGAAATATGTGTTGTAATATATATATGTATCTATTTTGTGTAATATATATATATATGTATCTATTTTGTTGTACTTGCACTAAATGTTGGTCAAATTATAAATATCCGCTGTTAAATATACATTATATAAATTGTATATATAGCGCATGTATATAAATTGCACTAAGGGTCAAATTATAAATTCTATAAAAAGAAAACAAGTACTTGCACTAAGGGTTAAATTATAAATTGCGTATATATTGAAAAAAAGGAAATGAAAAGAAAAAAAGATGACCGAAATAGCAGTAGTGCGTGTCCTGGACGCGCTACTGCTACTTTTCACTTTAACCGGACGGGCGCGCGGTTTCTTCTTCATTCACTCTCTCTGCCTCTCTCTCAAACTCGTCTCCGTCGTCGACGTCGCCGCGCCTACGCGGCCTCGCGCCCTCGTCGCTGCTGCCTCCCGTCCACGGGCTCGCGCCCTCGTCGTCGCCGCTGCCCCACGTCCGTGGGCTCGCGCCCTCATAGTCTCCACGGCCCCTCCTCTCCCTCCCTCGCCACCAACGCCGTCGAGCAGAGAGGTTGTCCCCTCCTCCTCTCCCCTCCGCCCTCCCTCTCACCTCCTCCTCTCCCCTTCCCCTCCCTTAATTTTGCTTCCACGGTAGGTGTTTGTGAAAATGCTTATGCCATGTTTGTTGTGTAAAATTTTGTTGTTGTTTAGGAGCATTGTTTAGTAGCTTAGCAAAGTACTTATTTGTTGTTTAGGAACATTAGAAGATGAAAATGAAATTGAAATGATATTGTTTAGGAGTTTGTATGAAGTTTTGGAGTTGAAATTGAAATGATATTTTTTAGGAGTTTGTATGAACTCATCCTTACGCAAATGGGCGACCTCCTCCTCCAGCTGGGCGGAATGAGCCTCGCCTTCCCTTTCTCAGTTGAAAAGAAGCCACAGAAGCACCTCTTTGTGTCAACAGTGAATCTGGACAACAAATGGCACTGACGACAAGCAACAAAACTTACCTGCCACCCGACTAGTTTTCTCCTCGAAATCATCGCGCTGAGTTCTATACTTGGCGCAACGAATCAGCAGATAATCGGCCGCCTCAAAGACCGGCTACATCAACAACAAAAGAAATCAATTAATGAACGAACTACATGATCCTACGCCCAATCGCAAGCGATTGCACGTAGCCTTGGGGTCTACTCCCTCGGGAGCGCTGTCGCACCCCAGTCGACCACATTTTTATCTTCAAGTCTATGCCCAATCGCAAAGCGATTGCATGTAGCCTCGGCGGCTACTCCCATACGGAGCGCTCTCGGGCACTCGGTAAACTCTATTGCAACCAGACTAGCCAAAAAGCAACCAAGATAAGCATCGACGCCAACAGAAAAATAGATACCTCTTTGATAAGGCGATCGAAGCTCGCAGCCTTCTTAGCGAGCGAAAGCATCACCTCGATGGTAGCATCCTCCACCTCCACAGCTGGCACATTGTATGTTGACGGACCACTCGCCGCTGGTGCAGCATCCACAGCCGCCCCCGCAGCAGCCTCCGTAGGAGCTTTCATCAGACTCGATGTGGGCATTGTTGGACTAGCGGAAGGTGGTGACGGAGGGGTGGCAACATCATCCCTACAGAAGAACAGCGTAGCATCAGCCGTCGATAGAAGCGTCCAAAGAAACCCAAAGGAGGATCAACACTCACCCGGTAGCATCAGCCGTCGATAGAAGCGTCCAACCCATCTAAAGTTTCTTCAGACGCGTGGGGCGGAGAGGCTGCGAAACCTTCCGGATGGGAACTCGATGATTTCCACCCAGCTACAGACCCAGGTGAATTCGCACCCCTGTAAGTGCCGACGGGCGCAAACACTTGCGGATTCGATGAATTAAAGGGATCTTCTCGTCATCTTCCTCCCCGTAGGACAGGGCACGAGGATCCTCGCTAGACTCTGCCTCCGCACACTCGTTCACCACATCAGTAGGATGCTCCGTCTACTCCTCCCGCATATCTGCAGCCTTAGGCTGCGGAGGAAAACTCAACAAGGCAACATAACCTGCAAATACCACAGAACATACACAAAGTTCAAACAAGACGCATGGCAACAATGCAGAATATGCAAACAACAAAAAACAACTATGTACCTCTCGAAGGAGATGAAGAACGGAATACGGCAACAGCGGGCACTCGAGAATTGGTGCACTTGTGACCTTGGTGATCCATTGCACCCATGATTCAAGCTCAATGCTTGAAAAATACTCATGCAGCACCCTCGTCGAATCTTCAAGACCCACGAACTTCCACACAGGGTGTGCCGGGAATTGGATCGGCTGGCGCACCTCTTAAAAAATAAGGCAATCAGTTGGAGGCCTGTCACCTCCAGCTCCCCTTTCTTCCTCAGCTCCTCCACCTGACGACACAAGGACTCCCTGTCCTCCAACTCAGTCAATGTTAGTCCATGTTCCCATGCACGACACCGAATCGCCCGAGCCGTGGGATCGAAATGTGCAAGCCCATAATGCTGGCCAGGAATGACCTGATCCTTGATATAGAACCACTTTTTTCTCCACCCTTGAACGGAGTCTTGCTTATCCAAATTGAAGTAGGTGCCCTCTGCCTTGATGGAAATAGTAATGCCCCCAAGGGTGTAGGAATCGCAAGACCTTTTCACATTGAAAATATACTTCCAACACCCCCAATGGACAATGCCAAGAAGCACTCGCATAGCATGATAAAATATGTGATGTGCAAAATATCGTTGGGGTTAAGATCATGAAGTTGCACTTGGTAAGAAAATAGAAAACCGCGCAGGAAGGGATGCACAGGAAAGGACAAACCTTGCCGAACGAAGCTCTAGAAGCAGATCCACTCGTTCGGCTGGGGATGTGGTACTTCCTCTTCGCCGGTAATCCTTTCAAACCCCTCCAAGACCACCCCATCGCACACCAACGAAGCAAGATCGGCGGTGCGAAACGTCGATGGCTCCCAACCACCGGACAGTTTCTTCATTGTGTCCTCCGCCACCGTGTCTTTCTTGGAAGTCTTCGTCGCCTTTGTGTTCCTTGAAGACTTTCTCATGGCAGCGATGAAGAAACAGATCCAAGAACAGGAACGCAAAGAGCATGAAAACAGAAGTGCGAAGCAAGGAAAGCACATGTGCAAGATGACAAAGGCAGGGTAAAATCTCACTTTGTCGCTGGCCTTCTTATATATACAGCAGAGCGGTTTCAGATCCACCATTCACACAAGATACAGAATCGACCAAGAACGATCTCCCGCCCCACGCGTGTCGCATGAATCTCAACCGGCGCAGTAACGACACCGCCCATTACGCACAAAAGACGAGGCATCATCATCACGCTTCGCAAAATTAGCGAGCCATGACGAGTCAAATCAACTTGGACCGCGACACTGATGGGTGTAGATAACACCTCCTCGTTGGTTACCCCAAGTGGAAGGTTATGATGTATTAGCAGAACATTTCTCTTACACGAGGACTGTAAGGTTTATCGAACCAGGTGGACTCCAAGGATCAACAAGAAGGTGGTAAGATGTTGCTCTCTTAACCTGGACCTGCACATAAAAGCAAATAACTTTGCTCCCAACGAGTCATAGAGGTTGTCAATCTCTCTGGTCTTGTTGTTTACAAAGGACCAAACACAAGTGGAAATAGTACTGGTGATTGCAAGGGAAAGGAAATAAAAGCAGTAAAGATGAAAGGTGTAAACTATGGTGGAAATATGGACCGGGGTCCCATGATGTTCACTAGTGATGTCTCTCTCCCAAAAGACGATAAATAACTATGTTGGGTGAACAGATTACAGCTAGAAATTGACAGAATTATAAATGCACCGCAATGCTAATTATGCTACAAGAAAGCTAGAGGCTCAAACATATGAGAAGTACGCCAAGATAAGTAGACCGTTTATTCATCAGCATCTACTCACTAATCATCCACTTTGAGATATCTATCCAGAACATCTCGCTGGTATTAAGTTGCGAGCCCCACCCAAAGTGCAAACTCAAACAACAGACAACTGCATTAACAAACTATGCGTAAGGTAAACAATCGTTGCAACAACAGTTACAAGAACCATTATTTTCTTCTTGGTGGCAACAGCACATCCCCTAGTCTCATGTTTCAGTCACTCAAGCTAGACATCGGGGGGCATGAACCCTTAATCATGCATAACGCTCCCTCTTGGAGTTCTAATCTACTACTTGGCCAAAGAAATAAATAGGAACGGAGAACATGCAAGAATACTCAAGAACTAGAACACAAAAGGTAAACCAAATATATTACTCATCAAAATCTGAACATAATCTCATAATCCATCGGATCCCAGCAAACACAGCATAGCAACAGCAGAACTAATACATAGATGCCTTGATCATGTAGGGCGCAGATCACAAAGGCTAAGAATTGAGGAACAAGATTGGAGAGAAAACATCACATAGCTACTGGTAATGGACCCATGTTCTAAGGTGGACTACTCACGGCACATCCGGGAAGCGCTCATGGTGGTGGAGAAGCTCCCGGAGATCAATCCTCCCTCTGGAAGGATGACGGGAGAGGGTCTTCTGGCGATCCCGGTCTCGGGATCGCGGCGGCGGTGGAACAGTGGGGAAAATCGCGTAACGGAGGACCTGTCGGGCTGTTTTTAGGTCGAGGGGTAAATATAGGCGGAAGGAGGGCACCAGGGGAGGCCTGGCCCCACTAGGCGGGTCCCTGGCGCGACCTCCCCCTGGCCCGCGCCTGGTGGCCTCCTGGGAGGGTGTCCACCCCCCCCCCCCCTCCGGCTCTCCTTCGGTCTTCTGGATGCTTCTGGACTGCTGATTTTTATATATTTTTTCTGGATTTTTTCGAGCACTTTAAATATTGGGAAATACTTGCAATGCACGGACAACAGCAGACAGAAACTGGAACTGGGGCATTGAGTTAGTAGGTTAGTCCAAATCTGTGGAAAAAGGTATGAAAGTGTGGAAAAACATGTAGCAAAGTCACCCATATAAGCATGGAACAAGCAGAAATTATAGATACGTTCGGGCCGTATCAAGCGCGCAACTGTTCACAGCTGTCACAGACCACCGTGATGTCCCTTCTTCATAGGAGCGTCGCAAGCAAGCCACCTTCACATCATCAATGATAATGTCACATTGACCAGGCGGAGAAATCTTCATCAACTGACCATCTCTTCACCCTATTTTCTTTCTAACTTTTTCTTTGATATTCCATCAAATAAACTCCCATCGGGAGCGTATTATTTCTTTGTCTACAATAGGTCAAGGAACCTTACACGGGTTCGAGTGCCAACTTGTCCTCGCGTATCAGTCAATACAACTCAACAAAGACCCGAGTCCTCACTCGCGGAAAAGAACACTGAAGAATCATTGTAGTAATCATTCGAGCAGATCCTACATCACGAGATAATTAACTAAAAAAATCACTGGATGGTTCCCCGAGTGAACACTTCATTATGGCACTCGCCCTCAACCCTGACCTACGCTGCAACAACACCCTGGAAGCCATGTCCACGAACATGTAGGTAAGACCCGATTGATCCATCGGCCGGGCCGGGACTTTCAACAGTGTGACTTCACTCACGTTTATTCCATACCCAAGATGTGAAGAAAATCCTGATGGATGCATTGGGTAACGAAAAATACATCGCTTGCAGTATGATTCGACAAGCCCTCCGCGGCATGAATCCTACTGACCCCGGCCTCGCCAAGTTCGAGTCGGGGGACTCGAGCTTGATAGGACTATTGAGGTATTTGCCACTAGAGCAATTGACTTGGGCTCGACCCGTCGAGTGCCCCAGGCCCTTTAGTTCAACATACCTCACAACTCATAGATCATCATATTAGCGGTATTGATACAAGAGCACTCTTGGTCATATAAAGCCCGTATGATGACACGCACTTGCAGCTACATCAGATTGGAGTCCCCGCGACCCTTCGTGTCCCCCAGGCACTCAGGGGCTACTGACAAGGGAATACCCCCACGATTCCCCTCCATGAGGGTACCCGGTGTGTATCAAGACCGGTGGCCCACTAGAAGCCTCGGAAGGCCCAACATCAACCCGTTGGGCCTACTTGAGGCACCAACGACTGAACCGACTTGGAGTCCAAGACCGACGAGGAGTCCAAAACTCGGCGTACAAGACTATGTCGAATAGGAAATCTCATATAACCCTAGACAGATTCCTCGGGAGCTAGCCTACTATATAATGGCTAGGAAAGGGGACGACTAGGGACATCGCAATACATCACCTCCTGGCTTGAGCAATCTCACCGGATTCACCATTGTAAACACCTCCTTCAAATAATAGATCGAGCAGGAAGTAGGGGTTTTACCGATCGAGGGCCCTAAACCTGGGTAAATTCATGTCTCCTATTACCAATGAGATCACCAACTATGCACTACTTCCCCTTCAATCAACCCAGAGTACATAACCATGGGATTTTCTGACGTCCATCCTCGTCACCCGCGATTCAAGCTCGATACTTGAAAATTCTTCATGTAGCACCCTTGTCGAGTCTTGGAGACCCTCAAATTTCCACTTAGGGTGCACCCGACACTGCATCGGTTGAACGCACCTCTTCACAAACAGGGCGATGAGCTGGAGGCCCGTAACCTCTGGCTCACTCTTCCTCCTCAGATCCACCACCCAAAGGAACAAATGGTCTTCCTCTTGCATATCCGTCACTAACAGCTCGTGCCTCCAAGCACGATACTTCTTCGCCCGAGCCGCAGGGTCAAAGGGTCAGAGTCCGTACTGCTGACCAATCACCGCCCGGTCCTTGACATAGAACCACTTCTTCCTCCATCCTTGTACAGATTCTTGCTTCTCAAGGTTGAAGTAGTCCGCTTCAACCTTGAGGATATGCCGATGCCGCCAGTGGCATAGTGTTTGGAGGACCTCTGTGGCACCCTAGCTCAGAGTACCGGTTCGCCCCATGTTCCAGCCTAGAGATCATGTCTTCTGGAACACGACAATTCTTGATATGGAACTGAACAACTTTCTATTACATAGGGAATGGGTACAAGGGTACAAAGCTAGCGAAGCGAGGCGGATAACCAACTTACTTATAATGCTAGCGGCGGAACAACTACAAGCAGCGGAATAACTCTTAGCAGCGGAACAACGGCGATGGTGATGGACTCCACTCCAAAGGGACACTGTTGGGATACCTCCTAGCTCGCATACACCAGGAACGTCGTCCTACGCAAACACATCATGGCATGCAAATCTGGCATGACACACCAGGTCAGTACATTGAATGTACTTGCAAGCTCACAACAACCAAAGAATCAAAGCAAAACAATAACATAGTAGGCAGGTTAGAGTAAATTAATGAATTAAGCATGTGAGAACGAATAATATACTAATACTCTAACATAGATAACCATCCAATAATATCACTTGGATCACCTCACTCGTGATCACCTGCATAATCTCATACCGGGATCACTCAGGATCCTCCATCATATTTCGTGATCGCTCTGCATCATATCTCGTGATCTCTTAGAATCATATCTCGTGGTCACTATGGATCATAATAGCCATCTCATGACTACCTCGTAGTCATCTCATCAATACCACGTAAGCTTCTCTAGCTTACCATCCCTTGCACTGATCCACATGTGCAACAAGTTCTCTCATCCTTATCACGGTTGATCGAACGGTGTGACTTAATACGAACTGTCCATAACCGAGGACGCGGCTATTTGAATGGATTTTTAACTCTGTAGAGTTTGCGCACTTTACCCACACTATGGAGTTCTTCCCTCATCCAGTACCTTGGAACTTGTCACATGGAAATGGACTAGGACTTCTCCAACGAGACCGTTCTACTGCGTGCCTCCCTTACTGTATCACCAGACATACTCCTTGAGTCGTGCCATGTGTAGCCCCGTGTCCTCCAGACACCGGCCACCGTCGTGGCAAACGGCCACCGTCGTGGCAAATGGCCACCATCGTGGAAAACAACATTGCCCCAAACGGGGACTGAGCTCAATAACCAAACTGGCTCTCAAGACTGTCTCCGTTTACCAGGCTAGGGTAACACGCGCGCATATCCTTCCCTCTTTGGTGATACAAATAAAATAGTGCACCAATAGACCGAGCCAAGGCCTTCCCATATAGGAGAGTGTGGTTGCACTGGTAAGTTCGGTTCAGTGGCACCTGATCAACACGACATGAAGTATGTCTCCAAATGTATAATATTTCAAAGTTATGTCTCAGGTGCCATATGAAAATCCATAGTCCAAGTCATTGCAATATCCATGAAATAATCCAAGGCATGAACATGGCTATATTATAATCCAAAGCATAATCCTATGAATAACTTAGCCATGTCAGAATGATCACGATAATACTAGCAACCAAAATGTCCATCAAATCAATATAATAATCAGAGCTACGAGTCATATTTAATCCAAGCGTATTCATGGCAATAACTAATCATTGTTATACTCCAAACATGCCATGTAATGATCATCTTAAAATCCAAAAGCTAAGGCAGATTTTAGAACCATGTCAAAGCTTTACAATGATGCAAAAGGGAGTCATGGCTTGCCTATCACCAATAAGGTGTGAAGAAACTCTTGCTCTCGAACACAAGCAATCACTCTGAATAAGATTTTTAAATGGCAAAAAAAATTCACATAAATTCTTTCTTTTATTCAGAAGAAATGAACAGAACAAGTCCTTGTAAAAAATATACCAAATTGAAGATGATCTCGTAAGAAAAATGATGCAACAAGAATCCACTCATTTGGACTTGTTGTTTAGGAGATATTCACGGTCAAAGTTGGGTCAACAGATTGATTTAAAATGAATTTAAATTAATTTTCTGGAATATCTAAAGGGGGCCACATCGAAGGCCTATTCTGCGAATATGTCTCCACTTACGTAACGGTTCGGGGGAGAGAGAGAGAATGAAGTGCGGGCCCAAGTTGTCCTATGAACAGGGAGTGAGTGGGAATAGGGCACAACGAGGCTCACCAGTGTTGGTTCTTCGGCGAGGAGGTCACGGCCGAGGACGAGGGTGGTACGGATGGAACGGGTAGTCGACGGACCACTTGCCCATACCCGTGGCTTGCCGGGAGGTGGCCTGCAGGCGACGCAGCCTTCGTCTCCTGTGGTGGCGAGTCCACGGGGGTCGACGAAGCCGTCCAATCCGGTGACAATTCGAGCGAGAGAAGCTTGGGGAGGGACAAGGTGATCAAGGGGAGTGCGCTGGAACTGGCTAGGGACGGCGAGGCCGCATGGCAGCAGAGGCGGCTGGAGCTGGTGAAGACAGCCTCGGGGACTACAATTCTTGGTACATAGGTTCGATTGGGATGGGTAGGAGGCTGGTGGTGAGCGAGGCGAGGCCTGAGCACGACTTTTATAGCTGGGGCATGATGCCCGTGCTCGAGTGTCGCCGCGCAGATGTGATCGAGCTTGGTGGTGAGCTGGATGTTGAGCTGGCGGGTTCGAGGGGTTCTGAGGTGACTGGAGAGCGCGAGCAATAACTAGGGTAGGTGAGCTACCACCCAGCGACTTCAATGGTGAGGGTAAGCGACGCCGACAGTGGTGCACTGTGCTTGCGGGTCCGGCGGTGGAAGGGCGGCGGAGAGGACGGGGCAGGGCTGGGATGTCCAGGTGGGTGGTGGACAGGAGTTGGACGGCGCCAGAATCCATGGGGAGCAAAAGGTGCATTGCCCCTATGCAACCCGACGCGCCTAGGTCCATGCCAGTGGCATGCCAAACGCATGGTCAGCAAGCGCACTGGTGCACTGAGGGTGATCTCTCATGGCCATTTATGTCCATGGTGTAGTACTAGTGCAATAACAACCATCTTTTTAAGGTCTCATGGACCACTCATGATCATGCCGCTTACCTCGGAGTCATTACAGACTCAAGCACCGGTTCATCTCATGACCAATCAACTTGCACGGGTCGTCGCACAACCATTCAACGGGTTAGGTGTCATCGCGTTACCACCCATCCAATCTGGTCACCGCATGACCAACAACTTTCACGGGTCATCGCATGACCAACAACTTTCATGGGTCATCGCATGAACAACAACTTTCATGGGTCACCGCATGACCAACAACTTATACGGGTCGTCGCACGACCATCAACTTTTATGGGTCATCTCATGACCAACAACTTAGCACGATCATCAAACCAGGTTAATGTTGATCCATATTGTGACCTAGTACGAACTGTGTCCAATACCATAGACTCGGCTATTTGAATAGATTTTTAACACTCTGCAGAGGTTGTGCACTTTACCCATGCTATGGAGTTCTTCCTCCATCCAGTACCTTGGAACTTGTCCCACGGGAACCTCGGAATTTGTACCATAAGAGTGGACTAGGACTTCTCCAACGAGACTGTTCTACCGCGTGTCTCCCTTACCGTATCATCCGACATACTCCACGAGTCATGCCTTGGGTAGCCCCGTATCCTCCAGACATTGGCCACGATCATGGCAAACGGCCACCTTGTCGCAAACAAACTTGTCCCAAATGGGGACGGAGCTCCACATAACCAAACCGGCTCTCTAGACTATCGCCGCTTACCAGGCCAGGGTAACCGCGCGCGCATAGGCTTCACACGTTGGTGATACGAATAAGAGAGCCCACCGATAGATCGATCCAAGGCCTTCCCATACAGGCGAGTGTGGCTGCATTGATAAGTTTGGTTCGGTGGCACCTGATCAACTTGGCATACAGCATGTTTCCAAATGCATAACCATCAAGCATCAGGTGCAAGATGAAAGTCTAAGTCCAAGTCATAGCAATGCATGTAGAACAATCCAAGGTAGGGTCACGGTTATATCATAATCCAAAAAATGTTTAAATGATTAACCTAGCCAGGTCAAGATGATCAAAAGAGTAACATGCAACATAGTAAGATCATAAACCCAACTAGGGGTATGGTGCATACATGCATAACATGGCAATAGCACGATTATAGTAATTCAGAGCATATCAAGAAATGTCATCATATTATCCGAAATGCTACGGCAAGTTGTAAAATCACGTCAAAGTTTTACAAAGATGCAAAGGGGGTGGTGGCTTGCCTTTAACTAGAGGAGTGTGAAATACTTCTGGTCTTCAACACAATGAAAACCCTGCAAATATATTTTTTAAATAGCAAGCAAAAGGTCACACAAATTTTTTTCTTTTAAAAAGAAATTATTAACAGAACAACATGGCACAAAAGTTATGCTAAAATAAAGAGGAGATCAAGAGCAAAATAATGCAAAAAGATTCAACTCATTTGGACTTCTTGAATAAAAGATATCGCAGGGCAAAGTTGGGTCAAAATAATGATTTAAAAATGATTTAAATCATTTTTGGAAATTTCCAGGGTGGTGACGTCGAAAGCGTCTTTTTAGAATACGCCTCCACTTGATACCCCTTCAGGCTGGGACAGAGAGGCTGACGAGTGGGCCCTAGCTGTCAGGTTTGGAGAGAGGGGAAGGAAACAGAGGGGCTGGGCTCACCGGCGGCGAGAACTCTGGCAAGGGGCCTCGGCTGGGTGCGGAGAGTGTGCAGATGGAACGGGGAGTCCACGGCACACCTGTCCGTACCCGTTGCTCACCGGGAGGTGGCCGGGCGGCGAGGTGAGGGTCGTCACGGCGACGTGAGGTCCCGGTGGTCGTCGGGGATCGTCGGCGCGGCAGATTCCGGAAGCAATCCGGCAAGGGGGGGGTTGGGGAAGGTCTAGGGGATCTCTAGGAGGGCGGTGGTGGTGCTGGCCTGGCTAGGGGGCTCTGGAGCGGGCGGGAGCCAACTGCAACTGCGCGGCGGCACTCATGGCTGGAGTTGGGGAAGAAGAGCTCCACCGCTCGATTCTTTGTGCAGGGGTTCGATTGGTAGGGGGTGTGGGCTGCTGGTGCCGAGAGGAGCGCAAGGGCACGACTTAAATAGCCGGGGGCGAGGTGCCGAGCCGGATGCTGCCAACGGGAAACTGCCACGACCAGGTGGTGTGCTTGCAAGCTCGAGCAGGTTCGAGGGGATTCAGGGGAGAACTGGAGAGGTCACGAGCGAGCAGGGGAACAAGGAGCAGAGGGGGCGGGCCAATGTGATGGGGACGTGATGGTGGGCACTGTGCCGTCGTGTTCCTGATGGCGGTTAGCAGCCGACACGAATCCGGCGAGGGAAAGGAGGCCAAGGAAATAATGCACTTCCTTTGTAAATGCCTAAATAGTACAGAATTGCATTGGTGAAGCTAGCATCATCTAGGCTTGACGGATTTGGCTCAAATTTAGTGTAGAGAGGTCATTTGTGCATACGTACAAGTTTGCAAATTTTCAAGGCTAGGGGAAGTACCTAGCTAGCACTTGCTTCACAAGGTACCCTGCAGGCCAGAAACTTGATCTTAAGGGTGTCCACACATGGATGGTTGGATTTTTCCAAAACTTGGTTTGGGGGAGTCATTTGGATGTTGGAACATGTTCAAAAAGTTTCAAAGCAAATGGATGCTCCTATCATGCACATGCTTCACAATGCCCCCTTGCTGCATACAAACTTTGGGAATTTTGGGATGGAGTTTGGCTAGTCCCCTAGAGCTGAATTTTGGCATTGGCTAATGATATAGTCACAAGAGTTTGCACAAAAAGTATCACCAACAATGGATAAGGATAAATGACAGCTCTTTCACAAAGTGCTATTCTTCCCCCACGGACAAATGAATTTCTCTAGGTGAAAATCGACTTGGGCCATGCAATGTTTTTGGAGATTTTGGTAAGATATGGCATCAAGGACATGTGGGAATTATTTGGGGATTTATGGAGCAATATAAATAGGAGTTGCTTCACAATCCTCAAATAAAGTGAATATTCCTTTTATTGGAAAAGGAATATATGGCATGAATAAAAATGTGACTTGGATGGGATGGATCAAGGGGAGACCTTTGTAAAGTTTTTGAGAATCAAGGCTGACGAGGGGGTGACCACACGACTCTCACAGATGAGGGTACCCAGTGCGTATCAAGCTAGAGGGCCCGCTAGAAGCCTCGACCGACCCACGCCTGGCCCACTCGAGGCAACCGCCATAAAGGAATCCTCGACGATCATGGAAACCGCGACTTGGTGTCCAAGACTGAAGATAGATTAGGAAACCCTCTCTGTAAACCTAGATGGTCTCCTTACGACCCAGCCTAGTATATAAAGGATGGGAGAGGTGACGTCTAGGGCATCAAATATCTTAGCTACACCTCCGGTCTCGAGCGATCTAGCCTGGACCTCCACTTTAAATTGCCTCCACTATAATACAATCGAGCAGGAAGTGCTTTCTCCTGTTAGCCGACGAGTATCTCCAACATGCACATCTCCTCTACGATCTAACCCAGGGTTCCTAACCATGCGATTTGCTGAGGCCGATCCTCGTCAATTGGCGCCGACCGTGGGGACTACGTGATATGGTGAGGAAGATAATTCTCTAACTTCTCGTTGGTTACCCCAAGTGGAAGGTGAGATGTAGCGTAGCAACAAATTTCCCCTATGTAGAGGATAGGGTTTGTCTCCCGTAGGACTACACGAGATACAAGAAGGTGGTAAAGTGAACAATGGTTCCGTTCTAAGATTGCTTACTTCACCTGGACTTGCACACACAGCAAATAACTTTGCTCCAAACGAAAGGAAGAGGCTCAAAAGCAATGGGCACTACGCCAAGGTAAATAGACCGAAATCCATCTGCATCTACTACGAATCATCCACCTTAAGATATCTATCCAGAATATCTCGCTGGTATTAAGTTGCGAATCCCACCCAAAGTGTAAACTCAAAGAAACAGACAACTGCATTAAAAGAACTTTGCGTAAAGTAAACAATCCTTGCACCCGCGGGTACAAGCATTGTTGTTTTATCCCTGGTGGCAACAGCACATCCCCTAGTCTCATGTTTCTGTCACTCAAGCTAGACATCAGGGGGCTGAACCCACAATCAAGCATAACGCTCCATCTTGGAGTTGCAACAAATCATTTGGCCAAAGTAAAATACGTCAACGGAGAACATGCAAGAATTAACTCAAGAACACAAATATAAAAGAGAACCAAATATATTACTCATCAAAATCTGAACATAGTCTCATAATCCATCAGATCCCAGCAAACTCATCATAGCAACACAGAAAATTACAAAGGTGCCTCGATCATGTGAGGCATCTCACGAGGTCTCAAAAGTGGAAGCACAAAGAGGGGAGAAGAGCATCACATATCTACTGGTCATGGACCCATGGTCCAAGGGGGGTTACTCACGGCACATCCGGGAGGCGTCCATGGCGATGTATGGTCTCCCGGAGGGAATTCCTCCTTCCGGCAGGGTGCCGGGGCAGCTTCTCTTGGCGGCCCCGATCTTGAAACGGCGGCGGTGGCGGTACAAAGCGGAGAACGGGAATAGCAGATCGATATTAAGGGTTTCCTCTGCGGGCACTAAATATAGGCCAAGGGGGCACCGAGGGGGGCCACTGGGCAGCCAGGAGGGTGCCCAGCGTGCCCGAGGGGGCGCCAGGGACCCTCCTGGGGCCCTGGTGGGTCCACTCCCTTCCATGCTTGGTTCTTCGGGAAGCTTCCGGGAGGCTGATTTTTTATATCATTTTTCCGGATTTTATTTGGCACTTTTAATGGCCGGAAAACCTGAAATATAAAATCAGCAGAAAACAGGAACTGGCAACTGGGTGCACTGAGTTAATAGGTTAACCCAAGTATGATCAAAATTGTATGAAAGTTCAAGAAAAAGATGGCAAAGTCACAAAAATCATGCATGGAGCAAGCAGAAATTATAGATACGTTTGTGACGTATCAACATCCCCAAGCTTAATTCCTGCTCGTCCTCAAGTAGGTAAATGATAAGAAGCATAATTTTTGTGGCGACATGCCACACAACCATATAAGGACTTTTAAGTAAAGCAATCAAAGCATGAAATTCAATTCAATCCTTAACAAGCAAGAGTCTATATTAGCATTGACACAAGCAACAAAAGAACAAACGGTGCAAGAGCTCTCGATGTCCGTGACTCGAATGTCTCTAGATGGTGTTTGCGTGCAAGCAGGGGACTGGGAAAAAGAGAGAAAAAAGGTTGTTGAGAACTACTATCTACTAAAGTTTCACACTTAGTCTCCTTTGGATTCTTATCTTGACTCGTCCCCAGACCACTAGCCAGGTACAAGTCAAACGGATCCACTCCCTTTCGATATTTTGAGCACTCATGCAATGGATGAGCGTGAGCAAGAAAGTTGACACCTAAAAGGAGAAATAGAAAGAAGGTGGAGGAGGGAGACAAAAAAGTGTGAAAGGCTCACATCAATGAGGACAACCATAGGCGACAGAAGGCCATATGATAGATATGATGTGAGGAGTAGGGATTTCCATGCAACGGATACACATGTGAGCTAAAATCTCTCCAAGGGAACTAGTGGGGGTGCATCTAACTTGCTTGCTCAAGAAGACCTACAGCTCGTTTGAGGAGGCTCATCATTGGAATATACAAGCTAAGTTCTATAGTGTGAAGGGTCCCCACATAGCTATATGCATGTATGATGATCTCTATGGAGTACAAGGGATAGAGGATGAAGTACTAGTGTGTATCTCTCAAAAGGAATAGTAGTGTGCCCCCTTCTCTCTTTTTATTATTTTTTTCTTTTTCTCTTTTTTGTATTTTTTGTATTTTTTTGGTGGCCTCACACTACTAGGGAATAGCCTTTTAGTGGCGTCCTTTTTTTGCCTTTAGTTGCGCAATTGAAATGCGCTACTAAGGACAAGCCACTAATAAGGCCTTAATAGTGGCACATTTCAAATGCGCCACCCCTAAGAATCTTAGACGTGGCGCGTTTCTGAAATGCGCCACTAATAAGGCCTTAGGGGTGGCGCATTTCTGAAATGCGCCACGCCTAAGATTCCTAGGGGTGGCGCATTTTGAAGATGCACCACCATTAACTTTTTTTTGAATTTTGAATCTGGATCTGGATTACTATTTTTTTGCTCATTTTTCTCGTTTTTTCTTTGAATGATTTGTCCCGTTCATCTAGCCACTTTGTTTGCTCATTTTTATTCTCTGTCCCGTTCATCTAGCCAATTTTCAATCTTGGAGGATGGAGGAGATGAGAGGAGAGGATGTAGGGCTCCATGGAGGAAGAGACGAGGAGGAGGAGCCAAGAAAGGGGAGGAGGAACCATGAGGAGTATGAGCCATGGAGGAGGGGAGGAGGAAGAAGAAAGGGGAGGAGGAACCTTGGAGGAGTAGGAGCCATGGAGGAGGGGAGGAGGAAAAAGAAGACCCGTGGAGGAGGGAGAACCTTGGAGGAGGAGGAGGAGGAGCCATGGAGGAGGGGAGGATGAGGAGGAGGAGCAGGCTTGGAGCCATGGGGGAGGGGAGGAGGAGGAGGGCGCCATGGAGAAGGTGGAGAGGAGGAGGAGATGGTGGAGAAGAGGAGGATTAGAATGAAGAGGTAAGGAGGAGAAGGAAGCCGGACGGGTTATATATACCCTTATTAGTGGCGCATATAGCAAAATGCGCCACCCATAATGACCTTAGGGGTGGCGCACCTAGCAAAATGCGCCACTAATAAGTTTTGAATCATTTTCAAAAAATTTGGCCTCCAGATCTTCAAACGCCCGTAACTTTTTTCTGTTAGGGTTTTGAGGATTCTAAAAATGTTCAACGGGGTACTCCCCCCCCTGGTTGAATTTGGATATAACTTTTCGAGTAGACGATTTTGTTGGGCTTCGGGGCAGAAAACACAAATTTTTCATAACCTACGAGACCCATACCCAAGACCTATGCTATGGCGATGCAAGTAACGGACAGAAATAGATCACATACCAGTATGTAGTCCGTTAAGCGGGAAACGTTCCCGCAAGAACGTGGTTGGTGTAGTCGTACCGGCAATCCCCGATGCCGCGCAGATCCCCGATGACTCCTGTAGCCACCCGATCCTTGTAGACCGATGACGGGATTACATCCCCGTCGAAACGTTGCTAATGAAGACCTCGCGATACGACTACGACGATGAAGTAGCACCACAAGTGTAGTGCCTCGCAGGATTATACACATACAGTATACCCGACGTCCCTCCGGGCTCCGAACCAGTAGAGCAGCGGAAAGAAGATGGATTCGGATCCCGATTCCAGCAGCACGACGGCGTGCGTATAGTGGAGAAGTCCCCAACCAAGTGTAGATTCCAAACAAGGGGAGTCCACTCGAGGAAGGAGAAAGGAGGGAGAGAGAGATGAGAACTTATCTCAAAAATATTATGAATAAAAGAGCACCTCTACCCCTCCTTATATAGGCCAAGGAGGGGTGCCACCCCCCCCCCCCTCCACTTCCGGGGTGGGACTAATCCCAAGGGAGGGGGGCGGCGCACCAATTAAAGGGGGTGGGCCCCCTCATGGCGCCATGGCCCATGGGGGAGGACTCCCTCTCCCCCTAATGGGCCCTATGAGGCCCATATGCCTTTTAATTCATTTTTTATTATATTTAAATACATTTTAATATTTAATTCAGATAATTAAATAATAAAACATATATTAAACATTATTAAATATATTTTGAACCTTTCAAAATACCCGGAACAACTTCCGGCCTTCATCGGAACAATTCCGGTGTTCTCTCCAATTTCTCCGGTGATCCCGAATCAATCCTTACTGCGTCGAGTACCCTTAAGTGTAACACCCTACGGTCCGGGAAACAGCAGACATGATTGAGACAATTCTCATTGATCAATGACTAATAAATTGGACCTGGTTACAATCCTTGATAGCCCCTGTGCTTCCATCGAATGAACTTCAATCGCTGTTGGATCCGTTAACCCGTGTGCCTGTTCCCTTTGTCCTATGGTACTTTGCTTGTCCAAGGTTTGATCATCGGTATCCAATATACCTAGTTCGTCCTCGTTCTCAACAAACAAGTTTACTCGTTCCCGTGATATTACAACTCCGTGACCTAGTCACACGTTTGCAAACTTTATGATGTAACATCACCGAGTGGGCCCAGAGTACCTATCCGTCACACGGATGGACAAATCCCACTTTGATCTATTTGCATACTCATCAACCATCTATTTCGGAATACCCAAAGTGCACCGTCATGGCCAGCATATTTTAGTCGGGCAGTGGGATACAAATCAAAGTCTCCTCATATATGACAATTACGTATGATCATTACGGTCAAAGGATCTGGTCACTACGTTATAGTTATCGCAATGTCGAACTATGTGACTTGATCACATCGCAACACTTCTGGTGGGTGTATGTCCATCATATCATTATCCAATGATACGACTCCATTGTCAACAGACGCCATTGTATCATGATAAGGAAACCTTGATCATCAATCGCCCAATGGACTAGTATACTAGGGTTTACTAGGGACCTGGTTGTTTGTATACCACACATGTATTAATGTTTCCGCTTAATACAGTTATAGCATAGTATCAAACGTATTATGAACTAATGGAATATGCTCGATAAAACATATTTTATTTGCCTCTAGGGCACATTCCCAACAGTCTCCCACTTGCACTAGAGTACAAATAATCTAGTTGCATTTTCTCTGGATCATAACTCCTTATTGATCATGCTTGCCCGTGGAAGAGGTTGTATCAACGGTCTGGGTACCATAATGTCACCTAATTTGACATTCCTTCATTATCCACTATAATGATGAGGTATATATATTTGGCGGTGAAGTGAGACTTCGTTTGTTGTGTCATTGCAATGACATCCGGTGGGTCACGCGGACTTTCCCATAGTCATGCACACTTGAAAATCACTCAATCAGAAGTCGAACTTCTTAAGCCATAATATAACTCCTGCTACTTCTAAAGCAGCCACATCAATGTAGATTCAATCCTTAGTGCATTGTATGCAACTTTGATGTCTAACCATGTTTCTTTCAACTTAGGCATTCATTAGTATGATATCTCAATTTTCTAGGTTAGTGTCAAAACTTGAACCAGCATAACATTTATGGTCAAGTCCACTATCCTTTACAAATTTGAGATGTATCCTCAGTTCTCTTCAGACACTGAAGGATAAACTTAACTCTTTGTTCAATGATTTACTCATAAATCATATCACAACATGTTCTTACTACTAAGAACTTGGGTCACATTACGTCGAGTACATAACTCTGTTTTATATGAAAGAACCTATGACAAAAGGCATAGAGGATCCAACACATCCATTTCTTTCATTAACCATTAACCATTGTTCTTGTACTGAGATTAACTCAACACTTCTCTTGGATATACAAGTAAGGACCACTTCTTGACTTGTCCCATTCTGAATTCCTTCAGAATCTTATCCAGGAAAGTATTACGACTCAATGTTATTAAACACATATCTATCTTAATAGATCTTCAATGCTTAATACTTATTCATCTTCATTTATGAAAGATTCAAATAATCATTAACACCAACTACACCATTCATAATATGTTATCCATATATGAGAATGTTATCATGCTCCCACTCAAATATGTCATGCACATATTAAGTCTTAGGATAACACTCATATTGCTCCCACTCAAATATGTCGGCCACATATAAGACAAGGATAACATCCACATGGCTCCCACTTAGATATGTCAGACACATATTAAGTTCAGGATACTAACCACATGGCTCCTACTCAAATATGTCATTTACATATAAGTCTAGGATAATACTCCCATAGCTCCCACTCAAAATATGTCGTCTACATATTAAGTTTCAGGAAACTATTCAGCTCCCACTCAGTTTCATGCAAATGCATGTTTCCTCGATATTTTGGTTAAGTCCAAAATCCTTTGATCATCCATCAAAAATGAGAATTCAGTTTACGAGACACTAGTATCCATATGTTTTTCCAAAACCTTCTTGTTGTACCAATTACAACACTTCTTCAAATACAGGATTTGAGGAAGTCACGGTATTGATAACAATCCTGGATCAATCGTAGTGAATATCCCTTTGACTCAAGCATTGCTACACATTGTAGTCAACCCATTGAATTTGTCAGAAACAATCTTTGTGACAAACCAATCTTGACATCCCTTTGATGTTCACATTTATTCCTCATAACTCTGAAGTTATTGTGAATATCAAGTAACCTCCTTACTTGATAAGATTCAAGCAATCTTAAATGTAACTCAACATAAGATTTCATGACTCATAGTCATATCTCGTACTTAGGTCCACCATCGCTTCTTTGTAGTTCGTAGGAATGTCTTGTTCCATTAACATGACAAGTGAATCATGGATATCGTTTTGCACCAGGGGAAAATATATATATTCTTGAATCCTACCTTTCTCAGTAAAAGCTCCCATCAGAAGATCATGATCATTATCATTAGTTTCTCCTCTTATTGTAGAGCTTTGCTTCCAGAACATATTCCGTTGCGCTACTCTGACATTTGGAAACAAGGTCAATTACCTTGGTTGAACTTTCACTTTTCTTCCATTACCACATTTATCAAGATTTTTTTTTGACAAACACCAAACATAGTAATACAAGTTTTGCTCCTTTTGGTTCTAGTTGTGGAAGATGCATCCATAGTTGTCTAAGGATATACTACAAAGATAATTTATCTTACATAAATCAAGCTTCCTAGAAACCACAACACACCGTGACATATATAGTGTTGGTTTCCACGAACTCAGATGGTTCCCTATGCTGAAGTGAGTGTTTGCATATTAAATTAATAACTCTAAACAATAATAACGTAACTTGGTAAGAGATAACTTAGACCATACACTTTTCTATATAATATGATCACAATGTTCAGGCACGTCAATCATATTGAAGTGTCTCAAGACATTGCAATTTGTGGAACAACTTTCACACAAGTCTTTATGCCCAAGACTAACTCAAAACATTTGTCACTTTGATCAAATCGTAGAGACTTGTCTTTCTTGTTAATTTAATATCCATCTTTACTCTGAAATCCCTTTTGATCATATCAAATTATTTCAGACTCATGTTTCATTAGTGAATACAAATATTCATCTAAGTCCACATACGAAGTTCACGAAATAATGACATTCACCACATGCTGACATACGATACATCACAATGTATGATACTCAACAATCAGTACACATTCCGTTTACCAGAATGCGAGGTTTTAGTCATCTCACCTAAAAGGCATGGTTTGTATGTGTCAAGAGATCAAGTATCTTAAGACATCATCATACCATTCATGACTTAAACTGTAGTGTCATTATTAAGCCTGGATATTTCTTGGCATTACAATATTTCTTATAAATGATCAAACAACTATCATCAATATAAGAATAACTCATTCATAATCGTAATGAGACCATAAGAGATATCATTCATGAAAGGAGAACAACTGACTTGTTTCTCACTAATATGAATAATTGTCTTCGGGATATGCAAGACACACTAATAAAGTCCTCATTCAAACGATCATCAAATTTATTCATATATTAATCAATTGATAGATGTAGAGGGAGAGTGTTGTCGACCATCAACTATCTTGATTGCCGTCAGCACACATTGTCACCTCATCCCTTCCATGTTACTCTCAAGCAGTAAGTTCAAGCATCGAATACTTAATCAACCGCAATTAGTGTTTCGTGGGAAAGACATTTATAACTCGTATATCAAATATACCTTCTCCGTCAATGACCATTCCTGCATTGGTTCTACTCTTAAAGTTTTTAACTTTAACCATGACCTCATGATAGGTGAACGGTTCTCCTTCATGACATAGTCCAGCCATGGTCTTTGTAACTGGGAGGAAGCGGATGCAACTCCCCAGTTATCGCAAAGTAACCAGTCATTCAGTAGTCCAAGTTATACACAAGGTGTTCCATGTATCTTATACATTTTCCAAGTGACTTTCTCAGCAGGTTGTTCCTTCCACCATAGTTGAAAGAAACCCGGTCCATATACTCATATTCCATTACTCTGATTTGTGACCAAGTGTTTTCATGTTCACCTAGCACGTCATACGTGTTGGTTAACATGCATTCACAATTCAGATTCCATAGAATGAATTATGGTGTATTGGACAGTCATTCATAAGTGACGGTGAGTGCGATACTCATCATCATCTTCCTTGATTACGGAGTTGTCAGGTGTATCTCCTAGCAGTTCTTCGTATTATGTTTAGCAAGTCATTACTAATGAGTATGTCTCTAATGGTGTTGGTACACATCAATGAAGTAATACCCATTTACCTTAAGTTCTACCATACTAAAAGAGCCATAGTTCTAAACATTGGTATGACGTTATCTACAATGATATTTGCTAAGACATGAAGATTAAGTTCATAATATGGAGTTCATGTTTCAAAAACAATTCTGGAACTCCCACTCAGACAAACATCCCTCATAGTTTGTTCTAAGTGATTACACGATCCTTGAAGAACATACCTCCCCCGTGTGACACGACCATCAGTATGTTGTTCAAGGTAGGCCATCATGCCAATCACATCATCCATGTGACTCATGCTCGACCTTTCGGTCTCTTGTGTCCCGAGGCCATGTCTGCACATGCCAGGCTCGCCACAATAACCTTAGTGAGTATATGCCGCGTATGCAAGGCCATGTTTCTAGACATGCTAGGCTTGCTCCACCCATCTCTTGTGAACGTAAAAATGTTTGACACCCGTGTGACACGTGATGCCTCCATAATGAAGAACTTTCCAGATGGTGCTTCACTAAGGAAGGACACTTTGTTGGATTAGTGAGGGATCATCCTATTATGCTATCGTCGTATATCTAACATATTAGCAAAACAGGATGCAACAGTATAAATCATACATGCTATGATTCCCCCCGACATGCAAATTAAAGTTGAAAACGCCTTTCTACTTTATCTTTTGCAAGTTTTACGTGGCTGCTAGGGGTTTCGAGAAAAGAACCGCTTTCTATCCTGCGACAACAAGCCACAACACCAATCCTGCAATCGTCTCTATTATACCCCTGTCGGGGCCCTCCGTTGCAAACATCTTCGCATCGCTAATGCAGAGAGACAGACACCCCCCAACCACTTTATATGGTACAAGCCATATGTCAAGCGTGGAACCAGTCTCGCGTAAACGCGTAAGGTCGGTCGGGGGCCGCTTCATCAAACATTGCCGCAATGCTAAATGAGTACACGTGAGAGGGTAACAATTGGAGAATTGATGCCCACATAATAGATGTGTTCTATCCGTACAATACATCTACGCATAGCCTTGCTCATGATACCACTATTGGGGTTCGGGGCAGAAAACACAAAATTTTCATAACCTACGAGACCCATACCCAAGACCTATGCTATGTCGATGCAAGTAACGGACAGAAATAGATCACATACCAGTATGTAGTCCGTTAAGCGGGAAACGTTCCCGCATGAACGTGGTTGGTGTAGTCGTACCGGCAATCCCCGATGCCGCGCAGATCCACGATGACTCCTGTAGCCACCCGATCCTTGTAGACCGATGACGGGATTACGTCCCCGTCGGAACGTTGCTGATGAAGACCTCGCGATACGACCACGACGATGAAGTAGCACCACAAGTGTAGTGCTTCGCGGGATTATACACATACAGTATACCCGACGTCCCTCCGGGCTCCGAACCAGTAGAGCAGCGGAAAGAAGATGGATTCGGATCCCGATTCCAGCAGCACGACGGCGTGCGTATAGTGGAGAAATCCCCAACCAAGTGTAGACTCCAAACAAGGGGAGTCCACTCGAGGAAGGAGAAAGGAGGGAGAAAGAGATGACAACTTATCTCAAAAATATTATGAATAAAAGGGAACCTCTACCCCTCCTTATATAGGCCAAGGAAGGGTGCCACCCCCCCTCCACTTCCGGGGTGGGACTAATCCCAAGGGAGGGGGGCGGCGCACCAATTAAAGGGGGTGGGGCCCCTCATGGCGCCATGGCCCATGGGGGAGGACTCCCTCTCCCCCTAATGGGCCCTATGAGGCCCATATGCCCTTTAATTCATTTTTAATTATATTTAAATACATTTTAATATTTATTCAGATAATTAAATAATAAAACATATATTAAACATTATTAAATATATTTTGAACCTTTCAAAATACCCGGAACAACTTCCGGCCTTCATCGGAAAAATTCCGGTGTTCTCTCCAATTTCTCCGGTGATCCCGAATCAATCCTTACTGCGTCGAGTACCCTTAAGTGTAACACCCTACGGTCCGGGAAACAGCAGACATGATCGAGACAATTCTCATTGATCAATGACTAATCAATTGGACCTGGTTACAATCCTTGATAGCCCCTGCGCTTCCATCGAATGAACTTCAATCGCTGTTGGATCCGTTAACCGTGTGCCTGTTCCCTTTGTCCTATGGTACTTTGCTTGTCCGAGGTTTGATCATCGGTATCCAATATACCTAGTTCGTCCTCGTTCTCAACAAACAAGTTTACTCGTTCCCATGATATTACAACTCCGTGACCTAGTGACACGTTTGCAAACTTTATGATGTAACATCACCGAGTGGGCCCAGAGTACCTATCCGTCACACGGATGGACAAATCCCGCTTTGATCTATTTGCATACTCATCAACCATCTATTTTGGAATACCCAAAGTGCACCGTTATGGCCAACATATTTCAGTCAGGCGGTGGGACACAAATCAAAGTCTCCTCATAGATGACAATTACGTATGATCATTACGGTCAAAGGATATGGTCACTACGTTATAGTTATCGCAATGTCGAACTATGTGACTTGATCACATTGCAACACTTCTGGTGGGTGTATGTCCATCATATCATTATCCAATGATACGACTCCATTGTCAACAGACGCCATTGTCTCATGATCAGGAAACCTGGATCATCAATCGCCCAATGGACAAGTATACTAGGGTTTACTAGGGACCTGGTTGTTTGTATACCACACCTGTATTAATGTTTACGCTTAATACAGTTATAGCATAGTATCAAACGTATTATGAACTAATGGAATATGCTCGATAAAACATATTTTATTTGCCTCTAGGGCACATTCCCAACAGATTTTTCATATAAAAAACTTTTTCATCGGAGGTCGTATGCAAAAGTTATGCCCATTTTAGAAAATTCTCAAGAGATTTTGGAAAAAAAAGTCAAAATTCATATTTGTAAATTTTCCTAACAACTAGACCACATATCACATGGGAAGCTTATTTTCTTTTACTTTTTTGACATTTCTGTCATTTTCTTTTATTTTTTTTCAAACTTAAAAGGCGGTCCATAGGGGGTGTATTTGTGTGTTGAGAATTTTCCCTCACATTTTTTGCTTATTAGTGGCGCATTTTTTTAAATGTGCCACCCCTAAGAGCTTGTGGGTGGCGCATTCTGAATGCGCCACTAATAATTCCTTAGGGGTGGCGCATTTCCAGAATGCATCACCCATAAGCTCTTAGGGGTGGCGCATTTTCAAAATGTGCCACCTATAAGGTTCTTAGGGGTGGCGCATTTCTCCAAATGCGCCACGTATAAGGGGATCCAGAGCTGGCCCACCCTTAGGGGTGGCACATTTTAAAAAATGCGCCACCTATAAGAGCTTATGGGTGGCGCATTTTTAACCAGTGTGCCACTCCTTACAACATAGTGGCGCATTACATAAAAAATGCGCCACTAATAAGGTTTCCATGTATAGCTATTTCTCTAGTAGTGTCAATGGCTCTTTCTATTTAACTATCATTTGTCTTCTTTGGGATCTTTTGATTTTGTCCTCTTTGGGATCTTTTCCTCACTTAAGGGCAACACTCTATATTTTACAAGAATATAGGAGATCTTTCACACTTTAAAAGGGTACTCACATAAAGAAGATGTAACTATCATGATGCAAATGTACGCCTCTGCCAGGATAGCAGGATATGCAATGATACTAGCGCGTCATGTAGCAATGATTAGGGAAAGTCCCAACTAGCATGCGGCTCGTCGATCAAGCAAGTAGCATGTATGACATGAAGATCAAGTCATGCGAAGGTGGATGTTGCATGGCAATGTATCTCGGAAAGGCTATGGAAATGCCTTGTAGGTAGGTATGGTGGTTGTTTTGAGGAAAGATATAAGGAGGCTTATGATGAAAGAGTGTATCATGCCAAGGGTTTGGATGCACCAGCGAAGTATGCGCCAACTTTCGAGGTGAGAAAGGGCAATGCACGGTACCGAAGAGGCTAGAAAAATATGGAAGGTGGAAGTGTCAACTTTCGAATACTCACATTAGTCCAAAGAACTCATGCACTTATTATCTGTAACTCTCAATCTAATCAGGAGGTTCACAAAGAGACAAGTACCCCGAGGAGGAGTGTATGGGGGTTTTGTTATCCTTGCGCATCCTCGACTCATGGTACGTGAGTGTTCTCTAATATTTGAACCCTCCAGAGGTTAGTGATCCATCTAGTAGCTAGAGTTCTCAACAGGGGTTTTGGTTTTCGAAAATCACACGGATTGCCCAAAATACGACATATATCACTAATAGGCTAAAGCTCTTGACACCATAAGTTCAAACATTACTCTAGTCAATAACTCAAAACTATTGCAAGTTACTACTACAAAGAGGATAGCAACTTCAACTACCTACTTTCTAGTCAAGACACAAAACTCAGTGCAACAGGCAAACTCTCTAAACAAGATAAAACATGCAACTTATAGAAAGTTCAACCTGAGACAAAAGAAAAGCTCTAGAAGAAAACTAAAGCACTACAACTAAGCAGGATAGCAGCTAAGAAAAGAAAAAGAACAGCTCACAGCTAAGGAAATAAGCATGCAAATCCTATGAGGAGTTCTAGTTCAAGCAGAGCGTGTTTATCTCCCACACAAAAAAATCTGGGGTCTAACTTGTTACTACAGAAAACAAATCAAAAACAAAACCTAAGAAAAGTAAAGAGCGAGACGCTCCAAGCATAGCACATAACGCATGAAGTGATAAAAAAATATAGTGCAACGAGGGACGAACTGATAATTGTTGATGAAGAATGGGATGCTCGGGGGCATCCCCAAGCTTGGACGCTTGAGTCTCCTTGAATATTTGTTGGCTATGCATGGGGGCATCCCCAGGCTTGAGCGTTTGACACTCCATGATCTTCTTTCATCATCTTCCATCGCACACTTGAAAACTCCCTTCATACATAACTCATTGTAAACTGATTAGAGAGGTTAGTACCCTATTAAAATAATTTTCCTCTACTGCAAATAAATATTTTCTTGAAGATCTACTGTTTCTCAAGATTTCCAAAAGGTTTTTGCAAGGAAAAAGCAAGCTTAAGGTTTGCAAACGTTAGGAGAGACAAAACGTGGAAGAATCTTTGAAAAACAGAATAGAAGGTAGTAAATAATTTTTTAGGACTACTTCTGCAACTCAAATCAAAAAACTCAGAACATACGAAAGTTTCGTGATTGTATAGAGAAGGCTATGTAAAAAATTCAGCTCAAAAAGATGAACTGGTGATTTACTATGATTTTTCCCGTCACTAGGACAGAATCTGTTTTCTCGACAGCATGTCACAACTTTCACTTCCCTTGTCATATGAGGCTATACTTGGCACAAAGCTTGAAAAATAAAGATACAGTGATGTTGCTAAAGTAGTAAAAATCATCAAGACCACTAAAAACAGAATTAAAAACCATCTTGGGTTTCCTCCCAACAAGCGCTTTCTTTTACGCCTTTAACCTAGGCACAAAGCAAAAGAGAATCAAGTTTTATCAAGAGAAAGAGAATAGCTAGCCCGCGTAACGGACTCAAAAGGTAACATGACTTTATTTCTAGGGAAGTGTTCCATCCCCTTTTTGAGAGGGAATTGAAATTTAATACTCCCCTCTTTCATGTCAATAACAGCACCAACGGTGCGAAGAAAAGGACGTCCCAAAATAATTGGACAAGAGGGCTCACACTCAATGTCCATAATAGTAAAATCAACGGGAACATAATTGTCATTGACAATGATAATAACATCATCAATCTTCCCCAAAGGTTTCTTTACGGAAGAATCGACAAGACAAACACCAAAAGAACAAGGATCAAAAGGTTTCAATTCAAGCATATCATACATTCTTTTGGGCATAACAGAGGTACTAGCTCCAACATCACTAAGAGCAAAGCAAGAGAAGTTATTCAATTTGATTTTTATCATAGGATCACCACCATCTTCTAGATTCCTAGGTATGGAGGCTTCTATTCTAAGCTTCTCCTCCCTAACTTTGATTAGAGCATTGGTGATATGCTCTGTGAAGGCAAGATTAAGTTTGCTAGTGTGGGGGTCTCTAGACATCTCGTGTAGGAAACCAATAACTTCGGGTAAGGTGTAGTTGTCAAAGTCTAGATCACTACTATCTATCAAGGAGGTAGTGATATCATTAAGGCTCACTTGTTTGAAAGCCTCTATGTTCATAGAGGTGTCTTCATCTATGGTTGAGGTGGTAGCATCACCATTGATAGGTCCAGGTGGACTAGGGGTGTGATGGGTGCTAATAGTTGGGACATCCTCAACAACTTGGATAGTAGCTACGGTGTGGTAGGTAGGAAGGCTCTTAACTCTCTCTTCTTCCTTGGGGATAACTTCGGGTTTTGCTGCCATCTGGTTTATCAAGGTAGATTGGGTGTGAGACATGTTTGAAACATAGGTCTCAGTGGTAGTGAGTCTAGTTTGGAGACTGGAGATGTCACTATTCAAGCTCTCAAGTTGTTTGCTAATGTTTTGAAGGATAGAAGAGTGCTCCTCTAATTGTCTGGAAAAAGTCTTGTTTTGTTCAAATTGTGTGTGCATATAGCTTTTGGTGGCATTTTCTATTTCTACAAGTTTCTCATAACTAGGTAGGTCTCTTTCCCTATAAGTCTGGCTGTAGGAGGTACTATTGTTGTTCCCATAGTTGTTGGATGGGAAAGGTCTAGGTTTGTTGCTACCAAAATTACTCCTATAAGCATTATTGTTGAAGTTGTTTCTAGAGATAAATTTCACATCTACTTGTTCTTGAGCAACCGAGGAATTTAAAGGAACATCCTGAGGATCAATAGGAGCTTGCTTGGTAAGTAGAGACATGATCAAGTCAACCTTTTCATTAAGAGAGGAGATTTCCTTGACAGAATTTACCTTCTTACCAGTTGGAGATCGTTCGGTGTGCCACTGAGAGTAGTTCAGCATCATCTCATCAAGTAGCTTCATGGCAGCACCAAGTGTGGTTGACATAAAAGTTCCTCCCGCGGCCGAGTCTAGCAGATTCCGCGAGGTAAAGTTTAAGCCTGCATAAAAAGTCTGGATAACCATCCAAGTAGTCAAACCATGTGTAGGGCAGTTCTTAACAAGAGATTTCATACGTTCCCAAGCTTGGGAAACGTGTTCATTATCCAATTGCCTAAAATTCATAATGTTACTTCTTAACTGGATAATTTTAGCAGGGGGGTAGTACTTCCCAATAAAAGCATCCTTACACTTGTCCCAAGAATCAATGCTATTCTTAGGTAAGGATTGCGGCCACTCCTTGGCTCTTCCTCTCAAGGAGAAAGGAAAAAAGCTTTAGCTTGACGATGTCTCCGTCTACTTCCTTGTACTTTTGCATATCACAAAGCTCAACAACATTATTTAAGTGCAAGGCAGCATCCTCTCCAGCACCTGAGAATTGATCTTTCATAACAAGATTCAGCAAAGCAGGTTTAATTTCATAAGAAGGCGCTGAAGTGGAAGGTGGAGCAATAGGAGTGCAGATAAAGTCACTGTTGTTGTGACTAGTGAAGTCACACAACTTGGTGTTTTCATTGGAACCCATAGTAGCAGCAGGTATTTTTGGTATTTTTTATGAGGACACAAAAGTAAAACCTGAAAGGTAATCTAACAAGACTAAAAAGCAAAGATAAAAGATAGTGTGCAACTCCCCTATCTTGTAGACTGGAGTCCCCGGCAACGGCGCCAGCAATTAGCTTGATACGGTGAGGAAGATAGTTCTCTCACATCTCGTTGGTTACCCCAAGTGGAAGGTGAGATGTAGCGTAGCATCAAATTTCCCCTATGTAGAGGATAGGGTTTGTCTCTCGTAGGACTCCAAGAGATACAAGAAGACGGTAAAGTGAACAATGGCGCCGTTCTAAGATTGCTTACTTCACCTGGACCTGCACACACAGCAAATAACTTCGCTCCCAACGAGATCAGAGGATATGTCAATTCCTCCGGCCTTGCTGTTTACAAAGGATCAACACAAGAGATAAATGTGCAACTGAAAGTAAGAACTGAAAGTAAATTTAGGGTGTAAACAATGGTGTAAATATTGACCGGGGTCCCATGACGTTCACTAGTGATGTCTCTCTCCCAAAAGAGGATAAAAGTGCTAGCGAGGTAAACAAATCACAGCTGGGCAATTGACAGGATTATAAACGCACCGCAATGCTAACTATGCTACAAAAGAAAGGAAGAGGCTCAAAAGCAATGGGCACTACGCCAAGGTAAGTAGACCGAAATCCATCTGCATCTACTACGAATCATCCACCTTAAGATATCTATCCAGAACATCTCGCTGGAATTAAGTTGCGAATCCCACCCAAAGTGTAAACTCAAAGCAACAGACAACTGCATTAAAAGAACTTTGCGTAAAGTAAACAATCCTTGCACCCGCGGGTACAAGCATCGTTGTTTTATCCCTGGTGGCAACAGCACATCCCCTAGTCTCATGTTTCTGTCACTCAAGCTAGACATCAGGGGGCTGAACCCACAATCAAGCATAACGCTCCATCTTGGAGTTGCAACAAATCATTTGGCCAAAGTAAAATACGGCAACGGAGAACATGCAAGAATTAACTCAAGAACACAAATAAAAAAGAGAACCAAATATATTACTCATCAAAATCTGAACATAGTCTCATAATCCATCAGATCCCAGCAAACTCATCATAGCAACACAGAAAATTACAAAGGTGCCTCGATCATGTGAGGCGGCTCACGAGGTCTCAAAAGTGGAAGCACAAAGAGGGGAGGAGAGCATCACATAGCTACTGGTCATGGACCCATGGTCCAAGGGGGGTTACTCACGGCACATCCGGGAGGCGTCCATGTCGATGTATGGTCTCCCGGAGGGGGATCCTCCTTCCGGCAGGGTGCCAGGGCAGCTTCTCCTGGCGGCCCCGATCTTGAAACGGCGGCGGCGGCGGTACAAAGAGGAGACGGGAATGGCAGATCGATATTAAGGGTTTCCTCCACGGGCACTAAATATATGCCAAAGGGGCACCAAGGGGGGCCATAGGGCAGCCAGGAGGGTGCCCAGCGTGCCCTAGGGGGCGCCAGGGACCCTCCTGGGGCCCTGGTGGGTCCACTCCCTTCCATCCTTGGTTCTTTGGGAAGCTTCCGGGACGCTGATTTTTTATATCATTTTTCTGGAATTTATTTGGCACTTTTAATGGCCAGAAAACCTGAAATATAAAAACAGCAGAAAACAGGAACTGACAACTGGGTGCACTGAGTTAATAGGTTAACCCAAATGATCAAAAGTGTATGAAGGTTCAAGAAAAACATGGCAAAGTCACAAAATTCATGCATGGAGCAAGCAGAAATTATAGATACGTTTGGGACATATCAACATCCCCAAGCTTAATTCCTGCTCGTCCTCAAGTAGGTAAATGATAAGAAGCATAATTTTTGTGGCGACATGCCACACAACCATATAAGGACTTTTAAGTATAGCAATCAAAGCATGCAATTCAATTCAATCCTTAACAAGCAAGAGTCTATATTAGCATTGACACAAGCAACAAAAGAACAAAGGGTGCAAAAGCTCTCGATGTCCGTGACTCGAATGTCTCCAGATGGTGTTTGCGTGCAAGCAGGGGACTGGGAAAAAGAGAGAGAAAAGGTTGTTGAGAACTACTATCTACTAAAGTTTCACACTTAGTCTCCTTTGGATTCTTATCTTGACTCGTCCCCAGACCACTAGCCAGGTATAAGTCAAACGGATCCACTCCCTTTCGATATTTTGAGCACTCATGCAATGGATGAGCGTGAGCAAGAAAGTTGACACCTAAAAGGCGAAATAGAAAGAAGGTGGAGGAGGGAGACAAAAAAGGTGTGAAAGGCTCACATCAATGAGGACAACCATACGCGACAGAAGGCCATATGATAGATACGATGTGAGGAGTAGGGATTTCCATGCAACGGATACACATGTGAGCTAAAATCTCTCCAAGGGAACTAGTGGGGGTGCATCTAACTTGCTTGCTCAAGAAGACCTACAACTCGTTTGAGGAGGCTCATCATTGGAATATTAAAGCCAAGTTCTATAGTTATATGCATGTATTGTGATCTCTATGGAGTACAAGGGATAGAGGATGAAGTACTAGTGTGTCTCTCAAAAGGAATAGTAGTGTGCTCCCTTCTCTCTTTTTATTATTTTTTTCTTTTTCTCTTTTTTGTATTTTTTGTATTTTTTTGGTGGCCTCACACTACTAGGGAATAGCCTTTTAGTGGCGTACTTTTTTTGCCTTTAGTTGCGCAATTGAAATGCGCTACTAAGGACAAGCCACTAATAAGGCCTTAATAGTGGCGCATTTCAAATGCGCCACCCCTAAGAATCTTAGGCGTGGCGCATTTCTGAAATGTGCCACTAATAAGGCCTTAGGGGTGGCGCATTTCTGAAATGTGCCACGCCTAAGATTCTTAGGGGTGGCGCATTTTGAAGATGCGCCACCATTAACTTTTTTTTGAATTTTGAATCTGGATCTGGATTACGATTTTTTTGCTCGTTTTTTTTGCTCGTTTTTTCTTTGAATGATTTGTCCCGTTCATCTAGCCACTTTGTTTGCTGATTTTTATTCTCTGTCCCGTTCATCTAGCCAATTTTGAATCTTGGAGGATGGAGGAGATGAGAGGAGAGGATGTAAGGCGCCATGGAGGAAGAGACGAGGAGGAGGAGGAGCGAAGAAAGGGGAGGAGGAACCATGAGGAGTATGAGCCATGGAGGAGGGGAGGAGGAAGAAGAAAGGGGAGGAGGAACCTTGGAGGAGTAGGAGCCATGGAGGAGGGGAGGAGGAAAAAGAAGACCCGTGGAGGAGGGGGAACCTTGGAGGAGGAGGAGGAGGGGAGGAGGAGGAGGGCGCCATGGAGAAGGAGGAGGAGGGCGCCATGGAGAAGGTGGAGAGGAGGAGGAGATGGTGGAGAAGAGGAGGATTAGAATGAAGAGGTAAGGAGGAGAAGGAAGCCGGAAGGGTGGTGCATATAGCAAAATGCGCCACCCATAATGACCTTAGGGGTGGCACACCTAGAAAATGCGCCACTAATAAGTTTTGAATTATTTTCAAAAAAATTGGCCTCCAGATCTTCAAATGCGCGTAACTTTTTTCTGTTAGGGTTTTGAGGATTCTAAAAATGTTCAACGGGGTACTCCCCCCGCCCCCCCCCCCCCCCCCCCCCCGTTGAATTTGTATATAACTTTTCGAGTAGATTATTTTTCATATAAAAAACTTTTTCATCGGAGGTCGTATGCAAAAGTTATGCCCATTTTACAAAATTCTCGAGAGATTTTGCAAAAAAAGTCAAAATTCATATTTGTAAATTTTCCTAACAACTAGACCACAAATCACATGGGAAACTTATTTTCTTTTATTTTTTTGACATTTCTATCATTTTCTTTTATTTTTTGTCAAACTGAAAAGGCGGTCCACGGGGGGGTGTATTTGTGTGTTGGGAATTTTCCCTCACATTTTTTGCTTATTAGTGGCGCATTTTTTTAAATGTGCCACCCCTAAGAGCTTATGGGTGGCACATTCTGAATGTGCCACTAATAATTCCTTAGGGGTGGCGCATTTCCAGAATGCGTCACCCATAAGCTCTTAGGGGTGGCGCATTTCCAAAATGTGCCACCTATAAGGTTCTTAGGGGTGGCGCATTTCTCCAAATGCGCCACGTATAAGGAATATATACGTACAAGGGGTGGCGCATTTCTCCAAACCGCACGAGACTAGCCGCAACCAACGGAACAAAAACCCCGTTTAATAAGTAAACGGGATATTTTTATAGCGCGCCGGAAAGTATTTTCGGAACGGTTCCAGCGCTAGGTGAATGCCGCCGGCTCGACGCGCTGATCGCGCAGTTCGATGTTTTACCCGAATCGGAGGTACTGCGGACCCCCGGCGGTCAGAAACATGAGCACCGCGCGCGTGAGAGAAAAACCCGGGGATGTTTTTGCAAACTGCCAGCCACCTGGGCTACATAAAGACCACCACTCTCCCACCCCTCTCTAGGTTTTCCCCTAACACAAAATTGCAGCCACCCCCTCCACTTTGCCCCAAAAATATCCCCATTTTCGTCAACCCTAATCCCAGGCAATTTCTGGCCCTTGCATCTTCAGATCAGTGGCCCAGATTGCGCCACGTCACCCACCAGGATCTCCACCAACCTCCATCCGCGGAGCCCGAGCAGGTCGCGCCGCCGTCTCCAGCCGAGGCCGCCGCCGCCGGCTGCCGGCCAGCCGCCGCGCACCACCTCTCCTCCCTCTCCTCCCTTCCCTTCTCCTTTCCCCTCTTCCCTTCGCCTCCCTCACCTCCCCGTCGTCTCCCCCTGGACAGGACCTCCGCCGACGCGCCATGGATCGGGGCGAGCTTGGAGCCGCCGGAACCGGCGGCCACACCGCCTCCACGCCTCCTCCCGCGACGTCCCTTGCCTCCATGGATCCCGTGCCGCCCGATCCGGCCGGAGCAGCCGGCCGCCGTTGCCTCCATGGTGCGGGATCGAGGCGGGCAGCCACTGCCCGCGCGTTGTGCCATGGTGGGCCGGCCTGCGTCCAGCAGCCCAGCCGCAGCCCGAGCCGGCCTCCGGCGCCTCCCAGCCCAGCGGCAAGTGGGCCGAGCCCACTAGAGTGTGAGGCCTTTTTTTCTCCCTGTGTAAGTTGCTGCTGATTCATTTTTGCAACGTTAATTCCCGTTGATCCGTAGCTCCGATGAACGTGCCCCCAAAATGAAAATTGCTTTGAATTGTGTGTACTTCAGTCCATCTTTTGTGAGCATTTTGATTTGAGACCATCTTGATGTTGTAAATCTGTGTTGAAGTGGGCATGAGGCCGTTAAACTGCTAATTTTCCAGTTAGTGTGTTCCTGTTATTATTTTATTCCAAGTTTGCATTATGATTGTGACACATCCATGAGGCCTATTCCATTGATTCTTTTTCCTATGTGTTAAGCATCATGTGTACTTCATTCCCATGCTTTAACTTGTCATGTTTGGGTTCTTTAGCTATATTAAATCTTGCTCCAAAGTGGTGATCCTGATGTTAATGTGCTGCTGTGCTGAAAACTGTTAATTTGTTACAACTTCGGGTGACGGTTGCGTCGCAACCGTTTATCGGAATTGAGTGATTACAATTGCATATTGTTAAGCATCATGTCTACTTCCATTAAATGTATTGCATTGTCATGATATGCTTGCTGGTCATATAGTTATTGAGCTCCAAAGTTGCTATGCTGCTGTTTTTGACAGCCACCTCTGTTTTTCTCCAAGTCTGTAACGTTCCGATGCCATGTTGCATGCTTAATATCTTTTGATCTATGATGCCTATTTGCATGATTCATTTTGCCATGCCTTCCCTGTCATGTCTACTTTAGTTCCATATCATTTGTGAGCATGTTTGCATTGATTATCCTGTTTATGCATTGCTCTAAAGTGTGCTTCCTGATGTTGGCAGATTGTGCCCATAACTTGTTTTGCTTGTATCTTTCTAACCGTAACTCCGTTTGGAGTGTGCCTTATATGTAACTTGATTAGTTTTTCATGTACTTTGTGTTTATTCTATTGTTTGCTGCTGTTAACCAACCTAAAATATGGTTTAGGGCAGAACAGTACCAAATCATTTAATTGTCGTGCGGCACTTAGTTTTATGCCATGTTTAGGTTGTGTCTCACTTAAATTGACTAGCATAGATAGTTTACTTTGTGTTTCACCTCTTGACATGTTTGTGTGCTATGACATGCTTCTGTGCTTTGCCATGTTAACAACCTTTGGTGATCACCTGTAGCTAAGCAACTTGAACCACCGTAAACGTGCGGTATTCGTCGTGTGTGACCGATACCCCACTTAAACTGTTAGTAACCGCTCTCGACGGTAGGTGCGATGTCTCGTGTTGCCTTCTTGTTGATGCTTGCTCGTGTTTTCCTCGTAGTAATAGAGTTCTTGCTCGTTGATTGCTTTCCAGTGTTTATCGTCATGTGTGCTTCCGCGGGTACCTTCGGAGACGATGCGAGCTTGCGATCCACTACACCTTCGGAACCCGACTTATCAACAGGAAAGGACTATACATTACTTATGATCCATTCTATTTCACCCAGCAGTTTTCATACTAGTCTAGGTTAGGTTCGATGTTTGATCCTACCACATGTTTACAGCCTCTTTCGAACCGATACAGCCATGTCCCCTCCTAGAAAACCATGTACTGCTATGTTACTATTGCTCGTTGCTCATCCCCTGCTTAGTATGCATGCTTAGGATGCTACGATGTTACCGTGTTACTCCTTGGTTTGGGATATCACATTATTATATTGTTGTTGATGATATGATTATTATAAATGTTGACTATATTCGACGAAGGATGGAAGGTCTAGGCTATCCCGCCCCGACGCTTTGTTCCATTCGAGTCACCTAGGATCCGAGTTCCGGGTATTGGTTTTAAGACTGAGCGTGCCTAACCGCGTGTGGGATTTTATGGGGTCCCCTTTTCTTACATACCTAGCTTCAAACATTTCTAGTGGTGGCCCAAGCTAATTTACCATTTGAAACCGTGTATGCGCTGGTCAGATGCCAGTAGTTTTTAAACCAACCCGGACCAGTGAGGACATAGTTCCCTTGCTGGCCCATCATGACCGGCTGAGGACCCGGTTTTCCCATGTGTGATTAACTGGCAATCCAAACCTAGAGTCATACGGTAGAGACCAGATCGAGAGCGCGGCCGGCTCCTGAGCTGGATGTCGACTCACCGGGGGCCACCCGGATTTGTTCGTTGTTAGCTAGAGGGACCTGTCGTTTCGGATCTCTTGGAACTAAATCATAAAATGGTTGCCTGTGATGGGTAGCAAATGAGAGACATGGGCGTGCGTGCGGAGCCTTGTAATGGGCAGTTAGGGTTAAATCTTTTCGAGAAGCCGTGTCCACGGTTATGGACGACTTGAGACCTACTCCTTGTTCATAGACAACAACAACTGAGATAATCTTAATATAACTTGATCAACGTGTGTGTGTGCCTTGACTGCTTCTTCTTCATCGGGATGCGAAGAGGAGGACAAGGATAGGATAGGTGTTATGTTTGCGTAAGTAGTTGATAGCAAGACTTGTTGGAGGCGATTCCTCATCGAATGCTTGGCTTCTTATCTTACTCTCTAGATCGTTAGACACTTCATACATGCTAGTTCGGCAACAACCTCACCACTTACCCCTTCCTTTCCGTAAACTACTAGTTGTCCTAGAATGACGAGTCATGAAGTCCTTGCTGGGTCAGTTGACCACTACAGTTGGATGCTGAGTACTTCTGTGCTCATGATACTACCCCCAAACTCTTTTCAGGGTTCTTGATCGACAACAGGTATGGTGAATGACGTTTCACGTGGAGACTCGACGACGACTAGTTAGACGGATCCCGGCGGAGGGCCTGGACCTGTGTGGTTATGGGAATCGATGTTTTTCTCTTTGCCGGTAGGCATTTGTTTGTAGTCTGTACCCAGACATGTATCTTCCGTTGTTGTATTGTATTTGAGGCAGTTGTATGCCGATTGTATGAGATGTTGTATCCTTGTATCTGTAATGTTGTGATATCATGTTGGAAATCCGGGGCATATGACTTCGTCGTATGTCGCGGTGGGATATGTGCTTCATCCCCGGATCTGGATGGAAACATCTAGATCTGGAACAGTACCGCATATCGGGCCTTACAACTTGGTATCAGAGCCTTACCGACCGTAGGATCCCTTTTCTGGCCGAAGTCGAGTCTAGACAAAAACTATTTTGTAGGTACTAAGTTAGTTATCGGAGAGTAGGATTCTTTTTGCTCCGTACCCTTGCTCTGGTCAGGACAAGTTTTGTAAGTGTTTTATTCTTGACTTATCCCCTTTCAAACTCTAGGATCTTGAGTGTGTGGAGTATCGGAATTGTTACAATGCCTTGCTTGCAGCGTATTGTCTCGATTCCGATCTCAGGTTGGGAATTCCTGTATTACCTTTAGCTTCTCCGGATTTGGATATCATCTGGGTCATCCATTGCCATCCCTCCTTTTACCGGTGTTTTTACGACTTGCGTCGAAAATCACTATCCCTTGATCTGGTTTTCGCGATTGTTCTTCCTCTTGACACTGATGGTTTCGTTTTTCCGACGATGCCGTCTCTCTGCGGAAATTTATCTCGACGGAAGTTCGACGTCGACATGGAGCAGAGTCCCTTGTTGGTGGTGTTGAAGATTGTCGACCCTCTTTTCTCTTCCCCCTCTCCCCCGGATCGTTCAGGATCTCGGGACGAGATCCCTTGTTGGTGGTGTTGTATTGTAACAGCCCAGATTTCACAAAAATTTAAAATTTTGTTTTCGGTGTGAATTGTTTGATTGTCTAATTTGTTTGCGGTGTTTGCATCCCCGATTTATCGATCGGCGATTATTTTTCCACCTCTTATCTCGTATCGGACGGAGACCAACCTTTGCCACCCTGACACTCGACCTTTGCGACACCGGGTTTCACCTGATCACTGTCGCGAAAACCGCACGAGACTAGCCGCAACCAACAGATCAAAAACCCCGTTTAATAAGTAAACGGGATATTTTTATAGCGCGCCGGAAAGTATTTTCGGAACGGTTCCAGCGCTAGGTGAATGCCACCGGCTCGACGCGCTGATCGTGCAGTTCGAAGTTTTACCCGAATCGGAGGTACTGCGGACCCCCGGCGGTCAGAAACGTGAGCACCGCGCGCACGAGAGAAAAACCCGGAGATGTTTTTTCAAACTACCAGCCACCTGGGCTATATAAATACCACCACTCTCCCACCCCTCTCTATGGTTTCCCCTAACACAAAATTGCAGCCACCCCCTCCACTTTGCCCCAAAAATATCCCCATTTTCGTCAACCCTAATCCCAGGAAATTTCTGGCCCTTGGATCTACAGATCAGTGGCCCAGATTGCGCCACGTCACCCACCAGGATCTCCACCAACCTCCATCCGCAGAGCCCGAGCAAGCCGCACCGCCATCTCCAGCCGAGGCCGCCGCCGCCGGCTGCCGGCCAGCCGCCGCGCGCCACCTCTCCTCCCTCTCCTCCCTTCCCTTCTCCTTTCCCCTCTTCCCTTCGCCTCCCTCACCTCCCCGTCGTCTCCCCCTGGACAGGAACTCCGCCGACGCGCCATGGATCGGGGCGAGCTCGGAGCCGCTGCCGCCAGGATCTCCCGTCGCCGCCCTGCCTCCCTAGCCACCGGAACCGGCGGCCACACCGCCTCCACGCCTCCTCCCGCGACGTCCCTTGCCTCCATGGATCCCGCGCCGCCCGATCCGGCCGGAGTAGCCGGCCATCGTTGCCTCCCTGGTCCCGTAGACATGACAAGGAAGGCATGGCAAAAAGAATCATGCAAAAAGGCATCATGAACAACTAATTATAGCTCATGCAAAATGCAATAAAACATTACTGGTCAAGGACTTAGTGAAAATCACGAAAACAGGGCAGAAACTGTTATTGTTATGTTGTATAAACAGGGGTCAAGCTATATGCAAAAGTGCAGCAACATGACATAGCAGTACATTGGCATGAAGTAGATATGATGAGGATCAGGTACAAACAAGAATCAAGGTCATAGGCATAACAGATCAAAAGATATTAAGCATGCAACATGGCATCGGAACGTTACGGACATAGAGGAAAACAGAGGTGGCTGTCAAAAACAGTTGCATATTAACCATGGAGCTCAATAACTAGATGACCAGCAAGCATATCATGACAATGCAATACATATAATGAAAGTAGACATGATGCTTAACAATATGCAAAACGAATCAATGCAATAGGCCTCATGGATGTGTCACAATCATCAATCAAACTTGCAATAAAATAACAACAGCAGCACATAACAGCAATTAGTAGTAGTTAACGGCCTGATGCCCACTTCAACACAGATTATCAACATCAAGATGACCCCAAATCAAAATGCTCACAAAACATGAACTGAAGTACACACAATTCTAAACAATTTTCCTTTTGGGCGCAACGGCATCCAAGCTACGGTTTAATCGCAATTATCGTCGCAAAACTAAAACAGCAGCAACTAACTCAGGACTTAGCAGAATTTTTACCAGGGAAAAAAATAAAGGGACCTCAGCTGGGCCGGCCCAAGAGGCCGAGCTGGGCGGCGGCTAGCTAGGCCTCGTCCAAGGCGAGGAGGCGAAGCTGGCTGGGGCGTGGAAGTGGGCCGCGGGCACTGGGCCACGCAAAGCAGGCTGGCTCGGGCTGGCTAGGCCGCCTAGCCTGGCTGGCCCACGTGCAGTGGCCGGTCCGGTCGGCTGCCCGATCCCGCCTGGATCGAGCTCGGAAGCGGACGGCGGTGTTCACCTCGCGCTGGAACCGTTCCAAGAATACTTTCTGACGCTATAAAAATAACACGTTTAATTATTAAACGGGGTTTTTCGTTCTTTTGGCTGCGGCTTGTCTCGTGCGGTTTTCGCGACGGTGATCGGGTGAAACCCGGTGTGGCAAAGGTCGACAGTCAGGGTGGCAAAGGGCGGTCTTCGTCCGGTACGAGATAAGAGGGGGGAAAATAATCGCCGATCGATAAATCGGGGATGCAAACACCGCAAACAAATCAAATAATCAAACAATTCACACCGAAAACAAAATTTTTAATTTTTGTGAAATCTGGGTTGTTACAATACAACACCACCAACAAGGGCTCTCGTCCCGAGATCCTGGACGATCCGGGGGAGAGGGGAGAAGAGAAAAGAGAGTCGACGATCTTCAACATAACCAACAAGGGACTCTTCTCCATGTCGACGTCGAACTTCAGTCGAGATAATTTTTTCCGCAGAGAGACGGCAACGTCGAAAAACGAAACCATCGGGAGATCAAGAGGAAGAACGATAGTTGAAAGCGAGGATCAAGGGAAGCATTCTCACTCAAATAGTGAGGATACTAGGCAAAAGGAATGGGGTTAACGAACGACCAAGATGTTTAACCAAAGTCGGAAGAACTAAAGGTACTACAGGAATTCCCAAACCTGAGACCGGAATCGAGACAATGCGCTACAAGCAAGGCATTGTAACGGTTCCGATACTCCACTCACTCGAGATCCTAAAGTTTGAAAGGGGACAAGTCAAGATTAAAACACTTACGACACTTGTCCTGACCAGACCAAGGGTAAGGAGTAAAAAGATCCTACTCTCCGATAACTAACTTAGTAACTACAAAATAGTTTTTGTCTAGACTCCACTTCGGCCAGAAAAGCGATCCTATGGTCGGTAAGGCTCTGATACCAAGTTGTAAGGCCCGATATGCGATACTGTTCCAGATCAAGATCTTTCCATCCAGATCCGGGGACGAAGCACATATCGGTCCCGCCGCGACATATGACAATGCCATATGCCCCGGATTTCCAACATGATATCACAACATTACAGATACACGGATACAAAAACTCATACAATCGGCATACAACTGCCTTAATAAAAAAAATAGCGGAAGATATATGTCTGAGTACAGACTACAATCAAATGCCTAGTTGCAAAGAGAAAAGCATTGATCCCCATAACCACACGGGTCCAGGCCCTTCGTCGGGATCCGCCTAACTAGTCGTCGTCGAGACTCCACGTGAAACGTTGATCACCATACCTGTTGTCGATCAAGAACCCTGAAAAGAGTTTGGGGGTAGTATCATGAGTACAGAAGTACTCAGCATCAAACTGTAGTGGTCAACTGGCCCAGCAAGGACTTCATCACTCGTCATTCTAGGACAACTAGTAGTTTACGGTAAGGAGGGGGTAAGTAGTGAGGTTACTGCCGCACTAGCATTTATTAAGTGGCTAACGATCTAGAGAGTAAGGTAAGAACAAAGCATTCGATGAGGAATCGCCTCCAACAAGTCTGCTATCCGCTACTTACGCAAACATAACACCTACACTATCCTTGCCCTCCTCTTCGCAACCCGACGAAGAAGAAGCAGTCAAGGCACACACACACGTTGATCAAGTTATATTAAGACTATCTCAGTTGTTGTTGTCTATGAACAAGGAGTAGGTCTCAAGTCGACATAACCGTGGACACGGCTTCTCGAAAAGATTTAACCCTGCAAGGGTGTACCAACTGGACCATTACAAGGCTCCGCACGCACGCCCATCTCTCTCAGTTGCTACCCATCATAGGCAACCATTTTATGATTTAGTTCCGAGAGATCCGAAACGACAGGTCCCTCTAGCTAACAACGAACAAATCCGGGTGGCCCCCGGTGTCACAACCCCAAGTTAGGTATGTGCTAGGATCAGAGGTACCTTGCATTCATGCAAAAAATTCAAATTGCAATTCAAAAATGGGGAAAAGAAAGCCCTGAGAAATTAATTCAAATGGCCAAATAAAAATCTTTTTCCAAAAATCATTTGAACATTTGGAAAATTCCTATAAATGGTGCTGATCATTTTAAAAATGGTTTGGGAGCAATCCCATGCTCATGGAATTTTCAAATTTTCAAACAGTGCCTTGGAAAATCAAATAAACCCCTATTTGATTTAAAATTCAAATGTTTTGAATTTTAAAAAGTGCCAAATTTTATAAGTGGCTAGCTCTCTATTTTATGAGGCCATATAAAAAATTGTGGCATTTTATAAAATACCTAGCTATTTTATTTGGCTAGGTCAACCTATTTACAGAAGAAATAAAAAGACAAGAAAGCAGAGAGCTTACCTTGCGCCTCAGGCGAGGCCCAACTCACCCAAGCCGGCCCAGCCCACCTGGACCCCTCCCCTGTCGTCTTCCTCCCCGCGCCTCCAAGCTGCTCGGTGGAATGCCACCGAGACAGCCGGGAACGGCGTCGTCCTCCCAGCCTCCACCTGCCCTCCCCGGTCCTTCTACGTTCTCCTGGAGACGCACACGATTGCCACGCCTCCATTCCCCCCCTCCAGAACCTCTCCCTCTCACTCCTGCGACGAGCCCGACGACGAACCGAGCGCCGCCGTCGCCATGCCGTGAAGAACACGTGGCCATCGTCAGCTCTTGGCCGCACCAAGTTGTCCTTCCTCCTCGCCGCCTTCGTCTTCATCACCGTGAGGAAGATCGCGAGCCAATTCGACCCCGAGCCGCCGGATTCTTCGTCGAGTTCTCGCCGACCGCCGAGAAGACCACTGCCAAATTCGTCGCCATCGTTGCCTCCCCGTCTCCACCGCCGGTGCCATCGCGTTCACCACCTTCTGGTGAGCATTTCCCCTCGCCTTGCAGCTTCCCGCTCCTCCTCTAGCCACTTCCACCATGAGAGCAGAGCTCTGCCGCCGCCATGGTCGACACAACGCAAGCTCTGGTGCTCCTGGCGTTGCCCCAGTGCACGCTTTTGGACCCTGGCCTCGTCCTCTTTCGAACGCGACACGTTTTGGCCCAATCCATGCACCACAACCCCCGCGCCCAAGCTCGCCGTGGTTCTGTCGCCGCCAAGGACGTCGCCGTCGTCGCTCCCGACCTCCCCGTGACCCCCTGGTGCCACCACTCGACGCGGACGGCCTCCAGGAACACAACCGTGCCCTCCGTTCCACTCACCGAGCCCCCGAGCCGATTCCGGTGAAGTTCCGGCGAGCTCCCAGTCGCCGGCGTCGACCCCGCCATTAGAGCCCCTAAACTTAAGCTAATCCAGCCCTAAGCAGTCACTGACAAGTAGGGCCCTGCCCTAATTAACCCCTCGGGTTAATTTTAAACAGGGGGTTAACCCCCACTGTGGCTGACAGGTGGGGTCCCCTAGTCATTTTGACTGGTCAGCCCCCCTGCTGACGCAATAAATCAAAAAGAATTAAAATAACCAGAGAAAATTCCAGAAAATGCTATAAACTTTGGAAATTCATAATTAATTCATCCTAACTCCAAATATAGCAAATAATATGTCTAAAATTATCATAAAAATACAAGGATTAAGAATATGCAATTTGTTTTCATGTTTGACCATTTTAAAATGGGTGAACAGTAGCAAACATGCATATGGATCCTTTTCAAATTCAAATTTGGGATGATTTTGCAAATGATTTTGCAACACCCTTAATTCCAATGGTTTCATCCACACATTAGAAACATTACTTCAACTTTACCACATCACTTCATGATCAACAAATTCAAATGAACTTTCATGCATTCAAATGCATTTGAATTTCATCGATAAATCAACTGGAGTTTGAATTTGCATTTCAAATGCAATATACTCCTTTTAAATGGAATGCTCAACACATCAGTACCATGAACATCACCATTACAATATTATTCATGTGATTGTGCATTGTACATTATGTTGATCCTATGATTGTCATGTTGCTGATAGAAGTGGATCCGGAGCTCGAGATCACCCCCTTCGTTGAAGACTCCGTTATCGAAACCTCGTCAGCAAGGTAAGCAAACCCCCATTGATCATGTCGATAAAATCCCACTTCCCTCTCATGTCTCGCTTATGCATTGTTTAGGATGATCACCATGATAACGTTTCTATCGCATAGTTGAACCCATGTCCTTTGCATGACCTATCATCTTGTCACAGTAGTAAGCAAACCACAATCCTAGCAGATATAGGAGTTGGTTGATATCTTGTGGCCCCTGCAACTGTTACTGCTTATTGCATGCTTAGTGGTACAATGAGGTTGCTTATGATGTGAGTCGGGATGATGATAAATTTGGTGTTGATGAAAGTGAAACGTGTTGGTGAATCTACCCTAATACAAGGTGAACGATGAGAGGCTGTGTAGGAGTACACAGTGGGTTGTCTCGTTGAACACCGCCTTAAGCCCGAGTTCTTGTGTAGTGATCCAAGAAGAAGAGTACAACCACACATTGGGCTCACTGACCCCTCTCATCCTAGTACCTCACCCCGTTCGAACCCCAAGAGTCGCAGTAGTTCGGAGTTCTGGTAGGGCTGTGGCACGGTCTGCGAAGTGGATGAACGGCTTTTCAAGACCGGCTTGGGACCCTGCACACATCGTTTGAGGCTGTACTGGAACCTCGGCCGGACTTCCATACGGATCCCCCTCAGATAGGCGACTCTCTGGACTAGAACGGAGCTGTGGGCGAAGTGTTGTGGTGGCATCATCGATGTCATCTCTTGAACGGTGACACGCAAAAGGCGGTAACTGATGACACGTGTGTGTAGCGGTACACCCTTGCAAGGTTAACAAAACTATTCGAATAGCCGCGTCCGCGGTTAAGGACTGCTTGGAGAGCTGTGCTCGATTATTAGACAACTTGAACCGGATACTTCTAAAATACACCAAGATAAGGGTGAGTGCTATGGTGTGCTTCTCGTGGGGAAGTCGAGGAAGTAACCATAGTGGTGTAATTGGTTGAAGAAATGTAGTGGACTCGTGTACGCTTCTTACCTCAAGTCTGGTATTCGTAGTTCAGGACTAGCCAAGTCAAAGCTGGCACTTCTGCAAGTGAAACCGCACCTCCCTTTACCTTGATACATGTGCATGAGTAGTATAGTTCCTACGTAAGTCTTGCTGAGTACGACTTTGTACTCACGTTTGCTTAATCTATGTTTTAGATGAACCACCGACCCGATGGTGGCTTATAACCGAAGCTCGAAGAATGAAGACTCGGACCAAGACCAAGCTAGTGCAGTCCCAGCCAGACGACTGGTTACCTCGTGAAGGGCTTGTTTTTAGATAAGGCTTCTCTAAGCCATTTGTTAAACTTGTCTGTACTCAGACCTACTTGCTTCTGCTTGTTTGTTGTAATGTTGGATCACATGCTTGTGATCTCTGTGTGCACTCTGTAAGAGTTATTAATAAAGATATATACTTTGTAGAGAATTGCAATGATACCTGCTGTTCATACAAGGCATGTGTGCTGCGTGTATGTTTATAACATGCATGTCTTAGTATGGGTTTTCGAGACCTTAGTTGTGATCTGGCTGGCGGTCTTTTATACACGAAGTGGCCCTTAGATGTGCGCAGCTTGGGGCATCGCGATGCGATTGTACGAGACTCTGTCTCGTGCACACTTTGATGTATGATCGAGCCCGCCCTAGACCCCGACTAAGTGATCGGGCTGGAGTAAGTCTATGTAAGGGTTATAATACAATCGATAGTATGGTTGAGGCGACTTGTCTATGAGTATGGGAGTTCACCACCCATATCATTTAGACTTGTGTGCGGACAATGAGGACCCATTTCAGTTGATCATCCGGCCTGGATGGGATGCCCCTCACGTTCGATGCTTTCCGAGAACGTTCTGTGCTTGGCCTTTTCTGCTTAGACAAGTGGGTACGGTTCTCGGCTCTCCATATGATTGTGTTGTAGAGAGGCTTGCATACACTAACCCTGGGTCCCGACACCCGGGGAGTCGACACCCAATCCAAAAGACGGACACGCTCTCGGATCGGACTCTTCCGTATGACGCAGGTCGGATAGCTGGTTAATCACACATGGGAAACCGGGTCCTAGCTGATCAGGTAGGCCAGCAGAGAAACCATGTCTCCACTGCCCCAAGTTGTTTTAAAACAGCTGGGGGGCCAACCAAGCACACACACGGTTTTCAAATGGTAAATCATCTTGTGCCACCACTAGAAATGTTTGAATCTAGGTAGGTAAGAAAAGGGGACCCCATAAAATCCCACACGCGGTTAGGCACGCTCAATCTTAAAACCAATACCCGGAACTCGTATCCTAGGTTACTCAAATGGAACAAAGCGTCGGGGCGGGATAGCCTAGACCTTCCATCCTTCGTCGAATATAGTCAACATTATAATAATCATATCATCAACAACAATATAATAATGTGATAGCCCAAACCAAGGAGTAACAGGGTAACATCATAGCATCCTAAGCATGCATACTAAGCAGGGGCTGAGCAACGAGCAATAGTAACATAGCAGTACATGGTTTGCTAGGAGGGGACATGGTTGTATCGGTTGGAAAGAGGTTGTAAACATGTGGTAGGATCAAACATCGAACCTAACCTAGACTAGCATGCAAACCGCTGGTTGAAATAGAATGGATCATAAGTAATGTATAGTCCTTGCCTGTTGATAAGTCGGGTTCCGAAGGTGTAGTTGATCGCAAACTCGCACCGTCTCCGAGAGGTACCCGCGGGAACACACAAGAAGGAAACACTAGAAAAGGCAATCGACGAGCAAGAATCTATTACTACGAAGCAAACACGAGCAAGCATCAACAAGAAGGCAACATGATACATCGCACCTACCGTCAGGAGCGGTAACTAACAAGTTAAGTGGAGTACTCGTCACACACGACGATACCGCACATTTAGAAAGGTTCAAGTTGTTTAGCTACAGGTGATCAACAAAGGTTGTTAACATGAAATCTCACTCAAGCATGGCATAGCACACAAACATGGCAAGAGGTGAAGCATAAAGGAAACTATCTATGCTAGTCAATTTAAGTGAGACACAACCTAAACACGGCATACCACTAAGTGCTCCACGACAATTAAAACATTTGGTACTGTTCTTCCCTAAACCATATTTAGGTTGGTTACCAACAGCAAACAATAGCATAAACAGAAAGTACACGAAAAACTAATCAAGTCACATATAAAGAACACTCCAAACGGAGTTACGGTTAAAAAGATACAAGCAAAACAAGTTTGGAACACAATCTGCCAACATCAGGAAGCACACTTTAGAGCAACGCATAAACAGGATAATGAATGCAAAAAAACTCACAAAGGATATGCAACTAAAGTAGACATGACAAGGAAGGCATGGCAAAAAGAATCATGCAAAAAGGCATCATGAACAACAAATTATAACTCATGCAAAATGCAATAAAACATTACTGGTCAAGGACTTAGTGAAAATCACGAAAACAGGGCAGAAACTGTTATTTTTATGCTGTATAAACAGGGGTCAAGCTATATGCAAAAGTTCAGCAACATGACATAGCAGTACATTGGCATGAAGTAGACATGATGAGGATCAGGTACAAACAAGAATCAAGGTCATAGGCATAACAGATCAAAAGATATTAAGCATGCAACATGGCATCGGAACGTTACGGACATAGAGAAAAACAGAGGTGGCTGTCAAGAACAGTGGCATAGCAACTTTGGAGCTCAATAACTAGATGACCAGCAAGCATATCATGACAATGCAATACATATAATGAAAGTAGACATGATGCTTAACAATATGCAAAAAAGAATCAATGCAATAGGCCTCATGGATGTGTCACAATCATCAATCAAACTTGCAATAAAATAACAACAGCAGCACATAACAGCAATTAGTAGCACTTAACGGCCTGGTGCCCACTTCAGCACAGATTAGCAACATCAAGATGACCCCAAATCAAAATTCTCACAAAAGATGAACTGAAGTACACACAGTTCTAAACAATTTTCCTTTTGAGCGCAACGTCATCCGAGCTACGGTTTAATCGCAATTATCGTCGCAAAACTGAAACAGCAGCAACTAACTCAGGACTTAGCAGAAATTTTACCAGGGAAAAAAATAAAGGGACCTCAGCTGGGCCGGCCCAAGAGGCCGAGGTGGCAGGCGGCTAGCTAGGCCTCGCATAGGGCGAGGAGGCGAAGCTGGCTGGGGCGTGGAAGTGGGACGCGGGCACTGGGCCACGCAGAGCATGCCGGCTCGGGCTAGCTGGGTCGTCTGGCCTGGCTGGCCCACGTGCGGTGGCCGGTCCGGTCGGCTGCCCGATCCCGCCTGGATCGAGCTCGGCAGCGGCCGGCGGTGTTCACCTCGCGCTGGAACCGTTCCGAGAACACTTTCCAGCGCGCTATAAAAATAACTCGTTTAATTATTAAACGGGGTTTTTCGTTCCGTTGGCTGCGGCTGGTCTCGTGCGGTTTTCGCGACGGTGATCGGGTGAAACCCGGTGTCGCAAAGGTCGAGTGTCAGGGTGGCAAGGGGCGGTCTTCGTCCGGTACGAGATAAGAGGGGGGAAATAATCGCCGATCGATAAATCAGGGATGCAAACACCGCAAACAAATCAAATAATCAAACAATTCACACCGAAAATAAAAAAATTTATTTTTGTGAAATCTGGGTTGTTACAATACAACACCACCAACAAGGGATCTCGTCCCGAGATCCTGGACGATCCGGGGGAGAGGGGGGAAGAGAAAAGAGAGTCGACGGTCTTCAACACCACCAACAAGGGACTCTGCTCCATGTCGACGTCGAACTTCGGTCGAGATAAATTTTTCCGCAGAGAGACGGCAACGTCGAAAAACAAAACCATCGGGAGATCAAGAGGAAGAACGATAGTTGAAAGCGAGGATCAAGGGAAGCATTCTCACTCAAATAGTGAGGATACTAGGCAAAAGGAATGGGGTTAACGAATGACCAAGATGTTTAACCAGAGTCGGAAGAACTAAAGGTACTACAGGAATTCCCAAACCTGAGACCGCAATCGAGACAATACGCTACAAGCAAGGCATTGTAACGGTTCCGATACTCCACTCACTCGAGATCCTAAAGTTTGAAAGGGGACAAGTCAAGATTAAAACACTTACGACACTTGTCCTGACCAGACCAAGGGTAAGGAGTAAAAAGATCCTACTCTCTGATAACTAACTTAGTAACTACAAAATAGTTTTTTTCTAGACTCGACTTCGGCCAGAAAAGCGATCCTATGGTCGGTAAGGCTCTGATACCAAGTTGTAAGGCCCGATATGCGATACTGTTCCATATCTAGATGTTTCCATCCAGATCCAGGGACGAAGCACATATCGGTCCCACCGCGACATATGACAATGCCATATGCCCCGGATTTCCAACATGATATCACAACATTACAGATACAAGGATACAACAACTCATACAATCGTCATACAACTGCCTTAATAAAATAAAACAGCGGAAGATATATGTCTGAGTACAGACTACAATCAAATGCCTAGTGGCAAAGAGAAAAGCATCGATCCCCATAACCACACGGGTCCAGGCCCTTCGCTGGGATCCGCCTAACTAGTCGTCGTCGAGTCTCCACGTGAAACGATGATCACCATACCTGTTGGCGATCAAGAACCCTGAAAAGAGTTTGGGGGTAGTATCATGAGTACAGAAGTACTCAGCATCCAACTGTAGTGGTCAACTGGCCCAGCAAGGACTTCATCACTCGTCATTCTAGGACAACTAGTAGTTTACAGTAAGGAGGGGGTAAGTGGTGAGGTTACTGTCGCACTAGCATTTATGAAGTGGCTAACGATCTAGAGAGTAAGGTAAGAACCAAGCATTCGATGAGGAATCGCCTCCAACAAGTCTGCTATCCGCAACTTACGCAAACATAACACCTACCCTATCCTTTCCCTCCTCTTCGCATCCCGACGAAGAAGAAGCAGTCAAGGCACACACACACGTTGATCATGTTATATTAAGATTATCTCAGTTGTTGTTGTCTATGAACAAGGAGTAGGTCTCAAGTCGACCATAACCGTGGACACGGCTTCTCAAAAAGATTTAACCTTGTAGGGGTGTACCAACTGCCCATTACAAGGCTCCGCACGCACGCCCATCTCTCTCAGTTGCTACCCATCATAGGCAACCATTTTATGATTTAGTTCCGAGAGATCCGAAACGACAGGTCCCTCTAGCTAACAACGAACAAATCCGGGTGGCCCCCAGGGAGTCGACACCCAATCCAAAAGCCGGCCACGCTCTCGGATCGGACTCTTCCGTATGACGCAGGTCGGATAGCTGGTTAATCACACATGGGAAAGCGGGTCCTAGCTGATCAGGTAGACCAGCAGAGAAACCATGTCTCCACTGGCCCAAGTTGTTTTAATACAGCTGGGGGCCCAACCAGGCACACACACGGTTTTCAAATGGTAAATCAGCTTGGGCCACCACTAGAAATGTTTGAAGCTAGGTAGGTAAGAAAAGGGGACCCCATAAAATTCCACACGCGGTTAGGCACGCTCAACCTTAAAACCAATACCCAGAACTCGGATCCTAGGTGACTCGAATGGAACAAAGCGTCGGGGCGGGATAGCCTACACCTTCCATCCTTCATCGAATATAGTCAACATTATAATAATCATATCATCAACAACAATATAATAATGTGATAGCCCAAACCAAGGAGTAACAGGGTAACATCATAGCATCCTAAGCATGCATACTAAGCAGGGCCTGAGCAACGAGCAATAGTAACATAGCAGTACATGGTTTACTGTGAGGGGACATGGCTGTATCGGTTGGAAAGAGGTTGTAAACATGTGGTAGGATCAAACATCGAACCTAACCTAGACTAGCATGCAAACCGCTGGTTGAAATAGAATGGATCATAAGTAATGTATAGTCCTTGCCTGTTGATAAGTCGGGTTCCGAAGGTGTAGTTGATCGCAAGCACGCATCATCTCCGAGAGGTACCCGTGGAAGCACACAAGAAGGAAACACTAGAAAAGGCAATTGACGAGCAAGAATCTATTACTACGAAGAAAACACGAGCAAGCATCAACAAGAAGGCAACACGAGACATCGCACCTACCGTCGGGAGCGGTTACTAACAGGTTAAGTGGAGTACTCGTCACACACGACGATACCACACATTTAGAAAGGTTCAAGTTGTTTAGCTACAGGTGATCAACAAAGGTTGTTAACATGGCATCTCACTCAAGCATGGCATAGCACACAAACATGGCAAGAGGTGAAGCATAAAGGAAACTATCTATGCTAGTCAATTTAGGTGAGACACAACCTAAACACGGCATACCACTAAGTGCTCCACGACAATTAAAACATTTGGTACTGTTCTTCCCTAAACCATATTTTAGGTTGGTTACCAACAGAAAACAATTGCATAGACACAAAGTACACGGAAAACTAATCAAGTCACATATAAAGAACATTCCAAACGGAGTTACGGTTAAAAAGATACAAGCAAAACAAGTTTGGAACACAATCTGCCAACATCAGGAAGCACACTTTAGAGCAACGAATACACAGGATAATGAATGCAAACATGCTCACAAATGATATGAAACTGAAGTAGAAATGACAAGGAAGGCATGGCAAAGATAATCATGCAAAAAGGCATCATGAACAACTAATTATAGCTCATGCAAAATGCAATAAAACATTACTGGTCAAGGACTTAGTGAAAATCACGAAAACAGGGCAGAAACTGTTATTGTTATGTTGTATAAACAGGGGTCAAGCTATATGCAAAAGTGCAGCAACATGACATAGCAGTACATTGGCATGAAGTAGATATGATGAGGATCAGGTACAAACAAGAATCAAGGTCATAGGCATAACAGATCAAAAGATATTAAGCATGCAACATGGCATCGGAACGTTACGGACATAGAGGAAAACAGAGGTGGCTGTCAAAAACAGTTGCATATTAACCATGGAGCTCAATAACTAGATGACCAGCAAGCATATCATGACAATGCAATACATATAATGAAAGTAGACATGATGCTTAACAATATGCAAAACGAATCAATGCAATAGGCCTCATGGATGTGTCACAATCATCAATCAAACTTGCAATAAAATAACAACAGCAGCACATAACAGCAATTAGTAGTAGTTAACGGCCTGATGCCCACTTCAACACAGATTAGCAACATCAAGATGACCTCAAATCAAAATTCTCACAAAAGATGAACTGAAGTACACACAATTCTAAAAGATTTTCCTTTTGGGCGCAACGTCATCCGAGCTACGGTTTAATCGCAATTATCGTCGCAAAACTGAAACAGCAGCAACTAACTCAGGACTTAGCAGAAATTTTACCAGGGAAAAAAAAAGGGACCTCAGCTGGGCCGGCCCAAGAGGCCGAGGTGGGCGGCGGCTAGCTAGGCCTCGTCCAAGGCGAGGAGGCGAAGCTGGCCGGGGCGTGGAAGTGGGCCGCGGGCACTGGGCCACGCAGAGCAGGCTGGCTCGGGCTGGCTCGGGCCGCCTGGCCTGGCTGGCCCACGTGCGGTGGCCGGTCCGGTCGGCTGCCCGATCCCGCCTGGATCGAGCTCGGCAGCGGCCGGCGGTGTTCACCTCGCGCTGGAACCGTTCCGAGAACACTTTCCGGCGCGCTATAAAAATAACACGTTTAATTATTAAACGGGGTTTTTCGTTCCGTTGGCTGCGGCTGGTCTCGTGCGGTTTTCGCGACGGTGATCGGGTGAAACCCGGTGTCGCAAAGGTCGAGTGTCAGGGTGGCAAGGGGCGGTCTTCGTCCGGTATGAGATAAGAGGGGGGGAAATAATCGCCGATCGATAAATCAGGGATGCAAACACCGCAAACAAATCAAACAATTCATACCGAAAACAAAAATTTTAATTTTTGTGAAATCTGGGTTGTTACACTCCCCAACGTGGCCTGCCAGCGCAGGCGGCCCAACTCCCCTCCACGGCCCAGTCCAGTGCCGCCTCAGCCGAGTGGGTCGGCCCATGGTGAGGGTCCGTCCTTGTATTTTTTTTCCCTAACACCCTGCGATTTTTGACTAAGTCTGGAAATAATTGTTTTTGTATCAGTTTTGCGAGTAGATTTGCGAGTAAACCGTAGCTCGGATCGCATTGCGCCCAAAAGGAAAATTGTTTAGAATTGTGTGTACTTCAGTTCATCTTTTATGAGCATTTTGATATGAGGCCATCTTGATGTTGTTAATCTCTGTTGAAGTGGGTACCAGGCTATTAACTGCTATTATTTTCTGTTAGTGTGCTGCTGCTATTATTTTATTGCAAGTTTGCTTGATGATTGTGACACATCCATGAGGCCTATTGCATTGATTATTCTTTCATACTGTTAAGCATCATGTCTACTTCCATTACATGTATTGCATTGTCATGTTAGCATTTCTGGTCATAATTATGTTTAGCTCCAAAGTTGCTATGCCACTGTTGTTGACAGCCACCTCTGTTTTTCACTAAGTCTGTAACTTTCCGATGCCATGTTGCATGCTTAATATCTTTTGATATGTTATGTCTATGACCTTGATTCTTGTTTTTACCTGATCACCATCATGCCTACTCCATGCCCATATATTGAAATGTCATGTTGCTGCACTTTTGCAGATAGTTTTACTCATGTTTGTACAGCATAAAAATAACAGTTTCTGCCATGATTTCCTGATTTTCACTAAGTCCTAGACCAGTAATGTTTTATTGCATTTTGCATGGGCTATAATTAATTGTTCATGATGCCTATTTGCATGATTCCTTTTGCCATGCCTTCCCTGCCATGTCTACTTTAGTTGCATATCATTTGTGAGCATGTTTGCATTCATTATCCTGTTTATGCATTGCTCTAAAGTGTGCTTCCCGATGTTGGCACATTTCCAAACATGTTTTGCTTGTATCTTTTTAACCGTAACTCTGTTTGAAGTGTTCTTTATATGTAACTTGATTAGTTTTTCGTGTACTTTGTGTTTATGCTTTTGTTTGCTGTTGTTAACCAACGTAAAATATGTTTTAGGACAGAACAGTACCAAATGTTTTAATTGTCGTGGGGCACTTAGTGGATGCCATGTTTAGGTTGTGCCTCACTTAAATTGACTAGGATAGATAGTTTATCTTATGCTTCACCTCTTTTCATGTTTGTGTGCTACGCCATGCTTGAGTGAGATGCCATGTTAACAATCTTTGCTCACCTTGTGTAGCTAAACAACTTGAACCTTTCTAAATGTGTGGTATCGTCGTGTGTGACGAGTACTCCACTTAACCTGTTAGTAACCGCTCTCGACGGTAGGTGCGATGTATCGTGTTGCCTCCTTGTTGATGCTTGCTCGTGTTTGCTTCGTATTAATAGATTCTTGCTCGTCGATTTCCTTTTCCAGTGTTTCCTTATTGTGTGCTTCCGCAGGTACCTCTCGAAGACGATGCGAGCTTGCGATCAACTACACCTTCGGAACCCGACTTATCAACAGGCAAGGACTATACATTACTTATGATCCATTCTATTTCAACCAGCGGTTTGCATGCTAGTCTAGGTTAGGTTCGATGTTTGATCCTACCACATGTTTACAGCCTCTTTCAAACCGATACAGCCATGTCCCCTCCCAGCAAACCTTGTACTGCTATGTTACTATTGCTCGTTGCTTAGACCCTGCTTAGTATGCATGCTTAGGATGCTACGATGTTACCCCCTGTTAGTCCTTGGTTTTGGGCTATCACATTATTATTATATTACTGTTGATGATATGATTATTATAATGTTGATTATATTCAACGAAGGATGGAAGGTCTAGGCTATCCCGCCCCGACGCTTTTTTCCATTCGAGTCCCCTAGGATCCGAGTTCTGGGTATTGGTTTTAAGACTGAGTGTGCCTAACCGCGTGTGGGATTTTATGGGATCCCCTTTTCTTACCTATCTAGCTTCAAACATTTCTAGTGGTGGCCCAAGCTGATTTACCATTTGCAAACCATGCATATATATCTGTCGGGTCGATCCTAGCAGATATCCTTTAAAACGACCCGGACCAATGAGGACATGGTTTCCCTGTTGGTCCACCTTTGATCGGCGAGAGCCCGGGACCTCACGTGAGGTGTCCCGGTAACCCAAACCCTGTTGAGACAGAAGACACCTATCCGAGGGCGCGGCCGGCTTTTGGATTGGATGTCGACTCCCCGGGGGGCCACCCGGATTTGTTCGTTGTTAGCTAGAGGGACCTGTCGTTTCGGATCTCTCAGAACTAAATCATAAAATGGTTGCCTATAATGGGTAGCAACTGAGGGAGATGGGTGTGCGTGCGGAGCCTTGTAATGGGCAGTTGGTACACCCCTGCCGGGTTAAATATTTTCGAAAAGTCGTGTCCACGGTTATGGACGACTTGATACCTACGTCATGTTCATAGATAACATCAACTGAATCATATTTAATAACTTGATCAACGTGTGTGCGCCTTGACTGCTTCTTCTTCGTCGGGATGCGAAGAGGAGGACAAGGATAGGATAGGTGTTATGCTTGCGTAAGTAGGTGGATAGCAAGACTTGTTGGAGGTGATTCCTCATCGAATTCTTGGCTTCTTATCTTACTCTCTAGATCGTTAGCCACTTCATAAATGCTAGTGCGGCATCAACCTCACCACTTACCCCATCCTTACCGTAAACTACTAGTTGTCCTAGAATGACGAGTGATGAAGTCCTTGATGGGTCAGTTGACCACTACAGTTGGATGTTGAGTACTTCTGTACTCATGATACTACCCCCAAACTCTTTTCAGGGTTCTTGATCGAAAATAGGTATGGTGATCGACGTTTCACGTGGATACTCGACGACGACTAGTTAGACGGATCCCGGCGGAGGGCCTGGACCCGTGTGGTTATGGGGATCGATGATTTTCTCTTTGCCAGTAGGCATTTCATTGTAGTCTGTACTCAGACATATACCTTCCGTTGATGTATTGTATTTAAGGCAGTTGTATGCCGATTGTATGAGATGTTGTATCTTTGTATCTGTAATGTTGTGATATCATGTTGGAAATCCGGGGCATATGGCATTGTCATATGTCGCGGTGGGATCGATATGTGCTTTTTCCCCGGATCTGGATGGAAACATCTAGATCTGGAACAGTACCGCATATCGGGCCTTACACCATGTGATCAATCTTTTCCCGCAAGCTTGATGTCTCTGCTTCCCTCTTGATCCTGTCCTTACCCAAGCTTAAGCTTTTGTCACTCCTTGATCTTGTTTCATCATCTTTTCTCGTAAGACTTGAAAACTTCATTCACATAAAACTTCTCATAAGCTTCATTAGAGAATTTAGTGCACATTAAATAAAATCTCGCTTAGGTACTGTAGGAACACATAAAACAGTCAAATTAAACAGTAGCTACTGTTACCCATACATTATGGTACACCATATTGTTGGAAATATGCCCTAGAGGCAATAATAAAATGTTATTATATATATATTTCCACGTTCGTAATTAATGTTTATATTTCTGTGCTATAATTGCAATGACCCTGACTGTGAGATTCAGAAGAAAACTCATTTGCATGTGTGGAAATGTAAACACCAAGAGTTCATGGTTTAGCCTCTAAGACCAGCTCATGTGCTAACTGATGATTACGTTTTCTTAATCATGGACATTGTTCTTGTAACAAGGATGTCAGTAGCAATGGGAACATATTGTTAGCAGAACAATGATGTTGAACCGACCCCAGTATTGAATGATATACTTAGAGATCACATCGTAACTACGTTATAAGTCATATCATGAAATGTTATCATATACGTAATTCCTTAGACCATGAGAGTATCAAGTTACTTCACACAGGAAGACATGCTTTGGTTCTTAGATGAATCCTCCCGTAAATGGGAAGTAGTAAAATAAGTTCTGGGTATGTCAGATGGTGTGGCTAGTGACTGTGATAGTTCAAGAATGGGATTTGCTCCTTCACGATGAAGAAGATATTCACTTCGGGCCCACTCGGTATGACGGTATCCATTATAGTCTGGCCAGACGCATTGTGATTCAGTCACGGGGATACCGGAATACGATAACGAGAAAAGGGACAAACGAGCAAAGAGGATAACGAGTGGCTTGTGTTCAAAAGTTGTTACACATGGGTGCCAAACTTCTCTCCTCTAACTTTGTCATATATCGCGAAGCAAAGGGAATGGTACATGACTAAACATAATGGTTCACTCGAAGTTTCTTCGTGTATGTGCGGGAGTCAACATGGGTGTCCATGTCTCCGCTGTTGATTATTGGCTATTGACAAAAGGCTGTTGACCTATGTCCGGAAGATGTTCTGAGTCATGTCCGCATTATACCGAACCTATTGGGTCACACACTTAACGAGCAGTAGTCTGTTAGAATACTAGTATGGTAGAAGGTTTACTGGAAGCAAAGCAGAATAGTTCATACGGGTACCGGAAGTAGTTCCGGAGATTTATGGAATTGTTCATAAGGGCACCAGAAGTAGTTCTGGGTATTTAAGGTTATGTCCGTATCACTCTGGAGTAGTCCCAGGTGGTTCCGGAACATATGAGAATGGTACTGGGGAAGTCCTGGATCAACCGGAATAGTTTCCGGATAATCGCTGGGCGTCCCGACAACCTTCGCGGTCATCCGGTGGCTTAAACTGTAACTCGGATGGTCTTGGAAACTATCCGGATGGCTCCGGAACGTCCGAGAACGGTCTCGGAAGGTCTTGGAAGTGCTCCAGAAGTGTCCGGAATGTCCCGAAACGGTCCCGGTATGTCCCAGAAGGTCCCGGAAGCTTCTAGAAGGTCATGGAAGGTTCCGGAAGGTTCCGGTCTGTACCACCCACTCCCCTGCGCCCCTAGCCTTGGGGGGCAAGCCACCTAGGCTGCCCTGGCCGGCCAAGGGGTGGGGGGCGCACCAAGGGGAAGGAATCCTCCTCCAGGTGGAAAGTCCAACTCTCCAATATGGCAGGTTTCCGGTGGGAAGGTTTGGGAGGTTTTGGGAGTCCAAGTTGGACTCCCCACCCCCCTTATTGCGCCCCAAGGGCCTCTTGGCCACCTATATAATGTGGGGGAGGGGTGGGGGCGCAGCACAACTTGTCCCCAAGGCCTATGCGCCACCCTCCCTCCTCTAAACCCCGTTGCTCCACTTTTAGACCCCGGTTTAGACGCTGTTCTAGATCGGAATCCGTTAGGGTTTTCTCCCTCTAGTTTTCTCGGTGGCGTTCATCTCTGGACGGCGGAGCGCTGCTGGATTTCTGCTACGGGATGTGTGGATACTAATGGAGGGGTCGTACCTTCGACCCTTCTTCGAGGAGCTTGTTCATGGGACTTGTCCGTGGGACTAGATCGCGGGACTTGGTCGTGGGATTGATCAAGGGACTGTTCGTGGGAGAACTTGCGAGATCTAATTCCACTACGTCCACGAGCTTCACCAACTCTACTTCCGCTACATCGGTTGGTGAGCCATGACCTAAAACCTTGTATGCAATCTTCTTGGATGATCTTGGGTTCTTGATTCGTAGGCCGAAAATTTTTGTTTTCTACTACGTTTCCTAACACATATTGTCTGTATCCAGAATATATTTGAAAAAATCATTATGGATATTCTTATATACATCCATAACTACCATGGAAATTCGTTCTCTAGACATAGAGAAAGATCCATTTAGACCATGAGATGATGGAAATGAGATTTAAGAACCCAACATCCTATATCCTACTGTCGTTGAATCCACCAAACAATATTTTTGAGACTCAAGAATATATTTCGATATCTTTAAGGCACCAAACATCTTGTCCTGGGTTTTTTGTTTCAGCAAAATCTAAACACCAATATCATTGGATACATCGATCAGATTTTCACAATGTCAGATTGTAGACAAGCTTAGTGTTCCTATTAGGTGTTCTAGCCATCTCATGAAAGTCTTTTAAAAGGATTTAATGGCTACATCCACTAACAATTATCTCAAAGATAGTGTTGTTTGTGTTTCTCAGATGCAAACATGTCATGTAATAAGCAATATCACTATATTTCCCCACTTGGAAATCAAATCATGCAACAACCTCGCTCATTGGTTCACGAAGTCTCTACCAAAAAATTTATGGGGTCCTCATCGTTCGCTCACAAGTCTAAATGCTTATGGGTGATGAACTCCCATACTCATAGATAAAATACAAGTCACCTCAACCATATTCTCGATTGAACCTTAGCATTTAAATAAACAAACTCCATCCTAATTCACTTAGTCGGGGTCTTGAGCGGGCTCGATCGTACAACTAAGTGTGACACGTAACAGGATCAGATGAGGGAATCTCCGTACGCGCAATCGCATCGCGATGCTCCGAGTTTCTCACAACTCAGGGCCAACTGGTTGTAAGAAAGACCGCTAGCGAGAACACAACCAAGCTATGGAACCCCACACTAAGACATGCACGATATAAACATACAAGTAGCATGCATGCCAAGTGTATAACATCAGGTAGTCGCAACATGAACTCTACAAACTCATAGTTTTATTGCATCTGCTAAACTGAACAAACATAGTAGTTGTATTACAAGAAGAGATCACATGACTGTGATCCAACATTATAGCAAACAACAGCGGAAGCAAATTATGTCTTAGTAAAGACAAGTTTAACAAATGGCTTAAGAAGCCTTAAAGAAAATACAACGACCCTCCAAAGGAACCAGGCTGTTGTCTGGAACTAGACGACTTTAGTCGGCGTCGAGCTCGAGGTAGAGGCCACCATCATGGTCAGTGGTCTCGTCTCTAAAACATAAAATAAGCAAACGTGAGTACAAAGGCGTACTCAGCAAGACTTACATCAGAACTACACTACTTATGCTCAAGTTTCAAGGTAAAGTGAGGTGGGGTTTGTAATGCAGAAGTGCCAGCTTTGACTTGGCTAACATGTACTACGATTACCAGAATGGGGTAAGAAACGTACTCGAGTCCATCTATCCAAGTCTCCCAATCAATAAACCACTATGGATCCTTCCTCGACTTCTCATGAGGAAGCAAACAATAGCACTCACACTTATCTTGGCAATTTTAGAGTAACCATTGAAGTAGTCTATGATCAAGTATAGGTCTCCAAGTAGTCCATAACCGCGGACACGGCAATTCAAATAATTCATTAACCCTGCAGGGGTGTACTGCTACACACACGCACGCATCAGGTACCACCTGGGAGTGGACCCGTCAAGCGAGTATCGGCGAGGATGTTTCCACGACACTTCACTCACAACACCATCTCTAGTCCTAGAGAGTCGCCTATTTGAGTTGGGACCGCAATCGGAATCCGACCGATTTTTTATGCGGACTCAAACGTTGTGAGACAAGCCATCAAGCTCAACTCGATCATGATCACTTGATTCATCTCGACCACAACCTACGTACACCACTTACCTTGATTCACATGCTTGAGATCGTTAAAGTTCAAACTACTTGCGACTCTTGGACCTGGTCTGAGGTGAGTTACTAGGCCGAGAGGGGTTAGTGATCCCAATGTGTGGTCGTACTCTTAGTCTTGGATAACAACACAAGAACTCGGGCTTAAGCCGGTTTCAACGAGACAACCCACTGTGTACTCCTACACATCCTCTCATCGTTCACCTTGTTTAGGTCAAATTCACCAACACGTTACCATCAACCATTAACATGATCACTACCATACTTACTCACATACAGATAGAGAAACAACAAACAACTCTAAGCATGCAATAATCAGTAACAGTTGTAGGGGCCACATGATCAACATTCAGCTGCTAAATCTACTAGCATTGTGGTTTGGTTATTACTGTGAAAAAATGATAGGTCATGCAAAGGAATAGGTTCAACTAGCGGTAGAACGTATCATGGTATCATCCTAAACATGCATAAGCGATAATGAGAGGGAACTGGGTTTATAGACATGATCAATGAAGGTTTTCTTGCCTTGCTGACGATCACGGGGTACTACTCTTCTGACGTGAGGTTGAACTCATCTTTGAGAATAACTCCTACCGAGAAGAAGCAAACACTTAAGCAATGAAAGTAATACACATTCAACATATTGAAATGCACAAGCAATATGACATGATATGAAGATGATCATGTGTGTGTTAAGATCTTGACGTTCATATGAAATGTATTGCATAGCAAGGGTTTAAGTCGGAATGATCTTAGAACATTATGTGATTTATTTCCAATTAAGACATATAGCAAAATCTATTGGTTCTACATTGTAACTATCTCAAACGGAGATGAAAGTGTGATTTTTGGATACAGCATTTTCTCCTGATGATTTTTCATGTATAATACATTTCAATCTGAGTTATGGTTGAATTTCTATGAATTTCCAAAGTTTGGAGTATTTTCCGGATTTACTGGAATTATTTTATACAGGAAATCGTTTTATTGCATCAGCATTGCATCATGCTGACGTCAGGGATTTGACTAGTCAAATCTGACCTGTGGGGCCCGGTTGTCATAGGCTCAGGAATTAATCTCGGTTAGTTTTAATTAACAGGGTGATTATGGTGGTGTCTGGCCCACATGTCATTGGCTACAGGGTGATTAACATGGGGGTTTAGTGCCTAATGGCGCCACTGGCCACGACGAAGGCGCGCCGCGGTGCAAGGGGCGATGGAGGAGAGCAGCAGGGAGCAGCCCTTGATCTCCATGATTTGCTTTAGGCAAGATGATTGCCTTATGATGTTCATAGCTTATTGATAACTTGCCACATGATGAATCATAATTTCGATTTGCTAGCGGGGCATGCACCATGGGGTGGTTGAGTGCAGCTATAATTCCATGAGACACATTCTTGACCTTAACATCCATAGACCATGTAGATTAGTTGTGACCGTTGAGAGTAAGCTCATCAAATTATGGTCATCTTGGGTTACATGGATGAGAACAAAATATTTCAAAATTTACTTGTATGCAAACAACCTTTATAAAGATCCGCATCCAAAGACCATGTCCATGGTAGAGTTTGAATCATACTCGCTCGGACTGGACTCAAACAAGGGTGCAATGCAAGAGCCAACGGAGGAGGAAACCTAGCCAGGCCAAAAATGCAGGAAGAGGCAGGTCCTGAACCCAAGTCCAGTGAGCCCAGAAGGTCTAGAAAGAGCCCTTCCCTGAGCTAAAGGTCCTTGTGGCGTTTCATTTCTTTGCACAAGATTTCTGTTGTGCTCACCTTTTTGCATCTTCCAGAGGATAATTACTTGCGCCGCTGCGCTGATTATTTGGCAGTGGAGATACGCATGCCAACCATTTGTTGGCGCAGATGATCACTTCAACAGGGAATGCATGTCTAGAGCTGAGTAGAGAAACTGAAATGGTGATGCTGGCGCAGAAATAACCTTGCTGAACAAAAGGAAGGTATTCACAAAAGTAATACCTACACTAGTTTTCATTCAAAAGTAGAATGAGAACATATGGGTAGTGAATAGCAAGGCTTGTAGCATAAGGGTTCACGTTGATACCCAATTCGATTCTACATACACAAGTGAAATCAATTTTCAATAACTTATTTCAATAGTAGTACAAATCGTCTATTTTATGCAGTTGATAAATGTAGTGACCACATATATTACCGTGTCACTTGATTCAGACATATAAGTTTCTCCTTGGAATCCCAGTTCTAGTTGGCTTTGGATGTGCAGAGAGATATCCCATCATGAGGGAAGAGAGTAGTCCGTGCTGCCAATCGAAATTTTTTTGCGGTGCGTGAAAAGGATCTCCATGACATGAACCAGCAGTTGGCCGCCACCATCCGCCGTGCTGCCGAAAGGTTGTTATGTGACGCCTTTTGTTGTTTTGTTCTTGCCAGGACTCATTTTCCCCATGGTTTCCTTCTTTGTTCTTCTAGCAACATATTTGTATTGAGTGAAACGAGATGTAAAAGAAGGATCTGAAACTTGTGTTCTTTGTATTGATCAAATGGGTATTTATACAAGGATCCCGTCTGTTGGGAATGTCGGTCGGTTACAGGGAGAATGCGCCTCTAGCGTCCCTTGGATGAAAAGGTATCTGTTCCTAGCGAACAGATGTCTATACAACAAAGGCGTTTGTACGTACAGACACCTCTATACGGCGCTTTGGGCAGTAAGTTAATTGCATGTGGCAATTAACATCTAATCCTAACAATATTGAACACCTACCTCCTCACATTTCCCCTCGCAACAGATGCAACTAATGTAACAATGTTTGTAAGAACAGACACTTCTATACGGCACTTTCGGCAGTAAGTTAATTGCATGTGGCAATTAACATTTAATCCTAACAATATTAAACACCTACCTCTTCACATTTCCCCTCGCAACAGATGCAACTCTTGTAACAATCGCATCCCTTCAGAACAACTTATCATGAACAATAAACATAAAGTTTCATTACTATTCATTGTCTCCTGTTTTAACAAGAAATGGTTAACATAGTTGGTCGCTAGGAGTCCAGTGAGGTTGCAAGTTCGCCTCCCACATTTTTTTAGACGAAAATAATATGGAAAAACAACACTAAAAAGGGCAAAGTCCGAGGTTTTGATTTTCCAATTTATTAAGAATATATTTACTCACAGCTAACCATAACAATATGAATAATATAGCACAAAAGGGTTTCATCTCAAGCTAACAGCAAGCTTCTATAAATAAAATACACAAATACAGCACACGTGTAGCAACTGCAGCTTTGCTCAACTCTTAAGTATAGGTATATATAAAATAACCACCAGGGGATCGCAGCCGTAAAGTGAAGTTCCACGCCACCACAAAACATAAGAGAACAGATCAAGCACCTACACAACTTTCCCAGCAACCATAACTCGAACTGAAACTTCCTCCACCAGTCTTCTGAGCATACTCTGCAATGACTTCGCGTGCACAAGCGTCCCATGTCCTTGCGATTTCTTGCAGTGACATGGGCTCAGCTAGACCCCGCAGTAATATGCCAAACTTCGACTTTGCTTTGATAGACAGGTCATCCGAGTTTCTGATGCAGGTCCATTGCAGCACAGACACGGTTAGTTCAATCTTCACCTAAACAACTAGTAGGCGCAAAGAACTTTGGGAAGAAATGAACAAAGTGGCTATGGACCTTTGTTCATCGGGAAACTTGTCGAGGAGCACCGGGGAGCATTTAGGGTAGCGAGCAGGAACAAGCAACCTCAACGGCATAATTGGACTCTGCCACATTCCAACAAGAAGAAATGAGCAGATGAAATATGTCCACAACATAGCGCGCTTTCAGAAACTTACCATCTGTGCAGATGCAAACATGGACTTCAAGCTCGGACTAACAGCCACAGCTGTAAATATGCATTTGATGACTGTCCCTTCAGCTCCCTCACATGCACTAGCGAATGACTCAGCATCTTCCTCGCATACATGGAGTTCTGTGTCTATGAGCTGTTGGTTTATCTCCTGGATCTCCCCCAAGAGAGCATAATTTACCTGCACAAAGATGAACCAAATGCCGGTGAAAATGCAAGGTAGCCAACAATTACGAGTCAAAGGAACGACATTCCCTTCTACAGAAAAAGTAAAAACATAAATAGCCGCTGCTTGAAGTATTACTGGATAAAAATAATGTTCTCTTAATTTCTTAACAGATAATCTAATTAACATACCTCGATTTTTTGCCACTTGGCACGTGAGGTTGCAGTTGATTGTAGATCGGGGATATCTACACTAAATGTTTGCTTGAAGCTATCGTTGACACTTCCAGCTGATGACACATTAAGAGGCATGGCACTCGTATCACGCTTCATTTTCTTCGATGTACCACTTCCATCATTTGTTAGAAAATTCCTGGCTTGTAGCCGGCACTTTGTCATAGCAACTAAATCTTCACCGACAGCAGCCCTCGAACCATTACCAGGTGCTGACCCAGCAATCCTATCGATCATGCTGACAACAGATCGAATGTCGCTAACTGCAGCATTAAGAGACTCGGGCTGTGTTGTTCGCAACTGCATGCAACACGACGTTGAACATAAAACATGCAAAAGATAATAAATGTAATAGAATGTATGAACTAATTTACAGGATTAAACTGAACGGTGTAAATAGCTTCTAATGTACCACCACAACAGCAGAAAAGACTACCAGACAACAAATCTGGATTGAGTAAAGTAACAATCAAGAGAAGTAATGAAACCAGGTCAATTCTTTTTTTTCATGCTACATGTGCTTTCAAATATTAGGATAGCAAGAATGGACATGGGTAGGCACCATTGCTACCGTGTGAAAAACTAGTTGACCGAAGTGGAGTAACACACTTTCATGTTACACACATAGTTCTTAAGTTCCCGGGTCGATGGAGTCAAGGGGCAGGAATGAGAGTCAAGGATCGCTCCTTGACCAAAATACGGAATGATAGGGGTATATATCTTTCGAAGGACTGATCAATAAGTGGAACGTGACCCAAATGATTTGGGAAAGATGTACTGGATCGAGGAGTGACACATGTAGGGAAACAAACTTCGATCTCTAGTTACTAGCGATCATGTTGCTCAAATGCTACAACAGACTTTTCTTTTGACGGTACATAGACTGTATAGGCTGTATGTGTTAACTATGGATGAACCTGTATGAGCCTTAATTGTCATGAAGGCCCGGAAAGGAGATCTATCTTAACCCAAAAATGCAAAGGCGCTGCCGTCGCTGGAAGAGACGCAGTCACTGCATTTATTTGTGCTCAACGAAAATAACCGATGCGACGGCTGGGCAACGTGACCCTGGACACCATGTACACACCCTGGAAGGTGCGGACTGCGGAGGCAGTAGCGGCATCAGGTTGAACTGACATCCAAGGCAAACAGACTATGTACAGTATTGCGCAGTGTAAAGACACGGTTGATATGCCTATAGCCAACGAAGGATCGGCTCACCACGCCTCAGGCCAAGGCCCTGGCTGCCTGGGGCCTGGCGCCGCCCATGTGCGAAGGCCTCCATGGCGCCACCGCACTATGGGTTCCAACAGCACATCCGCACATGATGCATCCTGTGAAATGCCCGCCCAAGTTCTCGATTCATCTCCTTGCTGGGTGTGAGATCGCTACGTATCTGTTCCCCTCTAGCTAGGGTTTTAGTCTCGCCGCCTCGAGGGTGGCGATTTACAATCTACGTGGTTTTCGTCGATCTCCTCCGATCGCTTCTCCCTAGCCCGCGTTTCTACTCTTGTTCCCAGGCTGTGGAGCGCGTGGGATGGCGGAGGCACAACTCCCGATGGCTGATCAAGCGGCGATAGGGCAGGCGGCGGGTTCTGGTGTGCTGAAGATCGATGGGAAGAAGGATGGATTGGAGCAGATGCTCAGCCAATTGGGTATTCAAGAAGACGACCTCGATGATGTGGTGTATGAGGATCACGCAGAGGAAGTGGGTCAGGTCGCACAGTGGTTAGGGTTTACACAGACAAAATCTATAGTCAAGCGGCTTTCTTCAGGAGTATGCGGGCAGCCTGGGATCTGTCAAGAGAAACAAGGTTTAGGCCTTTGGAGGATAAGCTCTACTCAATCAGATTCAGGTGTTTGGCGGAGTGGGAGAAGGCAATGGAGGGTGGACCGTGGAATTTCAGAGGCTACCCAGTTCTGATTGCGGAATATGATGGCTTTACTAAACCCTCAATGATCAGCCTCGACACTTTTGACTGTTGGATGCAGATCCATAATTTGCCGGATGGTTTCTATCCGCTAGTCAAGGCACTTGCATCTAAGGCAGGAGAAGTTGTGGCCACTGAACCAGCTTCCCAAGATTTTTCTGGTAATTTTGTTAGGGTCAAAATACGAATAGATGTTCGGAAACCTTTGAAGAACCATGTATCTATCATCAAGGGAGGCAAGAGGGAAATATTTCTGGTCAAATATGAAAAGCTACCTGACTGGTGTGCGGTGTGTGGATGTTTTGGTCACGTATACAAGGAGCATGGGAATGGAATTCACCCTCAGAGCGCCCTGGTCTACAAAAATCTGAGAGCTGACTGGTTTTTCAGACCACGCTATGGGGGAGGGGGAGGAAGTGGTGGATCTGCTCAGAGTAGCAAGGCTGCATTAGATCAGCTGGGAGATGAGTTCCGAGATAGATTGAATGATGAGGAGAAGTTTGAGGCTGACAATACCAAGAAGAGGACCCCAGAGGCAAAGGAGGATCTTGGCGACTCTTCTGACAATATACCAAAAGCCACAGAAGTAGCTTCAAAGGATGTCCCGATGAAGGATGTTCCTCCCAGCCCTCCTCCGAAGCATGATCCGAAGAGGTCCAAGACAGGAGTAAATGACCAGAGACCCAAGAGTACGAGCAATGACAAGAACACAATGGTGAAATCGGCGGGGCCCCCGGAGGGGTACCGCCGGACACAATGAACCTCTTAAGCTGGAACTGTCGCGGTTTGGGTAACCCCGCGACAGTCCGTGAAGCGCGTGATTTCACCGCAAAATTTACCCCGGCTCTTTTTGGTTTGAGTGAAACACAAATCTCAAAAGAGAGCTGAAGCTTGTGTGAGTCAGTTGGGTTTTTCTAATGCTTTTGCAGTTGCGAGTTCTGGCAGAAGTGGAGGTTTAATGGTCTGCTGGAATGATGAGGTGGAGGTGGAAATTCTCAGCTCAAATCCGTACCATATAGACACGCTGGTTAAGGGGCTGAGTGAAGTTTCTGTTAGAGTGACATGGGTATACGGAGAAGCCCAGGTTGCGGAGAGGTACAAGACTTGGGATGATTTGAAGAGCATTGAGGGGGCGTCAGGACTGCCGTGGTTGGCCATAGGTGATTTTAATGAGGTCCTCCATCAACATGAATTCATGGGGATTGGATCTCGGACACAAACACAGATGGACGGGTTCCGTGATGCGTTGGATGTGTGTGGTCTCATGGACATTGGCTGCAAAGGGAGCCTCTGGACGTTTGAGAAAAGGGTGACAGGGGGATCGTACACCCGAGTTCGGTTGGACAGAGGTGTAGCTGATTCCCAATGGTGTCTAAACTTCCCGGCGGCGGAGATGACAACTGAGTTTGCGGCCTGTTCAGATCATCACGTGTTACACCTCTGTCTGGACCAGGGACATCCGCAAGAGAAGAAGAAGTTGTGGAGGTATGAGTGCATGTGGGAGAGGCACGAAGATTTTGAGCAGTTTCTTTCTGATCAATGGTCTGAGAAGGGGGAGGCGACGTCTGCAGGTCTGCTAGGTGCCAAGCTGGCTGCTCTGTCCAAACACCTGTGTACTTGGGATAGGGTGACCTTCGGGAATGTACGAGCACAGATTAGAGCCCTAAAGCAGGAAGCTAGTATCCTGCTGAATATGCCGGGAAGGCTGGGTCCGTCGCCAAGAGAAGAGAAGATTCGGGAGTTGCTGGTGGAGCTGCTGCATCGAGAAGAAGTTCTATTCAGGCAACGCTCGCGGGTTGATTGGCTCACTGCAGGTCATCGAAACACAAAATTCTTCCAGATTCGAGCCTCGATGAGGAGGAGGAAAAATAAGATAAAAAGGCTGCAAGATGAGCCAGGACAAATGGTTACGGAGGAAGGCCAGATGGAGCATATGGCTACAAGTTTCTATCAAAATCTGTACGCGCCAGAGGGTACGCTAGGCATGGCAGGAGTCTTGGACAAGGTCCCGGCAAGGGTCACTAATGACATGCAGGCCCTTTTGGATGCACCATATACGGCTGACGAAGTAAAACGAGCATTGTTCCAAATGCCAGTGACAAAGGCCCCGGGGCCGGACGGTTACCCGGCGCATTTTTTCCAGCGCTACTGGGGTGTGTGCTCTGTTGAAGTGACGAGGGCAGTGCTGAAAATTGTGGAGGGGGGGGAGGGGGGGGGGAGGGGGAGGATGCAGCCGCCATAAATAAAACTTTCCTGGTTCTTATACCAAAAGTTAAAGATCCGATCTTGCTCTCCCAGTTTCGTCCGATCAGCCTTTGTAACGTTCTTTACAAGATTGCATCGAAGGTGATAGCAAACCGTCTAAAGGTGGTCCTTCCGGACATCATCTCGCAGGAGCAGTCTGCCTTTGTACCGGGTCGTTTAATCACAGATAATATTATTGCATCATATGAATGTTTGCATTTTATGAAGAGGAATAGGGCGGCTATGCATCGGGATGGGGCACTGAAGTTGGACATGATGAAAGCGTATGACCGAGTGGAATGGGGCTACCTCAAGGCTATCCTGTTAACGTTGGGGTTCTCACACAAGTGGGTATCCATAATTATGAGCATGGTGGACTCGGTCTCATATAGTGTCCTTTTCAATGGGAAGAAGTTGGATGAATTTAAGCCTACACGTGGGCTTCGACAGGGAGATCCGATATCCCCTCTTTTAGCAGCAGAGGGCCTTTCGTGCCTCTTAAACTCACAAAGAGAGTCTCCCAATCTGGGTGGTCTAAAGGTGGCTCCTTCGGCGCCAGCAATAAATCATCTTCTGTTTGCGGACGACAGCCTGCTGTTTTTCAAAGCAACTAGTCAAGGGGCTCATGAGGTGTCAAACCTGTTGGAGGTTTATTGTAATGCTTCTGGTCAGAGGATCAACCCAGCAAAATCTTCTATATTCTTCAGTAAGGGTTGCCCAGAAGAAGTGAGAGAGGCAATCAAGGTGATTCTTAATGTTCCAAACGAGACTCTGAATGAAAAGTATTTGGGGATGCCTTCGGATGTGGGCTCCTCGAAGAACGGCGCCTTCAAATATCTGAAAGAGAGACTTTGGAACAAAGTAAAAGGGTGGCTCGAGAAGCTTTTTTCTTCGGCTGGAAAGGAAGTGTTAGTAAAGTCCATTGCGCAGGCAGTACCGGTCTATTCGATGTCATGCTTTAAGCTTCCCAGGGGTCTCATTGAACAATTAAACAAGCTAGTTAGGCAGTTCTGGTGGGGTGCAAAGGAGGGGAAGCGGAAGCCGGCGTGGGTGTCATGGCATGAAATGACAAAACCAAAGCACATGGGAGGATTGGGCTTCAAGGATTTCGAGCTTTTCAACTTATCTCTCCTTGCTAGACAGGCGTGGCGTATCCTTAAAAACCCGGAAAAACTGGCAGCTAGGATGTCAAAGGCGATTTACTTCCCGGAGACTGATTTCCTTGCTGCAACTTTGGGGAACCACCCCTCGCAGGTGTGGCGTTCGATTTTGGAGGGCAGGGATACACTAAAGCTGGGGCTGATAAGGAGGATAGGAGATGGGAGATCGACGAAAATCTGGGAGGATAACTGGCTTCCTAGGGAGGTCAACATGCGGCCAATAGTCTGTCTAGCCCAGCTCCCGCCTACTTATGTACATGAGATAATAGACCATGCGAATGCAGAGTGGAATAGGGAGAGCTTGGAGCAGCTGTTTCTGCCGGTGGACAGAATGTTGATCCAGGGTATCCCGTTGAGCACAAGACAAGCCAATGACAAGTGGGAATGGGCACATGACAAGAGGGGTGTGTTCTCGGTAAAGTCAGCTTACAACATGTTGGTTAGAACAAAGCTGCGGAGGGAAGATTGGCTTGAAAATAGGCCGGCGCAGTCAAATGGCGCAGCGGAAGCAGGCTACTGGAAGGATCTTTGGGGCTGTCAAGTGCCGGGTAAGATTCGTCATTTTATGTGGAGATTGGATAAACACTCGATACCAACCGAAGACGTCCGCAAGCGAAGAAAGATGGCGGTGAGCGAGTGCTGCCAGATTTGTGGGTCTCCTGACTCATGGAAGCACTCGCTTCTGATCTGCAACATGGCGAGGTCTGTTTGGGCATTGGCAGAGGGAGAAGTTTATGAGCATCTGATGGAAATTAGGACTAACAGCGCGAAGGCCTGGATAGCTGAGGTTCTGGCTTCAATGAACATGAAGGAAGCCAGGGTGGTCTTTACCAGCTTATGGGCGATATGGCATGCTAGAAGGAAGTTGATTCACGAGGACGTTCATCAAAGCCCGCTCTCAACACATATGTTCATCCGAAGTTTAATCCATGATCTTGAAGCGATTGAGACTCCGAGGTCTAGCACGGCGGGCCAACAAAGGAGGATCATGAGGAGAAGTTGGAGTGCTCCGACGGAGGGTACTTTCCACATTAGGGTGGATGGTGGGACTTCCAGGAACGGGGAAGTGGGAGTTGTTGCGGCAGTTTGTCGGGATCACACAGGAACTTGTTTAGGTTCTTTGGCAGTTGTGTACCCAGGAACCACTGATCTGGGAAGCTTGAAGGTTATGGCATGGAGAGAGGGGCAGGCTATTGCCCAAGATCTTATGTTAAACAAGATTATCATCTCTGGAGATTCGAAGATTGCTTTGAGGGACATCCAGGAGGAAAAGGGAGGACTGCACAGCATGATCACTTCAGAAGTAGTAGCTAATAGGGTTTTATTTGAGTCATGTGTTTTTGTTTCAGAAGGGAGGAACTATAATCCCGATGCGTTTCATTTACTTAAGTTTGCATCTAGTTTAAATCAGGGTAGGCACTTATGGATGTTAGATCCACATGACCCAGCATGTATTCCGAGAGTGTTGGGTTTGGTTGAATGAGAAGTGTTTACCCCCTCAAAAAAAAACTCCTTGCTGGGTCGACGCGGAGGGCAGACGCGGCAGAAGTTCAGTAAGCCTAAAAACTTGTTATTCCTGTTCCCTTGGTGTTTTGGGTCGCATTTTGGCGACCGAATCGTCACACACCTCAACCCTACCTCTTGATCCAGGTCGACGATCCTGGGCCGCAGGATGCAGCACCGTTCTGCGTTTCTGGCTACTATGGATGCACATGCTTTCGGATCTTCAGATTGTACGCATGAAATGATTATGAACCATTCTTATCATTTGAACAACCAGTTTGAAGTGGACCAGAAAAGGGGATGATATATCTAACTCCTATAAACAAATTCCCATTCTTGGCCCTCATTTTTTTATGCCAGTATGCTTCAGAACAGTCTGGATAAATCTGAAAATGGTCAAGTTCTACAATACTGCCTCCTACTCCAAAAGAAGGGATTGCGCGCTTTTCAAAATTTAACTTTGACCACCAATTAGACCAATAGTACATAAGTTATGTAACTTAAAAATTATACCATTGTAAGAGAAATCTGATATGAATTTTATGGTACTCCCTCCGACCCATATTACTTGTCGCTCAAACAGATGTATCTACAAGTATTTGGATGCTACATACATCCATTTGAGCCACAAGTAATATGAGTTGGAGGGAGTATAATTTTTGTGACATGTAACCCACATTTTAAATTTATGGTCAAACTTGAATTTCGAAAAGCGTGTGTACCTTATTTTTGGAGTCCGAGTGAGTACATACAGAACAACACTGATTAAGCATAAAAAAATACATAGAAAGTAAACATAAAGTTGGCAAGATACTTACTGCTTTAAGTAAGCGATCCAGAGGCCTTTCTGCTGCACTTGATTTGGTTGGAGCTTGAGTTGACATGTTAGCATGACTTCCTTCCACACTTGTAAATTCTGCTAGTAAGGGTGATGCTGATATCCCTGGTGTGTTCACAGCAATTGATTGTGTCTGATGTGCTAGGGATGTTTGCTGATGTCCAGCCTGCCCAGTATTAGTAAGTGATGATATATTGGAGTGTGGTTTGTCTGAATCCACTGGTATAGGAGAGGGGGCAATAGATGGGGATGGCGATGGAACAAATGGTGAGTTAGCTGAATGCAAGGGTGTCCCAGTCTTGACTTGAGATGGCAATGGATTTTGCTGATCAACCTGAGGAGAATGGTGCGAAATTTGTGGGGATGATGCTTGGAGGTTTTGTGGGGATGAAATTGGGAAAGCACCACTTTTCAACTGCTGATGATAATAATAGTTACTGCGTTGGTTCAAGTGCTGTTGATAAATTGCAGGTTTCATTGTAGTTCCTTGTCTAGCCTTTAACTCGTTAACATCATTTCCAGCATGAAGCTGTGGAACCTGCATCTGCACTTGCTGCTGTTTCTGTATTGGGAGCTGCTGTTGAAGCATTTGTTGCTTTTGCTGGTACTGTTGAAACATCTGACGCTTCTGCATCATATGATGATCCTGCTGTTGCTGCTTCAGCTGCTGTAATGAACTTGTGTTTGCTTGCATTGGGTTGTTATTAGGTTGCATCGTACTCATTGAGTTGTGAGATAACATGCTACTACTTGTCTGCAGTTGTGTATTCATTGTTCCCTGCATTGGCCCAGTGCTTCCCTGTTGCAATGCACCACTCATCGAACCATGCTGCGAAGAACTGAAATTGCCTCCTTGAGCAGTCTCCAAATTAGAGCCAGCCTGATGCTGTATGTTTGCACCATTCTGCTGTGTGGGGGCACTGAAGTTTGTTGTTGGAGGCGCAGGTACATGCTGGATACCAGCTGCACTAGAGGACTGTAATCCAGCGCTCATACTTGCCAAACTTGCTTGAGGTTTAGTATGACTATCATGCTGCTGCAAATTTTGGGAAAGCTGTTGCTGCTGCGAAATGCTAGAATTAGGAGCTTGTCCTGCAGATGGCTGGAACTGTTGCTGTATTTGTGGCCCTGGCTTCTTTCTTTGTGAATTCAAGATACTGATAATCTGTTTCTCGTATTGAGGAATTTTGTCCCTCATAGCAGGTTGGATAGTACTCTTGCTAATTTGAAGCATTTGTAATATACGGTCCAACATTATTTTGAAGCTCTTCATTCTATCATACTGCTCAGATGGCTTTTGAGGTGGTATAATGCTGTCAACATGCTGTAGCTTCACAGATATCTTATTGAACAATTCACTGAGTTCAGCAAAGTATTGGTCCTTCAAGCTCTTAATCTGTTGAACAAAGACCACATACACTTAAATTAGGTACAAAGGCTATATAGAGAAGAAAACAGAACAGCTAATAGACCACTGTTTTCATTAAGTCGGGAAATATGGCACTGGCAAGGTGTTTCAAAGTAGCTTTTGGAAGCATACAAATCCAAAACAACATAATAAACTATGACGCTCATTAAATAAAATCGCTTTAATAAAGATTGCTGACTGCCTTGAGGATTTACTACATCTAGATACTCTCTCTCTCTCTCTCGATATATATATATATCATATAAGAAGACTGCCAGAATTTAGTGCATCTACACACTAGGCTATTGCGGTGCATGAAATTCCAGTTCCAATTCCAGAAGAGGAATTAGTTGAAATGCAGACCAAAAGAAAAGGAGATGGGTAACATGAAGTGCAAAAGTAAAAGGCCACAACATGGCGGGTTGTTTAATCTTCTAACAATCTAGATCACGGCCATCTCAACTTCTTTGTTCTAGGGGGACTGCCTACAAATTTTAGAAAGTTCCATGAAAGGGAGTGCCAAAAATGATGATATCAGTATAATGTCTTACCATTTGATATATCTCCTCTTGCCAATCACCTGCACCTGCGTGGCCTGTTTGAGCAGTAGAGTCTGCAGATGCTGCATAAAAAGCAAGGTTGTCAGAATACCGGGATATATGAACAAGCCAACAAATAACAAGCTACAAGAACATTGTAGGATCGAATGCTGGGGCAATTGGAAAACTTGTAAATCAAATTGAACAATCACAGAAGATCAATATGGTCAGCTTTGTAATCCTGATTATTGCAGTGTCATTTTCAAAAAAAAATCTAACAAACAAGAAAAATCAATGTGGAGAACAAAAGTCAAAGAAGATCAATAAGGTCAGTTTAGTCAACATGGTGATTACAGAGTACATGATCACTAAACATTACAGTATATAATTCCATCTTAGAGCTATCATTCTACAAAGAAAGTGTATGTGAAAACTTACTACTAGAAGAAACTTCTTGAAGGCCTCTATGTGTCTGAACAAATTGCTTTTGCTGATCCATGTTATTTTGTTGCAAGAGCATGCCTCCTGAAGTTTGAAGTCTTTGCTGCATGGAAGGTTGTTGCATCCCTAATTGCTGTTGTAATTGGTTAGGCTGAGACTGGAACTGCGAGATAAGATGCTGTTGCGATTGTTGAAGTTGGTTGTGTTGAGACTGAGGTTGCATCAAACCCATTGATGGCTGCTGAACATGCTGTTGTTGATGTGGTTGCTGAACTTTTGGTTGTAGCATATGCATCCGCTGCATGTTTGAAACATTAGGCACAGTTCCAAGAAGCTGCTGTGGCTGTTGATTTTGTTGCTGCTGCTGCAGATTCGACATGTTTGCCTGAGAGCCCAATTGATGTGGCTGATGCAAAGGCATAGATTGCTGGTTCAACATCTGCTGTGTTTGCTGCACATTCAAGAGATTATTTGACTGAACTGGTAACCTCTGTTGCTGCTGCATCTCCACAGCACCATTCTGTTGACCAATTAGCTGATTCTGTTGTAAATTTGTCTGCTGTCCCATCAATTGTTGTTGCTGCTGCTGTAAAGGCATATTGGGCTGTTGACTCTGCAGAGAAGGCTGTTGATGCATGGAGGGCTGTGCTTGTTGTTGCTGCCTCCCAACAGATTGCTGAGGTTGCTGGAGTAATGATTGCACAGACTGTTGTACGGAATTCAATTGATTCTGTGGAATAACACTCTGAGTAGCTGACTGCATGGCCATTGGCTGTGTCTGTGGAACGGTGGACTGCCCAGGGTGAAGGCCAGATGACATTTGCATCATGGATTGCTGTGAAGACTGCATCTGTGTTGGCTGCAACAAAGATTGCTGCTGCTGAATATGCGGTTGCATAAGTGAATTCTGCTGCAATTTCTGCTTCATCAGCATTTGCTGCTGGTGATACATTAATTGTTGTGATTGCTGCTGTTGCTGTTGCTGCCTTCCTGCCATTTGCCTTTGTGCATTATACATATCTTGTGAAGTGCCTTGTGCTAAGCCATTATTCATTGTGTTCTGTGGCATGACAGCCACATTCTGCATCGTTGATGTTTGGTTGACACCTGGCAAGTTATGTCCAATATTGGTGAGAGAAGAAGATGTAGAAGTATTTGGCTGCCGGGGCTGTTGCTGAGACATCAAGGGAATTGCTGGTGCTGCTTGATTACTGCCTTGTGGAGGGAGTCCAGGAGCTGTTTTAGAAAAGGTACCATATGTGTGTTAAGAAAGTATCATGTGAACAAATACTTTTCGCAGAACTGTAACAGGGACACAAAGCACTGAAAGCAGCATCTTACAGATCAAATTAAGACGTTCTGCATTTTCAATGAGAAAAACAGAACATGTAACAAAGCAAATAAAAGGCCGGCAACAGATTTATTTTAGAGAGCATGCAAGCAAGTGTTTGACTATCTTTACATTAAGATGGGGGTAAACGCAAGTACGGCTGAAAGCTGATCAACTGATTTAACAGCTAATGGTTAGTTCCGTCGCGACAAGCTCAATGGTCACAGCCTTGCATCCTAACTCCAACATAAAACTAAGTTACATTTAACCTACCATATGGTATAATCATTTCATGAGTGTGTCGTTTCACAACATTAATCGACTGTATAACTCTGTATATTATAATGGATCATAAATTTAGCAACAGAACTCCTGGATGAAATTCCACTTTTTAACCCTGAACTGTTGCAGAAGTTCACTTCGCAACCTTAAATTCTGAGAACAGTTGTTTTTAACCTTGAACTGTTGAATCCATTCATCTTGCCCCCTTGATCCTATCACAAGTGCTTTTTAACGGACTCAGAAGGCACATGGTACACATATGGCATTGGCATCACAGTATACCTTAGCAACTTAACTAAAGGTTACCCTTGAAATATAAAAGAAGGAAATAAAAACACATTTCTTGGTAAAATCTTAATTATTTTGAAAGTTCAGAAGGATTCAGTAGTCAACTGATAACGTGTTGCTACCAAGTCCGAAACAACGTTCTTCAAGTTCCCTGAATATCCTTTTTAAAACTTAAAAAAACATTATGATTTTCTTTTCTGATGTTCTCAAATTTTAAGATTTTCTTTCTTAACTGTTGCTAAGGTGTATAAGTTGATGCCACATCAGCACAAAACCAACATGGACAGGGCTAAGGGGGTAAAGTAAAGTGATTTAGGGCATGAACTATGGAGGCAGCACTTCATGATATCCACATCAGCACACACAAAATGAGACTACTATTCCATTTTGTATTCAATCTATACCCATAGCCTTGTGACGTGAGCTATCTTCTCATCTCCATACATTTTCTTCTCATCTTACATGCAGTTCACTGTTCCTTCTTTCTCTCCCTCCCCCTCTCTCCCACATCAACAAGCATTGCCACTTTCATCCATGGACCACACCTTCTCTCCCTCAAGCTGCTGCCTCTGCAAGATGCACCTGGGCTCTGCAAGCGACCATCTTTTTCCACTCTCCCCTCCATGGCAACTGGCCTCCAACATGGAACTGCGGGGCAGCGATCCAGCATGGGGCGTTCGCCATGCCCTTAGTGTTTCACGGTTAAAACAACCAGCTTCCGAGTTCAAGGTTGAAAAGTGAACTTTTGCAATAACTCGACTTAAAAAGTGGATCTTCTTCAATACTGATGCTGACACATGCATCCTTATTGAAACCAACCAGACCACTGGTCTGACAAAAATATACCAGAACCAAACCCTGTTCCAATCTACTTCAAAGTGAAGGCTGTTCATCCAACCAGCTTGCTGTGAACCGGTGAAAACCCGGTTGAACAACCCAACCTGGCGCTGGACCAGGGGTAAACAAAATATTCTGTATGTGCAAAGAATCAGACTGTCTTTAAGGTACAAAGGGGGACTACTACCCAATCGAACAACTAGGATGATCATTTGTTATCTTCGTACTTAACATTGTCTATACCATACTGACAGAAAAAAAACATGCAATAATACTTAGTTGAATCAGCAGGTTGGACTGCGCAACCGGCGGTCAGACCAGTGAACTATGGTATCGCTCGAGGTTCAATAACTATGTACACATGACACAAGATTGATGCCAAAGAGGGTGGAGGGTGATTTAATGCAATAAAGCACACAATCGCAGCACTTGAAATAAGAATATTGACATTCAAGTGAAGATAATAAACTGTGCAACACTCAGTTTACTATACATGGTACCTTACCGGAGTTGTTTGGATTTGGTATCACTTGAGCATTTCCAGGAGTCTGTTGTGTCTTCGTCTCCATAGAGAGCATTTTCAGAGAAATCTTCCGCAAATAATCAGACTGGGTAGTACAAAAGAAAATGATGTAAACGTCTATACCAAATTACTAATAGTGGTTTGCAACCAACGGTTCTGGTGTGATTAGAAGTTTAGGACGGTCGAGAAGGTATTTCAGCTTTAACATTTGAATTCAAAAAATGCCATACATGAGTTAGGCAAATAAACAAATAAACAAATATTCACTATAACTGAGTTAGGCAATATGATTGAAGAGTTGTAGAGTGCTCCAAGGTTTGTCACAAATAAGCTAGAAGAACAGAAATTCAAAATGGAAATAGTGATATGATACACCACAAGCAAAATAAATACATTTGAATTTTCTTTTACCAGACTGGAGTAAATGCAATTAAGATGAAGCTCGTTCAAACAGAGGGAAGGAGGGAGCAAGGTTTTTGTTTGATTTTTCGTCCAAGATAAATGATTATATACCATTGTGTATCCCATGGACTTGGGTAGTACTATGCATTAAACAGAAGATAGTTTTATTTCATCTATAACAAATTCGGATGTATGGACACATGGCACAGAAACATGAATTGGGAGAGTAACAAACTGAAGACACTCAATGTACAACAGTCCAAGATAGAACATGTGACTGATGATAAGATCATGATCAGTGTTTTGGTCTATCATTTATGTAACTAACATTCAAAATATAGTACTCACTCCAACCCATATTACTTGTCACTCAAACTGATGTATCTAGATGTATTTCAATGCTAGATACATCCATTTTGGGTGACAAGTAGGAAGTAGCTCATTAACTTAGGTTTTGTATGTATACGAAGTGTGAAGTTGCTAAAATAACTGGGATGTGCTCCAAATGGTTTGAGCGTGGATGTTGGCACATCCATGGCCCCAATTCAAGTCCCGGCAGCACAGAAAATGTGTGTTTGTTCCCAAGCATGAGAAAAATAAAGGTACTCAAACATGATCTAAAAGATATTTTTACAGCAATTGGAGACAGGTCTGCTCTGTTATTAGTCCATAATTGACTAAAAGTAATGTGTGCTCTGCTCTGAGAAGTAGCTAAGATAGGTTAAATTACCTGATTGGTTGCTGCAGTATAGATCTTCTCTTCGAATCGCACAGCGATCTTTTGAAGTTCGTTCAGTCCCTCTGGCACAGATACTGGCAAATGCTTCTTGAGAGTTTCCATTCTGCAGACATAATGCATGTGAATAAATTTGGGGGGTGCATTGCTTTTCAACTGTTGTGTGGAACACAATATGTTGCATCTGACATGTAACGTGGAACGAGTAGGCCAAGGTAGATCTCCGATTCTCAACCATCCATTCCTATGAGCAAGGCGTAACATTGGTCTAGCTAAGACCAGGGAGGTGTTTCCCGGGTTGATTTAGTCAATACTTGTGATCATGTGCATATTATGCCCCCCACACAAAAAAAAAAAGTGCATATTATGCTTGGGAAAGCATACGTGAAACTCTAGTTTCAGAACAAAATTGCATCTGGGAACAGTAGTAATAGAAACGCTGTGCCATGAAAAATTCGCACCTCTTGGTGAATAAACTCGTGTTAAATTGTTCAGTAATTAAGGTGGATTTAAAGCAGGTGTAGTGCAAGTTGATTAGTGAATTGATCCCCCCCCCCCCCCCAGGGAGAATTTTGACAACTGGGAGCTTGTTTGTGCGTAGATCGACAAGGAATCTGTTGCCGCCGTGTGCATATGGGTAGATCAAAGATATGGGATGGATCGATGACCCGAAAACACGCATGAAATTGCTTCTACTGTGGTAAACCGTGGAGGCGGAGGAAGCATGGAATCAAATGAATTAGAGGGAGAGGGAGAGAAAGCAAATCAAATACATCTTATTGACGATCCTGCTGCGCGCCTCGGGCTGGAGCTGGGCGCGCCAATCACCTCCGGTGGGGGGCGGGGCGTTGGGGTCAACGCCAGCGGCGGCCGCGGCGGGGTCCGACCCTTGGGTAGGCCGCCAGTTGGCGTCCATGGTCGGGATCACAGATTCGGGGTATACTCCTTGCTACTGGTTAGGTCTCGCTCGAGGGGATGGAGGTGGAGTATCGGACGACGGCGACGAGGAGGGGAGGGGAGACGCTTGCCGCGTGCCCGAGTGGTGCTGTGTGGTTAACTTTGACCGCCGTGGTCTCATTAAAAGTAATGTAATCCGGGTCGGTTCATCGATCCATCCGACGCTCGATCACCTAGAACACGCGTTTGTGGTTACTTTCTCGGTAGGGTCTGGTCCAAAGAAGAAAACGGCTGGTTAAAAAAAACTCCCATCCGCGTCGACCCTAAGCCCTCCCCCCCCAGCCATCTCCTTGCTTCGTCGACGCCGAAGGGGACAAGGGCTTAGGCTGTGTTTGATTGAGCTTTACCTTCCAGCTTCTGGGTGGAAAAGCTAAAAGTTGAACCAAAGGGATTTTTTATCAACCCAGATTTTGTAAAAGCTACAACTTCCCGTAGTGTATTTTTCACGGCCGGCTGACCCCAACTTTGCTAGCTTCTTCTTTCGTGTGTGTCATCGTATTTACCCATCACTGCCCCTGGCAAGTAAAAAAACTGTTCGAATAATACCGGAGCAAAAGAAAAAGAAGCACGAACAGAGGCCATGAACAACCTGTGCGCCTAGGGTTCAAGCCGCTGCCGCCGCTGGCCCTCCATCGGCGCCGCGGCCGGCCGTCCACCGCAACCGTTCTCCATTGCCACGCTGCCATGCCTCCCTTCTCCAGTTCACGTTGTGACCAGCTTCATCCTCCAACCCCGACGGCCTCCCATCCAGCGAGCAAAAATTCAGCACCGGCGCCTTCCTCTCTCCGGCCAGGTACAATCGAGCTCCTCCTCTCTCCTTCCCTCTTTCTTCCTTCCTCCCTCTTCTCTAATCCCTCTCCTTCGTTCCTTTTTTTTAAGACGTTCCTCTTTCCTGTAGGCTCTAATTTGATAATCCCTTCTTGTAGCTTGGCCAGCAGCAAGAAGATAACCAACGAGGCTCCTCTCTCCTTCCTGTAGATGTTGAATATTATGTGTATACATGTAGATTGTTGAATTTGAGTAGATTAATTTTATTGATGAAGAAGATTCATGGCTTAATAATTATATGTAGATTGATTTGTTTAAATATATTACTTCTGTTGATGAAGAAGATTGCATAATAATTATATGTAGATTGATGTGTTTGAATATTTAATTTCTTCTTCTTATATGTAAGCTATGACTATATTACTTTTGTTGACGAAGAAGATTCATAATTATTATATATAGATTGATGGGTTTGAATATATTAATTTTTTCTTCTATGTAAGCTATGAATATATCAAAAAAATGCGAGGGAGTATATCAATTTTGTTGATAGAGAAGTTCTTATTCGCACATCGGATGGTGGCGCCAACACACACATATCCTGTTTAAGGGGAGGAGAATGAAGATACCACAAATAATACAGACAATCCACAACTAAATTCACAGTTTCACAGTTGTCTGAACCAAACAGCTTCCAGCTTCTTCACAGCTGAAAGTTCACAGCAGCTTTCTCACAGCTCACAGTTCGAAGCAGCTTTTTCAAAATCCGCAGCTCAACCAAACAGACCCTAAGCCCCGCCTCACCCGCTGCCCAACTCGGACATCTCGGAGCTGGCGCGTGCTAGGCTAATGGCCGACGTGGAGGGCCGAGGTTCTCCTCCCGTTGATCTGCGCCGCCTCCCCCGCTGCCTATCTGATACGCCTCCAACGTATCTATAATTTTTGCTTGTTCCATGCTTGTTTAGGTGATTTTGATGTATGTTTCAATGCACTTTCATATCATTTACATCATATTTGAGAATATGTGCTCGATGGCAGATTCTATATGTTTTTGTTCGTGCATTGCAGAAAAAACTGAAAACTTCATATCGCCGCAAAAATCCAGAAAATTTTGAGAAATTCCAACCTACCGGAGGACTTCAGAAGCCCGAAGATGAGCCAGAGAGGGGTCGCCCATGGCCAGGCGGCAACAAGAAGCGGCCAGGGCCTGGTCGCGCCCCTTGGCCGCCTGGTCGGGTGGGGCCACCCCCGCTGTCCCTCTTTTGCCTATATTTACACCCCGTTTTGAAAACCCTCGGGAGGATTCTTTTCCGCCATCTACGCGCGGTGTTCCATCGCTGTCGCGATCCCGAGATCCGGTATCAGCAGAAGTTCCTGTCACGGCACCCTACCAGAGGGAGGATTGATCTTCGACGGCTGCTCTGTCACCATGTTTGCCTTTGAGATTCTTCATGAGTAGTTCCACCTTTGACGTAGGGTTCATGTCAGCAAGCTAGATGATGTCTTCTCTCCAATCTTGCGCTTCATTGATTAGACCTCGTGAGTTGTCTATCATGATTAAGGCATATTTTTTATAGTTTCTATGTTGTTATGTTGTGTTTGCTGAAATTTGATGAATTATGAGATTATGTTCAAATTGTGGAAGTACTATATTTTGATCTCTTTTATATTATGTTCTTAAGTAGTCATGCATGTTCTTCGTTGTAATTTATTGCTTTGGCCAAGTAATAGGTTGTGACTCCAAGAGGGAGCGTTATGCTAGATAATGGGTTCATGCCTCCTGGTGTCCGGCTTGAAGTGACAGAAACATGGGACTAGAAAATGTGTTATTGCCACTAGGGGTAAAACAATGATACTTATGACTGCGTGTCATAAGGATTGCTTACATTACACATAGAGGGTTAATGCAGTTGTCTGTTGCTTTGAGTTCGTAACATATAGTTGTGGCTCGCAACTTAATACCAGCTAGATGTTCTGGATAGATATCTCAAAATGGATGATTAGTAAGTAGATGTTAATGAATAAACGATCTACTTGACTTGGTGTAATGCCCATAAAATTGAACATTGCACTCTCTGCTAGCATAATTAACATTGCGATGCGTTTATAATTATGTCAATTGACCACCTGTAATTTCCTCACCAACATAACTGTTTACCATCTTTTGGGAGTCAGACATCACTAGTGAGCGCCATGACGCCCAAGTCCATATTATCACATAGTTTACATAACTATTATTTACTTCTTTACTTTTTTTTTCATTGCATTATTACTATCTATTGCGTTTTAACCTTTGTAAACAGCAAGGCCGGAGAGACTAACAACCTCTTTGTACTCGTTGGGAGCAAAGTTAGTTGTGTCTGTGAGCAGGTTCGGGCAAGCTAATTTCTGGCGTTGTGCCTCAGAATAATTTTTGGCGCTGAGCCTCAGAATAATTTTTGGCGTCGTTGTTTGCCACCTTCTTGTCGTCTCCGGAATCCTACGGGAGACAAACCTTGGTATCGCACTGAGGGAAATTTGTTTCTATCTACATCATAACCTTCCACTTGGGGTAACCAACTAGGAGGTGTTATTTCCATCCATCAAGCTAATTTCTGGCCTTTTACCTTTGTTTTTTTAGTCTTGTTAGTTTAGCTTTCAGTTTCTAGTTTTTCTTTTGTGTCTTTATCCAAAAAAAATACTTTGTTCTAATTTTGTTGTTTCTAGTATGGGTTCTACTAAGAATACCAAACTTTGTGACTTCACAAGTCACAACAATAATGACTTTTTTTGCACTTCTATTGCTCCATTTGCCACCTCGGCAGTTTTCTATGAGATTAAACCTGTTTTGCTCGATCTTGTTGAAAGAGCAATTTTCTAGAGTAGGAGAAGATGTTGATTTACACATAAACATTTTTTTGAATTATGTGATATGCAAAAATATAAGGAATTAAATGATGACATTGTTAAGATCAAGCTTTTTTCCTTCTCCTTGAGAGCAAGAGCTAAAGAGTGGCTTCAGTCCTTACCTAGGAATATCATGGATTCTTGGGATAAATGTAAGGATGCTTTTATTGGGAAGTATTATCCCCCTACTAAAATTATTCAACTAAGGAGTAACATTATAAACTGTAGACAACTTGATAATGAACATGTTGCTCAAGCTTGGGAGAGGATGAAGTCTCTTGTTAAGAATTTCCCCACTCATGGACTGACCACTTGGATGGTTATCCAAACCTTTTATGCATCATTGAACTTTACCTCACGGAATTTGTTAGATTCGGCCATGGGAGGAATCTTTATGTCTATTACACTTGATGCTGCTACAAAACTATTAGATGGTATGATGACAAATTACTCTCAATGGCACACCAAACAGTATCCAACAGGTAAAAAGGTAAACTCTGTTGAGGAGATCTCCTCTTTAAATGAAAAAACTGATATTATTATGTCTATGCTTACTAAGCAGGTACCTATTGAGCCTCTTGATGTTCCTTTAAATTCTTTGGTTGCTCAAGAGAAAGATCAAATTGATGTTAATTTTATTTATAGGAACAATTTTAATAACAATGCTTATAGGAGTAACTTTGGTAACAACAATCCTAGACCTTTTCCTTCAAACAACTCCTATGGTTACACTTCTAATGATAAGGGAATGCCTAGCCATGAAAGACTTTTAGAGATAGAGAAGTCCACCAAGAATTATATGCATTCTCAATATGAGCAAAATAAGACCTTCTCTAGGCAATTAGATGAGCATTCTTCTATCCTAAAAATATTAGCAAACAACTTGAGAGCTTGAATAGTGAGATCTTCAACCTTCAAACTAGACTCACTACCACTGAAACCCATGTTTCTAATATGTCTCACACTCAGACCACCTTGATAGATCAAATGGCGGCCAAACCTAAAGTTGTTTCCTCACTTGAAAAGAGAGCCTAGAACCTTCCCACGCACACTACACTTGCTACCATACATGTTATTGAGGATTTGAAAACTTTCAGCACCCATCACACCCCTAGTCCTAATAATGGACCTCTCAATTGGAATGTTGAAGCCTCAAATTTAGGAAAAAAGAGTCCTAATAGCTCGGAGAATGTCAAAGTAAATGGAGTACAAGATGTGATAAAATGTAGAATGGTTTTAGATAACAACACTCCCACTTTAATTAATGGTAGTGAACTTGACTTTGACAATTGCAATATCTTCGAAGTTATCCAACTCCTTCAAAAGATGGCCAGGGATCCCCCTAGTTCACTTAATATGGCTTTTCACAGAGCATATCAATAATGCTCTTATAAGGGCTAGGGAAGAAAAACTTAGACTAGAAGTTTCTATCCCTAGGAAATTAGAAGATGGTTGGGATCCTACTATTAAAGTTAAAATTAATGATTTTGTGTGCCATGATTTATGTGATCTCGGAGCTAGTGCTTCCGTTATGCCAAAGAGACTTTATGATATGCTTGAGTTAAAATCTATTGATCCTTGCTCTTTGGGTGTCCGGCTTGTTGATTCTTCCATTAAGAAACCTATAGCAAGAATTGATGATGTTCTTATTATTGTCAATGATACTTATGTTCCCGTTGATTTTCTTGTTATGGACATTGAATGTGATCCTTCATATCCAATTATTTTGGTAAGACATTTTCTTCGCACAATTGGTGACGAGGGAATACCCCCACGACTCCCCTCCGTGAGGGTACCCGGTGCGTGTCAAGACTAGTGGCCCGCTAGAAGCCTCGTGAGGGCCCAACTTCAGACTGGTGGGCCCGCCCGAGGCACTGACGGAGGAACCGACATGGAGTCCAAGGCGGCGTGGAGTCCATGGTGTGGCGTGCAAGACAAGTAAATATGGGAATCCTCCTGTAACCCTAGATGGACTCCTCGGGACCTAGCCTAGTATATAAAGGCTGGGAGGGGAGACGTCTAGGGACATCACAATCTCGCCTCGCAATGCCTCACGGCTTGAACCATCTATCCGAACCTATCGTTGTAAACACCTTTTCCATATAACAAATCGAGCAGGAGTAGGGGTTTTACCGCACGAGGGGCCCGAACCTGGGTAATTCCCGTGTTCGTGTTAGCCGATGAGATCACCAACTATGCACTCCTTCCCCTTCAATCAACCCAGGGTACCTAACCATGGGATTTTCCGAGGTCCATCCTCATCAATTGGCGTCGTCTGTGGGAAAGACACGGGTTGGATCTACGGTCTCGGCGGTTCCATCACCAACAATCGATAACTCGGCAACTCCATCACCAGCACTCGGCGTGTCGGTGGTTCGGGCAGAAACATATCTGTTCGGATCCCTCGGCTTTACCGTGCACCTTCCGGTCCTCTCCATCTCACGAATCTGGCCTTCGGGGGTTTCCGAATCTACGTCAATTGATGGGGCACTCTCCATCTCACGGATCGAGCCCGATCACCACCCGCAAGGCCAAGGTCGACATCAACCGCAACATCGGCATCGACCAAGATCGACGTCGGATTTTCTTTGATCAAGGCACCCGCCCGCGTGGCAACCTCCAACGTCGACCACGCCACCCGCCGTAGGACAACCTTCATCAGCAACTGTGATAACGACAACAACGAAGCACTCGGTTGGGAAAGTTGAGGCAGCAGCGAAACCCCGCCACGACGCATAGCACCGTTCCAGGTGTACATGACTAACCCTAGCGAACCAACCAAACAAACACCACACAAGGGCAAGGCCACCGACCCCAACAACCAAAGCGCACCTGTTATCATCGGTAGAAACAGTGAAGTCACACCCACCGCCACACCGACCATCACCCTCGGAAAATCAGGAGCGCACTCGCGAAAACAGTCACTCTGGGCGTCCCCTGGAGCGACCCAAGAAAGTGTAAGACCCGATATGTGGTACTGTTTTAGATCTGGACGTTTCCGTCCAAACCCGAGGACGAAGCACATATCGGACCCACCGCGACATATGACAAAGACATATGTCTCGGATTTCAACATGATATCACAACATTACAGCTACAAGGATACAACATCTCGTACAATCGGCATACAACTGCCTTAATACAATACATCAGCGTAAGATATATGTCTGAGTACAGACTACAATCAATTTCCTAGTGGCAAAGGTAAAACACATCAATCCCCATAACCACATGGGTCTAGGCTCTCCGCCGGGATCCGCCTAACTAGTCGTAGTCGAGTCTCCATGTGAAACGGCAATCACCATACCTGTTGTCGATCAAGAACCCTGAAAAGAGTTTGGGGTAGTATCATGAGTACAGAAGTACTCAGCATCCAACTGTAGTGGTCAACTGACTCAGCAAGGACTTCATTACTCGTCATTCTAGGATAACTAGTAGTTCACGGTACGGACGGGGTAAGTGGTGAGGTTGCTACCGCACTAGCATTTATGAAGTGGCTAACGATCTAGAGAGTAAGATAAGAAGCCAAGCATTCGATGAGGAATCGCCTACAACAAGTCTGCTATCATCTACTTACTCAAACATAACACCTATCATATCCTTGTCCTCCCCTTCATCACCCGATGAAGAAGAAGCGGTCAAGGCACACACACGTTGATCAAGTTTTAGTTATGATTCAGTTGATGTTATCTATGAACAAGACATAGGTTCCAAGTCATCCATAACCGTGGACACGACTTCTCGAAAAGATTTAACCCTGCAGGGGTGTACCAACTCCCATTACAAGGCTCCGCATGCACGCCAAACTCTCTCAGTCGGGCCCGTTAAAGACACTCATTGAAGAGTTGTTCCGAGAGATCCGAACGTCATAATCCCTCTAACTAACAATGAACAAATCTGGGTGGCCCCCGGTGAGTCGACATCCAACTCAAAAGCCGATCGCGCTCTCGAACTGTCCTCTACCGTTTGGATGAGGTATGGTTAGCTACCCAAACCATGTGGGCAGCCCCCTAGCTCCCTGGGGTGGACCAACAAGAGAAACCATGTCTCCGCTGGCCCAAGTTGTTTTAAAGAATATCTGCTAGGAGCGACCCGACAGACACATGCATGGTTTGCAAATGATAAATTAGTTTGGGCCACCACTAGAAATGTTTGAAGCTAGGTAGGTAAGAAAAGGGGACCCCATAAATCCCACACGCGGTTAGCCACGCTCATTCTTAGAACAAATACCTGGAACTCGGATCCTAGGTGACTCGAATGGAACAAAGCATCGAGGCGGGATAGCCTAGACCTTCCATCCTTCGTCGAATATAGTCAACATTTTAATAATCATAGCATTCAAAACAAAATAATCATGTGATTGCCCAATCCAAGAATTAACGGGGTAACATTTGTAACATCCTAAGCATGCATACTAAGCAGGGACTGAGCAACGAGGAACAGTAACATAACAGTACATGGTTTGCTGGGAGGGGGCATGGCTGTATCGGTTTAAGAGAGGCCGTAAACATGTGTTAGGATCAAACATCGAACCTAACCTAGACTAGCATGCAAATCGCTGGTTATAATATAATGGACCATAAGTAATGTATATTCCTTGCCTTTTGATAAGTCGGGTTCCGAAGGTGTAGTCGATCGCAAGCTCGTATCGTCTCCGAGAGTAATCGCGGGAGCACACAAGAAGGAAACATTGGAAAGGCTATAGACGAGCGAGCATCTATTACTACGAAGCAATCACCAGAAAGCAACATCGAGAAGGCAACATGAGACAACACACTACGGTACCGTATCTATCGTCAAGAGCGGTTACTAACAGGTTAAATGAAGTATCATCCACACACGACGATACCGCACATTTAGAATGGTTCAAGTTGTTTAGCTACACAACATGAGCAAAGGTTGTTAACATGACATCTCACTCAAGTATGGCATGTCACAAAAGCATGACAAGAAGGTGAAGCACAAAGTAAACTATCTATGCTAGTCAAGTTAAGTGGGGCAAAATCCTAAACATGGCATATCACTAAGTACCCTACGATAATTTAAGGGTTTGGTACTGTTCTATGCTAAACCATATTTTATATTGGTTATCAACAACAAATAATAGCACAATCATATGCTGATACGGTGAGGATCTCTCACTCCTCGTTGGTTACCCCAAGTGGAAGGTGAGATGTAGCGTAGCAGCAAATTTCCCTTAGCAAAAATGCTAAGGTTGAGTATCGTCTAGGAGGACTCGTAGAGATACAAGAAGGTGGTAAAGTGAACAATGGCGCCGTTCTCAACCAAGGGTTGCTAACTTCACCTGGACCTGCACACAGATACAAATAACTTTGCTCCCAACGAGTACATAGGAGTTCTCAATTCCTCCGGCCTTGCTGTTTACAAAGGATACAACGCACGGGATAATGATAGTGATAGCAACTGAAAAGTAAACTAAAGATGTAAACAATGATATGAAGATGGACCGGGGTCCCGTGATTTTCACTAGTGATGTCTCTCTCCCAAAAGACGATAAAAGTGCTAGCGAGGTAAAAAAATCACAGTTGGGCAATTGACAGGATTATGAAGGCACCGCAATGCTAACTATGCTGCAAAGAAAGGAAGGGCTCAAAAGCAATGGGCAGTACGCCAAGGTAAGTAGACCGAAATCCATCTGCATCTACTACGAATCATCCACCTTGAGATATCTATCCAGAACATCTCGCTGGTATTAAGTTGCGAATCCCACCCAAAGTGTAAATCCAAAGCAATAGACAACTGCATTAAAAGAACTTTGCGTAAAGTAAACAATCCTTGCATCCGCGGATACAAGCACCGTTTTTTTATCCCTGGTGGAAACAGCACATCCCCTAGTCTCATGTTTCTGTCACTCAAGCTAGACATCAAGGGGCTGAACCCACAATCAAGCATAACGCTCCCTCTTGGAGTTGCAACAAATCACTTGGCCAAAGTAAAATACGGCAAAGGAGAACATGCAAGAATTTACTCAAGAACAAAATATAAAAGAGAAGAACCAAATATATTACTCATCACAATCTGAACATAGTCTCATAATCCATCAGATCCCAACAAACTCAGCATAGCAACGGCAAAAAATTACAAAGGTGCCTCGATCATGTGAGGCAGCTCACGAGGTCTCAAAAGTGGAGGCACAAAGAGGGGAGAGATAGATCACATAGCTACTGGTCACGGACCCATGGTCCAAGGGGAACTACTCACGGTACATACGGGAGGCGTCCATGGCTATGGATGGTCTCCCGGAGGTGGTAGCTTCTCCCGGCAGGGTGCCGGAGCAGCTTCTCCAGGCAGCCCCGATCTTGAAACGGCGGTGGCGGCGGTACAGAGGCGAGATCGCGAAAAAGGGATCCGTCCTAGGGGTTTCCACCCCGAGGGCTAAATATAGGCGAAGGGGGGGGTGTCGAGGGGACCCACCAGGCAACCAGGAGGCCTCCTGGCGCGGCCTAGGGTGGGGCCGCGCCAGGGACCCTCCTGGTCTCCTGGTGGTGGCCCCCCTCCGCTGCCTTGGTTATTCCGGAAGCTTCCGGGTCGCTGATTTTTTATCTGATTTTTCCGGATTTTTTGGAGCACTTTTAATGGCCGGAAAACCTGAAATACAAAAACAGCAGAAAACAACAACTGGCAGCTGGGTGCACTGGGTTAATAGATTAGTCCAAATATGCTCAAAAGTGTATGAAAGTTCAAGCAAATCATAGCAAAGTCACACAAAACATGCATGGAGCAAGCAGAAATTATAGATACGTTTGGGAAGTATCAACATCCCCAAGCTTAATTCCTGCTCGTCCTCGAGTAGGTAAATGATAACAAGCATAATTTCTGTGGTGACATGCCACACAACCATATAAGAACTTTGTAAGTAAAGCAATCAAAGCATGCAATTCAATTCAAGTCTTAACAAACAAGAGTCTATATTAGCATTGACACAAGCAGCAAAAGAACAAAAGGTGCAAGAGCTCTCGCTGTCCGTGACTCGAATGTCTCCAGATGGTGTTTGCGTGCAAGCAAGGGATAGGGAAATACGAGATAGAAAAGTTAATTGTTGAGAACAACTATCTACTAAAGTTTCACACTTAGTCTCCTTTGGATTCTTATCTTGACTCGTCCCCAGACCACTAGCCAGGTACAAGTCAAACTGATCCGCTCCATTTCGATATTTCGAGAACTCATGCAATGAATGAGCATGTGCAAGAAAGTTGACACCTAAAAGGCGAAACAGAAAGAAGGTGGATGAGGAAGACAAAAAGGTGTGAAAAGCTCACATCAATGAGGACAATCATAGGCGAGAGAAGGCCATATGATAGATATGATGTGAGGAGTAGGGATTGCCAAGCAACGGATGCACATATGAGCTAAAAGCTCTCCAAGGGAACTAGTGGGGTGCATATAACTTGCTTGCTCAAGAAGACCTAGAGCTCGTTTGAGTAGGCTCATCATTGGAATATACAAGCCAAGTTCTATAGTGTGAAGGTCCCCACATAGCTATATGCATGATGATGATCTCTATGGAGTACAAGGGAAAGAGGATGAAATACTAGTGTGGATCTCTCAAAAGGAATAGTAGTGTGCCCCCTTCTCTCTTTTTATTTTTATTTTTCTATTTTTTCTATTTTTTTTCTATTTTTTGGTGGCCTCAATGGCTCTTTCTACTTAACTCTCATTTGTCGTCTTTTGGATCTTTTGATTTTGTCCTCTTTGGGATCTTTTCCTCACTTAGGGGCAACACTCTATATTTTACAAGAATATAGGAGATCTTTCACACTTTAGAAAAGTACTCACATAAAGAAGATATAACTATCATGATGCAAAGGTATGACATGAGGATCAAGTCATGAGAAGATGGATGTTGCATGGCAATGTATCTTGTAAAGGCTATGGAAATGCCTTGTAGGTAGGTATGGTGGCTGTTTTGAGGAAATATATAAGGAGGCTTATGATGACAGAGCGTATCGTGCCAAGGGTTTGGATGCACCGGTGAAGTATGCGCCAACTCTCGAGGTGAGAAAGGGCAATGCACGGTACCGAAGAGGCTAGAAAAAGTATAGGTGGGTGGAAGTGTCAACTTTCGAATACTCACATTAGTCCGAAAAACTCATGCACTTATTATCGGTAACTCTCAATCTAATCGGGAGGTTCACAAAGAGACAAGTACCCCGAGGAGGAGTGTATGGGGGTTTGGTTATCCTTGCGCATCCTCGACTCATGGTACGTGAGTGTACTCTAATATTCGAACCCTTTAGAGGTTAGTGATCCATCTAGTAGATAGAGTTCTCAACATGGTTTTTTGGTTTTCGAAAAACACACGGATTGCCAAAAATACGACATCTATCACTACTGGGCTCGAGCTCTTGACACCAAAAGTTCAAACATTACTCTAGTCAATACCTCAAAACTATTGCAAGTTACTACTACAAAGAGAAAAGCAACTTCAACTACCTACTTATAGTCAAGACACAAAACTCAGTGCAAAAGGCAAACTCTCTAACAAGATAAAACATGCAACATATAGAAAGTTCAACCTAAAAAAAAAAGAAAAGCTCTAGAAAAACTAAAGCACTACAACTAAACAGAGCAGCAGCTAAGAAAAGAAAAAGAACAACTCACAGCTAAAAGAAAAAGCATGCAAATCCTATGAGAAGTTCTAGTTCAAGCGGAGCGTGTAATTCTCCCACACAAAATAAAGTAAGCTGGGATCTAACTTGTTACTACAGCAAACAAAGCAAAATAAAACTAAAAACAAAACTAAGAGCGAGACGCTCCAAGAATAGCACATAACGCATGAAGTGATAAAAATATAGTATAACGAGAGACGAACTGATAATTGTTGATGGAGAAGGGGATGCACGGGGGCATCCCCAATCTTAGACGCTTGAGTCTCCTTGAATATTTATTGGGGTGCACATGGTCATCCCCAAGCTTGAGCGTTTGACACTCCAAGATCTTCTTTCATCATCTTCCATCGCACACTTGAAAACTCCCTTCATACATAACTCATTGTAGACTAATTAGAGAGGTTAGTACCCTAATAAAATAATTTTTTATTTGCTGTAAATAAAGATAATATTGAATAGATACTGTTTCCCAAGATTTCCAAAAACTTTTTGCAAAAAAAAGCAAGCTTAAGGTTTGCAAAAGTGAAGAGAGACAAAACGTGGCAGAATCTGTGAAAAGCAGAACATCAGATAAAAACGAATTTTTTAGGGGTACTTCTGAAACTCGAATAAAAAATCTCAGAACATAAGAAAGTTTCGTAATTGTATAGAGCACGCTGTGTAAAAAATTCAGCTCAAAAAGATGAACTGGGATTTTTCCATGATTTTTCTAGTCACGAGGACAGAATCTGTTTTCTGGACAGCATGTCACAACTTTCACTTCCCTTGTCGTATGAGGCTATAAAAGACACAAAGATTAAAAAGTAAAGATACAATGATGTTGGTACAGTATTAAAAATCATCAAGACCACTAAAAACAGTAGAAAATAAAAAAGAAAAACCGAAATTCGTTGCGGGCTGCCTCCCGAAAGCGCTTCTTTAGAGCCATTAGCTAGGCTTAAAGCAGAAGATCAAGTCTTTTCAAGAGAATAACTAGCCCGTGTGACGGACTCAAAAGGTAACTTAATCTTTTTCCTAGGGAAATGTTCCATCCCTTTCTTGAGAGGGAATTGGAATTTGATATTCCCCTTTTTCATGTCAATAACAGCACCAACTGGGCGAAGAAAAGGCCGTCCCAAAATAATTGGACAAGAGGCTCACACTCAATGTCCATAATAGTGAAATCAACGGGAACATAATTGTCATTGACAATGATAAGAACATCGTCGATCTTCCCCAAAGGTTTCTTTACGGAAGAATTAACAAGACGAACACCAAAAGAACAAGAATCAAAAGGTTTCAATTCAAGCATATCATACATTCTTTTGGGCATAACAGAGGTACTTGCTCCAACATCACAAAGATCATAACAAGAGAAGTTATTTAATTTGATTTTAATCATAGGATCCCACCCATCTTCTAGCTTCCTAGGTATGGAGGCTTCTAATCTAAGCTTCTCCTCCCTAACTTTGATTAGAGCATTGGTGATATGCTCTGTGAAGGCAAGATTAAGTGTGCTAGTGTGGGGGTCTCTAGACATCTTGTGTAGGAAACCAATAACTTCAGGTAAGGTGCAGTTTTCAAAGTCTAGGTCACTACTATCTATCAAGGAGGTAGTGATATCATTTAAGCTCACTTTTTTGAAAGCCTCTATGTTCATAGAGGTTTCTTCATTTATGGTTGAGGTGGTAGCATCACCATTGGTAGGTCCAGTGGGACTAGGGGTGTGATGGGTGCTAACTGTTTGGACATCCTCAACTACTTGGATAGTGGCTACTGTGTGGTAGGTGGGAAGGCTCTTAATTCTATCCTCTTCATCTCTTTCTCTAGCCCATATTTCTTTAAGTTTAGCCATCATCCTAATGTTTTCATTGATTTGTAACTGGATAGCATTAATAGGAGTGACCTTACTCACCTCAAGGGGAGAGGTTCTATTTTTAACATCTCAACATCAAGGGCTAAGTTATCTACCTTCAAACAAAGATTATCTAATTTAACTAGTTTTTCTTCCACATTCTTGTTGAAGGCTTTTTGGGTAGTGATAAAGTCTCTAAGCATACTCTCTAGTTCAGAGGTGGAGTTTTTGGTGCTAGGATAAGTGTTGTTGTTCCCGTAGTTGTTGGATGGGAAAGGCCTAGGATTGTTGCTACCAAAATTACTCCTATAAGCACTATTATTGAAGTTGTTTCTAGAGATAAAGTTCACATCTATTTGTTCTTGAGCAACCAAAGAATTTAAAGGAACATTCCGAGGATCAATAGGATCTTGCTTGGTAAGTAGAGACATGATAAGGTCAACCTTTTCATTTAGAGAGGAGATCTCCTTGACATAATTTACCTTCTTAGCAGTTGGAGATCTTTCAGTGTGCCACTGAGAGTAGTTCAGCATCATCTCGTCAAGTAGCTTTGTGGCAGCACCAAGTGTAGTTGACATAAAAGTTCCTCCTGCGGCCGAATCTAACAGGTTCCGCGAGGTAAAGTTCAAGCCTGCATAAAAAGTCTGGATAACCATCCAGGTAGTCAGTCCATGTGTGGGGCAGTTCTTGACAAGCATCTTCATACGTTCCCATGCCTGGGCAACGTGTTCATTATCCAATTGCCTGAAATTCATAATGTTACTCCTCAATTGAATATTTCTAGCAGGGGGATAGTACTTCCCAATAAAAGCATCCTTGCACTTATCCCAAGAATCTATGCTATTCTTAGGCAAGGATTGAAACCAAATTTTAACTTCATCCCTTAAAGAGAAAGGAAAAAGCTTAAGCTTAACAATTTCACCATCTACTTCTTTGTACTTTTGCATATCACAAAGCTCAATAAAATTATTTAAATGCAAAGCAGCATCATCTCTAGCACCAGAGAATTGATCTTTCATAACAAGGTTTAGCAAAGCAGGTTTAATCTCATAAGAAGGTGCTGAAGTAGCAGGTGGAGCAATAGGAGTGCAGATAAAGTCACTGTTGTTGTGACTAGTGAAGTCACACAACTTGGTGTTTTCATTGGAACCCATAGTAGCAGCAGGTATTTTTTATAAGGGACACAAAAGTAAAAACTAAAAGGTAAACTAACAAGACTAAAAAGCAAAGATAAAAGATAGTGTGCAACTCCCCTATCTTGTAGACTGGAGTCCCCGGCAACGGCGCCAGAAATTGGCTTGATACGGCGAGGATCTCTCACTCCTCGTTGGTTACCCCAAGTAGAAGGTGAGATGTAGCGTAGCAGCAAATTTCCCTTAGCAAAAATGCTAAGGTTGAGTATCGTCCAGGAGGACTCGCAGAGATACAAGAAGGTGGTAAAGTGAACAATGGCACCGTTCTCAACCAAGGGTTGCTAACTTCACCTGGACCTGCACACAGATACAAATAACTTTGCTCCCAACGAGTACATAGGAGTTGTCAATTCCTCCGGCCTTGCTGTTTACAAAGGATACAACGCACGGGATAATGATAGTGATAGCAACTGAAAAATAAACTAAAGATGTAAACAATGATATGAAGATGGACCGGGGTCCCGTGATTTTCACTAGTGATGTCTCTCTCCCAAAAGACGATAAAAGTGCTAGCGAGGTAAACAAATCACAGTTGGGCAATTGACAGGATTATGAAGGCACCGCAATGCTAACTATGCTGCAAACAAAGGAAGGGCTCAAAAGCAATGGGCAGTACGCCAAGGTAAGTAGACCGAAATCCATCTGCAACTACTACGAATCATCCACCTTGAGATATCTATCCAAAACATCTCGCTGGTATTAAGTTGTGAATCCCACCCAAAGTGTAAATCCAAAGCAACAGACAACTGCATTAAAAGAACTTTGCGTAAAGTAAACAATCCTTGCATCCGTGGATACAAGCACCATTGTTTTATCCCTGGTGGCAACAGCACATCCCCTAGTCTCATGTTTCTGTCACTCAAGCTAGACATCAAGGGGCTGAACCCACAATCAAGCATAACGCTCCCTCTTGGAGTTGCAACAAATCACTTGGCCAAAGTAAAATACGGCAAAGGAGAACATGCAAGAATTTACTCAAGAACAAAATATAAAAGAGAAGAACCAAATATATTACTCATCACAATCTGAACATAGTCTCATAATCCATCAGATCCCAACAAACTCAGCATAGCAACGGCAAAAAATTACAAAGGTGCCTCGATCATGTGAGGCAGCTCACGAGGTCTCAAAAGTGGAGGCACAAAGAGGGGAGAGATAGATCACATAGCTACTGGTCACGGACCCATGGTCCAAGGGGAACTACTCACGGTACATACGGGAGGCGTCCATGGCTATGGATGGTCTCCCGGAGGTGGTAGCTTCTCCCGGCAGGGTGCCGGAGCAGCTTCTCCAGGCAGCCCCGATCTTGAAACGGCGGTGGCGGCGGTACAGAGGCGAGATCGCGAAAAAGGGATCCGTCCTAGGGGTTTCCACCCCGAGGGCTAAATATAGGCGAAGGGGGGGGGGTGTCGAGGGGACCCACCAGGCAGCCAGGAGGCCTCCTGGCGCGGCCTAGGGTGGGGCCGCGCCAGGGACCCTCCTGGTCTTCTGGTGGTGGCCCCCTCCGCTGCCTTGGTTATTCCGGAAGCTTCCGGTTTGCTGATTTTTTATCAGATTTTCCAGATTTTTTGGAGCACTTTTAATGGCCGGAAAACCTGAAATACAAAAACAGCAGGAAATAGCAACTGGCAGCTGGGTGCACTGGGTTAATAGATTAGTCCAAATATGCTTAAAAGTGTATGAAAGTTCAAGCAAATCATAGCAAAGTCACACAAAACATGCATGGAGCAAGCAGAAATTATAGATACGTTTGGGACGTATCATATGCTACACACAATTCTAGTCAAGTTACATATAAGGAACATTTCAAACGGAGTTACGGTTATTAAGTTATGGCTATTACATATTACAGTGGAATGGCGTGTAAATAGCAGTGAAATAACATGTAGACAAGTGCAAATATGGCAAAGGAGCACATTTTATTAATCTACACGAAATTTTAAGCAATTTACATATAGAAAACATCGCAATCCGGCCTACGGTTAAAAAGATACGAGCATCGCAAAACGGTAACATAATCTGCAATTTATTCAATCCAGAAATTAATAGGATGCCTCCATGGGCCGAATTTGCTCTAAACGGGCCTAGACAGTAGGGAGAAACTTAACTAAATAGTACCCTAAGCACATCATAGGAGCAACGAACCGGGCCAAGCCCACAACAACAAGGGAAAGAAAGAGGGGGGGGAGCGGGGCTGCTCACCGAGCGGGCCACGATCCATGGAGAGGAGGCGGCGCAGGATAGGCGGATCTCACCCATGGTGACGGGGCGCTGTGGGCCGAGGTAGGGGGAGGTGGCCGCAGGGCGTGCTGGACCTGAGCCGTGGGGGATCTGGGCCACGAGGCTGCTGGAGGCGCACCGGCTGGGCCGTGGGGCGCACACTAGCACAACTGGGGTCGCTGGCGTTCGTCCAGATCGGGTCTTCTCGACGGGCAAGGCCATGGCAGCGCCGACGGTCCTTCGGTGAGGGGGCACGGCTCCGGCGAGTATTGGGGGTGTGGGTGAGCAGATCTGTGGGCGTGGCGGTGGATCCGGACTCGGTGTGGAGAGGGAGCGACTGCGGTCCCGGGGCGGCGAGATCCGAGGGGCGTCCATGGCGTCGGGCGGCCACATGCATACACGGGAGAGAGAGAGAGGGGTGAGGCAGGAGAAGGAGGTAAGGAGAGGAAGGAGGCGCGACGAGGGAAGGGTTGACCTGCTTGCGGCGACGGCGCGACTCGCCGGTGACCGGAGGCGAGGAGGCGTTGGGGCACGACAAAGCTCCACGGAAGGAGGCGGCTGCGCTCAGGCGCCAGATGGGCTTGGCGGGCCCTGGCGGCGGCAGCTCAGGCCCTGCGGGGCCCGGATCTGGCTGGGATGCCGGCTGGGTGATGTGGCATCTCCAGAGCCACTGATCTGAGGAACTGACGACTCTAGGTTGCCCAAGAGCTAGGGTTTCAGGGAGAGGGCTGGTTTGGGGAAGATCTGGGAAAATTTGGAGGGGGTGGTTGAAAAAATGAACTAGGGGAATCCCTGAAATGGGTGGGAGAGAGTGGTGGTCTATTTATAGGCTGGTTGGCTGGCAAGTTTACACAAACGTCCCCGGTTTTTTTTCTCTCTCTCTCGCGTCTGTTGATTACGTTTTTGACCGTCGGGAGTTCATATGATCTCCGATCTGGACGAAACCTCGAACCACGCGCTCAATGCGTCGAGCCGATCACTTCTACCTCCTTTGATGCCGTTCCGAGAACATTTTTCCTGTGCCCAATAAAATAATCCATTTATTTAATAAATGGGGTTTTCGTTTTGATGGCGATGGCTCGTCCTGTGCCGGAAGTTGCGACGGTGATCGGGTGAAACCCGGTGTCGCAAAAGGTCATGTGCCATGGTGGAAGGTTTGGTCACACAACTGATACAAGATACAGGGGGAAATATATATACCAATTAATGAATTGGCGAAACAAATACTGCAAACAATTCTAGCAGTCAACAAAATAATACAACCAACAATTTTTTTAATTAGGGTGGAATTTCCGGGCTGTTACAGAAAGCTAGCAATATAGGATGAAGCAACCCCGCGAGTGCTCCACCGAAAGCCACTAACCCGGGAGGAAGCAATCCCGCGGGTGCCAACCCTGGATGTAGCAGACCACCGGCCGGCCCAAGCGCACCTGCAACAGCAGCTGCACCCACCGCCAAGCAATCCTGCAAGGAAAAAATTATCGTGTCAAGAGAAGCAATGGATAGAGTTCAGACTGCAGTCATCAACGGCAAAACCCTACCACGCGATAATGATACGTCCAAACGTGTCTATAATTTTTGCTTGTTCCATGCTCATTTGGGTGACATTATGTGTTTTGCTACACTTTCATACCTTTTTACACATATTTTACTAGCCTACTAATTTAGTGCACCCAGTGCCAGTTTTTGTCTGCTGATGTCTGTGAATTTCAGGTTTTTACCCATATTTACAGTGCCCAAAAAATTCCAAGAAAAATATATAAAAAATCAGCGTAACGGAAGCCTCCAAAAGACCGAATGGCAGCCGAAGGGGGGCCACCCCCTCCCAGGAGGCCACCTGGCACGGCCAGGGGCGGGGTAGCGCCCACAGGACGCCTAGGAGATGGGCACCTCCCCTGGTGCCCCCTTTCGGCCTATATTTACATCCCGATGCGGAAACCCTGAAAAGAGATCCCGCATCGCGATTTTCACCTATGTTCCGCCACCGCCTCGATCCTGAGATCGAGACCGCCAAAAAACCTCGTCCCGGCACCCTGCCGGGGGGAGGATTGATCTCCGGGAGCTTCTCCACCACCATGAGCGCTTGTCGGATGTGCTGTGAGTAGTCCCCCTTGGACCATGGGTCCATGACTAGTAGTTATGTGATGGCTTCTCTCCAATATTGTGCTTCAATTCTTAGACCTTGTGAGCTGCCCTACATGATCAAGGCACTTATGTAACCTTTCTGCTGTTGCTATGATGTGTTTGCTGGGATCCGATGGATTATGAGATTATGTTCAGATCGTGATGAGTTACATATTTGGTTCTCCTTTTATATATTTTTCTTGAGTAATTCTTGCATGTTCTCCGTTGCTTTTCATTGCTTTGGCCAAGTAGTAGATAGTAACTGCAAGAGGGAGCATTATGCTTGATTGTGGGTTTATGACCCCCGATGTCTAACTTGAGTGACAGAAACATGAGACTAGGGGATGTGATGTTGCCACCAGGGAGAAAACAACGGTGCTTGTAACCGCGGTTGCAAGGATTGTTTACCTTATGCAAAGTTTGTTAATGCAGTTGTCTGTTGCTTTGGGTTTAAACTTTGGGTGGGCATCGCAACTTATACCAGTGAGATGTTCTGGATAGATATCTCAAGGTGGGTGATTAGTGAGTAGATGCTGATGAATAAACGGTCTACTTGTTTTGGCGTACTGCCAATACTTTAGAGCCTCTAACTTTCTTGTGGCATAATTAGCATTGTGGTGCGTTTATAATTTTGTCAATTGCCCAACTATAATTTGTTCTCCCATCTTAGCTGTTTTATCATCTTTTGGGAGAGATACATCACTAGTGAAAATCATGGGACCCCGTGTAACACCCCCGGTGTCACGCTACAGTAATCACCTTGGAGGAACAGTAATCACTCTGTTGAAAGCCAAGTCACTGAGATTACCATGTTTGATCATGCCTCGTTTAAATTCCCACTCAGATAAAAATTCCAAATAAATATGAAAAATAAAGTTGCATAAAAAAATTGTGCAATCAATTTTGCTAAATCCCTAAAAGTCAGTGGACAGTGGTAAACCAACCTGAAGCATTTATTATAACACTTTAATGTTTTAAACAATTCAAACAGTAGCCTAAAAAGTACATTTTACTGGTTTAATATTTAAATAAAATACTAAATGATTTTGTTTAAAGTCCAAAATTTTGTTAGCACTTGTGTGGGTTACAACACTAATATTAGAACATGTCCCATGTTTCAAAAAAATACTAAAGTAGCTTAAACAAATTACAAAATAGAGAAGAAATAAAGTAGAAAAGAAAAAGAAACAAAAAAACGGGGTTATCTGTTGCCCAGGGCAACCCCTTGCCAAGCCCGGCCCACCCCTCTTCTTTCTCCCTCCTCCCCCGGTCCCTTCGTTGCGTGGCGTCCATCCGCGCTTGCCATGGACACTGCAATCACCGTGGAGTCAATCCATGGCGTCCCCGGCGAGAATATGAAGACCCCGAGCCCAATCCCCCTCTGGAAACCCTAGTCTCCTCCCCTCAGATCTCACCCACTCTCCCTCCCTCTTTGTCTCCTCCCCACCCGGGAACGTCATACCCGTACCTCCATGGTTGCCATGGCCACCGTACTCCCAGGTGTACGGGAGCCTGCCCAGGAGCTTCGTCGTGCCCCTCCTTGCCGAGTCAAGCCTCGAGCCAAGGCCGGGATCCCCTGCTGCTCGCCCCCGCCCCTGCATCTTGACGCCACTGCCATCCAGAGCTTCTCTGCAGCCATGTCGATGCACGCCGCACCCATCGCCCGTGGACGCGCCCCTTGGGTGCCGCGCTCACCGCCCGTCTGCAAGGCGCCGCAGCGCCTGGTCGCCCCACCCCAAGCTCCCTCCCGCTGGACCCGCTTCCTCCCGAGCTCTGCCCCGTGCCCGAGCCCGGAGTGCGCCTCGCCGCCCGCCGGGGCAGCTACACGCCGCCGACTAGAGATGCGCCTCCACACCCAGCGCCGCCCTGCCCGCTGTGAGCTTCCCCTTCGTTTCCCCCTCGCCTTGCTGTCGACCTGTGTCCGTAGACCGCCGCCATCGCCGAGGTCTTCTGGCCGCGCCGTCGCAACCCCCCTGTGTGCGCCTCTGCTCCCACGGCTCGCCGCGCCGCCGCGCGCTGGCCGCCACCCGCCATGGCCCTCCCCACCGCTCGCCGCTCGCCGCCTCCCACTACTGCCGGCCCGGCCACGGCAACGGCCATAGTCGTGTGCTGGTGTGCGTGCATCGTGGGCTGGGTGGCCTAGTGCCACTGACCACTTGGGCCCACCAGTGGGATTAGCCCCCCCTAATCCCCATTTAAGTTGACCCTCCTGTTAATTAAATAAGACAATGACATGTGGGGTCAGCCCCTAATTAAATTAAGTTAATTGGTTTTCACATCTGTGTACATGACAGGTGGGCCCAAGGCCATTAGCTAGATTAATCAGATTTGTTTAATTATAAGGTTGTATGACACATGGGCCCCTTTGGGTTAATAGTTTAAATATAATGCAAATATTAAAATATGTGTATGACATGTAGGCCCCACTGTCATTTAAATTAATTTAAATTGAATTATTAAAATGTGTGGCTGACATGTGGGACCCACTGGTCAGTAGGTCCCACTTGTCAGTGTTGACTGGTCAAATGCACTATTCTGGATAATGTTTACTAAACAATTAAATAAATCCAGAAATTGATTTAAAATGATTAAATCTTTGAAAATCAATATCTATTAAACCGTAATTCCGATGGAAAAACTTTATACATGAAAGTTGATCAGAAAAATATAACGAATACGAATACGCTATCCGTTGGTCTACCACCCCCCTCTAACATACCGAACATCGAACCGTCCCCCTTTGGACCGCCTGTCCGGTAAACTTGCCGGTACTGTTTGAGTGTCCGGATGAATTTATTTCGAACACGAAAGTTGTTCGGAATAGATCAACTAACCCGGATACACCACCCACACCTGTGTCGGATGTCCACGACACCTCCGGCATGATATATCCCCCCTCCGGACACCTTTTCCGATAATCACCCGGAGCCGGTAGTTCATCCTCAGATGAATTTCCGTTCCGAGCAACGTGCATTGCACTGCGTTAGAACCCCCTTTACAATTCATCTGTCATGTCATGCTTTTGATTGCTATGATTGCTTTGTATTTACTGTTTCTTCCCCCCCTTAATCTCTGGTAGACCCCACTGTTGCCGTCGACTACACCGATGCTGAGTACGACTACTTCGTCGACGACCGTACCCCTACCATCGAGCTTGCAGGCAAGCAGAGCCATTCTCTTCCCCAGATATCGCCTATCTTTCCGTACATTTCTTGCACTAGGCATTATTACTGCTGCTGCTACGATTACAATCCTATTCAATTGCATAGCCTGTTTTTGTCGCCCCTTGATGTACCTTCCTTTATCCCATGCTGCCTATTATTACTTATGCATTATTCAGCAGTAAACCCTGCGCATTGTTAGCTAGGATTAGATAACGGGCTGTGATCACTCTGGGAGTGATCGCGGAAATGATATATTACAACTGCAACAGGTACAGATCAATGCAGACGCCCTAGGGAACCTACAACAGCGAGACTCTGCCGAGTCGCTTCGAGTTTGGCTTACGAGTGGAATGGACTCGTATTTCACTCTCGTCGGCTCAGTAGCGTAGCATCACCGGGATGATACGAGGTTTACCTCTTTAGTTCATCCCGCTGATGTCTCAGTCGAGCCAGCTCAAGTGTACCATCGAGGGTGATTCCTCCTGGTTTCACTTAATGGTAGGAACTCGAACCAACTGGTGTCCTTAAAGGTAAGTGAAAGCTCAAGAATGATTAGAGGGGGAGGGGGTGAATGATCACTTCTAAAAATTCTAAGGAACTTAGAAGGAATTTATGCAAGCTGCGAAGGACTAAGGCATCTCGAAGGAAATAAAGTGTCGAAAGTAATGCATGGCTCGAAAGGATTGGGAGCGAAGGAAAACATCAAGGACAAACAGACAACGAGTAAATACTCAATGTAAAAGCATGAAGGAAAACGAGCCTGACACGACGATGTTTGGTAAACCAGTTCACACTCTACAAAGTGCTACGTCTGGTTGGAGGGACTGGTGATTGAACACCTGGAGCAAAACTCTCTCCGTCCTATTCTCCACTCCAACAAACTCCTCGAGCTTGTCCAGTTTTCACTCGTGGTAGATGATTCAGGACATCTCCGAGACCTTTACAAACTTCCTTCAGCAGTGACAAGTTCTCTTCGACTGATTGACAGGCGACGCCTAACCGTCTAGGAGACTTGCAGTTCTCCAAGATAAAAAGATTGGCTAATCTCAACCTAAGTCATAGTGAATTGCTCAACTCAGTTCAGACTTGGGATTTTGGTGTTCTCTCGATGAAACTCTCTTGGGATGCTCACAAACTTCTGTCTTAGAATCTTCAGTGGAGCAACCAACCCGAAATGGCGGGTAGGTGCGGGGTATTTATAGTTGGCGATCCCAATGGGTAAAATGACTGAAGTGACCCGATGCAACCGCTTGACGCGTGTCCACAACGGTCGGATTCCAATCAATGCGCAACTTTACTTGAGGAACAAGTAAGCTGACTTACCGAACGACTTCTCTCCCGAAGGCACGAAGTGCGATGACTTTGCCTTCGAGCTATTCACTCGACTCAGTAACATTTCTCTCGATAGGCTTTAGTGGGTTTTGGTTGAGCAGAGCAAATTCACTTCGACTAAGATCTCAACTAGCAAACCCCTCTTGATAGTACGGTTTTTCCTACGACTCAAGAAAACAAAGAGAAACTAGTAAAAAGACTAAGACTTCGACCAGCTTCAGCTTTCTCCTCGTTGCGCTTTTACTCGAGAGAGACTTTTTCTTCGACTACATTTTTAGGGGTCGTCTTCCTTCAAAGGGTTCGGTAGATGACTGCAGCTCTGCTGCAGTGAGTTGTCCTTCGACCTCTACTTGCAAACTCCATTCTTTCGGAACCTAAGAATCTGTTTATACTCGAAAACAATATTAGTTCCACTTCTGCTTTGTCCAACAATGTCCAAAACCTTCGGGGGCAAAACTTGCTCTTACAATCTCCCCCTTTATGGACGATTGTTGACAAAACAGGCATCGATAAATAATTGAATTTTTTTTTGAGTTTTCGATGATAAACCAGTGCTAAGATCGATGAAATACTCCCCCTTGATGTATGCACGGAAGATAAGAGTTTCCTGTGAAGTGCATATTTGACAAATAGAGTCGAGGGAAAAACATCAATAATCTTAGCGAGTGAAATTGCATTCTAGATAATATCCAATGAGAAACATGCAATCTCCTCGAATGACCTGTGAACTTATATGAAAGATAACTTCCTGCAAAAGGTTAAGTATCGCAAGGAGCAGATAGATATCTTACGAAAAAGAGTAGCAGTTCACAGTCCTACTTAGAGTTAGTTACAACCAGATCAAATATGAATCGAAAGTTTGTTGAAACTACTCAGAAAACCTCAAAGTTCAAAAGATTATCGAATGAAAAGCAAAGCCCTTAACCCCGTAGGCAAACTAATTTCTTCGATGCCACTACATCTCCCCCTTTTTGTCACAACGTACAAAAAGTCGAGAGAATAGGGTCGAAAGAAATCCCTACTCGCTGTGGCGGCTCCGGCGACGTCGAGAGGATTCGGCGAGCGTTGGAGCACGACGAATTGGGCGAGCGCCTGGAGGAGTGATCTTCGTGCGGAAGGAGTGTTGATCTCCAGAAGATTCCAGCTGCGATTCCGGCGGGGTCCTGGGGCTTCGAGGGTGTGGAGTGTAAACTCTCGCTGGACGTCGAGGGGCTTCATCTTGCTCGGAGTCGGAGGAGAAGGTGTTCAAAGTGATGTGGTAATAGTCATCAACACTGAGTACATCTCTGTTCTTCGGCAGCCGATGGATATTGGGATCCGGGCGATCTACTCGATCATCATTAGTCCAATTTCTGTTCAGATGGGGAGGATATTCTTCGAAGCCACATCGTTGAAGTTGACCGAGGGAATTGAATTTCCTCAGTCCTTTCCAATCTCGGCGAAGACATTCACGCAACATCTAATTGTTGTTCATGGTAATATTGCGCAAATGATTAATTTCGTCCATCAAAGCTTGCTTCTGAATGAAATCTTGGTCGATGTGATGTTGAAGCAATTGCTGGGACCGAAGAGAAACTTCCATGTGATGCACTGGCTTGATAAACTTCGAGCGAACATTACGCTCAGTTAAGTGGGCGCGGATGCCAGTGTGCTCAGCATATTGATCGTTGGGTCGAGCAACAATCTGCAATACTTCCCTAACGGGTGGAGTGAAAATCTTCGGGAAAATTGACACGGGGAATGGCACGTCCCGAGAGTAATTGCAGATAGCCATCAGCCATGGTGCATACGACTTGTGTGAATTGTGATCATCAGCACAAGACACCAAAGTTCTGATGAAGTAGTCTTCAAAATCGAAAGGATGACCATGGACTAACTTCAACAGAGCAAGTTGTATGTCATTGGGAATAGGAAAGTCATCGTGCACATCGAGCATTGGCATCAAAGTCTTCGAAAGAATATAAAACCATGCCTTTGCTTCAAAGACTAAGTGTCTTGGCTTGGGCTCAGCCGGGTAGTTATCTCCTACGACATCTGGATTCATGATCGTCGAAAATTCAGCAGGAGTTGGAGCAGGTAAGTCATGAATCTTATGTGGTAATCCTTCGATCCGAGGTAAATTGATGATGGCCAGAAATTGGTCGACAGTCATATGGAATACTTGGCCTTGGATCATATAATCAAATTTCCACGTCTTCGAGTTCTCGGGATCACCAGTGACATAGAGCGTTGCATAAAATTGCTTGATAAGCTCGGGATTGTAGCCACAATCGAGAGCAAACATCTTGTGAGCATGAAGACCATCAATTGTCTCGGCTACATTCTCGAAACATGAAGTGGAGTACACCGAAGGCATATCGAGGTATTGATGTTGGAACACTCTAGCCTTGTTGTACAGCACACGAGTATAATAGATGGCTTGCTCTTGGGTCCAAAACCGAAGAGAATATGCACTTCTGGGCTTCTCATAGGGATTGGTCCCGAAGAAAAATGGCTTGTGTTCGCGCCTTTTGAAGATGGGGCCTCCTCGAGGAACATCTGAGCGGAACAGAGGCAGCATTTCTCTCGGATGAGCAGAATGGAGCAGCTCATCAACAGGAAAAACTTCGGCAGCATTGTCTGGCATTTGGAAAACTGGCTCAGCAGGGCGAGGAATTGAAGATGGAATGTTTACAATGTCCTGAGCTGGGAAGGCTGCAGGAGCATTTTCCTCGGCCTGCGCTTCGACGGCAGCTCCTTTGTCGGCATTAGCATTCTGAGCGGCCTCTTCATTCTCCATGGCCTCCAAATCTTCGTCTAGTTGTGCGAAAGCATCAACCATTTCTTCGTTCGAGGAACTTGATGAGGAGGAGGAATAACTGTCACTAGAACCGTCATCTCCAGAACTGTTTCCTTCGATGACATCTTGACGAGAGGAAACTGTCGTGATATCAACATCAGCGTCTTCTCCTTCATGTAGAGTGTGTGCTGAGGAATAATCTTTCTGAGCAGAGGAGATTGGGGCTTGAGTTTCTTGCTCGACCTGAGCAAGTTGCTCGGTCTCTGCTTGGGCTTGGGTCTCGATGGCTGGGGTGGTTGATGGAATAATGTTAGGTGGTGATGATGGTTTTGGTGGTGGCGACGAGGCTTTTGGTGGTGATGGTTGACGCGGTGGAGGTGTTTGTTGCCGAGGTGGAGGAGTTTTCTCACGAGGAGGAGTTGGTTCCTTGGTGAGGGTTGGTGCAGTTTCTTGTCGTGCTGATTCAGCAACGATCTCAGTAGACTTGGCCTTCTTGGCATTCTTTTCGATTTCTGGCGTCCCACGCGCAGAGGTTGGGGCAGCAGACTTTCTCTTATGAGATTGTCTCTTGAATATGGCATCATTGTGCTCTTTGCATACGGCCGACACAATTTGTCGAACCTTTTCATACACAACGGTCAGGTTTTCCTTCTGTGCCCTTCTGGATGCTTCAACGGTGGCAATCTTAGATTTGAAAAACTTTCGGGACTCAATGTCCTCGGTTTCTTCTTGAAGTTGTCTGGAGTAAAAATTCACTTGCTCCTTGTCCTTGCGATCCTGGGTGATATACCCTTCCCAGCGAATCATGTATCGAGCAACATGCTCTTGGATCTCAGCAGGAACATCATCCTCGGCAGTGACTTTGTTCTGTGTGGTAGCCATCTTCCAGAGGATATGAGAAATATTAGCAGCATCCCAAGGAGCATGGGTGCCAGAATCTCCTTCGTTTGAACTCTCTTCATCGGCACGAGGGCCGGAAACAACAGGTGCAGCAGGTGCAAGAGCTGGTGCGGCTCGAGGAACTGGAACATTCTGAGCCTTTTGCCTAGCCTCCTTGGCTTTCTTCTCGGCCTCCTTGGTGGCTTTGGCAGCAGCAATGGGTTTGGTGACGGCACTAGGGGCCTCAGCATTTTTCTTCGCAGCACTTGTGGGTGCAACCTTTTCCTTCGTGACTGTGGGAGTCACAACTTTCTCGGTGGCGCTGGGGGCCACGACCTTTTCTTTCGGTGCATCAGGAATTTTGCCTTCAGCAATCTGTCATCGAAACTTTTCACTGACCAGATGTAAAATGCCTAGTTGTTGAGCAACCTGGGCCTTTTTATGCTCGAGCTGGCTGTGAAAGTTTAGGAGCTTAGAATTTGTCAAGTCCTTTGCTTCTTGCTCTTTTTGCTTTGCCAGCCTTTCTTTACGTTGAACAAGTGTTTCTTCATCCTCAGCAACTTGAGCTTTCTTTCCCTTCGATTTAGCCGAAGGTTTTGGTTGACGAGCTTGAACTGGTGGAGCAGATGAAATGGGCGGATCAGTGACCAAGTTGGTCAAGTCAATATTTGCTCGAGGAGCCTGTGCAGCTGGCTCCTGGATCCTAATGCCTTTACTGCTCGGCTTCTTCTTCAGAGGAATGTCCTCGACATCAGCCTCTATACCAGGGTCTTGATCATCTGAATTTGCTTCATCATTGGAGCTTGCATCTGGTGGCGAGACAATTACCACCTTTTTCTTTCGTTTGGCTGATTTCTTGCCAGCCTTCGATTTGGCACTAGGGCCAACTTCCACGGTACCCTCAGCAGCAGCAGCCTCCTTTTTAGCTTTGGCTTCTTTTCTTTTCTGTGCTCGTGCTTCCCGAGCCTCAACCAGCTCTTGAAAATCGGCAGGAGTTTTCAGAGAGGATGGATGAGCATCAGCTGGAGGAGGTGGTCCATTATCTTTCGTCCACTTCGGCCTTAAAGCTTTGACATCAGACCAAGGATTTTTCATGGCAAACAGCCTCTCCCAGCGTGGCATAAGAGACTTGTACTCATACCAACGAAGCGCTTGAAGTCTTCGAATCTCTTGCAGATGGTTTTCTCTCGTACGTTCATCCTCAGAACCTTCAGGCGTTCTTAACTTCTTTTCGATGATCAACTCCTCTGATAATCCTTCAGAGTTGTTGGTGATTCTTGTTCGGCCTCCTACACGCTTGAGTGCTCTGACATTTCCTTCGACCCCAGACATTTTCCTGCGAAAAAGATAGGTACGAGGGAATATAGGAAAGTTGTGAACAAGTACTAGCGGTTTTCGAGGAAAATCGTTTTGAATGCAGTAAACTTATCGATTAGCATGTCTTGCAGCAAGTTTTTCAAGCAAGTGCTAGGCTAGATTTCCATCGGGTGCAAATCTAACGAAGAACTTGTATGAACGAATTGCACAACACAAGTCTATCGATACGTTTCTGAGGAAATTGGTAAAGTGAGAGAATCCGAGGGATTTCTTACCTAGCTCAAATGGGAATCGACAGAAAACGCTAGAAACAGATTTCCCCAGATTCAATGATCCAAACAGATCAAACAGACCTAAGAAAAAGAGAGAAAATCAAGAACAAATCTAGGACTCGATGAACAACAAAGATTGGAATCGAGTCTTAGAGCCATGCATACCCTAACTCGGTGATGTACGGCGACTACGGCGACGCGGATGAAGTTCCTCGTCGACGGGAAGGTCTCCGGCGGCTTCCTTCCGGAAGCATTGCGGCGAGGGAGTCGACGGCGACGAGCAGCACGACGGCGCGCGAGAGAGAACTTCGGGAGCAGAGAGAAGAAGTCGAGGAAATTGCGATGGCTGAGCCGGTGGCGTGGATCAGTATTTATAGGGGAGGGGGTCTGACATAACTGTCAGATCTGATCCAACGGCGCAGATTTCGCGTCTCTCCGCATTCAACGGACGGATTTTGTGGCGGTAATCGTGGGAAAATCTCAATGAACCGAAAGAAAGTTGCTCCACGTCCGAGACCAAACTCATCGAACATCGAGTATAAAATTGGATAAACGTTCGATAGATTTACCTTCGGAATCAATGACATTCGAAGGGAATCTTGATCGAGTACATATATACATGTTCACGAGAGAAAAGCACAGATGGGGTAGGGATAGAATAGAGGGAAAACAGGGTCCGATGCTTAATCAATCCGAGGGGAAAACAGTGATAAAGCTCGGAGTGGTAAGTGTATAGGACAACACCAAACGAACAGAAACATGTTTAACTCACACCTTAGTGCACAGAAACTCTTTTCATCCAAGGGCTTCGTAAAGATATCAGCCAATTGATCTTCGGTGCGTACATGGCTGATCACAATATCTTCTCGCTGAACGTGATCTCGAAGAAAATGATGACGAATGTCAATATGCTTCGTTCGAGAGTGTTGCACAGGGTTATGGGCAATCTTGATAGCACTCTCGTTATCACATATCAATGGAATTTTCTTCACAAGAATACCATAATCTTTTAGCGTTTGCTTGAGCCACAGAATCTGAGTGCAGCATGAACCGGCAGCAATATACTCGGCTTCAGCCGTAGAAATAGATACGCAATTCTGTTTCTTCAAAGCCCAACAGACAAGAGATCTACCGAGAAAATGACATGTGCCTGAGGTAGATTTCCTGTCGACTCGATCACCAGCCTAGTCAGAATCAGAATATCCAACGAGATCAAACTGGGCACCCTTGGGATACCAAAGTCCCAAAGATGGTGTGTGAGCCAGATATCGAAGAATTCGGTTGACAACAATATGATGTGATTCTTTCGGGTTTGCCTGAAAACGAGCACACATACAAACTGATAGCATAATGTCAGGTCTAGATGCACAAAGGTAAAGAAGCGAACCGATCATCGAGCGATATTTCTTCTGATCGAATGGTTTGCCCTTCTCATCTGCATCTAGATGAACATTCGTAGGCATTGGAGTCTTGATAGTTTTGCAACTGACAAGATCAAACTTCTTCAGGCAATCTCTGAGATACTTCTCTTGAGAGATGAAAGTCCCATTCTTCTGTTGACGGATTTGAAGCCCGAGGAAGAACTTCAATTCACCCATCATAGACATTTCATATTTCTTCGACATCATACGAGCAAATTCTTCGCTAATATCAGGGTTAGTACAGCCAAAAATAATATCATCGACATAAATTTGACACACAAAAAGATCATTTTTGTATGCACGAGTAAAAAGAGTCGGATCAGTTGTTCCTGGTTTGAAGCCCTTCTTCAGAAGAAAATCCTTCAGAGTTTCATACCAAGCACGAGGAGCTTGCTTTAACCCATATAGGGCCTTGTGCAATATGTACACCTTATCAGGATTCTTCGGGTCTTCAAAACCTGGTGGCTGCATAACATATACTTCTTCTTCGATTTCACCGTTAAGAAATGCACTTTTGACATCCATTTGATATAGCAATATACCATTGTAATTGGCAAAAGCAAGCATGACACGAATGGATTCAAGTCGAGCAACTGGAGCATAAGTCTCACCGAAATCAATACCTTTGATTTGGGTGTAGCGTTGAGCAACCAGTCGAGCTTTATTCCTTACCACAATGCCATCTTCATCTTGCTTGTTGCAAAAAATCCACTTCGTACCAATGATATTATGCTTCGTGGGATCAGGTCTATCAACAAGGGACCAGACTTTATTTCTTTCGAACTGATTAAGTTCTTCGAGCATTGCAGTCATCCAGTCTGAGTCCTTCATGGCTTCATCAAATTTCGATGGTTCTAGCATGGATACAAACGAGAAATTTCCATAGAAGTTAGCTAATCGAGTACGAGAACGAGTGGTGGGACGACCTGGTAAACGAATCTCTTCGAGAATTGAGTCGACGTCCACTCTTCTTCGAACATGAGGTAGAACTCCATCATCATCTTGCGGATCCGGTTGTTCTTCGGGATCAGCTTGACCTTCGGGATCAGCTTGTCCTTCGGGATCATTTCCTTCGGGTTCAGCTTCTCCTTCGGGTTGGACATTTTCTTCGTTTACGCGTTCTCCTTCAACCTGTACATCATTTGCTTCAGGATGTTGATCTCCAGCGCCCTGGGCTATGTGTGGGAACATTGGACCATCATCATCCTTGTTTGCTTGACGTGCATTTCCTTCGATAGGTCGAATATCTCCAATAGCCATGTACCTGATAACTTCATCCAATGGTGGTTCATCCAGGTTAAGAGGTAATTGCTCTTTTTGAGAGCCGTTAGTTTCATCAAATCGAACATTTACAGTTTCTATAATTTGCCAAGATGAGAGTTGTAAACTCTGTAAGTGTGAGAATTCGAACCATAACCTAGGAGAAAACCTTTGTGAGCCTTTGGGGCAAACTTGGAGCTGTGATTCATATCTCTGGTATAACATGGAGCACCAAAAACCCTGAGATATGAAACATTTGGCTTTTTACCAGTAATAAGTTCATGTGAAGTTTTCTTCAGAAACTTGTGCAGATAAACCTTGTTGATGATATGACATGCAGTATTGATTGCTTCGGCCCAGAACCTTATAGGAGTCTTGTATTCAGCAAGCATTGTTCTGGCCATTTCAATAAGTGTTCGATTCTTTCTCTCGACCACACCATTTTGTTGCGGTGTATAAGCAGCCGAGAATTCATGAGTAAAGCCATATTCATCAAGAAATTCCTCGATATGAGTGTTTTTGAATTCTGTACCATTATCACTTCTGATATGCTTGAGAGATAATTCATATTCAGTCTGAGCTCTCTTTGCGAAAGTTTTGAAGATTTCAACAACCTTGCTTTTGTCATCTAGAAAGAAAACCCAAGTATATCGAGAGAAATCATCAACAATAACCAGACCATACTTGTTACCTCCAAGACTATCATAATTTTGAGGACCGAATAAATCCATATGAAGTAATTCAAGAGGACGAGTAGTAGTCATTATAGTTTTTGCTGAGTGATGTTTCTTGGCAATCTTTCCAGCTTCACAGGCACTGCATAGACGATCTTTATCGAATTTAACATTATCAATTCCAATGATGTTCTTCTTCGAGATAAGAGTTTGAAGGTTTTTCATTCCTGCATGCCCAAGTCTTCGATGCCATAACCAACCAGAAGTGGCTTTGGCCATTAAACATGTGGACACTGCAGGTCCCGAAGAAAAATCAACGACATAAAGATCACCTTTGCGATATCCTTCGAACACGAAAGAAATCATCCTGTGAAAAGACAACACAACGAGAAGCAGAAAACAGTACAAGCATACCCATATCACAAAGTTTTGAGATAGACATTAGATTATATCCAAGTGATTGAACAAGCATAACCTTATCAATATGCTTATCCTTCGATATAGCAACCTTACCCAAACCAATTACTTTTCCTTTGTTGTTGTCACCGAAGGTAATGTATCTCTATGAAGATTCAGTGAGTTTGTCTTTGGTGAACAAATCTTTGTCTCCGGTCATATGATTTGTACATCCACTATCCATGACCCATTCGGATCCACCGGAGACATAGCCCTGCAGAAGAATTAGTTCTTCTTAACCATCCACAAACGAGCAGGTGACTTAGAAGGCATGGAAGAGCTAGATGGGGCAGCAATATTATAGCGATCAGGATTGCATTGTCTATCTGGACCATCAAGCACACCATAAATATAATTCCTCGTCGAGGGGTTAGAGTACTGATGGGTAACAGCAACTTTGGTGTTATTGTTACGATGACGATAAACATTTCTATCGACACGATAGTATTCCTTCTGGGGAACATTTGAAGCAGATACCAAGGGTTCATTTCTATCCTCAAGAGAATAGTAGTGATTCGGTGGTACCGAGGATTTTCCCTGCATAGAATGGTTAGGGGGCAGTTTTTCTACGAGAGATTTGCGAACACAAATCTGTCGCTTATAGAAACCATTCTTTGGAGGAGTACCAACGAATTCAGCCGACACCTTTCCTTCCTGATCTTTGACAAGCTTGTAGTCAGAATCAAGTGATTCATCAACAATGGCTTTATCAATTTTGCAACTGAAACCTGAAAGGTTAGCAATATCAATGGGCTTTTCTTTCGCAAGAACCCAGACAATTTTAGGATACTGCTCGGGTTCCCAGTAGGTTCCATCAGGATTGATTTTCCTTTCGAAGCCAACTCCTTCGTTTCGGGGATTCCTGTGAAGAAGAGCCTTTCGTAGGATATCACATAGGTACTGGTGTCCCTGCACACTTTTGAACATGCCTGTTTCAAATAAAATTTTCAACCTGAGGAGTTCCTCGGTAATGGTTTCCTCATTCGAGGGGTTAGCATCATCAATAACAATAGGTTTCTTTCCTTTCGATCTCTCAGAAATAGACTCAATTTTACTTCGTTCCAAACAGGTTAAGCAAGGTGAAGTAGATTCATTTTTAGCTTCTGAGCCTTGTTGAGCCATGAGCGTGAGATTGACACTTTCCAACTCTTCATTCGCCTCTCTCAGTTTCTCGAGAGCCATTTTCCTTTGAAGGAATTCATAGGTTAGCTTCTCGTAGTCCACTGAGAGGATATCATGACGAGAGGAAAGTTCATCATACTTTTCCTTCAGAGGAGCATGCTCATTCGTCAAAGTTTGACCCTTCTCAATCTCATCGATCAACAAAGTCTCAGATTTTTGAATAGTTTCACTTAGAGAATCTAGCTCATCTTGTTGGATAGAAGAAATTTTGGCAAGTTTGGCATAGCTTATCCTAGAGTTACTTTCATAAGCAGATCCATCAGATGTATCGTAGGAATTGTTAGATGAGGATACCTTAGCCTTGGCCATGAAGCAGTAAGCTGGAGATTCATCTTCGCTGCTTTGGTTGGTGAAGAATGAACTTGAAGTCTTGCTCGACGCAAATGCTAAACCAGCAACACCATCAGATTCAGAACCAGAATCAGAACCAGATCTTGGGTTTGATTCAGCTTCGGAACCGGATGCTTCATCTTTAGAGTTCATCTCTTTACCCAGATAGGCTTTGGCACGGTGGGAATTCTTTCGTCGAGAGGAATGTGATTTCGAGGAAGAACCCTCTCGATGCTTGTGATACTTCTTCTTCTTGTCATCATCAGAACCATCTTTTTTTTTTCTGGACTTTGAATCATATCTCTTCGACTCATAGTTTTTGCTCGATCTGTGAGACTTGCTCGAAGAATTGCTGTGAGAATGCTTTGATCTGTGTTCAATTTCCCAGAGAGGACAATCAGCAATGAAGTGAACTGGCTTTTTGCACTTGTAGCAACAGTTATCTTTCGCTGATGAGTTTCTGGATGATGATCGATACTGTGATGAATTGCTTGAATGTCTTGAAGAGTAGTTTTTCTTCGGTGAAGAGGAGTTCCTTCTCTGAAAGCGATTGAATCTTCTCATTATCAGTGCTAGATCTTTTCCAATGTTCTCGGGGTCATCTGAGGCACAACCCGATTCAGAACTAGCTTCAGGAGAGGAGTGATGTGAATCTCTAGCCTTCAGTGCATGAGATTTTCTTCGTGTCCCATTAACATCTCGTTTTTCATCTTCTTCCATCTCGAAGGTATTAAGTCTCTCGAGAATATCAGCGGAAACTAGATCCTTGAAATCAGTCCTTTCCTTAATCATCAGCACAATGTGATCGAAGGAATCATCAAGGGAACGGAGCAAAGTTCTGACAATAATCCGATTGGTAATGTCTTCGGCACCGAGGGAAATCAGTTCATTTGACAGCGCAGTGAGTCTGCTGTATATGGAGCTAACTTTTTCTCCCTCGTGCCTCTTGAAACGGTAGAACTTGCTTCGAAGGGTGTCAATACGAGCATCTTTCTGAGTGGAGACACCTTCACCAATCTTCTCGAGATAGTCCCAAACACCTTTGGCCGAAGGAATATTCTTGACCTCATGATATTTTTCTGGAATCAGATGATTTGTAATGAAGACCCAGACTTCAGCATCTAGCTCTATCTTCTTTGCCTCTTCAGGAGTGATGGCTTTAGTGTCTTTGACAGTTACACCATTTTTGACAACTTCCCAAGCGGCAGAGTTGATAGCCATGATATTCCTCTTCATTTTGTCCTTCCAATAGGGATAGTCCTGCCCATTGAAGATAGGGATTGGTTCCCCCGAGCGCACAGCTGCAAACGACATTCTTGACAACACTCCAGGTTGTTAGACATAAATACGCAGAGCGTAGGGAGTGCCTAGCTCTGATACCAATTGAAAGCTCAAGAATGATCAGAGGGGGAGGGGGTGAATGATCACTTCTAAAAATTCTAAGGAACTTAGAAGGAATTTATGCAAACTGCGAAGGACTAAGGCATCTCGAAGGAAATATAGTGTCGAAAGTAATGCATGGCTCGAAAGGATTGGGAGCGAAGGAAAACATCGAAGACAAACAGGCAACGAGTAAATACTCAATGTAAAAGCATGAAGGAAAACGAGCCTGACACGACGATGTTTGGTAAACCAGTTCACACTCTGCAAAGTGCTACGTTTGGTTGGAGGGACTGGTGATTGAACACCTGGAGCAAAACTCTCTCCGTCCTATTCTCCACTACAACAAACTCCTCGAGCTTGTCCAGTTTTCACTCGTGGTAGATGATTCAGGACATCTCCGAGACCTTTACAAACTTCCTTCAGCAGTGACAATTTCTCTTCGACTGCTTGACAGGCGACGCCTAACCGTCTAGGAGACTTGCAGTTCTCCAAGATAAAAAGATCGGCTAATCTCAACCTAAGTCATAGTGAATTGCTCAACTCAGTTCAGACTTGGGATTTTGGTTTTCTCTCGATGAAACTCTCTTGGGATGCTCACAGACTTCTGTCTTAGAATCTTCAGTGGAGCAACCAACCCGAAATGGCGGGTAGGTGCGGGGTATTTATAGTTGGCGATCCCAATGGGTAAAATGACTGAAGTGACCCGATGCAACCGCTTGACGCGTGTCCACAACGGTCGGATTCCAATCAATGCGCAACTTTACTTGAGGAACAAGTAAGCTGACTTACCGAACGACTTCTCTCCCGAAGGCACGAAGTGCGATGACTTTTCCTTCGAGCTATTCACTCGACTCAGTAAGATTTCTCTCGGTAGGCTTTAGTGGGTTTTGGTTGAGCAGAGCAAATTCACTTCGACTAAGATCTCAACTAGCAAACCTCTCTTGATAGTACGGTTTTTCCTACGACTCAAGAAAACAAAGAGAAACTAGTAAAAAGACTAAGACTTCGACCAGCTTCAGCTTTCTCCTCGTTGCGCTTTTACTCGAGAGAGACTTTTTCTTCGACTACATTTTTAGGGCTCGTCTTCCTTCAAAGGGTTCGGTAGATGACTGCAGCTCTGCTGCAGTGAGTTGTCCTTCGACCTCTACTTGCAAACTCCATTCTTTAGGAACCTAAGAATCTGTTTATACTCGAAAACAATATTAGTTCCACTTCTGCTTTGTCCAACAATGTCCAAAACCTTCGGGGGCAAAACTTGCTCTTACAGTAAGAAGTCGGACGACCCAACGGTGCCCGCGAGTGGTATTGCGACGGGACGACAGGGAGGGTACGACCAGTGTACCGGTGTGCTTGGCCCCTGATCGTTGGCCGCGAGAGTTACCAAACTACGAAAGTCGAGCTCCTCTAGGAGCACACGCGAGACAAGGTAAGGAGACAGTTCACCTTGTTGGTAACCGCAGTGACTTGGTGGGACGACGGGGCAGGCACCGATGTACTGGTGGTCCTGGCTGCTGTCGTTGTCCACGGGTCAGTTAAGTCGAGGCAACGATAACGGTTGTCACGCAGGTTAATTAAAATGCTAAATTGTTCAATGGATGTCTTGAGTTGGCTATATGCCATGTACGCACTACCTACCCGTGGGAACTACGAGTTATGGGCTCCTCTGCTTCGTAGTGTCGTCCGAGGACTCTTCAGACGTCAGCAGTACTGCGGTCGGATTGCCGGGAAGTGGTGTTGTCTTATTTTCTCGCGCGGTGGTGTCTTATTTGGATTTGCTTTAACTTCACCGGCCAGTCACGCACCGTGCAGGAGTACGTTCGGGTTGGGGTCCAAGGCCCGGCGTACATAGGATTTAGACCGGCGGATGGCCTCTCTGTTGAGTTTGAAAGATGGACCATGAAGTGTCGGATAGCCTCGGTGGAGCGTTACCTAACAAGGTTCCCGCCACCCTGGAGATCCGTGCGTGTAGCGTAACACAAGTGCACCCCTGCAGGGAAGATTAATCTATTCGGATAGCCGTGTCCACGGTAACAGGACACTTTATGCTGAAGCTGGATCTTACCACTACAAACTATTATTATTAAACTGTATGGTTCCGGGTTTACTTCCTCGCGGGGATGTCAAGGAGGTGAACTCGGAGGCATTGCTAATTATTACAACTTATCATTATACAATGCTGCAGCAACTTCTGCTGCATTGTTACTTTCATTACTGTTATATTAACTGTTGGCTGATTCTTACCTCATGCTGCAAGACTCGTTGGAAGATGCTAGTCTTCGTTAGGCCTAGCTTCTTACCCTTGCTCTGGATTTCTGTCTTTCAGTCCACTATATACAGCCTCTTCTTTCCATTGATACAATGCATAATGCTTAGTAGTGGACGTAAGACTCGCGGGTATACTAGATACTCACCCTGCTTTATTTCCTTTACTGTTTTGCCTGATCGGCCGTTGCAGTCGACGTTGGAGTCCAGGAGCAGGAGATCCCCGATGCCGACCACCACAACATGAAGACCCCCGATGCCTTCTACGACGTCTAGTTCCCCTTTGACCAGGAGTAGTTTGGAGGTCCCCAGGCAGGAGGCCTCGCCTTTTCGATCGGTGTTGATTTTGTGCTAGCCTTCTTAAGGCAACCTTGTATTCTTGTGTCTGTACTCAGATACTTTTGCTTCCGCTGACTTTGTGCTCTCGAGCTGTTGTAGTCGAGCCCTCGTGGCCCCTGGCTTGTATTAAACAGCTTGTATTATTTTATTTGTAGAGTTGTGTTGTGATATCTCATCTTGAGTCCCTAATCTCGATCGTGTACCTTGCGTGTATGATTACTGTACACGGCTTGATTTTGGGGGCGTCACAAGTTGGTATCAGAGCCGACTGCCTGTAGGAAGCCCCTAACCACTCCTCGGTCGAAGTCGAGTCTAGTATTTGCAAAACTACTTGCTAACTTAATGTTTGGCTTACGGGCCCACATCGATGTCACTACGTGTGATATCTATGGTATTAGGATCTTTTTCTCCGTACCTATGCTCTGGGACTCTGATCTCTTATCCTTGCTGGTAAGTTTTATTAACACTGACTTAAGGTTCTTGTACCTCCTTCCTTACGGAGAGCATTGCCTTCCCGATGATCGCCTGATTCACCTGAAGATCCTGACGATTACTCTCTGATAAATTGCCGAGAACCTGCGTGTTCATCGCCTTTGCAATCCCCTGCCACCGACAAGTCCTTGTGGATAATTACATCCACCTCCCGATCTGGAAAACACGATTCCCTTTTACTTAAGCATCGAATCATTCCAATGCTTCCATCACCCGATGCCTTCGCATTCTTTCTCCTCCCGATTGAGTGTCGATACTCACATCAGATGCTTTGCGAACCATCCGACCTTTTCTTGGATTATTATCCGACTAATCTTACCTGGCTTATTCCATGTGTCAATTGGATTCACCGTGTGAAATACCATCCCTGGCCCTCGATGATTTTTGTTATCGTCGACAACCTCCCCCGACTCCGTGCCAATACAACTTGGTCATGTATATCGTGCTCTGCCTTTCCTTGGGAAAGACATACACGTGATACTCGTGTATCATCACATTTTCCCATCCATTGGTCTGCTTAACCTTTCTTGTAATATATCTTATCTGAGCAGTGATAATTCACCGGCTTACGAAAACACCTCGGTGTACAACCTCGTCAGTAACCCCTTGTTGACATTGTCGATGACATTTCGGTAACCACCGAGACGAGAACTTTGCCAATTGGTCCGCCTCGTATTAACGAGCAGGAAAATGGTTCTCAATGTCCACTGCCCTTGGTATCGATGTTGTTGCCGACATAGCTGACAAGCTATTCTTTGACCATCCTTGCATCGTGATCGCGTAATATGCCACCACTCTATGCCACAGTTCCACAGGACCGAAACCTGACTCTCCTTACCTTCCTGTTTCCGAGGTTATTCCCGTGCTTGACCTCGTATGCAATTCACGAGTCACCTACCTTGTGATATTCAGTCCGATACCAGACGCATGCTTATGCCTGATGCTCTGGACCCCTTTTCATAATCCGTCACCAACCTCGAATGTATATCTATCCGCTTGGAACTTCGCATATCTTCTTTTGTTTTTCTCGATGTATTCCCCTGGGTATAAACTCGGAAGATACTTTGTACCCCATTCCCTTGGACCACCCCAGTTGATTAACCTGGTACCGATCCGTCCCCCTTAAGTATCCCCCTCCTACCCTATCCGTAAGTACGATGGAGCCCCGATGGAAGAATGACAAGTCGTAGAGATGCACTGATGCAGACAAAAGGAATACATCAGCGAGAAGGATTGACTTCTTCGAGAAGGGCAACAAGAACCAGACGATTCGCTAGAATACGAAACCAAAAATCTACCCCTTTCACTACCTTTAATTCTCGGGACGAGAATTCTTTGTAGTGGGGGAGAATTGTAACACCCACGGTGTCATGCTACAGTAATCACCTTGGAGGAACAGTAATCACTCTGTTGAAACCCAAGTCACTTAGATTAGCCATGTTTGATCATGCCTCGTTTAAATTCCCACTCAGATAAAAATTCCAAATAAATGTGAAAAATAAAGTTGCATAAAAAAATTGTGCAATCAATTTTGCTAAATCCCTAAAAGTCAGTGGACAGTGGTAAACCAACCTGGAGCATTTATTATAACACTTTAATGTTTTAAACAATTCAAACAGTAGCCTAAAAAGTACATTTTACTGGTTTAATATTTAAATAAAATACTAAATGATTTTGTTTAAAGTCCAAAATTTTGTTAGCACTTGTGGGGGTTACAACACTAATATTGGAACATGTCCCATGTTTAAAAAAAAATACTAAAGTAGCTTAAACAAATTACAAAACAGAGAAGAAATAAACTAGAAAAGAAAAAGAAACAAAAAAACGGGGTCATCTGCTGCCCAGGGCAACCCCTTGCCAAGCCCGGCCCACCCCTCTTCTTTCTCCCTCCTCCCCCGTTCCCCTTCGCTGCGTGGCGTCCATCCGCGCTTGCCATGGACACTGCAATCACCGTGGCGTCAATCCACGGCGTCCCCGGCGAGAATATGAAGACCCCGAGCCCAATCCCCCTCTGGAAACCCTAGTCTCCTCCCCTCAGATCTCACCCACTCTCCCTCCCTCTTTGTCTCCTCCCCACCCGGGAACGTCATACCCGTACCTCCATGGTTGCCATGGCCACCGTGCTCCCAGATGCACGGGAGCCTGCCCAAGAGCTTCGTCGTGCCCCTCCTTGCCGAGTCAAGCCTCGAGCCAAGGCCGGGATCCCCTGCTGCTCGCCCCCGCCCCTGCATCTTGACGCCACTGCCATCCAGAGCTTCTCCGCAGCCATGTCGATGCACGCCGCACCCATCGCCCGTGGACGCGCCCCTTGGGTGCCGCGCTCACCGCCCGTCTGCAAGGCGCCGCAGCGCCTGGTCGCCCCGCCCCAAGCGCCCTCCCGCTGGACCCGCTTCCTCCCGAGCTCTGCCCCGTGCCCGAGCCCGGAGTGCGCCTCGCCGCCCGCCGGGGCAGCTACACGCCGCCGACTGGAGATGCGCCTCCACACCCAGCGCCGCCCTGCCCGCTGTGAGCTTCCCCCTTGGTTTCCCCCTCGCCTTGCTGTCGACCTGTGTCCGTAGACCGCCGCCGTCACCGAGGTCTTCTGGCCGCGCCGTCGCAACCCCCCTGTGTGCGCCTCTGCTCCCACGGCTCGCCGCGCCGCCGCGCGCTGGCCGCCACCCGCCATGGCCCTCCCCACCGCTCGCCGCTCGCCGCCTCCCACTACTGCCGGCCCGGCCACGGCAACGGCCATGGTCGTGTGCTGGTGTGCGTGCAGCGTGGGCTGGGTGGCCTAGTGCCACTGACCACTTGGGCCCACCAGTGGGATTAGCCCCCCCAATCCCCATTTAAGCTGACCCTCCTGTTAATTAAATAAGACAATGACATGTGGGGTCAACCCCTAATTAAATTAAGTTAATTGGTTTTAACATCTGTGTACATGACAGGTGGGCCCAAGGCCATTAGCTAGATTAATCAAATCTGTTTAAATATAAGGTTGTATGACACATGGGCCCCTTTGGGTTAATAGTTTAAATATAATGCAAATATTAAAATATGTGTATGACATGTAGGCCCCACTGTCATTTAAATTAATTTAAATTGAATTATTAAAATGTGTGGCTGACATGTGGGACCCACTGGTCAGTAGGTCCCACTTGTCAGTGTTGACTGGTCAAATGCACTATTCTAGATAATGTTTACTAAACAATTAAATAAATCCAGAAATTGATTTAAAATGATTAAATCTTTGAAAATCAATATCTATTAAACCGTAATTCCGATGGAAAAACTTTATACATGAAAGTTGATCAGAAAAATATAGCGAATACGAATACGCTATCCGTTGGTCTACCACCCCCCTCTAACATACCGAACATCAAACCGTCCCCCTTCGGACCGCCTGTCCGATAAACTTTCTGGTACTGTTAGAGTGTCTGGATGAATTTATTTCGAACACGAAAGTTGTTCGGAATAGATCAACTAACCCGGATACACCACCCACACCTGTGTCGGATATCCACGACACCTCCGGCATGATATATCCCCCTCCGGACACCTTTTCCGATAATCACCCGGAGCCGGTAGTTCATCCTCAGATGAATTTCCGTTCCGAGCAACGTGCATTGCACTGCGTTAGAACCCGTTTACAATTCATCTGTCATGTCATGCTTTTGATTGCTATGATTGCTTTGTATTTACTGTTTCTTCCCCCCCTTAATCTCCGGTAGACCCCGCTGTTGTCGTCGACTACACCGATGCTGAGTACGACTACTTCGTCGACGACCGTACCCCTACCATCGAGCTTGCAGGCAAGCAGAGCCATTCTCTTCCCCAGATATCACCTATCTTTCCGTACATTTCTTGCACTAGGCATTATTACTGCTGCTGCTACGATTACGATCCTATTCAATTGCATAGCCTGTTTTTGTCGCCCCTTGATGTACCTTCCTTTATCCCATGCTGCCTATTATTACTTATGCATTATTCAGCAGTAAACCCTGCGCATTGTTAGCTAGGATTAGATAGCGGGCTGTGATCACTCTGGGAGTGATCGCGGAAATGATATATTACAATTGCAACAGGTACGGATCAATGCAGACGCCCTAGGGAACCTACAACGGCGAGACTCTGCCGAGTCGCTTCGAGTTTGGCTTACGAGTGGAATGGACTCGTATTTCACTCTCGTCGGTTCAGTAGCGTAGCATCACCGGGATGATACGAGGTTTATCTCTTTAGTTCATCCCGCTGATGTCTCAGTCGAGCCAGCTCAAGTGTACCATCGAGGGTGATTCCTCCTGGTTTCACGTAATGGTAGGAACTCGAACTAACTGGTGTCCTTAAAGGTAAGAAGTCGGGCGACCCAACGGTGCCCGCGAGTGGTATTGCGACGGGACGATAGGGAGGGTACGACTAGTGTACCGGTGTGCTTGGCCCCTGATCGTTGGCCGCGAGAGTTACCAAACTACGAAAGTCGAGCTCCTCCAGGAGCACACGCGAGACAAGGTAAGGAGACGGTTCACCTTGTTGGTAACCGCAGTGACTTGGTGGGACGACGGGGCAGGCACCGATGTACTGGTGGTCCTGGCTGCTGTCGATGTCTGCGGGTCAGTTAATTCGAGGCAACGATAACGGTTGTCACGCAGGTTAATTAAAATGCTAAATGGTTCAGTGGATGTCTTGAGTTGGCTATATGCCATGTACGCACTACCTACCCGTGGGAACTACGAGTTATGGGCTCCTCTGCTTCGTAGTGTCGTCCGAGGACTCTTCAGATGTCAGTAGTACTGCGGGCTGATTGCCGGGAAGTGGTGTTGTCTTATTTGCTCGCGTGGTGGTGTCTTATTTGGATTTGCTTTAACTTCACCGGCCAGTCACGCACCGTGCAGGAGTACGTTCGGGTTGGGGTCCAAGGCCCGACGTACTTAGGATTTAGACCGGCGGATGGCCTCTCTGTTGAGTTTGAAAGATGGGCTATGAAGTGTCGGATAGCCTCGGTGGAGCGTTCCCTAACAAGGTTCCCTCCACCCTGGAGATCCGTGCGTGTAGCGTAACACAAGTGCACCCCTGCAGGGAAGATTAATCTATTCGGATAGCCGTGTCCACGGTAACAGGACACTTTATGCTGAAGCTGGATCTTACCACTACAAATTATTATTATTAAACTGTATGGTTCCGGGTTTTCTTCCTCGCGGGGATGTCGAGGAGGTGAACTCGGAGGCATTGCTAAATATTACAACTTATCATTATACAATGCTGCAACAACTTCTGCTGCATTGTTACTTTCATTATTGTTATATTAACTGTTGGCTGATTCTTACCTCATGCTGCAAGACTCGTTGGAAGATGCTAGTCTTCGTTAGGCCTAGCTTCTTACCCTTTCTCTGGATTTCTGTCTTTCAGTCCACTATATACAGCCTCTTCTTTCCATTGATACAATGCATAATGCTTAGTAGCGGACGTAAGACTCGCGGGTATACTAGATACTCACCCTGCTTTATTTCCTTTACTGTTTTGCCTGATCGGCCGCTGCAGTCGACGTTGGAGTCCAGGAGCAGGAGATCCCCGATGCTGACCACCACAACATGAAGACCCCCGATGCCTTCTACGAGTCGAGTTCCCCTTTGACCAGGAGTCGTTTGGAGGTCCCCAGGAAGGAGGCCTCGCCTTTTCGATCGGTGTTGATTTTGTGCTAGCCTTCTTAAGGCAACCTTGTATTCTTGTGTCTGTACTCAGATACTTTTGCTTCCGCTGACTTTGTGCTCTCGAGATGTTGTATTCGATCCCTCGTGGCCCCTGGCTTGTATTAAACAGCTTGTATTATTTTATTTGTAGAGTTGTGTTGTGATATCTCATCGCGAGTCCCTAATCTCGATCGTGTACCTTGCGTGTATGATTACTGTACATGGCTTGATTTTGGGGGCGTCACACCCCGGTCCATATTTTCCACCATTGTTTACACCTCAACTCTTCACTGCTTTATTTCCTTTTAGTTGCAATCACTATCACTATTTCCATCGCGCATTTGATCCTTTGTAAACGACAAGGCCGAAGAGCTTGAAAACCTCTTTGAACTCGTTGGGAGCAAAGTTATTTGTTGTTGTGTGTAGGTCCAGGTGAAGTAAGCAACCTTGGTTGTAAACAACACCATTGTTTTCTTGCCACCTACTTGAAGAACTTGGAGTCCAACTGGTCGACTCAAACCTTGGCATCTTTGCAAAGGGAAATTTATTTCTAGCTACATCTCAACCTTCCACTTGGGGTAACCAACGAGGGGCGAGAAGCCATTAAGACAATTCCCGGTGCCGTTTTCGGGGACTCCAATCTTCAAGATAGGGGAGCTGCACACTATCTTTTACCTTTGCTTTTTATTATTGTTAGTTTACTTTCTAGTTTTTGCTTTAGAGTCTTATACCAAAAATCACAAAAAATAGGTTATTTTCTCTTGCTTGCTGTTGTTACTGTGGTGACGAGGATCAGCCTCGGCAAATCCCATGGTCAGGGACCCTGGGTTAGTCATAGAGAAGGAATAGGTTGGACGATACTCGTCGGCTAACAGGAGAAGCACTTCCTGCTCGATATTATTGCGTGAGGGGACGATTACAAGGGAGGCCAAGGCGAGTTCTCGCAAGGCCAGGAGAGTAGATCGGATATTGGATGATCGAGACGTCTCCCCTCCCAGCCTTTATATACTAGGCTAGGTCTCGGGGAGTCCGTTCTAGATTACAGAGATAGTTTCCTAGTTCTAGGCTTGCCTTGTGCGCCAAGTCGTGCCTTCCATATCAGTCGTGGACTCCTACGTCGGTGCTTGATTGGGTCAGTCGTGGGCCTGTCGAGGCTTTCCAATGGGCCTTCTGTCTTCATACACACAGGGTATCCTCATACGCAGGAGTCGTGGGGTCACCCCCTCGTTAGTAGCCCCCGAGTGCCTGGGGGACTCGAATTCGTCAGTGCTTTATTGTTTGTAGGCGCGGCACAGCCGCGGCTCGCTGGAAGTTTTGAGCCACGACAATACCTGTTTCGATGGATTGCTAAGCTGAAAAGGGCCCAAGGAGTCGACTGGTCGAGCCTTGGTGAATTGCACTAGTGGAAAATACCGCAGTAGCCCAATCAAGCTCACGTCCCCCGACATGAACTTGGAACAACCGGTGTCTAGAAAAGTCATGCCGCTGCAGGTCTTATAGGATCAATTGCTGCCAGTCTAAGCAAATAGCCTGAGCGCGTCCGCTCGACTCTCTCTATCATGCGAGCGCATGGAAAAGGTCGGGAGTGAAATCGCTCTGCGGCAAGTCCTGGCCCGGCCGTTCTGCGCAGCGGGGTCTTACCAACACGCTAAGCTTGCGTGGCATCTGGGCACAGTGTGTCGTAGCCTAGGTATAATTGTTTTTTTGTACAAGCACGGAGCCTGGTTAGCGATGCACCCACTTGGATAAACAATCAAGTGAGTTGTTAGTAGTCACTCGCGGAGCCTTTTGCGAGCTCAGGCGAGGAAAATAGGAAAGCACCCACTCGGAAAGTCGTCGAGTGCGCGAGTAGATCATATTGTCGAATACTTGTTTGAGTCTTTGCGAGTAGTCACTCGAATGCTTTTACTGTCTTCAGGGTGAGAGAGCACCCAAAATCTGTAAGTACGTTTATTTCTGCTAGTGCGAGTGATCACTCGAGCACATTTTCCTTCCAGGTGAGGGAGCACCCGAACTCGAATAAAGGTACTCCCGATGGGAGTAAAAGATTTTTAGAATCAGAAAATTTTGGCACCAAGAGATAGGTAGCCTTTGCAGTCTTTTGTTTTTTCCAATTGCCTTTATCTTGATCCGTCCTTCTTGAGATGTCACTTTATAGGCGTTTGTCATGCTATTTGATGACCTATGATGATGCTTGGTCTTCATTCCGTCCTGTCTTCTGGCCAGTCATAATGACGACTTGGACGTCGTGCTGCCTGGTGCCTGTTGGATTTCCAAGGCTTGTATGGGAAACATGCGAGATTTGACATGTCCTTTAAATAGTTCTAACCATGTGAAGGCATCTTGTCTTTGAATTCGTAACGCCCGACGTGTTTGGTCTTTGATTTAATGATGGCGCCGTGTGGGCTTCTTCGTGTTTTCCTGGTTTGCCCTTGGATTGTGTTATAAATACCTCCTATGGTTTGCCTGTCCTTGGCATCCATTCTTCGCGCCCTTCTCTTCTGCTTCTCTTTCATATGGCACCCAAGCGCGGCGATGGTGTGACTAGGAGAGGTCGTGGTCGCCGCGGTCGTGGTGGCCGCACGCCTCGTTCTTCACGCGGTGGACGTCGTGGTGCGGCGTCGGCACCTTCTTCTTCTTCCATGGAGGAAGGTTTTTGGCGCTATGATTTCCTTTTGCGCGCTCTTAGCCGGACCGCTGCCCGGATTCCTCTTCCGTTCTTGTTAGCCTCCATTGCTTCGGAGCTTAGTTTGAGGGGTCTCTGGCTCCATCTTCAAGGAAGCGCTCGACCTTCTTCTTGGGTGGGATTGGAGGTTGACGATTCATCCCTGATTTTCTCGGATCTGGCTGGAGGGTGTTTTCTCGTCGGTTGAATCTGCATGACGGAGATAGCCTTTGTTGTCGTTTTGAGGGCGAAGATACTCTCACTGTTCATGCATTTGATGCCGGTGGCAATCGTATGGATCCATACTGGGAGGAAACAAGCAGTGACAATTCCGATGGGTCGAATGGTGGTTCGCCTGCTTCTCCCGTGACTTCATCTTCGGCCGATTCCTCGGCTGATGGTGCTTTCTCTTCTAGCTCTAGAGATGAGCTGGACGTCAAGCCGGTCGTCAAGCGGCTGCGTCAATAGGCGAGGCACCTTGTAGAACTGGAGGACGGCGACCTGGTTCTTCGCAGACTGAGTTGCTACTTTGTCTGTGATGATGCTCGTCAGGTTGTGGTACAAAAGTGCCAATTATCTCAGCATGAGCATACATGTAGAAGTCATAATTCCTTGGGATAATTGTACCCCGTCTGGTAGTTGCTCGAGTCCTTTTGTAGTGGTAACTATCCTTTGACTCTTTTGTAACGAAAAAACTGTCTTCGACTACCTTGTGATGAAAAACTGTCTTCGACTGGCTTGTAATGGAAAACTGTCTTCGACTGCCTTGTAATGGAAAACTGTCTTCGATTTCCTTGTAATGGAAAACTGTCTTCGACTGCCTTGTGATGAAAAACCGTCTTCGACTGCCTTGTAATGGAAAACTGTCTTTGACTGCTTTGTGATGAACAATTGTCCTCCGGGTGCGCGGCAGCGCTCCCGATGGGAGTAGCCCCCGAGGTTACATTTGATTTGTAGAATCAGGCGTAGGTTGTGAGTTTTTGTCTACCTGGGATATCCCTTCTCATGGCTGTTTTTAAGTTATTCCAAGTTTTTTTGGTGGGTGCGCGTCAGCGCTCCCGATGGGAGTAGCCCCCGAGTCTTTAGGTGATCGCTTGCGATCAGGTGAAGACTAAGAAACTTTGCGTTTTTCGATGTGATTCTCTTTGTGGAAAACTCCTGGTGCGTGACAGAGGTCTTGTGTTCTGGTTTCCCGGTACCTGCAGAGGAAGTCGCGTTTTAGCGAGGATAGCGTCTCTCAGGGGGGGGGGTGGTTATGCTCAATCCCCCGAGTGCTTTTTATGTTGGATGATTAAGGATATCGTCTCTCGGGGGGTGTTTATGCTCGAGCCCCCGAGTGCTTTTAAGTGAAGTCGCATGAGCGAGGATAGCGCCTCTCAGGGGGAGTTTATACTCGAGCCCCCGAGTGCTTTTAAGTAAGGACATCGTCTCTCGGGGGGAGTTTATGCTCGAGCCCCCGAGTGCTTTTAAGTAAAGTCGCATGAGCGAGGATAGCGTCTCTCGGAGGGGGGGGGAGTTTATGCTCGAGCCCCCGAGTGCTTTAAGTAAAGATAACGTCTCTCGGGGGGAATTTATGCTCGAGCCCCCGAGTGCTTTTAAGTAAAGTCGCATGAGCGAGGATAGCGTCTCTCGGGGGGAGTTTATGCTCGAGCCCCCGAGTGCTTTTAAGTAAAGTCGCATGAGCGAGGATAGCGTCTCTCGGGGGGAGTTTATGCTTGAGCCCCCGAGCGCTAATAACTAAAGTCGCATGAGCGAGGATAGCGTCTCTCGGGGGGAGTTTATGCTCGGGCCCCCGAGTATTTTTAAGTAAAGTCTCATGAGCGAGGATAGCGTCTCTCGGGGGGAGTTTATGATCGAGCCCCCGAGCGCTTTTAAGTAAAGTCGCATGAGAGAGGATAGCGTCTCTCGGGGGGAGTTTATGCTCGAGCCCCCGAGCTCTTTTAAGTGATAATGCTTGGGCCACATTATTTTATTTCTTTGGGTATTACATGGGTTGCTGATCAGTGTTGTTGCCGATGCCGCTGTAGTGTTTGGAGGGCTATGGGTAGAACAAGAGTAGGTTCCCTACGTTCCATGGGTTTCCCATGTCTTCATTAGTCTTCGGGTTCTTCAACCTGTATGCGCCGCCTTCGATGACTTCCGAGATTATGAATGGCCCTTCCCATTGTGGAGCGAGTTTATGTACTTTTTCTTGTATCAGTCGCAAGACGATATCTCCTTTGCTGAAGGTTCTTGTACGCATGCGGCTGCTTTGATATGTGCGCAGCTTGTCCTGGTATCCTTCAGATCTTGTTATCACTGTGTCTTGTGCTTCGTCTGCTATATCTTTATCGTTCTGTAATGCTTCTTCTGCTTCTTCCTCTTAGTACCCTGAGATGCGGGGGGCTCCAAATTTTAAGTCGTGCGGCCGTACCGCTTCTTCCCCGTATACCAAGAAGAAAGGTCTGTACTGGGTTGAGCTGTTTGGGGTGGTACGCAGGCTCCATAGTACCGCGGGAAGTTCTTCTACCCAGTTTCCTGCGGCTTGTTCCAGTGGTGCAAGGAGTCGTTTCTTTATTCCTCCACATACTAGGCCGTTTGCTTTCTCCACCTGGTCATTGGAATGTTGGTGCTGATGGCTTCTCGCCCCTCGTTGGTTACCGCAAGTGGAAGGTTTGAGATGCAGTGCAGCAGCAAGTTTCCCTCGGTGAAGATACCAAGGTTATCGAACCAGTAGGACTCAGGAGATACAAGTAGGTGGCAACGTTGCCAGAAATTGCTTCCTGACTAGGGTGTTGTCGTGGACCTGCACACAGCAACAAATAACTTTTCTCCCAACGAGTACAGAGGAGTTGTCAATTCCTCCGGCCTTGTCGTTTACAAAGGATCAACGCAAGAGATAAAAGGTGCAAAGGAAAGTAAAAGCTGGAAGTAACTTGAGGGTGTGAACAATAATGTGAAGATGGACCAGGGTCCTGTGATTTTCACTAGTGATGTCTCTCTCCCAAAAGACGATAAAACTGCTAGCGAGGTAAACAAATCACAGTTGGGAAATTGACAGGATTATGAAGGCACCGCAATGCTAACTATGATGCAAAGAAAGGAAGGGATCAAAAGCAATGGGCAGTACGCCAAGGTAAGTAGACCAAAATCCATCTGCATCTACTACGAATCATCCACCTTGAGATATCTATCCAGAACATCTCGCTGGTATTAAGTTGCGAATCCCACCCAAAGTGTAAACTCAAAGCAACAGACAACTGCATTAAAAGAACTTTGCGTAAATTAAACAATCCTTGCACCCGCAGGTACAAGCACCGTTGTTTTCTCCCTGGTGGCAACATCACATCCCCTAGTCTCATGTTTTTTTCACTCAAACTAGACATCAAGGGACTGAACCCACAATCGAGCATAACACTCTCTCTTCGAGTTGCAAATAAAATACTTGGCCAAAGCAAATACCGCAACGGAGAACATGCAAGAATTTACTCAAGAACAAAATATAAAAGAGAAGAACCAAATATATTACTCATCACAATCTGAACATAATCTCATAATCCATCAGATCCCAACAAACTCAGCATAGCAACAACAGAAATTACATAGATGCCTCGATCATGTGAAGCAGCTCACGAGGACTCGAAAGTGGAAGCACAAAAGGGGGAGAGATTCATCACATAGCTACTGGTCACGGACCCATGGTCCAAGGGGGACTACTCACAGTGCATCCGGGAGGTGTCCATGGCTATGGATGGTCTCCCGGAGGGGTTTCCTCCTTCCGGCAGGGTGCCGGGGCAGCTTCTCCAGGCAGCCCCGATCTTGAAATGGCGGCGGCGGCGGTACAGAGGGGAGTTCGCGAAAAAGAGATCGATATTAGGGGTTTCCACCCCGATGGGTAAATATAGGCGAAGGGGGCATCGATGGGACCCACGAGGCAGTCAGGAGGGTCCCTGGCGCGGGCCAGGGTTGGGCCGCGCCACCTGCCCTACTGGCTGCCTGGTGGTGGCCCCCCTTCCCTCTCTTGGTGATTCCGGAAGCTTCTGTTGCGCTGATTTTTTATATATTTTTCCCGGAATTTTTGGAGCACTTTTAATGGCCGGAAAACCTGAAATACAAAAACAGCAGAAAACAGAAACTGGCAACTGGGTGCACTGAGTTAATAGGTTAGTCCAAATAGGTTCAAAAGTGTATGAAAGTTCAAGAAAAACATGGCAAAGTCACACAAAACATGCATGGAGCAAGCAGAAATTATAGATACGTTTGGGACGTATCAACATCCCCAAGCTTAATTCCTGCTCGTCCTCGAGTAGGTAAATGATAACAAGCATAATTTCCGTGGTGACATGCCACACAACCAAATAAGTACTTTTAAGTAAAGCAATCAAAGCATGCAATTCAATTCAAGTCTTAACAAGCAAGAGTCTATATTAGCATTGACACAAGCAACAAAAGAACAAAGGGTGCAAGAGCTCTTGCTGTCCGTGACTCGAATGTCTCCAAATGGTGTTTGTGTCCAAGCAAGGGACTGGGAAGAAAGAGAAAAAAGGTTGTCGAGAACAACTATCTACTAAAGTTTCACACTTGGTCTCTTTTGGATTCTTATCTGGACTCGTCCCCAGACCACAAGCCAGGTACAAGTCAAACTGATCCACCCCCTTTCAATATTTTGAGCACTCATGCAATGGATGAGCGTGAGCAAGAAAGTTGACACCTAAAAGGAGAAACAGAAAGAATGTGGAGGAGGAAGACAAAAAGGTGTGAAAGGCTCACATCAATGAGGACAATCATAGGCGAGAGAAAGCCAAATGATAGATATGATGTGAGGAGTAGGGATTTCAATGCAACGGATGCACATATGACCTAAGGTAAGCTCTCCAATGGAACTAGTGGGGGTGCATCCAACTTGCTTTCTCATGAAGACCTAGAGCTCATTTGAGGAGGCTCGTCATTGGAATATACAAGCCAAGTTCTATAGTGTGAAGGTCCCCACATAGCTATATGCATGAATGATAATCTCTATGGAGTACGAGATATAAGAGGGAGTACGAGTGTGGATCTCTCAAAAGGAATAGTAGTGTGCCCCCTTCTCTCTTTTTATTTCTTTTTTTCTTTTTTTTTCTTTTTTTGTATTTTCTTGGTGGCCTCGATGGCTCTTTCTATTTCTCTCATTTGTCCTCTTTGGGATCTTTTGATTTGTCCTCTTTGGGATCTTTTGATTTTGTCCACTTTGGGATCTTTGCCTCACTTTAGGGGCAACACTCTATATATTACAAAAAGTATAGAAGATCTCGCTGGTATTAAGTTGTGAATCCCACCCAAAGTGTAAACTCAAAGCAACAGACAACTGCATTAAAAGAACTTTGCGTAAAGTAAACAATCCTTGCACCCGCAGGTACAAGCACCGTTGTTTTCTCCCTGGTGGCAACAACACATCCCCTAGTCTCATGTTTCTGTCACTCAAGCTAGACATCAAGGGGCTGAACCCACAATCGAGCATAACGCTCTCTCTTGGAGTTTCAAATAAAATACTTGGCCAAAGAAAATACCGCAACGGAGAACATGCAAGAATTTACTCAAGAACAAAATATAAAAGAGAAGAACCAAATATATTACTCATCACAATCTGAACATAATCTCATAATCCATCATATCCCAACAAACTCAGCATAGCAACAACAGAAATTACATAGATGCCTCGATCATGTGAAGCAGCTCACGAGGACTCGAAAGTGGAAGCACAAAAGGGGGAGAGATTCATCACATAGCTACTAGTCACGGACCCATGGTCCAAGGGGGACTACTCACGGTACATCCGGGAGGCGTCCATGGCTATGGATGGTCTCCCAAAGGGGGTTCCTCCTTCCGGCAGGGTGCCGGGGAAGCTTCTCCAGGCAGCCCCGATCTTGAAACGGCGGCGGCGGCGGTACAGAGGGGAGTTCGCGAAAAAGAGATCGATATTAGGGGTTTCCACCCCGAGGGGTAAATATAGGCGAAGGGGGGCATCGAGGGGACCCACTAGGCAGTCAGGAGGGTCCCTGGCGCGACCCAGGGTGGGGACGCTCCACCTGCCCTCCTGGCTGCCTGGTGGTGGCCCCCCTTCCCTCTCTTGGTGATTCCGGAAGCTTCTGTTGCGCTGATTTTTTATATATTTTTCCCGGAATTTTTGGAGCACTTTTAATGGCCGGAAAACCTGAAATACAAAAACAGCAGAAAACAGAAACTGGCAACTGGGTGGACTGAGTTAATAGGTTAGTCCAAATAGGTTCAAAAGTGTATGAAAGTTCAAGCAAAACATGGCAAAGTCACACAAAACATGCATGGCAAAGTCACACAAAAGTGTATGAAAGTTCAAGCAGAAGTTATAGATACATTTGGGACGTATCAGGTGCGCGACCGATGCGTAGTTGATTTTGATGCCCAGCTCCTGGCAAACTTTTGAAACTCTGCTGTTGTGAAGTTTGTACCGTTGTCTGTGATAATATTGTGTGGTACGCCGAATCTGAAGATGATTGACTTGATGAAGTTGACTGCTGTGAGGGCTGTTGAGCTAGTGATTGATACTGGTTCGATCCATTTGGTGAACTTGTCGACTGCGACTAGTAGGTGTGTTCGTCCTCCTTTTGAGGATTTCTTGAGTGGACCCACCATGTCGAGTCCCCATGTGGCGAAAGACCAGGACAGTGATATAGTTTTGAGCCCTGATGCTGGGGCGTGTGGCCTGTTGGCGAACTTCTGGCAGGCGATGCAACGTCGCACGATATCTTCCGCATTTCTCATGGTTGTCAGCCAGTAAAAACCTGCTCGAAAGGCCTTGTCCACGAGTGCGCGACTGCTCTCGTGATGCCCACAGGTGCCTTCGTGAATCTCGAGTAGTAGGGCTTTTCCGTCTTCTTCATCGATACACTTTTGGAGGACCTGAGAGATGCTGGGCTTGTATAGCTGTCTGTTGATTACTGTGAATGCTTTGGATCGTCGACTAATGCGTCGAGCTTCTGCACCGTCCTGTGGTAAGGTGCCTTCGATTAGGGATCAAAGGAATGGTTTTGTCCATGCCGGGTCTTCGAGTGCGGCTGGCTCTGCGACTTCGGTTGCTTGGCTTCTTGGGTTGTCGGCTGATCGATAAATCGGGGATGTAAACACCGCAAACAAATCAGAAAATCAAACAATTCACACCGAAAACAATTTTTTTAATTTTTGTGAAATCTGGGCTGTTACAGAGACTAGTACGACGCCTGCTTCGGCTCCTTGCTGTCTTTTGGATCCGTAGAAGAACATCTTCCATGAGTTGGACAGATCTGGGGGGCCTGGTGTTTGGACCTCTGTCCACTCGACCAAGAAGTCTGGGAGTACTTGGGCTTTGATTGCTGTTGGGTGTTTGAACTGCAGATCTCGCGGGCTGAGCTCGATGTTCCACTCAGCAACTCGACCGGTCGCTCCGGGGTTGTTGAGTATGTCCGCGAGTGGTGCACTGCTCACGATTGTGATGGGGTCTTCGTCGAAGTAATGCGATACTTTCCTAGAGGTCATGATGATGGCGAGCAGGAGCTTCTGGTAGTGCAGGTACCGTTGCTGTGGCTTTGTGAGCAGTGTGCTAAGGTAGTAGATTGGTCTTTGTATGCTTTGGATTTGGCCTTCTTCTGCGCGCTCGACGACGAGCGCCGTGCTGACTACACTGCTGCGTGCTGCTATGTAGAGGTACAGTTTCTCCCGTTATTTGGGCACCGCCAAGATTGGTGGAGTCGAGAGGGTTTTCTTTAGATCTGCGAATGCATTGCGGGCTTCCTCGGTCCACTCGAATTTTTCTCCTTTTCTGAGCAGTTGGTAGAACAGTAAGGTCCTTTCTCCTAGCCTGCTGATGAAACGACTCAGTGCTGCAAGTCTTCCTGTGAGCTGCTGCACGCCTTTGATATTGGTTGGCCTTTGCATCTTGGCAATTGCTTGGACCTTTTCGGGGCTTGCTTCGATTCCTCGGGCGGAGACCATGTACCCGAGTAGTTTTCCGGCTGGGACGCCGAACACACACTTTTTTGGGTTGATCTTGATTCTATACTTGTTGAGGGCCGCGAATGTTTCGCGGAGGTCGTCGAGTAGCGTGTTTGCGCTGTAGGTTTTGATGACAATGTCGTCTACGTAGACCTGGACGTTTCTGCCAATTTTGTCTCTCAAGGATTCTTGCATCATTCGTTGGTACGTGGATCCGGCGTTTTTTAGGCCAAAGGGCATTGTTTGGTAACAGAACACGCCGTAGGGGGTGATGAACGAGGTGTGCTCTTCGTATTCTTCCTTCATCCTGATTTGATTGTATCCTGAGTATGCATCGAGGAAGAATAGGAGGTCACATCCTGCTGTGGAGTCAATTATCTGACCGATTCTCGGCAGGGGGAAGTGGTCTTTCAGGCAGTGCTTGTTGACAGGCCCGTAGTCGACACACATCCTCAGTACCTCAGTGTATTTTTTAGGGACTAGGACTGGATTTGCAATCCACGTTGCTTTCTTCGTCTCTCGGATGAACTGTGCGTCGAGTAGTCGGTTGATTTCTTATCCGATTGCTCTGCTCTTGGGCTCTGAGAATCGTCGCAGCGCTTTCTTTACTGGCTCGGTGTTTGGCTTGATGTGGAGCGCGTGTTCTGCGAATTCTCGCGGTATTCTGGGCATGTCGGCTGGGCACCAGGCGAAAATTTTCCATTCTTCGCGAAGGAAGGTTATGAGGGCGGTTGCTTGTTCTTCTGGGAGGTGGGCGTATAAGAGGACCGTCTTCTCTGGGTCTGTTGGGTGAACTTGGTGGGTCATTGTGTCGCTGTCGATGCTGAAATCACGGCCGAATTCTTTTGACTCTCTTCGGCTCGCCAGTGGGAAGATGCTTTTATCCGTCACCATGGCTATTTCTTTGAGTTGTTGTTGGGCTCCAAACGTGTCGGAGACTTTGTGGAAGTCGCGATCGCACTGGTCCGATTTGGTAAAGCTTCCCTTGACTGTGATCTCTCCTGCGGGTCCTGGCATCTTGAGCTTGAGATATGCATAATGCGGAACCGCCATGAATTGTGCAAACGCTGGTCGCCCGAGTATGGCGTGGTATTGCGACTGCCAGTCGAGCACTTGTTTTGCGAAGTTGCGCTTGCTGCCGAAGATGACATCAGACTCGATTGTTCTGATGGAGGCGGTTGCTTCGCCTGGAACTACGCCATATATTGTGGTGCCTGACTTCTTCCAAACTGATCGTGGGGTTATCATCTTGTGTAGGGTGCTGGCGGAGATTATGTTTAGGCTGCTCCCTCCATCCATGAAGACTCTGTCCATGTCGTGACCTCCGATCTGGGCTTCGAGGACCAGGGGTGCGTGCCCCGGCCTTGGGACTGTGGGCGGGTGGTCGCTCTAAGAGAAGGTGATGCTGGTCTCGGCGCCGCACAGTTGGTAGATTTCTGCTATCTTTAGGCCCTCGGCTGCTCGGGCCTGTAGGGTGTAAGCGTCCTGCTTTGTTTTTGAGGGTCTTCCTTCTTGGATCATGCAGATTCTCCCATGGGACGTAGGGTATTGTCTTTCTGTACTTGGCGCTGGTGGCTGCGCGCTTCTTCGAGTGCGCCTGGCTTCACGTTGCTTTTCCTCCTTGAGGCTGTTGGATAGTTCGGTGAATAGGCGACAATCTCCTAGGGTGTGGCTTGCTCTGAGGTGTCCCCAACTTTCTTCGAAACAGTGGATCACGCAAGGTCCTTCCAGTTGCTCTCTGGCTGTGAGCTTACTCGAGCCAGCGTGCCTTCTTCTCCTTGAGACTTGGAAAATCTGCGAGTGATCTTCTGTTCGGTTGTGGAATCTTGGGTCGAGTTCTATCCCATCGCTGAGCGACTGGTTCCGGATGAAGTTGGCGAATTCATCTGGTCTTCGGTCTGGGTCGTAGTACTCGCCGGTCTGGGTTTCGGAGTCGCTGTCTTGTCGCGCGGCAGGAGTCCGGGTGGCGGCGGGTCGTCGAGTGGTTGGCGAGTCTTCTGTCACGCGCCGCATGTAACAGCCCACATGCAATTCCTAGGAACATCATGTAATTGTACCTTGTCTGTTGACTTTGTTATTTGGCATGGTGCTAGTTCATGTAATTTCATGTGATGATTTCAAATGGCATTGGGATTGGAGCTCATTTGAATTGCTTTTGAATTCAATCAAAATGGTTCAAGATGGATGTTTGGTGAATTGTTCCACTTGCTTTTGGTCTCCCCTTAACCTCCAACTTGGCATAGCCATTCCTTTTGCAATGTCAAGGGTTTTAAAAACCTCAAGTCATTTTTTTCATCATAAAAATGTGGCCTCTAGTTCAAAGTGTTTTGAATTTCAAAAAGAGCCCCCACATTTTAGTTGTTGCAAAAATGCTCAGACCATTTTTGCAAATTGAGGAATATTACAGGAAGTATTTTGCATATTTTTGTGCATTAAAAGTTCTTGTAATTTGTGCTGGAAAATTCCCTAACCATTTCTGTTTTATTTAAATGGAAAATGGACAAAAGGGGGTTCCTTTTCTTTTTTTCCCATGTTAGACCAAGCCCAGCCCAACTGGGCCTCTCTTCCCCGCAGCCCAACTGGACCCAGGTCAGCGAAGCGGTACGCTGGTTGAGTCCTAGCCGTGGGATCGCGATCGGAGGGGGCCACCGTGGTCGCCTTTCCACTGTGTCTGAGGTCCCCTCCGACCTCCTCTCTCACAGCCGGCGAGGCGTCGACGTCGATGACAACCAGCGTGGTCAAGGGGCCTCCCCCTTTATAAGCTAGCCCTGAGCGGGTTCTGGGAACCCTAGGTTCCCCTTCCTCCCTCCAGGTTCCGCCGCCGCCGCATGGTTCGACCCCAAGGTCCTCCACCGTTCCGCCATGGCCGCCGGCCGATTTCTTCAAATTCCTCGCCGTCCTCTGCTCTCCTTGACCGTGCGTTTGTTTGCATCCTCCCTTGCGTGTTCTTGATCCGTTCCTGGTCGCAGGAACCAGAAGGAGGCACGAATTCGGTGCGGAGCCGTGGACGTCGCCGGGACGCCCGCACCACCTCGTCGTCGTCAATCTCGCCTCCTTCTTCTACGGCAAGGCTGGGGCACTCGACGTGACCCGCAAGGTGAGCCGAGCCCTCCCGTTCTGCCCGTAGCGCTGCGTAGTTCCGTGCCCGCGTTAGCCGTAGGATCCTGCCGCGCAACTCGTCGCCGTCGAGCCACCGTGGACTCCCTGTCCATGGCATGTCCACGGGTGAGCTCGTACGTGCTCTAGGCATGCTCTGACCGCGCGTATGGCCTCAAAGGAGGACCCTTGCGCATGATTTGGTCACCGAGCCTGCCATGTCTGAAGCTTGCGGTGCAGTGGCCCCGCCCTATTTTCCGTTGAGCGTAGCGTCTCCGTCGTGGAGTTAGGGGCCAGATCCAGGGGTTGGCTAGTAGTTGGTTGTCCCGTCTACGCGCAGTGTGCAGCTGCGAGGTCATCGGAGCAGCATGCGCGAGCCTAGCCTCGTCGGAAGATCGCCGCGTCGCATGCTGCATCTCTGTCAGTGTTCAGAGCCGCCGTGCGCCGCCAACTTCAGTGGAACCTAGCCTCGCCTCAGCTAGACCCCGTGCAGTTCCAAGGGCACCCACGTAATCGTGGATGTGTCCTCTCCAATTCGTGTCGCGTGGTCACGCCGGAGACGCCCCGGTGCCGACGTGAGGGTCGCCGGAGTTCCTCTGCAGTGGGTGCTGTCGGATGCGTTTCGGGTTCAGTTAACCGCCCATGGTTGGCTTAAGTTTTCTGCATCGCATGTTTGTTCAGCAAACGCTTCACAGCGCAGTGGTCTGGGGGGAAAGTGGAGAAGGGCGCGGCGTGGGTTAGAGTCCCAGCAAGCGCATGCCCTCCGTTTCTTTTTCTTTTGTTTCAGGAGGCTGACAAATGGGCCCCTCGCGTCAGCGAGTAGCTGCCCATGAGGTCCGTGGGCTAGGCCCACTGTGAGTTAGAGTGGGCCGGTTTGAGCCCGAGACCATCCCACCTGGCTGAGCTTTTTTTCTTTTCTTTTTCCATTTTTTCCTTTTCTGTTTAATTTCCAACTTTTGATTTGAATTCAAATTCAAATCTGAATTTGGGTTTTGAGCATTGTATCCCAAACATGTAGTCCAATATATGAATTTGGGGCAGTTTTGCCCACTGACCACAGTGGTGATGTCCATCTTGCATCTTGCCCCCTCAAATTTTGGAGTAGTGGTAATTTTGCAAATAAGCCCCTCACTTCTTTTGTGTTTGCAAAGTGTTTTGCAAATTCAAAGTGTGACATGCCATATATGGTTTGGGGTAGAAAAATGCAAGGATTCAGATGGTGAGGTCCATTTGGTGTTTTGTGCAACTCAATGGACATGGTGTGATCACTTCACCATACCAAACCTTGCCTTTCTTTTCCTTGCTTTCTTTCAACTTCAGTGCATGTTGAAATCTTGTTCATTTGAATCATTCAAGCTTGCTCCATGTCATATTCAACTCCTTGAAATCTCAGATCAGCCCCTAGCATATTGTCATATGCAATGTGGCTGGATTCCTTTTCTTCTGTTGTACCTTCCAGTGTCAATTTCACCGACACTTTTCTCCTTCTCCGGAATCGATAATTATTTCACGATGTTTATTATTGTTAATGGTTGTTATTGTTTCATGCCATGCCATGTTATCATGCTACCTACACAAAAATTAATGCTAAGACCAAAGCCATTCAACGTAAATAAATTTCATATGAAGTTGTTGACGTGTCGTCACCACCTTCATTTAAATCTGACTAGATAGGGTCACATCATGTCTATTAAACTTGATCATACCATCTTTGCCTGTGCATTGCACCCATTGCTTACTTGTGTGCCTTTCCTTGCCGGTACCTTACGTTAGCACCTGAGACTGCCGAGGAGACTTACGTGGAGGTTTCCGACACAGAGCCCGAGGACCCTGCTACGTCTACTCCGTCGACCGATTACCCAGGCAAGGGGAAGATTTATACCATTACTTGATACCTTTCTGCCTACGTGCCTAGTTGTAGTCTAGAACGAATTGTTTGATCCTATCCACCTTGCTTATGCCTTAATTAAAACCAAACAGCCATGATCCCCATATCTCAGCAAAACATTGTATTGCTAAGTTATCGCTGCTCAGTCATTGCTTAGTATGAGTAGGAAAACTTGCTGCTTACCCTATGCTATGGTTGGGATATCATGTTATTAAAGAAGTTGGTTGATATTTATTATTATTATGGTGTTAATTATACTTGACGAAATATGGGAGACCGGGCTGTTCCCGCTAGGTGTTTTGTTCCATTTGAGTCACCTAGGTCCCGAGTTCCGGGTATTGTGTTTCTTGACGAGTGTGCCTAATCACGTGTGGGATTCTATGGGGTCCCCTTGTCTTACGTACCTAGCTTCATACAGTTCTAGTGGTGGCCCGAGCTGATTTACTATTTGCAAACGTGTGTGTGTGTGCTGGTGGTACCCCAGCTGTTTAGAAACCACCCCGCGCCAGGAGGAATTGTTCCTTGGCTGGCCCACCTTGTCCGGCTGAGGACCCGGTGTCCGATGTGTGATTAACCGGGTATCCAAACCTGCGACAGACGGTAGAGACCGATTCGAGAGCGTGACCGGCTTTTGAGTTGGGTGTCGACTCACCGGGGGCCACCCGGAACTGTGCGTTGTGTGACGCCCCCAAAATCAAGTCGTGTACAGTAATCATACACGCAAGGTACACGATCGAGATCAGGGACTCACGGTGAGATATCACAACACAACTCTACAAATAAAATAATGCAAGCTGTTTAATACAAGCCAGGGGCCACGAGGGCCCGAATACAACAGCTCGAAAGCACAAAGTTAGCGGAAGCAATAGTATCTGAGTACAGACACAAGATACAAGGTTGCCTTAAGAAGGCTGGCACAAATATCAAAAACGATCGAAAAGGCAAGGCCTCCTGCCTGGGAACCTCCAAACTACTCCTGGTCAAAGGGGAACTCGACGTCGTAGAAGACATCGGGGATCTTCATGTTGCGGTGGTTGGCATCGGGGAACTCCTGCTCCTGGACTCCAAGGCTTCAACGTCGACTGCAGCGGCCGATGAGGCAAAACAAAAAGGGGGAAATAAAGCAAGGGTGAGTATCTAGCATACCCGCGAGTCTTACATCCGCTACTAAGCAATTATGCATTTGTATCAAATGGAAAGGGGAGGCTGAATATAGTGAACTGTAAGGTAGAAATTAATAATAAGAATAAGAAGCTAGGCCTATCGAAGACTAGCATCTTCCGACGAGTCTTGCAGCATGAGGTAAGAATCAGCCAACAGTTTAATATAACAGTAATGAAAGTAACAATGCAGCAGAAGTTGCTGCAACATTGTATAATGATAATTTGTAATTATTAATAATATCCATGCCTCCAAGTTCCCTCCCTCGACATCCCCGCGAGGAAAAGAAACCGGAACCAACAGTTTAATAGTAGTAGTTTGTAGTGGTAGGATCTGACTTCAGCATAAAGCGTCCTGTTACCGCGGACACGGCTATCCGAATAGATTATCATCCCTTCAGGGGCTGCACTAGTGTTACCCTACACGCTCGGATCTCCAGGGTGGCGTACACCTTGTTAGGGAATGCCCCACCGAGGCTATCCGACACAACGCAGTCCATCCTATGACTCATCAGAGAGGTCCCCGCCGGTCTACAGCCCTAAGTGCAAGATGGTCATGGGCCTATCACCCCTCGCTCTCCGGGTCGTTGTGAGGAGGGTGAATTCCAGCGCCGCAGCGCGATCCGTCCCTGCCACAAAGCTGAACTGGACGTCTTTCAGAGCTTTCAAACGAGGCTACGTCACAGAGGAGCCCATAACTCGTAATTCTCACGCATAGGTAGTGCGTACAAGCCAAAAGGCTACTCAAGTCATCCGCCGAACCCGTTAAACATTTTATTAATTTTCTGTCGAGACAACCGTTATCGTTGCCCCTTATTGAATGAGTCGCGGACAACGACAACGGTCAGGACCACCAGTAACATCGGTGCCTGCCCTGACGTCCCACCAACTCATGCGGTTACCAACAAGGTGAACCGTCTCCTTACCTTGTCTCGCGCTTGCTCCGAAGAGCTCGACTTTCGTACAACAGGATATCTGTCGGCCACGAACAGTACCAGGCCTGCCGCACACTGGTGGAATACACCTGACCTGTCGTTCCGCTAAGATACCCTACGCGGGCACCGTTGGGTCACCCGACTCCTTACCTGTAAGGACACCAGTTGATTCGAGTGCCTACCATCAAGTGAAACCAGGAGGAATCACCCTCGATGGTACACTTGAAGAGGTTCGACAGAGACATCAACGGAATGAACTAAAGATGAATATTCTCGTATCATCCCGGTGGTGCCGAGACACCAACGGAATGAACTAAAGAGGAATACCCTCGTATCATCCCAGTGATGCTACGCTACTGAGCCGACGAGAGTGAAATACGAGCCCTTCCACGCGTAAGTCAAACTCGAAGCGACTCGACAGAGTTTCGCCGTTGTAGGTTCCCTAGGGCGTCTGCATTGATCCGTACCTGTTGCAGTTGTAATATATCATTTCCGTGATCACTCCGAGAGTGATCACAACCCGCTATCTAATCCTAGCTAACAATGCGCAAGGTTCACTGCTGAATAGAATATGTATATTTATAGGCAGCATAGGATACGGAAAGGTACATCAAGGGGCGACAATGACAGGCTATGCAATTGAATAGGTAAGCAACGTATTAGCAGCAGTAACCATGCCTAGTGTAAGAAATGTACGGAAAGATAGGCGATATCTGGGGAAGAGAATGGCTCTGCTTGCCTGGAAGCTCGACGATAGGGGTACGGTCGTCGACGAAGTAGTCGTACTCGGCAACGATGTCGTCGGCGGCAGTGTCGAGGTCTACCGGAGAATAAAGGGGGGAGAAACAATAAATACACGACAATAATATCAATACAAAAGCAATACATGGCAATTGAATTGTACACGATGTTCTAACGCAGTGTTAAGTGTTTCAAGCGGAGTGAGAATTTATCCGGAGATGATTCATCGGTACCGGTTGATTACCGGACAGATGATCCGGAGGGGAAGGTTCCATGTCTGCAGTGTTAGAGACATCCGACATACATGCGGATAGTGTATCCGTGTTCGTTGATCCATTCCGAGCAACTTTCATGTTCAGAACAAATTCATCCGGATAGTTTTACCGGCACCGGGCGTCTGACAAACAGATGAACCGGAGGGGAAATGTTCCACGTTCGGTAGGTTAGAGGGGTGCGGTGGGTATACAGTTGGCGTATTCGGATTTTGTGATATTTTTCTGTGAAACTTTCATGTTTAAATTTTTTCCATCTGATATACGATTTAAAAGATATTAATTTCTGAAGTTTAAATCATTTTCTAGAAATTATTTAATTAATTAATATAGCATTATCTAGAATAATGGTTTGACTGGGTCAAACTTACAAAAGGGACCCACATTTCATACTCTAGCATTTACATAAATCTGTTTTATTTATTTAGTAGCAAGTGGGGCCAACTCGTCATGGTCTCCATTTGAATTCCCTAAATTTTACTAAGTCAGGGAATTTCATTTTCAACATTATTTAGCATCTACGATTTATGGTTCTGCTCGTCCGCCGATTTAGTGTCTTATATGAATTTGTTTTGTGATGTTTTTACTCCGCATATTTTTTACACACATTCATTCCGCATATTTTTTACACACATTCGAATTTGTTTTGTGATGTTTTTACGGCTGTTCATAGTTGCACATTCAACAATAGTAGCAATAGAGCGCTTGCTACTACTAGCAACTTAGAGCAGCAGCAGTATGCGGGGGCGTGGCCTTCTTGGCCAGTGGCTGGCATGCATGGGCACCATCGGCCAGGGCCAAAGGAACGGCGGGTGAGGGCGCAGGCGTGCGGGAGCATGCACGGGGCGCACGCGAGCAGCAGCAGCAGACATGCACGCACGTTCGTCCACGGCGTGCGACGGCACAGCCAGGAAGCAATGGGCGGCGACGCGGCAAGCCGACCGGCACGATGGGCCGCGGCAGAGGTACGTGGGAGGCACAGGCGGCGCGAGACAGGGGCGCCAGAGCACGCACGCGGGCGGACGCGAAACCGCGCGAGCTCGCGCAGGAGCTCAAGCTCCGGCGGTCATGGCGGCCCAGCACGGAGCGACCACTACGGCTACGAATCGAGGTCAGGAGCAAGGGGTAATGGAGGAGGAGCTCACCACCAGCTCGATGGGAAGGCCGGGGACGGTCCGGAGCTACGGCATCGACGGTAATGGCTGCATCGGCCAATGGGGAAAAGTGCTCGATCCCGAAGCTCGACTACGCCCTGGCTCAAGTGGCCTGGCGGAGAGGAAGAGGAGGTCGGGGTGGTCCTTCCGGTCCACGCGAACGGCACGGGGTGGCGGGTGGCAGACAGATCGATGAGGTGGCCGGCGTTCCACGGGCATGGCCATAGCTATGGGTGTGAATTCTGTGTGTGTGGGCAAAATGAGTGGATGGGTGCTGTGTGCATGCCCATGTGTGTGGTGTGCGTGTATGTGGCCGGCCAGGCCACTACCTAGTGAGGCCGGCCCTATTAGTTTAGGTCTTAATCAGTCTTCTTTTCTGTTTCTTTTCTGTTTATATTTAGTTTCGCTAGTATATGATTTTAATAAAATGTGCCAAGTGTTTTTTTATTATAGCTACATAAAATGTTGATGCGACAAAATTTTTGGTTGAGAAGTAAATTCATTTAAAGTTTAATTTGAATATGCAACGAGTAAAAGGGGTTGTTTTGGTATTGTTTGGAATTGTTTAAGATATTTAACTATTGTAATAAATATTCGTAACATGGTATGTTGATCTATTGACTTTTAGACATAAAAAAAAATTGGTCACACAATTTTTGGGTTCACTTTAATTTCCACTATCATATTTAAATTTCAACTTGAGTTGGATTATTTCTTTAATGCATTTTATTATTATGAAAAACATGCTAACATGGCCAATTATTTAGGCTAACAAAGTGGATAGGATTTGGGGGCGTTACACGTTGTTAGTTAGAGGGACTCTAACGTTTCGGAGTTTCAGGCGCTTATCTAGCCAAGTGGAAACCGGGCGTACAAGCGAAGCCTATGATGGGCAGCTGGTACACCCGTGCAGGGTTAAATCTTTTCGAAAATCCGTGTCCGCGGTTATGGACGACTTGAGACCTACTCCTTGTTCATAGAATAACATCAAATGTGAATCATAATTAAAACTTGTCTACCGTGTGAGTGCCTTGGTTGCTTTTCGCCGTCCAGGGGACCGAGAGAAGATCCAGTTGTGTTATGTTTGACGTAAGTAGGTGAATAGCAGACTTATGACACGATGTCACGTGCATTCTTGGATCTTACCCTACTCTAATAGAACGATAGCCACCATATATTCTAGTGCGGCTGCAACCTTTACTTATACCTTGTCTTACCGCAAGAAGTTAGTTATCATGTAATGATATAATCTCACCCCTGGTTTCCTTTTGTGCTTTTACCGTTTTGCCTGATCGGCCGCTGCAGTTGACTACGACCTCGACCCGAGCACTGGACGATACTTCTTGGAGGTGCCCCCGGAGGACGACGATGAGGATGACTCCGTTCAGTAGATCCTATAGTTGGGTTCCGACGATCCGTGGGTGGACTTATTTATGTGCAGCCCTCTCTAGGGCCATTTGGATTTTGACCGTACTCGGTCGTGATTGTCTTCCGCTTGTTGCATGATGTAGTGTTGGGTCTATGGACCTCTGAGATTATGTAATAAATACCAGTGGCGATGTGTGCCCTAGACTCTATATATTCATGTCTTAGTATAAAGTTCATTGTTCTTATACCCGTTGTCGAGAATCCGACAGCGACACGAGTGCACTGAACCAATATGCAGGAGATTCATCTTCACTACTGTTGTTGGTGAAGAATGAGCTCGAAGCTTTTGCCGAAGCATCTGCTGAAGCGAATGCCAAACCAGCAACACCATATGATTCGGACCCAGACCCAGACCTTGAGCCTGATTGAGCTTCGGACCCAGAGGCTTCGTCTTCAGAGTTCATCTCCTTTCCCAGATAGGCCTTGGCTCGATGAGAGCTGCTTCGATGAGATGAGTGAGTCTTCGATGAAGAACCCTCACGCTTCTTGTGATACTTCTTCCTCTTGTCATCATCAGGATCTTTCTTCTTATCTCTTCTCGAACTGGAATCATGTCTCTTGGATTCATAGCTTCTGTAAGATCTGTGGGACTTGGTTGAGGAGTCTCTGAGCGAATGCTTTGCTTTATTTTCAACTTCCCACAGAGGGCAATCAGCAATGTAGTGACCTGGCTTCTTGCACTTGTAGCAGCAGTCGTCCTTCGATGGAGAGCTTCTTGAGGATGAGCGGTGAGATGAGTGAGTTGAACTTCTTGAAGATTAATTCTTCTTCGGTGAAGAAAAACCTTTTCTCTGGAAGCGGTTGAAGCATCTCATGATCAAAGCTAAATCCTTTCCAATGCTTGCAGGATCATCTGATTCGACACCTGAGGCAGAACTGGCTTCGGGTGAAGAATGACGCGAAGCTTTTGCTTTCAGGGCATGAGTTTTTCTTCGAGAGCCATTTATGTCACGTTTCTCATCTTCTTCCATTTCAAAGGTATTGAGTCTTTCAAGAATATCAGCGGCAACAAGACGTCTGAAATCAGTCCTTTCCTTGATCATGAGCACAATGTGATCAAACGAGTCATCCAATGAGCGAAGCAAAGTTCTTACAACTGAGTGAGGAGTAATGTCATCAGCACCGAGGGAAATCAACTCATTTGCAAGAGCTGTGAGTCTGCTGTAAATGGAGCTGACTTTTTCACCCTCGTTTCTCTTGAAGCGATAGAATTTGCTTCGGAGTGTGTCAATTCTGGCATCTTTCTGGGTAGAAACACCTTCACCAATCTTTTCAAGATAGTCCCAGACACCTTTGGCAGATGGAATGTTCTTCACTTCATGATACTTTTCTGGTGTCAAGTGATTGGTGATGAAAACCCAAACTTCAGAATCAAGATCAATCAGTTTTGCTTCTTCAGGGGTGATGGCCTTCTCATCGGCAACAGTGACTCCATACAAGACAACTTGCCAGGCAGTTGAGTTGATAGCCATGATATTTCTTTTCATCTTGTCCTTCCAGTACGGGTAGTCCTTCCCATTGAAAACAGGAATAGGTTCGCCGGAGCGAATAGCTGCAAAAGACATACTTGAAGACACTCCAGGAGGTTAATCCAAAACACACAGAGTGTAGGGAGTGACTAGCTCTGATACCAATTGAAAGTCCAAGTATGTGGTCAGAGGGGGAGGGGGTGAATGATCACTTCAAAATTTTCGACTCAAACTTTTGATGTGAAGCATAGAAGTAAAACTGGAAGCGAAACTAAATGCAGCGAATCAAAACACATTGAGGCATAACTGTGAAGAAAATGCAATACTGAAGGTAAATGCTTGAATTAAAACGAACTGGGACTCGGCGATGTTTGTTCGACCAGTTCACGCTCTGCAAAGCGCTACGTCTGGTTGGAGGGACTGGTGATTGAACACCTGGAGCAAATCTCTCTCCGTCCGTTGCTCCACTGCACCAAACTCCTTGAGCTTGGTCAGTTCTTCACTCGTGGTTGATTATTGAGGAAATCACCGAAACCTTTGACAAACTGGACTTCGAGGCGACAATTACTCTTCGCTCTCTGAAGAACAACACTCTAACCGTCTAGGAGAATTGCAGTTCTCCAAGATAAAAGGGCTAGTAAGCTTTCACCTAAGTCATCTCGAATCTACTCAGATCAATGGGACTTAGGCTTCAGTATTCTGGATTTTGGGTTTTGCTTCGGTGGCGTTTTTTTTGGGGTGCTCTTTTCAATCTCTCTCAGGAATATTCTTGGAGCAGCCGCCCTCAAATGGAGGAGGGGGCGGCGTATTTATAGTTGGCGATCCCGAGGTGCGGAATGACTAAACTGACCCGAGGTGACAGATTGACACGTGTCCACAACGGTCGGATTTGTCATCAATGCGCAACTTTACTTGAGGAACAAGTAAAGCTGACTCACGGACTTAGTTCTGCTTCAGTAGCCAAAGAACGAAGTCTTTCCTACCGAAACTTAACTTAGTGCACATGAGATTTCTTCGCTCAGGCTTCTTACTTGGCTTGTATTTGATCTGAGCATTTTTCTCAATGACTTCGGTGTCCACAAACTAACCCTCTTGATAGTACGGTTTGTCCTATGACTCAAAGAACCGAAAAAGAACTACACAAAAACATCTAAGTCTTGCGCCGTCCTCTTCATTTCTTTCAATTAGTAGAGCTTCAGGACACCTTCATTTTTGGGGGTCATCCTTCGTGATTAAGCTTCGCTCCGTGGGTTATGCTTCGATAACTTGAAGACCTTCTCTGAAGCTTTATCACCTAGCTTGTCCTTCAGGAACCTATACAACTGTTTACACTAGAAAACATTGTTAGTTCCTCTACTGCCTTGTCCAACAATATCCAAAACACACGGGGGCAAAACTTTTCTCTTACAATCTCCCGCTTTTTGGACTATTGTTGACAAAACAGGCATCGATATAAGATATTGAAGTTTTTGTGAAGTGATGGGACAAACTCTAAGATATGAGGTTTTTGGCTCCCCCTGAATACAAGCATCAAAGATTTATATAATCGAAGTTAATGCTTGAGATGATTCTCTTCGGTGGAGAGCAAAAGAGATATCTTAGCGAATACAATTGCATTTGAAGATATATATCCAGAATGTATGCAATTGCTTCCAGTAACCCGTGACTTAGAAAATAATAACCACCTGCATGGTAAGAACCCTTTCCCCGATGCAAATCTAACTCATCGATGCCCTCATTCTCCCCCTTTTTGTCAATGATTGGACAAAAGGTTGAGAAAAGGTTCGAGAGATCTATTGCGCGGCATCAGCACCCTGAGAACCCGACGAAGCTGTGCTTGACGAAGACTCATCCGACGAAGACTGATCGCCTGAGGATTCTTCTTCGGAAGAAGACGTAGGAATAGCTTCGTGGCGTGTCTGAGTGATGAGTTCGATGTCGAGGTCGCTATCATCGAGGCCGTCGTCGTCCTTTGAAGTGATGGAGTCATTCTCGGAGACGGTATCGGGACGGATGGGTTCAGGTTCGTTGACGAAGAATACTTCATCAATCTTGTGCAGGGGAGGGATCTTCTGATTCGGGCGGTCCACTGAGTCATCACGGGAAAAGTTTCGCTGGAGGTGCGCATACTCTTTGTAGATGCGATCTTTACGAAGGCCTTTCACAGAGTTGAACTTCCGGAGCCCCTTCCAAGAGTGGCGTTTGAGAACACGCAAATACTGATTGTTGTTAAGTGCAATGTTGCCAACTCTGTTGATCTCATCAGCAAGAAATTGCATTTGGCGCTGATTGGCTCCAATATAGTTTTCAAGCATTTGCTGCGATCGAAGATTAACTTCAAAATGATGGCAGTCTTTCTGGAACGTCTTTGATAAGTTTCGCTCATTGACTTCATGACGCACACCAACATATGTGGCAAAAGGATCATTGGGCTTTCTCAATAATTCCAAAGAGTCACGCACTGGTGGCGAGAAAAGCTTCGGGTGATGGCGAGCCACAAAGTCTTCGTTCCTGCCATAGTCACAATCAACTTGCAGCCAGGGAGCATAAGGTTTCAGTGTGAACGGTAGCTCTACTGCATGAACCAAGTTCCTAATGAAGCAATCCTCAAAGTCAAATATGAGACCATGTGTGAGCTTCATAATGGCATGCCTTGTCTCTGGATAAATGTTCGATTCTTCCGAAGCAGTACTCAAAGGGATCAATGAGTTGGACAAGATGTAGAACCAAGTCCTTGAAATGAAGTTCAAATGCTTCGGGCGAATGTTTTCAGGAATGTAGCTTGCAGTGACTTCTAGGTCCAACAGAGTAGAAAATTCTTCATCAGTCAGATCAGATTCTAAGTGAATCTTTTCGTGAACTCCAGAATGCCTTGGAATATTGACAATTTCCATGAATTCAGCAGAGGACATCCTGAAGACTTTGCCTTGTATCATCCATTCCAGCGTCCATGAGCTGGGTTCATTTGCTTCACCAGAAACATAGAGAGTTGCATAGAATTGCTTGATGAGCTCAGAATTGAAGGGAGTGCTCAAAGCAAACAACCGAGTTAAATTCTGATTTTCAATAGTTTCGAGGACGTTCTGAAAGCAAGTGCCAGTGGAAAGATTCCGCATGTCCAGAAACTTGTGCCTAAACAGAACTCCTTGCTGACAGAAGACTTTGGTGTATAAGACTTGTTGCTCAGCAGTCCAAAATCGAAGATCATCTGCGGTGCAGTCAGAAGCATACGGACTGACACCAAAGAACCGATGGCGCTTCTGATGCTGTTCCAAGTTGAATTCCGGTCCATGCCTTGAAGAATAACCAGCACCCTTGAATATAGGAAAAGTTTCACGATGGTAATTGGAGTCAATCTGGGTATCTTGGCAGGGGCGCGAACGCACACGAATCCTTTGCAGAGGAGCAATTGGGTTGGCTCTTGAAGGGCCAGCAGATTGAGCGACTATAAGCGCTTGCTCTTGCGAGAGATTCAAAATCTGTACTTGTTCTTCTTCGTCGTCATGTGCTTCGGTATTGGGCACATGTGCTTCAGAATCTTGAACAGTCCTGGCAGGGGAAAAATCTCGGGATATATGAGTTCTGGAGTGGGTTGGTGATGGTGCATTAGTTTCACGGGGAGGTGATGAAGGTGGTGCGGGAGCAACTGGTGGAGTGGGAATCCTTTGTGGTTCGGGGGTTGGAGCACGGATGGGTGTGGGAACACGGGGTGGTATGGGTGTGGGGGTTTGGACAGGCGTTGGTGTTGGGGTTGGAGCTCTTTGTGGTGGAGTTTGTTTGGGGGTGGTTCTGGTAGGAGGATGTGTGGGAGTTTTGGTGGTTGGAGCTGAAGGCTTTGGTGTGGGCTTGGATGGATTTGGCTTCGATGAAGGAGCGGGAGTTGCTTCGGGAGTTTCCTGAGGCTGTTCATCACTGGTATCCATGTCTGCGGCTGAAGCCAAAGTAACCTTGCGCTTCTTGGTGGTTCTCTTCTTGGGTGAAGGACCTGATGCCTTAGATGCAGCAGGCTTGGGAGATGGTGACGGAGCAACAACACGTTCAGCTTCGGGCGAAGCCTTGCGTTTCCGCGAATCTCTTTCCATAATGGAAGCATTATGGGTCTTCACCATATCATCCACAACGGCCTTGATTTTGCCTTTGAAGATTTTGATGTTGTTTTTGGTGGTGGAATTGACATCCGTCACTTGTTGAAGCAACTTCAGAGCGTGTTGTTTGAATTCTTCATCAGGTTCTGATTCAGCTCGCTTCTGATATTTGTGAATCTTTTTGCTTTCAGCCCTGTATCTTGAATGCAGATCCTTCAGCTGGCTGATCATTGTGGTGATCATTGCTTCGATAGATCTGGAGATGTAAACTTCTCCAAGATCAACAACATCAGGATCTTCAGCTGCACACTTCTCCCAAAGGGCTTCAGTGATGCCCAAATGATCCCAGAGTTCGCCTTCACGAGGGTCAGGGAATTGATGGTCACTCTGACGATCACCTTCAGTTTGAGCTTCAGGCAGAGATATGCCTTTCTGCTTCGATGGAATAGAGGAGGGAGTCATGTCAACAACGGGCTTCTTCTGACTTGCCCTAGAATCTTTCTCTGCTTTCTTTGTTCTGAGGCTGTCTAAAGTGGCCTTTCTTTTAGCTTCATGCTCTGCCAGCTGTTTAGCTTCAGCGGCAGCTATTTCTTCATTCTTTGCGGCTTCGGCGAGCTTGCGCTTCGTCTCAGCCTTCTCTGCAGCCAACTTGGCAGAGTCCAACTCCTTTTGCTTTCTGGCAGTATCCTCATCTGCCTTCTTCTTATCAGCTGAGCTTCTGGCAAGAATGTTGCGCTCAAGTGCCTCTTCGAGGTCTTTCTGTCTCCATTCTTCTTCAGTGAGCATGTGCTTCACTGAAGGGTTTTGTGCAGCAGACGGCTTAGGCTTCGTTGATGCTGAAGCCTTTGCAGGTTGTTTCTTTGCGGGGTCGTGCTTCTGCTTCGATCGCCTCTCAGTGTTGAGGGCATCAGCCGATGGCTTGGAGGCCAAGGGCTTCGCAACCACCAAGTTTGACAAATCAATGGTGGGGCGAGCAGAAGACTTGTCCTTGGGGTCTTGAAACTTAATCCCCTTAGCATCAGGTTTCTCTCCTGGCTTCTTCTTCAGTGGGATCTGAAGTCTTTGCTTCTTGGGGGGAGCAGGATCATCAGATTCATCATCTGCTTCGAATTCTGATTCGTTGTCAGCAGCATTTGATTCGTCCATAATTGAATCTTCCAGAGCAGATTGCTCTAGTCTGGCTTGCTCTTCGTCTTCAGTGGTAGCATGAGGAGGAGAAGCAGATTTTTTCTTCAGCTTCTTCTGCTTCTTCTTCGTGCTTGGCCCTTCATCATGGGCTTCAGTTTCAGCCATCTTGGCTGCCTTCTTCTCTTCTTTGAGTCTCTTGATTTCAGCAGCAATCCTCAATCGTTCTTGCTCTTCTGGATAATCATCTGGTGTCTTGAGAGTGTTGGGGTGAGGACGCTTTGGTGGAACTGGGTAGTAAAGATGGCGATTCTCTTCGGTGTACTGACTGCACATGGCCGAAGTATACTGATAGGGTGGACTGAAGGCAAACTGCATAGCCCACTTCCAGGTAGGGATGCTCTTGTACTTGTACCATCTAACATCCCAGTACCGGCGAATGTTTTGCAATCGATTCTTGCGCTGATCCTTGGTTTCACCAGGAGGCGTGTCATATCTCAGAGCAATACGAATGGATTCGGGAATGCCTCTGGCGTTGTTGGTTTCCTTCGTTCTGCCTCCTTTCTTCTTCGGAGCAAACCGTTATGCTTCGTTGATGTGGTCAAGATTGGGTGACTCATTTCCGAAGCCTAACTCAGCAGACATCCTGTGAAAAAGCACAAAGATAGCGAGGAAAAAAAGCGAGTATGGAATGAGCACCTGCAAGAGTTTCGATCTAAAAACAAAAGTTTTGACAAGAGATTCAGTGAAGAATTTGGGTAAAGATTCTGGTCTGTTCTGAGCTAGACTTAACCTTATGCAATGATAAGCCGAAACCCTAACACAGAACAGATGGATTCTAACCCTAACTTCTAACCTGAATCGGGATGGAAACCTTTGGTTAGCAGAAACAGATTTCCCAACAGTGCAACGATCCAACGGATCAAAGAAACCTAAGGAATTCATCCAAAAACAAACAGACTAAGAACTCGGATCCAATCGGGAAACAGAAGAACGGATGGGATAGAGATTGGATTGAGGCTCGGCGTACCCTAACTCGGTGGCGTCGAGCAGCTACGGCGGCGATGAGCGGTGAGGACGTGCTCGTCGACGACGTGAAGTCCACGGCGGCGCTCTTCCGGCAGTGAAGCGGCGAGAACGGCGACGGGGACGAAGAGCTCGGCGGCGCCTGGAAGAGAGAGGGTTCCGGGGAGATGCGAATGAGGTGGGATGGATTCGCTGGGGTGGGATGCCTTATATAGGCCGGTCTGACAGAAGCGGTCTGACGGCCCCCAGCGTCTGTCTCTCCGGATTCTACGGCGAGGATTTCGTGGCGTATCGCGAGAAAATCTCAACGACCCGGATTTGATGGGATCTCAACGACCGAAGAATAAGTCCTCGACTTGAGTAAAAACTTCGATAAGAATTGGAAGCATTTGATTGGAACTCAATGATGTTCGAAGCAAATGTTTTCCGTTTCAATTGTTCTCAACCATTTTGGACAGACAGAATAAGAAAGAAAAAGAATAGAAAGGGTAGGGTCCGAAACTTATCACCTCGAAGAAAAACCAAATGAAGCAAAAGGTGATAAGCATAGAGGACTAAAAACCAAGTGAAATAAAATAAAGTAAACGAAGCTAGAACAAACAACGAAACTAATTAGGTACGCAACGAAGTAAATGAATATATACATAAGTAAAAAGGTTCGGCCTTACAGTACATGTCGTGAGTCCAATATATTGAGCTCACACCTTAACGTACATAACCTTTTCTCATCCAATGGTTTCGTGAATATGGCTGCCAGTTGATCTTCAGTTCTGACATGACTAATAAAAATATCTTCACGCTGAACATGATCTCGAAGAAAATGATGGAGAATATCTATATTCTTCGTGCGAGAGTGATGTACAGGATTGTGAGAAATTTTGATTGCACTCTCATTATCACATAGGAGAGGGATTTTCTTCACATGAATACCATAGTCCTTCAGCATTTGCTTCAGCCATAGAATCTGAGTACAGAATGACCCAGCAGCAATGTATTCGGCTTCAGTAGTAGATATTGAAACACAGTTTTGCTTCTTTGAAGCCCAACACACAAGTGATCTTCCAAGGAAATGACAAGTCCCTGAAGTTGATTTCCTATCCACACGATCACCAGTCCAGTCTGAATCAGAATAGCCAATAAGATCAAACTGTGCTCCCTTGGGATACCACAAGCCCAAGGTAGGTGTGTGAGCAAGATAACGAAGAATTCTCTTTACAGCAGTGTGATGTGATTCCTTTGGATTGGCCTGAAAACGAGCACAAATACATACTGAAAGCATAATGTCAGGTCTAGATGCACAAAGATATAAAAGGGATCCAATCATAGACCGGTATTTCTTCTGGTCGAAGGCTTTCCCCTTCTCATCAGCATCTAAGAAGCCATTGCTAGGCATAGGCGTCTTAATAGTTTTGCATTCAGTAAGACCAAACTTCTTCAGGCAATCCTTAAGATATTTTTCTTGAGAAATAAAGGTGCCATTTTTCTGCTGACGAATTTGAAGTCCAAGGAAAAACTTCAATTCACTCATCATAGACATCTCATATTTTTTCGACATCATTTTGGTAAATTCTTCGCTGATTTCAGTGTTAGTGCATCCAAAAATGATATCATCTACATATATTTGACACACAAAGAAATCACCATTATAAGATCGAGTGAAAAGCGTTGGGTCAGTGGTTCCTGGTTTGAAGCCTTTCTTCAGAAGGAAATCCTTCAATGTGTCGTACCAAGCACGAGGTGCTTGCTTCAACCCATAGAGGGCCTTGTGTAACCTGTACACCATGTCGTGTTTCTTTGGGTCTTCAAAACCTGGAGGCTGCATAACATACACTTCTTCCTCGATTTCCCCGTTAAGAAAAGCACTTTTCACATCCATTTGATAAAGCAGAATACCATTGAAATTTGCAAAAGAAAGCATAACACGAATGGATTCGAGACGGGCAACTGGAGCATAAGTTTCGCCGAAATCAATACCTTCGATTTGGGTATAACCTTGTGCTACCAGTCGTGCTTTGTTCCTTACCACTATACCATCTTCATCTTGCTTATTGCGAAAAATCCACTTTGTACCAATGATGTTGTGCTTCATGGGATCAGGTCTGTCAACTAAGGACCAGACTTTGTTTCGCTCGAACTGGTTAAGTTCTTCGAGCATGGCAGTTAACCAATCTGGATCCTTCATGGCTTCATCAAACTTTGAAGGTTCTAGCATGGAGACAAAAGAGAAGTTTCCATAGAAATTAGCCAAACGAGTACAAGAGCGAGTTGTGGGACGACCTTGTTGATGAATTTCTTCAAGGATCGAATCAACACCAACTCGTCTTCGGACTCGTGATAAAATTGAATCATTTGCTTCAGGCTCAGCCTCTGCATCAGGATCTGCTTCAGCTTCAGGATCTCCTTCACCTTCAGCTTCAGCATTTCCTTCGGGATTGGCATTTCCTTCGTTGCTTTGTTCTTCTTCGTCCTGTTCATCATTAGTTTCAGGATGTTGATTTCCAGCGCCCCGGGCTATGTGTGGGAACATTGGACCATCATCATCCCTATTTGCTTGACGAGCATTGGCTTCAACAGGGCGAATCTCTCCAATAGCCATGGACCTGATCACTTCATCAAGAGGAGGTTCCTCTAGATCATGAGGCAAATGCTCTTTTTGAGAGCCATTAGTTTCATCAAATCTCACATTCACAGTTTCCATAACTTTCCCAAAGTGAGAGTTACAGACTCTGTAAGTATGAGAGTTTGAGCCATAACCTAAGAGAAAACCTTCATGTGCCTTGGGGGAAAACTTGGAGCTATGATTCATATCTCTAATAAAGCATGGAGCACCAAATACCCTAAGGTACGAAACATTAGGTTTGTTACCAGTGATAAGCTCATGTGAAGTTTTCTTCAGAAACTTGTGAAGGTAAACCTTGTTGATGATGTGACAAGCTGTGTTAATTTCTTCGGCCCAGAACCTAATAGGAGTCTTTTATTCAGCAAGCATGGTTCTGGCCATCTCAATGAGAGTTCTATTCTTCCTTTCAACAACACCATTCTGTTGAGGTGTATAAGCAGCAGAGAACTCATGAGTAAAACCATGATCATCAAGAAAATCTTCAATATGAGTATTTTTGAATTCAGTTCCACTATCACTTCGAATATGCTTCAGAGATAATTCATATTCTGTTTGAGTTCTCTTGGCGAATGACTTGAATATTTCAACAACTTTGCTCTTGTCATCTAAAAAGAAAACCCAAGTATAACGAGAGAAATCATCAACAATAACAAGACCATATTTGTTTCCTCCCAGGCTTGCATAATTTTGAGGACCAAAAAGATCCATATGAAGCAATTCAAGAGGACGAGTGGTAGTCATGATAGTCTTCGCTGAATGATGTTTCTTCGTAATTTTACCATCTTCACAAGCACTGCAGAGACGATTCTTATCGAATTTTACTTCGCTAAGGCCAATAACATGATTCTTCTTCACTAAGTTGTGAAGATTTCTCATCCCTGCATGACCAAGTCTTCGATGCCATAACCACCCAGATGAAGCTTTTGCCATTAGGCATGTGGATACAGCAGGGCCCGAAGAAAAATCAACAATGTATAAGTCTCCTTTTCGGTAACCCTCGAAGACAAACACATAGTCATCCTATGAAAAGAAGACACAACGCGAAGCAGAAAATAGAACAAGCATACCCATATAGCATAACTTTGAAATAGACATTAGATTATATCCAAGTGATTGGACTAGCATAAGCTTGTCAATGTGCTTATCTTTCGATATGGCAACCTTACCCAAACCTAAAACTTTACCCTTGTTGTTATCACCGAAGGTAATGTACTTCTGAGAAGAGTGAGATAATTTTTCTTCGGTGAATAACTTCTTGTCTCCGGTCATATGATTTGTGCAACCACTATCCATGACCCATTCGGATCCACCGGAGACATAGCCCTGCAGAACAATTAGTTCTTCTTAACCACCCACAAGCGAGCAGATGACTGAGAAGATGTTGAAGCACTGGTTGAAGCAATATTAAAGCGAACAGGAGTGTATTGCTTCGGTGTACCATCAAGCACACCATAAATGTAAGTCCTCTGTGAATGGTTAGCATAAGAATGAGGATATGCAATCTTAGTATGATTATCATGAGGACGATAAGTATGAAGACCAGTGCGATAGTATTGCTTCTGCGGAACATTTGATTCGGTCACCAGAGGATCATTTCTCGTTTCAAGAGAATAGAAATGATTCGGTGCTACCGAAGACTTTCCCTGCATGGTATGGTTAGCAGGCAGTTTTTCCACAAGTGCTTTCTGCACCCATATCTGCCTCTTATAGAAGCCATTTTTAGGAGGAGTACCAACATACTCAGCTGTAACCTTTCCCTGTTCATCTTTGATGAGCTTTTAGTCTAAATCAAGTGATTCGTCTACAATAGCTTTGTTCATCTTGCAGTCAAAACCTGAAAGGTTAGCTATATCAATGGGGTTTCCCTTCGCAAGGACCCAAACAGTCTTAGGATACTGCTCAGGTTCCCAATAGGTGCCATCAGGGTTTATCTTTCTCTCGAAACCAACACCTTCATTCCTGGGATTTCCGTGAAGGAGAGCCTTCCTCAGGATATCACAGAGATACTGGTGACCTTGCACACTTTTGAACATGCCTGTTTCAAATAAGTTTTTCAACCTGAGGAGTTCCTCGGTGACAGCAGGGTTTTCCTCATCAGAGGCATTAGTATCATCAATATCAATAGGAGCTTTGCCTTTGGAATCAATTTTTCTTCGTTCCAAACAGTCCAAACAAGGTGATTCAGTTATGTGGTTTGCTTCAGAACCTTGTTGAGCCATGGGTGAGAGATTGACATTTTCCAACTCTTCATGAGCCTCTTTCAGTTTTTCGAGAGCCATTTTCCTTTGGAGAAATTCATAGGTGAGCTTCTCATAATCAACTGAAAGAAGATCATGCCGAGAGGATAATTCTTCAAACTTTTCTTTCAGAGCTTCATGCTCATTAGTTAAAGTTTGACCTTTCTCTATCTCATCGATCAACAGAGTTTCTGATTTCTTAATGGTTTTGCTTAGTTAATCAAGTTCATCTTGTTGGATTGAAGCAATCTTAGCAAGTTTAGCATAGCTTATCTTTGAGTCACTGTCATATGAGGAACAATCAGAAGTATCATAGTTTGATTTTGATGAAGATACCTTCGCCTTGGCCATGAAGCAATATGTAGGAGATTCATCTTCACTACTGTTGTTGGTGAAGAATGAGCTCGAAGCTTTTGCCGAAGCATCTGCTGAAGCGAATGCCAAACCAGCAACACCATCTGATTCGGACCCAGACCCAAACCTTGAGCCTAATTGAGCTTCGGACCCAGAGGCTTCGTCTTCGGAGTTCATCTCCTTTCCCAGATAGGCCTTGGCTCGGTGAGAGCTGCTTCGACGAGATGAGTGAGTCTTCGATGAAGAACCCTCACGCTTCTTGTGATACTTCTTCCTCTTGTCATCATCAGAATCTTTCTTCTTATCTCTTCTTGGACTGGAATCATGTCTCTTGGATTCATAGCTTCTGGAAGATCTGTGGGACTTGGTTGAGGAGTCTCTGAGCGAATGCTTTGCTTTGTTTTCAGCTTCCCACAGAGGGCAATCAACAATGTAGTGACCTGGCTTCTTGCACTTGTAGCAGCAGTTGTCCTTCGATGGAGAGCTTCTTGAGGATGAGCGGTGAGATGCGTGAGTTGAACTTCTTGAAGAATAACTCTTCTTCGGTGAAGAAAAACCTTTTCTCTGGAAGCGATTGAAGCGTCTCATGATCAAAGCTAAATCCTTTCGAATGCTTGCAGGATCATCTGATTCGACACCTGAGGCAGAACTGGCTTCGGGTGAAGAATGACGCGAAGCTTTTGCTTTCAGGGCATGAGTTTTTCTTCGAGAGCCATTTATGTCACGTTTCTCATCTTCTTCCATTTCAAAGGTATTGAGTCTCTCAAGAATATCAGCGGCAACAAGACGTCTGAAATCAGTCCTTTCCTTGATCATGAGCACAATGTGATCAAACGAGTCATCCAATGAGCGAAGAAAAGTTCTTACAACTGAGTGAGGAGTAATGTCATCAGCACCGAGGGAAATCAACTCATTTGCAAGAGCTGTGAGTCTGCTGTAAATGGAGCTGACTTTTTCACCCTCGTTTCTCTTGAAGCGATAGAATTTGCTTCGGAGTGTGTCAATTCTGGCATCTTTCTGGGTAGAAACACCTTCACCAATCTTTTCAAGATAGTCCCAGACACCTTTGGCAGATGGAATGTTCTTCACTTCATGATACTTTTCTGGTGTCAAGTGATTGGTGATGAAAACCCAAACTTCAGAATCAAGATCAATCAGTTTTGCTTCTTCAGGGGTGATGGCCTTCTCATTGGCAACAGTGACTCCATACAAGACAACTTGCCAGGCAGTTGAGTTGATAGCCATGATATTTCTTTTCATCTTGTCCTTCCAGTACGGGTAGTCCTTCCCATTGAAAACAGGAATAGGTTCGCCGGAGCGAATAGCTGCAAAAGACATACTTGAAGACACTCCAGGAGGTTAATCCAAAACACACAGAGTGTAGGGAGTGACTAGCTCTGATACCAATTGAAAGTCCAAGTATGTGATCAGAGGGGGAGGGGGCGAATGATCACTTCAAAATTTTCGACTCAAACTTTTGAAGTGAAGCATAGAAGTGAAACTGGAAGCGAAACTAAATGCAGCGAATCAAAACACATTGAGGCATAACTGTGAAGCAAATGCAATACTGAAGGTAAATGCTTGAAGTAAAATGAACTGGGACTCGGCGATGTTTGTTCGACCAGTTCACGCTCTGCAAAGCGCTACGTCTGGTTGGAGGGACTGGTGATTGAACACCTGGAGCAAATCTCTCTCCATTCGTTGCTCCACTGCACCAAACTCCTTGAGCTTGGTCAGTTCTTCACTCGTGGTTGATTATTGAGGAAATCACAGAAACCTTTGACAAACTGGACTTCGAGGCGACAATTACTCTTCGCTCTCTGAAGAACAACACTCTAACCGTCTAGGATAATTGCAGTTCTCCAAGATAAAAGGGCTAGTAAGCTTTCACCTAAGTCATCTCGAATCTACTCAGATCAATGGGACTTAGGCTTCAGTATTCTGGATTTTGGGTTTTGCTTCGGTGGCGTTTTTTTTGGGGTGCTCTTTTCAATCTCTCTCAGGAATATTCTTGGAGCAGCCGCCCTCAAATGGAGGAGGGGGCGGCGTATTTATAGTTGGCGATCCCGAGGTGCGGAATGACTAAACTGACCCGAGGTGACAGCTTGACACGTGTCCACAACGGTCGGATTTGTCATCAATGCGCAACTTTACTTGAGGAACAAGTAAAGCTGACTCACGGACTTAGTTCTGCTTCAGTAGCCAAAGAACGAAGTCTTTCCTACCGAAACTTAACTTAGTGCACATGAGATTTCTTCGCTCAGGCTTCTTACTTGGCTTGGATTTGATCTGAGCATTTTCTCAATGACTTCGGTGTCCACAAACTAAATACCACTATTGATAGTATGGTTTGTCCTATGACTCAAAGAACCGAAAAAGAACTACACAAAAACATCTAAGTCTTGCGCCGTCCTCTTCATTTCTTTCAATGAGTAGAGCTTCAGGACACCTTCATTTTTGGGGGTCATCCTTCGTGATTAAGCTTTGCTCCGTGGGTTATGCTTCGATAACTTGAAGACCTTCCCTGAAGCTTTATCACCTAGCTTGTCCTTCAGGAACCTATACAACTGTTTACACTAGAAAACATTGTTAGTTCCTCTACTGTCTTGTCCAAAAATATCCAAAACACACGGGGGCAAAACTTTGCTCTTACAAGGGAGGGTTGGCATCCTCCGGATGTGGTTCCTCCCCCTATAGGAGACCGCTTCGGCGGGCCGCTTAGGGAAGATGTCTCAACATTCAGGTCTTCAACCACTCGTATATATTGTTGTGTGCTCGCTAGCAGATTATTATCTTGGATTCAGATGATCTTGGTTTGGGGATTCCAGTAGCACCTAGCTTTCGACTTTCCGTGTTAACCTTGGTGGATATCCAGCCTTCGGCTTCCTCATACCTCGTGAGGAAGTTTTGTTTTCAATATTGCTTTATCTTCTGCTTTCATCAATGTTTCTACCATGTTCTCATAAGTGTTCGTGTATACAGGATGCCAAGAGCGAACATGCCGCCGCCAGAGAACCCTCTCCTTGGCGAGGCTGTGACCGTAGTGGCTCAGGGCACATCTGCGATCTTACAGATGCTGCAGAACCAGAGTACCCAGAGGAGTGATCGACCACAGTACACGACTCTGCAGCAGTTCCTTGCTATCAACCCCCCAGGTTCTCCGAGGCTCGAGATCAAGAAGCACTTCAATGCAAACACCGTCAGACCAGTCGACTACGTCACCTTCGCCTCCTTCCAGCTTCAAGGTGCAGCAGCCAGCTGGTACGATACCTACAAGGCCAACAAGGGCGATGCTATCATCACGTGGGCAGACTTCGTCGCAGACTTCAGAGCAGCACATATTCCGAGTGGCTTGATGGACAAGAAGCGAGAGGAGTTTTTGGCTCTGAGACAGGGTGACAGGTCAGTTCAGGAGTACAACCTGGCCTTCGTTAGGCTCACCAGGTACGCTCCGGAGGAGGTCAACACAGAGGCCAAGCGGATTGCCAGATTCCGTGGGGGTCTCAACACAGAGATCAAGTACGCACTCACCCAGTGCAACCCCACGCTGTTCTCGCAGTTCGTGGATCAGGCTATCCGCCAGGAGTCAGCCAGAGCAGAGTGGGATGCAGACATGAAGTGCTAGAGAGAGCACAGCTCCGCAGTGATGGTCCATAAGAAGGCAAAGACTTGGGTCACAGAGGCACCACCACAGAGGCAGCAGTTCCAGCATAGGGGGGCAGTTGTCCGCACTTTTGCCCGCCCTACCATCCCAGTTCAGCAGGGGCCTCGCTCTACACCACCACACGCGAGGCCACCCAGGCCGCAGTCCCAGTCCAGGCCAGGCGTGATCTGCTACAAGTGCAGAGAGCCATGGCACACTTCTCCCAACTGCACCGATCCGCGCTTTGCTCGGCTCCCACCGCCTCCACCTCGCTCTACTCCGAGCACTGCGATGGTGAAGGCACAACCACGTGCAGTTTGGGTGAACAACGTGATGCTCACAGTTGCTCAGCAGTCTTCAGAGATAGTTCTTGGTAGGTTACTTGTGTGTTCAGTTCCAGCGACAGTTTTGTTCGATTCCGGAGGTTCCCATTCGTTCATATCCAATGCCTTTGCTATGTCACTTGACCTTCCGAGAGAGCAGTTGCCTAGACCACTCTCAGTTTGTTCTTCGGGCTCTAGAGTGGAGTCTTCCAGGGTTGTTCCAGATGTGGAGATCCGCATTTAGGGCGTTGTTTTCACAGCATCCCTGATTGTCTTGCGTCTTTCCGACATTGATGTCATTTTGGGCATGGATTGGCTTGTGCAGCACAAGGCCAATATTGATTGTCCAACCAGATCAGTGAAGTTGACACATGATTCAGGCGTAGAAGTCTTGTACACTTGTGGCTCAGCGGCAGGAGCAGCATAGTTGTACGCCTTGAACGCAGGAGTTCCAGCTTTGCTCGAAGAAGTCAAAGTTGTCTGTGAGTTCCCAGACGTCTTTCCAGAGGAGTTGCCAGGAATTCCCCCAGTTTGAGCTATTGAGTTCGTTATTGAGCTAGAGCCTGGTACTCAGCCGATTTCTCGGCATCCGTACATGTCACAACCCCAAGTTAGGTATGTGCTAGGATCAGAGGTACCTTGCATTCATGCCAAAATTTCAAATTGCAATTCAAAAATGGGGAAAAGAAAGCCCTGAGAAATTAAATCAAATGGCCAGATAAAAATCTTTTTCCAAAAATCATTTGAACATTTGGAAAATTCCTATTAATGGTGCTGATCATTTTAAAAATGGTTTGGGAGCAATCCCATGCTCATGGAATTTTCTAATTTTCAAACAGTGCCTTGGAAAATCAAATAAACCCCTATTTTATTTAAAATTCAAATGTTTTGAATTTTAAAAAGTGCCAAATTATATAAGTGGCTAGCTCTCTATTTTATGAGGCCATATAAAAAATTGTGGCATTTTATAAAATGCCTAGCTATTTTTATTAGCTAGGTCAACCTACTTACAGAAAAATAAAAAGAAAAGAAAACAACAAGGCTTACCTGGCGCCCTGGGCAAGGCCCACTCGCCTTGGCCACGGCCCAGCCCACCGAGCCACCTTGTCTTCTTCCTCCCCGCCGAGCCAAGCTGCTCGGTGGAGGGCAGAGCGAGGCCACGGCGCCACGACGACGCCGGCCGCCTTCTAGGCCGCCCAGGCCTCCTTCCTCACGCCTCTGCGTCGCCAGAGCCCTCCCGCACCTTTTCCCCCTCCTCTGGACCTCCTCCCCCTCTCCTCCTCACGAGTCCAGCGCCATCCCGAGAGCCTGCCGGAGCGCCGACGAGGAGATCCCGTGGCCACCGTGACCTTCAAGCTCCGCCGCCATGTCCAACGTCCTCCCCTCCTTCGACTTCGTCACCCTGCACCTTTGATTCGAGCCGGGAGCCTTCGAAGACAACGCGGGCCTCGAGTCTTCACCGCCGGCCACCGCAAAGGACTTCTCCAAATTCGGCGCCGTGGAACCCTCTTCGACCTCGCCGTCCACTCCAGTAGCTCCAGGGTGAGCAGCTTTCCGTTTCCCCCAACTGGTCGCCTCCCCGTTTAGCCCCCTCCGTTGACCGCCACGGGAGCCGAGCTCCGTCGCCGCCGTGGTTGACCATGCGCTCGCCCCGTGCTTCCTCCGTCCACCCCCGGCTGTCCATCGTGCTCCTGGGCTCTCCAGGAGTGCAATGAGCTATCGCCCGCGTCTTCTTGCGCTCTGTGTCGTCGCGCCGCCCACGCCCGTGGCTCCGTCGCGGCCGAACTCGTCGCCGTCCAACCTCCGGCGCCTCCCGGTGGCCCTCTCCAGCACCTGTCGACGTGCGCGGGCACGGGCTGTCTTCTGGTGCTCGTGGCGCATCGATTGATGGCCGGGAACGCCTTCCCCGTGCAGCGCCGCCGTGCCCGTGGCCACCGGCGGCTAGCCGCCGGCGAGGCACGTTAATTAGGGGGCTAACCCCTGTTTAGTTAGGCCTTGGGCCACTGACAGGTGGGGCCAGCCCCCTCTAAACCAAATTAAGTTTAATTTAAACCGGGTTTAACCCCACTGTGGATGATAGGTGGGGCCCCCTAGTCAGTTTGACTGGTCAACCCCCCTGCTGACGCAATAAATAAAAAAGAATTAAAAATAATCAGAGAAAATTCCAAAAAATGCATTAAACTTTGGAAATTCATAATTAATTCATCCTAACTCCAAATATAGCAAATAATATGTCTAAAATTATCAGAAAAATACAAGGATTAATAATATGCAATTTGTTTTCATGTTTGACCATTTTAAAATGGGTGAACAGTAGCAAACATGCATATGGATCCTTTTCAAATTCAAATTTGGGATGATTTTTGCAAATGATTTTGCAACACCCTTAATTCCAATGGTTTCATCCACACATCAGAAACATTACTTCAACTATACCACATCACTTCATGATCAAACTTTTCAAATGAACTTTCATGCATTCAAATGCATTTGAATTTCATTGATAAATCAACTGGAGTTTGAATTTGCATTTCAAATGCAATATACTCCTTTTAAATGGAATGCTCAACACATCAGTACCATGAACATCACCATTACAATCTTATTCATGTGATTGTGCATTGTACATTATGTTGATCCTATGATTGTCATGTTGCTGATAGAAGTGGATTCGGAGCTCGAGATCACCCCCTTCGTTGAAGACTCCGTTATCGAAACCTTGTCAGCAAGGCAAGCAAACCCCCTTTGATCATGTCTATAAAAGCCCACTTCCCTCTCATGTATCACTTATGCATTGTTTAGGATGATCACCATGATAACGTTTCTACCGCATAGTTGAACCCATATCCTTTGCATGACCTATCATCTTGTCACAGTAGTAAGCAAACCACAATCCTAGCAGATGTAGGAGTTGGTTGATATCATGTGACCCCTGCAATTGTTACTGCTTATTGCATGCTTAGTGGTACAATGAGGTTGCTTATGATGTGAGACGGGATGTTGATAAACATGGTGTTGATGAAAGTGAAACGTGTTGGTGAAGCTACCCTAATACAAGGTGAACGATGAGAGGCTGTGTAGGAGTACACAGTGGGTTGTCTCGTTGAACACCGCCTTAAGTCCGAGTTCTTGTGTGGTGATCCAAGAAGAAGAGTACAACCACACATTGGGCTCACTGACCCCTCTCGACCTAGTACCTCACCCCGTTCGAACCCCAGAAGTCGCAGTAGTTCGGAGTTCTGGTAGGGCTGTGGCACGGTCTGCGAAGTGGATGAACGGCTTTTCAAGACCGGCTTGGGACCCTGCACACATCGTTTGAGGCTGTACTGGAACCTCGGCCGGACTTCCATACGGATCCCCTCAGATAGGCGACTCTCTGGACTAGAACGGAGCTGTGGGCGAAGTGTCATGGCAACATCCTCGCCGGTACCCGCTTGAAGGGTCCCACTCCCAGGCGGTAACTGATGAGTGTGTGTGTGTAGCGGTACACCCCTGCAGGGTTAATAAAACTATTCGAATAGCCGCGTCCGCGGTTAAGGACTGCTTGGAAAGCTTAGCTCGATTATTAGACAACTTGAACTGGATACTTCTAAATCTCGCAAGATAAGCATGAGTGCTATGGTGTGCTTCTCGTGGGGAAGTCGAGGAAGTAACCATAGTGGTGTAATTGGTTGAAGAGATGTAGTGGACTCGTGTACGCTTCTTACCTCAAGTCTGGTACTCGTAGTTCAGAAATAGCTAAGTCAAAGCTGGCACTTCTGCAAGTGAAACCCCACCTCCCTTTACCTTGATACATGTGCATGAGTAGTATAGTTCCTACGTAAGTCTTGATGAGTACGAATTTGTACTCACGTTTGCTTAATCTATGTTTTAGATGAACCACCGACCCTGATGGTGGCTTATAACCGAAGCTCGAAGAATGAAGACTCAGACCAAGACCAAGCTAGTGTAGTCCCAGTCAGACGACTGGTTTCCTCGTGGAGGGCTTGTTTTTAGATAAGGCTTCTCTAAGCCATTTGTTAAACTTGTCTGTACTCAGACCTACTTGCTTCCGCTTGTCTGTTGTAATGTTGGATCACATGCTTGTGATCTCTGTGTGCACTCTGTAAGAGTTATTAATAAAGATTTATACTTTGTAGAGAATTGCAATGATACCTGCTGTTCATACAAGGCATGTGTGCTGCGTGTATGTTTATAACATGCATGTCTTAGTATGGGTTTTCGAGACCTTAGTTGTGATCTGGCTGGCGGTCTTTTATACACCAAGTGGCCCTTAGATGTGCGCAGCTTGGGGCATCGCGATGCGATTGTTCGAGACTCTGTCTCGTGCACATTTTGATGTATGATCGAGCCCTCCCTAGACCCCGACTAAGTGATCGGGCTGCAGTAAGTCTATGTAAGGGTTATAATACAATCGATAGTATGGTTGAGGCGACTTGTCTATGAGTATGGGAGTTCATCACCCATATCATTTAGACTGGTGAGCGGACGATGAGGACCCATTTCAGTTGATCATCCGTCCTGGATGGGATGCCCCTCACGTTCGATGCTTTCCGAGAACGTTCTGTGCTTGGCCTTGTCTGCTGAGACAAGTGGGTACGGTTCTCGGCTCTCCATATGATTGTGTTGTAGCGAGGCTTGCATACGCTAACCCCGGGTCCCGACAGTACAACATGTGTTCGAAGGAGTTGATTGAGCTCAAGAAGCAACTGACAGAGTTGGAGGCATGCGGTTTTATCCGCGCGAGCACTTCCCCTTAGGGTGCATCAGCTTTGTTTGTCCAGAAGAAAGATGGGACTAGCTGCTTGGTCTAGACTATCGTGGTATCAACAAGAAGACCATCAAGAACAAATACCATTTACCCCGCATCAATGATCTGTTCGAGTAGTTGAATGGGGAAAAGGTGTTTTCCAAGCTTGACTTGAGGATGGGGTATCACCAAATCCGTGTTCGTGAAGAGGACATTCCCAAGACCGCGTTCAGCACACGTTATGGGCTGTATCAGTTCACAGTCATGACTTTCGGCTTCTCAATTGCCCCTCCGACATTCATCAGAGCTATGAACTATTTGTTCCAAGAATGGCTTGATGTGTTTGTGATCCTCTACCTCGACGACATTCTTTTCTATTCCAAGTCGGAGGATGATCATGAGGAACATCTACGCCTGGTGCTGCAGAAGTTGAGAGAGCACCGATACTACGCCAAGTTCTCCAAGTGTGAGTTTTGGCGGGACAAGGTCAATTTTTTGGTCCATGTTATTTCCGCTGAGGGAATCGCGGTTGATCCAGAGCGAGTCCGCACTATTCCAGAGTGGGCTCCACCGAATAATGTGAATCATCTAAGGAGTTTTCTCGGCCTCGCCAGTTATTGCACGAGGTTTGTGCAGAATTTCTCCAAAATAGCAAAGCCAATGACTGAATTGTTGTGCAAAGGCAGACGGTGCACTTGGTCACCAGCTTGCCAGTCAGCCTTCGAGGAGTTGAAAGAGAAGTTGACCACAACTCCAATTCTCACGCCGCCAGATGAGTCACAGCCTTTTCAGGTGTTTTGTGATGCCTCCTTGCAAGGTCTTGGTGGAGTTTTGATGCAAGACAAGAATATTGTGGCTTATTCCTCACGGCAGTTGAAGACGAGTGAGAGGAATTATCCCACGCACGACTTGGAGCTTGCAGCAGTTGTGCACGCTTTGATCACTTGGCGACACCTCCTCCTAGGGAGGAAAGTGGGTGTGTTAACCGACCACAAGAGTCTGAAGTACTTGTTCACTCAGCCAAATCTGAACTTGAGGCAAAGAAGATGGCTTGAAACTATTACTGAGTACACAGTTGATATTCAGTACACGCCTGGGAAGGCGAATGTCATAGCTGATGCGCTGAGCCGCAAGGGCGACTGCAATAATATGCAGGTGCAGAAGATCCACCCTGATTTGTGTTAGTCCTTTCGAAGGCTCAATCTTGAGCTAGTTCTATCAGGCTACCTTGCCAACCTTGTGGTAGAGCCCACTATCCATGAGAAGATCCGTCAAGCTCAGTCTAGCAGCTCAATGATACAAAAGATCAAACAGGGTATTGTCGCCTGATGGCGCGAGGATTGACTGGTGTAGTCTTCTCGCCCTTCGTTGCTGAGCCCCAAGTGGAAGGCGTGATGCAGCACAGCAGCAAATTTCCCTCGGTAAAGATACCAAGGTTTGTCTCCAATAGGACTCCAGAGATGATAAGTAGGTGTCAGCGGCGCAACTGACGCGGACCTGCACACAGACACAGATAACTTTGTTCCCAACGAAGTTCAGAGAGGATGTCAATCTCTCCGATCTTGTTGTTTACAAAGGATAAAACGCAAGGGATAATAATAGCAACTTGAAAGTAAATGCAGAAAAGTAAATAAAGCGTGGAAACAATGATAAGGATATGGACCGGGATACGTGATGTTCGCTAGTGATGTCTCTCTCCCAAAAGACGATAAAATTGCTATGCGAGGTAAACAAATTACAGAAAGGCAATTGACAGGATTATGAACGCACCGCAATGCTAACCATGCTACAAAAGAAAGGAAGAGGTTCAAAAGCACAGGCAGTACGCCAAGGTAAGTAGACCGAAATCCATCTGCATCTACTACTAATCATCCACCTTGAGATATCTATCCAGAACATCTCGCTGGTATTAAGTTGAGAGCCCCACCCAAGGTGTAAACCCAAAGCAACAGACAACTGCATTAAAAAGAACTCTGCGTAAAGTAAACAATCTTTATAACCGCGGTTACAAGCACCGTTGTTTTCCCCCTTGTGGCAACAACACATCCCCTAGACTCATGTTTCTGTCACTCAAGCATGTCATCGGGGGGCACGAACCCACAATCTAGCACAACGCTCCCTCTTGGAGTCACTACCTACTACTTGGCCAAAGCAATAAATAGCAACGGGGAACATGCAAGAATTACTTAGGAACAAAAATATAAGAGATAAAAACCAAATATATTACTCTATCACAATCAGAACATAATCTCATAATCCATCAGATCCTATCAAACTCAACATAGCAATAGCAGAAATATTACAAAGGTGCCTCGATCATGTTGGGCAGGTCACGAGGTCTAAACAATGAAGATCAAAGAGGGGAGGAGAACATCACATAGCTACTGATCACGGACCCATGGTCCAAGGAAAACTACTCACGAGACATCCGGGGAGCATCCATGGTGGAGAGGAGACTCCCGGAGGTCAATCCTCCCTCCGGCAGGGTGCCGGGAAGAGGTCTTCTGGTGCTCCCGATCTTCGGAAGCGCGGCGGTGGCGGAACAGAGGCGAGTCCGCGGAATAGGGTTCTTCTTTCGGGGTTTTCCCATGACGGGGGATAAATAGGAGAAAGGGGGCAGCCAGAGGTGGTCTAGGGGCCCCAGGGGCCACCCTGGCGCGGCCAGGGGTGGAGCCGCGCCGGGTGGCCGCCTAGGCCCCCCTGGCTCCCCTCTGGCCCCTCCCGGGCTCTTCTCAAAGCTTCCGTGACGCTGATTTTTTATCTGAATTTTCCCGAATTTTTCTGGAACTTTTTATATGGGGGAAAACTGAAATAGAAAATAGCAGAAAACAGGAACTGGCACTGGGGTGCACTGAGTTAATAGGTTAGTCCAAATATGATCAAAAGTGTATGAAGGTGTACCTAGATCATAGAAATATCACACAAAACATGCATGGAGCAAGCAGAAATTATAGATACGTTTTGGACGTATCATCGCCGCTGTTCCAAAGTACGGTTGCTTTTCAGTGCATAATGACGACACCGTGTTGTTCGAAGAGCGGGTTGTTGTTCCCAAGGAGGGAGATTTCAGAGAGGTCATCATGAAGGAAGCCCATGATTCCAAGCTATCGATTCACCCTGGCAGTACAAAGATGTATCATGATCTCAAGAAAAGCTTTTGGTGGACTCGTATGAAGCGGGATGTTGCCCGTTACATGTCTCAGTGTGATGTGTGCAGGAGAGTGAAGGCACAGCACCAGAAGCCTGCAGGGTTGCTTCAGCCACTTGAGATTTCAGAGTGGAAATGGGATCACATAGAGATGGATTTCATCACAGGCTTCCCCTTGTCTCAGAAGAAGAACAATGCCATCTTTGTTCTCATTGACAATCTTTCCAATGTTGCCCACTTCTTTCCAGTGAAGGACTCCATTTCAGCAGCTCAGTTGGCGGATTTGTACACCGCAAGAGTTGTATCTTTGCATGGCATTCCCAAGAAGATCAATTCTGATAAAGGCAGCCTTTTAACCTCTAAGTTCTGTCAGGTCTTTCGAAAGGAAATTGGTACGACAGTGTTGTTCAGTACCGCGTATCACCCTCAGACAAGTGGGAAAGTCGAGCGCGTGAACCAAATCCTCGAGGACATGCTTCGAGCATGTGTCATCTCCTTTGGCATGAAGTGGGAAGAGTGCTTGCCGTATGCTGAGTTCTCTTACAACAACAGCTATCAGGAAAGTCTGCAGGCAGCGCCGTTTGAAGTCTTGTATGGACGCAAGTGCAGGACACCTTCGAACTGGTCCGAGACAGGCGAGAGGCAGTTGTTCGGTCCAGATGTGATCCAGGAGGCAGAGGACAGAGTGAAGATTGTCCGAGAGCACCTAAAGGCAGCACAGTCTAGGCAGAAGGCCTATTATGACAAAAGGCACCGTGGTGTAGCGTTTCAGGTTGGTGACTGGGCGTAACTTAGAGTGTCTCCATTGAGGGGAACTCACCGCTTTGGCATCAAAGGAAAGCTCGCTCCAAGGTTTGTCGGACCTTTCTGCATCCTTGAGATTATAGGACCTCTTGCCTTTCGGCTCGAGCTTCCAGAGAGTCTGTCCATGGTGCATGACGTGTTCCATGTGTCCTAGCTAAAGCAGTGCTTCAAGCAGCCAAAGCAGGCCGTTGACTTGGGCGAGATACATCTGAGTGCGGACCTTTCCTACTCAGAGCGTCCAGTCCGTGTTCTCGAGACGTCCGAGTGCAAGACTCGCAACAAGACCGTCAAGTTCATGAAGGTCCAGTGGGCACATCATTCGGAGAAGGAAGCAACGTGGGAGCATGTAGATCATCTCCATTCTGAGTATCCTGAGTTGTTTCAGGCCTAGATCTCGGGACGAGATCCTGTGTTGGTGGGGGAGTGCTGTAACAGCCCACATGCAATTCCTAGGAACATCATGTAATTGTACCTTGTCTGTTGACTTTGTTATTTGGCATGGTGCTAGTTCATGTAATTTCATGTGATGATTTCAAATGGCATTGGGATTGGAGCTCATTTGAATTGCTTTTGAATTCAATCAAAATGGTTCAAGAAGGCTGTTTGGTGAATTCTTCCACTTGCTTTTGGTCTCCCCTTAACCTCCAACTTGGCATAGCCATTTCTTTTGCAATATCAAGGGTTTTAAAAACCTCAAGTCATTTTTGTCATCATAAAAAATGTGGCCTCTAGTTCAAAGTGTTTTGAATTTCAAAAAGAGCCCCACATTTTAGTTGTTGCAAAAATGCTCAGACCATTTTTGGAAATTGAGGAATATTACAAGAAGTATTTTGCATATTTTTTTGTATTAAAGCTCCTTGTAATTTGTGATGGAAAATTCCCTAACCATTTCTGTTTTATTTAAATGGAAAATGGACAGAAGGGGGTTCCTTTTCTTTTTTTCCCATGTCAGACCAGGCCCAGCCCAACTGGGCCTCTTTCCCCGCAACCCAACTGGACCCAGGCCAGCGAAGCGGTACGCTGGTTGAGTCCTGGCCGTGGGATCGCGATCGGAGGGGCCACCGTGGTCGCCTTTCCACCGTGACTGAGGTCCCCTCCGACCTCCTCTCTCACAGCCGGCGCGGCGTCGACGTCGATGACGGCCTGCGTGGCCAGGGGGCCTCCCCCCTTATAAGCTGGCCCCGAGCGGGTTCTGGGAACCCTAGGTTCCCCTTCCTCCCTCCAGGTTTCGCCGCCGCCTCCTGGTTCGACCTCGAGGTCCGCCCCTGTTCTGCCATGGCCGCCGGCCGATTTCTTCAAATTCCTCGCCGTCCTCTGCTCTCCTTGACGGTGCGTTTGTTTGCATCCTCCCCTGCGTGTTCTTGATCCGTTCCTGGTCGCAGGAACCAGAAGGAGGCACAGATTCGGCGCGGAGCCGTGGACGTCGCCGGGGAGCCCGCACCACCTCATCGTCGTCAAGCTCGTCTCCTTCCTCTACGGCAAGGCCGGGGCACTCGATGTGACCCGCAAGGTGAGCCGAGCCCTCCCGTTCTGCCCGTAGCGCTGCGTAGTTCCGTTCCCGCGTTAGCCGTAGGATCCTGCCGTGCAACTCGTCGCCGTCGAGCCACCGTGGCCGCCCTGTCCATGGCATGTCCACGGGTGAGCTCGTACGTGCTCTAGGCATGCTCTGACCGCGCGTATGGCCTCAAAGGAGGATCCTTGCGCATGCTTTGGTCACCGAGCCCGCCATGTCTGAAGCTTGCGGTGCAGTGGCGCCGCCCTTTTTTCCGTTGAGCGTAGCATCGCCGTCGTGGAGTTAGGGGCCAGATCCAGGGGCTGTCTAGTAGTTGGTTGTCCCGTTTACCCGCAGTGTGCAGCCGCGAGGTCATCGGAGCAGCATGCGCGAGCCTAGCCTCGCCGGAACATCGCCGCGTCACGTGCTGCATCTCTGTCAGTGTTCAGAGACGCCGTGCGCCGCCAACTTCAGTGGAACCTAGCCTCGCCTCATCTAGACCCCGTGCAGTTCCAAGGGCACCCACGTAATCGTGGATGTGTCCTCTCCAATTCGTGCCGCGTGGTCACGCCGGAGATGCCCCGGTGCCGACGTGAGGGTCGCCGGAGTTCCTCTGTAGTGGGTGCTGTCGGATGCGTTTCGGGTTTAGTTAACCGCCCATGGTTGTCTTATGTTTTATGCATCGCATGTTTGTTCAGCAAACACTTCACAGCGCAGTGGTCTGGGGGGCAAGTGGAGAAGGGCGCGGCGTGGGTTCGAGTCCCAGCAAGAGCATGCCCCCTGTTTCTTTTTCTTTTGTTTCAGGAGGCTGACAAATGGGCCCCTCGCGTCAGCGAATAGCTGCCCATGAGGTCAGTGGGCTGGGCCCACTGTTAGTTAGAGTGGGCCGGTTTGAGCCCGAGACCAGCCCACCTGGCTGAGCTTTTTTTCTTTTCTTTTTCCATTTTTTCCTTTTCTGTTTAATTTCCAACTTTTGATTTGAATTCAAATTCAAATTCAAATCTGAATTTGGGTTTTGAGCATTGTATCCCAAACATGTTGTCCAATATATAAATTTGGGGTAGTTTTGCCCACTGACCACAGTGGTGATGTCCATCTTGCATCTTGCCCCCTCAAATTTTGGACTAGTGGTAATTTTGCAAATAAGCCCCTCACTTCTTTTGTGTTTGCAAAGTGTTTTGCAAATTCAAATTGTGACATGCCATATATGGTTTTGGGGTAGAAAAATGAAAGGATTCAGATGGTGAGGTCCATTTGGTGTTTTGTGCAACTCAATGGACATGGTGTGATCACTTCACCATACCAAACCTTGCCTTTCTTTTCCTTGCTTTCTTTCAACTTCAGTGCATGTTGAAATCTTGTTCATTTGAATCATTCAAGCTTGCTCCATGTCATATTCAAATCCTTCCAATCTCAGATCAGCCCCTAGCATATTGTCATATGCAATGTGGCTGGATTCCTTTTCTTCTATTGTACCTTCCGGTGTCAATTTCACTGACACTTTTCTCCGTCTCCGGGATCGATAGTTATTTCACGATGTTTATTATTGTTAATTGTTGTTATTGTTTCATGCCATGCCATGTTATCACGCTACCTACACCAAAATTAAGGCTAAGACCAAATCCATTCAACGTAAATAAATTGCATATGAAGTTGTTGACGTGTCGTCACCACCTTCATTTAAATCTGACTAGATAGGGTCACATCATGTGTATTAAACTTGAACATACCATCTTTTCCTATGCATTGCACCCATTGCTTACTTGTGTGCCTTTCCTTGCCGGTACCTTACGTTAGCACCTGAGACTGCCGAGGAGACTTACGTGGAGGTTTCCGACACAGAGCCCGAGGACCCTGCTACGTCTACTCCATCGACCGATTACCCTGGAAAGGGGAAGATTTATACCATTAATTGATACCTTTCTGCCTACCTGCCTAGTTGTAGTCTAGAACGAATTGTTTGATCCTATCCACCTTGCTTATGCCTGAATTAAAACCAAACAGCCATGATCCCCACATCCCAACAAAACATTGTATTGCTAAGTTATCGCTGCTCAGCCATTGCTTAGTATGAGTAGGAAAACTTGCTGCTTACCCTATGCTATGGTTGGGATATCATGTTATTAAAGAAGTTGGTTGATATTTATTATTATTATGGTGTTAATTATACTTGACGAAAGATGGGAGACCGGGCTGTTCCCGCCAGGTGTTTTGTTCCATTTGAGTCACCTAGGTCCCGAGTTCCGGGTATTGTGTTTCTTGACGAGCGTGCCTAATCGCGTCTGGGATTCTATGGGGTCCCCTTGTCTTACCTACCTAGCTTCATACAGTTCTAGTGGTGGCCCGAGCTGATTTTCTATTTGCAAACGTGTGTGTGTGCTGGTGGTACCCCAGCTGTTTACAAACCACCCCGGGCCAGGAGGACTTGTTCCTTGGCTGGCCCACCTTGCCGGCTGAGGACCCGGTGTCCCATGTGTGATTAATCGGGTATCCAAACCTGCGACAGACGGTAGAGACCGATTCGAGAGAGCGGCCGACTTTTGAGTTGGGTGTCGACTCACCGGGGGCCACCCGGAACTGTGCGTTGTTAGTTAGAGGTACTCCGACGTTCCGGAGTTTCAGGCACTTACCTAGCCAAGTGGAAACCGGGCGTACATGCGAAACCTATGATGGGCAGTTGGTACACCCCTGCAGGGTTAAATCTTTTCGAAAATCCGTGTCCGCGGTTCTGGAAGACTTGAGACCTACTCCTTGTTCATAGAATAACATCAAATGTGAATCATAATTAAAACTTTTCTACCGTGTGAGTGCCTTGGTTGCTTTTCTTCGTCCAGGGGACCGAGAGAAGATCCAGGTTGTGTTATGTTTGATGTAAGTAGGTGAATAGCAGACTTATGACACGATGTCACGTGCATACTTGGATCTTACCCCTACTCTAATAGAACGATAGCCACCATATATGCTAGTGCGGCTGCAACCTTTACTTATACCTTGTCTTACCGCAGGAAGTTAGTTATCATGTAATGATATAATCTCACCCCTGGTTTCCTTTTGTGCTTTTACCGTTTTGCCTGACCGGCCACTGCAGTTGACTACTACCTCGACCCGAGCACCGGACGATACTTCGTGGAGGTGCCCCCGGAGGACGACGATGAGGATGACTCCGTTCAGTAGATCCTATAGTTGGGTTCCGACGATCCGTGGGTGGACTTATTTATGTGCAGCCCTCTCTAGGGCCATTTGGATTTTGACCGTACTCGGTCGTGATTGTCTTCCTCTTGTTGCATGATGTACTGTTGGGTCTATGGACCTCTGAGATGATGTAAGAAATACCAGTGGCGATGTGTGCCCTGGACTCTATATATTCATGTCTTAGTATAAAGTTCATTGTTCTTATACCTGTTGTCGAGAATCCGACAGCGACACGAGTGCGAGTGTCGTGAGTCAGTGGACTTTTATGCGCTACTAACTTGAGCGGGACGCGAAAGCGACTAACTTGAGTTAGCACCGCATCGGGGGTCTTACACCGCGACTCTTCGAGTGGGGATCCCGTGTAGAGTCCTCGCGCCTGTCTTCTGGGCCATCGGGTTCTTTTCCGTCGGTGATAGATCTGACGGTCGTCGAGGTGCTGGACTTGATTCGACTACATGCTAAGTGATCTTGACGGGGCGATGGAGATGCTTGTGGTGAACTTGAACTCCTCGAGCGGGCTAGGTTTGGATCTAGTCCTCGAGTCCTGATTTGCTGAAGGCGGGACCGCCGAGATCGTGATTCCAACCTGTGTAGTTCCCACAGATGACGCCAATTGACGAGGATCAGCCTCGGCAAATCCCATGGTCAGGGACCCTGGGTTAGTCATAGAGAAGGAACAGGTTGGACGATACTCGTTGGCTAACAGGAGAAGCACTTCCTGCTCGATATTATTGCGTGAGGAGGTGATTACAAGGGAGGCTAAGGTGAGTTCTCGCAAGACCAGGAGAGTAGATTGTGTATTGGATGATCAAGACGTCTCCCCTCTCATCCTTTATATACTAGGCTAGGTCTCGGGGAGGCCGTACTAGATTACAGAGATAGTTTCCTAGTTCTAGCCTTGCCTTGTGCGCCAAGTCGTGCCTTCCATATCAGTCGTGTACTCCTACGTCGGTGCTTGATTGGGCCAGTCGTGGGCCTGTCGAGGCTTTCCAACAGGCCTTCTGCCTTCATACAAACCGGGTATCCTCATACGCAGGAGTCGTGGGGTCACCCCCTCGCCATGTGGGTTCCACTAACATGGAAATTTTCCCCAGGCACGGAACCCCTAGTGGGGACATTTCTAATGATTTCAGGCCTTGCCATTTTGTCTATCATGATAGCTTTTATGTCTGAACCCCTATTAGTAGACCCTTCCTAAAATATGATTTGAGGGATAAATTTTCTGAAAAAGGAGAGGATGCTATCTATCACTTGGAAAATTATGAGAGGGCGTGTGATGGAAAAAAACCTCCCGGGATGGATAGTGAACAATTCAAATTAATATTCTTTGATTTTTCCCTTCAGGGAAAACCAAAGAAGTGGTTCCAATCCCTATGCCCTTGTAAGAAAAAGACTTGGGGTAATTGCAAATTTTTTTTTGATAGAATTCTTCTTTAAAGAGCTTGATTTTGATAATTGTACTCTTCCCGATGTTATCACCTTTTTGTAAAGAATGGCTAAAGACCCCCACACTAGTTCACTTAATATTGCCTTCATCGAGCATATTACCAATGCTCTTATCAAAGCTAGGGAGAAGAAACTTAAGTTAGAGGTTTCTCTTCCTAGAAAACTAGAAGATGGTTGGGATCCTATGGTCAAAATTAAATTGACAAAATTCTTTTGCTTTGCTTTATGTGATGTTGGAGCTAGTGCCTCCGCTTTACCCAAAAGAATGCATGATATGCTTGAATTGAAACCTTTTGATCCATGTTCTTTTGGTGTTTGTCTTGTTGATTCTTCCATAAAGAAACCATTAGGAAGGATTGATGATGTTCTTATTGTATTCAATGATAATTACGTTCCCGTTGATTTTCTTGTTATGGACATTGAGTGTGATCCCTCATGTCCAATTAATTTGGGACGTCCTTTTCTCCGCACCGTTGGTGCTATCATTGACTTGAAAGAAGGGACCATTAAATTCCAATTTGTTGGGAAACGCAGTAGAAAAAAAAATTCGACCTACGTAGCAATCACCCAAGAACATCTATGAAGATTGCATACAAGGTTTTAGGTCATGGCTCACTAACCGATGTAGCGGAAGTAGAGTTGGTGAAGACCGTCGAACAAGTCCCTCCAACATTATCTCCGAGGAAGAAGAGGACCTCAAAGAAGGATCAAAGGTATGATCCCTCTACCGCTATCCACACGTCCCGATGTAGCAATCCAGCAGTGCTCCGCCGTCCATAGAAGAACGCCACAGAGAGAAACTAGAGGGAGAAGAGTAGCGGCGTCCAGACTAGAACGGTCTTGCCCGAAGAGAATTAGAGGCGTGTGGGATTTAGCTGGGGCAGCCTTGGGCCTTTTTTGGTGTCTCTTTGGGGATACTCGTGCCCTCGAATATATAGGTGGAAGCCTGGGTTCGCAACTTGGGCGAGGATTCTCCCCAAAGTCGGTTTTGGCCACCAGTAGGAGTCCAACACGAATTCCAGTATGAAACGCCGCGGAATACGGCGTCCAGGGGGGAAACGCCAGGGTCCCTGGCGTTTTGCCCTGCCCCTCAAGGAAAGCCTATTTTCCACTACCATCTTGTGGACCTTCCTACTTGGTCTAGATTTAGTTTCCGCGTCTTGGAGAGTTCCATAACCCTTCGGATACTTCCATAAGCTCCCAGGAACCTCCCGGAACCTCCTGGAATATATCTGGGAGTCCCGGAATAATTTCCCGATGTTTCGTAACATTTCCAACACCTATTACCAAATGTATTATTAACACTCAAGACCCTACTTGAATATTCCGGAATCATCCGAGACCATTCGGTACCAAACCTGGAACACTTCTAGTGCTACCCGGAAACACTTCCGGTTCCACCCGAAACAATCTTGGTACCCTTTCTCTTTTCATCTCCTAGTTCTCTAATAGATTACTACTCGTTAAGTGTGTGACCCAATAGGTTCGGTATTATGCGGACATGACTCAGAACGTTTTCCGGATGTAGGACAAAACATTTTGTCAATAGACCATAATCAACAGCCGAGCCATGGAAACCGATGTTGGCTCCCGCACATACACGAAGAAGCTTTGAGTGAACCTTTATGTTTAGTCATGTACCATTCCCTTTGCTTCGCGATATATGAGAAAGTTAGAGGAGAGAAGTTTGGCACCCATGTGTAACAACTTTTTGAACACAAGCCCCTCGTTATCCTCTTTGCTCCTTTGTCCCTTTTTCTCGTTATTGTATTCCGGTATCCCTGTGACTAAATCACAATGCATCCGGCCAGACTATAATGGATACCGTCATACCGAGTGGGGTCAAAATAAATATCTCTTCATCGTGAAGGAGAAAATTCCATTCTCGAACTATAGCAGTTACTAGACACACTATCCTATGTACCCAGAACTTATTTTACTACTTCCTAGTAACGGGAAGATTCATCTAAGAACCAAAGTACATCTTCCTGTGTGAAGGAACTCGACACTCTCATGGTCTAAGGAATTACGTATATGATAACATTTAATGATATGACTTATAACGAAGTTACGATTTGATCTCTAAGTATATCATTCAATACTAGGGTCGGTTCAACATCATTGTTCTGCTAACAACATGTTCTCATTGCTACTGACATCCTTGTTACAAGAACAATGTCCATGATTAAGAAAACGTAATCATCAGCTAGCACATGATCTGGTCTTAGAGGCTAAACCAGGAACTCTTGGTGTTTACATTACCACACATGCAAATGAGTTTTCTTCTGAATCTCACAGTCAGGGTCATTGCTAATATAGCACAAAAATATAAACTTTAATTACGAACGTGGAAATATATATAATAACATTTTATTATTGCCTCTAGGGCATATTTCCAACAGTCTCCCACTTGCACTAGAGTTAATAATATTGTCAGTGCTTGAGCACTTTACACCTATGGCATACCTGTGTAATGCATGCTTCATTTGTGTTATAGACTTCATCTACGGGTCTGACGTTTCAGGCCCGTTTGTATCTTGCATATCTTCGCATTTTTACGCTATCATAAAATTCACTAATTTTACCATTTTAGCTTTGTATATGTTTGAATCCTTTGGCAGGACCTTGGTTCCCTAGAATAAGTCAAGAAATCATTCATCAATGTTCCATGACCTTCAAGCATCTAGGAAACCATACCATGTTCTTAAATGAACTTATGATTCAAAATACCCTCCTTGTTACTTCTTTAAGCAACAATATACTTAACCTCTGTTATAGAATTCTCCATAGTATCTTAATTGACACAGTTCTACCATACTATGAAACACATAATCCCAATTAAAATCGAAAATTGGTCGGATTAAGTATGAAGACTGAATTGGTGTAACTATTTACATCAAAATTCAGCTAGTGTAACTTATTACAAAGAGCTCTTCATTATCTCCATTTTTTGAGAAACGTATCTTATCTTTCATAAGTTTAACCTTTTTACTGTTTTTCCAATGATCAACATCTTGATCACTTTGGTATCTTGCTCACAACCTTTTGGAGCAGTGGACATATCTAGTCGTTTTACATATTATGGTGTACATGATTAATCCAAACACATAGGTGAGTGGAATTCAATTCACGTGTTTTTTCTTATCTGTGTTCATGAACACTGATTTCTGCAAACAACTTTTCACCGTGACCTCGGCAAGAAAATCCTTCTTGGCGTTTTCATACTAAACTACTTTAGTATCATGTCAACATGTAATGTTGGCTGTAGCATGATCAGGCACTTACTATCTATACAGATCATTGTGCTCAATACTAATGCTATATTAGCCCAAGTACTTCAGCTAAAAACTATTTTCAATGACGTCCATATTCGTGTCAAGTAATTTATATCATTTATAATCAATAATATGTCATATACATAAGGTTTTAGAAATATTATTCAGTTCCCACTTACTTTATTGAATATTCAAGCATTTTCGTTATTCCTGATGAAAACAAACACTTTTAGCAATTTCATCACAACAAAAATTCCAAATCCATTTTGCTAGCTTCAGTCCATTACTGGATATCCAAGGCTTGCATCTCTTCCAGCATCCTTTGAATATACAAAACATTACGGTCGTATCAGATATATATACGTCCTTTGTTATATTTCCATGTAGGAACTTTGTTTTGACGTTTATTCTACCATATCCTATAAATGAGATATGTAGTAATTGCTAGTATAACCCGAACTGATTAAAGCATCTCTACAGTCGAGACTACTTTGATATAGTCAACTTTTGAACTTGCTAGAAAACATCTTTCCAATGATTTGAGCTTTATGGATAAACAATTTCATCCAAATAAATTATAGATCCATATATATTATTCTTTAGACTCTAAGTATTTCGGAGGGTCTATCAAGTTCAAAACTTGACTTACTTCCATGGATAGTATCTCGGATTATTTTGCATTTAGCCAAATCCCGGAGTCAGGGCCCATCAATGCTTCTTTGTATATCACAGGTTTATCATTGTCGAACAACAATATCTCGTTTACATATCATGAATGTTTGTACGAGTTCTGTCTAACATGTGCGGTTCAGCTGCACACTTCTCTAAAGATTCAACAATCTTGACAAGTTGCACTGGCCTCCCACTCACTCCTTTGCAAGAAACTATTTTCTTCAAAACACACCGTTCTTAACTAAAAACAATTTTGCTTTTGTGTAGTGATACAGGAATACCAAAACTTTTGGCATAACCTTAACAAAGTAGCACTTATCTGATTTGGAATTTTTGAGTATGTCAAACATATATCTCATGTACCCAAATTTTAAGAAAAGACAATATGGTTTTAACATTTCATATCATATCTAATATGGTGTCATTTCAACATATTTGATGGTGCTCTTTTCAGTGTAAAATCCATAGTCACTAAAGCATAAGTTTAATAAGTATAATGGCAAATTGATAAACGTCATATTTGATCTTACCGTGTCATACATGGCTTGATTACGTCTCTCGAACACTTCACTCTTTGTGGTGTTTCGGGAGGCGCAAGTTCTGACACTTCCTCATAACTCATCAGACGTTCGCTAAACTTGTAACTCAAATATTACTTTCTACAATCTAATTTGCAGAAGCATTATTTTATTGTTACAATTAATTTCTATTTCACTCTAAAATTCCTTGACGATTTCAAAGATTTCATATGTATGTCTGCATTGAACTGATATCCACATATCTACTTCAGATCATGAGTGATGATAGAAAATCCACTGCACACAACCACACTTATTGGACTACACACATCATCACAATAATTTAGCCCGTTCATGCATGGCCTATCAACGGTGTTTTGGTCACATTACTTCGAGATAAAATCCGCAAGCTTCAAGTGATTCATAATCATATGACTCGAAAGTCCATCACTTATGGAAATTTTTCTTGCATGTTGATGAGGATTGACCTCGGCAAATCCCATGGTTAGGAACCCTGGGTTAGATCGTAGAGGAGATGTGCAGGTTGGCGATACTCGTCGGCTAACAGGAGACATGGATTTACTCAGGTTCAGGGCCCTCGATCGGTGAAACCCCCTACTTCCTGCTCAATTGTATTGTAATGGAGGCGATTACAGTGGAAGTCGAGGCGAGATCGCTCGGGACTAGGGGTCTTGCTATGAGATTGGATGCCCTCGACGTCCCCTCTCCCAGCCTTTATATATTAGGCTGGGTCGCAAGGAGTCCATCTAGGTTTACAGAGAGAGTTTCCTAATCTAGTTTTAGTCTTGGACGCCAAGTTATAGCTTCCATAATCGTTGAGGACTCCTATGGCGGTACCTCGAGTGGGCCAGGCGTGGGCCGGTCGAGGCTTCCAGCGGGCCTTTCATCTTTATACGCACCAGGTACCCTCATCTGTAGGAGTCGTGGGGTCACCCCCTCGTCAGTAGCCCCCGAGTGCCTAGGGGACTCAAAGAGTCGTGCAGGGACTCGAATCCATAATCGCCTGTCTTCATGTATGCAGCGATGATGCGAGTTGTCGGCTGTTAGCCACAAAAGATAATTTATTCGAGGGATGATAAGATGAAAGGGCCCAAGGTAGTCGATTGGTCGAGCCTTGGTGAATTGCGCTAGTGGAAAATACCTCAATAACCCTAATCAAGCCCGTGTCCCTCAACACGAACTTGGAAAACAACCGGTGTCAAGCAAAGTCCATGCCACTATAGGTTCTATAGGATCAATGCTGAAGGTCTCGTCAAATAGCCTTAACACGTCTATCATTGGCTCAACTTTCTTCATGCATTGCGCATGGAAAACATCTGGAGCGAAGTCGCAACTGTGGCAAGTCCCGGCCCGGCCGACTGCGCAGCGGGGTCTTACCTACGCACTAAGCTTGCGCGACATCTGGGGTGTAGTGTGTCGCAACCTAGGCATCATACTTTTAGAGGCGCGAAGCCTAATTAGAAGTGCACCCACTTGGAAAAACAAATCAAGTGGACTAATAGTAGTCACTCGCGGAGCATTTGCGAACTCGGGCGAGGAGTCGATAAGAAATGTATCTATAGAGCACTCGAGTGCCTGAGTGAATTGTTTTCCTGAACGCCAACCAGGTCCTGCCGTCTAGTGCGGGAAGTCACTCGAGCACTTCATCATCTTCTGGGTGAGGTAGCACCCGAACTCTATAGATTCATTAGTCCTTGCTGGTGCGAGTGATCTCTTGAGTGCGTCATAGTCTGCTGGTGCGAGTGATCAACTCTATAGATGCATTTGTTCTTGATGGAGGGGAGTAGCCACTTGCGTCCTCGAAGCTTGGTCCTTGCTCTGTTTTTAACAAAGACATGGCGCTCCTGATGGGAGTAAATTTTTGAAACATGGTCAAAAGTTTTTTAGAAATGAACCTTGGATGGGTAGCGATGATGCGTACTCAGCACGCTTCGCTGAGATGTGACGTTGCAGGGCTGCCTGACAAGTTGGGCGGCCACGTATTGCGGACGGATGCGACGTGACATAATGCTCTGCGGTAATTTCGCACTGCATGATGATGGTCCTTGTTTTTCGCGCGGGGTGGGTGGTGTGGTTGCTGCGACGGTTGGGTTTTCCATGTAGCACGAGTATCGTGGGATCGTGCCACGTCAGTGGGGTTCCAAGGTCGACGGTGGGCGGATGGCCCTTGGCTGTAGGTTAAATACCGGAGGACTGGGTAGATTTAGGTTTTACCCAATGCTCGCCTTCTTCTGCTTTTTCTTCCTCTGCTACTTCTTGCCTTCCACTTTGTTGCTCTGCGTGCTGTGAGATCCATGTCCAAATGTCTTCGGAGTGCAGCGCAGGAGTCAGCAAGGATGACTGGGAGATGGGAGCGTTTCTCTTTTGAAGCTACGGATCTTGATGTGCTGGTGGCAGATGGGCTTGTGGCGGAGGGTGCTTCTCGGTTTCCTAGGGATGAAGAGGTGCCCATGCCTCATCACGACAAACGGTTATGCTTTCAAAGCTTCTTTCCTCGCAGATTTTTGCTTCCCATTCATCCGTTCTTCTAGGGTTTGCTCTTTGCGTATCAGCTGCGGTTGCATGACTTGACCCCTAATGGGATACTGCACCTTGCGTGTTTTATCACGCTCTGTGAGGGTTTCTTAGGGATCTATCCCCATTGGGGGATCTGGAAATGCCACTTCAGTGTGAAGAGGACAAATTCTGAATACGCCATTGGGGGCCTTGGCATTTCCATTAAGGAGAAAATGCCTATTTCGATCTGGAGAAACTGGATTCCGTCTATTACGTGGCGGAAGAGCTGGATTCCGTCTAACACATTGAGGGTCAATAGTTTGGGCTTGCTCCCTTCAATCCGGTTGCGCAAGTGGCTAAGCGGTAATATTGGTTGCATTCTCTGACTGCTGGAGAGGTAGCTGTTGTAGAGCCCTTAGTGCAAAAACTCGCTTCTTTGAAAAAGGGGATAACTGGAGGCCAGCTCATATCTGTTTTTATGAGGAGGCGCATCCAGCCGCTTCAGCACCGGGGGCATCCCATGTGGCGGTATACCGGAACCGAAGATCCGACTAGGTGCTCTCTCGAAGACATTTTGGGTGATGACCTTTTATTTCGGATCTAACAGGTCACCAAGTGTACTAGTACTAGTGTTGAGAGCTCCATTTGTCCATATGATGCCGATACGTCTTTGCCTGAGGTGATTACTTGAGCCTTTGGTTGTTTGCTGAAGTTTGATTGATATATTTTGCTTGCTAATAATGCTTTTGTTTGTAGGACCATATTTCTTTGTTGAACAACCCTCCTCAGTCTAAGGATGATGAGATACTCAAGGAGCCTGATGTGGTCATGGTGGATCTTGCGCCCGCGGGTGGTGGTGATGCTTCACGTGCTGATACTGGCGAGTCCGCGGGTGCGAGTGTTGGTGGTCGGCCGTCAACTTCTGATGGCGATGAAGATTTAGAGCCACTACGCATCAAACAGAACCGCTCCTCGACTACTGCTGAGCGGGCTGTGAATGGTGGTGGACTGCCACCAGTCGCGCCAATTGTTGCGCCCTGCCCTCCTCCGGTTGCACCGAAGAAGTGCAAGCTTGGGGTGCTGCTTCGCGTGGGTGCCGCACCTATTGGGTGCGTACTTCTTCCTGGTTTATTATGCCGCTGTCTTTGGTTTCCTATTATGATGAAATGCGTTTTGCAGTACCGCTCCCGTTCCGGCTGCATCTTCAACAAGTACTGGTATTGTCTATTTCCTGTCGACTGATTCTGGTACGAAAGTTGGTCAGTCGGCTCCTCCAGCGACTCCTGATATTTCAGGTGCGGGGACGACCCCCGCGACTGCTCCATCTGGGGAATCTACAACGGCTGCTGAAGGCGAGTCTCCTCTAGATGCGAAACCGGTGTTTCCTGAGGGGTACATTTTGGAGAAGAAAATCTCCACATCGAAGAGAAGACCAAGTTCTTTGATCGCAGGCTGGGCAGGTATGATGCCCTCCATCCTTCTAACTTGTATTGGGGGCCCGATAGCGCGCCCGATGGGAGTAGCCCCCGAGGCTGCGAGCAATCACTTGTGTTTGGTCACAGTCTTAAGCTTGATCGATCTTGCTTACGTTAGCTTCTGCATATCATTGAGGGCGTGGCAGCGCTCCCGATGGGAGTAGCCCCCGAGGCTGCAAGCAATCACTTGTGGTTGGTCGCAGTCTTTAAACTTAATTGCTTTTGCTTGGCTCTTATTTCCTCATACTTTTCCGTTCTAGTCGCTGCTCCGTATGTGTGAGCGGGTGCTGACCGATGCTGATCGTGCCTGAAGTGCTCATGACGCGGCCCAAGGGAGCCTGACAACCATGAGCCGTGAGTTGCTTCTCTCCCTTTTTTGATTGTGGTGCTGTTGTTGGTTTGTTGCTTCAGTGACCCTTTTTGATGTAGGACGCAAGAATGATGCTGAGAAGCGGGGCTGATGCTGCCGAAAAGGAACTTGCCTTGCCCCGGACTGCTTTGGAGGCAAAGTAGAAAGACCTGCAAGTGCAGCGTGACGAGCTCGACCGACTGCGGCGAGTTAAGGAGCAATTTTAGCAGATGGAGACGGTTGAGGGTGGTCGCCTGCGCGAGCTGGTGAGTGCTTTGGCAGGTGAGGAGATTGTTCTGATGCTTCTTGTTTGGCGGCGGTTCTATGACCTAGTTTGATGAACGTTATCGTTTCCTGGTGATGTAGGCGCCATAAGTTTTGAGATTGCGGTGGCTGCTCCCGAGGATTCGAGCACTCTTCGTGGCGCTATAGATGCCATGTCGAGATCCGATGGTGCCGTGAAGGACGTCTGCAGTCGTGCTTCGACTCTTCCGAAGCTTCTTCATGAACATATGTATCCGGAGGAGGAAGATCGGCCCGAGGGCCTTGATCTGTAGGTTGATGCGTTCGGGCCGAATGACGATTAGTTGGAGGGCTTGGTCCGCGAGACAGTGGTGAGTGGACTTGCGAAGTCCTTTGTTGTTCTACTGGGGCATTAGGTTCCTATTGAGGATGACATTGCGGATAGCCTGCCCAGCTATACGACTGGGCAGAGTGCTCGGGCCACTTGTCAGCTGCAATTGGTTGTGGAGGCTGATGTCCCAAGCCCCAGGGCGCGGAGTAGGAGACTTTATTTGTCTGCGTGCTTGGAGAACTTCTTCGTAATAAGTCACTTTTGGGGTTGGAGATGTTGAATGTTGAATTGATGATTAAGCTCCCATGTCCCTTTTTGTCGTACTTTCTTTTCTTTTGCTTGAATTCTTTATCTTTTTGTGGCAGGCTACCCGGGCGTCTCTCGGGTTTGGAATTTGCTAAAGGAGGATGCTCGCAAGGGTTCCTACGAGTCCGTCTGTTTGAGGCCGAGGGACGCGGAGCGCGAAATTAGTCGTCTCAAAGGTGTTGTTGCAATCCACCGCTCGAAACATGAACGTGCAAAGGCTGTTTTGGATAGCGTAGCTGGTTGGATGGAGGAATTGTCTGATCTGCTGGAGGGTGAGTCTTCCTGTTGTTGTTGCTCGGCTGCGTGAGTGCTTTTACTTGTGCTTCTTGCTGATTTTTCTCTTCTTGTAAATTGCTAGTTGGTAGATCTCGCGAGGAGGAGGAGGCTGTATAGTCGGAGTTTTCTCGTTTGGATGACCCGGCCGTGCAAGCTAAAAATCCCTTTTGGAGGGATATAGCACGGACGCGGTTGTTTGCCGTGCTTGGATTGCTGGTTGGTCGGGTGCCGCGATCCCTTAAGTACTGCTGCAAAGTACTTGGTGGCATCTTGTCTGAGTTTTATCCCTTAGATCCTGTCCCGTCCAGTTTTGAGAGGCTATGTCGGGTGTTCTCTCAGCCCGTGGAGCTTCGTCCTGTTGTGAATTGTCAGATTCACGCGGGGGCTCATTGTGCTTTTGCCTTTGTTCACAGTCATTGGCCCGGGGTAGATATTATGCTGGTGGCTTGAGGTCCTCCTGGTGGTCGAGATGAGGCGATGGACGAGCATTACGCGGCGGCGGATGAGCCTGCGAGTCTGGTTGTGAAGAAGGTGTGCGAGGAAAATGACCGTCTTCTGGGTGCCCTTTGTAAGGTGAAGTCAGAGCCTGGGGTCTAGGATTTCAGGGTCCTTGTAAATTCTTCCTTGTGCAATGTATGTTTTGTGATTGCGGGTCATTGGAGTCCTCCATTGTCGAGTGTCGAGTTGCATGAGCGAGCATTTGCCTTGGAGGATGGCTGCTGCGAGCAAGCCCCCACGTGCCAAATATGAAGTCGCTTAGGCGAATAACGCCTCAAAGGGTGGCTGCTGCGAGGGAGCCCCCGAGTGCCAAGTATGAGGTCGCGTAGGCGAATAACGCCTCGGAGGGTGGCTGCTGCGAGCGAACCTACGAGTGCCAATTATGAAGTCGCGTAAGCGAATAACGCCTCAGAGGGTGGCAGCTGCGAGCGAGCTCCCGAGTGCCAAGTATGAGGCCTGGTAGGCGAATAACGCCTCGGAGGGTGGCTGCTGCGAGCGAACCCCCAAGTGCCAAGTATGAAATCGCGTAAGCGAAGAACGCCTCAGAGGGTGGCTGCTGCGAGCGAGCCCCCGAGTGCCAAGTATGAGGTCGCGTAAGCGTTCAAAAAAAATTAAAAATTTTGTTTTCTGTGAGAATTGTTTGATTGTCTGATTTGTTTGCGGTGTCTGCATCTCCGATTTATCGATCGACGATTATTTCCCCCCTCTTATCTCGTATCGGACGGAGACCGACCCTTGCCACCCTGACACTCGACCTTTGCGACACCGGGTTTCACCCGATCACCGTCGCGAAAACCCCACAAGACCAGCGTAGCCAACGGAACAAAAACCCCATTTAATAAGTAAACGGGATATGTTTATAGCGCGCCGGAAAGTGTTCTCAGAATGGTTCCAACGCGAGGTGAACGCCGCCGGCTCGACGCGCTGACCGCGCAGTTCGAAGTTTTACCCGAATCGAAGGTTTTGTGGACCCCCGGCAGTCAGAAACGTAAACACCGCGCACGAGAGAGAAAAACCGGGGATGTTTTTGCAAACTGCCAGCCACCGGGGCTATATAAATACCACCACTCTCCCACCTCTTTCTAGGGTTTCCCTAGCCACAAAATTGCAGCCACCCCCCTCACAATAGCCCCAATTTTCGCAATTAGCCCATTTTTTGCCAGAAATCTAGCCTCCCTGTGATCTGGACCGTTGGATCGGCCGATCCAACGTCCCAGGGAGCTCCCCACCTACCCTCCTCCTCTCTCCTCACGCAGCACCCCGCTGCGGCACCCGAGGCCGCCGCGCCGCCGTGCTCCTTCGGCCAGCCGGGCCGCCAGCCACCTCTCCTCTCCCCTCACCGCGCCAGACGTCTTCTTCCCTCTCCTCCCCCTGTCCTCTCACCCCGCCGTCTCCCGCTGCAGGTCGCCGAAACCCCGCTGCCATGGCCGCGCCACCATGGATGACCGGTCCGAGCTCGTCGCGCCCCGATCTGCGGCCACCGCGGCCGAATCCTCCCGTGCCGGAGCCGCCGTGGCCTCCTCGTCCCCTCATCGGTGGGCTTCCTCCACCGCCCGGCCGTCGGGTCTGGATCTGGAATAGTACCGCATATCGGGCCTTACACGAATAACACCTCGGAGGGTGGCTGCTGCGAGCGAGCCCCCGAGTTCCAAGTATGAGGTCGCGTAGGTGAATAACACCTTGGAGGGTGGCTGCTGGGAGCGAGCCCCCGAGTGCCATGTATGAATTTGTGTAAGAAAATAATGCCTCAGAGGGTGTTTCTGCGATGGAGCCCCTGAGTGCCAAGTATTGATTTTTGCGTAAGATACTTCTGGGGAAATATTTAGAATATTTCCCTGATGTGCTTACACGAGGGGGCTCTAAAAACAACCCTTTATTTGGATCGATGGCTGGATAGCCCTAAAAATGTAAAGTTGCTGCTAGGATAACTTGTAGTCTTGTTACGAGGCGCCGGTTCATTGAGTCTTCGGTTGGTTCCTTGGCTTTTACGGGAGTGCTTCTTCTTTCTCGGCGATTCCTCGAGTGTGATGTGCTCCAAAGGTTTCTGATATATTATGAAATTGTCTGTCGCAGTGATCTAATCTAACGAAGATGCCGCTGATTGTGATGACTCCCCTTGGGCCTGGCATTTTTAGCTCGAGGTACGCGTAGTGCGGCACCGCCATGAAGCACGTGAAGGATGGTCGGCCGAGCATGGCATGATATTATGATTTCCAGTCGACCACTTCGAAATCTAGCGTCTCCTTGCGGAAGTTGCTCGCATTGCCGAAGACCACTTGCAAGGTTATCTTTCCGAGGGGATAGACTACTTTTCCTGGCACAATTCCATGGAAGGTCATGCCTGAAGTTTTGAATGCCGAATTTTGGATGAACATCTCTTCCAGAGTCTTGGTGAATATGATGTTGATTCCGCTGCCACCATCCATGAAGACTCGTGAAATGTGGTAGTTTCCGATTCTTGATTCGAGCACCAGTGCGGCGTGCCCTGGGTGTGGGATAGCTGGCAGGTGATCCTCTCTAGAGAAGGTGATGTCAGTCTCGGAACCGCGGAGGTATTCTGGGATGGCCGGGTGAGAGGAGACTGTGAGGACAACTTGTCTGGTGACTTTCTTCTTCTTCCTGTTTGACGACCTTCCTCCTTGAATCATGTAGATTCGACCGTGTGCCTCTGGGTATTCTTCTTTTTCATTAGGTGATGTGCGCCGCTCCTGGATGGCTGCTACCTGTCTTGCTGGCGCTATGGGTGGGGGTGGTGCATTGTGGGCGATAGGACCGACTGCCACACTTGCTAGAGGTTGCGTTATAGGAGCTGTGGACCGGCTCTTTTCTTCTGAGATCTCAGTGAAGCGCCTGCAGTTTCTTAGGGTGTGGCTGAATCTTACTTCTCCGCGCTCGTTCTTGAAACCATGTGCTGTGGATGGTCCGTCTAGCTGTTCTTTGGCCGAGCGAGGTGTTCGGGTGGCGTCTCGTGGCTGCCTGGGTCTCCAGTCCCGCTTTTGGGCGTGTGGTGGGTCTTCTGGATTGTCTGTCCGCTCATTATATTGTCGTCGCGATGTCTTCCGTCTCTACGTCTGGGAAATTGTCCGCGACCATGTCGGGTCCTCTGTTGTCGTAGAAGTTTCGCCTGGGCCTTTTTCTTCTTCTGTGGAAACCTCTATCTCCGGCGTAGTAGTCATAGTCGCGATCCGTGCGAGTCGTCGGAGCATCTGATTCATTGTGCATGGAGTCTTCTCCGTCGGCCCAGTTGTTGGCGTGCTCCAGTAACTGCGCGGGTGTTCGAACTTTGAGCTGCCCGAGTTGTTCTTTGAAGTCTATGCGATGTAGGCCACTTCTGAACGCGTCGATTGCGCTTTCGTCTGATATGTCCTCGGCTGAGTTTTTGAGTATGGTCCATCGTTGGATGTATGCCATTAAGGATTCTCTGGTTCCTTGCCTACAAGCTCTCAGATCCTCGAGTGAGGCCGATCGCTTGTAGGTTGATTGAAGTTCTCGATGAAGGCGCTACGAAACTATTTCCAAGAGCCGATGGAGCCCCACTATAGGTTCTTTAGCCAGTGTCGCGCCGATCCCTCGAGCATGAGCTGTACGTACTGCATTGATGTGGTCTTGGTTCCTCGTTGGAACTTGACGACTATTAGGTAGTCATCGAGCCATGCTTCTGGTTCTTCTAATCTGTCGTACTTGTGGGTCGTGGAGTTTAGTTTGAAACCTTTGGGCATGGGCATCGCGCGTATGTCTCGAGCGAAGCATAGGGCTCCGCAGGGTTCAAGATCTTCGTCAGATGCTTGCTCGTTCGAGTAATCTTTGCGAGCTGCGCGCCTGCGTCTTCCTCGGTTGATTTTGTTCTGCGTGATATTGTCCCGTGCGTCCCGTCGTCGATCGCCGCTGCGTTGGTTGCCGCAGTCGTCCCTGTCTCGGTCTCTGCTTTTGTCGGGGCGCTTGCGACGGTCGTTGTAGCTGTCGTAGTCGTCATCGGGCGAGCTGGGTTTCATGTATGGTGTCTGCTCGCGGGGTGTCCTCCTCGTACTCGACTTTCTGAGTGCTGGAGCGGCGATGGCATTGCTCATTACCTTGAGTGCCCGCGCAGTATTGCGATCTGCATTGTCTTTTCTTCCACTTCAAGCGCGATGGAGATATGCTTGAGCTGTGATTAGGGATTTAGCGGGTGTGAAGTCATCGTCCAATTTGCGGACGACCTTCTTCTTGTCCGAGCACTGTAGGTTGGTGGATCTGGATTTGCGTCGAGAGGGAGAGCTATGATCAGAAAGAGTGCTCAAATGCTTGGGTGATGCTTTGCGGGTAGTTCTCGAGTTGTTCCCAATTTTTCTTTGATTTTCCAATTCGAGCCGTAACCGTCTTGTTTTCTTGGTGACATCACTTGCCATCTTGTTGTATGCTCCGAGCTCGTCGCAATTTGCGTCCTATGGGAGGAGTTTACTTCGTTTTACCGCTTCTTTTACTCTGGAGATTGCTTCTTTGGATAGGTAGATTTTTTCAGTGGATTGAGCATGTCTTGCCGCTTCTGAGGCCTGGCGCCTGCTGCTTTCGGGTGGGTCACCTTTGTGGTTGCTGCTCTCCTGCCTTCTGAATTATTTTATTGGTATGGTTCCTGGTTCATCGAGGACGACTGTTAGTTGTCCGTTGTTGTCAGGATTGCCGCTTCTGTTGTTCGTGTGAGCTTCTCTGTGGCTGTCCGGGTCATCTGCTCTGTCCCTGTCATCTGAGGTTGGTTCGTGGGTGTCTGCCATGAATACTTGGAATGGCGCGCCTGTGACGATCTTTTCCTTCTTTCCCTTATGCTTTTCCATGCTGAAGCCGCACTCGTGTGGTCGTGGGTGATGTGGTGGATCGGACTGAGGTAGGTTGCCGGAGGACTTGCGGAGTCGTGGGGTGGGCGGGTTTTGCTTCTTTGGTTAGCGTCATCTTGATTGCTGATGCTGATACGAGTGCTCGAGCATCATTCGTGAGGTGAAGGGTTCCCCAGTGGTTGATGTGGATCTTGTGCCTCCTGAAGGTCAGGTCTGTGCCTGCGCGGAGATCGGAAAAAAGCTGATTGCGAGATGGGAAGATGCGCGATGAAGACGAGGGACTCGAATAGATATGATTCTGCTCGAGTCGTAAAGGCGTCGAGTGTTGAGGTGGTCGACGAGCTACCGATTGTTGGTGAACAGACCGCCGAGATCGTTGACCCAACCTGCATCTTCCCTATGGTCGGCGCCAATTGACGAGGATTGACCTCGACAAATCCCACGGTTAGGAACCCTGGGTTAGATCGTAGAGGAGATATGCAGGTTGGCGATACTCGTCGGCTAACATGAGAAAAGGATTTACCCAGGTTCAGGGCCCTCGATCAGTGAAACCCCCTACTTCCTTCTCGATTGTATTATAATGGAGGCGATTACAGTGGAGGTCGAGGCGAGATCGCTCGGGACTAGGGGTGTTGCTATGAGATTGGATGCCCTCGACGTCCCCTCTCCCAGCCTTTATATATTAGGCTGGGTCCCAAGGAGTCCATCTAGGTATACAGAGAGAGTTTCCTAATCTAGTTTTAGTCTTGGACGCCAAGTCGTAGCTTCTGTAATCGTCAAGGACTCCTATGGCGGTGCGTCGAGTGGGCTAGGCGTGGGCCGGTCGAGGCTTCCAGCGGGCCTTCTATCTTGATACGCACCAGGTACCCTCATCTATAGGAGTCGTGGGGTCACCCCCTCGTCACATGTTATGTCACTTGTGACAAACTGCAGTGCATCACACTTGTGGTATTTCTCTTAGTCTTGCGACGTTTAGCGTCAGTGTTATGGATGTTTAGTATTATTATCAAGATTCATAACATAGAACCTATTCACAATAGAAGTATGATCTTTATATAATTCATAACTTTGAATAACTTTCTTTGCCAAGAACATGATTCAAAACGATGTTTTGAAATAAGGCTAAAGTGTAGTAACAATTTACTCAACTCTAAAATGAATTTTAAAGATAATCATAGAGTCAAAACACAGTATAGTAAACCTTTTACCGTGTTACCGTGCGTGTCAAACTCATCATAAGCTAGTCGTAAAGGCCATAGTATTTCTTGCATCGAGTTGCAATAATATGCAATCGAAGTAATATTCTAGTGATCAATAGTTTAATCACAATACCCAAGAATTAAGATTAACCACTTAATCATGATTCTCAAGAATTACGTTTTTTGACCAGCAATGAATTCATCTATAACTTCGTATGACTTTCATTTCTGAGCTGGGTATTCCAGTCTTCTTTCCTTTTGAGTTTATACGTATCATAGTTCCATTTCCAATGTCACTCCTACTCGCAGAAGGTCACATATGATCAAGTGTGGCGCATGCCATGGACTTTCCGGCATGTAAGTCTTTTTAACATCTTTGGAACTTCCTTTCCCTCAATTCCCATCATCATATGATTGGTGTTCTTCTGGATCCCACACTTATCAATTTCATTTGAGTACAATGAACATTTTCACTAATGCTTACAATCATACATTGTACTAGATATCTTATATCCTACAACAATTGTCTTATCACCGAAAACAATTTTCATTTCCATGAATATAACATAACTATCCCAAACAGTTCGAAGTTCGGGTTTCATGATGGTGAAGACAATGCACTTAGCGTTGGTGGAATTCTAGCCTTTTGGATTGATGGACGTAAGTCACATCATCCATAGCATCAGCGGGAGAGCATCGAAAATTTGCGATATGACATGGTCATTCTCGGCACTATTGAGGATAGTCCTCACAATACGGCACCAATCGTAAAGTTTTTTACCACATAATATAGTTAATAAAAATAAATTGGAAAGGTGGTAATGCGAGCCATTATTCTATAATGATAATGAAAATACTTAGACTTTGTTCATACTTAAGTTCCACTTGTGATTAATCAATTTAATTACTAAGTGTGCTCCCACTCAGATCAATATCTCTCGTAATTGATGCTAGAGTGATTCAAGATCCAACCCAATCGTCCACCATTGATGTGACATCACTGATGACTTAGACTGGACTGGTAGGCCAACTTGCCAATCACGCAAAAGGTGATTCTTGTTCATCTTTCGATGGGCGTGTTCCGGTAGCAAATTTTTATCCAAACCGTCAAGACAACCAAGTGTAATTGCTGTATGTTCTTAACACACCCGTCTCATATGCGTCACATCGTGTGCACCCATGTGACATGACCTGCTCCGATTGTGAAACATATTACAAATGGTGCTACAGTTGGAAGAACACTATCAACTTGATTTTTTTTTGCGAGAGATCACCCTAATAAAATATGACTACCGCGTATCAAACAAGGGTGCATCAAAGGGATAAACATCACAGGAAATTCATAAAATTATGTGATATGATATAGCCCTTTGCTTCGTGAATTCTTCGGTGTCTTCACGTCATCGTGGTAGAACTCACCGCGTCCGCCAACTTTATCCTTGGCGTTGGGAACATCACCACGGCTTCCAGCATGTGCTTCGGGGTCCTCCTTCGCATCTTTGATCATCCCCTTGTCTCCATCTATTGCCTTGCCTCGAGTTAATAAACAGTTCTAGCATGCAGACCATAATTAAGTGACAATCATATGACTCCATTCCTCATGCCGTACCACGGCACACAGACCGCGAATAAATATTACATCATATAGCATCTCATAAAAACACATTGCTAATCTTGAAGGCTATACCACATCACATGCATACTCTGCAAAAACAAGTTAAATCGCCATCTATACGGGTTGTTGCAAATTTATCGTGGTTGATTAGCAGGTTACATGCAAACGTTGTTCCCCAAACTTACCAAACACGATACTTCATTGTTGCTAGTTTAACGTTCGGGGTGGGTGTAGCAACTAATGCCACAAGCCAAACTTTGTTCAACGCGTGACCCCAGTGTGGATTTGAGTTCATAAAATCCACAGGCCCCTCAATGTTATATCTGTTATTGCGAGATTAAGATGAGATCCAAGGAGTTTGACGTAGACCATGATTGTAAGGCCCGATATGCGGTACTTTTCCAGATCTAGGTGTTTCCACCCAGATCCGGGGACGAAGCACATATCGGTCCCACCGCGACATATGACAAAGCCATATGCCCCGGATTTCCAACATGATATCACAACATTACAGATACAACATCTCATACAATCGGCATACAACTGCCTCAGATACAATACAACAGCGGAAGATACATGTCTGGGTACAAGCTACAAGAAAATGCCTACTGGCAAAGAGAAAAACATCGATCCCATAACCACACGGGTCCAGGCCCTCCGCCGGGATCCGCCTAACTAGTCGTCGTCGAGTCTCCACGTAAAACGTCGGTCACCAAACCTGTTGTCGATCAAGAACCCTGAAAAGAGTTTGGGGGGAAGTATCATGAGTACAGAAGTACTCAACATCCAACTGTAGTGGTCATCTGACCCAACAAGGACTTCATCACTCGTCATTCTAGGACAACTAGTAGTTTACGGTAAGGATGGGGTAAGTGCTGAGGTTGCTGCCGCACTAGCATTTATGAAGTGGCTAACGATCTAGAGAGTAAGATAAGAAGCCAAGAATTCGATGAGGAATCGCCTCCAACAAGTCTTGCTATCAACTACTTACGCAAACATAACACCCATCCTATCCTTGTCCTCCTCTTCGTATCCCGACGAAGAAGAAGCAGTCAAGGCACACACACATTGATCAAATTATATTAAGATTATCTCGGTTGTTGTTGTCTATGAACAAGGAGTAGGTCTCAAGTCGTCCATAACCGTGGACACGGCTTCTCGAAAAGATTTAACCCCGCAGGGGTGTACCAACTTCCCATTACGAGGCATTGCATGCTCGCCCATCTCTCTCAGTTTCTACCCATTATAGGCAACCATTTTATGATTTAGTTCGAAGAGATCCGAAACGACATGTCCCTCTAACTAACAACGCACAAATCCGGGCGGCCCCCGGGGAGTCGACACCCAATCCGAAAGCCGGCCACGCTCTCGGATCGGACTCTTCCGTACGGCTAAGGTCGGGAAATCACACCTGACATCAGGGGACCCCTAGCTCACCAAGTGTGGACCAACAGAAGAACTAAGTCTCCGCTGGCCCGAGTTGTTTGAAAACTACTAGCAGCTGACCAGCACACACACGAGTTTCAAATGGTAAATCAGCTTGGGCCACCTCTAGAAATGTTTGAAGCTAGGTAGGTAAGAAGAGGGGACCCCATAAAATCCCACACACGATTAGGCACGCTCAGTCTTAAAACCAATACCTGGAACTCGGATCCTAGGTGACTCGAATGGAACAAAGCGTCGGGGCGGGATATCCTAGACCTTCCATCCTTCGTCGAATATAGTCAACATTATAATAATCATATCATCAACAACAATATAATAATGTGATATCCCAAATCAAGGAGTAACAGGGTAGCATCATAGCATCCTAAGCATGCATACTAAGCAGGGGCTGAGCAACGAGCAATAGTAACATAGCAGTACAAGGTTTGCTGGGAGGGGACATGGCTGTATCGGTTTGAAAGAGGCTGTAAACATGTGGTAGGATCAAACATCGAACCTAACCTAGACTAGCATGCAAACCGCTGGTTGAAATAGAATGGATCATAAGTAATGTATAGTCCTTGCCTGTTGATAAGTCGGGTTCCGAAGGTGTAGTCGATCGCACGCTCGCAACGTCTCCGAGAGGTACCCGCGAAAGCACACAAGACGGAAACACTGGAAAGCAGTCAACGAAGAAGCATATATTACTACGAGGCAAACACGAGCAAGCATCAACAAGAAAACAACACGAGACATCACACCTACCGTCGAGAGCGGTTACTAACAGGTTAAGTGGAGTACTCGTCACACACGACGATACCGCACATTTACAAGGGTTCAAGTTGTTTAGCTACAGGTGATCAACCAACGGTTGTTAACATGGAAAGGCACCCAAGCATGGCATAGCACACAAACACGGAAAGAGGTTAAGCACAAAGTAAACTATCTATGCTAGTCAATTTAAGTGAGGCACAACCTAAACATGGCATACACTAAGTGCCGCACGACAATTAAAGGATTTGGTACTGTTCTGTCCTAAACCATATTTTAGGTTGGTTAACAACAGCAAACAATAGCTTAAACACAAAGTACACGAAAAACTAATCAAGTTACATATAAAGAACACCCCAAATGGAGTTACGGTTAAAAAAATATAAGCAAAACAAGTTACGGGCACAATCTACCAACATCAGGAAGCACACTTTAGGACAATGCATAAACAGGATAACCAATGCAAACATGCTCACAAATGACATGGAACTAAAGTAAACATGACAGGTAAGGCATGGAAAAAAGAATCATGCAAATAGGCATCATAGATCAAAAGATATTAAGCATGCAACATGGCATCGGAACGTTACAGACTTAGAGAAAAACAGAGGTGTCTGTCAACAACAGCAGCATAGCAACTTTGGAGCTGAATGACTATATGACCAGCAAGCATATCATGACAATGCAATACATATAATTGAAGTATACATTATGCTTAACAATATTCAATTGGAATCACTCAATTCCGATAAACGGTCGCGACACACTCGTCGACCGAAGTTGCAACAAAATATAAAGAACAGCACACTAACAGCAGGGTAGCTACTTTGGAGCAGGATACAATCATGACGCAGCAGGAAATTATGGCATGTGAATGCATGAATCTGAATTAGAAACAATGCTTAACGCAACGCAAAAGGAATCAATCAATTCCGACGTACGGTTGCGAAGCAACCGTCGCCCGAAGTTGCAATAAAATAACAGTTACAGCAACTTAGCAGCAGATAACGACAGGTAGCCCTGTTTGAACAGCAAAAACTATATCTAAACAACCTCAAAACAATTAACTCACAAAATATAAAAGCTAGAGCATGAAATTCTAAACAATTCTTCTTTTGGGCGTATTGTGATCCGAGCTACGGATCACTTGTTAACCTACTCGCAAAACGGCTAACAGCAGCATAATTTTAAGGACTTAGAAAAAAAACAGGCTTAGGGGAAATTAACCAGGGAAAAAAAAGAAAGGGGCGCCTCTCACTGGTCCGGCCCAACTGCGGCTGTGAGGGGGGGGGGCGGCCTGGGCTTGGCCTTGCTGGGCTGCTGGCCTTGGGCTGGAGAGGCTAGCCTGGCCAGGCCGGGACCACCAGCGCTGGCCCACGAGGTGGCTGGCCGGTCGCTCGGGCGTCCCCGTCCCGATCCAGGCGGGATCTGGCGACGACGGCCCTGGCCGGCGACGGGCGGTGCTCCAAGGGGCTCTCGGCGAGGAGGGAGGCGAGCCGGCACGGTGGAGAGCTGGGCGGCGGGCCCGGACGCCGGATCTCGGCCGGGAGGAGGCCAACAGGTGGCGGAGCCATGGCGCGGCGAGGCCGAGCTCGGCCGTGCCCTCCGATGGCGGCGGCGTCCTTGTGAGGCAGAGAGAGAGATTAGAGAAGGAGAAAAGAGAGAGGAGAGGGAAGGAGAGAGGAGAGAGGAGAGGGCCGGCGGTGGAGGGAGAGGTGGAGAGAGGAGGTTGGAGCCGATCTGGGCCGTCGGACCGCGAGATCTGACGGTCCAGATCGGAGAGGGCTAGGTTTTCTGCGAAAATGGGCAAAATTGGTCCATTTTTCGATCTGGGAGCTGCCTAGTGGCTTAGGGAAACCCTTAGTGGTGGGGTGGTCTTTTTATAGCCCGGGTGGCTGGCAGTTTGCAAAAATATCCCCGATTTTTCTCTCGCGCGCACGGTGTTTACGTTTCTGACCGCCGGGGGTCCGCTGTACCTCCGATTTGGGTAAAACTTTGAACTGCGCAGATCAGCGAGTCGAGCCGAAGGCGTTCACCTTGCACTGGAACCGTTCCAAGAACACTTTCCGGCGCGCTATAAAAATAACCCATTTAATTATTAAACGGGGTTTTCGTTCCGTTGGTTGCGGCTGGTCTCGTGCGGTTTTCGCGACAGTGATCGGGTGAAACCCGGTGTCGCAAAGGTCGAGTGTCAGGGTGGCAAGGGGCGGTCTTCGTCCGGTACGAGATAAGAGGGGGAAAAATAATCGCCGATCGATAAATCGGGGATGCAAACACCGCAATCAAATCAGACAATCAAACAATTCACACCGAAAACAAAATTTATAATTTTTGTGAAAATTGGGCTGTTACAATGATCAAGGAAACCAGCATACTGAAAGCAGCATAGAGGGATCAATGGAAAACTCAATCCTTGTAGAAAAGCCTCAACTTGCCATCAAGCACAGAAAAAATCACATGACAAGGAAGCAACAAGAAAAATCAAAGCCTCATGTCAACATATGATCTAGACCTAAACATGCATCTACTCATAGATCACTCTGATACAACTGTTGGGAAACGCAGTAGAAAACAAAAAAAATCGGCCTACATAGAAATCACCCAAGATCATCTATGAAGATTGCATACAAGGTTTTAGGTCATGGCTCACCAACCGTTGTAGCGTAAGTAGAGTTGGTGAAGACCGTCGGTGCAGATCCCTGCAGCTAGGAGTTTCAGTGACCTCCCAACCGCGAGGATATCGATCCCGTGAACTGTCCCTTGATCCGTCCCGCGAACAAGTCCCACTAACAAGTCCCTCGAACATGATCTCCGAGGAAGAAGAAGGACCTCGAAGAAGGATCAAAGGTATGACCCCTCTACCAGTATCCAGACGTCCCGACGTATCAATCCAGCAGCGCTCCACCGTCCAAAGAAGAACGCCACCGAGAGAAACTAGAGGGAGAAGAGCCTAGCGTCATCCAGACTAGAACGATCAAGCTCGAAGAGGATTAGAGGCGCGTGGGATTTAGCTAGGGCAGTCTTGGGGCTTTTTTGGTGTCATTTTGGGACTACCCCTGCCCCCGAATATATAGGTGGAAGCATGGGGTCGCAACTTGGGTGAGGGTTCTCCCCAAAGTCGATTTTGTCCACCAGGAGGAGTCCAACATGGATTCCAGTACGAAACGCTGCGGACTATAGCGTCCAGGGAGGAAACGCCAGGGTCCTTGGAGTTTTTCCCTGCCCCCCATGGAAAGCCTATTTTCCAACGACCTACGATCTTGTGGACCTATCTACTTGGTCTAGCTTCGGTTTCCGCGTCTTGGAGAGTTCCATAACTCTCTGGATACTTCCGTAAGCTCCCAGGAACCTCCTGGATTATTTCTGGAAGTCCCAGAACAATTTCCCGATGTTTCGTAACATTTCCAACACCTATTACCAAATGTCTTATTAACACTCAAGACCCTTCTTGAATATTACGGAATCATTCGAGACCATTCAGTACCAAACCTAGAACACTTCTAGTGCTACTCGGAAACACTTCCGGTTCGACCCAAAACAATTCCGGTACCCTTTCTCTTTCCATCTCCTAGTTCTCTAACAGATTACTACTCATTAAGTGTTTGACCCAATAGGTTCCGTATTATGCGGACATGACTCGGAACGTCTTCCGGACATAGGACAACAACCTTTTGTCAATAGCCAATAATCAACAGCGGAGCCATGGACACCCATGTTAACTTCCGCACATACACAAAGAAGCTTCGAGTGAACCTTTATGTTTAGTCATGTACCATTCCCTTTGCTTTGCGTTATATGACAAAGTTAGAGGAGAGAAGTTTGTCACCCATGCGTAACAACTTCTTGAACACAGGCCACTCGTTATCCTCTTTGCTCGTTTGTCCCCTTTTCTCGTTATTGTATTCCAGTATCCCTTTACTAAATCACAATGCGTCTGGCCAGACTATAATGGATACCGTCATACCGAGTGGGCCCGAAATAAATATCTCTTCATTGTGAAGGAGAAAATCCCAGTCTCGAACTAACGCAATTACTAGACACACTACCGATGTACCCAGAACTTATTTTACTACTTCCAAGTAACCAGAAGATTCATCTAAGAACCAAAGTACATCTTCCTGTGTGAAGGAACTCAACACTCTCATGGTCTAAGGAATTACGTATATGATAACATTTCATGGCATGACTTATAACGAAGTTACAATTCGATCTCTAAGTATATCATTCAATACTAGGGTCAGTTCAACATCATTGTTCTTCTAACAACATGTTCTCATTGCTACTGACATCCTTGTTACAAGAACAATGTCCATGATTAAGAAAACGTAATCATCAACTAGCACATGGGTTGTCTTAGAGGCTAAACTATAGGAGATTGCGCGATAGAAAACAAAATTTTCTCTCACATGCGGAAGCAACATCCAAGATCCAATCTAGAAGATTCTAGTAACGTGGAGAGTAGATCATCATACCCTCGAAGAACAAGCGCGTTGAACGTTTATTTCAACGCAGCTTGGTGAAGTTGTTGGTGAAGTTCGATCCGATTAGCACCGCAAACGAGTAGGACCTCCGGAGGCTTGCACACGTACAGCTCTATGACGTCTCCTTCTTCTTGATCCAGCAAACAACAGGGAGAAATATATGGGATCGATTCCAGCAGAACGACGGCGTGGTGGTGGATATGGTGAAGAGTTTCCCGTGAGCAGGGCTTCGCCAAGCTATGCATGTGAGTGAGGAGGATGAGTGGAAGGACTTGGGCATTCTTGGTGAGCCTCTCCCCTCCCTTATATAGGCAAGGAGGTTGTAGCCACTTCAATTCCCAAGTGAAAACCCCTCTCTCATTTAAAAGATGATAACACCTTTCTTTTAAGAGTGGTAACCTTCCCATTGAAGGGCTTCCCATTTATTGGCATAATTAAACAAGGAGGGCTGGTCACTTAGACTAGTGGACCACCCTTGGTCGTCCAAAACGGGTGGGGCCCATAGTGGGACCCTCTGGAACATTCTAGAACATTTTGACACTGCCGAAAAAATCCTGAACTTTTCCGGAACCCTGAAATCAACTTGCCATATATAAATATTTACCTCTGGACTCTTCCGGAGCTCCTCGTGATGTCTAGGATCTCATCCGAGACTCCGAACAATATTCGAACACCATTAATAAAATTATCCCAGAGCTATTCTAGCGTTACCGAACGTTAAGTGTGTGATCCTACGGGTTTGAGAATGTGCAGACATGATCGAGACATCTCTCTGATCAATAACCATTAGAGGGACCAGGATAACCATAATGACTCCCACACATTAAACGAAGATCTTTATCGATTGAACCACTATGTCGTGGACTACTATAATCTGTACACAGTTTCCTTTGTCACACGATATTACTCACCCGAGATTCGATCTTCGGTATCGCTATACCTAGTTCAATCTCGTTACCGGTAAGTACTCTTTACTCATTCTGTAATAAAAAATTCCCTGTCACTAACTCAATAGTCACGTGCTTGCAAGTGTTACCGAATGTGCATTACCGAGTGGGCCCAGAGTATATCTCACCGTCACACGGAAGGATAAATATGGCACCCCGGCTCAGAGGACCGGAACGCCCCGTTCTGCAGCCCAAGTCTTCTGGAACACGACACTTCTTGATATAGAACTAAACATATTTCTATTACCAAATATACAGGTACAAGGGGTTATTACAATGCTGGCGGAGTGATGGCGTGGAAGTGGTAATGGCTTCTCGCCCTTCGTTGGTTACCCCAAGTGGAAGGTGAGATGTAGGATAGCAGCAAATTTCCCCTATGTAGAGGATAGGGTTTGTCTCCCGTAGGACCCTGGCGATGATAAGTAGGTGTCAGCGGCGCACCTGACGCGGACCTGCACACTATACAATTAACTTTGCTCCCAAAGATGTTTAGAGAGGTTGTCAATCTCTCCGGTCTTGTTTTTTACAAAGGGTCAAACACACAAGGGATAATGATAATGATAGCAACTTAAAGTAAATACTGAAAGGAAATAGCTTGTAAACAACGATGAAAATATGGACCGGGGTCCCGTGATGTTCACCAGTGATGTCTCTCTCCCAAAAGACGATAAAACTGCTATACGAGGTAAACAAATTACAAATGGGCAATTGACAGGATTATAAACGCACCGCAATGCTAACTATGCTACAAAAGAAAGGAAAAGGCTCATAAGCATGGGCAGTACGCCAAAATAAGTAGACCGAAATCCGTATACATCTACTACTAATCATCCACATTGAGATATCTATCCAGAACATCTCGCTGGTATTAAGTTGCGAGTCCCACCCAAAGTGTAAACCCCAAGCAATAGACAACTGCATTAAAAGAACTTTGCGTAAAGTGAACAATCCTTGCAACCGCGGTTACAAGCACCATTGTTTTCCCCCTTGTGGCCACAACACATTCCCTAGACTCATGTTTCTGTCACTCAAGCGTGTCATCAGGGGGCATGTACCCACAATCGAGCAGAACGTTCCCTCTTGGAGTTACTATCTACCACTTGGCCAAAGCAATAAACAACAACGGAGAACATGCAAGAATTACTTAGGAACAAAAATATAAGAGATCAAAACCAAATATATTACTCTATCACGATCTGAACATAATCTCATAATCCATCGGATCCCATCAAACTCAACATAGCAACAGCAGAAGAATTACATATGTTCCTCGATCATGTAGGGAAGCTCACGAGGTCTAAACCATGAAGAACAAAGAGGGGAGGAGAACATCACATAGCTATTGATCACGGACCCATGGTCCAAGATAGACTACTCACGGCACATCCGGGAAGCGTCCATGGTGGAGGAGAAGCTCCCGGAGGTCGATCCTCCCTCCGGCAGGGTGCCGGACGGGTCCTGACGGTGCTCCCGATCTTGGAAGCACGGCGGCGGCGGAATAGAGCAGAGATTGCGAAATAGGGTTCTGTATTCGGAGTTTCCCCGTCATGGAGAATAAATAGGCGAAGGGGGGCAGCCAGGGGTGCCACCAGGGGTCCAGGCTTCCCCCTGGGGTGGCCAGGCCCATGGCCACGCCAGGTGGCCGCCTGGGCCCCCGGTGGTGGCCCTCTGGCCCCACTTGGGTGCTTCTGGAAGACTCCGTTACGCTGATTTTTTATCCGATTTTTCTCGAATTTTTGGAGCACTTTTAATATGGGGGAAACCTAGAATAAAAAAACAGCAGAAAACGGGAACTGGCACTGGGATGCACTAAGTTAGTAGGTTAGTCCAAATATGATCAAAAGTATACGAAAGTGTATTAGATCATAGCAATATCACACAAAACATGCATGGAGCGAGCATAAATTATCGATACGTTTGAGACGTATCAACATCCCCAAGCTTAATTCCTGCTCGTCCTCGAGTAGGTAAATGATAATAGACATAATTTATGTGGTGACATGCTAGCAACCATATAAGAACTTTGAAAAGTAAAGAAATCAAGGTATGTAATTCAATTAAAGTCGTAACACGCAAGAGTCTATATTAGCATTGAAACAAGCAACGAAAGAATATTAGGTGCAAGAGCTCTCGCTGTCCGTGACTCGAATGTCTCCAGATGGTGTTTGCGTGCAAGAAGGGGGATAGGGAATACGAGAAGAAAAATATTTTTGTTGAGAACTCAATCTACTAAAGTTTCACACTTGGTCTTCTTTGGAATATTATCTTGACTCGTCCCTAGACCACTAGCCAGGTACAAGTCAATTTGATCCACTCCTTTTCGATATTTTTAGCACTCATGCAATGGATGAGTGTAATCACGAGAGTTGACACTTAGGATGGGAAAGAGAGAATATGGTGGAGGAGGAAGACAAAAAGGATGAGAAAGGCTCACATCAATGAGGACAATCATAGGCGAGAGGGCCAAATGATAGATATGATGTGAGGAGTAGGGATTGCCACTTTGGGATCTTTTATTTTGTCCACTTTGGGATCTTTTATTTTGTCCACTTTGGGATCTTTTATTTTGTCCACTTTGGGATCTTTTCCTCACTTTAGGGCAACACTCTAATTTACAAGAGGGTATAGAAGATCTTTCACACTTTACAAGGTACTCAAATCATAAATAATATGTAGCTATCATGATGTATTCAATGTATGCCGCTGCCAGTGTAGCAGGAACATGTATGACATGAAGATCAAGTCATGAAGAGGTGGATGTTGCATGGCAATATATCTCGGGAAGGCTATGGAAATGCCTTGATAGGTAGGTATGGTGGCTGTTTTGAGGAAAGATGTAAGGAGGTTTATGATGACAGACTGTATCATGCCAAGGGTTTGGATGTACCGGCGAAGGTGGACGCCAACTCTCGGAGTGAGAAGAAGGAAATGCACGGCACAGGAGAGGCTAGCAAATATGAGGAGGTGGAAGTGTCAACTTTCAATACTTATATTACTCCAAAGAACTCATGCACTTATTATCGGTAACTCTCAATCTAATAAGGTGGTTCACAAAGAGGCAAGTACCCCGAGGAGGAGTGTATGGGGGTTTGGTTATCCTTGCGCATCCTCGACTCATGGTACGTGAGTGTACTCTAATATTCGACCCCTCAGAAGAGTAGTGATCCATCTAGTAGCTAGAGTTCTCAACTAGTTTTGTAGGTTTTCAAAAATAACACACGGATTGCCAAAAATACCACACCTATCACTAATAGGCTAGAGCTCTTGGCACCAAAATTTCAAACATTACTCACATCAATACCTCAAAACTATTGCAAGCTACTACTGATATTAAATTGCAACCTCAATTAACTACTTCTCAAAAACAAGACATAACTCAGTGCAACAACCAACTCTCTTAACAAGATAAACATGAAAAATAAAGAGAGTTCCAGCGACAAACTAAAAAAAAGCCAAGGATCTTGCTAAGAACAAACTAAAACTAAAACTAAACAGGGCAGTAGCTATGAAAAGATAAAGAACACACAACAACAAAAAGATAGGCATGAAGAATCCTATGATGTGTTCTAGATTTTGAAAGTAGAGCGTGTTTCTCTCCCACACAAAGTAAGACGGGATCTAACTTGTCATTAACAGCAAGAAAAGCTAAATAAAACTAAAAATAAAACCTAAGAGCGAGACGCTCCAAGCATAGCACATAACGCATGAAGTGATAAAAATATAGTGAGACGAAGGACGAACTGATGATTGTTTATGGAGAAGGGGATGCTCGGGGGCATCCCCAAGCTTAGACGCTTGAGTCTCCTTGAGTATTTGTTGGGTATGCATGGGGGAATCCCCAAGCTTGAGCGCTTTACACTCCCGAATCTTCTTTCATCATCTTCCATCACACACTGGAAAACTCCCTTCATACACAACTCATCATAAGCTGACTAGAGAGGTTAGTACCCTTAATAAATTTTTTTCCGACTTGATATAAAGATATTCTTGAATATATACTGTTTCTCAAGATTGAAAAAATGTTTTTTCAAATAAAAAGTAAGCTTAAGGTTTGCAAAAGTTAGGAGAGACAAAACGTGGCAGAATCTGTGAAAAACAGAAAATCAGGTAGTAAAGAAATTTTTAGGGGCACTTATGTAACTCGAATAAAAAAACTCAGAACATACGAAAGTTCTGTGATTGTATAGAGCACGCTGTGTCAAAAATTCAGCTCAAAAAGATGAACTGGTGATTTATTCTGATTTTCCCCATCACGAGGATAGAATCTGTTTCTGGACAGCATGTCACAACTTTCACTTCCCTTGTCATATGAGGCTATTACTTGGCACAAAGCTTGAAAATAACGATACAATGATGTTACTATAGTAGTAAAAATCATCAAGAACACTAAAAACAGAAGTAAAAACATCTTGGGTTGCCTCCCAACAAGCGCTTTCTTTTACACCTTTAAGCTAGGCATAAAGATTTTAAAAGGTGCTCTCATAAGAATAAGACTTTTGAAGCAAAAGAGAGCATCAAGAAGAAAATATGAAACACATTTAAGCCTAACCCACTTCCTATGCATAGGCATCTTGTAAGAAAATAAAGCAAAGAAGCACAAAGAAACCAGCATAGGAGGGTGGAACAAGAAAAACTTTAAAACTTTCAACATAAAGAGAGGAGTTTTTGCAATGTGGAAGTTTATACAACCAAACTTCCCTCTCTCAAAATAATTTTCAGTAGCATCCTGAACAACATCAAGAATATAACTATCAGATAAATCATGTTGTTCAGGACCTACAAGCACACGTGTATTGTTTTCAACACGGTCTTTAGGAACATAAGATAAATGCAACCCATCACACTGAGCCTTGATAAGAGCAACATTCTCTGGAATATGAATTGGAGATTTCAAAAGGATAATAGGACACTCAAGTGTGGGTGCAACAACAAAAATTTCATTCTTGACGTAAGGAACTATAGAAAGTTCATCTTTGTAAGCATCATCCAAAGTTGCATCATGGCCATCAACAAAGCAAGTATCAAGTTTATCAGAAAGGGATGTATCAAGTGAGTCCTCGGAATCTTGGGTTCATCATAGCAATCATTAGCCTCTTCTAGGGCAGCAAACATTTTATTTTCAAAATCCTCAATATAAGCATTGGAAGTATAATTCTCGAAGCAATAAGCAAGATCTGCAAAGTTTTTGGACTGGTGAATAGTCTCATGATACTTTTCAATCAAAGAAGCAATTTCATAAGCACCTTTAAAAGCAACAAAATCTTCAATCTTTTCAACATCAAAGTAATCATAAACACCTCTAGCATAAGAAGATAAGATCTCATTTTCATTAGAACCACAAGTAAAATCATAATTTTAGCACAAAAGTTTAGCATGGCAATAAGAAACATGTATTTGATCCCATAAGTGTTTCCCTTTGTGAGATAGGCGGTGTCGTGTATAATGAGCATGCTCATCCAATGATTTTCCCTCAACCAAGTCGGTTGGGTTTTTAGCAGCAACACAAGTTGATCGAAGACGATCCAAGTGAAACATGTCAAACATGTCCATCCTACCATATTTGGGTGGCTCCACACCCATTGTAAAGATAGCATCAGAAGGCAGACGAAGGCAAAGATAAAAGGTAGCAACTATTTTTTTGGTTTTTCAAAGAGACACAAAAGAAAAAGAAAAAAATGGAAAGTAAACTAACAAGACTAAAAAGTGAAGGTAAAAGGTAGTGGGCAACTCCCCTATCTTAGCACTCAAAATCCCCGGAAACGGCGCCAGAAATTTGTTTGATGGCGTGGAAGTGGTAATGGATTCTCGCCCTTCGTTGGTTACCCCAACTGGAAGGTGAGATGTAGGATAGCAACAAATTCCCCCTATGTAGAGGATAGGGTTTGTCTCCCGTAGGAATCCGGCGATGATAAGTAGGTGTCAGCGGCGCACCTGACGCGGACTTGCACACTATACAATTAACTTTGCTCCCAACGAAGTTCAGAGAGGTTGTCAATCTCTCCGGTCTTGTTGTTTACAAAGGGTCAAACACACAAGGGATAATGATAATGATAGCAACTGAAAGTAAATACTGAAAAGGAAATAGCTTGTAAACAATGATGAAAATATGGACCGGGGTCTCGTGATGTTCACTAGTGAAGTCTCTCTCCCAAAAGACAATAAAATTGCTATACGAGGTAAACAAATTACAAATGGGCAATTGACAGGATTATAAACGCACCGCAATGCTAACTATGCTACAAAAGAAAGGAAGAGGCTCATAAGCATGGGCAGTACGCCAAAATAAGTAGACCGAAATCCATCTACATCTATTACTAATCATCCACCTTGAGATATCTATCCAGAACATCTCGCTGGTATTAAGTTGCGGGTCCCACCCAAAGTGTAGACCCAAAGCAACAGACAACTGCATTAAAAGAACTTTGCGTAAAGTAAACAATCCTTGCAACTGCGGTTACAAGCACCATTGTATTACCCCTTGTGGCCACATCACATCCCCTAGACTCATGTTTCTGTCACTCAAGCGTGTCATCAGGGGGCATGTACCCACAATCGAGCATAACGTTCCCTCTTGGAGTTACTATCTACCACTTGGCCAAAGCAATAAACAACAACGGAGAACATGCAAGAATTACTTGGGAACAAAAATATAAGAGATCAACACCAAATAAATTACTCTATCAAGATCTGAACATAATCTCATAATCCATCGAATCCCATCAAACTCAACATAGAAACAACAGAAGAATTACATATGTGCCTCGATCATGTAGGGCGGATCACGAGGTCTAAAGCATGAAGAACAAAGTGGGGAGGAGAACATCACATAGCTACTGATCACGGACCCATGGTTCAAGGTAGACTACTCACGGCACATCCGAGAAGCGTTCATGGTGGAGGAGAAGCTCCTGGAGGTCGATCCTCCCTCCGGCAGGGTGCCGGGAAGGGTCCTGACGGTGCTCCCGATCTTGGAAGCGCGGCGGCGGCGGAACAGAGGCGAGCTTGAGAAATAGGGTTCTGTCTTTGGAGTTTCCCCGTCACGGAGAATAAATAGGCGAAGGGGGGCAGCCAGGGGGGCCACCAGGGGTCCAGGCGCCCCCCTGGCGCGGCCAGGCCCCTGGCCGTGCCAGGTAGCCGCTTGGACCCCCGGTGGTGGCCCTCTGGCCCCACTTGGGTGCTTCTGGAAGACTTCGTTATGCTGATTTTTTATCCGATTTTTCCCGAATTTCTGGAGCACCTTTAATATGGGTGAAACCTGGAATAAAAAAAACAGCAAAAAAGAGGAACTAGCACTGGGGTGCACTGAGTTAGTAGGTTAGTCCAAATATGATCAAAAGTATATGAAAGTGTATCTAGATCATAGCAATATCACACAAAACATGCATGGATCGAGCATAAATTATCGATACGATTGAGACGTATCACGGAGCGAGACGGAAACAAGCTTGCTCCTCAAGCTCGCCACGGATCTACATCAAGAAGCAAACTAATTCTCTAGCAGCGGGAGATAAATCGACAGCGGAACAACGGCGACGGTGATGAACTCCACTCCACAGGGACACTGGCTGGGACACCTCCTAGCTCGCAAACACCGGGAATGTCGTCCTACACATCCAAAGCATGGCCTGGAAATCTGGCATGACACTCCAGGTCAGTATATCGAATGTACTTGCAAGCTCACAACAACCATGCATCAAGGAAAAAAATAACATGACAACAGGTAATAGTATATTAGTGAATTAACCACATGATCATCTACCTCATGCAAACAGATAATCATCAAGCATGTTATCAACATTAAGACTAATGCACAAACAATCATCATTTAAGGTCACATGTTACCCACATGATCATCACTTGATCATGTGGCTTACCTCGAAGTCCATACAGACTCAACATCGGGTCATCTCATGACCAACAACTTATACGGGTCGTCGCACGACCGTCCACTTTCACTATTCATCGCATGACCATAACTTTCACGTGCCATCGCATGACCACCATCTTAAAACAATCATCCAACCGAACTCATGTTGATCTCATGGTGTGACCTACTGTGAATTGTGTCCAATACCGTGGACTCGGCTATTCGAATAGATTTGTGTGACTCTACAGAGTTTGTGCACTTTATCCATACTATGGAGCTCTTCCTCCATCCATTACCTTGGAACTTGTCCCACAGGAACCTAGGAACTCGTACCATAGGAGTGGACTAGGACTTCTCCAACGAGACCTCTCTACCGCATGCGTGATACATCTCAAACGTATCTACTTTTCCAAACACTTTTGCTATTGTTTTGGCTTCATTGTTGCATGATTTGAACGAAACTAAGCCGGACTGACGCTGTTTTCAGCAGAGCTACCAGTGCTGTTTTCTTTTGTACAGGTTTCTGGATATTTAGGTACGCTGGAAAAATCCCAAAAACATATATAAAAAATCAGCGTTCCGGAAGCTTTCGCAAGTACAAAGGGGGGCCACAGGGCAGCCAGGGGGCAGCCAGGAGGGTGCCTGGCGCGGCCCAGCCCCTGGCCGTGCCACCTACCCTCTTGTCTTGGTCCCACATCCCCCGGTGCCCTACTTTGGCCCTATTTATTCTCCCGACGCAGAAACCTCAGAACAAAAGTCGCTTTTCCAATCTACGTCGCGGAGCCGCCGCAACCCTCTGTTCTTCTCCGGGAGAGCTAATCTGGAGGCTGCTTTGGCCTCCGGTGAGGGGAAATCATCGCCATCGTCATCATCATCGCCTCTCCATGACTTACTCTCTCATGTGTGAGTAATTCCCTGCTGTAGGCAAAGGGGATGGTAGGGATTGGATGAGTTAGATCATGTAATAGTTCAATCAGATTGTTGGGGGCATGTTGCTTATCATCTACTTGGTGTTTATCATCTCTATTACAACTTGTTGCCCTTAATGCTTGTCACTTTGGGCCCGAGTGCCTTGATTTCAGATCTGATCACCCTTTTGTTTCTTGAGTTTGTGGTGTTCTTGATCCTATCTATGAGTTGCATGCACCTATTATTGTCCGGAACCGGCGATCCCAATGGTGACAGCTTGGGACACCAAAGGGGATGGACTATAATTTGAGGATTCCGTGTATCCATGAAGTGTTAATGCTTTGTTCCGGTGCTCTTTGACAGGAGTACCTTAATCTCCCTAAGTTCCTTTTGGCCCCGTTTGTAGCGGGATGGTAGGACAAAATATGTTGTGCAAATTTCTTATTGCAAGCACGTACAACTACCCTGGGATACACGCCTGATGTTTGATATTTGCATATATGATCCTTTCTTTTCTCTGAGCCTTTCCCGTGTTAGAATCTATTACATGTTCGTTCTCATCCAAGCAGCGCCCAACCATCCATCACCCTAGCCTACAGTGTTTTCTTTCCTGCTGGTTACTAGTTGTTTAATCTCACCACCACCATCACCACTATTATCACCACCACTACTACCACCGTATCACAGTTGCTACTAATACCTTTGTGCCAGCAAGTGTTTATTTCAGGTGCGGTTCAATTGACAACTCAATTGTCAAAGCCTGTACGTATTCTTTGTGTCCCCAAGTGTGGAATCAATAAATTGGGTTATCTTGCCCGCGAAGACTATCTCGATCCCCTACAGTTGAGGGTTATCAATGCGTCCCTTACCGTATCACCTGGCACGCTTCGCAAGTCATGCCCTCGGTAGCCCTGTGTCCTCCAGACACCTGCCATCGCATGGTCCATAACATTTGTCCCAATTGGGGACGGAGCTCCATAAACAATCAACCCGACTCTCAAGACTACCGCCGCTTACCGGGCCAGGGTAACCGCGAGCGTAGCCTCCCCTCGTTGGTGATACAAATAAGAGAGCACACCGATAGACAAGGCCAAGGCCTTCCCATACAGGCGAGTGTGGCTGCACTAATAAGCTCAGTTCGGTGGCACCTGATCAACTTGGCACGAAACATATCTCCAACAGTAAACACAAGCATCAGGTGCAACGTGAGTATTTAAATTAATGGCATTTCAACATAAGTGGAATAAGCCAAGATACGGTCATAGTCACATCATGATTCAAATCATATTTTAGTTGATTAACTTAGTTATATAAGCATGATCAAGACATGTCCTGCAACATGGAAATACCGGGAGTGTAGCTAAGCATGATATGGTGATAGCATGATCGAAGCTTATCATGAACATAACATGGCATATCATGAAAGCATATTGACATATCGGGATTATAACATATTCAACGCATAACATCATAGTCAAGCATATCATGGCAATGTAGCATCAACAAGCATATCAAGATAATCATTATTCATCGATGATTAAAGCACTTTTTAAAACACTTCAAAGCTTTGCAAAGGTGCAAAGGGTATTGTGGCTTGCCTTCACCAACAAGGTGTAGGGAAAAGCTCCGGGTCTTCAACACCACAAAAGCTCTGAAAAAGATTTTATAAAGAGGCATGGAGAAAAAGGGGTCAAACTCCAGTTTGACTTGACCAACAAATATCATCAGAGAAACATGGCATGAAACCTAGGCCCAAATAAAGAGGAGCTCGAAACAAAACCAACGCAAAAATAATCACCCCATTTGGACTTACGGATGCGGAGATATGAGGCGGAAGAGATCGGGGGCTGGATTGCAAAAATAGAATTTCATCTGGGTCCTTGGTTGGCTGAGTCAGAAAGCACATTAGGGAGAATACCCCTTCTGAGCAGTGAAAGCGCATTCCAGGCTGATGAAGGGGAAAATACGCTTTGGGCTAGTGGAAACGTATTTCGAGTCGAAGTGGATAGAAATACACTTTCGAGAAGAGAAAGCGCATCAGATGAATACACCTTCACTTAAAGGCCGAGCCCGCGCGTCAGTGGCCTGGTACCCCTTCGCGCCCAATGGCATGCGGGGCCCACCTTGGTCATCTCTCTCCTCTCTCCTCCCCTGCTTCGCCACGGGACAGAGGAGGCCAAGGCCGGCGTGGCCATCGTCGGGGCTGGAGCTGGAGGCTCGCCGGGGCGCCAGCCGGCCGCGGCTCGTCGGGGTGCCACAACCTTTAGCTGCGACACTGCAGGGGTGGCCGTCATCGCTACCCGCCATGGCTGGGCGCGGCGGCCGGGCAGCTCAACCGAGCCGGGGCGGCAGCAGCGAGCCCCTGGCCAAGACGAGGGCAGCGGAGGGGCGCGAGAGACAGGGGGTGGCCAGGGTCGCGGGCTGAGAGGAGGGGGAGGTTCGGAGGTGAGAAATTTTGGCCGGAGGAGGGCGGCGACAATGGCGGCCGCGGGAAACAGGGAGGGGTTCCGGTGAGGAATTGGAAGGAGGATGGGGGCCAGGAGCGGGCTAGGATGGATTGCTTAGGAGGGGCTCGGGCGCGGGCTATTTGTAGCCGGACAACGATGCCGTGGCCGGGCGGCGCTAGGAGAAAGACGACGACGCTCGGGTGAGGTGGCGATGCTCGAGGAGGTCCGGAAGAGCTCGGGAGGGTGTCGTGGAGCATGCGGGCTGCAGAAAGCCAGGCGGCACAGCGAGACACGGGCTAGACGACGGGGTGCACTGGTGCGCGAGGGCGACGTGACCAGGGCACGCACGGAGCGCGCCCAGAGCACGCCACGTGCGTCCAAGGGCGTGGCCAGCAAAGGCACTTACGATTTGGATAAGGTTTTCACGTGGCCAACAATGTCCAGCCTGTAGTCCTTTGAGCGCTGATCATACACATGCAAAGGTTGGGACCAGAGGAGCCCTGGTGTGACCACACCATCACTGAAAAGTTTGATACAACAAAATTGATGCAGAAGATAAGGTCACATGGTGAAGAGAGGTTGCATGAGGAGTTGTCTTCTGGGCTAAGGATAGGAAGGACTATGGTTCTATGGAGTTCGGGCTCAAATGGACAAGGTTTGCACATACCTCTTTTGCAAATGTGGCATTAAGGCAGAAGGTGTTTGTGCTGTGGTATGGCTAGCACATTGCTCCCTTAAGCATGATTTTTGGCCGAGCTTAATCATACACAAGGGTGAGTAGATGTACCAAGTTTCAGCTCAAATGGAGCAATGTAGCTAGTACTTCCTTTGCAAGTGTCCAATTAGACCATAAATGAAAAGTTGAAGCTGGCATCTCATAGGATTGATGGAATTGGCTGAAAATTGGTGTGGTGGTGTTATTTGGTGGTTTTCTCATGTGTATAAAATTTCATGGCCATTGGACAAGCCTATCTAGAGATTGCTTCACAAGGTTGTCCACTGGTCCGAAATTTCCACATGATGATGCACTCACATGGTGGATGGCATTTGGCTCAAATTTGGCTTGGTGGAGTCATTTGGGTGTGGAAATAGGAACAAACAGTGTCAAGGCCAATGGGCTCCCCTATCATGCACTTGGTTCACAATGCCCCCTTGCTGCATCCAAACTTTGGGAATTTAATGTGGGAGTTTGGCTGGCAAATGGTGGTGGAATTTGGTGTAGGCTCATGATATGATCATATGAGATCGCACAAAAAGGTTCACCAACAATGGATCAAGAGAAATGGCACTCCCTTCACAATGCTCCAATCTGCCCCACTGACAAATGAATTTTTCTAGAGGAAAATTCCACTTGGGCCATGCAATGTTTTTGGAGAATTTGGCAAGAGATGGTGTCAATGTCAAGTGGGAATTTTTTGGGGATTTATGGTGGTTGCTTCATAAACCTCAAATAATTGGAATATTGCTTTTATTGGAGAAGGAATACACGGCTTGAATAAAATGGTGGCTTGGATGAGGTGAACCAATGGAATGACATTGGAAAGGCTTGGAATCAAGGGATACTTAAGCATGGAAAGAAAATATGCTCAAGTTCAAGTCCAAAGAGGTGCTCAAAATCCAAACCAAATGGCAAATCCAGAAATAAATCAGAAAAGTTTTTGAAAAAAGAAAGTTCCAAAATCCAGGGTGTCATAAACCTACCCCCCTTAGAAAAATCTCCTCCTCGAGATTTGGTTGCTCGGGGAACCATTGAAAACTTACCGTCCTTAGGAAACTTATTACATCTCAGATTTCCTTTTTACTGCATACTGTTCCCTCGGTAGCATCCAATATCTTTGGCTCAGGGGGCTTGCTTCACCCAATCCATAGCTCTGACTGAATATTCTTCCTGGCCATATCATATCCTTTCCTGCTGACTTCCGTATCCTTGTGTCTGCTGACTTGTCTGATAACGAGATGTCTTTTCATAGGCTGCATGCTGAAGATACCCATACTCTACTCGGGGTATCTCGGGTTTTATTCACGGCCTGGTCTTGAGTCCTTTGTATTGGGTCCTTCGAGGAAAGGCTTGGCCTTTCTGGGTTGCTGGTACCTCAGAATGCTTACCGTCGTGATGTCCATTGCGCGGGGCTTGGAATGTCTGCACCTAGGGTTGCATCGTTTTGCTTTCGGCACGTCCATCTCGAGCGTTAACTCTGACCAGAGCACGAATGCCGATTGTTTCCCCATGCTGAGATTATACTGCCATATCCATGGGTGGCGACGGACCATGTTACGTTCTGACGTGGCCCTTATAGTCAAAAGGCGGAGCGGTGTAGGTGATCTTTAGCGAAGCAGACTGGGATGTCCCGACAATACAGATGATTCTGAACTTGAGTAATGCTTTGGCTGACGGCTGGGTACGCGGTCTTTTTCCCATAGAATGGGATTTCTTCGCTTGCAGGTGTACGTGGTGGTCCACATGGATTCAATTGATCGAGGCAAGTTTGACCCTGAGGTCCATATAGTTCATCCCCTTGTCTTACTTCTCGGGCTCGCAAGATTTGCATACTTTCACCAGCTTGCGAGATGCACACTTACTCTGGTAGCAGATATTGCAGCGAGATTCGACATGGGCCATGTCTGTCTGTCCTGGGTCTTGTTACTGCGGCAATCATCTTTTTCACTTCTGGTAAAATCCTTGTCTTTGTACTGCTTGCCTAGCAGCTTATCATTTTGTCGGCATCTTCCTTTGGGTCAGACGGGTCACCTTCACCTTTTGTCTCTTGGCTCGTCATGATAATATTGGCTGCAATAATTGGGGCTTCAAGATTATCCTTCTTCGGGGACTTGTCGGATGTGAGGATCTGACCATCGTGATTGGGGCAAATCCAATGCCTCATTGCTTCCTTTCTTCAGGGTGCTCCTTCATGACTCTGTCAGTCTTTCCTCCAGGCTGAGGTGTGTATCTGATTTTTCTGCTGACTTGTGTTCCCGAGAGTTGCGGTCCACATCGCTGTTAATGTGTATAACTCTTTCTTGATTATGAGCATGGCTGGATCCACACCAGGATAGCTCGTATCCTTGAGAAGAATGCTAATAAAATGTCCGGGTCCTGCTGATGCTGAAGCCTTTACTGCTTTTGAATAACTGAATTTCTGACAATACCGTTGCAGGCGTGTTGATGTGTCGAGGGAGACTGGGTAGCTTGTCTGTGAAGCTTGGCAGGGGAAGCTTGCTGAGGAAGGCCGGGTGACATACCTCAGAAGCTTTCTCCGGTGGCGTATCAAGGAAGGTTGGGTGTCGTACACGGGAAGCTGCCTTGATAGCTTGCTGAAGAAGATTGGGTTGTCTTACCCCGAAAGCTTTCCTGATAGCTTACTGAAGAGGATAGGTTGTCTTGACTCGGAATTTTGCCTTTTTGCGCTGTGGGGATACCGGTTTCTTGCACTGGAAGTTTCTGCGGCCGATCACTATAGACAGCTGGGCAGCTCGTGTTGGAATCCATCCATGGGTCGTACTGAGCACAACTGGCTGTCTTGCACCGAACGCTTCACTCGGTGGCTTGTGGTAGAAGACTGTCTATCTTGGACAAGAAGATATGCGGATAACGTATACACTGTACATGTCGGCTGTGCCTGGTATCTTGTCAGGGAAGACTGTGGTTCTTTATGGCCAAAACTTTCTCACAATGACTTGGGGACAAAACTGAACGTGTTTCCCGACAATTTACGGACTGCTGGCTGGTTAGAGGGAAACACCCTTCCAATCGTTCCTTTGCTGTATATGGTCTTCACGATATGTTCTGACCGTCTTCCGGAATGTACCAAAATATCTTGTACTGGATAAGATTGTCGCTGGTGTATGTCATTCTTTTGATGCATATGTTCCTGGGTCAAAACTTATGTTTTCCTTTGATTTAATCTTCGCGGCTGTGGTAGTTGATGTAGACTTGATTCGAATGATGGCTTCGGTGGCATCCATACGTGGGTCACATACTTTCAATGCAATCGGGTATGAGTCCCTTCTGACTTGCTGATTTACCAATTTATTGCGCCCTTTTACTGATGTAATCTTCACGGTTACCGGAATGATGCGGACTTGATCCGAGAATTTATCCAGGCATAACTCATACTGGATCAAAATGCATTCTGTGTGAATCCTTCTTGACTTGGTAACTTCATGATGCTCTGCGATCTGTCATTGAGTCTTTGAGGTATGCAGGGGTTATGAGCAACTTTCCATCGGGGTAGATACAGCGACACAGAAGAACCAAATGAAGATCGAATGAAAACCAACGAAGAAATCTGACGGAGCGAAGATCAAAGGCAATCGATAGAAGAATCACTTCAAAAGTTTTAGCGGTAGTTGATGACCAGAACGGTCTTTACAACTCAGATCTGGGACTTTTACTGGAATAACTCAAGCACTCCTCAAGACGTCCGACCAAGAATCAGCTCAGAGCATGAGACAACGTTGATAAAAAGAATGCAGACGTCCCCTAAGACGGCCGAGAAAACAGCTCAGAACATAGGGTCACCATTGCGAAAAGAAATTCAACATCTGCCCGAGACGGCTGAAAAGCAGCTCAGAACACGGGTCGGTTGTTGAGAAGAGAAAAGTAAAATAGGCATCCACCCCAGGCGAAAATGAATCAGCTCAGAACGAGGCATGGTGCCATATTCCAAAAGAAAGCGAGAAAGGGTTCGTCAGAGTCACACACTACCTGCAAAACATATTTGTTAAACACCAAAGGATGATTCAACGACGAAATTCGACGAAGAAAAGATCAATAGCACCGAAAGTGGCTCGAGATCTCAAACAAGATCACATCTTATTTCTACGCACAACAACAGGCAACATGCAAGACTACTGCTACTCATGCAACAAACAAATGCAACAATCAAGGATATCACTCAAGCTAGCTACAAACTCTAGATCTAGCGTCAATCTCATGTCCTTCTAACGTTCGCGCGGACTAGGGTGCCCTACTGCCAGTCCTGCTCTGATACCAAGCGTTGTGGCACCCTGGCTCAGAGGACCGGAACACCCGTGCTCCAGCCCAGAGATCAAGTCTTCAGGAACACGACACTGCTTGATATAGAACTGAACAACTTTCTATTACCAAATATATGGGTACAAGGGGTTATTACAACGCTGGCGGAGCGAGACGGAGAACAAGATTGCTCCTCAAGCTCGTCACGGATCTACATAAGGCAGCAAACTAATTCTCTAGTAGCGGGAGATAACTCGGGAGCGGAACGACGGCGAAGGTGATGAACTCCACTCCACAGGGTCACTGGCTGGGACACCTCCTAGCTCGCAAACACCGGGAATGTCGTCCTACGCATCCAAAGCATGGCCTGCAAATCTGGCATGACACGCCAGGTCAATACATCGAATGTACTTGCAAGCTCACAACAACCATGCACCAAGGCAAAACAATAACATGACAACAGGTTAAAGTATATTAGTGAATTAACCACATGATCATCTACCTCATGCAAACAGATAATCATCAAGCATGTTATCAACATTAAGACTAATGCACAACCAATCATCGTTTAAGGTCACATGGACCCCACATGATCATCGCTTCATCATGTGGCTTACCTCGAAGTCCATACAGACTCAACATCAGGTCATCTCATGACCAACATCTTATACGGGTCGTCGCACGACCGTCCACTTTCACGGGTCATCGCATGACCATCACTTTCACGTGCCATTGCATGACCACCATCTTAACGCAATCATCCAATCGAACTCATGTTGATCTCATGGTGTGACCTGCTGTGAAATATGTCCAATACCGTGGACTCGGCTATTCGAATAGATTTGTGCGACTCTGCAGAGTTTGTGCACTTTACCCACACTATGGAGCTCTTCCTCCATCCAGTACCTTGGAACTTGTCCCACAGGAACCTCAGAACTCGTACCATAGGAGTGGACTAGAACTTCTCCAACGAGACCTCTCTACCGCATGCCTCCCTTACAGTATCATCTGGCATGCTTCGCAAGTCACACCCTCGGTAGCCCTGTGTCCTCCAGACACCTTCGATCGCAAGGCACCTGACCATCGCATGGTCCATAACATTTGTCCCAATCGGGGATGGAGCTCCATAAACAATCAACCCGGCTCTCAACCGCCGCTTACCAGGCCAGGGTAACCGCGCGCGTAGCCTCCCCTCGTTGGTGATACGAATAAGAGAGCACACCGATAGACCAAGACAAGGCCTTCCCATACATGCGAGTGTGGCTGCACTAATAAGCTCGGTTCGGTGGCACCTGATCAACTTGGCACAGAACATATCTGCAACAGCAAACACAAGCATCAGGTGCAACATGAGTATTTAAATTAATGTCATTTCAACATAAGTGGAACAATCCAAGATACGGCCATAGTCACATCATGATTCAAATCATATTTTAGTTGATTAACTTAGTTATATAAACATGATCAAGACATGTCCTGCAACATGGCAATACCGGGAATGTAGCTAATATGATACGGTGATAGCATGATCGAATCTTATCATGAACATAACAAGGCATATCATGAAAGCATATTGACATATCGGGATTATAACATATTGAACGCAAAACATCATAGTCAAGCATATCATGGCAATGTAGCATCAACAAGCATATCAAGATAATCATTATCCATTGAAGATTAAAGCACGTTTTCAAACACGTCAAAGCTTTGCAAAGGTGCAAAGGGTATTGCGGCATGACTTCACCAACAAGGTGTAGGGAAAAGCTTCGGGTCTTCAACACCACAAAAGCCCTGAAAAAGATTTTATAAAGAGGCACGGAGAAAAAGGGGTCAAACTCCACTTTGACTTGACAAGAAAATATCAGCAGAGAAACATGGCATGAAACCTATGCAAAAATGAAGAGGAGTTTGAAACAAAACCAACGCAAAAAGAATCACCCCATTTGGACTTATAGTCGCGGAGATATGAAGCGGAAGAGATCGGGGGCTGCATTGCAAAAATAGAATTGCATTTGGGTTCTTGGATGGCCGAGTCAGAAAGCACATTAGGGAGAATACGCCTTATGAGCAGTGAAAGCGCATTCCAGGATGATGAAGGGGAAAATACGCTTTGGGCTCGTGGAAACGTATTTTGAGCCGAAGTGGATAGAAATACGCTTTCGAGAAGCGAAAGCGCATTAGATGAATACACCTTCACTTGAGGGCCGGGCCCGCGCGTCAGTGGCCTGGTACATCTTCGCGCCCAATGACAGGCGGGGACCACCTTGCTCATCTCTCTCCTCTCTCCTCCCCTGCTTCGCCACGGGACAGAGGAGGCCGAGGCCGGCGTGGCCATCGTCGGGGCTGGAGCTGGAGGCTCGCCGGGGCGCCCGCCGGCCGCGGCTCGTCGGGGTGCCTCAGTCTGTGGCTGCGACACCGCGGGGGAGGCCAGCAGCGCTGCCCGCCATGGCTGGGCGCGGAGGCCGGGCAGCTCAGCCGAGCCGTGGAGGCAACAACGAGCCCCTGGCCAAGCCGAGTGCAGCGGGAGACAGGGGGTGGCCAGGGCCGCAGGGCGAGAGGAGGGGGAGGTTCGGAGGTGCGGAATTTTGGCCAGAGGAGGGCGGCGGCAACGGCGGCCGCGGTCAATAGGGAGGGGTTTCAGCGAGGAATTGGAAGGAGGATGGGGGCCAGGAGCGGGCTAGGATGGAGGGGAGGGTTGCTGGAGTGCTCAGGAGGGGCTCGGGCGCGGGCTATTTGTAGCCGGACAACGATGCCGTGGCCGGGCGGCGCCAGGAGGAATACGACGGCGCTCGGATGACCTGGCGATGCTCGAGGAGGTTCGTGAGAGCTCGGGAGGGTGGCGTTGAGCACGCGGGCTGCAGAAAGCCGGGTGGCGCGGCGAGACACGGGCTAGACGATGGGGTGCACTGGTGCGCGAGGGCGACGTGACCAGGGCACGCGCGGAGCGCGCCCAGAGCACGCGACGTGCGACCAAGGGCGTGGCCACCAAAGGCACTAACGATTTGGATAAGGTTTTCACGTGGCCAACCATGTCCATCCTGTCGTCCTTTGAGCGCTGATCATACACATGCAAAGGTTGGGACCAAAGGAGCCCTGGTGTGACCACACCATCACTGAAAAGTTTGATACAACAAACTTGATGCAGAAGATAAGGTCAGATGGTGAAGAGAGAGTGCATGAGGGGTTGTCTTGTGGGCTAAGGATGGGAAGGATTATGGTTCTGTGGAGTTTGGGCTCAAATGAACAAGGTTTGCACATACCTCCTTTGCAAATGTGGCATTATGGCAGAAGGTGTTTGTGTTGTGGTATGGCTAGCACATTGCTCCCTTAAGCATGATTTTTGGCTGAGCTGAATCATACACCAGGAAGAGTAGATGTACCAAGTTTCACCTCAAATGGAGCAATGTAGATAGTACTTCCTTTGCAAGTTTCCAATTGGACCAGAAAATCAAAGTTGAAGCTGGCATCTCATAGGATTGATGGAATTGGCTGAACATTGGTGTGGTGGGGTTATTTGGTGGTGTTCTCATGCGTATAAAGTTTCATGGCCATTGGACAAGCCTAGCTAGACTTTCTTCACAAGGTTGTCCACTGGTCAGAAATTTCCACATGATGATGCACTCACATGTTGGATGAGATTTGGCTCAAATTTGGTTTGGTGGAGTCATTTGGGTGTAGGAATAGGCACAAAAAGGTTCAAGGCAAATGGGCTCCCCTATCATGTACTTGGTTCACAATACCCCCTTGCTGCATCCAAACTTTGGGAATTTAATGTGGGAGTTTGGCTTGGCAAGTGGTGGTGAAATTTGGTGTAGGCTCATGATATGATCATATGAGGTTGCACAAAAAGTTTCACCAGCAATGGATCAAGAGAAATGGCACTCCCTTCACAATGCTCCAATCTGCCCCCACAGACAAATGGATTTTTCTAGAGGAAAAATCCACTTGGGCCATGCACTATTTTTGGAGAATTTGGCAAGAGATGGTGTCAATGTCATGTGGGAATTATTTGGGGATTTACGGAGCAATAAAAATAGGGGTTGCTTCACAAACCTCAAATAATTTGAATATTCCTTTTATTGGAAAATGAATACATGGCTTGAATAAAATGGTGGCTTGGATGAGGTGAATCAATGGAATGACATTGGAAAGGCTTGGAATCAAGGGATACTTGAGCATGGAATGAAAATATGCTCAAGTTCAAATCCAAAGAGGTGCTCAAAATCCAAACCAAATGGCAAATCCAGAAATAAATCAGAAAAGTTTTTGAAAAAAGAAAGTTCCAAAATCCAGGGTGTCACAACAAATCCCATTCTCGATTCATGTAATTCAACAAGTACTTACAGATATACCCATAAGACATATTTATGATCACCCTGTCATGATGTGATGGTTGATGTCCCCAAAGTATTCTTCCGGTACCCGGGAATAACATAATCTCATGGTCTAAGAAACATGATACTTGACAATAAAAGGCATGACATTATAAACTTAATGAAACGATCAATATTGTTATGCTTAGTTGGGTCTGTCCATCACGTCATTCTTCTAATGACATAATCCCATTAATTAATAAATAACTCATGTTCATGGTTAGGAAATCATAACCATCACTAATTAAAGAGCTAGTATAGTAGAGGCTTACTAGGGACGCGGCGTTGTTTATGCAACCACACATGCATTATGTTTCCGGTTAATACAATTATAGCATGGAAAATAAACATATATCATGAACACGGAAATATGATAATAACAACTTTATTTTTGCCTCTAGGGCATATTTTCAACAGTCTCCCACTTGCACCAGAGTCAATAATCTAGTTTACATTGGCAGAAATCTAACACCCATGGCATTCTGGTGTTGATCATGTTTTGTTTATGGAAGAACTTTAGTCAATGGATTCGCGATATTCTGATCCGTAAGTACTTTCCTAATGGTAATATATCCTTCAATGACATGCTCACGAATTTGATGAAACCGGCGTTTGATATGCTTGGAGCTCTTGTGACATCTTGGTTCCTTGGCTAGCGCAATGGCACCAGTGTTGTCACAAAAGATCTCCATGGGATCCAGTGCACTCGGAACAATGCCGAGTTCAGTGACAAATTCCTTCAGTCATATCCCTTCTGTCGCTGCTTCAGAAGTAGCCATATACTCCGCCTCTAATCTAGATCTTGCAATGACGCTCTGCTTGGAACTCCTCCAGCTAACCGCAACTCCGTTCAAGATAAAGACATACCCTGTTTGAGATTTCGAGTCATCTGGATCATTATTGAAGCTAGCATCGACGTAACCTTTTACGAAGAGCTCTTCATCACCACCATAGACAAGAAACATGTCCTTTGTCCTCTTTAAGTACTTAAGAATTTTTTAACTGCTGTCCAGTGAGCCTCTCCAGAATATTTTTAACTAAGAGCATGGGACACATCTGGTCTAGTGCACAACATGGCATACATAATAGAACCTATGGCCGAGGCATAGGGGATTTTATTCATCCTTTCCCTTTCTGTTGCCGTAGTTGGACACTGAGTCTTACTCAATGGCTTACCTTGTAACAAGGGAAAAGAACCTTTCTTTGCATCCTGCATATTGAATTTCTTCACTATCTTCTCAAGGTATGTACTTTGACTAAGTGCTATTAAGCGTCTTGATCTATCTCTATAGATCTTAATGCATAATGTGTTTTGCAGCTTCACCAAGATCTTTCATTGAAAAACTATTATTCAAATAATATTTGACACTGTTAAGCAGCTTCACGTCATTCCCAATTAGTAATATGTCATCTACATATAAAATCAGAAATGCAACCGAGCTCCCACTCACTTTCTTGTAAACATAAGCTTCTTTATAATTTTGGACAAATCCAAAACCTTTGATAACCTCATCAAATCGAAGATTCCAACTCCGAGATGCTTGCTTTAGTCCATGTTCTCCGTTGCTGTTTATTGCTCTGGCCAAGTAGTAGGTAGTAACTCCAAGAGGGAGCGTTATGCATGATTGTGGGTTCATGCCGCCTGATGACTAGATTGAGTGACAGAAACATGAGTCCAGGGGATGTGCTGTTGCCACAAGGGAGAAAACAACGGTGCTTGTACTTGCGGGTGCAAGGATTGTTTACTTTACGCAAAGTTCTTTAATGCAGTTGTCTGTTGCTTTGAATTTACACTTTTGGTGGGATTCGCAACTTAACACGAGCGAGATGTTCTAGATAGATATCTCAAGGTGGATGATTAGTCTTGGTATACCACCCAAGCTTTTGAGCCTCTTCCTTTCTTTGTAGCATAGTTAGCATTGGTTTGCGCACATAATCCTGTCAATTTCCCAGCTGTAATTTGTTTACCTTGCATGGCTACTTTATCGTCTTTTGGGAGAGAGTCATCACTAGTGAACATCATGGGACCCCGGTCCATATTTCCACCACTGTTTACACCCGCTATTTATTTTCTGCTTTATTTCCTTTTCTGTTGCTATCGCTATCATTATTATCCCGTGCGTTTGATCCTTTGTAAACAACAAGGCCGGAGGGATTGACAACCTCTCTGTACTCATTGGGAGCAAAGTTATCTGTTGTGTGTGCAGGTCCACGTCAACCGCCTAATTGCTGGCGCCGTTGTCACCTTCCTGTCGTTGTCGGAGTCCTACTGGACACAAAGCTTGGTATCTTCACCGAGGGAAATTTTTTGTTGTCTACATCTCAACCTTCCACTTTGGGTAACCAACGAGGGGCGAGAAGCCATCAAAGCTAATTTCTAGCGTCGTTGCCGGGGACTCCGAAGTGCAACAAAAGAGGGGTCCCGTCAACCGCCCAATTTCTGGCGCCATTGTCAGGGACTCCACTCTTCAAGATAGGGGAGTTGCAAATTATCTTTTATCTTTGCTTTTTAGTCTTGTTAGTTTACCTTTCAGTTTTTGCTTTAGTGTCCCTTATAAAAAATCAAAAAAATAGTTACCTTGCTTGCTGCTGCTATGGGTTCCACCGAGAACACCAAGTTGTGTGACTTCACTAGTCATAACAACAGTGAATTTATCTGCACTCCTATTGCTCCACCTGCCACTTCAACACCTTCTTATGAGATTAAACCTGCTTTGCTGAACCTTGGTATGAACGATCAATTCTCCGGTGCTGGAGATGATGCTGCTTTGCACTTAAATAATTTTGTTGAGCTCTGTGATATGAAAAAGTACAAAGAAGTAGATGGTGATATCGTTAAGCTTAAGCTTTTTCCTTTCTCCTTGAGAGGAGGAGCTAAAATCTGGTTTCAATCCTTGCTTTGGAATAGCATAGATTCTTGGGATAAGTGCAAGGATGCTTTTATTGGGAAGTACTACCCCCAGCTAAGAATATCCAATTGAGGAGTAATATTATGAATTTTAAGCAATTGGATAATGAGCATGTTGCCCAAGCATGGGAATGCATGAAATCTCTTGTTAAGAATTTCCCTACGCATGGTTTGACTACTTGGATGGTTATCCAAACTTTTTATGCAGGCTTGAACTTTACCTCGCGAAACTTGCTAGATTCGGCCGCGGGAGGAACCTTTATGTCAACAACGCTTGGTGCTGCCACAAATCTACTCGATGAGATGATGACCAACTATTCCCAATGGCACACCGAAAGAGATCCAACAGGTAGGAAGGTAAACTCTGTCGAGGAGATCTCCTCCCTGAATGAAAAAGTTGACCTGATTATGTCTCTACTTACCAAGCAATCTCCTATTGATCCTCATGATGTTCGTTTCAATTCTTTGATTGCTCAAGATCAAGTAGATGTGAACTTTATCTCTAGAAACAACTTCAATAACAATGCTTATAGGAGTAATTCTGGTAGCAATCCTAGACCGTTCCCCTCCAACAACTATGGGAACAACAACACTTATCCTAGCACGAGAAACTCTACCCCTAGAGATGGAAAAATGCCTAGTTATGAGAAACTTTTGGAAATAGAGAAGGCCACTAAGAACTACATGCACACCCAATATGAACGAAATAGGACCTTCTCTAGACAATTAGATGAGCATACTTCTATCTTGCAAGACATTGGTAGACAACTAGAGAGTAGGCTTAAAGACTTCATCACTACCCAAAAAGCCTTCAAAAAGAGTGTAGAGGAAAAACTAGACAAATTAGATAATCTCTCGTCGAAGGTAGACAATTTAGCCCATGAAGTAGAATTGCTTAAAATTAGAACTTATCCTCTTGAGGAGAGGAAGGTCACTCCTATGAACGCTATTCAAGTGCAAATTAATGAAAACATTAGGATGATGGCTAAACTTAAAGAGAGATGGGCTAGAGAAAAGGAGGAAGAAGATAGAATTAAGAGCCTTCCTACACACCATACCGTTGCTACTATCCAAGTTGTTGAGGATATCCAAACTCTTAGCACCCAATGCACCCCTAGTCCCATAGGACCTATTAATGGTGATGCTATGACCTCAACCGTAGAAGAAGAAACTCCTATGACTATAGAAGGTACCAAACAAGTGAGCCTAAAGGACACCACTACCACTTTACTTGATAGTAGTGACCTTAATTTTGATAATTGCACCCTTCCTGAAGTTATTGGTTTCCTTCACAAGATGTCTAGAGATCCCCAGACTAGCACACTTAATCTTGCCTTCATGTAGCATATCACTAATTCTCTCATTAAAGCTAGGGAGGATAAGCTTAGGGTAGAAGCCTCCATACCTAGGAAGCTAGAAGATAGTTGGGATCCTATGATTAAAATTAAGTTGATTAACTTCTCTTGCTATGCTTTATGTGATCTTGGAGCTAGCACCTCCGTTATGCCCAAAAGAATGTATGATATGTTTGAATTGAAACCTTTTGATCCTTGTTCTTTTGGTGTTCGTCTTGTTGACTCTTCCATAAAGAAACCTTTGGGGAAGATCGATGATGTTCTTATCATTGTCAATGACAATTATGTTCCCGTTGATTTTACTATTATGGACATTGAATGTGAACCATCATGTCCACTTATTTTGGGACGCCCTTTTCTTCGCACCGTTGGTGCTGTCATTGATATGAAAGAAGGGAATATAAAATTCCAATTCCCTCTCAAGAAAGGGATGGAACACTTTCCTAGAAAGAAGATTGAGTTACCTTTTGAGTCCGTTACACGGGCTAGCTATTCTCTTACTCTTGATAAAACTTGATCTTCTCTTTTTGCATCATGCCTAGCTTAAAGGCATAAAAGAAAGCGCTTTTGGGAGGCAGCCGACAACAAATTAAGTTTATTTTTGTTTTGTTGTGTCTTGATGTTTGTTACTATAGTAGCAACATCATTGTATCTTTACTTTTCACCTTTGTGCCAAGTTTAGCCTCCGATTGCAAGAAAGTTCAAAAGTTGTGACGTGCTGTCTAGAAAATAGAATCTGTCCTTGGGCAGAAAAATTCGAATAAAATCACCAGATCATCTTTTTGATCTGAATATTTTTGATAGCGTGCTCTATATAATTGGCTTTCGAGCGTGTGTTTTGATTTTTTTATTTGAGTTGCAGAAGTGCCCCAAAAAAATAATTACTACCTGCTGGTATGTTTTTCACAGATTCTGTCCTGTTTTTCCTTTTCTTCGTTTTGCAAACCTTAAGCTTGCTTTTTCTTTGCAAAAACTTTTCGGAGATCTTGAGAAACAGTAGCTCTTCAAGAATATCCTTATCTCCAGTAGAGTAAAAATATTTTATTGTGGGTACTAACCTCGCTAATCAGATTAGTTATGTATGAAGGGAGTTTTCGAGTGTGCGAGGGAAGATGATAAAAGAAGATTCAGGAGGGTCAAACGCTCAAGCTTGGGGATGCCCCCGTGCACCACCAAGAAATATTCAAGAAGACTCAAGCATCTAAGCTTGGGGATGCACCCGTGCATCCCCTTCTCCATCAACAATTATCAGTTCGTCTTTCGTTCCACTATATTTTTATCACTTCATGCGTTATGTGCTATGCTTGGAGCGTCTTGCTCTTTATTTCATTTTTAGTTTTGTTTAGCTTTGCTTTCTGTTCATAACAAGTTAGAACCCAACTTTATTTGTGTGGGAGAGAAACACGCTCCACTTCACCCTAGAACACAACATAGGATTTTCATGCTTATCTTTTCTGTGTGTGTTCTTTATCTTTTTCGTAGCTGCTGTCATGTTTAGCTCTTAGTTTTCATGCTTATCTTTTTAAGATCTTTTGTTTAGTTTGTTCCTGGAACTCTCTTGCATAGAGAGTTTGCCTGTTGCACTGAGTTTTGTGTCTTAACTTGAAGTAGGTAATTGAGGTTGCTATTCAATTGTAGTAGGAACTTGCAATAGTTTTGAGGTATTGCCATGAGTAATGTTTGAACTTTTGGTGCCAAGAGCTTTAGCCTATTAGTGATAGATGTCGTATTTTGGGAAATCCATGATTATTTTCGAAAAACCTACAAAATTAGTTGAGAAATTTAGCTACTAGATGGATCACTAATCTTTGGAGGGATCGAATATTAGAGTACACTCATGTACCATGAGTCGAGGATGCGCAAGGATAACCAAACCCCCATACACTCCTCCTCGGGGTACTTGTCTCTTTGTGAACCTCCTAATTAGATTGAGATTTACCGATAATAAGTGCATGAGTTCTTCGGACTAATGTGAGTATTCGAAAGTTGACACATCCACCTAGCCATATTTTTCTAGCCTCTTCGGTACCGTGCATTGCCCTTTCTCACCTCGAGAGTTGGCGCATACTTCGCCGGTGCATCCAAATCCTTGGCACGATACGCTCTGTCATCATAAGCCTCATTATATCCTACCTCAAAACAGCCACCATATCTACCTATCAAGGCATTTCCATACCCTTTCCGAGATATATTGCCATGCAACATCCACCTTCTCATGACTTGATCTTCATGTCATACATGCTTTTGCTTGATCGTTGAGCCGCAAGCTAGTTGGGCCTTTCCCTAATCATTGCTACATGACGCTCTAGTATTATTGCATATCCGGCTACACTGGCAGAGGCATACATTCGCATACTTCATCATAGTTTCATTTTCTTTATGTTGAGTAATTTTGTAAAGTGTTAAAGATCTTCTATACTTCTTGTAATATATAGAGTGTTGCCCCTAAAGTGAGGAAAAGATCCCAAAGAGGACAAAATCAAAAGATCCCAAAGAGGATAAATCAGAGTTAAATAGAAAGAGCCATTGGGGCCACCAAAAAAATACAAAAAAAATAGAAAGAGAGAAGGGTGCACACTACTATTCCTTTTGAGAGATCCACACTCGTACTCCATCTTATATCTTGTACTCCATAGAGATTATCATTCATGCATATAGCTATGTGGGGACCTTCACACTATAGAACTTGGCTTGTATATTCCAATGATGAGCCACCTCAAATGAGCTCTAGGTCTTCTTGAGCAAGCAAGTTGGATGCACCCCCACTAGTTCCATTGGAGAGCTTACCTTAGCTCATATGTGCATCCGTTGCATGGCAATCCCTACTCCTCGCGTCATATCTATCATTTGGCTTTCTCTCGTCTATGATTGTCCTCATTGATGTGAGCCTTTCACACCTTTTTTGTCTTCCTCCTCCATCATTTTTCTCTCTTTGCCATCCTAAGTGTCAACTTTGTTGCTTACGCTCATCCATTGCATGAGTGCTCAAAATATCGAAAGGGAGTGGATCATTTTGACTTGTACCTGGCTAGTGGTCTGGGGATGAGTCAAGATAAGATTCCAAAGATGACCAAGTGTGAAACTTTAGTATATTAAGTTCTCAACAATAAAAACTATGTTTTACTCTCTCGTATATCCCTATCCTCTTTCTTGCACGCAAACACCATTTGGAGACATTCGAGTCACGGACAGCGAGAGCTCATGCACCTTTATGTTCTTATGTTGCTTGTTTCAATGCTAATATAGACTCTTGCCTATTATGATTTGATTTGAATTACATGCCTAGATTGCTTTACTTAAAAGTTCTTATATGGTTGGTAGCATGTCACCACAGAAATTATTCTTGTTATCATTTACCTACTGAAGGACGAGCAGAAATTAAGCTTGGGGATGTTCATATGTCCAAAACGTATCTATAATTTCTGCTTGCTCCATGCATCTTTTGTGTGACATGGCTATGATATTGATGCACTTCCATACACTTTTCATCATATTTGGACTAACCTATTAACTCAGTGCACCCCAGTGCCAGTTCCTGTTTTCTGCCGTTTTTGTATTTCAGGTTTTCCAATTACTTAAAGTGCCAGAAAAATTCCGGGAAAAATATAGGAAAAATCAGCGTATAGGAAGCTTCGGGAAGAGCCAAAGTGGGACCAGAGGGGAGCCAGGGGTGGCCTAGGCGGCCACCTGGCGCAGCCACCCCCTAGGCCGCGCCAGGGGGCGCCTCGGGCCCCTGGTCCACCTCTGCCTGCCCCCCTTCTCCTATATATCTCTCGCGTATCGAAACCCTCGAGGACAGAACCCTTTTTCGTGATCTCTCCTCTGTTCCGCCGCCGCAACGCTTCCAAGATTGGGAGCACCAGGAGCCCTCTTGCCGGCACCCTGCCGGAGGGAGGAACCACCTCCGGGAGCTTCTCCACCACCATGGATGCTTCCTGGATGAACCGTGATTAGTCCACCTTGGACCATGGGTCCATGATCAGTAGCTATGTGATGCTCTCCTCCCCTCTTTGTTCTTCATGGTTTAGACCTAGTGAGCTGCCCTACATGATTGAGGCACATATGTAATCTTTCTGCTGTTGCTATGCTGAGTTTGCTGGGATCTGACGGATTATGAGACTATGTTCAGATTGTGTTTAAGTAATATATTTGATTCTCTTCTTTTATATTTATGTTCTTGAGTAATTCTTGCATGTTCTCCGTTGCTATTTATTGCTTTGGCCAAGTAGTAGGTAGTAACTCCAAGAGGGAGCGTTATGCATGATTATGGGTTCATGCCCCCTGATGACTAGCTTGAGTGACAGAAACATGAGTCTAGGGGATGTGCTGTTGCCACAAGGGAGAAAACAACGGTGCTTGTACTTGCGGGTGCAAGGATTGTTTACTTTACGCAAAGTTCTTTAATGCAGTTGCCTGTTGCTTTGAGTTTACACATTGGGTGGGATTCACAACTTAAAACCAGCGAGATGTTCTGGATAGATATCTCAAGGTGGATGATTAGTAGGTAGATGCAGATGGATTTTGGTCTACTTGTCTTGGCGTATCGCCCAAGCTTTTGAGCCTCTTCCTTTCTTTGTAACATTGTTAGCATTGGTTTGCGCACATAATCCTGTCAATTGCCCAGATGTAATTTGTTTACCTTGCATGGCTACTTTATCGTATTTTGGGAGAGAGACATCACTAGTGAACATCATGGGACCCCGGTCCATATTTCCACCACTGTTTACACCCGCTATTTACTTTCTGCTTTATTTCCTTTTCTGTTGCTATCACTGTCATTATTATCCCGTGCGTTTGATCCTTTGTAAACAACAAGGCCGGAGGGATTGACAACCTCTCTGTACTCGTTGGGAGAAAAGTTATCTGTTGTGTGGGTAGGTCCACGTCAACCGCCTAATTGCTGGCGCCGTTGTCACGTTCCCGTCGTTGTCGGAGTCCTACACGAGACAAACCTTTGTATCTTCACCGAGGGAAATTTTCTGCTGTCTACATCTCAACCTTCCACTTTGGGTAACCAACGAGGGGCGAGAAGCCATCAGCATTACACAAAGACAAGTAGATCGTTTATTCATCAGTGTCTACTCACTAATCATCCACCTTGAGATATCTATCCAGAATATCTCGCTAGTATTAAGTTGCGAAACCAACCAAATTGTAAGCTCAAAGCAACGGACAACTGCATTAACAATCTATGCGTAATGTAAGCAATCCTTATGTCGCACGGTCATAAGCCCCGCTGTTTTACCCCTAATGGAAATAACACATTCCCTACTCTCGTGTTTCTGTCACTGAAGCTAGACATCAGGAGCCATGAACCCATCATCTAGCATAACGCTCCCTCTTGGAGTTGCAATCAACTACTTGGCCAAAGCAAAAAACGTAACAGAGAACATGCAAGACTACTCAAGAACTAAAATAGAAAGGTAAAGAAAATATATTACTCATTACAATCTTAACATAATCTCATAATCCATCGGATCCCACCAAACACAACATAGCAAAATATGAATTCATACAAAGATGCCTTGATCCTGATAGGCAGCTGATATGTCCCGATATGTTTTGCTACACTTTCATACCTTTTACAACATATTTGGCCTAACCTATCAAATCAGTGCCCCAGTGCCAGTTTCTGTCTGCTGTTGTCCGTGCATTGCAGGAAAATATCTAATATTAAAGTGCTCGGAAAAATCAGAAAAATCATATAAAAAATCAACAGTCTGGAAGACTCCAGAAGCCCAAAGGGGGGCCAGAGGGGCCCCACCCCCTGACCAGGCACGACCAGGGGTGGGCCCGCGCCACCTGGCCGCCTGGTCAGGTGGGGCCCTTTGGTGCCCTCATTCGCCTATACATCACCCTCGCTCAGAAAACCCTCTAGAGGACCCCTGTTACGCGATTTTCACCACTGTTCCGCCACCGTCACGATTCCGATCTTGGGATCGCCTAAAGAACATGTCTCGGCACCCTACCAGAGGGATGATTCATCTCCAGAGGCCTCTCCATCACCATGATTGCCTCCCGGATGTGTCGTGATTACTCCCCCTTGGACCATGGGTCCATGATCAGTAGCTAGATGATATCTTCTCTCCAATCACGTGCCTCAATTCTTAGACCTTGTGAGCTGCCCAACATGATCAAGGCACTTTTGTATTAGTTTATGTGTTGCTATGCTGTGTTTGCCCTGATCCGATGGATTATGAGATTATGTTCAGATTGTGATGAGTAATATATTGGGTTTACCTTTTATGTTTTAGTCCTTGAGTATTCTTGCATGTTCTCCGTTGCTTGTTATTGCGTTGGCCAAGTAGTATATAGTAACTCCAAGAGGGAGCATTATGCATGATTGTGGGTTCATGCCCCCCGATGTCTAGCTTGATTGACAGAAACATGAGACTAGGGAATGTGTTGTTGCCACGAGGGATAAAACGGCGGTACTTGTTGATGGATTCTCGCCCCTCGTTGGTTATCCCAAGTGTAAGGTTGAGATGTAGCGTAGTATAAAATTTCTGTTGGAAAAGATACCAAGGTTGAGTTCGACCAGTAGGATTCCAAGGTTGACAAGTAGGTGGCGTGGCAAGTGAGGCGCCATTTGAAGATAATAGCTTGCTTTACCTGGACCTGCACACACAACAAGTAACTTTCCTCCCAATGAGTACAAAGGGGTTGTCAATCCCTCCGGCCTTGTCGTTTACAAAGGATCAAACGCAAAAGGATAATAGTGATAATTGCAATGAAAGGAAGTAAAGCAGTAAATAAAGTGAAGTGTAAACAATGGTGGAAATATGGACTAGGTTCCCATGATGTTCACTAGTGATATCTTTCTCTCAAAATACGATAAAATAGCTAAGCTTGGTAAACAAATTACAGCTAGACAATTGGTAGAATTATAAATGCACCGCAATGCTAATTATGCTACTGGATAGCTAGAGGCTCAAAAGTATGGGCAGTACGCCAAGACAAGTAGACCGAAATCTATCTGCATCTACTCACTAATCATCCACCTTGAGATATCTATCCAGAATATCTTGCTGGTATTAAGTTGCGAGCCCCACCCAAAGTGTAAGCTCAAAGGAATAGACAACTGCATTAACAAACTTTGCGTAAGGTAAACAGTCCTTGCAACCATGGTTACACGCACTGTTGCTTTCTCCCTGGTGGCAACAGCACATCCCCTAGTCTCATGTTTCTGTCACTCAAGCTAGACATCGGGGGTCATTGTAACAGCCCAGATTTCACAAAAAATAAAAAAATTGTTTTCGGTGTGAATCGTTTGATTGCCTGATTTGTTTGCGGTGTTTGCATCCCCGATTTACCGATCAGCGATTATTTCTCCCCCTATTCTCGTATCGGATGCGTGACCGACCCTTTTCCACCACGGCACACGACCTTTGCGACACCGGGATTTCACCCGAGCACCGTCGCTACCGACACAAGTCCAGCCATCGCCACCGGAACGAAAACCCCGTTTATTTAATAAACGGATTATTTTATGGGGCACCGAAAAATGTTGTCGGAATGTCACCGCAGTGAGGTATGATCGACGGGCTCGACGCGCTGAGCGCGTGGTTTGAGATTTCGTCGGAATCGGAGTCCATACGGAGTCTCGGCGGTCACGAACGCGATCACCGGACGCGCGAGAGGGGTACCGGGGGCATTTGCGTAACAGACCAGCCAACCCTGCCCTATATATAGACCACCACACTCTCCTAGGCCTTCTAGGGTTTCCCCAATGGAAAATTTTCAGCCACCCCCTTATATCTACCCCAATTTTTCCCTCACATCCTCCTCTCCCCGAAACCCTAAGTCCCAACAATTTCCGGCCATCCGATCGCGAGATGGAGGGCTCTGAAGCCTCCACGTCACCTTCCCGAAGCTCCAGCCAGCAGCCATCGCGCCCCGGGCCACACGGGCCCACAGCCGCCGCCGCCAGGCCCGCCGAGGCCCATCTGGCGCCGCCCGTACTCCCGAGCTCCTCCTCCCGTGGAGCCGCGCCGCCGCTTCCCTCCGGTCGGCCAACTCCGGCGAGTTCCGCGCCCGCCGCCGCACCCAGGTTGACGCCCTTCCTGCTCCTCTCCTCTGCCCGCCCCCCTCACCTCGTTTCTCCTTTGTCCCCAGGCCGCTGCCGCGCAAGGAAGCCGCCGCCGGCGAGCCGCGCCATGGACGGCCAGGAGGAGTTCACGCCTCCTCGAGCGGGAGCTCGTCCGGCGCCGCCCCGTCCCAGGTCTTGCACCGCCGCCTCCAGGATCTGCCGCTCCGCGCCGCCCAAGCCCCTCGCCGGACCCCCACGCCGGCCGCTGCCAGCCATCACCGCGGCCCCGATCCGATCTGGATCGGGCAACCGCCGCCGCCTCGGTCGGGTGGGCCGCCGGCCTGCGAGCCACTGGGGCCCAAGCCAGGCGCCAGGCCACCTCCAGCCGGATGGGCCTCGGCCCATGGTGAGCCGGCCCACGCCCCCTTTTTTTTCCTTTTATCTCTGTTATTTTTTTCCTTAGTCTAACGTGTGTGCTGATCTGTTTTTGCGATGCGAATTCCCGTTGATCCGTAGCTCCGATTAACGTGCCTCCAAAACGAAAGATGCTCAGAATTGCGTGTACTTTAATTCATATTTTGTGAGAATTTGCATTTGAGGTCATCTTGATTGTGTAATTGTGTGCTGAACAGGGCATCAGGCCGTTAAACTGCTACAAATTCCTGTTAAGTGCTGCTGTTTATATTTTGTTGCAACTTCGGTCGACGAGGGTGTCGCGACCGTTTATAGGAATTGAGTGATTCCAATTTCATATTGTTAAGAATCATGTCTACTTTCATCCCATATATTGCTATGTCATGTTGCTGCACTTTTGCATATAGATTTACCCCTGTTTATACAGCATGTGTGCATAACTTGTTTTGCTTGTATCTTTTTAACCGTAACTCCGTTTGGTGTGTTCTTTATATGTAACTTGATTAGTTTTTCGTGTACTTTGTGTTTATGCTATTGTTTGCTGTTATTAACCAACCTAAAATATGGGTTAGGACAGAACAGTACCAAATCCTTTAATTGTTGTGCGACACTTAGTGTATGCCATGTTTAGGTTGTGCCTCACTTAAATTGGCTAGCATAGATAGTTTACTTTGTGCTTCACCTCTTGGAAATGTTTGTGTGCTATGACATGTTTGCTTGAGTTTCCATGTTAATAACCGTTGGTTGATCACCTGTAGCTAAACAACTTGAACCACCGTAAACGTGCGGTATCGTCGTGTGTGACCGATACCCCACTTAAACTGTTAGTAACCGTTCTCGACGATAGATCTGTATCGCGTTGCCGTGTCGTGTGATGTCTTCTTGATCTTGTGTTGCCCCTTAGTAATAGAATGCCTGCTCGTTGATTTCTTTCTAGTGTTTCCTTCTTGTGTGCTTCCGCGGGTATCTTCGGAGACGATGCGAGCTTGCGATCAACTACATCTTCGGAACCCGACTTATCAACAGGCAAGGACTATACATTACTTATGATCCATTCTATTTCAACCAGCGGTTTGCATGCTAGTCTAGGTTAGGTTCGATGTTTGATCCTACCACATGTTTACAGCCTCTTTCAAACCGATACAGCCATGTCCCTTCCCAGCAAACCTTGTACTTCTATGTTACTATTGCTCGTTGCTCAGCCCCTGCTTAGTATGCATGCTTAGGATGCTACGATGTTACCCTGTTACTCCTTGGTTGGGATATCACATTATTATATTGTTGTTGATGATATGATTATTATAATGTTGACTATATTCGACGAAGGATGGAAGGTCTAGGCTATCCCGCCCCGACGCTTTGTTCCATTCGAGTCACCTAGGATCCGAGTTCCGGGTATTGGTTTTAAGACTGAGCGTGCCTAACCACGTGTGGGATTTTATGGGGTCCCCTTTTCTTACCTACCTAGCTTCAAGCATTTCTAGTGGTGCCCCAAGCTGATTTTACCTATTGAAACCGTGTGTGTGCTAGTCGTACGCCAGTAGTTTTCCAACCAACCCGGACCAGTGGGGACATGGTTTCCCTGTTGGTCCACCTTTGACCGGCGAGGGCCCGAGGCCTCACGTGAGGCGTCTCGGTAACCCAAACCCTGTTGAGACGGAAAAGTCCGATCCGAGAGCGTGGCCAGCTTTTGGATTGGTTGTCGACTCCCCGGGGGCCACCCGGATTTGTTCGTTGTTAGTTAGAGGGACCTGTCGTTTCAGATCTCTTGGAACTAAATCATAAAATGGTTGCCTGTGATGGGTAGCAACTGAGAGAGATGGGCGTGCGTGCGGAGCCTTGTAATGGGCAGTTGGTACACCCCTGCAGGGTTAAATCTTTTCGAGAAGCCGTGTACACGGTTATGGACGACTTGAGACCTACTCCTTGTTCATAGACGACAACAACTGAGATAATTTTAATATAATTTGATCAACGTGTGTGTGCCTTGACTGCTTCTTCTTCGTCGGGATGCGAAGAGGAGGACAAGGATAGGATAGGTGTTATGATTGCGTAAGTAGTTGATAGCAAGACTTGTTGGAGGCGATTCCTCATAGAATGCTTGGCTTCTTATCTTACTCTCTAGATCGTTAGCCACTTCATAAATGCTAGCGCGGCAGCAACCTCACCACTTACCCCTTCCTTACCGTAAACTACTATTTTTCCTAGAATGACGAGTGATGAAGTCCTTGCTGGGTCAGATGACCACTACAGTTGGATGCTGAGTACCTCTGTACTCATGATACTACCCCCAAACTCTTTTCAGGGTTCTTGATCGACAACAGGTACGGTGATCGACATTTCACGTGGAGACTCGACGACGACTAGTTAGGCGGATCCCGGCGGAGGGACTGGACCCGTGTGGTTATGGGATCGATGTTTTCTCTTTGCCAGTAGGCATTTGATTGTAGTCTGTACTCAGACATGTATCTTCCGCTATTATATTGTATTTGAGGCAGTTGCATGCCGATTGTATGAGATGTTGTATCCTTGTATCTGTAATGTTGTGATACCATGTTGGAAATCCGGGGCATATGGCTCCGTCATATGTTGCGGTGGGACCGATATGTGCTTCGTCCCCGGATCTGGATGGAAACATCTAGATCTGGAACAGTACCGCATATCGGGCCTTACAGTCATGAACCCACAATCATGCATAAACACTCCCTCTTGGAGTTACTATCTACTACTTGGCCAAAGCAATAAAAAGTAACAGAGAACATGAAAGAATTTCTCAAGAACAAAATATAAAAGGTAAACCAAATATATAACTCATCACAATCTGAACATAATCTCATAATACATCGGATCCCAGCGAATAAAACATAGCAACATCAGCAAAATTACAAAGATGCCTTGATCATGTAGGCAGATCACAAGGGCTAAGAGTTGAAGCACAAGATTAGAGATAAGACATCTCATAGCTACTGGTCATGGACCCATTGTAAGGCCCGATATGCGGTACTGTTCCAGACCTAGATGTTTCCATCCAGATCCGGGGACGAAGCACATATCGGTCCCACCGCGACATATGACGAAGTCATATGCCCCGGATTTCCAACATGATATCACAACATTACAGATACAGGATACATCATCTCATACAATCGGCATACAACTGCCTTAATACAATACAACAGCGGAAGATATATGTCTGAGTACAAACTACAATCAAGTGCCTAGTGGCAAAGAGAAAAACATCGATCCCATAACCACACGAGTCCAGGCCCTCCGCCGGGATCCGCCTATCTAGTTGTCGTCGAGTCTCCACGTGAAACATCGATCACCATACCTGTCGTCGATCAAGAACCCTGAAAAGAGTTTGGGGGTAGTATCATGAGTACAGAAGTACTCAGCATCCAACTGTAGTGGTCATTTGACCTAGCAAGGACTTCATCACTCGTCATTCTAGGACAACTAGTAGTTTACGGTAAGGAAGGGGTAAGTGGTGAGGTTGTTGCCGCACTAGCATTTATGAAGTGGCTAACGATCTAGAGAGTAAGGTAAGAAGCCAAGCATTCGATGAGGAATCGCCTCGAACAAGTCTGCTATCCACCTACTACGCAAACATAACCCCTATCCTATCCTTGTCCTCCTCTTCGCATCCTGACGAAGAAGAAACAGTCAAGGCACACACACGTTGATCAAGTTATATTAAGATTATCTCAAATGTTGTTGTTGTCTATGAACAAGGAGTAGGTCTCAAGTCGTCCATAACCGTGGACACGGCTTCTCGAAAAGATTTAACCCTGTAGGGGTGTACCAACTGCCCATTACAAGGCTCCGCACGCACGCCCATCTCTCTCAGTTGCTACCCATGATAGGCAACCATTTTATGATTTAGTCCCAAGAGATCTGGAACGACATGTCCCTCTAACAAACAATGCACAAATACGGGTGGCCCCCGGTGAGTCGACATCCAACTCAAAAGCCGGCCGCGCTCTCGAATCGGCCTTTACCGTCTGGACGAGGTCGGGTTAGCTACCCAAACAGACGTGGGCAGCCCCCTAGCTTCCAGGTGTGGACCAACAAAGAAACCATGTCTCCGCTGGCCCGAGTTGTTTTAAATAATATCTGCCAGGAGCTACCCGACAGACACACACACGGTTTTCAAATGGTAAATCAGCTTGGGCCACCACTAGAAATGTTTGAAGCTAGATAGGTAAGAAAAGGGGCCCCATAAAATCCGACACGCGGTTAGGCACGCTCAGTCTTAAAACCAATACCCGGAACTCGGATCCTAGGTGACTCGAATGGAACAAAGCGTCGAGGCGGGATAGCCTAGACCTTCCATCCTTCGTCGAATATAGTCAACATTATAATAATCATATCATCAACAACAATATAATAATGTGATATCCCAAACCAAGGAGTAACAGGGTAACATCGTAGCATCCTAAGCATGCATACTAAGAAGGGGCTGAGCAACGACCAATAGTAACATAGTAGTACAAGGTTTGCTGGGAAGGGACATGGCTGTATCGGTTTGAAAGAGGCTGTAAACATGTGGTAGGATCAAACATCGAACCTAACCTAGACTAGCATGCAAACCGCTGGTTGAAATGGAATGGATTATAATTAATGCATAGTCCTTGCCTGTCGATAAGTCGGGTTTCGAAGGTGTAGTTGATCGCAAGCTCGCATCGTCTCCGAGAGTATCCGCGGAAGCACACAAGATGGTAAACACTGGAAAGCAATCAACGAGAAAGCATCTATTACTACGAGGCAAACACGAGCAAGCATCAACAAGAAGCAACACGAGACATCGCACCTACCGTCGAGAGCTGTTACTAACAGGTTAAGTGGAGTACTCGTCACACACGACGAATACCGCACGTTTAGGGTGGTTCAACAAAGGTTTTTAACATGGCAAGGCACCCAAGCATGGCAAAAGGTTAAGCACAAAGTAAACTATCTATACTAGTCAAGTTAAGTGAGGCAACAACCTAAACATGGCATATCACTAAGTGCCTCACGACGATTAAAGGATTTGGTACTTTCTTCCATAAACCACATTTTAGGTTGGTGAACAACAGCAAACAACCACACAAACACAAAGTACACGAAAAACTAATCAATTTACATATAAAGCACACTCCAAACGGAGTTACGGTTAAAAAGATATAAGCAAAACAAGTTACGAGCACAAACTGCCAACATCACGAAGCACACTTTAGAGCAATGCATAAACAGGATAATCAATACAAATATGCTCCAAATTGATATGCAATGAAGTAGACCTGGCAGGGAAGGAATGGCAAAAAGAATCATGCAATTAGGCATCACAAATTAAAAGATATTAAGCAAGCAACATGGCATAGAAAAATAATAGACTTAGTGAAAAACAGAGGTGGCTGTCAAAAACAGCAGCATAGCAACTTTGGAGCTCAACAACGATATGACCAGCAAGCATATCATGACAATGCAATACATGTAATGAAAGTAGACATGATTCTTAACAATATGCAATTGGAATAACTCAATTCTGATAAACGGTCGCGACACACTCGTCGACCGAAGTTGCAACAAAATAACAGTTTCAGCAACAGCAGCACAATAACATCAGGGTCACCACTTTGGAGCAAGATTTAGTATAGCTAAAGCACCCAAACATGATAAGTTAAAGCATGGAAATTAATTACACATGATTCTTAACACATAGGAAAAAGAATCAATGCAATAGGCCTCATGGATTTGTCACAATCATCAATCAAAGTTGCAACAAAATATTAACAGGAATTTGTAGCAGTTTTACGGCCTGATGCCCACTTTAGCACACAATTACACAATCAAGATGAGCTCAAATGCAAATGATCACAAAATATGAATTAAATTACACACAATTCTAAGCAACTTTCGTTTTGGAGGCACGTTCATCGGAGCTACGGATCAACGGGAATTAATGCTGCAAAAACGTAACAGCAGCAAAAATTCTCAGACATAGCAGAAATTTTATCAGCCAGGAAAATATAAAACAGAAAAAAATGGCCTCACCCATCTTGGGCTCGGCCCAACTGGAGCTGGGAGGCCTGTCTTGGATCTGGCCTTGGGCGCATGGGCCTCGATCGGGCCCGCAACTGGCTGGCTGGCCCATGGCGGCTGGCTGGACCGGCTGCCCCGTCCTCGTCCCGAACGGGACCTCCAGGCGGCGGGGAGGCTCGCGCCGGCGAGAAGCGGAGGCTCGGCAGAGGGGCGCGGGGTGTGCGCGGCGAGGAGGGCTCGGGTGGAGGTGCTCCTGGCCGGTGGGAGCAGCAGGCGGCGGGGTCCTCCTCGGGCGGCGCCGGTTGGCTCGGCCGGCGGGAGCTCGAGCTTGCTCCGGCCATGGCTCCACGGGGCGGCGGAGGATTTGCGAGGGAGAGGAAGCGGGTGAGAAGAGGGAGAGGAAGAGAAAGGAGAGGGAGGAGGAGAGGGAGGCCAGTGGCGTCGGGTGCCGGCGACGGCTTCGGTCCGGCGGCGGCGTGGTGAGCCCGCGGCGTGGAGGCAGCTGCGCGAGGAGAGAGAGAGAGAGAGAGAGCAGGTGGGCTACGTGGCGCGATCCGGTTCGTCTGATCCAGATCCGACGGATTAGACTGGGAGACCAGATCTGGCAATTTTTCAGGGGGGTGGCTGCAAATTTTGGACCAGGGAAACCCTAGAAAGGGGTGGGAGTGTGGTGGTCTTTTTATAGCCCCGGTGGCTGGCAGTTTGCAAAAATGTCCCCGGTTTCTCTCTCGGGCGTCCGGAGTTTACGTTTCTGACCGCCGGGGGTCCGCAGTACCTCTGATTCGGGTAAAACTTCGAACTGCGCGATCAGCGCGTCGAGCCGGTGGCGTTCACCTCGTGCTGGAACCGTTCCGAGAACACTTTCCGGCGCGCTATAAAAATATCCCGTTTAATTATTAAACGGGGTTTTTCGTTCCGTTGGCTGCGGTTGGTCTCGTGCGGTTTTCGCGATGGTGATCGGGTGAAACCCGGTGTCGCAAAGGTCGAGTGTCAGGGTGTCAAGGGTCGGTATCCGTACGATACGAGCTAAGAGGGGAAAAATAATCGCCGATCGATAAATCGGGGATGCAAACACCGCAAACAAATCACACAATCAAACAATTCACACCGAAAACAAATTTTTTAATTTTTCTGAAAACTGGGCTGTTACACCCATGGTCCAAGAAGGACTACTCACGGCACATCCGGGAAGCATCCATGGTGGCGGAGAAGCTCCAGGAGGTCGATGCTTCCTCCCGTAGGGTGTCGAGAAGAGGTCTTCTGGTTCTCCCGATCTTGGAAGCGCGGCGGCGGTGGAACAGAGAGGAAATTCGCGATGCGGGGGTCTCTCTGAGGGTTTTTGGAACGAGGGGTAAAATTAGGCCAAGGGGGGGCACCACGGGGTGGCCCCACGTCCTAAGCGCACTAGTGGCACGGCTAGGGGGGCGCCACTTGGCCGCCTGGGTGGGGCCTGGCTCCCCCCGGCTCTCATTCGGTACTCTGGAAGCTTCCTGTATGCTGATTTTTTATATGATTTTTGTGGAATTTGTGGAGCTCTGTAAATATGGGAAAAACCGGCAACTTACAAACATCAGCAGACAGAAACTGGCACTGGGTGCACTGAGTTAGTAGGTTAGTAGAAATATGTGTAAAAAGATATAAAAGTGTAGCAAAACACATAGCAATTTCACCTAAAAGAGCATGGAACAAGCATAAATTATAGATACGTTTGGGACGTATCAACATCCCCAAGAGTAATTCCTGCTCGTCCTCGAGTAGGTAAATGATAACACAGATAATTTATGGGGTGACATGCTAACACACATATAAGAACTTCAAAGTAAAGCAAGTAAGATGTGCAATTCAAGTCAAGACAATAACGAGCAAGAGTCTATATCTAGTATTGAAACTAGCGAAGTATGAACATAAAGGTGCAAGAGATCTCGCTGTCTATGACTCGAATGTGTCGAAATGGTGTTTGCGTGCAAGAAGTGGGAGATGGGTTTAGAGAATAAAAAATACTATATAGTTTAATTGAGAACTCAATCTACTAAAACTTCACACTTGGTCTCCTTCGGGATCTTATTTTGACTCGTCCCGAGACCAATAGTCAGATAGAAGTCAAACTGATGCTCTCCCTTTCGACTTTGAGCACTCATGCAATGGATGAGTGCGAACAAGATATGTTGGCACTTAGGATGGCAAAGAAAGAAATGACGGGAAGGAAGAGAAAAAGGTGTGAAAGGCTCACATCAATGAGGACAATCATTAGCGAGAGAAAGTCAAATGATAGATATGATGTGAGGAGTAGGGATTTCCATGCAACAGATGCACATATGAGCTAAGGTAAGCTCTCCAATGGAACTAGTGGGGGTGCATCCAACTTGCTTGCTCATGAAGTCCTAGAGCTCATTTGAGGAGGCTCATCCTTGGAATATGCAAGCCAAGTTCTATAGTGTAAAGGTCCACACATAGTTATAAATGAATGATGATCTCTATGGAGTACAAATATGACAATGGAGTACGAGTGTGGATCTTTCAAAATGAATAGTAGTGTTGCCCCCTTCTCTCTTTTTATTTCTTTTTCTCTTTTTTTTTCTTTTTTTGTATTTTTGTGTGCCCTCATTGGCTCTTTCTATTTATCTCTCATTTGTCCTCTTTGGGATCTGTTAATTTGTTCTCTTTGGGATCTTTTCCTCACTTAAGGAAAACACTCTATATTTTACAAGAATATAAAGCATATCTTCACACTTTACAAGAAGTACTCAACATAAAGAAAGAAGAAATCTATCATGATGTATGCAAATGTATGCCTCTGCCAGTGTAGCGTGATATGCAATGATACTAGCGCGTCATGTAGCAATAATGAGGGAAAAGCCCAACTAGCATGTGGCTCCTCGATCAAGAAAAATCATGTATGACATGAAGATCATGTCATGAGATGGTGGATGTTACATGGCAATGTATCTAGGAAAGGCTATGGAAATGCCTTGATAGGTAGGTATGGTGGCTGTTTTGAGGAAGATATAAGGAGGTTTATGTTTACAGAGCGTATCATGCCAAGGGTTTGGATGCACCGGCGAAGTATGAACCAACTCTCAAGATGAGAAAGGGCAATGCACGGTATCGAAGAGGCTAGCAAAATATGGAAGGTGGAAGTGCCAACAATCGAATACTCGCATTAGTCCGAAGAACTCATGCACTTATTATCGGTACCTCTCTATCTAATCAGGAGCTTCACAAAGAGAAAAGTACCCCGAGGAAGAGTGTATGGGGGTTTGGTTATCCTTGAGCATCCTCAACCCATGGTACGTGAGGGTACTCTATATATTCCAACCCCTCTACAGGTTATCAATCCATCTAGTAGCTAGAGTTCTCAACTATTTTTTTGTAGTTTTCGAAAATAAGCACATATTGCCCAAAATACGACACCTATCACTAATAAGCTCAAGCTCTTGGCACCTAAAGTCCAAAAATTACTCAAATCAATACCTCAAAACTATTGCAAGTTACCACTAAACACTACTAGATAAAAGGCTATACATGGAATTCTTACTAGTGGCGCATTTTATATGTAATGCGCCATTATTTTGTAAGGGGTGGCGCACTGGTTCAAAATGCGCCACGTATAAGCTCTTATTCGTGGAGCATTTTGAAACAGTGCGCCACCCCTAAGAATGGGCAGCCTGGATTTTCTTATTAGTGGCGTATTTTGCAAAATTCGCCACCCCTAAGATTCTTAAGGAAATGCGCCACTAATAAGAATCCCTTAGTGGCGCATTTTCAGAATGCGCCACGAATAAGGGCTTATGGATGGAGCATTTTGAAATGCGCCACGCATAAGAGTCTTAGGGGTGGCGCATTTCAAATGCGCCACTATTAAAGCCTTATTATTGGCTTGTTCTTAGTGGCGCATCTATAATGCGCCACTAAAGGAAAAAAAAGACGCCACTATAAGGCCTTTTCCTAGTAGTGACACATGTAATAGCAACCTTAATTACCTACTCATGCAAGACACACAACCGAGTGCAACAAGACCACTCTATAAACAAGTAAGCATGAAAACTCAAGAGAGTTCCTAAGTCAACATAAATAAAAGATCTTAAAAAGATAAGCATGAAAACTAAGAGCTAATCATGACAGCAGCTATGAAAAGACAAAGAACACACACAAAAAGAAAGATAAGCATGCAAGCCTAAGTTGTGTTCTAAGGTGGAGTTGAGCGTGTTTCTCTCCCAAAAAATGAAGGCTAGGATCCAACTTGTTATGAACAACAAGCAACACTAAACAAACTAAAAAAATTAAAGAGCGGGACGCTCCAAGTTTAACACATAATATATGAAGTGATAAAAATATAGCATGGAGAAGGACAAAATGATGATTGTTGATGGAGAAGGGGATGCACAGAGGCATACCCAAGCTTAGAGGCTTAAGTCTTCTTGGATATTTCTTGGGGGTGCATGGGGGCATCCCCAAGATTGAGCGCTTGACACCCCCGAACATTCTTTCATCATTTTCATTTGCATAGTTGAAAAATCCCTTCATACGAAACTCATCATAAGCTGATTAGAGTGGTTAGTACCCATAATAAAATTATTTGTATCTACTGGAAATAAAGATTTTCATGAAGATCTATGTTGCTCAAGATTGCCAAAAAGTTTATTCAAAGAAAAAGAAAGCTTTAGATTTGCAAAACGATGAAAACACAAAACGTGGCAAAATCTGTGAAAACATACCAGGAGGTCGTAAATAATTTTTTCGAGGTACTTCTTCAATTCAAACAAGAAAACTCAGAACATACGTTTTGAAGCTAATTTTATAGAGCATATTGTCAAAAACATTCAGATAAAAAAGATGATCTGGTGATGGTTGGCTAATTTATCCGTCAAGGGGACAAAATCTGTTTCTGGACAGCATGTCACAACTTTTGTACTTTCTTGCAGTCAGAGGCTCAAACTTGGCACAAAGATAGAAAATAAAGATACAATGATGTTGCTAAAGTAGTAAAAAGCATCAAGACCACTAAAACTGAAAGTAAAAACATCATGGGTTGCGTCCCAACAAGCGCTTTCTTTTATGCCTTTTAGCTAGGCATGATGCAAAAAGATCAAGTTTTGTCAATATCAAAAGAATAGCTTGCCCGTGTAACAGACTCATAAGATAACTTAATATTCTTTCGAGAGAAGTGTTCCATTCCATTTTTGAGGGGGAATTGGAATCTAATGGTCCCTTCTTTCATGTAAATGATAGCACCAACGGTGTGGAGAAAAGGACGTCCCAGAATAATTGGACATGAGGGATCACACTCAATGTCCATAACAAGAAAATCAATGGGAACATAATTATCATTGACAACAATAAGAACATCATCAATCCTTCATAAAGTTTTATTTGGGGAAGACTAAACAAGACTAACACCAAATGAACATGTATCAAAAGGTTTCATATTGAGCATATCATACAATCTTTTGGGGTTAACGGAGGCACTAGCTCCAACATCACATAAAGCAAAGCAAGAGAAATTATTCAATTTAATTTTGAATATGGGATCCCAACCATCTTCTAGATTCCTAGGAATAGAAGTTTGTAGCTTGAGCTTCTCCTCCCTATATTTGATAAGGGCTTTGGTAATTTGGTCGGTGAAGGCAATGTTAAGTGTGCTAGTGTGGGGATATTTAGCCATTTTTTGCAAAAAGGTGATAACTTCAGAAAGACTACAATTATCAAAATCAAGATCAGTACCATTAATTAAAGTGGTGGTGATGTCATCTAAGCTCATTCTCTTGGTAGTCTCTAGATTAATGGGACCTTCTTGTCCTAAAGTTGAGGTATTAGCATCCCCATTAATTGGTCCAATGGGACTAGGGGTGTGTTGGAGATCCTCAACACCTTATATAGTGGAGATAGTAGTGTGTGTAGGAAGGCTCTAAGTGCTACCTTCCACTTCCTTTTCTCTAGCCCATATATCCTTAAGCTTGGCTAGCATTCTAATGTTCTCATGAATTTTGACTTGGATAGCATTCATGGGTGCAGTTTTCCTTTCCTCAAGAGGAGAGGTTCTAAATTTAAGGATTTCTACCTCATGAGCTATATTTTATACCTTCAAAGAGATGACATCTAGTTTTTATAATTTCTCTCCTACACTCTTGTTGAAGGATTTTTGAGAAGTGATAAAGTCCTTAAGCATGCTCTGTAATTCAGAAGTGGAGTTTTTGATGCTAGGATAAGTGTTGTTGTTCCCATAGTTGTTGGATGGGCACGGTCTAGGATTGTTGCTACAATAATTACTCCTATAAGCATTATTATTAAAGTTGTTCCTAGAGATAAAATTAACATCAAGTTGCTCTTGAGCAACCAAATAATTGAAAGGAACATCATGAGGATCAATAGGAGTTTTCTTAGTAAGTAAAGACATGATCATGTCAACTTTTTCATTTAATGAGGAGATCTCATCAACAGAGTTTACCTTCCTACCTGTTGGAGCTCTTTCGGTGTGCTATTGGGAATAATTTGTCATCATCTCATCCAATAGCTTCGTGGCAGCACCAAGTGTAGTGGATATAAAGGTTCGTCCCGCGTCCTAATCTAACAAATTCCGCGAGGTAAACTTCAAACCTGCATAGAAAGTCTGGATAACCATCGAAGTAGTCAAACCATGTGTACGTAAATTCTGAACAAGAGATTTCATGCGTTCGCAAGCTTGGGCAACGTGTTCATTATCCAATTGTTTTAAATTCATAATGTTACTCCTCAATAGGATAATCTTAGCAGGTGGGTAGTACTTCCCAATAAAAGCATCCTTGCACTAATCCCAAGAATCTATGCTATTTCTAGGCAAGGATTGAAGCCACACTTTAGCTCCTCCTCTCAAGGAGAAATGAAAAAGCTTAAGCTTAACAATATCGCCATCTAATTCTTTGTACTTTTTCATATCACAAAGCTCAACAAAATTATTCAAGTGCAAAGGAACATCATCTCCAGCACCGGAGAATTGATCTTTCATAAAAATATTCAGCAAAGCAGGTTTAATTTCATAAGAAGGTGCTGAAGTGGAAGGTGGAGCAATAGGAGTGCCGATAAAGTCATTTTTGTTGTGACTAGTGAAGTCACACAACTTAGTGTTTTCAGTGGAACCCATAGTGGTAGTAGCAAGCAAGAACAAATCAATTTTTTTTGTGGTTTTTGATAAAAGACACTAATATCAAAACTAAAATGGAAACTAACAATGCATAGAAGCAAAGATAAAAGAAGTGTGCAACTCCTCTATCTTGAAGATTGGAGTCCCCGGTAACGGCGCCAAAAATTAGCTTGATGGCTTCTCGTCCCTTGTTGGTTACCCCAAGTGGAAGGTTGAGATGTAGCGTAGGAGAAAATTTCCCTCGGCAAAGATACCAAGGTTGAGTTTGACCGGCAGGACTCCAAGGTCGACAAGTAGGTGGCACGCCAAGTGAGGCGCCGTTTGAAGATAATCACTTGCTTTACCTGGACCTGAACACACAAAAAGTGACTTTGCTCCCAACGAGTACAGAGGGGTTATCAATCCCTCCGGCCTTGTCATTTACAAAGGATCAAACGCAAGAGGATAATAATGATAATTACAATGAAAGGAAATAAAGAAGTAAATAAAGTGAAGTGTACACAATGGTGGAAATATGGACCGAGGTCCGATGATGTTCACTAGTGATGTCTCTCTCCCAAAAGATGATAAAATAGCTAAGATGGGTAAACAAATTACATCTGGGAAATTGACAGAATTATAAACGCACCACAATGCTAATTATGCTACTGGAAAGCTACATGCTCAAAAGTATAGGCAGTACGCTAAGACAGTAGACCATAATCCATCTGCATCTACTCACTAATCATCAACCTTGAGATATCTAACCAGAATATCTCGCTGGTATTAAGTTGCAAGCCCCACCCAAAGTGTAAACTCAAAGCAAGAGACAACTTCATTAACAAACTTTGCGTAAGGTAAATAGTCCTTGCAACCGCGGTTACAATCACCAGTGTTTTCTCCCTGGTGGGAACAACACATCCCCTAGGCTTATGTTTCTGTCACTCAAGATAAACATCGGGGGGCATGAACCCAAAATCATGCAAAAACGCTTCCTCTTGGAGTTACTATCTACTACTTGGCCACATCAATAAAAATTAACGGAGAACATGCAAGAATTACACAAGAACAAAATATAAAAGGTAAACCAAATATATAAATCATCATACTCTGAACATAATATCATAATCCATCGGATCCCAAGAAACACTACATAGCAACAACATGAAAATTACATAGAGGCCTTGATCATGTAGGGAATCTCACAAGGGCTAAGAATTGAAGCACAAGATTGGAGAGAAGACATCACATAGCTACTGGTCATGGACGCATGGTCCAAGGAGGACTACTCACGGCACATCCGGGAAGTGTCCATGGTGGTGGAGAAGCTCCCGGAGGTCACTCCTCCGTCCGACAGGGTGCCGGGAAGAGGTCTTCTGGTGCTCCCGATCTTGGAAGCGCGGCGGCGGTGGAACAGTGAGGGCATTTGCTATGCGGGTGTATCCTTCAGGATCTTATTTTGACTCGTCCCCAGACCACTAGTCAGGTTCAAGTCAAACTTATCCTCTCCCTTTCGACTTTGAGCACTCATGCAATGGATGAGCGCGGGCAAGATACGTTGGCACTTAGGATGGCAAAGAGAAAAATGATGGGGAAGGAAGACAAAAAGGTGTGAAAGGCACACATCAATGAGGACAATCATAGGCGAGAGAAAGCCAAATGATAGATATGATGTGAGGAGTAGGGATTGCCATGCAACGGATGCACATGTGAGCTAAAATAAGCTCTCCAATGGAACTAGTGGGGTGCATCCAACTTGCTTGCTCATGAAGACCTAGAGCTCTTTTGAGGAGGCTTATCCTTGGAATATGCAAGCCAAGTTCTATAGTGTAAGGGTCCCCACATAGTTATGGATGAATGATAATCTCTATGGAGTACGAATAGACAATGATGTACGAGTGTGGATCTTTCAAAAGGAATAGCAGTGTTGCCCCCTTCTCTCTTTTTTTTTTATTTTTTTATTTTTGTGGCCTCATTGGCTCTTTCTATTTTTCTCTCATTTGTCCTCTTTGGGATCTTTTAATTTTTCCTCTTTGGGATATTTTCCTCACTTAAGGGCAACACTCTATATTTTACAAGAATATAGAAGATCTTCACACTTTACAAGAAGTACTCAACATAAAGAAGAACAAAAACTATCATGATGTATGCAAATGTATGCCTCTGCCAATGTAGTAGGATATGCAATGATACTAGCGCGTCATGTAGCAATAATAAGGGCAAAGACCAACTAGCATGCGGCTCCTCGCTCAATCAAAAGCATGTATGACATGAAGATAATGTCACGAGATGGTGGATGTTGCATGGCAATGTATCTCGGAAAGGCTATGGAAATGCCTTGATAGGTAGGTATGGTGGCTATTTTGAGGAAGATATAAGGAGGTTTATGATGACAGAGTGTATCATGCCAAGGGTTTGGAGGAACCGACGAAGTATGCACAAACTCTCAAGATGAGAAAGGACAATGCACGGTACCGAAGAGGCTAGAAAAATATGGAAGGTGGAAGTGCCAACAATCGAATAGTCGCAATAGTCCGAAGAACTCATGCACTTATTATCGGTAACTCTCTATCTAATCGGGAGGTGCACAAAGATACAAGTATCCCGAGGAGGAGTGTATGGGGGTTTGGTTATTGTCGTCGATATGTAACGGCAGATGCCATGGGGATGGCTAAAGTGAGGGGAAGACGCGAGGAAGAAAATGTCGATGGTGCCGGAAACGGGTTGGGCACAAACACGGTGATGGACACAACGATGTACCCAGGTTCGGGGCTCTCCGGAGAGATAACACCCCTACTCCTGCTTGTCTCTTCTATACCAATGGAACTGAACTACAATAACCGCTTCTCTATCTACTCAGGGGAAGGTGAGAGCTGCCGTGGGCAAGGCTCTCTCCTGCTTCCTTGAGGAGGAACTACTAGCAGTGAATGAACTGAGCAAGATGTGAGTAATGGTGCGAATGTTGTGGATCGTCCCTCACGCAGGAGGGGTACCCCGGGCTCTTATAGAGTGAGCCCGGGGTAAATCGGTAACTTCACTGCAGATTGGGCCCAATTGTCATCCTCTGATCGGCTGGGCCCCACCGACTGCACCTCTCCGGGTGATCCAGACCCGACGAGCAGCGGCCCATGCTGTAGAATCGTAGGGCATGATGGTGAACAGTGGAGCTAGGAGGTGCGGTCTTGTCGTCCTATCCGCGGAATCGGCGGAGAGGTCGACAACGCATCTCTGCCAGATCTTTGAAGTGACTTGGCTTCCCTGCCACCCCGATCTCTCGGGATTGCGCATTTATGACCTTGTACTTGGACCTCCGACTGGTCTCGGGTCAACTTCTCCAGGGGTGGTAAGTTGTACCGATTGCGCCTGGGCCGACTGATGGCCCTCGGGAGCGTCGATTGCTCTAGCCAATCGGCCGCGTCGATGCCCATCTCCGCCCAGCTGCAGGCCAATCGGTTGATCGTCTTGGTGATGAAAGGATGGCCCGGTTGCGCCTGGGCCGACTGCTGGCATTCGGTACGGCTGATTGCCTTGGAGCAATCGGTCGTACGCCTGCCCAGCTCGGCCCAGCTGCAGCTCAATCGGTCCATCCTTGTCTCGAAAGGTTGCTTTCTCTTGGGTGAGCCTACCCGGGTACCAATCCCCCGACAGTAGCCCCTAAAGCTGTAAAGGTCCCACGGTCACTCGATCGTGGGGCCTTTGCAGTTTTCAATCTTTCTCCAACATCTTCCGAACACTTTGGCCTCATCAAGTGCGTCGTTCCGAGTTAGTCGACCGACTCAGAGATCATACTCGGCTGGCCAAGGTTTCGTCCGATTTGACTTGCGCTGTCTCCGACTTCTTTCTTCACTTCTTGATAATCCTGTCTCTCGCTGATTCGGATCTAATACGGACCGATTTCCTTCCAACGGTTACCTCCGATTCTTCCGGGGAGCTGTCAATGGACTGGGGCCCACGAACCACGCACAATTTGACGTAACTGCAGGCCTCGGCCCCCACGTCGCACGCCTCGCTTCCCACGCTGGGATCTCTTGCGCCAGTTTGCCGGTTTGACTTCTTGTGGGCGAGGCCACACCGGGCCACACGGCCGCAGCTAGATCTCACTCCCCTCCCCCGCCGCCCATATAAGCCACAGGGGAGGGCGTCGGGCTCCTCCTTCTCGCATACGCCTTCTTTCTCCTCCGCTTCTCACTCTTGCGCACGCCATTGCTGCTCCACCCCAAGCTCTCCATCGCGCTCGTGACTCCGCCTCCGCGCACAGAATCCGTTCCGGCCGTGCACTCGCGTGCTCCTCCGCCACCGTGGTAACCTCTCACCGCCACCTTGCGCGGTATTCTTGCGCTCTTCGTCTTCATTTTCTTCCCGCCCGCGAGTTCCATGGCGCCCCGGCGAGACACCTCCCAGGCCAGCCGTGGGTGCTGGAAAGGTTCCAACGTCACCGCCGGTGCCATCCAGGCCTTGGTTCGCGCCCGCAAGATGCCGGCCAGGGTCCAATGGAGTGCTCCCGGTGTCGAGCTCGTGCCCGATGCGCGTGCTGGCGAGAGGGTCGTTTTCCTCACTCACTTAGAGCGTGGATTTGGACTCCCCTCCAGCACCTTCTTTCGGGACTTTCTCAACTTCCACCATCTGCAGCCGCATCATCTCGCGGCGAATTTCATAATGATCATCTCCGGCTTTGTCACGCTGTGCGAGGGGTATCTCGGCTGCCGCCCAAGCATCGCTCTCTGGAAGCGGTTCTTCAACCTCCGAGCTCACAATGCTCGGACGGGAGCTGTGGTGCCTTCTGCTACGGAGGGAGGCGATCCGACATTCGTGACCGACATGACCGACTGCGGCAGTTGCCTCGTCGTAGCCGGCAAGCACAAGTACAAAGGTCCCGAGATCGTCTAGTCGTGCAAAAACTGGCAAACAACATTCTTCTATGTCAAGTCGCCCGACCAAGGCCCCGATCTCCTGAACTTGCCCGAGTTCTCCCTCGCACGTCCGACCGAGAAACACCAGTGGTCGCTGAAGTACGGTGTCGGTGATTGCGATGTTGACGCGCAAGTTGCAAGGGTTGCTTAGCTGGAGCAGGAGGGGCTCCTGCCGACTGACCTTGCTGCTTCCTGGCTTCAAGTCCGAGTGCTTCCTCTACAACGCCGAGTGCACCGCATCTGTGACATGTCGGGCCCCCGAGATCCCACTTGGCTCTGCACATGACGAGTGAAACTCGAATACCTTTGCACCAGGCTGAAGACTATCACAGCCAGTCCTTCGCCCGACCCTTTCCGCTTCGGCCTTGAGTACCTCAACCGCCGGCAGAAACCGCCTGTGGTATGTTCCGACTGCTCCTTTCTCCGATTGCTTTTTCCTCATACTTAACTTCTCTGATAACCTTCTTCTTGTTGCTCAACACTTCATTCGATCCGACTTGATGGAAGACGGCCAGGAGGCCGGTACATACGCCCCCGACCGTGAGGAAGATTACCCCGCGGACTTTGAGTACAACGGTGAGGTTCCCCCATCCGAATCCACCGATGACGATGAATCCTCTGGGGAGTCCTCCAAATCCGAAGATCCCGGTGATGACGTCGACGCCGAGGCCGCCGACACCAGGAACGCCGACATCCGAACTGCAGCTCAAGGGGGTACACCTGACCCTTCCCTTGAGCAATTTCTGGCCGAATGGAGCGAAGACGACAGTGTCTCAAAGGTTGGTGATTCTGATGCAGCTCCTCACGCCAAGCCTCCGAGGGTGCCGACTAAGCGTGCCTCGGCGACCGGCTCTTCCTCTGGTGCTGCTTCCAGGAAGGTTGCTAAGACGGCGCCGACTGCTCTCAAAGGCAAACAGCCTCAGGCCGCGGCCACTCGAGTGCCGACTGGTCAAGCTCCTCTCGGCAAGTCCAGGGGTGGACCTTTCCTGAGAGATGCCCCTTTGAATGTCGCCCCGCTGAGATGTCGGATGCCCACGGGCGCGCCGAAAACAGTCGGGTATGCCTTTATCTTCACGCTTTGAACCTCATTGCCCTCTCTTATACTGATTCACCTCTTCTTTCTTCTTTCGGGGAGCCGATTAGTCTTGACGACGTCGACGCCGATATTCCTGCCCATGTCGACACGGTCGTTGCTCCCGCCGCTTCTACTGCTGCGGCCCGCAAACGGCCACCGGCTCCACATCGTACCTCCAAGGAGGCCGAGCGCGCCGCCAAAAAATCCCGTCTCGAGACTGCCCAGAAAACTACTTCTTCCACCACTGCCTCCAAGACCTCCAAGAGCGCGGCCGACCAGGGAGTTACCGGCGGTGAAGGAGCGGGACCGGTCGATCCGATTTCCCCATATCCGCCGCGACTCTCCGACCCAGTCTCCGACCTTGTTATGACTATCTCCTCGCCCATCCTGACGACCACCTCGCCGATTATGGCAACCGGTCCTCCGACTTCGTCTCGTCCGATTTCGCCACAGCCACAGCCGGATGCCTCCGGCCTTCCGGTGACGTCAGCACCAACGGACTCGACCTTTGCCTCCTCTGCCGCTGCGACCCAAACTCCACCGCCACAACCGACCTCTTCCGCGTCAATAATTCTGATGCGCTCAGTGGACCAGTTCCGGGCCTAGTATTCTCGCACCGGACGTGTCGGCGCCGAGCCCGATGCCTCGCACCGCTTCCCGGTTTCCTCTCCCGGTCCCATGATGACGGCCTACAACCGGGTGAACGACTTTGCCACCGCCATGGCTCAAGACCTCCAACTGCTCGACCGCAATCACGCGGTAAGCTCTTCAACCTTCCTTTATGGCTTCCTCAAATCGGGAGACTTTTCTTCCGGTGGGTGCGCGCAAGCGCACCCACTGGGTGTAGTCCCCGAGATTCGGGCCGATTGTTTGCAATCGGTTCGGATCTTTTATGTTTTTTGCTTCTTTTTCTTGCCTTTCTCCCGATCGGGAGACTTTTCTTTCGGTGGGTGCGCGCAAGTGCACCCACTGGGTGTAGTCCCCGAGATTCGGGCCGATTGTTTGCAATCGGTTCAGATCTTTATGTCTTAGATATCCTTTGCGCATCTCTCCTGCCTTCCTCCTATCAGGAGACTTTGCTTCCAGTGGGTGCGCGCAAGCGCACCCACTGGGTGTAGTCCCCCAGATTCAGACCGATTGTTTGCAATCGATTCGGATCTTATTTTGGTTGCTGTGTCTCTAAAGTTCATCTCGTTCTTCTTCTCAGGTCGTTATTGAAGAACGACGCAAGGTTTTCGAGAAAATCCTCGAAGCCTACGCCGCTAGCCTCCAAACCCTCGCTTAGGCCCAGCTCTAGGTCAACAATCAGTCGGCCGAGATCAACAGGCTGAGAGGTAACCTCTCCATTACTTCTATCCTCCCTCCGATTGATAATTTCTCTTGTATTAATATCTTTATATCTTCCTCTAGTCTCTGTTCCCATGGTAGATGAACTTCAGGGCCGTATTGCCGAATTGACCACTGAACTCGGCCAGCAAGGGCCCGCACTCGCCGCAGCTAAGCAAGAGACGACCCGACTGCAGGGGGTGGAAACCGATTTGTCTCGGACCATCCAAACCCTCCGCTCCGAGCTGCTTGCTCTGAAGAAGAAGCATTCAGACGACCTGGCCGCCGTGACTGCTGCTGGCGATGCACTTCGTGCTGAACGAGACGCAGCTGTGGCTGCCCGAGAGGCAATGCAGGCCGAGAGGGACGAGGCCTTTTCTGCCCGAGATGCCATCCGGGCAGACCGTGACGAGCACATCACCAAATATGAAGAGTTGGAGAAGCGCAACTATGAAGAAACAACCCGATTGCGCCGCCGGGCCAAGGGTTTCTGCGATACGATGACTGAGATGGATACCCTTCTCGGCGGTGAGTATTTTTTGCGTCCGAGTGCATTTTCCGACTGCTTCGTTCTTCTGTGTTCTTACTCATACTTTCCTTCGTGATGCAGAGGCCTGGCCTGAATCTGAGGCAGCTGCTTATGTCGCAGTGGCCAAATCCCGAGAAGAGACTACCGCTGCCGGAGGGACCGCCCGAACCGAGAATGATGTCTGGACCCGGCAGGAGTATCTGATTGGTACGGAGGCTCGCATGCCTGTTATCAAGGGAGTTGCATTGTCCTTCAAGCTTGGCATTCTGAATTTTGCCAAATTGCTATGGCCGCCGACTGAGCTCAAGGTTGGGCTCCAGAGGATGAAGCACGTTGCCGGCTCCTCCGCCGAGACCCGCGAGCCGGAAACTTTGGTCGAAGAAGATTCTGACAAGGGAGAAGCTCCGAATGCTACCACCGAGCAGACTCGGATTCTTCTGAAGGACATCCCACGTCGGATTGATGTCTTGCTTAACTCTGCCGGTCAGACTGGTGCGGAGACTGCCCTCCAAACTGTGTTGAGCTGGTACCCACAAGTGAAGCTTTCCAAGCTTTACAGCATCAGAGAGAACGCAGCCGACTTGTTCGAGAAGACTTATGCTTAGGTGAATCGGCTAGCCAGCACCATGGTGAACTGGTTCTCTCCCTATGATTACACTCCGTATCTCGACGAGGGAGGGAACCCATTGGCAGCAACTTCCATCTCTGGCTTGGCCGATGAGCTTTCTGACAGCGGCTCGTCCCATACCTCTCCGAGGTCCAAACAAGATGGGGCCACGTCGACCGACGCACAGACGGAGCCGGATGCCGCTACTGCGCAAGCTGATCCGACTGCTCCTGCCACCTCGGCCGCTCCGACTGCGAATTCTGCGCCACCAGCTGCCCCGACTTCTTGAGCCGTGCCACCGATGACGTCATCTACCTCTGCCGCCGACACCTAATCGGCCTTATCTTATTTTTATTTTCAGAACAGTTTCTTGTAGAACATGATTTTAATTCCGCCGACACCCACTGGGTGTGGTTCATTGTAATGAACTTATTCGGCCTTAGGCCTGCTATCTTTATGCGATCCGATTGCTCATTGCAAGTTTTATTTGTGCGATCTACTTTGCGTTTTTTGTCGGTTTCCTTTATCGGTCTGCACTTGGGTGCGTCATGCCTTGTCCATTCTGCAGCCGACATGCGGTCTGCAGTCGGATCGAAGGTTGATTTCTGGCCAAGGTTCGATAAGTTTTTTGAGTTTACACGACAAAACTAGCGCGAAGGATTCTGCAATGTTGGGAGCCGATTGCTCGCTGCCGGCTGCTCGGTGCACCGGTCTGCAGCACAATCGGTAGCTGACTTAGTCGGCTATGCCCTTTTTAGAGCGTTTCGATTTGTTTCTCGAGGATTTGTACTGCCGGCTGCCCCAACCGCTACCCTTCTCAATGCCACAACCACTCTCGTGACTTGTTCTTGAGTCGGGTGCTAGGCCGAGTGCCAGCCCGCAGCCCCCGTGCCTCGTTGGCTCATTTTTCTGACCTTGTGGTCGGTCAGTCCCCGAGTGCGTTATTCACGTCTCGGGTATGACTAAGCGTTGCCGACTTGGGCTAGCTTTTCGAATGAAATCATGAAAAGGTAGTCGAATGCTCTTCTTCAAAGGCATGATAGCTTTACTGATTATTTGCTGAATAGCATACATACATTTTTGCCGCTCAACTATAGAACGGGCATAAGAGGTCGGCGTTCCACGGCCGCTCCGTTTCTACTCCTGACGTGTCCTTATGCCGAGTGCCCTTGGTGCAGTCGATCAAATAATATGAGTTGTTCTTGAGTGCGCGGCTGATGACGAATGGTCCCTCCCAGGGTGAGGCCAGCTTGTGCTGCCCATCGGACTTCTGAATTCGGCGTAGCACCATGTCACCCTCTCGGAATGCGAGAAGACGAATCTTCTTGCTGTGGTAGTGCCGCAACTTCTGCTGGTAGACTGCCGATCTGGATAAGGCCAGCAGGCAGGCTTCTTCCTTGAGATCGACGCCGTCTTCTCGTGCTAACTTGGCTTATACCTCGGTGTACAAGGCATGCCGAGGTGAATCAAACTCGATGTCGGACGGGATGATTGCTTCTGACCCATATACTAGGAAGAAAGGAGTGAATCCAGTCGACCTGTTTGGCGTGGTCCTTAAGCTGAACAATACTGCTGGGAGTTCTTCAATCCAAGCTCCGGGTGCCCTCTCAAGTGGTTCCACCAATCGGGGTCTAATACCGGAAAGGATGAGGCCGTTTGCTCTTTCTACTTGACCATTCGACTGAGGATGTGCAACAGATGCAAGATCGAGCCGAATACCCTGCTGAGATGCATATTGAGCCAGTGCGCCCTTTGCAAAATTGGTGCCGTTGTGGGTGATGATGCTATTGGGCACACCATATCTGCATACGATGTCAGCCACAAAATGGACCGCAGTCGGACCATCCAGCTTCTTGATCGGGCGGGCTTCAATCCACTTGGTAAACTTGTCTACTGCGACCAGGAGATGTGTCATGCCACTTCGGGCTCTCTTGAACGGACCAACCATGTCCAAACCCCACACCGCAAATGGCCATGCTATTGGGATTGTCCAATGCTGATGCTGGCTGATGTCTTTTTGCGTTGAACCGCTGGCAGCCCTTGCAATACTTCACCAGGTTCTCAGCTGCTGCACGCGCAGTCGGCCAGTAGAATCCATGTCGGAAGGCTTTGTTGACAATGGCTCTTGCTGACGCATGATGACCGCATTCACCTTGGTGGATGTCTCTGAGAAACTCCAGGCCTCTGTCTTCTTCTACACATCTCTGAAAGACACCGGTTGCACTCTTGCGCACTAGCTCGGTGTTGATTATTGTGTATGCCCAAGACCGGCGACTGATTTGTCTTGATTCGGCTTTGTCTTCTGGAAGAACTCCGTCCACTAGGAAATCTCTAATCGGTTGTGCCCATGATGGCGCACTGACGAGTACCATCACTGCTGCTTGCTGGGGTGCGACTTCTTCGTGGATCTCAGCTTCTTGCCCATTGGCCTCTTGGATTTCAGCCTCTTGAACCTCTGCCATCTCGACTTCTTTCTCTGAACTTCCGATTTCGGCGCCTGGCACGCATTCGGCAGCCCCTGGTGACAGCTGCTCGTCTGGAGCTGGAACTTCTTCGATGCAATTGGCAGTGCCTGATGTCATTGGCTCTTCTGAGGCTGTGCCATCTGGTGCTGCCTCTGCTCGCTTCCCTTTAGCCTTGCTCTTTTTGCTGCATTCGGCAGCCCCTGGTCTGCAGTCGGAGCCCCTGGTGCTGTCGGCTCTGCTGAGGCTAAAGCACCTTGGGCGCTTGAATGCTTCTTCAGAGTTAGGATCTTTGCCTGTTGAGCTTCTTTCGCCTTCTTCAACACTTCGAGATCAGTCTCCGAGATGAAGATGGACTCGGATTCTGGAGATGGCGTGATGGATGGCTTCCTGATGTTCTCAAGTGATACGCCTGGCGGAATAGCTGGCCTTGTTGAGCCGAGCTTGGACAATGCATCTGCTGCTTTGTTGCTTGCTCTCGGCACATGGTGGAACTCACATCCCTCAAAGTACCCACTAATCTGCTGCACCAGGAAACGGTAGCTTACCATATTCGCATCCTTTGCATCCCAGGTGCCTGTGCACTGCTGGACCACCAAATCGGAGTCACCAAAACACTCGATATTCTGAATGCCAATTTCCTTGGCCAGCTTGATACCATGCACAAGGGCTTCGTACTCGGCAATGTTGTTTGATGATGCAAAGTGAATCTGGAGCACATAATGTAGTTGATCTCCTCTTGGCGAAGTGAGCACTACGCCAGCCCCTAGGCCGCCCTTCATCTTGGATCCATCAAAATGCATTCGCAAGAAGTCCGATCCTAGGACGGGTGGCATATATTGAGTTTCAACCCAGTCCACCAGGAAGTCGGCCAACGCCTGAGATTTGATTGCTGTTCTTGGCTCATACTGGATGCCATGGTTGGTGATCTCAATTGCCCATTTGGCCACTCTGCCTGTTGCATATCTGCTGCCGATGATGTCGGCTAATGGAGCCGAGCTGACGACCGTGATCAGATGGGCTTGAAAATATGGCTTCAATCTCTTGGCCGCCATATATACTCCATAGCACATCTTCTGGTAGTGAGGGTAGTTCTGCTTGGACGCCGAGAGCACTTCACTGATATAATACACAGGTCGCTGAATCTACTGTGCCTTGTATTTCTCGGGCCGCTCCACCACCATGACTGCACTGATCACCCGATTGGTTGCCGCAATGTATAACATCATTGGCTCCTTCTCAATCGGGGCAGCCAGAATCGGCGCAGTGGAGAGCATGCGCTTGAGTTCTCGGAATGCTTCATTTTCCTGAGGTGTCCAGGTGAACTTCTCTGTCTTCTTCATCAGCTGATATAATGGGATTGCTTTTTCATCCAGCCGACTGAGAAATTGGCTGAGTGAAGCGAGGCAACCGGTGAATTTCTGTACTTGCTTCAGGTTCTTGGGTTCCTCCATTCACTCAATTGCGGCTATCTTCTCGGGATTGCATTCGATTCCTCTCTCGGAAACGAGAAATCCCAAGAGCTTCCTGGCTGGGACCCCAAACACACATTTCTCTGGATTGAGCTTGATCTGGTATGTTCTCAGATTTGCAAATGTCTCTAGGAGTTCATCTAGAAGTGTGACTCCCTTGACCGATTCATTACCAGATCATCCACATAGACGTGGAGATTTCTGCCGAGTTGGGTGTGTGTGCATCTCGGAATTGTGCGCTGATAAGTGGCACCTCCGTTCTTCAAACCAAAAGGCATGGTGATATAACAATAAGCCCCGAAAGGGGTTATGAATGCAGTTTTTATTTGATCTTCCACAAGAAGTTTGATCTGGTGATAGCCAGCTGTGGCATCTAGAAAAGGCAAAAGCTCGCAGCCGGCCGTAGAATCAATCACTTGATCGATACGGGGCAGAGCAAACGGGTCTTTCGGGCACGCCTTGTTCAGGCAAGTATAATCGATACACATGCTCCAGGTCTTGTTCTTCTTCATCACGAGGACTGGATTCTCCAGCCACTCGGGGTAAAACACTTCCATGATGAAACCCGCAACTTGCAGCTTCGCAATCTCTTCGCCGATTGCCCTTCTCTTATCTTCAGAAAAACGTCTCAGGGGTTGCTTGACCGGCTTCGAGCCTGGCCGAATGTGCAGCTTGTGCTCGGCGAGTTCTCTCGGCACACCAGGCATGTCTTGTGGAGACCATGCAAAGATGTCCCGATTCTCACGGATAAACTCGACGAGCTCGCTTTCCTATTTGTCACTAAGTCTAGCTCCGATTACAACGAACTTGGTTGATTCGGAGGGATCTAGAGCGACCTTCTTGCTGTCCTTGGATGACTGAAAAGCCGATTCCTCATCTGCTCTCTTGGCTGGGCCAACTGGGAGTGGAGCCTTGTTCTGCGCTTGCGCCATTGCTATCACTTTGCCGAGATGACGCTTCTCTGTTTCAATCACTTGGGAGTCGGCCAGATTGCCGCCAGCCGACGTGCACTCGAGGGACTTCCTGAAGTCCCCGGTGACGGTGATGACGCCGTTTGGCCCTGGGATCTTCATCTTCAGGTAAGTCTGCTGTGCATTCAACATGAACTTGGCGAATGCGGGCAGTCCCAACAGAGCATGATAAGGACTGCTGAGGTCGGCGACCTCGAACCAGATTGGCTCCCTCCTGAAATTCTCCTTTGTGCCAAATATGACATCCAGCCGAATGCGGCCCATGGGGGTGCAAGAAAACCCAGGGACAATCCCATGGAATGTCGTCCGACTGCGCTCCAGATCCTTCTCGGTGAGCCCTAGCTTGATCAAGGTGTCTCTGTACAGAATGTTGATTGTACTCCCTCCATCAACGAGCACTCGGGAGAACTTGCATGAAAATCTCGGTCCTGCGAACAGAGCATCTACCACAAGCCGATAGTTGCCTGGATTCGGCAAGATGGTCGGGTGATCTGCTCTGCCCCAGGATATGTCACACTCGGACCAATGCATGTACTGAGGAATCCAGTGGCATGGTGGCATTGACTTCTTGAGCTCGGGCTCTCCAACTGCCCTTGTCGGTGGACTCGCTGGTGAAAATCATGTAAGCGGCGTCTTGTTGCGGGAACTGGTTCTGCTGCTGAGGTGGTCCTCTGTTCTGGGGTGGTGGTGGGGGTGGAGGTGGTAAAGCTTCTCCCTTTGCATTCCTTCTCACAAAATCACACTGCCTAGTGGTATGCGCAGATGGCCTGCCAGGAGTGCTGTGAAATTTGCACGGTGCATCGAGCATATCATCAAACGTGTAATTGGTCTTCATCTGTCCCTGTGGCCTCACATTCGGTCTCATCTTCCGACTGCCTCCTGCAGCCCCTGGATCTTCTTCATTCTGGATAGCGGCCACCTGCAGACTACCATACTAAGCATCTGGCTGCTCATCTTTGCGCTTTCCATTGTTCTGCTGGTTGTTGCTGTTGTTGCGGTTGTTCTCTCTTCTTTCCTTCCGACTGAGGCCTTGGTTCCCTGCGTCCGACTGCGGAGCCCCTGGTGACTGGATGACACCTCCAACTCCGAGCTGGATAGGGTGCATCGCATAATCGGACACAGCAAACGAGTTGGCCACCTTCTTGAGCTCGGCGAGTGATGTGAAATCCTTGCGGAGCAACTTGTGCTTCAACATTGAATCGGCCAGGCATCCATCCGTGAAGTACAGAATGGCCTGGATCTCATGGAATCCTTCACATGAATTCTTCAGCTTGATCCACCGAGATAAGTAATCTCGGAGGGGTTCATCCTTGCCTTGCACACAAAGAGCTAACTGCCGCGGGAGGTTGGGACGCTCATATGTGCTCGTGAAATTGTGAACGAATGCACTTGTGAAATCTTCCCAACAATTCACACTGTCCTTGGGCAGACTATTCAACCATGTCCGAGCTGAACCCTGCAGCATCAAAGGTGCGTAGTGGACTGCCACGCGCCGATTGCCCCCTGCAATGCGAACTGCGGTCAAGTAATCGGACAACCAATCTTCGGGCTTCACAGAACCATTGTACTTGGGTGTGTCTCTCGGTAGCGTGAAGCCTTTGGGAAACTTCTCGGTCCGAATGCGATGACCGAAACACGACGGGCCAGCCTCTCCTTCTTCATATTCTTGAGCTTCCTTCTCCAGGAGCTCGATGCGATGCCTGGCGTCATTCTGACTGATTTGGCGAGGACAAAGTCGAGCGCTGATTGCTGGTCTTGCTGCCGACTGCTGAGGCAGATCATTGCGCCTGCTATTAACAGCTGGCTCTTCTATTCTCCTGCTTGCCACTGGGGGTGTCCGATTGCTCCTGACCCTACCTTCATGCCGAGATGGGGCAAGTTGCTGCCTGTTCTGGCGCGATTCGTTCGGTCGCTGGCTAGCTTCCGGAATCGGCCTCACATTCCTCTTGATGCCCCAGGTCCTGCATTTGGATTCTCCATTGCCACCAGCTGCTGCTCCTTTGCGGTTGCCAGCAGCTTGCGCATTCGGTGAGTCTGCTGACGCCATTCGTCTCCCTCTAGCTCTTCTAACTCGATTGCTATCTGCTCGGCGGCTCTCAGGTTCTTGTCAGGCGTGTTGTACGTCGGCCTTTGGAGGGATACCGACTGCACCGGCTGCGCCGGCTGCGCCGGTTGCTCGGCTCCCGACAGCTGCTGATGGACTGCCCGACCTCGGCTTCTCAAATCTTCTAAGACCGCGGGCTCAATCGGCCGACGCGGTCCAGCATGCGCTGCGTTGTACTCTCTTGTGATAGCTCCCAGCCTACGCTCTTCTACCAGCATGTGCTCGGACCTGCGAGCGAGGGCGAGCCGTGCTGTCTCCAGATCAGTGTGAACTTGATCGGTATCACCATTCCTGTTCACGGGTGTGTAGAACACACCCCGCAACACACTGGTGCCGACTCTTTCCGCGGCGTCCGCCGCCTCCTTGGCCTTCCTAGCCGCACTCGCTGCGCCGCAGTTGCTTGATGAAGATGCCCCCGCCATCATGACCGCTACGTGCACGCAGCCATCCTCTCCGCCGGGTGCTGCAGTGCATCCCCTGGTTGAGAACGGATCCGTGATGCACGAAAAGATGCGGATCTCCCTGGGATATGCCTCGGGGAAACTGCCGATGAAGAGGCGATGGCTGCCAACTTGCAGCGACACACCGGGCGGCAGGGGTGCGCCGACCCCGTACCGCGCCGAGTAGTCCACCACATAGTCAATTGCCCCACGCCTAAGAATCAGGCCAGAGGTGTGGCTACCGCCCGATGCAGAGGAAATTCCCGTCCGGATCTTTACTCGAGTTGACGCCTCGGTCTGCCCCATGGTGGGCGCCAACTGTCGTCGATATGTAACGGCAGATGCCATGGGGATGGCTAAAGTGAGGGGAAGACGTGAGGAAGAAGATTTCTATGGTGCCGGAATCGGGTTGGGCACAAACACGGTGATGGACACCACGATGTACCCAGGTTCGGGCTCTCCGGAGAGATAACACCCCTACTCCTGCTTGTCTCTTCTATATCAATTGAACTAAACTACAATAACTGCTTCTCTATCTACTCAGGGGAAGGTGAGAGCTGCCGTGGGCAAGGCTCTCTCCTGCTTCCCTGAGGAGGAACTACTAGCAGTGAATGAACTGAGCAAGATGTGAGTAATGGTGTGAATGTTGTGGATCGTCCCTCACGCAGGAGGGGTACCCCGGGCTCTTATAGTGTGAGCCCGGGGTAAATCGGTAACTTCACTGCCGATTGGGCCCAGCTGTCATCCTCTGATCGGCTGGGCCCCACCGACTGCACCTCTCCGGGTGATCCGGACCCGACGAGCGGAGGTGAACAGTGGAGCTAGGAGGTGCGGTCTTGTCGTCCTATCCGCGGAATCGGCGGAGAGGTCGACAACGCATCTCTGCCAGATCTTTGAAGTGACTTGGCTTCCCTGCCACCCCGATCTCTCGGGATTGCGCATTTATGACCTTGTACTTGGACCTCCGACTGGTCTCGGGTCAACTTCTCCAGGGGTGGTAAGTTGTACCGATTGCGCCTGGGCCGACTAATGGCCCTCGGCAGGGTCGATTGCTCTAGGCAATCGGCCGCGTCGATGCCCATCTCGGCCCAGCTGCAGGCCAATCGGTTGATCGTCTTGGTGATGAAAGGATGGCCCGGTTGCGCCTGGGCCGACTGCTGGCATTCGGTATGGCTGATTGCCTTGGAGCAATCGGCCGTACGCTTGCCCAGCTCGGCCCAGTTGCAGCTCAATCGGTCCATCCTTGTCTTGAAAGGTTGCTTTCGCTTGGGTGAGCCTACCTGGGTACCAATCCCCCGACAGTTATCCTTGCGAATCCTCGACCCATGGTACGTCAGGGTACTCTATATATTCCAACCCCTCTAGAGGTTAGCGATCCATCCAGTAGCTAGAGTTCTCAACAAAATGTTTTTTGTAGTTTTCGAAAATAAGCGCGGATTGCCCAAAATACGACGCCTATCACTAGTAGGCTCAAGATGTTGGCATCGAAAGTCCAAACATTACTCAAATCAATACCTCAAAACTATTCCAAGTTACCACTACACTTGTAATAGAAACCTTAATTACCTACTCATGCAAGACACACAACCCTGTGCAACAAGACCACTCTCTAAACAAGATAAGCATGAAAACTCAAGAGAGTTCCTAAGTCAACCCAAATAAAATCTCTTAAAAAGATAAGCATGAAAACTAAGAGCTAATCATGACATCATCGATGAAAAGACAAAGAACACACACAAAAAGAAAGATAAGCATGCAAGCCTAAGTTGTGTTCTAAGGTGGAGTGGAGCGTGTTTCTCTCCCAAAAAATGAAGACTAGGATCCAACTTGTTATGAACAGCAAGGAAAACTAAAGAAACTAAAAAAAGTAAAGAGTGGGACGCTCCAAGTTTAACACATAACATATGAAGTGATAAAAATATAGCATGGAGAAGGACAAACTGATGATTTTTGATGGAGAAGGGGATGCACAGAGGCATACCCAAGCTTAGACGCTTAAGTCTCCTTGGATATTTCTTGGGGGTGCATGGGGGCATCCCCTAGATTGAGCGCTTGACACCCCCGAATCTTCTTTCATCATCTTCATTCGCATAGTTGAAAGCTCCCTTCATACGAAACTCATCATAAGCTAATTAGAGTGCTTAGTACCCATAATAAAATTATTTTTATCTACTGGAAATAAAGATTTTCATGAAGATCCATGTTTCTCAAGATTGCCAAAAAGTTTGTTCAAAGAAAAAGAAAGCTTTAGATTTGCAAAGCGATGAAAACGCAAAACGTGGCAGAATCTGTGAAAAACATAGCAGGAGGTAGTAAATTCAAATTAGAAAACTCAGAACATATGTTTTGAAACTAATTGTATAGAGCATATTGTCAAAAACATTCAGTTAAAAAAGATGATCTGTTGTTGCTATGCTGTGTTTGTTGGGATCCGATGGATTATGATATTATGTTCAGAGTATGATGATTTATATATTTGATTTACCTTTTATATTTTGTTCTTGTGTAATTCTTGCATGTTCTCCATTACTTTTTATTGATTTGGCCAAGTAGTAGATAGTAACTCCAAGAGGGAGCGTTTTTGCATGATTGTGGGTTCATGCCCCCCGATGTATATCTTGAGTGACAGAAACATAAGCCTAGGGGATGTTTTGTTCCCACCAGGGAGAAAACAACGGTGATTGTAACCGCGGTTGCAAGGACTGTTTACTTTACGCAAAGTTTGTTAATGCAGTTGTCTGTTGCTTTGAATTTACACTTTGGGTGGGGCTCGCAACTTAATACCAGCGAGATATTCTGGTTAGATATCTCAAGGTTGATGATTAGTGAGTAGATGCAGATGGATTTCGGTCTACTTGTCTTGGCATACTGCCCATACTTTTGAGCCTCTAGCTTTCGAGTAGCACAATTAGCATTGTGGTGCGTTTATAATTCTGTCAATTGCCCAGCTGTAATTTGTTTACCCAGCTTAGCTATTTTATCGTCTTTCGGTAGTGAACATCATTGGACCCCGGTCCATATTTCCACCATTGTGTACACTTCACTTTAATTACTTCTTTATTTCCTTTCATTGTAATTATCATTATTATCCTCTTGCATTTGATCCTTTGTAAATGACTAGGCCAGAGGGATTGACAACCACTCTGTACTCGTTGGGAGAAAAGTTACTTGTTGTGTGTGCAGGTCCAGGTAAAGCAAGTGATTATCTTCAAACGGCGCCTCACTTGCCGTGCCACCTACTTGTCGACCTTGGAGTCCTGCTGGTCGAACTCAACCTTGGTATCTTTGCCGAGGGAAATTTTCTCCTACGCTACATCTCAACCTTCCACTTGGGGTAACCAACAAGGGGCGAGAAGCCATCAAGATAATTTCTGCCGCCATTACCGGGGACTCCAATCTTCAAGATAGAGGAGTTGCACACTATCTTTTATCTTTGCTTCTAAGTATTGTTAGTTTCCCTTTTAGTTTTTATCTTAGTGTCTTTTATCAAAAACCACAAAAAAATGTTTGCTTTGTTCTTGCTTGCTACTACCACTATGGGTTCCACTGAAAACACTAAGTTGTGTGACTTCACTAGTCACAACAACAATGACTTTATCGGCACTCCTATTGCTCCACCTTCCACTTCAGCACCTTCTTATGAAATTAAACCTTCTTTGCTGAATCTTTTTATGAAGGATCAATTCTCCGGTGCTGGAGATGATGTTGATTTGCACTTGAATAATTATTTTGAGCTTTGTGATATGAAAAAATACAAAGAATTAGATGGTGATATTGTTAAGCTTAAGATTTTTCCTTTCTCCTTGAGAGGAGGAGATAAAGTGTTGCTTCAATCCTTGCCTAGAAATAGCATAGATTCTTGGGATTAGTGCAAGGATGCTTTTATTGGGACGTACTACCCACCTGCTAAGATTATCCTGTTGAGGAGTAAAATTATGAATTTTAAAAAATTGGATAATGAACATGTTTCCCAAGCTTGTGAACGCATGAAATCTCTTGTTCAAAATTTCCCTACACATGGTATGACTACATCGATGGTTATCCAGACTTTCTATGCAGGTTTGAAGTTTACCTCGCGGAATCTGTTAGACTAGGCCGTGGGAGGAACCTTTATGTCCACTACACTTGGTGCTGCCACGAAGCTATTGGACGAGATGATGACAAATTATTCTCAATAGCACACCGAAAGAGCTCCAACAGGTAGGAAGGTAAACTCTGTTGAGGAGATCTCCTCTTTAAATGAAAAAGTTGACATGATCATGTCTTTACTTACTAAGCAAACTCCTATTGATCCTCATGATGTTCCGTTGAATTCTTTGGTTGCTCAAGAGCAAGTTGATGTTAATTTTATCTCTATGAACAACTTTAATAATAATGCTTATAGGAGTAATTTATGTAGCAAAAATCCTAGACCGTTCCCATCCAACAACTATGGGAACAACAACACTTATCCTTGCATCAAAAACTCCACTTCTGAATTACAGAGCCACTTCTGAATTACAGAGCATGCTTAAGGACTTTATCACTTATAAAAAATCCTTCAACAAGAGTGTAGGAGAGAAATTAGAAAAATTAGACAGCCTCTCTTTGAAGGTATAAAATATTGCTCATGAGGTAGAAATGCTTAAGATTAGAACCTCTCCTCTTGAGGAAAGGAAAACTACACCCATGAATGATATCCAAGTCAAAATTAATGAGAACATTAGAATGATAGCCAAGCTTAAGGATATATGGGCTAGAGAAAAGGAAGTGGAAGGTAGGATTAATAGCCTTCCTACACACACTACTATCTCCAGTATATAAGTTGTTGAGGATCTCAAAACTTTTAGCACCCAACACACCGCTAGTCCCATTGGACCTATTAATGGGGATGCTAATACCTCAACTTTAGGACAAGAAGGTCCCATTAATCTAGAGACTACCAAGAGAATGAGCTTAGATGACATCACCACCACTTTAATTAATGGTAGTGATCTTGATTTTGATAATTGTAGTCTTTCTGAAGTTATCACCTTTTTGCAAAAAATGGCTAAAGATCCCCACACTAGCACACTTAACCTTGCCTTCACCGACCAAATTACCAATGCTCTTATCAAATATAGGGAGGAGAAGCTCAAGCTACAGACTTCTATTCCTAGGAAGCTATAAGATGGTTGGGATTCCATATTCAAAATTAAATTGAATAATTTCTCTTGCTTTGCTTTATGTGAAGTTGGAGCTAGTGCCTTCGTTAAGCCCAAAAGAATGTATGATATGCTCAATTTGAAACCTTTTGATACATGTTCATTTGGTGTTCGTCTTGTATAGTCTTCCCTAAAGAAAACTTTAGGAAGGATTGATGTTGTTCTTATTGTTGTCAATGATAATTATGTTCCCGTTGGTTTTCTTCTTATGGACATTGAGTGTGATCCCTCATGTCCAATTATTTTGGGACGTCCTTTTCTCCGCACCGTTGGTGCTATCATTTACGTGAAAGAAGGGACCATTAGATTCCAATTACCCCTCAAAAATGGAATGGAACACTTCCCTCGAAAGAATATTAAGTTATCTTATGAGTCCGTTACACGGGCAAGCTATCCTTTTGATATTGACAAAACTTGATCTTTTTGCATATTACCTAGCTAAAAGGCATAAAAGAAAGCGCTTGTTGGGACGCAACCCATGATGTTTTTACTTTCAATTTTAGTGGTCTTGATGCTTTTTAATACTTTAGCAACATCATTGTATCTTTATTTTCTAGCTTTGTGCCAAGTTTCAGCCTCCGATTGCAAGAAAGTTCAAAAGTTGTGGCATGCTGTCCAGAAACAGATTTTGTCCCCTTGACGTGTAGGGCAGCTCACAAGGGCTAAGAGTTGAAGCACAAGATTGGAGAGAAGACATCACATAGCTACTGGTCATGGACGCATGGTCCATGGAGGTCTACTCACGGCACATCCGGGAAGCGTCCATGGTGGTGGAGAAGCCCCCGGAGGTCACTCCTCCCTCCGACAGGGTGCCGGGAAGAGGTCTTCTGGTGCTCCCGATCTTGGAAGCACGGCGGCGTTGGAATAGTCAGGACATTTTCTATGCGGGGGTCTCCTTCATGATCTTATTTTGACTCGTCCCCAGACCACTAGTCAGGTACAAGTCAAACTTATCCTCTCCCTTTAGACTTTGAGCACTCATGCAATGGATGAGCGCGGGCAAGATACGTTGGCACTTAAAATGGAAAAGAGAATAATGATGGGGGAGGAAGACAAAAAGGTGTGAAAGGCTCACATCAATAAGGACAATCATAGGCAAGAGAAAGGCAAATGATAGATATGATGTGAGGAGTAGGGATTGCCATGCAACAGATGCACATGTGAGCTAAAATAAGCTCTCCAATGGAACTAGTGGGGTGCATCCAACTTGCTTGCTCATGAAGACCTAGAGCTCTTTTGAGGAGGCTTATCGTTGGAATATGCAAGCCAAGTTCCATAGTGTAAGGGTCCCCACATAGTTATGCATGAATGATAATCCCTATGGAGTACGAATATGACACTGGTGTACGAGTGTGGATCTTTCAAAAGGAATAGCAGTGTTGCCCCCTTCTCTCTTTTTTTTTCTTTTTTCTATTTTTTTGTATTTTTGTGGCCTCATTCGCTCTTTCTATTTTTCTCTCATTTGTCCTCTTTGGGATCTTTTAATTTTTCCTCTTTGGGATATTTTCCTCACTTAAGGGCAACACTCTATATTTCACAAGAATATAGAAGATCTTCACACTTTACAAGAAGTACTCAACATAAAGAAGAATGAAAATTATCATGATGTATGCAAATGTATCCCTCTGCCAATGTAGTAGGATATGCAATGATACTAGCGCGTCATGTAGAAATAATAAGGGCAAAGACCAACTAGCATGCGGCTCCTCGATCAATCAAAATCATGTATGACATGAAGATAAAGTCATGAGATGGTGGATGTTGCATGGCAATGTATCTCGGAAAGGCTATGGAAATGCCTTGATAGGTAGGTATGGTGGCTATTTTGAGGAAGATATAAGGAGGTTTATGATGACAGAGCGTATCATGCCAAGGGTTTGGAGGAATCGACCAAGTATGCACACACTCTCAAGATGAGAAAGGACAATGCACGATACCGAAGAGGCTAGCAAAATATGGAAGGTGGAAGTGCCAACAATCGAATATTCGCATTAGTCTGAAGAACTCGTGCACTTATTATCGGTAACTCTCTATCTAATCAGGAGGTGCACAAAGAGAAAAGTATCCCGAGGAGGAGTGTATGGGGGGTTTGGTTATCCTTGCGAATCCTCGACCCATGGTACGTCAGGGTACTATATATATTCCAACCCCTCTAGAGGTTAGCGTTCCATCCAGTAGCTAGAGTTCTCAACTAATTGGGTTTGTAGTTTTCGAAAATAAGCGCGGATTGCTCAAAATACGACACCTATCACCTAAAGTCCAAACATTACTCAAATCAATACCTCAAAACTATTCCAAGTTACCACTACACTTGTAATAGAAACCTTAATTACCTACTCATGCAAGACACACAACTCAGTGCAACAAGACCACTCTCTAAACAAGATAAGGATGAAAAATCAAGAGAGTTCCTAGAACAAACTAAAAAAAAATCTCTACAAGAAAATAAGCATGAAAACTAAGAGCTAAGCATGACAGCAGCTCTGAAAAGACAAAGAACACAGATAACAAGAAAGATAAGCAAGCAAGCCTATGTTGTGTTCTAAGGTGGAGTGGAGCGTGTTTCTCTCCCAAACAAAGATGGCTAGGATCCAAATTGTTATGAACAACAAGAAAAACTAAAAAACCAAAAAAGTAAAGAGCGGGACAGTCAAAGTTTAGCACATAACATATGAAGTGATAAAAATATAGCATGGAGAAGGACGAACTGATGATTTTCGATGTAGAAGGGGATGCACGGGGGCATCCCCAAACTTAGACGCTTGATTCTCCTTGAATATTTCTTGGGGGTGCATGGTGGCATCCCCAAGCTTGAGCGCTTGATACTCCCGAATCTTCTTTCATCATCTTCATTCGCATGCTTGAAAACTCCCTTCATAAAAAACTCATCATAAGCTGATTAGGGTGGTTAGTACCCATAATAAAATAATATTTCTGCACCGGAAATAATGATTTTCGTGAAGATATACTGTTTCTCAAGATTGCCAAAAAGTTTTTGCAAAGAAAAATCAAGCTTAAGATTTGCAAAAAGATGAACACGCAAAACGTGGCATAATCTGTGAAAAACAGACCAACAAGTATTAAATAAATTTTCGGGGTACTTCTGCATCTCAAATAAAAAAAATTCAGAACAGACGCATGAAAGCTAATTGTATAGAGCATACTTTAAAAATATTCGGATCGAATAGATGATCTAGTGATTTTTGGCTAATTGTTCTGTCAAGGGGACATAATATGTTTCTAGACAACATGTCACAACTTTTGAACATTCTTGCAATCGGAGGCATATCATACATCGGTTTGGGCCTAACGGAGGCAATATCTCCAACATCACATAAAGAAAAGCAGGAGAAATTATTCAATTTAATTTTGACTATGGGATCCCAACCATCTTCTAGCTTCCTAGGAATAGAAGTCTCTAGCTTAAGCTTCTCCTCCCTAGCTTCGATATGATCATTGGTAATATGCTCGGTGAAGGCAATGTTGAGTGTGATAGTGTGGGGGTCTTTAGCCATTCTTTGCAAATGGGTGATAACTTCAGAAATATACAATTATCAAAATCAAGATCACCACCATTAATTGAAGTGGTGGTGATGTCATCTATGCTCATTCTCTTGGTAGTCTGTAGATTAATGGGATGTTCTTGTCCTAAAGATGAGGTATTAGCATCACCATTAATAGGTCCAATGGGACTAGGGGTGTGTTGGGTGCTAAAAGTTTTGAGATCGTCAACAACTTCAATTGTAGAGATAGTAGTGTGTGTAGGAAGGATCTTAATTCTATCTTCCTCTACCTTTTCTCGAGCCCATCTATCCTTGAGCTTGGCTAGCATTCTAATGTTCTCATTAATTTGGACTTGGATAGCATTCAGGGGTGTAGTTTTTCTTTACTCTAGGGGAGAAGTTCTAATTTTAAGCATCTCTACACCATGAGCTATATTTTCTACCTTCAAAGAGAGACTATCTAGTTTTTCTAATTTCTCTTCTACACTTTTGTTGAAGGCTTTTTGAGAAGTGATAAAGTCCTTAAGCATGCTCTCTATTTCAGAAGTGGAGTTTGTGGTGCTAGGATAAGTGTTGTTGTGTAACACCCTGGTAATCATGCTACAGTAATTCCAGACTAATGATGCCATGTCACCATGTTTGCCATTCTTAATTGCCCCTTGGTTAAAATCAAACCTAAATTCAAAATTCAAAGGCAAGTCAAGATGAAACCTTGGAAAACAATCAAATGAAAGTGTTATTACTATGGTAGATGAACCCAAAGCAACTTAAGATAAATAAATACAATAACATCTGAGAATTAGATTTCCTTGGAAATTAAAATATATGTGGAAATTAAAGTTGATTCAAAAATTGTGCCACCAATTTTATTACATACCTAATAATCAGTGGAGCATGCCTATGTGGTCATGAGTATTTATTGGGCTATAAAATAAAATAAACAATTCCAAAAAGTGTCCAAAAGTCACTTTAATTCAGTTGTAGTCCAAAGATAAATAGCAAAAGATTTTATAAAATCCCCAAACTTTTTGTGGCACTTCAGTAATGTGCAACACAAATTTACAAACCAGTTTTACTTTGGGTAAAAATCATTTTCTACACAAATAATATAAAACAAACCAGTTTTACTTTGGGTAAAAATCATTTGCTACACAAACAATATAAAACAGAGTGGATCAGATCTGCTGTGCAACAGAAAACTGAAAAGGTCTAAAACTCGCTCAGTGTTACTGCTCACACAACCGAGCCCAAGTCCACTAACGCCCCACTTATCTTCTTCCTCGCACTGCTCACGCACGCGTCGTGGACGCCATGCACGCCATGCCGAGCCCCCGTGGCAGCCATCGACGGCTTACCGTCGGGGCTTAAGACCCCGAGGCCCCCGACCGTCCCCAACGAACCCTAGATCCCCTAGGTTTTCCCCAGGCCATCTCCCCCTCGCTCCTCCCCCGTCTGGCCATGTTCACCGTTTGCAGCCGACGCCGCCACCGTGTACCACCGTGGCCGGAGGCGACCCTCGACTGCGCCACCTTGTCCAGTCGCCGTGCCATGGATGCCTTCGTCACCTCCGGGAAGGAATCGAGCCGGGAGCTTTGTGGCAGTAGTTCGTCATCATCTCATCCAATAGCTTTGTGGCAGCACCAAGTGTAGTTTACATGAAGGTTCCTCCCGCGGCCGAGTCTAACAGATTCCGGGAGGTAAAGTTCAAACATGCATAGAAAGTATGGATAACCATCCAAGTAGTCAAACTATGTGTAGGGAAATTACAAACAAGAGATTTCATGCGTTCCAAAGATTGGGCTACGTGTTCATTATCCAATTGTTTAAAATTCATAATGTTACTCCTCAACTAGATAATCTTAGTAGGTGGTTAGTACTTCCCAATAAAAGAATCCTTGCACTTATCCCAAGAATGTATGCTATTCCTAGGCAAGGATTGAAGCCACACATTAGCTCCTCCTCTCAAGGAGAGAGGAAAATGTTTAAGTTTAACAATATCACTATCTACTTGTTTGTACTTTTGCATATCACAAAGCTCAACAAAATTATTCAAGTGCAAAGCAATATCATCTCCAGCACCGAAGAATTAATCTTTCATAACAAGATTCAATAAAGCAGGTTTAATTTCATAAGAAGGTGCTGAAGTGGCAGGTGGAGCAATACGAGTGCTGATAAAGTCATTGTTGTTGTGACTAGTGAAGTCACACAACTTAGTGTTTCCGTTGGAATCCATAGTGGTAGTGATACGTCCCAAACGTATCTATAATTTCTGCTTGCTCCATGCATGTTTTGGGTAATATTTCTATACTTTTGATGCACTTTTATACACTTTTGATCATATTTGGACTAGCCTATTAACTCAGCGCACCCCAGTGCTGGTTTATGTTTTCTGCTATTCTTGTATTTCAGGTTTTCCCATTACTTAAAGTGCCAGAAAAATTCCGGGAAAATATATAAAAAATTAGCGACACGGAAGCTTACAGACGCCCGAAGGGGGGCCAGGAGGCCCCACCAGGTGCCCAGGCTGCCAGGGGGTGCGGCCTAGGGTGGGGCCACGCCGGGAGGCCGTCTAGACTCCCTGGTGGTCCCCTGGCTGCCCTCCTTCGCCTATATATTCCACTAGTCCCAAAACCCTCGAGGACAAAACCCTTTTTCGCAATTTCCCCTCGGTTCCTCCACCACCGTAGTTCCAAGATCGGGGCTTGCAGGAGACCCTGTCCCGGCACCCTACCGGAGGGAGGATTGACCTCCGGGAGATTCTCCACCACCATGGACGCTTCCCGGATGAGCTGTGAGTAGTTGATACGTTTCAAACGTATCGATAATTTCTGCTTGCTCCATGCATGTTTTGTGTGATATTGCTATGATCTAGATACACTTTCATACACTTTTTCTCATATTTGGACTAACCTACTAACTCAGTGCACCCCAGTGCTAGTTCCTGTTTTCTGCTGTTTTCTATTTCAGTTTTTCACAATATAAAAAATGCTCCAAAAATCGGGAAAATCAGATAAAAAATCATTGTGTCGGAAGACTCCAGAAGCCCAAAGGAGGGCCAGGGGGCCACTACCAGGCACCCAGGCGTCCACCTGGCGCGGCCAGGGGTCTGGCCGCGCCAGGGGGGCGCCTGGGCCACTGGTGCCCCCCCTGGCTACCCCCTTCGCCTACTTATTCTCCGTCACGGGGAAACTCCGAAGACAGAACCCTATTTCGCAAATTCTCCTCTGTTCTGCTGCCGTCGTGCTTCCAAGATCTGGAGCACTGTCAGGAACCTTCCCGGCACCCTTCCGGAGGGAGGATCGACCTCCGGGAGCTTCTTCTCAACCATGGACGCTTCCCGGATGTGCCGTGAGTAGCTTAAATTGAACCATGGGTCCGTGATCAGTAGCTATGTGATGTTCTCCTCCCCTCTTTGTTCTTCATGGTTTAGACCTCGTGGGATACCCTAAATGATCGGGGAACATATGTAATTCTTTCTTCTTTTGCTATGCTGAGTTTGAAGGGGTCTGATGGATTATGAGATTATCTTCAAATTGTGATATAGTAATATAATTGGTTCTTATCTTTTGTATTTTTGTTCCGAAGTAATTCTTGCATGTTCTCAGTTGCTATTTATTACTTTGGCCAAGTGGTAGGTAGTGACTCCAAGAGGGAACGTTATGCTCGATTGTGGGTACATGCCCCCTGATGACAGGCTTGAGTGACAGAAACATGAGTCTAGGGGATGTGTTGTGGCCAAAAGGGGAAAAAACTGTGCTTGTAACCGCGGTTACAAGGATTGTTTACTTTATGCAAAGTTCTTTTTAATGCAGTTGTTTGTTGCTTTGGGTTTACACTTTGGGTGGGGCTCGCAACTTAATACCAGCGAGATGTTATGGATAGATATCTCAAGGTGGATGATTAGTAGTAGATGCGGATGGATTTCGGTCTACTTATTTTGGTGTACTGCCCATGCCTTTGAGCCTCTTCCTTTCTTTTGTAGCATAGTTAGCATTGCGGTGCGTTCATAATTCTGTCAATTGCCCTTCTGTAATTTGTTTACCTCGCATAGCACCTTTATCGTCTTTTGGGAGAGAGACATCACTAGTGAACATCATGGGACCCTGGTCCATATTCTCATCGCTCTTTACACGCTCATTTACTTTTTTTTCTTTTTTACTTTCAGTTGCTATCATTATCATTATCCTGTGTTTTTTATCCTTTGTAAACAACAAGACCAGAGAGATTTAAAACCTCTCTGAACTTCGTTGGGAGAAAAGTTAATTGTGTTGTGTGCAGGTCCGCGTCAGGTGCGCCGTTGACACCTACTTATCATCGCCTAAGTCCTACTGGTCGATACTCAACCTCGGTATCTTCACTGAGGGAAACTTTCTGCTACGCTACATCTTACCATCCACTTGGGGTAATCAACGAAGGGCGAGAAGCAATCCTCTCTCACGTATCAGTAGTCCACCTTAGACCACGGGCCCATGATCAGTAGCTATGTGATGTCCTCTCCCCCTCTTTCTTCTTTATTGATTAGACCTTGTTGCCTTACATGAACAAGCCACATATGTAATTCTTTCTGTTGTTGCTATGTTGAGTTTGCTGGGATCTGCTGGATTATGAGATTGTGTTCAGATTGTGATGAGTAATATATTTGGTTCTTCTCCTTTCATATTTTTGTTCTTGAGTAATTCTTGCATGTTCTCCGTTGATGTTTATTCCTTTGGCCAAGTAGTAGGTACTAACTCCAAGAGGGAGCGTTATGCATGTTTGTGGGTTCATGCCCCGTGATGACTAGCTTGAGTGATAGAAACATGAGTCTAGGGGATGTGTTGTTGCCAAAAGGGGGAAAACAACGGTGCTTGTACTTGCGGGTGCATGGATTGTTTACTTTACGCAAATTTCTTTTAATGCAGTTGTCTGTTGCTTTGGGTTTACATTTTGGGTGGGGCTCGCAACTTAATACCAGCGAGATGTTCTGGATAGATATCTAAAGGTGGATGATTAGTGAGTAGATGTAGATGGATTTCGGTCTTCTTGTATTGGCTTACTTCCCATGCTTTTGAGCCTCTTCATTTCTTTTGTAGCATAGTTAGCATTGCGGTGAATTTTTAATCCTATCAATGGCCCAGCTGTAATTTGTTCACCTTGTATAGCTGTTTATCATCTTTTGGGAGAGAGACATCACTAGTGAACTTCATGGGACCCCGGTCCAGATTTCCACCATTGTTTACACCCTCAATTTACTTCCTGCTTTTAGTTTTTAGTTGCATTTATCACCACTATCTACTCTTGCGTTTGACCCTTTGTAAACAACAAGGCCGGAGAGATTGAAAACCTCTCTGTACTCATTGGGAACAAAGTTATCTGTTGTTGTGTGCAGGTCCGCGTCAAATCTTGCGCTATCTAGTTTCTAGCGCCGTTGTCACCTACTTGTCATTGTCGGAGTCCTACTAGTTCGATAACCTCGGTATCTTCACTGAGGGAAATTTTCCGCTACGCTACATCACACCTTCCACTTGGGGTAACCAACGAAGGTCGAGAGCTATTATCTCGTCGCTAGAATCAAGAAAATTTCTGGCGCCGTTGCCGGGGACTCCACTCTTCAAGATAGGTGAGTTGCACACTATCTTTTTTCTTTGGTTTTTAGTCTTGTTAGTTTACCTTTCAGTTTTTGTCTTTGTGTCCTTTATAAAAAATCAGAAAAAAATTGCTTGTCCTTCTTGCTGCTACTATGGGTACCAGTGAAAACACCATGTTGTGTGACTTCACTAGACTAGTCACAACAACAATGATTTTATCTGCACTCTTATTGCTACACCTGCCATTTCAGAAGCTTCCTATGAAATTAAACCTGCTTTGCTGAACCTTTTTATGAAAGAACAATTCTCTGGTGCTGGAGATGATTCTACTTTACACTTCAATAATTTTGTTGATGTTTGTGATATGAAAAAGTACAAAGAAGTAGAAGGTGATATTGTTAAGCTTAACCTTTTTCCTTTCTCCTTGAGAGGAGGATCTAAAATTTGGTTTCAATCCTTGCCTAAGAATAGCATAGATTCTTGGGATATGTGCAATGATGCTTTTATTGGGAAGTACTACCCACCTACTAAGATTATCCAATTGAGGAGTAATATTATGAATTTTAAGCAATTGGATAATTAAAACGTTGCCCAAGCTTGGGAACATATGAAATCTCTTGTTAAGAATTACCCTACGCATGGTTTGACTACTTGGATGGTTATCCAGACTTTTTATGCAGGCTTGAAATGTACCTCGCGGAACCTGTTAGATTCGGCCGCGGGAGGAACCTTTATGTCAACAACACTAGGTGCTGCCACAAAACTACTAGATGAGATGATGGCCAACTATTTCCAATGGCACACCGAAAGAGCTCCAACAGGTAGGAAAGGTAAACTCTATCGAGGAGATCTCCTCCCTAAATAAGAAAGTTGACTTGATCATGTCTTTAGTTACCAAGAAAGCTCCTATTGATCCTCATGATGTTCCTTTAAATTCCTTGGTTGCTCAAGAACAAGTAGGTGTGAACTTTATCTCTAGAAAAAACTTCAACAATAATGCGTATAGGAGTAACTTTGGTAGGAATCCTAGACCATTCCCATCCAACAACTATGGGAACAACAACACTTATCCTAGCACCAAGAACTCCACTTCTGAATTAGAGAGCATGCTTAAGGAATTTATCACTAGCCAAAAAGCCTTCAAAAAGAGTGTAGAAGAGAAATTAGACAAATTAGATAGTCTCTCATTGAAGGTAGACAACTTAGCCCTTGATGTTGAGATGCTTCAAGTTAGAACTTCTCCCCTCGAGGAGAGGAAGACCACTCCTATGAATGCTATTTAAGTGCAAATCAATGAAAACATTAGATTGACAAACTTAAAGAAAGATGGGCTAGAGAAAAGGAGGAAGAAGATAGAATTAACAGCCTTCCTACACACCATACCATTGCTACTATCCATGTTGTTGAGGATATCCAAACTCTTAGCACCCAACACACTCCTAGTCCCATTGGACCTATTAATGGTGATGCTATGACCTCAACCGTATCAACCGTAGAAGAAGAAACTCCAATGAACATATAGGCTTTCAAACAAGTAAGCCTAAATTACATCACTACCACCTTACTTGATAGTAGTGAATTTGATTTTGATAACTGCACCCTTTATGAAGTTATTAGTTTACTACACAAAATGTCTAGAGACACCCACACTAGCACACTAAATCTTGCCTTCATGGAGCATATCACCAATGCTCTCATTAAAGACAGGAAGGAGAAGCTTATGTTAGAAGCCTTCATGGAGCATATCACCAATGCTCTCACTAAAGATAGGAAGGAGAAGCTTATGTTAGATCCTGTGATAAAAATTAAATTGAATAACTTCTCTTGCTATGCTTTATGTGATGTTGGAGCTAGTACCTCCGTTATGCCCATAAGAATGTATGATATTCTTGAATTGAAACCTTTTGATCCTTGTTCTTTTGGTGTTCGTCTTGTTGATTCTTCCATAAATAAACCTTTGGGGAATATTGACGATGTTCTTATTATTGTCAATGATAATTATGTTCCCGTTGATTTTACTATTATGGACATTGAGTGTGAACCCTCATGTCCAATTATTTTGCGACATCCTTTTCTTTGCACCATTGGTGTTGTCATTGTTATGAAAGAGGGGAATATAAAATTCCAATTATTTCTCAAGAAGGGCATGGAACACTTCCCTAGAAAGAATATTAAGTTACCTTTTGAGTCCGATACACGGGCTAGCTAATCTCTTACACTTGATAAAACTTGATCTTTTTTGCTTTGTGCCTAGCTCAAAGACGTAAAGAAAGCGCCTGTTGGGAGGCAACCCAAGATGTTTCTCCTTCTGTTTTTAGTGGTCTTGATGATTCTTACTAATGTAGCAACATCATTGTATCTTTATTTTCAAGCTTTGTGCCAAATTTAGCCTCCGATTGCAAGAAAGTTCAAAAGTTGCGACGTGCTGTCCAGAAAACAGATTATGTCCCTTGACGAAAAAATTCGGCTAAAATCACCAGATCATCTTTTTGATCTGAATTGTTTTGACAGCATGCTCTATACAATGAGCTTTCGTGCATCTGTTCTGAGTTTTTTGATTTGAGTTGCAGAAGTACCCCAAAAAAATATTTACTACCTGCTGGTCTTTTTTTCACATATTCTTCCCCGTTTTGCCTTTTCTCAGTTTTGCAAATCTTGCGCTAGTTTCTTCTTTGGAAAAACTTTTGGGTAATCTTTAGAAACAGTAGCTCTTTTTTTTGATAGAAAGACTGTAAGGAACCCCCCAAAAGTTTAATAGGTGCAACAAATCCCAAATTACAAGTACCGTGCCTTGAATTTGGGTGTGTGGGAAGGCATCAGCCCCCTCCCACCATTAGGTGAAACAGTAGCTCTTCAAAATATCTTTATTTCCAGTAGAGGAAAATGATTTATTTATGGGTACAAACTCTCTAATCAACTTATAATGAGTTATGTATGAAGGGAGTTTTCAAGTGTGCGAGGGAAGATGATGAAAGAAGATCCGGGAGTGTCAAACGCTCAAGCTTGTGGATGCATCCATGCACCCCCAAGAAATATCCAAGGAGACTCAAGCATATAAGCTTGGTCATTCCCCCGTGCATCCCCTTCTCCATCGACAATTATCAGTTCGTCCTTTGTTCCACTATATTTTTATCACTGCATGCGTTATGTGCTATGCTTGGAGCATCTTGCTCTTTACTTTTTAGTTTTCTTTAGCTTTGCTTGCTGTTCATAACAAGTTAGAAACCAACTTACTTTGTGTGGGAGAGAAACATGCTCCACTTCAAACTAGATCACATCATAGGATTTTCATGCTAATCTCTACTTTTGTGTGTGTTCTTTATCTTTTCATAACTTCTGTCATGCTTAGCTCTTAGTTTTCATGCTTTTCTTTTTAAGAGCATTTGTTTAGTTTGTTGCTGGAACTCCCTTTAGTCTTCATGTTTATCTTGTTTAGAGAGTTGGACTGTTGCAGTAAGTTGTGTGTCTTGACTTGAAGTAGGTAATTGAGGTTGCTATTCAATTGTAGTAGTAATTGCAATAGTTTTGAGGTATTGTTTGAACTTTTGGCGACAAGAGATTTAGCCTATTAGTGATAGATGTCGTATTTTGGGCAATCCATGTTTATTTTCGAAAAACTACAAAAACTAGTTGAGAACTCTAGCTAGTTGATGGATCACTAATATTTCGAGGGATCAGATATTAGAGTACACTCACGTACCATGAGTCGAGGATGCACAAGGATAACCAAACCCCCATACACTCCTCCTCGGGGTACTTGTATCTTTGTGAACCTCCTGATTAGATTGAGAGTTACTGATAATAACTACATGAGTTCTTCGGACTATTGTAAGTATTCGAAAGTTGACACTTCAACCTCCTCATACTTTGCTAGCCTCGTCAGTACCGTGCATTGCCCTTTCTCATATCGAGAGTTGGCGCAAACTTCGTCGGTGCATCAAAACCCTTGGCATGATACGCTCTGTCATCATAAACCCCCGTCTATCCTTCCTCAAAACATCCACCATACCTATCTATCAAGGAATTTTCATAGCTTTTTCGAGATATATTGTCATGCAACATCCACCTTTTCATGACTTGATCTTCATGTCATACATGCTTTTGCTTGATCGATGAAGACTAAGTGTGAAACTTTAGTACATTGAGTTCTCAACCAAAATAAATAGTATGTTTTTACTCTCTCGTATTCCCATCTTCCACTTCTTGCATGCAAACACCATTTGCAGATATTTGAGTCATGGACAGCTAGAGCTCTTGCACCTTTATGTTCTTATGTTGCTTGTTTCAATGCTAATATAGACTCTTGCTTGTTATGACTTGAATTGAATTACATGCCTTGCTTGCCTTACTTAAAAGTTCTTTTATGGTTGGTAGCATGTCACCACAAAAATTATGCTTGTTATCATTTACCTACTCGAGGACGAGCGCGAATAAAGCTTGGGGATGTTGATACGTCCCAAACGTATCTATAATTTCTGCTTGCTCCATGCATATTTTGGGTGATATTGCTATACTTTTGATGCACTTTCATACACTTTTGATCATATTTGGACTAACCTATTAACTCAGTGCACCCCTATTCTAGTTTATGTTTTCTGTTATTTTTGTATTTCAGGGTTTTCCATTACTTGAAGTACCAATTTTTTTTCGGGAAACTATATAAAAAATCAGCGACACGGAAACTTCCAGACGCGTGAAGGGCGGCCAGGGATACCCACCGGGTTCCCAGGCGGCCAAGGGGCGTGACCTAGGACGGGCCGTGCCGGGAGGCCGCCTGGACTCCCTGGTGCCCCCCTGGCTTCCCCCCATCGCCTATATATTCCTCTCGTCCAGAAACCCTCGAGGACATAACCCTTTTTCGCGATCTCCCCTTTGTTCTGCCGCCTTCGCGTTCCATGATCGGGGCTGCCACGAGACCCTGTCCCGACACCCTGCCGGAGGGAGGATTGACCTCTGGGAGCTTCTCCACCACCATGGACACTTCCCGGATGAGCTGTGAGTAGTACACCTTGGACCATGGGTCCATGATCAGTAGCTATTATATGTCCTCTCCCCCTCTTTGTTCTTCATTGATTAGACCTTGTGAGCTTCCCTACATGATCAAGGCACATATGTAATTCTTTCTGCTGTTGCTATGTTGAGTTTGCTGGGATCTGATGGATTATGAGATTATGTTCAGATTGTGATGAGTAATATATTTGGTTCTTCTCCTTTTATATTTTTGTTCTTGAGTAATTCTTGCATGTTCTCCGTTGCTCTTTATTGCTTTGGCCAAGTAGTAGGTAGTAACTCCAAGAGGGAGCGTTATGCGTGATTGTGGGTTCATGCCCCCTGATGACTAGCTTGAGTGACAGAAACATGAGTCTAGGGGATGTGTTGTTGCCACAAGAGGGAAAACAACGGTGATTGTACTTTCGGGTGCAAGGATTGTGTACTTTACACAAAGTTCTTTTAATGTAGTTGTCTGTTGCTTTGGGTTTACATTTGGGTGGGGCTCGCAACTTAATACCAGCGAGATGTTCTCGATAGATACCTCAAGATGGATGATTAGTGAGTAGATGCAGATGGATTTCAGTCTAATTGTCTTGGCGTACTGCCCATGCTTTTGAGCCTCTTACTTTCTTTTGTAGCATAGTTAGCATTGCGGTGCGTTTTTAATATTGTCAATTGCCCAGCTGTAATTTGATCACCTCGCATAGCTGTTTATCGTCTTTTGGGAGAGAGACGTCACTAGTGAACTTCATGGGACCCCGGTCCATATTTCCACCACTATTTACACCCTAAGTGTACATCCTGCTTTCACTTTTTAGTTGCATTTATCACTACTATCTACCCTTGCGTTTGACCCTTTGTAAACAACAAGGACGGAGAGATTGACAACCTCTCTGTACTCGTTGGTAGAAAAGTTATCTGTTGCTATCTGAAGGTCCGCGTCAACTCTTGCGCTATCGAGTTTCTAGCGTCGTTGACACCTACTTGTCGTTGTCGGAGTCCTACTGGTTCGATAACCTCGGTATCATCACTAAGGGGAATTTGTTGCTACGCTACATCACACCTTCCACTTGGGGTAACCAACGAAGGGCGAGAGCTATTATCTCCTCGCTAGTTTCAGGTAGCAGCAACCAACAAAGAAGCAAACAATTTGTTTTGTTGTTTTTGATAAAATACACTAAGATAAAAACTAAAAGGTAAACTAACAAGACTAAAAAGCAAAGATAAAAGATAGTGTGCAACTCCCCTATCTTGAATATTGGAGTCCCCGGTAACAGTGCCATAAATTTTCTTGATGGCGCAGGATAGCGCTCCTCGTTGGTTATCCCAAGTGGAAGGTTAGATGTAGCCTAGCAGCAAATTTCCCTTCGCAAAGATACCAAGGTTGAGATCTACCAATAGGACTCCAAGGTCGACAAGTAGGTGGTAAAGTGAACAATGGCGCCGCTCACAACTCAGGGTTGCTTACTTTACCTGGACCTGCACACACAACAGACAACTTTGCTCCCAGCGAGTACAAAGAGGTTGTCAATCCCTCCGGCCTTGTTTTTTACAAAGGATTAAATGCAAGCATAGATAGTAGTGATAATTGCAACAAAAAGTAAAAGCATGAAATAAAGTGGAGGTGTAAACAGTGGTGGAAATATGGACCGGGATCCTATGGTATTCACTAGTGATGTCTCTCTCCCAAAAGACGATAAAATAGCTAAGCTGGGTAAAAAAATTACAGCTGGGCAATTGACAGAATTATAAACGGACCGCAATGCTAATTATGCTACTAGAAATCTAGAGGCTCAATAGTTTGGGCAGTATGCCAAGACAAGTAGACAGAAATCCATCTACATCTACTCACTAATGATCCACCTTGATATATCTATCCAGAACATCTCGCTGGTTTTAAGTTGCGAGCCCTACCCAAAGTGTAAACTCAAAGAAACAGACAACTGCATTAACAAACTTTGCGTAAGCTAAACAATCCTTGCAACCGCGGTTACAAGCACCGTTGTTTTCTCCCTGCTGGCAGTAACACATCCCCTAGTCTGATGTTTCTGTCACTCAAGCTAGACATCGGGGGGCATGAACCCACAATCATGCATAAATGCTCCCTCTTGGAGTTACTATCTACTACTTGGCCAAAGCATTAAAAAGTAACGGACAACATGCAAGAATTACTCAAGAACAAAATATAAAACGTAAACCAAATATATAACTCATCACAATCTGAACATAATCTCACAATCCATCGGATCCCAGCAAACACAACATAGAAATAGCAGGAAAATTACATAGATGCCTTGATCATGTAGGGCAGCTCACAAGGGCTAAGAATTGAAGCACAAGAGTGAAGAGAATACATCACATAACTACTGGTCATGGACCCATGGTCCAAGGAGGACTACTCACGAAACATCTGCTAAGCATCCATGGTGGTGGAGAAGCTCCCGGAGGTCAATCCTCCATCCGACAGGCTGCCGGGAAGAGGTCTTCTAGTGCTCCCGATCTTGGAAGCGCGGCGGCGAAACATAGAGGAAATTCGAGATGGGGGGGGGGTCTCTCCGAGGGTTTTCTGGATGGGAGGTAAATATAGGACAAAGGGGGGCCAAAGGGGGCCACCCCCTCCCAGGCGCCCTGGTGGCGTGGCCAGGAGGGGCCGCGCCAGGTGTCCACCTTGGTGGACCCTAGTCCCCCTCCGGCACTCCTTCGGTGATCCAGAAGCATCATGTACGCTGATTTTTGATATGATTTTTTGGAATTTTGGAGCTCTGTAAATATAAGTAAAAACCTACAACTAATAGACATCAGCAGATAGAAACTGACACTGGGTGCAATGAGTTAGTAGGTTAGTCCAAATATGTGTAAAAAGATATAAAAGTGTAGAAAAACACATAGCAATGTCACCTAAAAGAGCATGGAACAAGCAGAAATTATAGATACGTTTGGGACGTATTATTCGCCATTGGTGAAGGCCGGAGCTGGCCACGACCATGCCGCCGCGCTACCCTCTCGTTCATCACGGGGAGAGAAGAAGAGGATGAGGAGAGAGAGGAGATGGTGAGGGTCCCACCTGTAAGTGGATGTTGCCCCGGGCCCGCACTGGTTAAGTGGAGGCGTACTCCACAAAGTACGTCTTCCTACTTGAAAAGCGCCTGCATCGTCCACCTCGGGCAAGAATACACTTTCCTTGTGGCAAATAATAAAAATTGAATATGCTTTCTGCCTGAGCCGACATCGAAACGGTTATAGTGCGAACGTTCGCCCGTTAAGAGCAGAAATGGAAAGTTTTGTTTATTCTCTGCCTAACGAATGAACTGCCATAACTTTGCAACCGTAACTCTGATCAAGGTGATTCCAAAGACCACGTTTATACTTTTCCGAGCCCGTTCCGTTCGCATCACTTTGATGATGTTTTCACATTGTGATGATGACCCTTTTAACCTCGTCTATCGTTAGGCCTTTTCGGAGGAGAACCTTTCCGCCGAATCTTTCTGGGAGACGATAACACTTCTTCCTAATGAATTCATCGACCCCAAGGCAAGCAAGCCATCTGATATATGCTCTAAAGCATTGCTCTGTTTTATTCTTGTGTGTTTTTAATTGTGATCATGTAATGCTTGCATTAATGGGTTAATGAACCTTGCTATGTTAACCTTGATTCTCATCTTTAATGTTACCGCACTAATGGCTCGTATATGATATAGTATGGAGATAGGTTGTTATAGTTATCCTTCATGTTTAATTTCTTCATGGATTATCATTATCGTTGCAATGTTAATAAATGTAAGTTAATAACAACAACCTCCTCCATCGTCTGGATCGAGTCATAGTGCCTTTGAACCGGACATACCAGTGCAACCACATTTTCCTATATGGGAAGGCCTTGGCTTGCTCTGCCGGGATGCTCTTTTATCGGTATCACCAAAGAGGGAAAGTTATGCATGCGCACTACCCTGATCAGGTAGGAGGCGATAATCTTGAGATCCTAGTTTTATATGGTACCCGATCCCCATTTGGGAAATTTTTGTTAAGCCACGACGGTGGCCAGTCATGGACAATTCGTACTAAGTCACACTATTTACCCTTTGTAGAGTATGGAGGCATGAACTATATAATTTTATGTTGACCATGAACATGGAGATGAGGTTACCGTGGTTTGCATAATTGAGTATGGGATCAATTATGTGAATAGGTGGCTTGGTCTTGGCCTACTCGTGCTCATACGTATGGCTTGTCAGACTTGCAGCACAGATGCTTGGACATCGGATGATGTCAAGAACATGGGATGCTAGCCGTGGTATGGCTACGAGATGTTAGCCATGGGATGGCTATGTGATGATGGCCTTGGATGGCCATGAGATATTAGCCAAGAGATGTCTACATTAAAGACGGTCGGAGGACCGCGAGGCTTGGATTTGGTTGCATCGTAAGGATAATTTAGATGTGGATTATCTGCTTAAAATGTTTTACATTCAGTATTTACTTTTTAATTAATCTTATTAAATATTTATGCCATGATAACTAATATCCCTCTAATAACTAATGCATGTTTGAATGCCATGGATTGCTTTTCTTGGTGTATATGTTACTTGATTTGCTTGTTTGCGAGTACATTCCAACGTACTCACCTGGCTTTATCCCTGGCTATTCACGTAGTCAGATCTATAGGTTTACCTAAGGATCCGTCTTCCCCTAGAAGAAGTCCGAGCATTCGAGAACTAGAAGAGTAACCCCGTCAGATCCCTATGGATTGGAGCCGCTCCAAGTCTATACTTCCTTAGATAGTTTATATTCCGCTGCCCCCATCTGTAAGGAACAATTTGTGGTTATATATATTGATTCAAGCCACTTTGGCTTAAGAAATCCTTTTAATAGATTTTCCTGTGTTCTTGATACATGTTGTAAGCGCGCACACCAGAGTGCTTCCTGGGCTGGTGTGTGGGGGACATTCGTATGTGTACAGTGGTATTCAGGTGGAGCGTTAGAAGACATGGTATCAGAGCAGCCAGGCTGACTATAGGTTTGGCCTAGCTAGATTTCTTGTCTCTTGATCAGTAGAAAGCACAGATGGATTCCAGCCATCTTTGCGAAATTGGCAGGGCTACTATTGATCAAAATACAATATTGTAGGGTTTCCCCCTCATCTATACCACGACTCCCATGGCCTTTGCCTTTGGTGAAAAATTCTCGCACTAGGCGATGACCCGTGAGCCTTTAAACCCCGTAGGTCAACCAGATATCCTCACCTTGCTTGCTAACCGTGGAATATCTCTCATCATATCCACTTTCCTTTGGGAAACGTCAGCTGTATCTTTCCCAAACAACCCTAGACTAGTTTACTAAGCCACCTTAGTTATGGTCATGCGTCGAGTTTGATGTTCTCCCTAAGGAAGTAGTAGAAGCTAGACGCCAAATGCTACCAGGAGCATTGTGTGATTTTGTCCTAAATCCTTAGAGAAGCATTTAGTGCGCTAAGTTAGAGTTACTAGTGGATCTGCATCCATGCGTTGATAGTCAGTAGAATTCGAGCTTTGTTTGCTTCTTGGTTTCTTTCGTTTGTTGTTTGTTCTATTTTTGTTGGTTTCATTATTTTTCTCAAACTCGGTCCATCCGCAGGAAGACCAATAGTAAGCCATATAGTGTTAATCTATTCTGTGGCATCCAGCCTAGCCGCTGTATGTTAATAGTTGGCATAGTCGGATTTGATGCATCCCTTACAAGTGGACCGATCACCTAGCTACCCTTGGATTGGACCCCAACCAAACCTAGTTGGATTCCATACCAGGTGTATCCTTTTCAATGTGCGAGAAGGATCTACGCCATGCCTGTCTGCCCCAACCTTGTTGCCTATCAAACCCCTCCAACATGTTGCGTGTAGCACTCCCTGATCAGGAAGCAAGACCACCATAGAAACCAGGCCAGTTTTCCCCAACCCAGAAGCCATGGCCAGCTTTTTCAAAAAACCCGCCTTGCATAGCCAAACTTCGGCGGACAACCATGCTGGTATTCCATGACTCCTTTAGGATATGCTTTCCCAAGACCTTGGATGTGTTGTTAGCCCTGATTACCTGGTGTACCAATCTGATCCTGTCCCTCACCTTTGCCGATATTGTGCAGATGTGTTGATTCACCTTGGTCCCGAGAAGGATGGGAAGCCCATGGTCTTTCAGAGCAAGCCCACACCGACCCCAGCATTGGCTATTCAGACGGCTGCTGCAGAAGCTGTCAGTCGTCTTCGGTCCAGGTTCCCCCAAATCGGGGAGATGCGAGAGTTCTGCTACTTCCCGAATGCGTCAAGCTTTGGTTGCGAGTTTGCCAAGACCACCAAGGAAGCCGACCCGAAAATAGCTCGTCTGGTTCAGTTCGTCACCACCAAGGGACTACTACTGGGAGACATTCTTGTACAGTTTAAAACCATGGATAGTGACACTATGCGAGTTGTTGCGGCCGCATACCATGGAGCTCGCCAAGTCACCTCCCAAGCCGTCGATCCTATGCTGTCAAACCGAGTGCTACCCTCTCAAGTTGTGCTACCCTCCAAGCCCGTGAACCAATGCAACCCATGCACCATCAATACCAACTCCATCAATAGAGCAATTCTTAGTCTGTATCAAGAAAGCATGCTCCGTCAAGCTCCAGCCGTCAGCCAGGCAGCTGAGTCCCGGCCCGTGGAGACACGCGACTACAGGAAGTATCTCAGTCTGCGTCCATCAGGAGAGCCTGAGCAAGACTAGGCCTTTAGATGTTGCCCAGTTTGTCTTTCGTCCTCGCCAGAGGATAGAAACCATAATCAGGAGTGAGTGGTTATCATGAGGTGCGTAGTCAGGTTGCGCTTGCTTTTGTTGCTTGTATTGCTTGGATTGCTTGTGTGTTGTTGTAATTCTATATGTATGCCTTTTTCTCTGTGGGTTTGTTTCATCGGTCCTCTTTTAAGCGGAAATATTTAACAGAGTTGACAATGGTTTTCCAAGATGTTTGTAATTAGTAGAGCACTTACACCCATAATATTGGATTCGTTCTGAGTATCTGATAAACTGCGAGCTGGTGTAAGTATATGTAAGCCAAAAGTACATATACCCACTAGCATTAAAACATATTAGTATGATTTTAGCTGATGTGCTTTTGTTGCATGCATGCTGGATTGAGTATGCTGCTAGCACATTGCACACACACACACACACACACACACACACACACACACACACACACACACACACACACACAAACACACACACACACACACACACAGTCACACACACACACACACACACACATGAGATTCTACCTCACGGGTACGATCACCACAGTACCCGGGTGGAATACAAGGACACATCTCAAGCCTATCTGCGCATGCCCTATTTTCCCAGATTCGTGACCCGAAATTCAGAGGCGATTTTTCCATCCCATCAACCCAGTCCCAAACCCAATTGTAATCTCGGATAAAATCTGAGAATTTTATTGCGACAATACCTTACAATCCCTACACTACAATTTCAGATCCAAATACTACCCCCCCCACGTTGGAAGAGTCCCATCGCACACACTGCGCAAGCCTCAGAGACAGTGGTGCCACTATCACCGCCTTGTGTGATGCCAGGCAGACCGCAACCTCGCCTAGCCGCATCGGCGCTTATTTCACCAGACCAAAGCGACGGAGGAACAAGCATGGAGGACCCTGATGACCCACAACCGCAAAGGATCTATTGCAGCGTTTTCGATAAGTAAGAGTGTCGAACCCAACGAGGAGCGAAATGTATTGATAAGTGATTTTGGACAAGGAATAACTGCAAGCACTGAAAGATAACTTTTTAGGGGTTTTCAATATAAGCAACAATAAGACAAAAGCAAGCAAAGTAAATGGTGCTGAGGAGCAGCAGGTGGCCCAATCCTTTTGAGCAAAGGAGTAAGGCCCGATATGCGGTACTGTTCCAGATCTAGATGTTTCCATCTAGATCCGGGGAAGAAGCACATATCGGTCCCACCGCGACATATGATGAAGTCATATGCCCCGGATTTCCAACATGATATAAAAACATTACAGATACAAGGATACAAATTCTCATACAATCGGCATACAACTGCCTTAAATACAATACATCAGCGGAAGGTATAAGTCTGAGTACAGACTACAATCTAATTCCTACTGGCAAAGAGAAAAACATCGATCCCCATAACCACACGGATCCAGGCCCTCCGCCGGGATCCGCCTAACTAGTCGTCGTCGAGCCTCCACGTAAAACGTCGATCACCATACCTGTTGTCGATCAAGAACCCTGAAAAGAGTTTGGGGGTAGTATCATGAGTACAGAAGTACTCAGCATCCAACTGTAGTGGTCATCTGACCTAGCAAGGACTTCATCACTCGTCATTCTAGGACAACTAGTAGTTTACGGTAAGGATGGGGTAAGTGGTGAGGTTGCTGCCGCACTAGCATTTATGAAGTGGCTAACGATCTAGAGAGTCAGATAAGAATCCAAGCATTCGATGAGGAATCGCCTCCAAAAAGTCTTGCTATCAACTACTACGCAAACATAACACCTATCCTATCCTTGTCCTCCACTTCGCATCCCGACGAAGAAGAAGCAGTCAAGGCACACACGTTGATCAAGTTTATTAAGATTATCTCAGTTGTTGTTGTCTATGAACAAGGAGTAGGTCTCAAGTCGTCCATAACCGTGGACACGGCTTCTCGAAAAGATTTAACCCTACAGGGGTGTACCAACTGCCCATTACAAGGCTCCGCACGCACACCCATCTCTCTCAGTTGCTACCCATCACAGGCAACCATTTTATGATTTAGTTCCGAGAGATCCGAAACGACAGGTCCCTCTAACTAACAACGAACAAATCCGGGTGGCCCCCGGGGAGTCGACACCCAACCCAAAAGCCGACCACGCTCTCGGATCGGACTCTTCCGTTTGGCCAAGGTCGGGGTTAGCCTCACCTATATAATAGGGACTTCCCTAGCTCACCAGTGTGGACCAACAAAGGAACTCTGTCTCTGCTGGCCCGAGTTTTTTTAAATCCACTGGCTGCAAACCAGTTACGCACACGCTATCAAATGGTAAAATCATCTTGGGCCACCACTAGAAATGTTTGAAGCTAGGTAGGTAAGAAAAAAGGACCCCATAACTTCCCACACGCGGTTAGGCACGCTCAGTCTTAAAACCAATACCTGGAACTCGGATCCTAGGTGACTCGGATGGAACAAAGCGTCGGGACGAGATAGCCTAGACGTTCCATCCTTCGTCGAATATAGTCAACATTATAATAATCATATCATCAACAACAATAATAATAATGTGATATCCCAAACAAAGGAGTAACATGGTAACATCGTAGCATCCTAAGCATGCATACTAAGCAGGGGCTGAGCAACGAGCAATAGTAATATGGCAGTACATGGTTTGCTGGGAGGGGACATGGCTGTATCAGTTTGAAAGAGGCTATAAACATGTGGTAGGCTCAAACATCGAACCTATCCTAGACTAGCATGCAAACCGCTGGTTGAAATAGAATGGATCATAAGTAATGTATAGTCTTTTCCTGTTGATAAGTCGGGTTCCGAAAGGGTAGTTGAGCGCAAGCTCGCATCGTCTCCGAAGGTACCCGCGGAAGCACACAAGACGATAAACACTAGAAAGCAATCAACGAGCAAGCATCTATTACTAAGAAGCAAACACAATCAAGCATCGATAAGAAGGCAACACGAGACATCGCACCTACCGTCAAGAGCGGTTACTAACAGGTTAAGTGGAGTACTCGTCACACACGACGAAACCGCACATTTGGAAAGGTTCAAGTTGTTTAGCTACAGGTGATCAACCAAGGTTGTTAACATGGCATCTCACTCAAGCATGGCATAGCACACAAACATGGCAAGAGGTGAAGCATAAGATAAACTATCTATGCTAGTCAATTTAAGTGAGGCACAACCTAAACATGGCATAACACTAAGTACCCCACGTCAATTAAAAGATTTGGTACTGTTCTACCCTAAACCATATTTTAGGTTGGTTAACAGAAGCAAACAATAGCATAAACACAAAGTACATGAAAAACTAATCAAGTTACATATAAGGAACACTCCAAACGGAGTTACGGTTAAAAGATACAAGCAAAACAAGTTACGGGCACAATCTGTCAACATCAGGAAGCACACTTTAGAGCAATGCATAAACAGGATAATCAATGCAAACATGCTCACAAATGATATGCAACTAAAGTAGACATGACAGGGAAGGCATGGCAAAAGTAATCATGAAAATAGGCATCATGAACAACTAGTTATAGCCCATGCAAAATGCAATAAAACATTATTGGTCTAGGACTTAGTGAAAATCAGGAAACCAAGGTAGAAACTGTTATTTTTAAGCTGTACAAACATGAGCAAAAGTGTAGCAACATGACATAGAAATATATGAGCATGAACTAGACATGATGGTGATCAGGTACAAACAAGAATCAAGGTCATAGGCATAACAGATCAAAAGATATTAAGCATGCAACATGACATCGGAAAGTTACAGACTTAGAGAAAAACTGAGGTGGTTGTCAACAACAGCAGCATAGCAACTTTTGAGCTAAAAATAACTATGACCAGGAATGCAAACATGACAATGCAATACATGTAATGGAAGTAGACATGATGCTTAACAGTATGCAAAACGAATCAATGCAATAGGCCTCATGGATGTTTCACAATCATCATGCAAACTTGCAATAAAATAACAACAGCAACACTTGACAGGAAATAATAGTAGTTAACAGTGTGATGCCCACTTCAACACAGATTAACAACATCGAGATGACCTCAAATAAAAATGCTCACAAAAGATGAACTGAAGTACACACAATTCTAAGCAATTTTATTTTTGGGCGCAACGTGATCCGAGCTACGGTTTACTCGCAAATCTACTCGCAAAATAGCATCAGCAGCATAATTACACAGGACTTAGAAAAAAAACAGGGGGTTAGAAGATCTCGGGCTGGATCTCACATGGGCTTCAGAGGCCATCTGGGTCGTGTGTCTTTGGGCCCGCAGGCGCGCTGGAGCAGGCTGGAATGGGGCTGGTGGCCTTGGCCGGTTGGAGGGCTTGCTGGGCCAGGAGGTGGGCCTCCGGCGCTGGCGCAACCCAGCTGGTTGCGAACCGTCCCGATCCAATAGGGACCGGCGGCGGTTGCGGCTCGCGGCGGTGCTCCGGCCAGCACGCGGCAACGCAGATGGGAAGCCGGCGAGGGGCGCGGGGTGCCGGGGAGAGGCGAGGTGGCCGGACGAGGGCTGGGTCGGCGTGGCCGGCCGGTTCAAGTGGGCGACGAGGGGGCGTGCGGCTCGGCTTCCGGCGGGATCGGGCTCGGCCAACTCATGGCGGCGGGGGCGTGACCTGGGAGACCAGATAGAGGGATTGTGAGGGAGGAGGGAGGAGGAAGGAGAAGGGAGAGGAGGAGGAGCGCGGGGAGAGGGAGGCGATGGCGCGGCGGCTCGGCCTCGCCGGAGAAGGGCGGCTTCCACGGGCGGGCTTGCGGCGGCGTGCGGGTGAGTCCGGCTGGAGGTTGGTGGTGGCCGAGACAGATCTGGAGCGTTGATCTCCAGATCCAACGGCTGGGATCGCCTGGCTGGCTAGGGTTTCGGATCTGGGGGCTTTTTTTGACAAATCTGGGCAAAATAGAGGGGGTGGCTGCAATATTTAGGCTAGGGAAACCCTAGAAAGGGGTGGGAGAGTGGTGTCCTTTATATATCCCAGGTGGCTGGCAGTTTGCAAAAACATCCCCGATTTTTCTCTCGTGCGCGCGGTGCTTACGTTTCTGACCGGCGGGGGTCCGCAGGACCTCCGATTCGGGTAAAACTTCAAACTGCGCGATCAGCACGTCGAGCCGATGGCGTTCACCTCGCGCTGGAACCGTTCTGAGAACACTTCCGGCGCGCTATAAAAATAACCCGTTTAATTATTAAACGAGATTTTTCATTCCGTTGGCTGCGGCTGGTCTCGTGCGGTTTTTGCGACGGTGATCGGGCGAAACCCGGTGTCGCAAATGTCGAGTGTCAGGGTGGCAAGGGTCGGTCTCCGTCCGATACGAGATATGAGGGGGAAAAATCGCCGATCGATAAATTGGGGATGCAAACACCGCAAAAAATCAGACAATCAAACAATTCTCACCGAAAACAAAATTTGTAATTTTTGTGAAATCTGGGCTGTTACAAAAGGATAAGCCTGACAACTGATCTTATAAAGACTAAATCGTTCTTGAGGAGACATGGAGAGGTAGTCATGTGCTTTCGTCATATTCCGCATTGATAACATGTTTTGTGTTGATAAGTGTTGAGTGGGTGGATCTATGCTAGCACACCTTCTAGACTAACATAAGTGCACTCTTATGATTAAAGAACTTGCAAGCATCCGCAAATACAAGATAGAAATTAAGGCAAAGCCTAACCACAACAATAATATTAAGGATCCATTGTTCCCTTGTGGGGTTCAGGTTTCTGTCACTCCGGCAACCCACCGTAAGCATTTTTTATACACAATGTATTCCCCTAGGTCCTTAATAAGGCGAACTATTGATTGTTCGACTCACACAACACCACTAGGAATATAACAACAGAACTTAAATATCAAACAACGCATATTACTTCAACATCCTATGACTACTAACAACAAGACTTCTCCCATGTCCTCAAGAACTAAAGTAACTACTCACAAGACATTAAAGAGATCATGATCAGAGGTGATAAATAGGTGGTAAAAAATCTGGTCATAATGATATTTCTCCAACAAAACTTAATAGCATTCACCACAAAGTAGTAATCAACACCGGTAGAGTAGAGAGGATAGATAGTACGAGTTACAACGCAAGATGCAATTGTGAGATGAGATTGGATGAAGATGAAGATGGTGCTGATGTTGAGGATGATGATGATGATGATCTCGATGATGCCCGTGACGATGGTGATGGCGATGATCTCCCCTTCCGGGAGGTGATCTCCTCGGCGGAATCTGCCCGCCGGAGAGCCCTTTTCTTCTCTGTAAGTTTCCACCACGGAGCGGCGGCGGAAATCCATAAAAACACTTCTTTTTAGGGTTTTCGGATGACAAAGAGTATATAGGCCGCAGGGGGAATCCTGGGGTGGTCCCAGGGCTCCAGGCGCCCTGCCGGCGCGGCCAGGGTGGGGGCCGCGCCAAGTGGCCGCCTGGGCACCCTGTGGCCCCCATTTGGTCCCTCTTTTGCGTGTCTTCGTCAATCCTCCCAAAAACACCCTCCGTAGATTTTCAGGTAATTTGGAGGTGTTCTTCTTCAGCAACTCAGCGTCCAATTTTTACCGCTGAATCCTGCTTCTGCTGCTTTGGCACCGGAAAGTTGCAAACTGTGTAAAACAAGCCAAAACAACATAATAACATCATCGTAATGTGAAATATATCAATGAATAAGAATGAATTACGATATAAAATAGTGATGTATTTTTGACGTATCAACTCCCCCAAGCTTAGAACTCGCTTGTCCCCAAGCGAAAACTGATCTCGGTAAACGTGTCCACAAGTTTAGAGAGTGAAGTGCCGATAAATAGAATACGGACAAGAAGCATCTTGATTTCTTCACAAAACTCAAACATCCTCAACAGCAATCTTCAAATCATAAGGCCCTTATGAAAGGGTAATAACAATTATAATCAAAAGTAGGGCTAAGGAAAGTCATCAAATCATCGAAAACATATCCTTTGGTCCAAGAACAACTAATAGCTTTCACTTTTGCTCTTTCTTTTTATATTTTGATGAGATCAATTAAAGATTTTGAAAGAACATGCTGCTAGGCATGAAGTGAAAATGTTAACACAAAGGAAGATGTTTGCTTCAGCCAGGCTTAACAAACAACTTACTTATCAAATGATAATGTCAACAAGGATGCGGTATGACAGATCTTAATGCAGCTTTATATGAATGAATCCTTGTCACATCAAGTGTCTGCTCTCTTTAAGAATAGAAATAAGTAGGAATAACTGACTCAACCTAAAGCTAAAAGATAGGCCCTGCTCTAGGGAAGTAGGGAAAACTCAAGTGCTATCCTTAAATCAAACAGGATGAAAACAAGTTTTGAGAGGTGCACGATTTGTCAACGAATGCTAATAGATAACTCAATTACTTCTCAGATTGGAAAAGTTTCGAGGAACGGCTCCCACACGGGGACGATCACATCCCCGCAATTTCCTTTGTTTATCACTGCTAAAGTTTTCTGATTTCTCATGAACAAAGCGTGAAGGAGGGTTTGTTTGTTGTGTTATCTTTTGTGAGCTGGCCGCACTCATTCCAATTCCTCCTCGTATTATAGGTTTGCAGATAGACATGCAATTCCAGGATAAAACTTGCCCAACTTAAGAAGATCATGAATTAACTACTACTTCCTCATGAGCTAAAACAGGGGCACAAAATGGAAGATTTTGAACATTTAAGGATAACACATAAATTCTATACTTTAGGAGTGGTAGTGGAATACCACGAATAGGAAGGTATGGTGGACTCATATGGAAAATATTGGTTTCAAGGTATGGATGCACAAGCAGAATTCCGCTTAGTACAGAGGTTTGGCTAGAAAAGGCTTTGAGAGAACAGACAATTGATGATGACTTAGATGCAAAGCAATATAAAGCATAAACATTAAAATAAGCATAGCACATCAAGTTGTCTTCCTTGTCAACATAACACTTCAAGCATAATAACATAAAGGTTTTGGCTATGTCACTACTTTGAGAAAATCATGCTTGTTGTTATGACCAAAGCTATGTTTGCCAAGATGAAATAAAGTTTTCAAAGCCATACCTGATATAAGGTCAATACTCCCCATAAGAAGCTTCATAAGGTTGATTGCGTGAAGAGAATAACGAGTGCAGCGAAGGAATCAATAGACTTCTCATTAATATTCCATCATAGATGACTCCACACTCACGGATACATAACTCTCCAAAAAGGAGTGATAGACCTCAATGCAAACACCTATTTTATAAGATAACTTCCCTAGACATGATACGACTCTACTTGACTCTAAAATACAAAGATAAAGATACAGATACCGGGCACTCCCACAAGATTGTAACAAGCTAAGGGGATGTCATTACCCAAGGAGATTTACTCCTCAATCTTGTGGTTCTTCAGGTCTCTGATTATACGTCGAAGGGTTTGGTTTTCAGCTTCCAGGATTTCCACTTGCACTTTTAGTGCACGAAAATCTTCACAACGTTGGTTGGTGATGCGGTAGGCCTCAGAGAGGGTTGAAAGCGTGCGTTGATCTTCAAGTGAAGTGGAGGGCACTGAAAGGTTAAGAGAAAGATCATATTGAGGTTGGACAGATCCCACCATGATGGGATTGCTTGGACCTCCTTGTTGTTGGGCAGTGATAGTCTTGACTTCCTCTCTCACGGAGCGCTCCATCTCCGCTTGTCTTTCGGCAATTTCTTCTTATATAGCCCAATCAACGTGCTTCCCTTGATTAAGATGCTTCTGGACTTGACGTAGACGCCATCCCAAGAAGTCCTCTCTGCTCGAGCCACAAGAAGACATCTCTACTAATCAACTTGTAGTCCTGGCAGAAACAGCTCGAGAAATAAAACACGCGAAATGGAGAGATACGGTGCCGAGACGATCCGGGCAAATATAGAGAAAAAAAATTTACAACAGAAGGAAGGTAACGAGCCAAAGTGGGGTCGCAGACGGACTCCTGGGTGCCCAGGAGGCCTCCCGGCGCGGTTAGGGGGTAGGCCACGCGAGGGGGGTGCCTGGGCCCCCTGGAGCTTGTCTCCGGCTCCACTTAGGCCTCAAAATTTCCTAATTTTACAAAAACTCATAATACGGGATTTTTATGGCGGTTCGCGATGTTTCCTTACCGTAATACATACCTTTCCTTATTCTTCTTCTGCTGGTGTCTGAAACAGGACTACAACATGTTCTTCATGAGTTGTTGTGTATACCAAATCCACATCAACATTGAAAGGTTCTCCTGCTATGTAATGTTTAAGTCTTTTCCCATTCACAACTTGAGGTTTGGTGCCTTCGAAATTGTTAATCTTGATTGCACCCGAGCGGTAGACTTCCTCAATATGAAATGGCCCTTACCACCTGGAAAGTAGTTTACCTGGAGATAACCTGAAACGGGATATAAACAACAAAACATTATCACCAACATTAAATTCACGTTTCAGAATCCTCATATGGTGCCACTTCTTTACCTTTTCCTTGAACATTTTAGCGCTCTCGTAAGCTTCACTTCGCCACTCATCAAGAGAAGTCAACTTCATGAGACACTTTTCACCAGCTATATTCGGGTCAGCATTAAGCTCTCTAATAGTCCAGAAAGCTTTGTGTTCTAATTCTAATGGAAAATGGCAAGCCTTGCCATAGACCATCTTATAGGGAGACATGCCCATGGGGTTTTTGTAAGCAGTTCTATACACCCACAAAGAATCTCCTAACTTATTCGACCAATCTTTTCTATTTCTATTAACTGTCTTATGTAAGATCAACTTGATCTCTCTATTGGTGAGCTCAACTTGCCCACTAGTTTGAGGGTGGTACGGTGAGGCAATTCTATGATTGACATCGTACTTGGCTAAAGCTTTTCTAAAAGCTCCATGCGTAAAGTGTGAACCCCCGTCAATCATGAGGTACCTGGGTACTCCAAACCTAGGAAAAATTACATCCTTGAGCATTTTCAAAGATGTCTTGTGATCAGCACTTTCAGTGGGGATTGCCTCTACCCACTTGGTTAAATAATCAACAACAACTAAAATGTGAGTGTACTTGTGTGAGGGAGGAAAAGGACCCATAAAATCAAACCCCCAGCAATCAAAAGGCTCAATCACTAGAGAGTAATTCATAGGCATCTCATTCCTTCTACTAATATTACCAACTCTCTGACACTTATCACAGGATAAAACATAATTTCTAGTATCCTTAAAGAGAGTAGGCCAATAAAAACCTGATTGAAGAACCTTATTGACGGTCCTCTCACCGGCATAATGTCCTCCATATGGACTATCGTGACATTGTCTGAGAATGTCCTTCTGCTCGTGTTCTGGTATGCATCTCCTCATGATCCCATTTGGAACTTCTTTAAAAAGATGTGGGTCATCCCAAAAGTAATGCCTCAAATCGTGGAAGAACTTCTTCCTTTGCTGAAATGTTAAACCTGGAGGCAAAAACTTTGCAACGATAAAGTTAGAATAATATGGAAACCAAGGATCAGAGAGAGAACAACAGCTAGTTGTTCGTCTGGAAAACTATCATTGACTGAAATGGGATCATGCGGTATATCTTCCATCCTTGAAAGATTAACCGCCACCGGACTGTCTGATCCTTTCCTATCAACAATCTGCAAATCAAATTCTTGAAGAAGGAGTACCCATCGGACGAGTCTGGGTTTGAGATCCTTCTTCTGCATAAGATACTTAATGGTAGCATGGTCAGTATGAATAATAACCTTAGAATCAACAATATACTGCCTAAACTTATCACAAGCAAACACTACTGCTAAGAATTCCTTCTCAGTAGTAGCATAATTCTTTTGAGCACTATCAAGGGTTTTTCTAGCATAATATATAACATTCAATTGCTTATCAACCCTTTTCCCTAAAACAGCTCCAATAGCAAAATCACTAGCATCACACATAATTTCAAAAGGTAAATTCCAATCAGGTGGTTGTACTGTAGGAGCGGTTATTAAAGCTTTCTTAAGAACTTCGAAGGGTTCCTTACAATCTTCATAAAACACAAAAGGAACATCCTTCTGGAGAATATTAGTGAGGTGTCTTGAAGTCTTAGAAAACTCTTTAATAAATATTCCATAGAAACCAGCATGTACGAGAAAACTACGAATACCTTTGATGTCCCTTGGATAGGGCATCCTTTCAATTTCTTCGATCTTGGCCCTGTCCACCTCAATTCCCCTCTCAGAAATCTTGTGGCCAAGAACAATTCCCTCGTTCACCATAAAGTGGCACTTCTCCCAGTTAAGCACCAAATTTGTCTCCTCACATCTCTGCAAAACTTTATTAAGGTTGTGAAGACAATGGTCAAAAGAGGTTCCATAGACGGAGAAATCGTCCATGAATACCTCCACAATTTCTTCACAAAAACCATGAAAGATAGCAGACATACACCTTTGAAAAGTAGCAGGGGAATTACATAAACCAAAAGGCATACGCCTGTAAGCATAAGTACCATAGGGACAAGTAAAAGTGGTCTTCTCTTGATCGGTAGTGTTAACATGAATTTGAGAGAAGCTGGAATAACCATCAAGATAACAAAAGTGATTATTTTTGGATAACCTTTCAAAAATTTGGTCGATGAAGGACAACAGGTAATGGTCCTTCCTGGTTGCCTTGTTCAGCTTCCTGTAATCAATACACATTCTATATCCAATAATAATTCTCTGAGGTATTATTTCATTCTTATCATTAGGAACCACAGTTATTCCTCCTTTCTTTGGAACACAATAAACCGGGATTACCCACTTACAATCAGCTATAGGGTAGATAATACCTACGGCTAGAAGCTTGAGAATCTCAGTCCTTACAACATCTATTATTTTCGGATTCAACCGCCGTTGATGATCAACAACTGGTTTAGCATCAGGCTCAAGGTTGATGGTATGTTGACAAATAGATGGACTAATCCCCTTAAGGTCATCAAGGGTATAGCCAATTGCACCTCGATGTTTGCGAAGTACTTCCAATAGTCGCTCTTCTTCATACCCTGAAAGGTTAGAATTGATAATAATAGAATATACTTTCTTTTCATCTAAGTAAGCATATTTGAGCGTATCAGGAAGAGGTTTATGATCAAACTCGGATCTTCTTTTGGTTTCGATAAAATTCCAAAGGGCTCAACTTGAAGGTTGTGCTTTAGGATAGCAGGTTGTCTTAAGAATATTTCATCCAACTCATTTCTCTCCTGCATATGCAAATCATTCTCGTGGTCCTCCATATATGGCTGCAAAGGATCATTAGGAGGAATAGCAATGGAAGCAACATCTTCAATAATCTTATCGTTACTAGGAAAATTAGTACCACGAGGCTACTTAGAGAACTTAGAAAAGTTAAATTCATATGGCTCACCGTTGAATTCAACAGAAACTTTAACTTTCTTGCAATCTATTATAGCTCCACAAGTTCTTAGAAAAGGTCTACCGAAAATAATAGGACAAAAATTATCCCTTACTGAACCAAGTACTAGAAACGCGGTAGGATATTTTACCTTTCCGCATAAGACTTCAACGTCTCCCACAATTCCGATAGGAGAGATAGTTGCTCTGTTTGCAAGATGAATAGTAACATCAACTTCTTCAAGTTCACAAGGTGAAATCTCACCTATGATCTCTTGATAAAGTGAATACCGGATAGCACTAGCACTCGATCCAAAATCGCATAGCCCATAATAATTGCGATCTCTTATTTTAACAGATACTACTAGAGTACCTGAAATTGGGCCTTTATGCTTGGCTGTGACAAGGTGTAAGGCCCGATATGCGGTACTGTTCCAGATCTAGGTGTTTCCACCCAGATCCGGGGACGAAGCACATATCGGTCCCACCGCGACACATGACAAAGCCATATGCCCCGGATTTCCAACATGATATCACAACATTACAGATACAAGGATACAACATCTCATACAATCGGCATACAACTGCCTTAATACAATACAACAGGGGAAGATACATGTCTGAGAACAGACTACAAGCAAATGCCTACTGGCAAAGAGAAAAACATCGATCCCATAACCACACAGGTCCAGGCCCTCCGCCGGGATCCGCCTAACTAGTCGTCGTCGAGTCTCCACGTGAAACGTCGATCACCATACCTGTTGTCGATCAGAACCCTGAAAATAGTTTGGGGGTAGTATCATGAGTACAGAGGTACTCAGCATCCAACTGTAGTGGTCATCTGACCCAGCAAGGACTTCATCACTCGTCATTCTAGGACAACTAGTAGTTTACGATAAGGATGTGGTAAGTGGTGAGGTTGCTGCCGCACTAGCATTTATGAAGTGGCTAACGATCTAGAGAGTAAGGTAAGAAGCCAAGCATTCGATGAGGAATCGCCTCCAACAAGTCTTCCTATCAGCTACTAACGCAAACATAACACATATCCTATCATTGTCCTCCTCTTCGCATCCCGACGAAGAAGAAGCAGTCAAGGCACACACACGCGTTGATCAAGTTGTATTAAAATTATCTCAGCTGTTGTTGTCTATGAACAAGGAGTAGGTCACAAGTCGTCCATAACCGTGGACACGGCTTCTCGAAAAGATTTAACCCTGCAGGGGTGTACCAACTTCCCATTACAAGGCTCCACACGCACGTCCATCTCTCTTAGTTGCTACCCATCACAGGCAACCATTTTATGATTTAGTTCCAAGAGGTCTGAAACGACAGGTCCCTCTAACTAACAACGAGCAAATCTGGGTGGCCCCCGGGGAGTCGACACCCAATCCAAAAGCTGGCCACGCTCTCGGATCGGACTCTTCCATATGGCCAAGGTCGGGAAATCACACCTGACATCAGGGGACCCATAGCTCACCAAGTGTGGACCAACAGAGGAACTAAGTCTCCGCTGGCCCGAGTTGTTTGAAAACTACTAGCAGCTGACCAGCACACACACGGTTTCAAATGGTAAATCAGCTTGGGCCACCTCTAGAAATGCTTGAAGCTAGGTATGTAAGAAAAGGGGACCCCATAAAATCCCACACGCGGTTAGGAATGCTCAGTCTTAAAACCAATACCCGTAACTCGGGTCCTAGGTGACTCGAATGGAACAAAGCGTCGGGGTGGGATAGCCTAGACCTTCCATCCTTCGTCGAATATAGTCAACATTTATAATAATCATATCATCAACAATAATATAATAATGTGATATCCCAAACCAAGGAGTAATAGGGTAACATCGTAGCATCCTAAGCATGCATACTAAGCAGGGGCTGAGCAACGAGCAATAGTAAAATAGCAGTACAAGGTTTGCTGGGATGGGACATGCCTGTATCGGTTTGAAAGAGGCTGTAAACATGTGGTAGGATCAAACATCGAACCTAACCTAGACTAGCATGCAAACCGCTGGTTGAAATAGAATGGATCATAAGTAATTTATAGTCCTTGCCTGTTGATAAGTCGGGTTCCGAAGGTGTAGTTGATCGCAAGCTCGCATCGTCTCCGAGAGGTACCTGCGGAAGCACACAAGAGGGTAAACACTTGGAAAGCAAGCAACAAGCAAGCACACTATTACTACGAAGCAAACACGGGCAAGCATCAAGAATAAGGCAACACGAGACAACGCACCTACCGTCGAGAGCGCTTACTAACAAGTTAAGTGGAGTACTCGTCACACACGACGATACCTTACATTTACAAAGGTTCAAGTTGTTTAGCTGCAGGTGATCAACAAAGGTTGTTAACATGGCAACTCAAGCAAGCATGGCATAGCACACAAACATTTCAAGAGGTGAAGCATAAAGGAAACTATCTATGCTAGTCAATTTAAGTGAGGCACAACCTAAACATGGCATACACTAAGTGCCGCACGAAAATTAAAGGATTTGGTACTGTTCTGTCCTAAAACATATTTTAGGTTGGTTAACAGCAGAAAAAAATAGCATAAACACAAAGTACACGAAAAACTAATCAAGTTACATATAAAGAACACCCCAAACGGAATTACGGTTAAAAAGATATAAGCAAAACAAGTTACGGACACAATCTGCCAACATCAGGAAGCACACTTTAGAGAAATGCATAAACAGGATAATCAATGCAAACATGGTCACAAATGATATGAAATTAAATTAGACATGACAGGGAAGGCATAGCAAAAAGAATCATGCAAAAACGAATCATAGATCAAAAGATATTAAGCAAACAACATGGCATCGCAAAGTAACAGACTTGGTGAAAAACAGAGGTGGCTGTCAAAAACAGCAGCGTAGCAACTTTGGAGCTAAATATCTATATGAAGAGTAATGCTAACATGAAGATTCAATACATGGGATTAAAGTAGACATGATGCTTAACAATATTCAATTGGAATCACTCAAATCCGATAAACGGTCGCGATACACTCGTCGACCGAAGTTGCAATAAAATATAAACAACAGCACTCTAACAGCAGGGTAGCTACTTTGGAGCAAGATACAATCATGATGCAGCAAGCAATTATGGCATGTGAATGCATGAAACTGAAGTAGAAACAATGCTTAACGCAACGCAAAAGGAATCACTCAATTCCGACGTACTGTTGCGAAGCAACCGTCACCCGAAGTTTCAATAAAACAACAATTTCAGCAGCAGTTAAACAACAGTTTGCAATTAACGATCTGATGCCCTGTTTAGCACACAATTACACAATCAAGATGAACTCAAATGCAAAAGCTCACAAAAGATGAATTAAAGTACACACAATTCTAAGAAACTTTCGTTTTGGGGGCACGTTCATCAGAGCTACGGATTTACCGCAAAACTACTCGCAAAAACAGATACAGCAGTAGTAATTTCTCCAGACTTAGCCAAAATCTGGAAAAGGAAAAACAACAGAAAGAAAAAAAAAGGGGCACTAGGCCTCACCCAGTGGGCCTCGTCCCGGATCTGCAGTGGAGGCGGACTGGGCTCTGGTGGCTGGGCTGTGGCGGCCTGGCAGCTGGGCCGGCCCACGTGGCGCTGCTGGATCGGGAGGCCGGCTGGAACCCGAGCGGGCACGGGGGCGCCGGCGGTTGGAGCTCGGCTCGCCGGCCGGCGAGGCGCAGCACGGCGGCGCAAGGCGGGGCAGTGGCAGTGACCCAGCAAAGACTTCATCACTCGTCATTCTAGGACAACTAGTAGTTTACTGTAAGGATGTGGTAAGTGGTGAGGTTGCTGCCGCACTAGCATTAATGAAGTTGCTAACGATCTAGAGAGTAAGGTAAGAAGCCAAGCATTCGATGAGGAATCGCCTCCAACAAGTCTTGCTATCAGCTACTAACGCAAACATAACACATATCCTATCCTTGTCCTCCTCTTCGCATCCCGACGAAGAAGAAGCAGTCAAGGCACACACACGCGTTGATCAAGTTGTATTAAAATTATCTGAGCTGTTGTTGTCTATGAACAAGGAGTAGGTCTCAAGTCGTCCATAACCGTGGAAACGGCTTCTCGAAAAGATTTAACCCTGCAGGGGTGTACCAACTTCCCATTACAAGGCTCCACACGCACGTCCATCTCTCTTAGTTGCTACCCATCACAGGCAACCATTTTATGATTTAGTTCCAAGAGGTCCGAAACGACAGGTCCCTCTAACTAAAAACGAGAAAATACGGGTGGCCCCCGGGGAGTCGACACCCAATCCAAAAGCTGGCCACGCTCTCGGATCGGACTCTTCCGTGTGGCCAAGGTCGGGAAATCACACCTGACATCAGGGGACCCCTAGCTCACCAAGTGTGGACCAACAGCGGAACTAAGTCTCCGTTGGCCCGAATTGTTTGAAAACTACTGGCAGCTGACCAGCACACACACGGTTTCGAATGGTAAATCAGCTTGGGCCACCTCTACAAATGCTTGAAGCTAGGTAGGTAAGAAAAGGGGACCCCATAAAATCCCACACGCGGTTAGGCACGCTCAATCTTAAAACCAATACCCGGAACTCAGGTCCTAGGTGACTCGAATGCAACAAAGCGTCGGGGCGGGATAGCCTAGACCTTCCATCCTTTGTCGAATATAGTCAACATTTATAATCATCATATCATCAACAAAAATATAATAATGTGATATCCCAAACCAAGGAGTAACAGGGTAACATCGTAGCATCCTAAGAATGCATACTAAGCAGGGGCTGAGCAACGAGCAATAGTAAAATAGCAGTACAAGGTTTGCTGGGAGGTGACATGGCTGTATCAGTTTGAAAGAGGCTGTAAACATTGTTGGAAATATGTTTCCATGTTCGTAATTAATGTTTATATTTCTATGCTATAATTCCAATGACCCTGTCTATGAGATTCAGAAGAAAACTCACTTGCATGTGTGGAAATGTAAACACCAAGAGTTCCTGGTTTAGCCTCTAAGACCAGCTCATGTGCTAACTCATGATTACGTTTTCTTAATCATGGACATTGTTCTTGTAACAAGGATGTCAGTAGCAATGTGAACATATTGTTAGCAGAACAATGATGTTGAACCGACCCCATTATTGAATGATATACTTAGAGATCACATCGTAACTATGTTATAAGTCATATCATGAAATGTTATCATATACGTAATTCCTTAGACCATGAGAGTATCGAGTTTCTTCACAGAGGAAGACATGCTTTGGTTCTTAGATGAATCCTCCCGTAAATGGGAAGTAGTAAAATAAGTTCTAGGTATGTCAGATGGTGTGGCTAGTGACTGTGATAGTTCAAGAATGGGATTTGCTCCTTCACGATGAAGAGATATTCACTTTGGGCCCACTCGGTATGACGGTATCCATTCTAAGTCTGGCCAGACGCATTGTGATTTAATCACGGGGATACCGGAATACAATAAAGAGAAATAGAGACAAACGAGCAAAGAGGATAACGAGTGGCTTGTGTTCAAGAAGTTGTTACACATGGATGCCAAACTTCTCTCCTCTGACTTTGTCATATATCGCGAAGCAAAGGGAATGGTACATGGCTAAACATAATGGTTCACTCGAAGTTTATTCGTGTATGTGCGGGAGTCAACATGGGTGTCCATGGCTCCGCTGTTGATTATTGGCTATTGATAAAAGGCTGTTGACCTATGTCCGGAAGATGTTCTGAGTCATGTCCGCATTATACCGAACCTATTGGGTAACACTTAACGAGTAGTAATCTGTTAGAGAACTAGGGGATGAAAAGAGAAAGGGTACCGGAATTGTTTCGGGTGGAACCGGAAGTGTTCTGGGTAGCACTAGAAGTGTTCTGAGTGGTGCCGAATGGTTTTAGAATATTCGAGAACCGTCTCGGATGATTCTGAAACATTCAGGAAGGGTCTTGAAGTGGTCACAAGACATCCGTGATAGTCTCGGAAGGTGTTGCAACATTCTGTAATATTTGTGGAAAGGTTACGAAACATCGGGAAATTATTCCGGGACTTCTAGAAATGTTTCGGGAGGTTTCGGGAGGTTCTCGGGAGCTTATGGAAGTATCTGGAGGGTTATGGAACTCTCCAAGACGCGGAAACCGAAGCTAGGGCAAGTAGGAAGGTCCACAAGGCCGTAGGTAGGTGGGAAATAGACTTTCCTTGGGGGCCAGGGCAAAACTCCAGGGTCCCTGGCGTTTGCCCCCTAGACGCCCTAGTCCGCGGCGTTTCGTACTGGAATCCGTGTTGGACTCCTCCTGGTGGCCAAAAACCGACTTTGGGGAGAACCCTCGCCCAAGTTGCGACCCCAGGCTTCCACCTATATATTCGGGGGCAGGGGTAGCCCAAACGATACACTAGAAAAGCCCAAAGGGTGCCCCAGCTAAATCCCACGCGCCTCTAATTCTCTTCGGGCTAGATCGTTCTAGTCCGGACGCCGCTAGGCTCTTCTCCCTCTAGTTTCTCTCGGTGGCGTTCTTCTCTGGACGGCGGAGCGCTGCTGGATTGCTACATCGGGATGTGTGGATACCGGTAGAGGGATCATACCTTTGATCCTTCTTCGAGGTCCTTCTTCTTCGAGGTCCTTCTTCTTCCTCGGAGACCATGTTCGAGGGACTTGTTCGTGGGACTTGATTGGGACGGATCACGAGACGGTTCGTGGGACAGATCGCGCAACGGATTGTGGAACGATATGCGGGATCGATATCCTCGCGGTTGGGAGGTCATTGAAATTCCTAGCTGCGGGGATCTGCACCAACGGTCTTCACCAACTCTACTTCCGCTACATCGGTTGGTGAGCCATGACCTAAAACCTTGTATGCAATCTTCTTGGATGATCTTGGGTTTTTGATTCGTAGGACGAATTTTTTTGTTTTCTACTACGTTTCCCAACAGTGGTATCAGAGCGATCCTTGATTAGATGCATGTTTAGGTCTAGATCATATGTGTGATATGAGGCATTAATTTTCTTGTTGCTTCCCTGTCATGTGATTTTTTCTATGCTTGATGGCAAGTTGAGATTTTGCTACAAGGATTGAGTTTTCCATCGATCCCTCTATGCTGCTTTCAGTATGCTGGTTGCCTTGATCATGGTCTACATCAAACTCCTTGGATCTCATCTTAGTCTCGCAATAGAAGATTTAACATGGAGGGGCTTGTGGATTTTATGAACTCAAATCCACACGGGGGTCACGCGTTGAACGAAGTTTGGCTTGTGGCATTTGTAGTTGCACGCACCCCGAATGTTAAACTAACAACAATGAAGTATCATGTTTGGTTTGTATAGGGAACAACGTTTTCATGTAACCTGCTAATCAACCACGATAAAAGTTGCAACAACCCGTGTAGATGGCGATCTAACTTGTTTTTGCAGAGTATGCATGTGATGTGGTATAGCCTTCAAGATTTGCAATGTTTTTGTATGAGATGCTATATGATGTAATATTTATTCGCAACCTGCGTGTCATGGTACGGCATGATGACTAGAGTCATATGATTGTCACTTAATTATGGCCTGCATGCCAGAACTGTTTATTAGCTCGAGGAAAAGCAATAGATAGATGCAAGGTGGTGATCTACGATGCGGAGGTGGACCCCGACGCACATGCCGGAAGCTGTGGTGATGTTCCCGGCGCCAAGGACAAAGTTGGTGGACACGGTGACTTCTACCACGACAACGTGAAGACAACGAAGACTTCACGAAGCAAAGGGCTATACTATATCACATAATTTGATGAACTGCCTGTGATGTTTATCCCTTTGATGCACCCTTGTTTGATGCGCGGTAGTCGTATTTTATTAGGGTGCTCTCTCGCAAAACAATATCAAGTTGATAGTGTTCTTCCAACTGTAGCACCGTCTATACTATGTTTCACATCGGAGCAGGTCATGTCACATGGGTGCACACGGTGTGACGCATAAAAGGCGGGTGTGTTAAGAACACACTGCAATTACACTTGGTTGTCTTGACGGTTTGGATAAAAGTTTGCTACCGGAACACGCCCATCAAAAGATGAACAAGAATCACCTTTGGCGTGATTGGCATGTTGGCCTACCAGTCTAGTCTAAGTCATCAGTGATGTCACATCAATGGCGGACGATTGGGTCGGATCTTGAATCACTCCAGCATCAATTACGAGAGATATTGATCTGAGTGGGAGCGCACTAAGTAATTAAATTGATTAATCACAAGTGCAACTTAATTATGAACAAAGTCTAAGTATTTTACGAGAGATATTGATCTGAGTGGGAGCGCACTAAGTAATTAAATTGATTAATCACAAGTGCAACTTAATTATGAACAAAGTCTAAGTATTTGCATTATCGTTGTAGAATAATGGATCGCGTTACCACCTTCCCAATTGATTTTGATTAACTTATTATCTGGTAAAAACTTTACGATTGGTACCGTATTGTGAGGACTATCCTCAATAGTGTCGAGAAGGAGCTTGTCCTATCGCAAATTTTTGATGCTCTCCCGCTGATGCTATGGATGATGTGACTTACGTCCATAAACCAAAATGCTAGAATTCCACCACAGCTAAGTGCATTGTCTTCACCACCATGAGACCCGAACTTCGAAAAGTTTGGGATAGATATGTTATATTCATGGAACTGAAAAATTGTTTTCAGTGATAAGACAATTGATGTAGGATATAAGATATCTAGTACAATGTCTGATTGTAAGCATTAATGAAAATGTTCATTATGCTCTAACGAAACTGATAAGTGTGGGATCTAGAAGAACACTGATCATATGATGATGAGGATTATTGGAAAGGAAGTTTCATAGGGTGTTAGTAAGACTTACACGCCGGAAAGTCCATGGCATGCGCCACCCTTGATCATATGTGATCTTCTGTGAGTAGGAGTGACATCGGAAATAGAACTATGATACGTATAAAGGCAAAACGAAAGAAGACTGGAATATCCAGCTCAGAAATGAAAGTCATACGAAGTTATAGATGAATTCATTGCTGGTCAACAGATGTAATTCTTGGGAATCATGACTAAGTAGTTAATTGTTGATTCTAGGTATTGTGATTAAACAAGTTGATCACTGGAATATCACGTCGATTGCATTTTGTTGCAACATGATGCAAGAAATACTATGGCCTTTATGACTAGCTAATGATGAGTTTTGACACGCTCGGGAACACGGTAAAAGGTTTACTATACCGTGTGTTGACTCTATGATTATCTTCATAATTTATTTTAGAGTTGAGTAAATTGTTCCTACACTTTAGCCTTTTTGCAAAACATCATTTTGAATCATGTTTTTTGCAAGAGAGTTGTTCAAATCTATGAATAACGTAAAGGCCATACTTCCATTATGAATAGGTTGTATGTTATGAATCTTGATAATAATACTAAACATCCATAACACTGACGCTAAACGTCGCAAGACTGACAGAAATACCACATAGATGTGGCACTGCCGTTTATCACAAGTGACATAACATGCATGAAGAATTTCCATAAGTGATGGACTTTCGAGTCATATGATTATGAATCACTTGATGCTTGCGATCTTTGTCTCGAAGTAATGTGACTAAAACACCGTTGATAGGCCATGCATGAACGGGCAACTAAATTATTGAAAATCATACATGATGATGTGTGTGGTCCAACAAGTGTAGTTGTGTGCAGTGGATTTTATATCTTCACTCATGAATTGAAGTAAATATGTGGATATCTGTTCAATAGAGACATACGTCTGAAATCTTTGAAATGTTCAAGGAATTTTAGAGTGTTATAGAAATTCATTGTAATGAGAAAATAAAGCTTCTGCAAATTACATTGTAGAAAGTAATATTTGAGTTACAAGTTTAGCGAACGTCTGATGAGTTGTGAAGAAGTTTTATAACTTGCATATCCATGAACACCACTATGAGTAAAGTGTTCGAGAGATGTAATCAAGCCATGTATGACACGGTAAGATCAAATATGATGTTTATCAATTTGCCATTATACTTATTAAAGTTATGCGTTAGAGACTACGGCTTTTACACTGAAAAGAGCACCATCAAATCTGTTGAAATGACACCATATTAGATGTGGAATGGAAGTGTTAAAACCATATTGTCTTTTCTTAAAATTTGGGTATATGAGGCATATGTTTGACATACTCAAAACACCAAATCAGATAAGTGCTACTTTGTTAAGGTTATTCCAAAAGGTTTGGTATTCCTCTATCACTACATAAAAGCAAAATTGTTTGCTGTTAAGAACAATGTGTTTTGAAGAAAATAGTTTCTTGCAGAAGAGTGAGTGGGAGGGCAATGCAGCTTGTTAAAGATTGTTGAATCTTCAAATATGTGCGCAGTTGAACCACATAGGTTAGACATAACTCGTACAAACATTCATGATATGTAAAACGAGATATTGTTCTTCGACAATAATAAACCTGTGATATACAAAGAAGCATTGATGGGCCCTGACTCCGGGATTTGGCTAAATGCAAAATAATCCGAGATATTATCCATGGAATTAATTCAAGTTTTGAACTTGGTAGACCCTCCGAAAGACTAAAAGTCTGAAGAATATATATATGGATCTATAATTGATTCGGATGAAATTGTTTTATCCATAAAGCTCAACTCGTTGGAAAATTGTTTTCTAGCAAGTTCAAAGGTTGACTACGGCGAAATAGTGTCGACTATAGAGATTCTTTAGTCAGTTCGGGTTATATTAGCAATTACTACATATCTCATTTATAGGATATGGTAGAATGAACGTCAAAACAAAGTTCCTACACGGAAATATAACAAAGGGCGTATACGTGATACGACAAGAATGTTTTGTCGATTCAAAGGATGCTAAAATAGATGCAAGCCTTGGATATCCAGTGATGGACTGAAGCTAGCATAATGGAGTTGGAATTTTCGTTGTGATGAAATTGCCAAAAGAGTTAGTTTTCATCAGGAATAACGAAGATGCTTGAATGTTCAAGAAAGTAAGTGGGAGCTGAATGATATTTCTAAAACCTTATGTAGATGACATATTGTTGATTAGAAATGATATAAATTTCTTGACACGAATAAGGACTTCATTGGAAATAGTTTTCAGTTGAAGAACTTGGACTAATATAGCATTTGTATTGAGCACAGTGATCTATGCAGATAGTAAGTGCTTGATCCTGCTAAAGCTAACGTTACATGTTGACATGATACTAAAGTAGTTTAGTATGAATACGCCAAGAAAGATGTTTTTGCCGAGGTCATGGTGAAAAGTTGTTTGCAAAAATCAGTGTTCATGAACACAGATAAAGCAAAACACATGAATTGAATTCACTCACCTATGTGTTTGGATTAATCATGTGCACCAGAATATGTAAAACGACCAGATATGTCCAATGCTCCAAAAGGTTGTGAGCTAGATACCAAAGTGATCAACATGTTGATCATTGGACAAACAGTGAAAAGTTAAACTTATGAAAGATAAGATATGTTTCTCGGAAAATGGAGATAATGAAGAGCTCGTTGTAACAAGTTACACCAGCTGAATTTTGATGTAAACAGTTACACCAATTCAGTCTTCATACTTACTTTGACCGATTTTCGATTTTAATTGGGATTATGTGTTTTACACGTAAGGGTGGCGCAGTATGGAGGAACTTTGTCAAGTTAGATACTGTGGCGAATTCTATAACAGAGGCTAAGTATATAGTTACTTAAAGAAGTAACAAGGAGGGTAATTTGAATCATAAGTTCATTCATGAACGCGGTATGGGTTTCTTAGATACTTGAAGCTCATGGAACATTGATGAATGATGTCATGACTTATTCTGAGGAACCAAGGTCCTACCAAATGATTCAAACATATACAAAGCTAAACTAATAAAATTAGTGAATTTTATGATAGCGTGAAAACGCGAAGATATGCAAGATACAAACGGGCCTGAAATGTCAGATCCGATGATGAAGTCTATACCACAAATGAAGCATGTATTAAACCGGTATGCCATAGGTGTAAAGTGCTCAAGCACTGATAATATTATTGACTCTAGTGCAAGTGGGAGACTGTTGTAAATATGCCCTAGAGGCAATAATAAAATGTTATTATATATGTTTCCAGTTCGTAATTAATGTTTATATTTCTATGCTATAATTGCAATGACCCTGACTATGAGATTCAGAAGAAAACTCACTTCATGTGTGGAAATGTAAACACCAAGAGTTCCTGGTTTAGCCTCTAATACCAGCTAATGTGCTAACTGATGATTACGTTTTCTTAATCATGGACATTGTTCTTGTAACAAGGATGTCAGTAGCAATGTGAAAATATTGTTAGCAGAACAATGATGTTGAACCGACCCCATTATTGAATGATATACTTAGAGATCACATCGTAACTACGTTATAAGTCATATCATGAAATGTTATCATATACGTAATTCCTTAGACCATGAGAGTATCGAGTTGCTTCACACAGGAAGACATGCTTTGGTTCTTAGATGAATCCTCCCGTAAATGGGAAGTAGTAAAATAAGTTCTGGGTATGTCAGATGGTGTGGGTAGTGACTGTGATAGTTCAAGAATGGGATTTGCTCCTTCACGATGAAGAGATATTGACTTTGGGCCCACTCAGTATGACGGTATCCATTCTAAGTCTGGCCAGACGCATTGTGATTTAATCACGGGGATACCGGAATACAATAAAGAGAAATAGAGACAAACGAGCAAAGAGGATAGCGAGTGGCTTGTGTTCAAGAAGTTGTTACACATGGGTGCCAAACTTCTCTCCTCTGACTTTTTCATATATCGCGAAGCAAAGGGAATGGTACATGGCTAAACATAATTGTTCACTCGAAGTTTATTCGTGTATGTGCGGGAGTCAACATGGGTGTCCATGGCTCCGCTGTTGATTATTGGCTATTGACAAAAGGCTGATGACCTATGTCCGGAAGATGTTCTGAGTCATGTCCGCATTATACCGAACCTATTGGGTCACACACTTAACGAGTAGTAATCTGTTAGTGAACTAGGAGATGGAAAGAGAAAGGGTACCGGAATTGTTTCGGGTGGAACCGGAAGTGTTCTGGGTAGCACTAGAAGTGTTCTAAGTGGTGCCGAATGGTTTCAGAATATTCGAGAACAGTCTCGGATGATTCTTAAACATTCAGGAAGGGTCTTGAAGTGGTCACTAGAAATCCGTGATAGTCTCGGAAGGTTTTGCAACATTCGGTAATAGTTGTGGAAAGGTTACGAAACATCGGGAAATTATTCCGGGACTTCTAGAAATGTTTCGGGAGGTTTCGGGAGGTTCTCGGGAGCTTATGGAAGTATCTGGAGGGTTATGGAACTCTCCAAGTCGCGGAAACCGAAGCTAGGCCAAGTAGGAAGGTCAACAAGGCTGTAGGTCGGTGGGAAATAGACTTTCCTTGCGGGCCAGGCAAAACGCCAGGGTCCCTGGCGTTTCCCCCCTAGACGCCGTAGTCCGCGGCGTTTCGTACTGGAATCCGTGTTGGACTCCTCCTGGTGGCCAAAAACCGACTTTGGGGAGAACCCTCGCTCAAGTTGCGACCCCAGGCTTCCACCTATATATTCGGGGGCAGGGGTAGCCCAAAAGATACACCAGAAAAGCCCCAAGGCTGCCCCAGCTAAATCCCACGCGCCTCTAATTCTCTTCGGGCTAGATCGTTCTAGTCCGGACGCCGCTAGGCTCTTCTCCCTCTAGTTTCTCTCGGTGGCGTTCTTCTCTGGACGGCGGAGCACTGCTGGATTGCTACATCGGGATGTGTGGATACCGGTAGAGAGATCATACATTTGATCCTTCTTTGAGGTCCTTCTTCTTCGAGGTCCTTCTTCTTCCTCGGAGATCATGTTCGAGGGACTTGTTCGTGGGACTTGATCGGGACGGATCGCGAGACGGTTCGCGGGACAGATCACGCAACGGATCGTGGAAAGATATGCGGGATCGATATCCTCGCGGTTGGGAGGTCATTGAAATTCCTAGCTGCGGGGATCTGCACCAACGGTCTTAACCAACTCTACTTCCGCTACATCGGTTCGTGAGCCATGACCTAAAACCTTGTATGCAATCTTCTTGGATGATCTTGGGTTCTTGATTCGTAGGCCGAAACTTTTTGTTTTCTACTACGTTTCCCAACAAACATGTGGTAGGATCAAACATCGAACCTAACCTAGACTAGCATGCAAATCTCTGGTTGAAATAGAATGGATCATAAGTAATGTATAGTCCTTGCCTGTTGATACGTCGGGTTCCGAAGGTGTAGTTGATCGCAAGCTCGCATCGTCTCCGAGAGGTACCCGCGGAAGCACACAAGAGGGTAAACACTTGGAAAGCAAGAAACGAGCAAGCACTCTATTACTACGAAGCAAACACGGGCAAGCATCAACAAGAAGGCAACACGAGACATCGCACCTACCGTCGAGAGCGGTTACTAACAAGTTAAGTGGAGTACTCGTCACACACGACGATACCGCACATTTAGAAAGGTTCAAGTTGTTTAGCTGCAGGTGATCAACAAAGGTTGTTAACATGGCAAATCAAGCAAGCATGGCATAGCACACAAACATGTCAAGAGGTGAAGCATAAAGGAAACTATCTATGCTAGTCAATTTAAGTGAGTCACAACCTAAACATGGCATACACTAAGTGCCGCACGAAAATTAAAGGATTTGGTACTGTTCTTTCCTAAACCATATTTTAGGATGGTTAACAGCAGAAAACAATATCATAAACACAAAGTACACGAAAAACTAATCAAGTTACATATAAAGAACACCCCAAACGGAGTTACGGTTAAAAAGATATAAGCAAAACATGTTACGGACACAATCTGCCAACATCAGGAAGCACACTTTAGAGCAATATATAAACAGGATAATCAATGCAAACATGCTCACAAATGATATGAAACTAAACTAGACATGACAGGGAAGGCATAGCAAAAAGAATCATGCAAAAAGGAATCATTGATAAAAAGATATAAAGCAAACAACATGGCATCGCAAAGTAACAGACTTGGTGAAAAACAGAGGTGGCTGTCAAAAACAGCAGCATAGCAACTTTGGAGCTAAATATCTATATGACCAGTAATGCTAACATGAAGATGAAATACATGGGATGAAAGTAGACATGATGCTTAACAACATGCAATTGGAATCACTCAAATCCGATAAACAGTCGCGACACCCTCGTCGACCGAAGTTGCAATAAAATATAAACAGCAGCACTCTAACAGCAGGGTAGCTACTTTGGAGCAAGATAAAATCATGATGCAGCAAGCAATTATGGAATGTGAATGCATGAAACTGAATTAGAAACAATGCTTAACGCAACGCAAAAGGAATCACTCAATTCCGAAGTACGGTTGCGAACCAACCGTCGCCCAAAGTTTCAATAAAACAACAATTTCAGGAGCAGTTAAACAACAGTTTGCAATTAACGATCTGATGCCCTGTTTAGCAAACAATTACACAATCAAGATGACCTCAAATGCAAAAGCTCACAAAATATTAATTAAAGTACATGAAATTCTAAGAAACTTTCGTTTTGGGGGCACGTTCATCGGAGCTACGGATTTACCGCAAAACTACTCGCAAAAACAGATACAGCAGCAGTAATTTCTCCAGACTTATTCAAAATCTGGAAAAGGAAAAACAACAGATAGAAAAAAAGGGGCACTGGGCCTCACCCAGTGGGCCTCGGCCCGGATCTGCAGTGGAGGCTGACTGGGCTTTGGTGGCTAGGCTGTGGCGTCCTGGCAGCTGGGCCGACCCACGTGGCGCTGCTCGGCTCGCCGGCCGGCGAGGCGCTGCACGGCGGCGCAAGGCGGGGCAGTGGCGGCCGTATCTCGCCGGCTCCGGGCCGCGGCGAGGTGAGGTGGAGCGGGTGGAGTCTCGCGGCGGGGTGAGCTCGGCTTCAAGCTTTCCATGGCGGCAGCAGCGGCTCGAAGCTTGGCGGCGCGGACCTGCGGCACATGGAGAGGAGGAGCTAGAGGAGGAGAAGAGGAGAGGTGAGAGGAGGGGACCGGCGGGGAGAGGCTGGCCGGCCGGAGTTGGGCTGCGGCGGCGGCTCCATGGGTGGGGGATGCGGCTTGGGGGTAGGAGAGAGAGAGGAGAGATGGGGTTGGTGGGGAGCTCCTTGGGCCGTCGGATCGCGAGATCGGATGGTCCAGGATGGATCTGGCTGGATTTTGGGCAAAAAAAGACTAAATGCGAAAATTGGGGCAGATCTGGGGGTGTGGCTGCAATTTTGGACTAGGGAAACCCTAGAAAGGGGGCGGGAGTGTGGTGGTCTTTATATAGCCTAGGTGGCTGGCAGTTTGCAAAAACATCCCCGGTTTTACTCTCGCGCGCGCGGTGCTCACGTTTCTGACCGCCGGGGGTCCGCAATATCTCCGATTCGGGTAAAACTTCGAACTGCGCGATCAACGCGTCGAGCCGGCGGCGTTCACCTCGCGTTGGAACCGTTCCGAGAACACTTTCCGGAGAGCTATAAAAATATCCCGTTTAATTATTAAACGGGGTTTTTGTTCCGTTGGCTGCGGCTGGTCTCGTGTGGTTTTCGCGACGGTGATCGGGTGAAACCGGGTGTCGCAAAGGTCGAGTGTCAGGGTGGCAAGGGTCGGTCTCCATCCGATACGAGATAAGAGGGGGGAAATAATCGCCGATCGATAAATCGGGGATGCAAACACCGCAATCAACTCAGACAATCAAACAATTCACACCGAAAACAAAAATTTTTAATTTTTATGAAAACTGGGCTGTTACACAAGGTTAGTGGAAACAACACAAAAATTTATATTGGAATCTAAAGCATCATTAGTAACAAGATCCTTAACCAATGCAACTTGAGGATTGACCTTGATCTGGTCCTCAGGCTCATCAATTCTTCTCTCACTTTTATTTATTATGCCTGTCACAAAAGAGTGCTCCCTTATCCTTGCGGGAAAAGGTTTTTTTTCATATATAACTACAGGCAAAATAGGATCAGCAACATGAATATCAATAGGTAATTCTTTGAAGGGTTTATGATGCTGATACTTCTTCTTCCTAGAAGAGTCAATATGAGAGGCAAAGCCCTTACAAAAATCAATCATTAGATGGGAATCAAGACCAATCTTAGAGCAAAAGGTATTAAAGTAATCAGTTTTCACATAGGTCTCTTTATAATCATGCTCATAATTTATAGTGGGTTCAATAGCTTTATCTATTTCCCAATCTTCGGTACTCTTCTGGATCCTTTCAATGAGATCTCATCTTTCTTCAACGCTTCTCGTCTGAAATACCCCACTAGAGGAGGCATCCAGCATCTCCTTATCCTGACGAAAAAGTCTAGCATAAAAATTTGTAAGTATAATTTCCTTGGGGAGCTCATGAATAGGACATTTGAGCATTAGGGATTTCAATATCCCCCAAGCTTGAGCGATGCTTTCTCCGTCACGAGACCTAAAGTGATAGATATAGTTTCTTTCTCGGTGAATTTCATGAAGAGGATAAAACTTGGTATAAAAGAGAGACATAAGATCTTGCCAACCAAGCAAATGTAAGTTATCGAGAAGCTTATACCAATCGGAAGTTGTATCTATAAGCGATACGGAGAACAATTTCCTCATGACAAACTCCATTGATACACCTGCAAGCATAAATAGTGAACATAGTTGTGACAAATATAGAAAGTGCTCACTGGGATGTTTGTCTCCTGCATAACGATTAGCCAAAACACAATCGATAATACCAGCTGGTATTTTATAAGGCACAATTTCAGTAGGGGGAGGAACAACCACCACAGATGTGGGGTGTTTCCCCGTAAGAAACGATCCAATAGCTAGGTTGTCCATATGGACAAAGAGCATCAACAGCAAAACAAAAGCAGTAATATAAAAATTTCCTTACCAGCTTCACTTACCCAGAGCGCTATGCTCCCCGGCAGTGGCGCCAGAAAATGGTACTTGATGACCCACAACCGTAAGGGATCTATTGCAGCGTTTTTGATAAGTAAGAGTGTCGAACCCAACAAGGAGCGAAAGGTATTGATAAGTGATTTTGGACAAGGAATAACTGAAACCACTGAAAGATAAATTTTTAGGGGTTTTCGGTATAAGAAACAATAAGACAAAAGCAAGCAAAGTAAATGGTGCTGAGGAGAAGCAGTCCTTTTGAGCAAAGGATCAAATGCCTAGTGGCAAAGAGAAAAACATCGATCCCCATAACCACACGGGTCCAGGCCCTCCGCCGGGATCCGCCTAACTAGTCGTCGTCGAGTCTCCACGTGAAACGTCGATCACCATACCTGTTGTCGATCAAGAACCCTGAAAAGAGTTTGGGTAGTATCATGAGTACGGAAGTACTCAACATCCAACTGTAGTGGTAAACTGACCCAGCAAGGACTTCATCACTCGTCATTCTAGAACAACTAGTAGTTTACGGTAAGGAAGGGGTAAGTGGTGAGGTTGCTGCCATACTAGCATTTATGAAGTGGCTAACGATCTAGAGAGTAAGATAAGAAGCCAAGAATTCCATGAGGAATCGCCTCCAACAAGTCTTGCTATCAGCTACTTACGCAAGCATAACACCTATCCTATCCTTTTCCTCCTCTTCGCATCCTGACGAAGAAGAAGCAGTCAAGGCACACACACACGTTGATCAAGTTATATTAAGATTATCTCAGTTGTTCTTGTCTATGAACAAGGAGTAGGTCTCGAGTTGTCCATAACCGTGGACACGGATTCTCGAAAAGATTTAACCTTGCAGGGGTGTACCAACTACCCATTACAAGGCTCCGCACGCATGCCCATCTCTCTCAGTTGCTACCCATGATAGGCAACCATTTTATGATTTAGTCCCAAGAGATCCGGAACGACAGGTCCCTCTAACTAACAACGCACAAATCCGGGTGGCCCCCGGTGAGTCGACATCCAACTCAAAAGCCGGCCGCGCTTTCGAATCGGCCTCTACCTTCTGGACGAGGTCGGGTTAGTTTCCCAAACAGATGTGGACAACCCCCTAGCTCCCTAGGTGGACCAACAAGAGAAACCATGTCTCCGCTGGCCCAAGTTTTTTGAAATCTTCTGGCCGCGGACCACTCACACACACGTTTCAAAAGGTAAATCAGCTTGGGCCACCATTAGAAATATTTGAAGCTAGGTAGGTAAGAAGAGACGACCCCATAAAATCCCACACGCGGTTAGGCACGCTCAGTCTTAAAACCAATACCCGGAACTCAGATCCTAGGTGACTCGAATGGAACAAAGCGTCGGGGCGGGATAGCCTAGACCTTCCATCCTTCGTCGAAATATAGTCAACATTTATATAATCATATCATCCATAACAATAATAATAATAATGTGATATCCCAAACCCAGGAGTAACAGGGTAACATCGTAGCATCCTAAGCATGTATACTAAGCAGGGGCTGAGCAACGAGCAATAGTAACATAGAAGTAAAAGGTTTGCTGGGAGGGGACATGGCTGTATCAGTTTGAAAGAGGCTATAAACATGTGGTAGGATCAAACATCGAACCTAACCTAGACTAGCATGCAAACCGCTGGTTGAAATAGAATGGATCATAAGTAATGTATAGTCCTTGCCTGTTGATAAGTCGGGTTCCGAAGGTGTAGTCAATCGCACGCTCGCAACGTCTCCGAAGGTGTAGCGACCAGATCCGAAGGGAGCAAGTCCCTTGATCAGTTTGCTAGCATACATAGTACTCGATGAAATAACAGAAGTAAAACATGTCTTTATTACATCGAATGAAGTAAATATTAAATACTTGTGGAAGTTATAATAGTAGTAGTAGCGAGTCCATCCGACTCCACGGCAAAAGTTGAGTATAAGACATCGACCTATTCGCACCTTACTCGTCGTCAGAACAATCTGCAACATGAATAAGTTACAGCCCCAAAAGGGGTCAGTACTTTGATCGTACGGCATGCCATATCACAAAAAGAAGTAAAAGCCCTATAATACGTGCAATTTGGCTGGTGGAGCTTCTACATTTATTTTTGCAAAAAGCTAATTTTTCCTTATAGAATAATAATAACTAAGTTCTACAATAGCATACGATTGAGATGGGAACCCCCACTCAATCTATCCCAAAGTGATTAAACCAATCAGTTAATTAAAGATGATGAGACAAATCAATATTTCCACAACTAGTTGCTCAAATTTTCCATAACCGGGGACACGGCTAATCGATTAGTTTTACACTCTGCAGAGGTTTGTGCACTTTTCCCCACAAGACTCGAATTCCTCCTTTGTAGTTTGTCACACTGCATGGTGTATGACAACTGGAAGATCGAGACATGGTCTTTCAGAAGAGTTTCCCTTACTCTGGTAGCACCCATCCCACCTACTCACAACTACTTTCGTAGCGCTACCTAGTAAGAGTCCCTACAACTGATCAACCAAGCCAGAGCCCATAGTAGCTTGTGGCTGCACACGTAAGCTTCTAGGTATGTCAATACAAACAGTCCCTTTGAGCCTGGGTGGCTTTCCGCAGTCATCACTAGCCACCCCCAGGATAGTCGCAACCATCCCACCAAGGTAGTTCATTAACTTTATCTTGGTCCTAATTACTACATTATCACTCATACCTCATAATGATTCACTTCCCAATCCACGTCTACTTAGCATAGCAATATTCTATTATACGATGGTGACAATGACGTAAGGATCAGACATACCTCAATGAACTACTGGGTGTAATAGCATAGTATAACCTATCATGCAATCTAAAGAAGAAGAACTAATGCATAAAAAACATAGGTAATAGGGGATATGATCAAAGATATGACTTGCCTTGCTGTTGATTGCAGAACTCTAAATATTGGTGGTACTCTGCTTCGCACTCCGGACAATCTATCGTGAGCAAACAAAGATACACACAATCAATACACAACCAAAAGCAAAACATTGTTCAAGAAATCCAAAATAAAATCCGAATAAAAGATTTTGCAAAACAGATCAAGATTGATCTCAAAAGTGGGTTGCAAAGTGTCTATAATATAGGGTTTAGATAGGGTTTTAGTTTGCAAAAAGAATCAATCAAATCCGAGTTGTAAAACAAAAGTTACGATCAACTAAAGTTGAAAATAAAATCTGATCAGATCTGAATATTTTCGAAAATTCCAAAACAAACTTTATGGTTGAACTGAAAAGAGGGCTTCGAAAGAAAACCGTGGGCTTTGGAATCACGCAAAACGGATCTACGAGTAAAAAGATATTACTAGAACGGTTTTGTATAGGATTTAGGAATTTTTTTTGCAAACGGAAAAATAATTTTCTGAAAACTTGGATCTACAGTACACAATATTTAGAGGGTTTCAAAACAACGCTTTGGCCGCTGGTTTCGTCTAAAACGGAGCAACGGATAAAAATTTACGGCGCTTTTACTAACCGCGACGTGTAGTTTAGACGCGACGAAGACGACAACTCCGGCGATGTTTGGCGTCAACGAGGACGTGTAGGATGTAGGGCTTGATTAGAAGATCACAACGGTGGTGGTGATGATCTCCAACGTCGTCCATACGGGCGTGGCAACGCGGTGAACCGAGCGCGCTCCAATCAACTCCCGCGGTACGCGTACAATTTGGGAATCAATCTTGCGCAAGAAAAGAAGAGGGAAAAAGATATCAATTAGAAGCACAACGAAGAGAGGAGTCGATCTGCAGAATTTGGGGTCAAGGGGAGGCTCACCGGTGACGAAATTCGTCCAACAATAGAGTTCCGTTGGACCTAGATCTACCCCGAAATTAGCTCGACTTGGAACGGTTTGCTGCGAAATTTTGTGGGGAATCGGTGGAGGGGGTCATGGGGTATTTATGGGATAAGATTTCTTGGGCAGGGGGCAATCGAATCGGAGTACATAGGTACCACGGGCGGCGGCGCACGCGGTGCGAGTCCGTTCTGGACTCTGTCCAGTTCGTGTTGGACACGAACGAAGACGAAGAAGAGAAGCACGTGCGGTGCCTAGCTGGCCGCTCAGCCTGGCCTTTCGGCTGCTGGTTGGCGCGCGCGCCTGGGCCACTTCGGCCGCTCGCTGGCGGCCTGGCTGGCCGGCCGTGCCGGCCTCGGCCCGTCCAGGGTTTTTTTTTCGCGAACTTTAAAAAAAATATAGAGGTATTTTTACTATAATAAAAATAGCCCCGAAAAAAATAACATCTTATACTTTTAAAATAATAAAAATACGTAAAACGTAATTACGTTTATATAAATATATACGTACTTTTCTTAAACTTCAAAGAGTTTTATAACATAAAATATAAGTCGGAAAAATACGAAATAAATTTCTAAAATCTTAGAAAAACATAAATAATATTTTTAATAAGTTATTTATACAAAATAAAATACTACAGAAAAACTTTATTCAATAAATTCAAATAAGATCCAAAATGCACACAGAAAAATGATATGCATATGCTCTCTAGTAACTCATCCAAAATAGTAAACTTGGGATGTTACAAAACCTACCCCCCTTAAGGTGAATCTCGCCCTCGAGATTCGGGTTGGTCAGCAAAAAGGTGTGGGTGATCATGCTTGAGATCCTCTTCTCGCTCCCAAGTAGCTTCTTCCTCGGTGTGGTGACTCCATTGAACTTTTCAAAACTTAATAACCTTGGTACGAGTGACTCTGTCTGCCGTATCGAGAATCTTCACAGGCTTCTCCTCATATGTCAAATCACCCTCCAGCTGAATTGCCTCCAATGGCACGGTGTCTCTCAGCGGAATATTTTCCATCTCTGCATGACACTTCTTCAACTGGGACACATGATACACATCGTGAACTCCAGACAACCCTTCGGGCAATTCTAACTTGTAAGCAACCTCTCCTTTGCGTTCCAAGACTTTATATGGCCCCACAAATCGTGGTGCTAACTTTCCTTTAACTCCAAATCTCTTAATGCCACGAAGCGGAGACACTCGAAGGTATGCTCTATCTCCCACTTGATACGTTACTTCCTTTCGTTTAGCATCGGCATAACTTTTCTGTCTAGACTGAGCTATCTTCAGCCTATCACGGAGCAACTTGACCTTCTCTTCCGAATCCTTGATCAAATCTGGTCCGAATAGCTTGCGGTCTCCAACTTCATCCCACATCAACGGTTTTCTACACCTTCTTCCATACAACGCTTCAAACGGGGCCATCTTTAAACTGGCTTGATAACTGTTGTTGTACGAGAACTCCACATAAGGCAACTTATCATCCCAACTGGATCCGTAATCCAATGCACAAGCTCTCAACATGTCCTCCAGAATTTGATTCACTCTCTCAGTCTGACCATCTGTCTGTGGATGAAAAGCGGTGCTAAAATCCAGCCTAGTTCCCAAGGTTTCATGTAACTGATGCCAAAACTTTGAGGTAAACTGCGTGCCTCTATCTGATACAATCTTCTTTGGAACTCCATGCAGACATACGATCCTGGTCATGTATATCTTAGCCAACTTAGCACTAGTATAGGTGGTTTTCACTGGGATGAAGTGAGCCACTTAAGTCAAACGGTCAAACACTACCCAAATAGAGTCATAGCCTGATTGTGTCCTGGGTAATCCTGTGATAAAATCCATACCAAGTTTGTCCCATTTCCAATCAGGTATCAGCAAAGGTTGAAGTAATAGGGCCGGTTTCTGATGCTCCGCCTTCACTCTCTGACATACATCACATATAGCCACATACTCAGCAATATCCTTTTTCAACCCGGTCCACCAAAAACTTTCCTTCCAAATACATCTTGGTGTTTCCCGGGTGTATTGAGTAAGGCGAATCATGAGCTTCTTGGAGAATCAACTTCCTGATCTCTGGGTCATTGGGCACGTAAATACGCTTCTCAAACCATAATGTTCCGTACTCATCTTCATGAAATCCTTCTGCTTTTCCTTTCTCCATTCTCTCCTTGATCTCTACAATACCCTTGTCCAACTTCTGAGCTTCTCGGATCTTTCCCAATAACGTGGACTCAATTTCTAGTGTGGAGACATATCCTCGTGGAACAATCTCCATGCGAAGATCTCTGAGATCGTCACACAACTCCTGAGGTAAACCTCCTGCTATAAGGGTATTGACATAACTTTTCCAACTCAGGGCATCTGCCACTACATTGGCCTTTCCTGGGTGGTAATGCAATCTCATATCATAATCTTTGATAAGCTCCAGCCACCTCCTCTGCCTGAGGTTCAACTCCTTTTGCGTAAAAATATACTTTAAACTCTTATGATCCGTGTATACGTCACACTTGCTCCCAATAAGAAAATCCCTCCAAGTCTTGAGTGCGTGTACTACGGATGCTAACTCCAAATCATGTGTGGCATAGTTCAACTCATGAGGTCGAAGCTGACGCGAGGTGTAACATACAACCTTTCCATCTTGCATGAGAACGCCTCCGAGTCCTTGCCGCGAGGCATCACAATACACTTGAAAATCCTTGCGCACATTGGGCAAAATCAGCACTGGGGCTCTAACCAAACGCTTCTTCAATTCCTGAAAACTGGCTTCACATTCCTCCGTCCAGGCGAACTTGGTGTCCTTCTTCAACAATTCCGTCATGGGTTTGGCAATCTTGGAGAAACTCTCAATGAATCTCCGGTAATAACCCGCAAGTCCAAGAAAACTACGGATTTCATCAACGGATGTGGGCGCCTGCCATTCTGTGACTGCTTCAACCTTGGAGGGGTCCACATCGATTCCTTCATGGCTTTGCCTGACACAACATGTCCAAGAAATCCCACTTCCTTCAACCAAAACTCACACTTACTAAACTTGGCATAAAGTTGATGTTCCCTAAGTTTCTCCAAGACTAAGCGTAGGTGTTCTTCATGCTCCTCTTCATTCTTGGAATAAATCAAAATATCATCAATGAACACCACAACAAATTTGTCCAAAAACTCCATGAAGACCTTGTTCATCATGTTCATAAAATATGCAGGGGCATTGGTTAGACCGAAAGACATGACTGTGTACTCATAGAGTCCATATCTCATGGTGAAGGCGGTCTTGGGTATATCCTTCTCACGGATCTTCAACTGGTGATATCCCGATCGGAGATCGAGCTTGGAAAACACACTAGCTCCTTCCAACTGGTCAAATGAATCATTGATCATCAGTAGTGGATACTTGTTCTTGATAGTCACCTCGTTCAACGAGCGATAATCCACGACCATCCTTAGAGATCCATCCTTCTTCTCCACTAAAAGCACTGGGGCTCCCCAAGGTGATGAACTCGGGCGAATATACCCTTTCTCCAATAACTCCTTAATTTGCTTCTTAATTTCCTCTAAGTCATTTGCGGGCATTCTATACGGCCTTTTGGATATAGGTCCGGTGCCTGGCAATAACTCGATCAGAAACTCAATATCCCGGTCCGGTGGCATTCCGGGCAGCTCCTCTGGGAATACGTCAGGGTACTCCTTGACTATCAGCACTTCCTCCAGGCTAACCCCCTTAATAGAATATACCTGGGTCCTTCTAAACTTGTGCTTGGTCACATACTTGATCCTCTTCCCCTCGGGTGTGGTGAGAGAGATTGATCTTCCCTCACAGTCAATGTTGCCTTTATACTTCGACATCCAATCCATACCTAGGATTACATCTAAACCTTGGGACTTCAAAATTATCAGGTCTGTGGGGAAGTCATGATTGCCAATGGCAAGGCTCAACTAGGGACAACCTAAACCTGCCATCATCTCGGCTGCCGGGGAACTTACTAAAATTGGCACACTAAGGGTCTTGGTAGAAAATCCATACTTATCCACAACTACCCTTGATATGAATGAATGTGATGCACCAGTGTCAAAAAGAACTAGTACTGGTCGAGAGTTTAGCAAAAAATTACCAAACACTGCATCGGGTTGTTCATAGGCTTCCTCCACGTTGACATGGTTCACTTGTCCCTTAGCAAAAGGGTTAGGCTTCTTATTTCCAGAACTCCCATTGCCATTCTTCAGCTCAGGACATTCATTGGAGTAATGCCCTTTGTTGTTGCATTTGAAGCAGGTGATGTGACTTAGGTCCTTCTTCATGGGCGTAGATAGGTTGGACCGCTGCTGATTCCCATTTCCTCCATTGCCATTCCTCTAATTTCCATGGTTATGTCCATTGCCTCCATGCTGAGAATGACCTCCATGATTATGATGATTGTGCCCTCCAAATTTATTGGGTCCTGTTCCACCATATCCTGAGAATGGTGTGGAACGGGGCTTCTGTTGAGTTCCAGATTGATACTTGCCCTGTCCGTACTTCCTCTTGCGATTCTCCATTATCTGATGCTTGCCTTCAAGAATGATAGCCTTATCCACCATCTCCTGGTAGTTAGCAAAGGTTGCCACCGTCAACTGAACTCCAAGCTCATCATTTAGTCCCTCCAGAAATTTCTCCTGCTTGGAAGCATCTGTGGCCACATCTCCTGGAGCATAACGGGACATCTTGTTGAATTCCTCCACATACTCTGCCACTGAACGGCCTCCCTGGCGTAAGTTGCGAAACTCCCTCTTCTTGAGACTCATAGATCCAGCTGAAACATGAGCAGTGGGGAACGCCTGCTGGAACTGGTCCCAAGTCACATTCGCCATGGGGTATGTGGTGGTGTAATTATCCCACCATGCGGCTGCAGGTCCATCTAGCTGGTGCGAGACAAATCTCACTTTCTCCTCATCAGTGCATCCAACGGTTGCTAGCTTCCTTCCCATATTGCGGAGCCAGTCATATGCAAAAATCGGCTCCGGGCTGCTAGAGAACAAAGGTGGGTTCAACCTTAGGAAACGGGTGACGCTGTCTCCCAAAGGTGGTGGTGGTGGTGGGGCATTGTTGTTGTTGTTGTTGTTGTTGTTCATGTTCTGCATCAAAAGATGCATCATCTGATTCTGGGTCTGAAGCAACTGCTCTAAGCTGGGTGGAATTCCGTTCCCTGATCCACTAGCAGAAGGGGCACGTCTTGGCGGCATCTTTCGGGTTAGAATAGATGAGGTTATAGAGAGAAATAGGCCTAAGGGGGATAACACTACCCATATGCAACATGATAGCAAGAAATTTCAATCAATCACTCATTCAAATCAAGTTTCACACAATTAACTAAGATAGGCCATGTCACAAGAGTCGACATGGTAACTCTAAGAAAACTCACAGATCGAAACTCTAAACGTTTAACTAAAAGAAAAAAAATCTATAATGGTGGTCTATGACTAGTTTGAGTCGGAAGAAGAATCGATCATCAAGACATCATTTACATTTTCCTCTTCCTCTGACTGGTAATCCTCATCTTGGCTGACGAGGCATCCATCGGAGTCATCCTCCTGAATATTTTCTCCTTGGTCAAGTTGTTCTTCTGCTTCCTCCAGCATGAGCTTCAACTCTTCATTCCTTTCTTGTAGTGCGTCGATTTGCTCCTCATACTCTTCACGGACTCTCTTAGCTTCCTCCTCCAAACCCTCAATAACGTCCATGCAATGAAGCATTTCTTCCTCCACACGTTGAACATGTTCCCCCAAGTCTTGAATGTGGGATGCCATTGATGTATCCTCAACAGTGCGTACTAATTCTCCAGTATGATCACGGTGTCCATACATCTCGAAGCGGGTTCCTTGAAGATCTGCTTGGTACTCCTGTCGAATACGACCTAAGGTCATCAATGCGGCACGACTTCTTCCCACGCTCCAGTTTGGTGCTTTCACCGAGAAGTTAATTGGCTTGATTTTCCTTCCAAAGGTGCGTCCTGGAATGTGAACTTGGACCTTCCAGCACTTTGCTCCTGGTCCTGTAGTCATGAATGTCCCGGTGAAACTAGGAAAGGCGATCTTCAAAAACTTCACGATCTCTATCAGGCTTTGTCCAAAAGGTGTGGTCTCATCAGGCTGAGCGAACTTGGTGATCGGCATCTATATTTGTAAGGAGAGAAGACATTAGAAGTGAATAGGAAAGAGTATGAGAATCATTAGAACTGTAGAGGGTTTTAAAATAAATTTTTCATCCTATGGCTTTTCCATTCCTATGGTCACGTTCTACAGTCAACATGTGCTCTGATACCATCTTGTAGCGACCAGATCCGAAGGGACCAAGTCTCTGTGCTTAACGTGCTAGTCCTTGGATCAGTTTGCTAGAACACACAGTACTCGATGAAATAACAGAAGTAAAACATGTCTTTATTACATCGAATGAAGTAAATATTACAATAATAACATGGCTTAAGGCCATCTAATCAAATACTTGCGGAAGCTATAATAGTAGTAGTATCGAGTCCATCCGACTCCACGGTAAAAGTTGAGTATAACACAACGACCTATTCGCACCTTACTCCTCGTCAGAACAATCTGCAACATGAAGGAGTTACAACCCCAAAAGGGGTCAGTACTTTGATCGTACGGCAAGCCATATCACAGAAAGAAGTAAAATCCCTATAATACATGCAATTTGGCTGGTGGAGCTTCTACATTTATTTTTGCAAAAAGCTAATTTTTCCTTATAGAATAATAATAACTAAGTTCTACAATAGCATACGATTGAGATGGGAACCCCCACTCAATCTATCCCAAAGTGATTAAACCAATCAGTTAATTAAAGATGATGAGACAAATCAATATTTCCACAACTAGTTTCTCAAATTGTCCATAACCGGGGACACGGCTAATCGATTAGTTTTACACTCTCTAGAGGTTTGTGCACTTTTCCCCACAAGACTGAATCGCCTCCTTTGTAGTTTGTCACACTGCATGGTGTATGACAACTGGAAGATCGAGACATGGTCTTTCAGAAGAGTTTCCCTTACTCTGGTAGCACCCATCCCACCTACTCACAACTAATTTCGTAGCGCTACCTAGTAAGAGTCCCTACAACTGATCAACCAAGCCAAAGCCCATAGTAGCTTGTGGCTGCACACGTAAGCTTCTAGGTATGTCAATACAAACAGTCCCTTTGAGCCTGGGTGGCTTTCCGCAGTCATCACTGGCCACCCCCAGGATACTCGCAACCATCCCACCCAGGTAGTTCATTAACTTTATCTTGGTCCTAATTACTACATTATCACTCATACCTCATAATGATTCACTTCCCAATCCACGTCTACTTAGCATAGCAATATTCTATTATACGATGGTGACAATGATGTAAGGATCATACCTACCTCAATGAACTACTGGGTGTAATAGCATAGTATAACCTATCATGCAATCTAAAGAAGAAGAACTAATGCATAAAAAACATAGGTAATAGGGAATATGATCAAAGATATGACTTGCCTTGCTGTTGATTGCAGAACTCTAAAGATTGGTGGTACTCTGCTTCGCACTCCGGACAATCTATCATGAGCAAACAAAGATACACACAATAAATACACAACCAAAAGCAAAACAATGTTCAAGAACTCCAAAATAAAATCCGAATAAAAGATTTTGCAAAACAGATCAAGATTGATCTCAAAAGTGGGTTGCAAAGTGTCTAGAATATAGGGTTTAGCTAGGGTTTCAGTTTGCAAAAAGAATCAATCAAATCCGAGTTGTAAAGCAAAAGTTACGATCAACTAAAGTTGAAAATAAAATCTGATCAGATCTGAATATTTTTGAAAATACCAAAACAAACTTTATGGTTGAACTGAAAAGAGGGCTTCGAAAGAAAACCGTGGGCTTTGGAATCACGCAAAACGGATCTACGAGTAAAAAGATATTACTAGAACGGTTTTGTATAGGATTTAGGAATTTTTTTTGCAAACGGAAAAATAATTTTCTCAAAACTTGGATCTACAGTACACAATATTTAGAGGGTTTCAAAACAACGCTTTGGCCGCTGGTTTCGTCTAAAACGGAGCAACGGATAAACATTTACGGCGCTTTTACTAACCGCGACGTGTAGTTTAGACGCGACGAAGACGACAACTCCGGCGATTTTCGGTGTCAACGAGGACGTCTAGGATGTAGGGATTGATTAGAAGATCACAACGGTGGTGGTAATGATCTCCAACGTCGTCCGTACGGACGTGGCAACGCGGTGAACCGAGCGCGCTGCGATGAACTCCCGCGGTACGCGTACAATTTGGGGATCAATCTTGCGCAAGAAAGAAGAGGGAAAAAGATGTCAATTAGGAGCACAACGAAGAGAGGAGTCGATCTAAAGAATTTCGGGTCAAGGGGAGGCTCACCGGTGACGAAATTCGTCCAACAATAGAGCTCCGTTTGACCTAGATCTATCCCAAAATTAGCTCGATTTGGAACGATTTGCTGCGAAATTTTGTGGGGAATCGGTGGAGGGGGTCATGGGGTATTTATGGGACAAGATTTCGTGGGCAGGGGGCAATCGAATCGGAGTCCATAGGTACCACGGGCGGCGGTGCACGCGGTGCGAGTCCGTTCTGGACTCTGTCCAGTTCGTGTTGGACACGAACGAAGACGAAGAAGAGAAGCACTGCGGTGCCTAGCTGGCCGCTCGGCCTGCCCTTTCGGCCGCTGGCTGGCGCGCGCGCCTGGGCCACTTCGGCCGCTCGCTGGCGGCCGGGCCGGCCTCGGCCCGTCCAGGGTTTTTTTCTTTTCGCGAACTTTAAAAAAATATATATATAGAGAGGTATTTTTAGTATAATAAAAATAGCCCCGAAGAAAATAACATCTTATACTTTTAAAATAATAAAAATACGTAAAACGTAATTACGTTTATATAAATATATACATACTTTTCTTAAACTTCAAAGAGTTTATAACATAAAATATAAGTCGGAAAAATACGAAATAAATTTCTAAAACCTTAGAAAAACATAAATAATATTTTCAATAAGTTATTTATACAAAATAAAATACTACAGAAAAACTTTATTCAATAAATTCAAATAAACTCTCAAATAAGATCCAAAATGCACACACAAAAATGATATGCATATGCTCTCTAGTAACTCATCCAAAATAGTAAACTTGGGATATTACAGAAGGTACCCGCGGAAGCACACAAGACGATAAACACTGGAAAGCAATCAACGAGCAAGCACTCTATTACTACGGGGCAACACAAGATCAAGAAGACATCACACGACACAGCAACGCGATAAGGATCTATCGTCGAAAACGGTTACTAACAGTTTAAGTGGGGTATCGATCACACACGACGAATACCGCACGTTTACGGTGGTTCAAGTTGCTTAGCTACAGGTGATCAACCAACGGTTATTAACATGGAAACTCAAGCAAGCATGGCATAGCACACAAATATGTCAAGAGGTGAAGCACAAAGTAAACTATCTATGCTAGTCATTTTAAGTGAGGCAACCCCTAAACATGCATAACACTACTTGCCCCACAACAATTAAAGGATTTGGTACTGATCTGCCCTCAACCATATTTTAGGTTGGTTAATAGCAACAAACAATAGCATAAACACAAAGTACACGAAAAACTAATCAAGTTACATATAAGGCACACTACAAACGGAGTTACGGTTAAAAAGATATAAACAAAACAAGTTACGGGCACAATCTGCCAACATCAGGTAGCACACTTTAGAGCTTTGCATAAACAGGATAATCATTGCAAACATGCTCACAAATGATATGGAACTAAAGTAGACATGACAGGGAAGGCATGAAAAAAAGAATCATGCAAATAGGCATCATAGATCAAAAGATATTAAGCATGCAACATGGCATCGGAACGTTACAGACTTAGAGAAAAACAGAGGTGGCTGTCAAAAACAGCGGGATAGCAACCTTGGAGATCAATAACTATATGACTAGAAAGCATATCATGACAATGCAATACATATAATGGAAGTAGACATGATGCTTAACAATATGCAATTGGAATCACTCAATTCCGATAAACGGTCGCGACACACTCGTCGCCCGAACATGCAACAAATTAACAGTTTTCAGGACAGCAGCACATTAACATCAGGGTCACCACTTTGGAGCAAGATTTAATATAGCTAAAGCACCCAAACATGACAAGTTAAAGCATGGAAATGTAGTACACATGATGCTTAACACATAGAAAAAATAATCAATGCAATAGGCCTCATGGATTTGTCACAATCATCATGCAAAGTTGCAATAAAATAACAACAGCAGCACTTGACAGAAATTACCAACAGTTAACAGTCTGGTGCCTACTTCAACACAAAAATACATATTCAAGATGACCTCAAAATAAATAACTTCCTAAAGATGAACTCTAGAGCACACATAGCACAACCAAACAAAAAAAGAATCACTTCATTCGGAGCTACGAGTCAACGGGAATTAACGTTGCAAAACAGCATCAGCAGCAAAAAAATCTCCAAACTTAGCAGAATATAGTACAAGGAAGAAAAAAAATACAGAGACTGGGTAAAAAAAGGGGGCCTCACCCCACATGGGCTCGTCCCATCAGGCCAGAGGAAATTCGTGGGCCGCGGGGCCACGCTGGTGCGCTGGGCTGGCCCACCTGGCGGTTCACGGTGGCTCACCTCGCCCGATCCAATCGGGACCGAGGCCGAGGTGGCGGCGGACGGCGCCGTCGCCGGTGGCCAGAACCGGCGAGGGCGGCGGCCCGGTGAGGAGGCAAGGCGTCGGAGGGGAGGCCGCAGGCGGCGGTGCCAGGTCGCGGCGGCCGGTGCGGTGGAGTGGCGCGGCACGGGGTCGAGCTCCTCTTGAGCTCTGGCCATGGCGCGGCTTGGTGAGGCCGGCCGGATTCTGCAAAGGCGGTGAGCGGTTCCTGCGAGGGAGAGGGAAGAGGCGAGGTCAGAGGAGAAGGGAAGGAGAGGTGGCAGCCCGGGCTGCTCTGGTGGCCGGGACGTGCGGCGGCGGCGACTTCTCCACGGCAGGGGAGAGGAGAGAGAGAGAGAAGAGTCAGGGGCCGACGTGGCGCAATCCTGGCCCTCCGATCTCAGATCCGAGGGCTGAGAATGCCCCTGATCTAGGGTTTCGGGATTTGGGGCAAAAATGGGGCAGATCTAGACATTGTGAGGGGGGTGGCTACAATTTTTGGCTAGGGAAACCCTAGAAATGGGGCGGGAGTGTGGTGGCCTTTATATAGTCCAGGTGGCTGGCAGTTTGCAAAAACATCCCCGGTTTTTATCTCGCGCACGCGGTGTTTATGTTTCTGACCGCCGGGGGTCCGCAGTACCTCCGATTCGGGTAAAACTTCGAACTGCGCGATCAGCGCGTCGAGCCGGTGGCGTTCACCTCGCGCTGGAACCGTTCCGAGAACATTTTCCGACGCGCTATAAAAATATCCCGTGTAATTATTAAACGGGGTTTTCGTTCCGTTGGCTGCGGCTGGTCTTGTGCGGTTTTCGCGACGGTGATCGGGTGAAACCCGACGTCGCAAAGGTCGAGTTTCAGGGTGGCAAGGGTCGGTCTCCGTCCGGTACGAGATAAGAGGGGGAAAAATAATCGCCGATCGATAAATCGGGGTTGCAAACACCGCAAACAAATTAGACAATCAAACAATTCACGCCGAATTTTTTTTTATTTTTTGTGAAAATTGGGCTGTTACAATACAACACCACCAACAAGGGATCTCGTCCCGAGATCCAGGACGATCCGGGGGAGAGGGGGGAGAGAAAAGAGAGACAACGATCTTCAACACCACCAACAAGGGTCTGTGCTCCATGTCGATGTCGAGCTTCCGTCGAGATAAATTTCCGCAAGGAGACGACATCGTCGGAAAAATGAAACCATCAGTGTCAAGAGGAAGAACGACAACTAAAACTTGGTCAAAGGGATAGTGCTTTTCGACGCAAGTCTTGAAAACACCGGGCAAAACGAGGGAGGGCAAAGGAAGACCCAGATGTTATCCGAAACCGGAGAAGCTAAAGGTACTACAGGAATTCCCACCTGAGCTCGGAATCGAGACAATACTTCCCAAGCAAAGCATTGTAACGATTTCGATACTCCACACACTCGAGATCTTAGAGTTTGAAGGGGATAAGGCGAGAATAAAACACTTACGACACTTGTCCGGACAAGAGCAAAGGTAAGGAGTAAAAAGATTCCTACTCTCCGATAACTAACTTAGTAACTACAAAATAGTTTTTGTCTAGACTCGACTTCGGCCAGAGAAGGGATCCTACGGTCGGTAAGGCTCTGATACCAAGTTGTAAGGCCCGATATGCGGTACTGTTCCAGATCTAGATGTTTCCATCCAGATCCGGGGACGAAGCACATATCGGTCCCACCGCGACATATGAAGAAGTCATATGCCTCGGATTTCCAACATGATATCACAACATTACAGATACAAGGATACAACATCTCATACAATCGGCATACAACTGCCTTAATACAATACAACAGCGGAAGATACATGTCTGAGTACAGAATACAATCAAATACCTAGTGGCAAAGAGAAAAACCTCGATCCCCATAACCACACGGGTCCAGGCCCTCCGCCGGGATCCGCCTAACTAGTCGTCGTCGAGTCTCCACGTGAAACGTCGATCACCATACCTGTTGTCAATCAAGAACCCTGAAAATAGTTTGGGGGTAGTATCATGAGTACAGAAGTACTCAGCATCCAACTGTAGTGGTCAACTGACCCAGCAAGAACTTCATCACTCGTCATTCTAGGACAACTAGTAGTTTACGGTAAGGAAGCGGTAAGTGGTGAGGTTGCTGCCGCAGTAGCATTTATGAAGTGGCTAACGATCTAGAGAGTAAGATAAGAATCCAAGCATTCGATGAGGAATCGCCTCCAACAAGTCTTGCTATCAGCTACTTACGCAAGCATAACACCTAGCCTATCCTTGTCCTCCTCTTTGCATCCCGACGAAGAAGAAGCAGTCAAGGCACACACACACGTTGATTAAGTTATATTAAGATTATCTCAGTTGTTGTTGTCTATGAAGAAGGAATACGTCTCAAGTCGTCCATAACCGTGGACACAGCTTCTCGAAAAGATTTAACCCTGCAGGGGTGTACCAACTGCCCATTACAAGGCTCCGCACGCACGCCCATCTCTCTCAGTTGCTACCCATGATAGGCAACCATTTTATGATTTAGTCCCAAGAGATCCGGAACGACGGGTCCCTCTAACTAACAACGCACAAATCCGGGTGGCCCCCGGTGAGTCGACATCCAACTCAAAAGCCGGCCGCGCTATCGAATCGGCCTCTACCATCTGGATGAGGTCGGTTAGTTGCCCAAACAGTGTGGACAACCCCCCTAGCCCCCTGGGGTGGACCAACAAGAGAAACCATGTCTACGCTGGCCCAAGTTGTTTGAAATCTGCCGGCCGCGGAACCGTCACACACATGTTTCAAAAGGTAAATCACCTTGGGCCACCACTAGAAATGTTTGAAGCTAGGTAGGTAAGAAGAGGGGACCCTATAAAATCCCACACGCGGTTAGGCACGCTCAGTCTTAAAACCAATACCCGAACTCGGATCCTAGGTGACTCGAATGGAACAAAGCGTCGGGGCGGGATAGCCTAGACCTTCCATCCTTCGTCGAAATATAGTCAACATTTATATAATCATATCATCCATAACAATAATAATCATAATGTGATATCCCAAACCCAGGAGTAACAGGGTAACATCGTAGCATCCTAAGCATGCATACTAAGCAGGGGCTGAGCAACGAGCAATAGTAACATAGCAGTACAAGGTTTGCTGGGAGGGGACATGGCTGTATCGGTTTGAAAGAGGCTGTAAACATGTGGTAGGATCAAACATCGAACCTAACCTAGACTAGCATGCAAACCTCTGGTTGAAATAGAATGGATCATAAGTAATGTATAGTCCTTGCCTGTTGGTAAGTCGGGTTCCGAAGGTCTAGTCGATCGCACGCTCGCAACGTCTCCGAAGGTACACGCGGAAGCACACAAGACGATAAACACTAGAAAGCAATCAACGAGCAAGAACTCTATTACTACGGGGCAACTCAAGATCAAGAAGACATCACACGACACGGCAACACGATACGGATCTATCGTCGAGAACGGTTACTAACAGTTTAAGTGGGGTATCGGTCACACACGACGAATACCGCACGTTTACGATGGTTCAAGTTGCTTCGCTACAGGTGATCAACCAACGATTATTAACATGGCAACTCAAGCAAGCATGGCATAGCACACAAACATGTCAAGAGGTGAGGCACAAAGTAAACTATCTATGCTAGTCATTTTAAGTGAGGCAACCCCTAAATATGCATAGCACTCTTGGCCCACAACAATTAAAGGATTTGGTACTGATCTTCCCAAACCATATTTTAGGTTGGTTAACAGCAGAAAACAATAGCATAAAAAAAATTGCACGAAAAACTAATCAAGTTACATATAAGGCACACTCCAAACGGAGTTACGGTTAAAAAGATATAAGCAAAACAAGTTACGGGCACAATCTGCCAACATCAGGTAGCACACTTTAGAGCAATGCATAAACAGGATAATCAATGCAAACATGCTCACAAATGATATGGAATTAAAGTAGACATGACAGGGAAGGCATGGCAAGAAGAATCATGCAAATAGGCATCATAGATCAAAAGATATTAAGTATGCAACATGGCATCGAAACGTTACAGACTTAGAGAAAAACAGAAGTGGCTGTCAAAAACAGCGGGATAGCAACTTTGGACCTGAATAACTATATGACCAGCAAGCATATCATGAAAATGCAATACATATAATGGAATTAGACATGATGCTTAACAATATGCAATTGGAATCACTCAATTCCGATAAACGGTCGCGACACACTCGTCGCCCGAAATTGCAACAAATTAACAGTTTTCAGCACATTAACATCAGGGTCACCACTTTGGAGCAAGATTTAATATAGCTAAAGCACCCAAACATGAAAAGTTAAAGCATGAAAATAAAGTACACATGATGCTTAACACATAGGAAAAAGAATCAATGCAATAGGCCTCATGGATTTGTCACAATCATCATGCAAAGTTGCAATAAAATAACAACAGCAGCACTTGACAGAAATTACCAACAGTTAACAGTCTGGTGCCTACTTCAACACAAAAATACATATTCAAGATGACCTCAAAATAAATAACTTCCTAAAGATGAACTCTAGAGCACACATAGCACAACCAAACAGAAAAAGAATCACTTCATTCGGAGCTACGAGTCAACGGGAATTAACGTTGCAAGACAACATTTAGTACAAGGAAGAAAAAAAAATACAGAGACTGGGAAAAAAAGGGGGCCTCACCCCACATGGGCTCGGCCCATCAGGCCAGAGGAGGGGGCAGTGGGCCGCGGGGCCACGCTGGCGCGCTGGGCCGGCCCACCCGGCGGTTCACGGTGGCTCACCTCGCCCGATCCAATCGGGACCGAGGCCGAGGTGGCGGCGGACGGGGCCGTCGCCGGTGGCCAGCTCCGGCGAGGGCGGCGGCCCGGCGAGGAGGCAAGGCGACGGAGGGGAGGCCACAGGCGGCGGTGCCAGATCACAGCGGCCGGTGCGGTGGAGTGGCGCGGCACGGGGTCGAGCTTCTCTTGAGCTCTGGCCATGGCGCGGCTTGGCGAGGCCAGTCGGATCCTGCGATGGCGGCGGGCGGTTCCTGCGAGGGAGAGGGAAGAGGCGAGGTCAGAGGAGAAGGGAAGGAGAGGTGGCGGCCCGGGCTGCTCCGGTGGTCGGGACGGGCGGCGGCGACGGCGACTTCTCCACGGCAGGGGAGAGGAGAGAGAGAGAGAGAGAGGGAGAGAGAGAGAAGAGTCAGGGGCCGACGTGGCGCAATCATGGCCCTCCGATCTCAGATCCGAGGGCTGAGAACGCCCCTGATCTAGGGTATCGGGATTTGGGGCAAAAATGGGGCAGATCTGGACATTGTGAGGGGGGTGGCTACAATTTTTGGCTTGGGAAACCCTAGAAATGGGGCGGGAGTGTGGTGGCCTTTATATAGTCCAGGTGGCTGGCAGTTTGCAAAAACATCCCCGGTTTTTATCTCGCGCGCGCGGTGTTTACGTTTCTGACCGCCGGGGGTCCGCAGTACCTCCGATTCGGGTAATCCTTCGAACTACGCGATCAGCGCGTCGAGCCGGTGGCGTTCACCTCGCGCTGGAACCGTTCCGAGAAAATTTTCTGGAGCGCTATAAAAATATCCCGTTTAATTATTAAACGGGGTTTTCGTTCCATTGGCTGCGGCTGGTCTTCTGCGCTTTTCGCGATGGTGATCGGGTGAAACCTGGCGTCCCAAAGGTCGAGTGTCAGGGTGGCAAGGGTCGGTCTCCGTCCGGTACGAGAGAAGAGGGGGAAAAATAATCGCCGATCGATAAATCGGGGTTGCAAACACCGCAAACAAATCAGACAATCAAACAATTCACGCCGAAAACAAATTTTTTATTTTTTGTGAAAACTGGGCCGTTACACCTGGCAACTGAACTTATAAAGAATAAAGAGTTCTTGAGGACACATGGAGAGGTAGTCATGTGCTCTCTCCATATTCCGCATTGATAACATGTTTTGTGTTGATATGTGTTGAGTGGGTGGATCTATGCTAGCACACCTTCTAGACTAAGATAAGAGCACTCTTATGATTAAATAACTTGCAAGCATCCGCAAATACAAGATAGAAATTAAGGCAAAGCCTAACCACAGCAATAAGATCAAGGATCCATTGTTCCCTTGTGCAAAAGTGTGCAAACTGGGGTTCAGGTTTCTGTCACTCCGGAAACCCACCGTAACCATTCTATATACACAATGTATTCCCCTAGGTCCTTAATAAGGCGAAGTGTAGAGTGTTCGACTCACACAACACCACTAGGAAAATAACAACACAACTTAAATATCAAACAACGCATATTACTTCAACATCATATGACTTCTAACAACAAGAGTTCTCCCATGTCCTCAAGAACTAAAGTAACTACTCACAAGACACAAAAGAGATCATGATCAGAGGTGATAAATAGGTGGTAAACAATCTGGTCATAATGATATTTCTCCAACAAAACTCAATGGCATTCACCACAAAGTAGTAATCAACACCGGTAGAGTACAGAGGATAGATAGTACGAGTTAAACGCAAGTTGCAATTGTGAGATGAGATTGGATGAAGATGAAGATGGTGCTGATGTTGGGGATGATGTTGATGATGATCTCGATGATGCCCGTGACAATGGTGATGACGATGGCGATGATCTCCCCTTCTGGGAGGTGATCTCCTCGGCGGACTCTGCCCGCCGGAGAGCCCATTTCTTCTATGTAAGTTTCCGCAACGGAGCAGCGGCGGAACTCCGTAAAAACTCTTCTTTTTAGGGTTTTCGAATGACGAAGGGTATATAGACCAAAGGAGGAAGCCTGGGGTGGTCCTAGGGCTCCAGGCGCCTTCCCGGCGAGGGAGGGTGGGGGCCTCTCCAGGTGGCCGCCTGGGCATCCTGTGGGCCCCCTTTGGTCCCTATTTTGCGTGTCTTCGTCAATCCTCCCAAAAACACCCTCCGTAGATTTTTAGGTAATTTGGAGGTGTTCTTCTTCAGCAACTCAGCGTCCACTTTTTACCGCTGAATCCTGCGTCTGCTGCTTCGGCACCGGAATGTTGCAGACTGTGTAAAACAAGCCAAAAAAACAAAAGAACATCATCGTAATGTGAAATATATCAATGAATAAGGACGAATTACGATAAAAAATAGTGATGCATTTTGGACGTATCAGACCCCCATCAATCGCACCATATTCGTCCCTCTCCCGAGCCGCTGCATCCTTGCTCTCCTTCTTGCCAGCTCGCTCCTACCAGATGAACTCCCACAACAAGAGTGACAAGCCGACCAACTCAGCCAGCAGCGCAGCGAGCACCAACCGTAGCAGCACCTGGTACACGACATCTCTAGGAGAGCGTGGCTCCAGCTCCTCCAGACTGAAGAAGTAGTAGAGCCGCATGGCGTGAGCTAGGAGAAGTCATGTTGTCATCTTTTATAGCCCGAGCCGGGTGTATGGTGAGCGAGGTCCAGGAATCGCACACTTCCCGATCACCAGCGTCCAGGAGGTGAATCCACGAGAAGTGTCGACATCGGTGCTGGCCCGCGATGCGGACGAGCTCTCCGCGTCGACATCGTGCACACCGCTGCTACGTCCAAAATTCATCACTATTTATATCGTAATTCACCCCTATTAATTGATATATTTCAAATTATGATGTTGTTCTTATGTTGTTTTTGCTTGTTTTACATAGTTTGAAACTTTCCGGTGCCGAAACAGGAGAGACAGGATTTAGCGGAGAAAAGTGGATATTGAGTTCCTGAAACAGAACATCTCCAAATGAGCTTAAAATTGACGGAGGGTATTTTTCCGAGGAAAAACGAAGCCTCGCCGAAAAGGAGCCAGAGGGGGGCCACCAGGTGCCCTGGCGTCCCCCTGGTGTAACCCCCACCAGGGGCGCGATCCCCCCTTTGGCATATATATATCCATCGTCATCCAAAACCCCTAAAAGAGGGGGATTTTCGCGAGTTCCGCCGCTGCTCCGTGGCGGAAACCTACAGATAAGAAAAGGCATCTCCGGCTGGCAGATTCCGCCGGGGAGAACACCTCCCGGAAGGTGAGATCATCGCCATCGTCATCACCATCATCACGAGCATCATCGATATCATCATCAACATCATCATCAACATCATCCCCAACATCGCACCATCTCCATCTTCATCCCACATCATCTCACTATTTCAACTTGTGTTGTAACCCGTACTATCCATCCACTCTACTATGTCGGTGTTGATTACCTCTTTGTGGTGAATGCTATTGAGTTTTGTTGGAGAATTATTGTTATGTTCAGATTTTTTATCATCTATTTATCACCACTGATCATGATCTCTTTTATGTCTTGTGAGTAGTTACTTTAGTTCTTGAGGACATGGGATAAGTCTAGTTGTTATTAGTCATATGATGTTGAAGTAATATTTGTTGTTTGATATTTAAGTTGTGTTGTTATTATTCTAGTGGTATTATGTGAGTCGAACACATAACACATCACCTTTTTGAGGACCTAGAGTAATACCTTGTATTTAAAGGATGCTTACGGTGGGTTGCCGGAGTTACAGAAACGTGAACCCCAATTCGCACACTTTTGCACAAGGGAATAATGGATCCTTGATCTTATTGCTGTGGCTAGGCTTTTGCCTTAATTTCTACCTTGTATTTGCGGATGCTTGCAAGGTGTTTAATCATAAGAGTGCACTTGTCTTATTCTAGAAGGTGTACTAGCATAGATCCACCCACTAAACACTTATCAACACAAAACATAGTACCGATACGGAATATGGCGAAAGCACATGACTACCTCTCCCGTGTGTCCTCAAGAACGCTGTAGCCTTTATAAGTTCAGTTGCTAGGCTTATCCTTTGCTCAAAAGGATTGGGCCACTTGTTGCTCCTCAGTACCTTTTACTTTGCCTGTTTTTACCTTCTCGTTGCTTATACAGGAAACCCCTAAAAAGTTAGCTTTCAGTGCTTGCAGTTTTTCCTTGTCCAAAGTCACTTATCAATAGCTTCTGCTCCTCATTGGGTTCGACACTCTGACTTATCGAAAACGCTATCATAGATCCCCTACAGTTGAGGGTCATGAACCGCACACTATCTCAGTAGGGTCCTTAGTGTCGTAAGGGCTAGATTGATGTAGCCCCAGCTACACTCGGAGCAGCACCAGAGAAAGAGAGGAGGAGGTAGCCGGAGGAAGAAGAAGAAGAGGCTGCCAGAGGTCCTTGGGCCCACATGTTAGCAGGATAAGTCACCCTTCATTCGGGTGACTTTAGAATTTTTGGAAAAGTGAATTTTTGGCTTTCCTAAAAATGGTGACCACTAATATTGGGGGTGATCCCGCGATATCCGTGTCTCGATCGAGGTGCACCAATTTATCAGTTTTTCCCAGCCCGTAAGTTTTTCCAGGAGGAGTAGATGTAATTCAGAGATAACCCTAGGAATCTGGAGGACGAGATTCTCTTAAGGTGGGGACATTTGTAACACCCCAAAAATCGGGTTATCGATTTTTGTGTTGTTATTCCTTCTTGAATTTTTTTCTCTGGAGTCTGATAAATAACCAGGTGAACCTAGAATATCCTCGACCTCTCGACACTTTCCCTGCCCTTGTGCCATTCAGGATCCCCTCAGCTCAACAAAAATTGCGCCGAGAGTCCTGATTTCAAATCAGGACAACAGAATCCCGCCTCTCTGTTTGCAAAGGGACCTTTGTTGTCCTTGACCTATTGACCCGAAAACAATTGTGGATCTTCATGTATCCATGTGTGTTATTCCATCAGGACATGGAGGACCCTAGTCCAAAATTCGAGCACCAAAGCATTTGCAAGTTCTTGCCCTATCTGAAGCTTTGTGAAGGAAGTGCAATCTAGGATTGCACATTGGTGATGAAACTTTGCACAATTGCTCACCCTAGTGGGTAATCATCCTCAACCAAAAATCATAACAAGGGGATCCATGTGCTAGCCACACCATAGCTCAAACACCTTTTTCCCCAATAGCCTATTTTCATTTAATGTTTTGGAGACGTGTTAGACGTGGTGACCACGGCCATGGTATGCATCCACAGTGCTCTCCACACTTTTTGTGTTTTTAGCTCACCTTCGACCGTCCGCACACTTCTACTGTGCTTCCCACATCAATAAGGTCCTGCTAGACCACGCACCCTCGTCAATTAGCCCCTAGAGGATGTGCCGACGACCGATGCACCGTCGAATGTCCGCCACGGCGACAAGCTCGTGAAGCTTCGACCCCCAGTTGGCCGTCAACATACTCTCCGCTGGCCCCCTCCCCTGTCGCCCCACCTCTGAGCCATCACGTCATCTTAATGGCGAGCGCCAGCCAAGCCGGTCTGGTCAGGCTCGAGCACCAGGATGCCCCACGGTCGAGCTCATCCCCTCGCTGTCGCTCGGCTATAAATAGCCCATCCCCAACTCTCCCGAGCACACCCAGGACCTGCCAGACCCCGCGTTGCCCCCTTACCTCTCCCAATAACTTGTCGGACCCTCCCGTTCCCCACTCCCACAATGGCGGCCTCCCCGGCTGGCTCAGATTGGAGCATCCTGGGTTTCCTCGCGGTCCGTGTGGTACCCCGTCAGGCGCGGCGCCTCCTTCCGCGTGAACCCATGCGCCGCTCGCTGCTGGTGAAGGCCGGAGCCGCCGACGCTGGCCAAGACCGGGCCGCCGTGCTTCCCTCTGCATGGAGAGGAGAAGAAGAAGACGATGAGATAGGGGAGATGGGGAGGGTCCCACCTATAAGTGGTTGCTGCCCCGGGCCCGCGCTGGTTAAGTGGAGGCGTACTCCACAAAGTACGTCTTCCTACTTGAAAAGCGCCTCCATCGGCTACCTCGGGAAAGGATACACTTTCCTTCTGGCAAAGCATAAACACGAAATACGCTTTCTTCCTGAGCCAACGTCGAAACAGTTATAGTGCGAATGTTCGCCCATTAAGAGCAGAAATGGACAGTTTTGTTTATTCGTTGCCTAACGAACGAACGGCCGTAACTTTTCAGCCGTAACTCCGATCGAGGTGATTAAAAAGCGCACTTTATAATTTTCCAAGCCCATTCTATTCGCATCGCTTTCATGATGTTTTCAAATTGCGGCAATGACCCTTTTACCCTCGGCTATCATTAGGCCTTTTCGGAGGAGACCTTTCCGCCGAATCTTTCTGGGAGAGGATCGTACTTCTTCCTGATGAATTCATCGACCCCCCCAAGCAAGGAACCATATGATATATACTCTAAATCATTGCTCTGTGTTATTCTTGTTTGTTTTCAATTGTGATCATGTTATGCTTGTATTAATGCGTTAATGAACCTTTTTATGTTAACCTTGATGCTCATCTTTAATGTTACCCCACTAATGACTCGTATATGACATAGTATGGAGATAGGTTGCTATAGTTATGCTTCATTTTTACTTTCGTCATGGATTATCATTATTGTTGCAATGTTAATAAATGGAAGTTAATAACAACAACCTCCTAATATCATTATCGGTTTGATCGAGTCATAGTTCAACTGAACCGAACGTACCAGTGCAGCCACATTTGCCTATATGGGAAGGCCTTGGCTTGCTCTGCCAGGATGCTCTTTTATCGGTATCACCAAAGAGGTACTGGGTCCAGGGATTCGGCGATTCCGACTCCTACACGAAGTGGAGAACTATTCTACTTTACAAATATACTACGTGCTATACAAGGTCAGTCGAATTCTTCTATGGCTTCAATCTCCACGCTTGGCACGTCCGGCTCGTGCCGGGTCTTCTCCTGTGGGCTTTCCTTATAGAGTCGGCCCATAAGTCTAAATGAAGGGTTATGGGTTGGGTCCGTCCCCCCGACAATAACCCCAAGGATTGGTGCGATGCTTCAGTCTTCTCAGCAATATTCTTAATTTCATCATTGTTGCCGACTCTTCAATGGGTCAAAGTCGACTTTATGCTTGGCATTCATTAGGAATCGGAGCCGACTCTCTTCAACTTTGTTTCATCTTCCAACTTTTTAAATTTTCATTTTGACTTTTAGTCAAAGTGTCGTTACTGCATTTATTGTTTCTCTGCCCGAAACACCACCATTAAAGGCATTTATGCCGTGGTGAGAATCGTAGAGTTTTCATAAATGACGCCTGACATGGGTAATCTACCCTTGCTTTTATGGAATTGATTGATCATCCCCTTATAACTATATATATAGCCACTCAGTGGTAGAATCCCTTGAGTACACACATCTTCTTCTTCCTTTCTTCCCTCTGCAACTTTCTCCATGGCTCCCAAGCTTAGCATCCATGTTCCTTCTGCCAATGATCCTGGCTCTTGTGCCGGCTCTCGCGGTGGTCGATGCCGTGAAAGAGGCCGCGACAGAGGTAGAGGAAGAGGTGGGTGCGTTACTCGTCAACCCATAGATCTTGAAGCTTCACCCTCTTCTCCTAAGAGGAATGAGTTTCTGGTAAGAGATCCTACGATCCGTCGTTGGGTTAATCTCCCTGAATCTTTTGCCCAAATTATGATGGCTTCTAAGCCTCAAGGGCTGTGGCTCCGCTCTGAGGGGTGTCCTCATGGACCCATCTGGGTGGCCACTAGCTTCTCTGGTAACAATTCCATGTTTCTGGAGAAGGGTTAGAAAACCTTCCTTCGTTCCAGGAACGTCTCAAAGGGAGATACCATCATCTTTAGGTATGATGGTGATGAGACCCTATGGGCCAGGATTTTTGAATCGGATGGTGATCGAGTCGGCTGCTGTATGGAGAGCTCCAGCATCAGTGATGAAGACTTCTACAACAATGCAGAGGAAGTCCAAGTTTCCTCATCTGATGATGAAGTCGACTCTGAGGACAACCACTGAAGCTGTAGTTTTTATCAAGTACATTGATATAAGTGTTGTCGGCTTTTGTCCTATTTTCTTTTGATGGAAGAACCATCCTATGATGAATGATAATTTTAATTTCCCATGAAATCTATAAGTTGGTTTTATACCTGACTTTTGATAAGATATATTTATGTATGAAAGTCGACATTCTTGATGATGTATGTAGCCCCCTGAGTCGATTTGAACAATCTTTTGTCTTGTCGACTCATAGGCAAAAATCGATCTGTCGCCCGCATGGTTGGTATGGTCACCTTGTGTGCCGAACCAAATCATAACATTTGAAGTGATACTCCCCAAGAGTTGGCACGAGTGTTAGAAATGTTTTGAGGTGTAGTCCCCATGAGTGGGTATAGGCATCTTGGTGCTATGCTGAGTCACATAGGTCTAATTCTCATATTACCTGAAAGATAATCTTTTTAAAGAAGTTTATGCATGATTTGTTGAACTAATAGAAAATTAAGTATGCTATCATGTTAATGTATGCAGAAAGTAAAGTACAAAGGCTCATATAGAAGTCATCTCCGGATTGCACATGCCTCATCTTCTCGTGTTGAGAGAGATTATTGGGTTATCCGTGAGTCATAACCTCTCTGTAAGCTGACATCATATGACTTAGCGTTCCCGGTACTTAAGACCAAACTCGGTAGAATTTATGTAAGCCCCCAAGGTTTATACTAAGTCGGGTACATGTTGGTTATATGAGTTTTAGCTATACAAGCCAGGATTAAGCCGTAGTGGGCCAATTCTACATATATATGCCGAGTTCTCAGATTAGAGTCGATGGATGTCATCGAGACCCCCGATTCCTCTAAGTAAGTCATATACATGCTCGACTTTACATATATATGCCGAGTTCTCAGATTAGAGTCGTTGGTTGTCATCGAGCCCCCCGATTCCTCTGAATAAGTCATATACATGCTCAATTTTACATATATATGCCGAGTTTTGAGATTAGAGTCGTTGGATTTCATCGAGCCCCCCGATTCCTCTGAATAAGTCATATACATGCTCAGTACCAATAGAGGGTTGATCAAGCCCCCAGATCTCTGAGATATAAAATGGAGAATATGCAACGTATGATGCAAGATGAAAATTATAAACTCAAAAGTAAGGAAGAATCAATATGACAGCTTAGTATGGACAGAGCTCGTGCGACGGAGGTCGACTTATATATTATGTGGCGAAAGACAGTGCGACAAAAGTCGACTTATGTATATTATATGGTGAAAGCCAGGGAGAAAAATGTCGACTTATATAAATGTACAATAATGTTCCTGTTCTACTCAAGTATAATAGGGACGGAGTTGTGCGATGTTCCACGGTCTGGGAGTCTCCTCCATACATGAGCGTGTGTCTGCTTTCTCGTGTATATCAACCAGGTAGTAGGATCCATTGTACATGTTCTTGCTGACCACAAACGGTCCTTCCCATGGAGAGGATAACTTGTGCATTCCATATTTTTTCTGTATAAGTCGGAGCACTAAATCACCTTCCTGGAAAGTCCGACTTTTGATGCGACGACTATGGTAGCGTCGTAGATCTTGTTGGTAGATAGCCGATTTAGCTGCTGCCCACTCTCGCTTTTCATCGAGAACATCCAAGGCGTCTTGCCTGGCTTTCTCATTTTCGGCTTGCACGTATGCAGTGACTCTTGGTGAATCGTGACGTATATCACTTGGGGGAACGACTTCCGCTCCATATACCAGGAAAAAGGGCGTATAGCCTGTTGACCTGTTAGGAGTCGTCCTAATGCTCCATAGTACTGAGGGTAACTCATCTTCCCAAAAACCCGGCGTCCTTTTCAAGGGGACACAGATTCGGGGTTTGATGCCTCGGAGCAACTCTTGGTTGGCTCTCTCGCTTGTCCGTTGGACTGTGGGTGAGCCACCGATGCTACATCGAGTCGGCTGTGCTCACGCTGGAAAAATCGCTGCATAACCCCTTCTGATAGGTTAGTTCCATTATCAGTGATGATGCTGTGGGGGTAGACGAATCTATATATTATCTTTTTTCAAGAATTTTTGTGTTGTTGTGGCGTCACATTTACTGACCGGCTCTGCTTCAACCAATTTGGTGAATTTTCCACTTCTACTAAGAGGTGGGTATTCTTGTTGGTTAACCTTTTGAAAGGTCCCACCATATCAAGCCCTATACTGCAAAGGGCCAAGCGATAGAGATCATCCTGAGTTCTTGAGCCGACACGTGATCCTTCTTTGCGTTGCGCTGACACCCATCACACTTTTTGACTATATCCTCTGCATCCGCATGTGCTGTGAGCCAATAGAAACCATGACGATAGACTTTAGCTACGAGAGAATGAGGGCCGGCATGATGTCCACAATCTCCAGAGTGTATTTCATTGAGGATGGATCTTCCTTCTTCTAGTGAGACACATCTCTGAAAAACATCTGCGGGACTTCGCCGATGTAACTCACCGTTGATGAGTACAAATGATTTGCTCCTCCTGACAATCTCCTAGCCAGTATTTCATCTAGAGGAAGGATTCCCCGGGTCTTGTAATCCAAATAAGGTACAACCCACGAGGGGGTGGAATGTATTGCGGCTACTAGAGACGGCTCTGGATCCGGCTCTGCTATGTCTTGCTCCGTTGGTGGTTGCACATATAGATTTGTTAGAACATCCAGGAATACATCCGAAGGGACCGACTTTCATTGAGAGCCGAGACGGGAGAAGGCGTATGCTGCTTCGTTTTGCCTATGTTCCACGTAACCCACATGGTAGCCAACAATGAAGTCGGCTTGTCCTTCCACTTATTGCCGATAAGCTGCCATCATGGGATCCTTGGAATTCCATTTTCCTGACACTTGTTGAGAAACGAGATCAAAGTCGCCATAGCATTGGATCCGGCTTATACTCATCTCACGAGCCAACCGCATCCCATGAAGTAGGGCTTCATATTATTCTGCGTTGTTGGTGCAAGTGAACTTCAACTTCAAAACATAGCAGAAGTTTTCTCCTTTAGGTTAGGTAAGGACCACGCCGGGTCCTGACCCTTGGAGATGCTGACTTCCAGCAAAGTGCATCGTCCAGTACTTGGTAATCGGCTTTTCTGGAGGCGCTTGGATTTATGTCTAGTCGTTGATGAAGTCGACCATCGCCTGGGACTTGATGGCCATGCGTGGCTGATACTTGATGTCATAAGCCCTGTCGATACAGGGGGATTCCCTTCTCTCCGAGCCGGTTGATAAACCGACTTAGGGTGGTACGCATCCTGTGAGTCGCTGGACTCCTTTCACTTAGGTCGGCTTCTAAAGAGCCATGATAGCGTTGATTTTCTCCGGGTTTGACTCAATGCCTCTCTCAGATACTATGTATCCCAGGAGTTTACCTGTGCGGACTCCAAAGGTGAATTTAGCCGGGTTTAACTTCATCTGGTAAGTTTGCAGTTTCTTGAAGGTTTCTTGGAAGTTACTGATAAGTGAGTCAGCCAGCTGAGATTTGACCACTATATCGTCCACATAAGCATGCACGTTGCGCCCAATTTGCTCTTTGAGGCAACTCTGCACTGTTCCCTGGTAGGTGGCTCCCGCATTATTCAAGCCGAAAGGCATGGAAGTATAACAATAGATCCCGAAGGGGGTGATGAAAGCTGTTTTTCTTTGTTTTCAAGAGCCATCTTGATTTGGTGATAACTAGAGTAGGCGTCAAGGAAAAACAGGAGCTCACATCCCGCAGTCGAGTGTATAATCTGGTCAATACGAGGTAGCGCGAAGGGATCCTTTGGGTAGGCCTTTTTGAAGTCGGTGTAGTCAATACACATACGCCAAGTCCCGTTCTTTTTCAAAATGAGGACCGGGTTTGCGAGCCACTCCGGATAAAAAACTTCCATGATGAACCCGGCGGCAAGGAGCCGGGCTATCTCTTCCCCAATGGTGTTTCTCCTTTCTTCGTTCAAACGGCGAAGGAATGTCTTGACCAACTTTAGTTTTGGATCTGTCTTTAGGTGATGCTCAGCGAGTTCCCTCGGGACACCTGGCATGTCAGAAGGTTTCCATGCAAAGATGTACCGATTCTCACAGAGGAACTCGATGAGCGCGCTTTCCTATTTATCAGATAACCTTGTCCCAATGAGGAATTGCTGAGAAGCGTCACCAGGGACAAAGTGGACTTTCTTTGTATCCTGAGCCGGTTGGAACTTGGGGTTGGTATCGGGAGTCGGTTTCTTCAAGATTTTACAGTCTGCCGGGTCTACCTTTTCCTGGTATGCTGACAAGTCCTCTTTGGCGCATGCCGACTCGGCAAATTTGATGTGTTGTTCGTCACACTCCGAAGCCCTGGACCGACTCCCATCCACCATGATCGGGCCATCAGGACCCGACATTTTCAGCTTTAGGTAGACATACATGGTCGAGCCATGAACCTAGCATAAGTCTGTCTGCCCAAGAGGGCATGGTATGGGCTCTCGAGCTTTACCACCTCGAAAGGTATGATGTCAGAGCGGAAATTCTCCGTGCTTCCAAAAGCCGTCTCCAGGTGGATCTTGCCTATCGGACGTGCCGACTTGCCTGGGACTATTCCATGGAAAACGGTGTTGGAGGGTTGCAGTTTTTTTTGAGTTAGTCTCATCCTGCGGAAAGTATCATAGTAAAGGATGTTGATGTTGCTTCCTCCGTCCATAGGTATTTGTCAAGTGTATATCCTCCAATTGGTGGAGAGACTACCAGAGCCAGAGTCCCCGAGTTATCCACCACTGGGGGAATGTCATCCCTTGTCCAGATGATTGCCTGTTCTAACCAATTGATCCACCTGGGGCAAGCCGTCTCGGTAGCCACGACCATGGCGGCTCTCCGCTGCAGCTTCCTGTCCCTCCGGCAACTGCTGGTGGTGAAGACATGATATGCTGCACGGTCGTGGAGTTGTTTCGGGTTTTCTTGAAATCCTGCAAGCCCTGACTGATTTTGCTGCCTCCTCCTCCGGGTCCTTGGTGCTTAGGTGTTGCGCCGGCTCCTTGATGACCAGAATTTTGGTTGCTACAGTTCTCGACGGCTCCCCCACCTGACCCAGGTGGTCCCTGGCTTGCTCGCCGTGAAAAATCTTTCATGAAGTTACAATCTTCCCAAGAGTGATTGGATGAACGACAGGGTTTACTATGTGATGGGCAAGGCCTTTTCATGGCTTCTTCATAGATGTTTGGGCGGTAACTTCCTTCTGGCTTGCGGTAGTTGTTTCCCCCTGCTTCTGTCTTTGGAAGCCGACATTTGTTTTGGCTACCAAGTCAGAAGTAGTCAGATCAAGTAGACGCTTGGTCTGCTGATTCTGACTTTGGGATCCTTTGCTGCCGTTCTTTTTATTCTGGCCGGCTCTATCCTCTTAAGAGTCACATTCCTTGGTTTTATCAGACTCGGCGTACTTGATAACCGCATCCATGAGTTCTCCCATGTACTTGACTGTTCTCTTGAGTCGGCCAAGCTTGTGTACTACGGGCTCAAACTTGCAGTTCCTTTCCAAGACGATCACATATGTCTGGGCAGTAATAGTGTCCGAGGAGTGGATTATTTCTGCAACCCATCGTGCCCAACTTAGGGCCGACTCTCCTTCCTTCTGGACATAATGCTCCAAGTCGAAAATTGTGGTAGCTCGCCGGCAAGTTCCTTGGAAATTCTTGATGAACTTTTCTTTGAGATCCTCCCAAGAGTTGATGGAGTTCTCTGGAAGATTCTTGAACCATGTGCGAGCCGGCTCTTCCAACATCATCGTGAGGTAACGGGCACAAACTTCTTCGCTGGTTTGCAGCATATCCGTGGCTAGATCATAACTTTCGATCCAAATCGCCGGGTCCATGTCAGCTATATAGTTTGCAATCTTGTATGGTCCCTTGAAATCTGGTGGCAAGCGTGTGTTCTGCAGAGCCGATACCAAGCATCAGTTACCCACGGATCGGCTGACAAACTTGGTGTTTTCTTCCTGTGGGGGAAGTTGGATCGCCGACCCTGCACGGCGCGCAAGGGTAGGAGTAGCGAGCTGGTTTAGATTTCTCACCTCTCTCTGAGGGTCCAGGGGTGGTGGAGCTCCACGCTGGCGATGACTGCTCGAGACTGCGGGACCCCACGAGTCTTCCTGTTGGCTTACTCTTTGGTATGGAGTCGCATGTAAGTATGAGAGTCCTTGTTAATACTGAGCTTGCTGTGTGATCGACCTCTTGAGAAAATCGATAGCTTCTCGAGCGGCCTGGTCTACTAGAGTGTCTCCATGAACAGGTGCATTGGTGAGAAACCGGGTTGCCGCCATCAGGTTTGCCATGGGGTTATTATAGTGATTGGGAGGTGTGTGGAACCGATCCGGACGCGGTGGAGGAGTCGGCTATTTGGGCGGCCTGTATCCTGGAGGATTGGCCTGCTGAGGGCTCTGGAACAGTGCTCGTCGCTGGAAGTCAGAGGGGATCTGATTTGCGGAATTTCAGGGCGTGTGTTGGCAAGGCTTAGTCTCTGAGACTCTATCAACACCGATTCTTGCCGCACGTGCCTAACTTCCTGAGCGAGCTGGGACTCTCTATCCACCATCTGTTCCGTCTAGGCGTCGATTTCCCTATGTATGCTCATCACCCGTGCTTTGAGTCCATTGACCCTAGTCCTCCAGGCTTCCCGGTTCTACGCTGTCATTGGCGTAGCCAAGGCTTCGTTGAGAGAGTGTAAGGCATCTGAAAGGGGTTCTGCTCCCGTGAGAATTTTCTCTGATGAGTGGGCCAGCTGTTCCCTATCTGGATTAGGGGCCGCGTTGGCAGCCGGCTCCATGTCCCAATTTCGGGTTGCGTTCTGGGTCCCCTGACTCCCCTGTTCTCCAGTGTCTGCCTTGAACAACGTGACACAGTACAGAGGTTCGAAGTGATGGAAGGCTGGGTTGTATTCCGTTACCCCGGGGCCGAGGCTGTCACTCCCAACAGATCAGATGGACCCGACATCTGAGAGGCTTCCTTCGCCGGGGTGTGAGTCAGCATCAGATGTTTCTTCTAAGGCGTCATTCATACGTCCAAAATGCATCACTATTTTATATCGTAATTCATTCTTATTCATTGATATATTTCATGTTAAAATGATGTTCTTAGATTGTTTTGTCTTATTTTACACAGTTTGCAACTTTCTGGTGGCAAAGAAGCAGACGCAGGATTCAGCAGTAAAACGTGGATGCTGAGTTGCTGAAGAAGAATACCTCCAAATTACCTGAAAAATCGACGGGGGTTATTTTCCAGAAGAATAACAAAGACTCGCCGTAGAGGGGCCAGAGGGGGGCCATAGGGGCCCCATGCGGCCACCTGGCGCGGCCCCACCCTTGGCCGCGCCGGGAGGGCGCCTGGAGCCATGGGGCCACTCCCGGCTCCCCCTCTGGCCTATATACTCCTCGTTACGCGAAAACCCTAAAAGAGAAGCCATCACGGAGTTCCTCCGCCGCTCCATGGCGGAAACCTACAGAGAAGAAAAGGGCTCTCCGGCGGGCAGATTCCGCCGAGGAGATCACCTCCCGGATGGGGAGATCATCGCCATCGTCATCACCATCGTCATGGGCATCATCGAGATCATCATCAACATCATTCCCAACATCAGCACCATCACCACCATCATCCAATCTCACCACACAACACTCAACACTTCGCCTTCTTAAGGACCTAGGGGAATGCATTGTGTATTAAGAATGCTTACGGTGGGTTGCCGGAGTTACAGAAACCTGAACCCCAATTTACACACTTTTGCACAAGGGAGTAATGGATCCTTGATCTTATTGATGTGGTTAGGCTTTGCCTTAATTTCCATCTTGTATTTGCGGATGCTTGCATGATTTTTAATCATAAGAGTGCAATTATCTTAGTCTAGAAGGTGTTCTAGCATAGATCCACCCACTCAACACTTATCAGCACAACACTTGTTATCGAAACGGAGTATGGCGAAAGCACATGACTACCTCTCCATGTGTCCTCAAGAACGCTTTAGTATTTATAAGTTCAGTTGCCAGGCTTATATTTTGCACAAAAGGATTGGGCCACTTGCTTACCCTCAACGCTACTTACATTGCTTGCTTTTATCTTATCGTTGCTTATATCGAAAACCCCTAAAAAGTTACCTTTCAGTGTTTGCAGTTATTCCTTGCCCGCTATCACCTATCAATACCTTTCGCTCCTTGTTGGGTTCGACACTCTTACTTATTGAAAACGCTAAAATAGATCCCTTTACGTTGAGGGCCATCAAGCTACGTTTTCTGGCGCCGTTGCCGGGGAGCATAGCGCTATTGGTAAGTGAAGCCGGTAAGGAATTTTTATATTGTTGCTTTTATTTTGTTGTTGTTGTTCTTTGTCCGTATGGACAACCTAGCTATTGGATCGTTGCTTATGGGGAAACGCCCCTCATCTGTGGTGGTTGTAACTCCCCCTACTGAAATTTTGCCTTATAAAATACCAGCTGGTATTATCGATTGTGTCTTGGCTAATCGTTATGCAGGAGATAGACATCCCAGTGAACACTTGCTATATTTATCACAACTATGTTCACTATTTAAGCTTGCAGGTGTATCAAAGGAGTTTGTCATGAAGAAATTGTTCTCTGTATCGCTTATAGATAAAGCTTCAGATTGGTATAAGCTTCTCGATAACTCTCATTTGCTTGATTGGCATGAACTTATGTCTCTCTTTTACACCAAGTTTTATCCTCTTCATGAAATTCATCGAGACCGGAATTATATCTATAACTTTAGGTCTCGTGACGGAGAAAGCATCGCTCAAGCTTGGGGGAGATTGAAATCTCTAATGCTCAAATGTCCCATTCATGAGCTCCCCAAGGAAACTATACTTATAAATTTTTATGCTAGACTTTCTCGTCAGGATAAGGAGATGTTGGATGCCTCCTCTAGTGGGGTATTTCAGACGAAAAGCATTGAAGAAAGATGGGATCTTCTTGAAAGGATCCAGAAGAATAGCGAATATTGGGAAATAGATAAAGGTATTGAACCTACTATAAATTATGAGCATGATTATATAGAGAGCTATGTGAAAACTGATTCCTTTAATGCCTTTTTCTCTAATATTGGTCTTGATTCCCATCTAATGATTGATTTTTGTAAGGAATTTTCCTCTCATATCGACTCTTCTAAGAAGAAGAAGAGTCAGCATCATAAACCCTTCAAAGAATATTCTATTTATATTCATGTTGCTTACCCTATTGTGCCTGCAGTTATATATGAAAAGCCCCCTTTTCCCATAAGGATAAGGGAGCACTCTTTTGTGACAGGCATAAGGAATAAGAGTGAGAGAAGAATCGATGAACCCGAGTACCAGATCAAGGTCGATCCTCGAGTTGCATTAGTTAAGGATCTTATTACTAATGATGCTTTAGATTCAAATATAAATTTTTGTGCTGTTTCCACTAACCTTGACACAACCAAGAATAAGGGCCCAATTTCAGGTACTCCAGTAGTATCTGTCAAAATAGGAGATCATAATTATTATGGGCTATGCGATTTGGGATCGAGTGCCAGTGCTATCCCGTATTCACTTTATCAAGAGATCATGGGTGAAATTTCACCTTGCGAACTTGAAGAAGTTGATGTCACTATTCATCTTGCAAACAGGGCAACTTTCTCTCCCATCGGAATTGTGAGAGACGTAGAAGTCTTATGCGGAAAGGTAAAGTATCCTACCGACTTTCTAGTACTTGGTTCAATAAGGGACAATTTTCGTCCTCTTATTTTTGGTAGACCTTTTCTCAGAACCTGTGGAGCTATAGTAGATTGCAAGAAAGGTAAAGTTTCTGTTGAATTCAATGGTGAGCCATATGAATTTAATTTTTCTAAGTTCTCTAAGCAGCCTCGTGGTACTGATTTTCCTAGTAATGATAAGATTATTGAAGATATTTCTTCCATTGCTATCCCTCCTAACGATCCCTTGCAGCATTATATGGAGGACCACGAGAATGATTTGCACATGCAGGAGAGAAATGAGCTAGACGAAATATTCCTAAGAAAACCTGCTATCCTAAAGAACAACCTTCCGGTTGAGCCTTTGGGAATTTTGTCGCAACCAAAAGAAGATCCAGTGTTTGATCTTAAACCTCTTCCTGATACGCTCAAATATGCTTATTTAGATGAAAATAAAGTATATCCTGTTATTGTCAATTCTAACCTTTCAGGGTATGAAGAGGAGCGTTTATTGGAAGCACTTCGCAAACATCGAGGTGCAATTGGCTATACCCTTGATGACCTTAAGGAGATTAGTCCATCTATTTGTCAGCATACCATCAACCTTGAACCTGATGATAAAACAGTTGTTGATCATCAACGACGGCTGAATCCGAAAATGATGGATGTTGTAAGGACTGAGATTCTCAATCTTCTAGCCGCAGGTATTATCTATCATATAGATGATAATAAGTGGGTAAGCCCAGTTCATTGTGTTACAAAGAAAGGATGAACAACTGTAGTTCCTAATGATAAGAATGAACTAATACCTCAGAGAATTATTATTGGATATAGAATGTGTATTGATTACAGGAAGCTGAACAAGGCAACCAGGAAGGACCACTACCCGTTGCCGTTCATCGACCAAATGCTTGAAAGGTTATCCAAAAATACTCATTTTTTTTATTTCGATGGTTATTCTGGCTTCTCTCAAATTCATGTTAACACTATTGATCAAGAGAAGACCACTTTTACTTGTCCTTATGGTACTTATGCTTACAGACGTATGCCTTTTGGTTTATGTAATGCCCCTTCTACTTTTCAAAGGTGTATGTCTGCTGTCTTTCATGGTTTTTGTGAAGAAATTGTGGAGGTATTCATGGACGATTTCTCCGTCTATGGAACCTCTTTTGACCATTGTCTCCACAACCTTAATAAAGTTTTGCAAAGATGTGAGGAGACAAATCTGGTGCTTAACTGGGAGAAGTGCTACTTTATGGTCAACGAGGGAATTGTTCTTGGCCACAAGATTTCCGAGACGGGAATTGAAGTGGACAGAGCCAAGATCGAAGCAATTGAAAGGATGACCTATCCACGGGCCATCAAAGGTATTCGTAGTTTTCTCGGTCATGCTGGTTTCTATAGAATATTTATTAAACACTTCTCTAAGACTTCGAGACCCCTCACTAATCTTCTCCAGAAGGACGTTCCTTTTGATTTTGATGAAGATTGTAAGGAAGCCTTCGAAATTCTTAAGAAAGCTTTAATAACTTCTCCTATAGTACAACCACCTGATTGGAATTTACCTTTTGAAATTATGCGTGATGCTAGTGATTTTGTTGTTGGAGCTGTTTTAGGACAAAGGGTTGATAAGAAGTTGAATGTTATATCTTATGCTAGCAAAACCCTTGATAGTACTCAAAAGAATTATGCTACTACACAGAAGGAATTCTTAGCAGTAGTGTTTGCTTGTGATAAGTTTAGGCAGTATATTGTTGATTCTAAGATTATTGTTCATACTGATCATGGTGCAATTAAATATCTCATGGAGAAGAAGGATGCCAAACCAAGGCTCATCCGATGGGTACTCCTTCTTCAAGAATTTTATTTGCAGATTGTCGATAGAAAAGGAGCAGACAATCCGGTGGCGGATAATCTTACAAGGATGGAAGATATACCACATGATCCCATTCCAGTCAACGACAGTTTCCCAGATGAACATCTAGCTGTTGTTAAAGTACAATCTCTCTCTCTGATCCTTGGTTTGCAGATTATGCTAATTTTATCATTGCAAAGTTTTTGCCTCCAGGTTTAACATTTCAGCAAAGGAAGAAGTTATTTCATGATTTGAGGCATTACTTTTGGGATGACCCACATCTTTTAAAAGAAGGTCCAGATGGAATGGTGAGAAGATGCGTACCAAAGCACGAACAGAAGGACAATCTCAAACAATCTCACGATAGTCCATATGGAGGACATCATGCTGGTGAGAGGACCGCACATAAGGTTCTTCAATCAGGTTTTTTATTGGCCTACTCTCTTTAAGGATGCTCGAAATTATGTTTTATCCTGTGATAAGTGTCAGAGAGTTGGTAATATTAGTAGGAGGAATGAGATGCCTATGAATTACTCTCTAGTGATTGAGCCTTTTGATTGCTGGGGTTTTGATTTTATGGGTCATTTTCCTTCATCACACAAGTACACTTACAATTTAGTTGGTGTTGATTATGTACCCAAGTGGGTAGAAGCAATCCCCACTGAAAGTGCTGATCAGAAGACATCTTTTAAAATGCTCAAGGATGTAATTTTTCCTAGGTTTGGAGTACCCAGGTACCTCATGACTGATGGGGGTTCACACTTTACACATGGAGCTTTTAGAAAAGATTTAGCCAAGTACGATGTCAATCATAGAATTGATTCACCGTACCACCCCCAAACTAGTGGGAAAGTTGAGCTCACAAATAGAGAGATCAAGTTGATCTTACAGAAGACAGTCAATAGAAATGAAAGGATTGGTCAAATAAGTTAGGAGATGCTTTGTGGGCGTATAGAACTGCTTACAAGAACCCCATGGGCATGTCTCCCTATAAGATGGTCTATGGCAAGGCTTGCTATTTGCCATTAGAATAAGAACACAAAGCTTTCTGGGCTATTAGAGAGCTTAATGCTGACCCAAATTTAGCTGGTGAAAAGCGTCTCATAAACTTGACTTCTCTAGATGAGTGGAGAAGTGAAGCTTACGAGAGCGCTAAAATGTTCAAGGAAAAGGTAAAGAAGTGGCATGATAGGAGGATTTTGAAACGTGACTTTAATGTTGGTGATAAAGTTTTGTTGTTTAGATCCCGTTTCAGGTTTTCTCCATGTAAACTACTTTCCAGGTGGGAAGGGCCATTTCATATTGAGGAAGTCTACCGCTCGTGTGCGATCAAGATTAACAATTTCGAAGGCACCAAACCTCAAGTGGTGAATGGGCAAAGACTTAAGCATTACATAGAAGGAGATTCTGTCAATGTTGATGTGGATTTGGTATACACAAAATCTCATGAAGAACATGTACCGACCCCGTTTGAGACGCCAGCAGAAGCATAATAAGGAAAGGTATGTATTACGGTAAGGAAACATCGCGAAACTGTCTTGAAAGTTCCAGATTATGAGTTTTTGCAAAATATAGAAAATTTGAGGCCTAAGTGGAGCCGGAGACCAGATCCAGGGGGCCCAGGCGCCCCCCTGGCGCGGCCCCACCCCTGGACGCGCCGGGAGGCCGCCTGGGCACCCCGGAGCCCGTCTCCGACTCCGCTTTGACCTGTTACCTTCCTTTCTGTGCAGAAATTTTTGCTATATATTTGCCCGGATCGTTCTGGCAGCGTATCTTGCGATTTCGTGCGTTTTCTTTTCGAGCTGTTTCTGCGAGGGCTAAAAGTTGAGTAGTAGAGATGTCTTCTTGTGGTTCGAGTGGAGAGTACTTCTTGGGATGGCGTCTACGTCAGGTCCAGAAGGATCTGAATCAAGGGAAGCACGTAGATTGGGCTACCGAAGAAGAAGTTGCCGCAAGACAAGCGGAGATGGAGCGCGCCGTGAGGGAGGAAGTCAAGACTATCACCGCACAACAACAAGGAGGCCCAAGAAATCCCATCATGGTGGGATCTGTCCACCTCATTATGGTCTTTCTCCTAACCTTTCAGGCCCCCCACTTCACCTGATGACCAACGTATGCTTTCCACCATCTCCGAGGCCTACCGCATCACCAACCAACTCTGTGAAGATTTCCGTGTGCTACAAGTACAGGTGAAAGTCTTGGAGTCAGAGAACCAAACCCTTTGCCGTGTCATCAGGGATCTGAAGAAACAACCACAATAGGATGAGGAGTAAAATCTCCTCGGGTATTGGTATCCCCTTAGCTTGTTCCAAGCTTGGGGGAGTGCCCAGTATTTTTATCTTTATCTTTGTCTTTTAGAGTCAAGTAGAGTCATATCATGTCTAGGGAAGTTATCTTATAAAATAGGTGTTTGCTTTGAGGTCTATCACTCCTGTCAGGAGGGTTATGTATCCGTGTGTGTGGAGTCGTCTATGATGGAATATTAATGAGAAGTCTATTGATCCCTTCGCTGCACTCGGTATTCTCTTCACGTAATCGACCTCGTGATGATTCTTATGGGGAGTATTAACCTTATATAAGGTATGGCTTTGAAAACTTTTTTTAATCTTGGCAAACATAGCTTTGGTCAAAACAACAAGCATGTTATTTTTCTCAAAGTAGCGACATATCCAAAAACCTCTTTGTTATTATGCTTGTAGTGTTATGTTGACAAGGAAGATAACTTGATGTGTTATGCTTGTTTTAATGTTTATGCTTTATATTTCTTTGCATCCAAGTCATCATCAATTGTTTGTTCTCTCAAAGCCTTTGCTAGCCAAACCCCTGTACTAAGCGGAATTCTGCTTGTACATCCATACCCTAAAACCAGTACCTTCCAGATGAGTCCACTATACCTTCCTATTTGTGGTATTCCACTACCACTCCTAAAGCATGTAATTTTTGTGTTATCCTTGGATGTTCAAAATCTTCTGTTTTGTGCCCCTATTTTAGCTCATGAGGAAGTAGTAGTTAACTCATGACCTTCTTAAGTTGGACAAGTTTTACCCCGGGATTGCATCTCTAATCTGCAAACCCCTAATACGAGGAGGAACTGGCATGAGTGCGCCCAGCTCACAAAACATAATCACAACCAACAACCCTCCTTCATGCTTTGTTCATGAGAAATCAGAAAACTTTGGCAGTGATAAACAAAGGAGATTGCGGGGATGTGATCGTCCTCGTTTGGGAGCCGTTCCTCGAAACTTGTCCAATCTGAGAAGCAATTGAGTTATCTATTAGCATTCGTTGACAAATCATGTACCTCTCAAAGCTTGTTTTCATTCTGTTTGATCTAAGGATAGCACTTGAGTTTTCCCTACTTGCCTTTAAAAAGGCTGTTAGTTCCTTTACTTTTGTGTTGAGTCAGTTTTCCCTACTTCTTCCTTTCCTAAAGAGAATAGACACTTGATGCTGATGAAGATTCATCCATATAATGCTGCATTAAAGTTTTCCATGCCATATCATTGTTGACATTATCTTTTGATATGTAAGTTGTTGGCAAAAGCGTTAGCCAAGAAAATATCTTCCTTTGTGTTAGCATTTGCACTTCATGACTAATAGCTTGTTCTTTGAAAAAGTTCCAAATCATCACTTCAAAATATAAAGAGAAAGAGCAAAGGTAAAAGCTTTTAGTTGTCCCTTGACCAAAGGACTTGTTTGCCATGATTTGATGAGTTTCCTTAGCCCTACTTTTGATTATAATTGTTATTACTCTTTCATGAGAGCTTTATGAGTTGGAGATTTCTATTCAGGATGTTTGAGTTTAGTGAAAAGATCATGATGCTTCTTGACCGTATTTTATTTATCGACACTTCACTCTCTATACTTGTGGACAGGTTTACCGAGCTCAGTTTTCGCTTGGGGACAAGCGAGGTCTAAGCTTGGGGGAGTTGATACGTCCAAAATGCATTACTATTTTATATCATAATCCATCCTTATTCATTGATATATTTCATGTTACGATGATGTTCTTATGTTGTTTTGGCTTATTTTACACAGTTTGCAACTTTCCAGTGCCAAAGCAGCAGACGCAGGATTGAGCGGTAAAAAGTGGACGCTGGGTTGCCGAAGAAGAATACCTCCAATTTACCTGAAAATCGACGGGGGGTATTTTCCAGAAGAATTACGAAGACTCACCGAAGAGGGGCCAGAGGGGGGCCACAGGGGCCCCAGGCGGCCACCTGGCGCGGCCCCACCCGTGGCTGCTCCGGGAGGGCGCCTGGAGCCCTGGGGCCACTCCCGGCTCCCCCCTCTGGCCTATATACTCCTCGTTACGCAAAAACCATAAAAGAGAAGACATCACGGAGTTCCACCGCCGCTCCGTGGCGGAAACCTACAGAGAAGAAAAGTTCTCTCCGGCGGGCAGATTCCGCCGAGGAGAGCACCTCCCTGAAGGGGAGATCATCGCCATCATCATGACCATCATCACGGGCATCATCGAGATCATCATCAACATCATCCCCAACATCAGCACCATCTCCACCATCATCCAATCCTCACCTCACAAGTTCATCTTGTGTTGTAATCTGTACTATCTATCCTCTCTAATCTACCAGTGTTGATTACTCCTTTGTGGTGAATGCCATTGAGTTTTGTTGGAGAAATACCATTATATCCAGATTGTTTATCACATATTTATCACCTCTGATCATGATCTCCTTTATGTCTCGTGAGTAGTTACTTTAGTTCTTGAGGACATGGGAGAAGTCTAGTTGTTAGTAGTGGTGACCACGGCCATGGTATGCATCCACAGTGCTCTCCACACTTTTTGTGTTTTTAGCTCACCTTCGACCGTCCGCGCACGTCTACTATGCTTCCCACATCAAGCAGGTCCTGCTAGACCACGCACCCTCGTCAATTAGCCCCTAGAGGATGTGCCGACGACCGATGCACCGTCGAATGTCCGCCACGGCGACAAGCTCGTGAAGCTTCGACCCCCAGTTGGCCGTCAACATACTCCCCGCTGGCCCCCTCCCCTGTCGCCCCACCTCTGAGCCATCACGTCATCTTAATGGCGAGCGCCAGCCAAGCCAGTCTGGTCAGGCTCGAGCGCCAGGATGCCCCACGGTCGAGCTCATCCCCTCGCCGTCGCTCGGCTATAAATAGCCCATCCCCAACCCTCCCGAGCACACCCAGGACCTGCCAGACCCCGCGTTGCCCCCTTACCTCTCCCAATAACTTGTCGGACTCTCCCGTTCCCCACTGCCACTATGGCGGCCTCCCCGGCTTGCTCAGATTGGAGCATCCTGGGTTTCCTCGCGGTCCGTGTGGTACCCCGTCGGGCGCGGCGCCTCCTTCCGCGTGAACCCATGCGCCGCTCGCCGCTGGTGAAGGCCGGAGCCGCCGACGCTGGCCAAGACCGGGCCGCCGTGCTTCCCTCTGCATGGAGAGGAGAAGAAGAAGACGATGAGAGAGGGGAGATGGGGAGGGTCCCACCTATAAGTGGTTGCTGCCCCGGGCCCGCGCTGGTTAAGTGGAGGCGTACTCCGCAAAGTACGTCTTCTTACTTGAAAAGCGCCTCCATCGGCTACCTCGGGAAAGGATACACTTTCCTTCTGGCAAAGCATAAACACGAAATACGCTTTCTTCCTGAGCCAACGTCGAAACAGTTATAGTGCGAATGTTCGCCCATTAAGAGCAGAAATGGACAGTTTTGTTTATTCGTTGCCTAACGAACGAACGGCCGTAACTTTTCAGCTGTAACTCCGATCGAGGTGATTACAAAGCGCACTTTATAATTTTCCAAGCCCATTCTATTCGCATCGCTTTCATGATGTTTTCAAATTGTGGCAATGACCCTTTTACCCTCGGCTATCATTAGGCTTTTTCGGAGGAGACCTTTCCGCCGAATCTTTCTGGGAGACGATCGTACTTCTTCCTGATGAATTCATCGACCCCCCCAAGCAAGGAACCATATGATATATGCTCTAAATCATTGCTCTGTGTTATTCTTGTTTGTTTTCAATTGTGATCATGTTATGCTTGTATTAATGCGTTAATGAACCTTTTTATGTTAACCTTGATGCTCATCTTTAATGTTACCCCACTAATGACTCGTATATGACATAGTATGGAGATAGGTTGCTATAGTTATGCTTCATATTTACTTTCGTCATGGATTATCATTATCGATGCAATGTTAATAAATGGAAGTTAATAACAACAACCTCCTCCATCGGTTTGATCGAGTCATAGTTCAACTGAACCGAACGTACCAGTGCAGCCACATTTGCCTATATGGGAAGGCCTTGGCTTGCTCTGCCAGGATGCTCTTTTATCGGTATCACCAAAGAGGTACTGGGTCCAGGGATTCGGCGATTCCGACTCCTACACGAAGTGGAGTACTATTCTACTTTACAAATATACTACGTGCTATACAAGGTCAGTCGAATTCTTCTATGGCTTCAATCTCCACGCTTGGCACGTCCGGCTCGTGCCGGGTCTTCTCCTGTGGGCTTTCCTTATAGAGTCGGCCCATAAGTCTAAATGAAGGGTTATGGGTTGGGTCTGTCCCCCCGACATTAACCCCAAGGATTGGTGCGATGCTTCAGTCTTCTCAGCAATATTCTTAATTTCATCATTGTTGCCGACTCTTCAATGGGTCAAAGTCGACTTTATGCTTGGCATTCATTAGGAATCGGAGCCGACTCTCTTCAACTTTTTTTCATCTTCCAACTTTTGAAATTTTCATTTTGACTTTTAGTCAAAGTGTCGTTACTGCATTTATTGTTTCTCTGCCCGAAACACCACCATTAAAGGCATTTATGCCGTGGTGAGAATCGAAGATTTTTCATAAATATCGCCTGACATGGGTAATCTACCCTTGCTTTTATGGAATTGATTGATCATCCCCTTATAACTATATATATAGCCACTCAGTGGTAGAATCCCTTGAGTACACACATCTTCTTCTTCCTTTCTTCCCTCTGCAACTTTCTCCATGGCTCCCAAGCTTAGCGTCCATGTTCCTTCTGCCAATGATCCTGGCTCTTGTGCCGGCTCTCGCGGTGGTCGAGGCTGTGGAAGAGGCCGCGACAGAGGTAGAGGAAGAGGTGGGTGCGTTACTCGTCAACCCATAGATCTTGAAGCTTCACCCTCTTCTCCTAAGAGGAATGAGTTTCTGGTAAGAGATCCTACGATCCGTCGTTGGGTTAATCTCCCTGAATCTTTTGCCCAAATTATGATGGCTTCTAAGCCTTAAGGGCTGTGGATCCGCTCTGAGGGGTGTCCTCATGGACCCATCTGGGTGGCCACTAGCTTCTCTGGTAATAATTCCATGTTTCTGGAGAAGGGTTAGAAAACCTTCCTTCGTTCCAGGAACGTCTCAAAGGGAGATACCATCATCTTTAGGTATGATGGTGATGAGACCCTATGGGCTAGGATTTTTGAATCGGATGGTGATCGAGTCGGCTGCTGTATGGAGAGCTCCAGCATCAGTGATGAAGACTTCTACAACAATGCAGAGGAATTCCAAGTTTCCTCATCTGATGATGAAGTCGACTTTGAGGACAACCACTTAAGCTGTAGTTTTTATCAAGTACATTGATATAAGTGTTGTCGGCTTTTGTCCTATTTTATTTTGATGTAAGAACCATCCTATGATGAATGATAATTTTAATTTCCCATCAAATCTATAAGTTGGTTTTATACCTGACTTTTGATAAGATATATTTATGTATAAAAGTCGACATTCTTGATGATGTATGTAGCCCCCTGAGTCGATTTGAACAATCTTTTGTCTTGTCGACTCATAGGCAAAAATCGATCTGTCGCCCCCATGGTTGGTATGGTCACCTTGTGTGCCGAACCAAATCATAAAATTTGAAGTGATACTCCCCAAGAGTTGGCACGAGTGTTAGAAATGTTTTGAGGTGTAGTCCCCATGAGTGGGTATAGGAATCTTGGTGCTATGCTGAGTCACATAGGTATAATTCTCATATTACCTGAAAGATAATCTTTTTAAAGAATTTTATGCATGATTTGTTGAACTAATAGAAAATTAAGTATGCTATCATGTTAATGTATGCAGAAAGTAAAGTACAAAGGCTCATATAGAAGTCATCTCCGGATTGAACATGCCTCATCTTGTCGTGTTGAGAGAGATTATTGGGTTATCCGTGAGTCGAAACCTCTCTGTAAGCTGACATCATATGACTTAGCGTTCCCGGTACTTAAGACCAAACTCGGTAGAATTTATGTAAGCCCCCAAGGTTTAGACTAAGTCGGGTACATGTTGGTTCTATGAGTTTTAGCTATACAAGCCAGGATTAAGCCGTAGTGGGCCAATTCTACATATATATGCCGAGTTCTCAGATTAGAGTCGATGGATGTCATCGAGACCCCCGATTCCTCTAAGTAAGTCATATACATGCTCAATTTTACATATATATGCCGAGTTCTCAGATTAGAGTCGTTGGATGTCATCGAGCCCCCCGATTCCTCTGAATAAGTCATATACATGCTCAATTTTACATATATATGCCGAGTTTTGAGATTAGAGTCGATGGATTTCATCGAGCCCCCCGATTCCTCTGAATAAGTCATATACATGCTCAGTACTAATAGAGGGTTGATCAAGCCCCCAGGTCTCTGAGATATAAAATGCAGAATATGCAACGTATGATGCAAGATGAAAATTATAAACTCAAAAGTAAGGAAGAGTCAATATGACAGCTTAGTATGGAGAGAGCTCGTGCGACGGAGGTCGACTTATATATTATGTGGCGAAAGACAGTGCGACAAAAGTCGACTTATGTATATTATATGGTGAAAGCCAGGGCGAAAAATGTCGACTTATATAAATGTACAATAATGTTCCTGTTCTACTCAAGTATAATAGGGACGGAGTTGTGCGATGTTCCACGGTCTGGGAGTCTCCTCCATACATGAGCGTGTGTCTGCTTTCTCGTGTATATCAACCAGGTAGTAGGATCCATTGTACATGTTCTTGCTGACCACAAACGGTCCTTCCCATGGAGAGGATAACTTGTGCATTCCATATTTTTTCTGTATAAGTCGGAGCACTAAATCACCTTCCTGGAAAGTCCGACTTTTGATGCGACGACTATGGTAGCGTCGTAGATCTTGTTGGTAGATAGCCGATTTAGCTGCTGCCAACTCTCGCTTTTCATCGAGAACATCCAAGGAGTCTTGCCTGGCTTTCTCATTTTCGGCTTGCACGTATGCAGTGACTCTTGGTGAATCGTGACGTATATCACTTGGGGGAACGACTTCCGCTCCATATACCAGGAAAAAGGGGGTATAGCCTGTTGACCTGTTAGGAGTCGTCCTGATGCTCCATAGTACTGAGGGTAACTCATCTTCCCAAAAACCCGGCGTCCTTTTCAAGGGGACACAGATTCGGGGTTTGATGCCTTGGAGCAACTCTTGGTTGGCTCTCTCGCTTGTCCGTTGGACTGTGGGTGAGCCACCGATGCTACATCGAGTCGGCTGTGCTCACGCTGGAAAAATCGCTGCATAACCCCTTCTGATAGGTTAGTTCCATTATCAGTGATGATGCTGTGGGGGTAGACGAATCTATATATTATCTTTTTTCAAGAATTTTTGTGTTGTTGTGGCGTCACATTTACTGACCGGCTCTGCTTCAACCAATTTGGTGAATTTTCCACTTCTACTAAGAGGTGGGTATTCTTGTTGGTTAACCTTTTGAAAGGTCCCACCATATCAAGCCCTATACTGCAAAGGGCCAAGCGATAGGGATCATCCTGAGTTCTTGAGCCGACACGTGATCCTTCTTTGCGTTGCGCTGACACCCATCACACTTTTTGACTATATCCTCTGCATCCGCATGTGCTGTGAGCCAATAGAAACCATGACGATAGACTTTAGCTACGAGAGAATGAGGTCCGGCATGATGTCCACAATCTCCAGAGTGTATTTCATTGAGGATGGATCTTCCTTCTTCTAGTGAGACACATCTCTGAAAAACATCTGCGGGACTTCGCCGATGTAACTCACCGTTGATGAGTACAAATGATTTGCTCCTCCAGACAATCTCCTAGCCAGTATTTCATCTGGAGGAAGGATTCCCCGGGTCTTGTAATCCAAATAAGGTACAACCCACGAGGGGGTGGCATGTATTGCGGCTACTAGAGACGGGTCTGGATCCGGCTCTGCTATGTCTTGCTCCGTTGGTGGTTGCACATACAGCTTTGTTAGAACATCCAGGAATACATTCGGAGGGACCGACTTTCGTTGAGAGCCGAGACGGGAGAAGGCGTATGCTGCTTCGTTTTGCCTACGTTCCACGTAACCCACATGGTAGCCAACAATGAAGTCGGCTTGTCCTTCCACTTATTGCCGATAAGCTGCCATCATGGGATCCTTGGAATTCCATTTTCCTGACACTTGTTGAGAAACGACATCAAAGTCGCCATAGCATTGGATCCGGCTTATACTCATCTCACGAGCCAACCGCATCCCATGAAGTAGGGCTTCATATTATTCTGCGTTGTTGGTGCAAGTGAACTGCAACTTTAAAACATAGCAGAAGTTTTCTCCTTTAGGTTAGGTAAGGACCACGCCGGGTCCTGACCCTTGGAGATGCTGATTTCCAGCAAAGTGCATCGTCCAGTACTTGGTAATCGGCTTTTCCGGAGGCGCTTGGATTTCTGTCCAGTCGTTGATGAAGTCGACCATCGCCTGGGACTTGATGTCCGTGCGTGGATGATACTTGATGTGATAAGCCCCCAAATCTATAGCCCACTTTGCAATCCTTCCCGTGGCTTCCCGGTTTTTGATGATATCTACAAGTGGGCTGAGATGACTACAGTTATGGGGTGCTCCTGGAAATAGTGCTTGATCTTCTGACTTGCCATAAATACAACAAAGGACAAATTTCCTCTAGTGAGGGCAGCGTTTCTTCGATGAAGTCAAAACCTCACTAACATAATAAACTGGCCTCTGCAAGGGGGTGCTCCTTATCGGCTTCCTTACGCTCAACAACAACTATGACACTGATCGCTCGATTATTGGATGAGATATAGAGTAGCACAGGTTCTTTTGGCTTAGGAGCCTCCAGGATTGGAGCCTGGGATAACTGCTTCTTCAGTGACTCCAGTGCTTGATCATCCTCATCATCCCAAACAAATTTTTCTGACTTTCGCAAAAGTCGATACAGGGGGATTCCCTTCTCTCTGAGCCGGCTGATAAACTGACTTAGGGTGGTACGCATCCTGTGAGTCGCTGGACTCCTTTCACTTAGGCCGGCTTCTGAAGAGCCATGATACGTTGATTTTCTTCGGGTTTGACGCAATGCCTCTCTCAGATACTATGTATCCCAGGAGTTTACCTGTGCGGACTCCAAAGGTGAATTTAGCCGGGTTTAACTTCATCTGGTAAGTTTGCAGTTTCTTGAAGGTTTCTTGGAAGTCACTGATAAGTGAGTCGGCCAGCTGAGATTTGACCACTATATCGTCCACATAAGCATGCACGTTGCGCCCAATTTGCTCTTTGAGGCAACTCTGCACTGTTCCCTGGTAGGTGGCTCCCGCATTATTCAAGCCGAAAGGCATGGAAATATAACAATAGATCCCGAAGGGGGTGATGAAAGCTGTTTTTCTTTGTTTTCAAGAGCCATCTTGATTTGGTGATAACTAGATTAGGCGTCAAGGAAAAACAGGAGCTCACATCCCACAGTCGAGTCTATAATCTGGTCAATACGAGGTAGCGCGAAGGGATCCTTTGGGTAGGACTTTTTTAAGTCGGTGTAGTCAATACACATACGCCAAGTCCCGTTCTTTTTCAAAATGAGGACCGGGTTTGCGAGCCACTCCGGATAAAAAACTTCCATGATGAACCCGGCGGCAAGGAGCCGGGCTATCTCTTCCCCAATGGTGTTTCTCCTTTCTTCGTTCAAACGGCGAAGGAATGTCTTGACCAACTTTAGTTTTGGATCTGTCTTTAGGTGATGCTCAGCGAGTTCCCTCGGGACACCTGGCATGTCAGAAGGTTTCCATGCAAAGATGTCCCGATTCTTACAGAGGAACTCGATGAGCGCGCTTTCCTATTTATCAGATAACCTTGTCCCAATGAGGAATTGCTGAGAAGCGTCACCAGGGACAAAGTCGACTTTCTTTGTATCCTGAGCCGGTTGGAACTTGGGGTTGGTATCGGGAGTCGGTTTCTTCAAGATTTTATAGTCTGCCGGGTCTACCTTTTCCTGGTATGCTGACAAGTCCTCTTTGGCGCATGCCGACTCGGCTAATTTGATGTGTTGTTCGTCACACTCCGAAGCCCTGGACCGACGCCCATCAACCATGATCGGGCCATCAGGACCCGACATTTTCAGCTTTAGGTAGACATAGCATGGTCGAGCCATGCACCTAGCATAAGTCTGTCTGCCCAAGAGGGCATGGTATGGGTTCTCGAGCTTTACCACCTCGAAAGGTATGATGTCAGAGCGGAAATTCTCCGTGCTTCCAAAAGCCGTCTCCAGGTGGATCTTGCCTATCGGACGTGCCGACTTGCCTGGGACTATTCCATGGAAAACGGTGTTGGAGGGTTGCAGTTTTTTTTGAGTTAGTCTCATCCTGCGGAAAGTATCATAGTAAAGGATTTTGATGTTGCTTCCTCCGTCCATAGGTATTTGTCAAGTGTATATCCTCCAATTTGTGGAGAGACTACCAGAGCCAGAGTCCCCGAGTTATCCACCACTGGGGGAATGTCATCCCTTGTCCAGATGATTGCCTGTTCTAACCAATTGATCACCTTGGGGCAAGCCGTCTCGGTAGCCACGACCATGGCGGCTCTCCGCTGCAGCTTCTTGTCCCTCCGGCAACTGCTGGTGGTGAAGACATGATATGCTGCACGGTCGTGGAGTTGTTTCGGGTTTTCTTGAAATCCTGCAAGCCCTGACTGATTTTGCTGCCTCCTCCTCCGGGTACTTGGTGCTCAGGTGCTGCGCCGGCTCCTTGATGACCAGAATTTTGGTTGCTACAGTTCTCGACGGCTCCCCCACCTGACCCAGGTGGTCCTTGGCTTGCTCGCCGTGAAAAATCTTTCATGAAGTTACAATCTTCCCAAGAGTGATTGGTTGGATGGCAGGGTTTACTATGTGATGGGCAAGGCCTTTTCATGGCTTCTTCATAGCTGTTTGGGCGGTAACTTCCTTCTGGCTTGCGGTAGTTGTTGCCCCCTGCTTCTGCCTTTGGAAGCCGACATTTGTTTTGGCTACCAAGTCAGAAGTAGTCTGATAAAGTAGACGCTTGGTCTGCTGATTCTGACTCTGGGATCCTTTGGTGCCGTTCTTTTTATTCTGGCCGGCTCTATCCTCTTAAGAGTCACCATCCTTGGTTTTATCAGACTCGGCGTACTTGATAACCGCGTCCATGAGTTCTCCCATGTACTTGACTGTTCTCTTGAGTCGGCCAAGCTTGTGTACTACGGGCTCAAACTTGCAGTTCCTTTCCAAGACGATCACATATGTCTGGGCAGTAATAGTGTCCGAGGAGTGGATTATTTCTGCAACCCATCGTGCCCAACTTAGGGCCGACTCTCCTTCCTTCTGGACACAATGCTCCAAGTCGAAAATTGTGGTAGCTCGCCGGCAAGTTCCTTGGAAATTCTTGATCAACTTTTCTTTGAGATCCTCCCAAGAGTTGATGGAGTTCTCTGGAAGATTCTTGAACCATGTGCGAGCCGGCCCTTCCAACATCATTGTGAGGTAACGGGCACAAACTTCTTCGCTGGCTTGCAGCATATCCGTGGCTAGATCATAACTTTCGATCCAAATCGCCGGGTCCATGTCAGCTATATAGTTTGCAATCTTGCATGGTCCCTTGAAATCTGGTGGCAAGCGTGTGTTCTGCAGAGCCGATACCAGGCATCAGTTACCCACGGATCGGCTGACAAACTTGGTGTTTTCTTCCTGTGGGGGAAGTTGGATCGCCGAACCTGCACGGCGCTCAAGGGTAGGAGTAGCCAGCTGGTTTAGAATTCTCACCTCTCTCTGAGGGTCCAGGGGTGGTGGTGCTCCACGCTGGCGATGACTGCTCGAGACTGCAGGACCCCACGAGTCTTCCTGTTGGCTTACTCTTTGGTATGGAGTCGCATGTAAGTATGAGAGTCCTTGTTAATACTGAGCTTGCTGTGTGATCGACCTCTTGAGAAAATCGATAGCTTCTCGAGCGGCCTGGTCTACTAGAGTGTCTCCATGAACAGGTGCATTGGTGAGAAAACGGGTTGCCGCCATCACGTTTGCCATGGGGTTATTGTAGTGATTGGGAGGTGTGTGGAACCGATCTGGACGCGGTGGAGGAGTCGGCTGTTTGGGCGGCCTGTATCCTGGAGGATTGGCCTGCTGAGGGCTCTGGAACAGTGCTCGTCGCTGGAAGTCAGAGGGGATCTGATTTGCGGAATTTCAGGGCGTGTGTTGGCAAGGCTTAGTCTCTGAGCCTCTATCAACACCGATTCTTGCCGCACGTGCCTAACTTCCTGAGCGAGCCGGGACTCTCTATCCACCATCTGTTCCGTCTAGGCGTTGATTTCCCTATGTATGCTCATCACCCGTGCTTTGAGTCCATTGACCCTAGTCCTCCAGGCTTCCCGGTTCTACGCTGTCACTGGCGTAGCCAAGGCTTCGTTGAGAGAGTGTAAGGCATCTGAAAGGGGTTCTGCTCCCGTGAGAATTTTCTCTGATGAGTGGGCCAGCTGTTCCCTATCTGGATTAGGGGACGCGTTGGCAGCCGGCTCCGTGTCCCAATTTCGGGTTGCGTTCTGGGTCCCCTGACTCCCCTGTTCTCCAGTGTCTGCCTTGAACAACGTGACACAGTACAGAGGTTCGAAGTGATAGAAGGCTGGGTTGTATTCCGTTACCCCGGGGCCGAGGCTGTCACTCCCAACAGATTGGATGGACCCGACATCTGAGAGGCTTCCTTCGCCGGGGTGTGAGTCAGCATCAGATGTTTCTTCTAAGGCGTCGTTCATACGTCCAAAATGCATCACTATTTTATATCGTAATTCATCCTTATTCATAGATATATTTCATGTTAAAATGATGTTCTTAGATTGTTTTGTCTTATTTTACACAGTTTGCAACTTTCTGGTGCCAAAGAAGCAGACGCAGGATTCAGCAGTAAAACATGGATGCTGAGTTGCTGAAAAAGAATACCTCCAAATTACCTGAAAAATCGACGGGGGTTATTTTCCAGAAGAATAACGAAGACTCGCCGAAGAGGGGCCAGAGGGGGGCCACAGGGGCCCCATGCGGCCACCTGGCGCGGCCCCACCCTTGGCCGCGCCGGGAGGGCGCCTGGAGCCATGGGGCCACTCCCGGCTCCCCCTCTGGCCTATATACTCCTCGTTACGCGAAAACCCTAAAAGAGAAGCCATCACGGATTTCCTCCGCCGCTCCGTGGCGGAAACCTACAGAGAAGAAAAGGGCTCTCCGGCGGGCAGATTCCGCTGAGGATATCACCTCCCGGATGGGGAGATCATCGCCATCGTCATCACCATCGTCATGGGCATCATCGAGATCATCATCAACATCATTCCCAACATCAGCACCATCACCACCATCATCCAATCTCACCACACAACACTCAACACTTCGCCTTCTTAAGGACCTAGGGGAATGCATTGTGTATTAAGAATGCTTACGGTGGGTTGCCGGAGTTACAGAAACCTGAACCCCAATTTACACACTTTTGCACAAGGGAGTAATGGATCCTTGATCTTATTGATGTGGTTAGGCTTTGCCTTAATTTCCATCTTGTATTTGCGGGTGCTTGCATGATTTTTAATCATAAGAGTGCAATTATCTTAGTCTAGAAGGTGTTCTAGCATAGATCCACCCACTCAACACTTATCAGCACAACACTTGTTATCGAAACGGAGTATGGCGAAAGCACATGACTACCTCTCCATGTGTCCTCAAGAACGCTTTAGTATTTATAAGTTCAGTTGCCAGGCTTATCTTTTGCACAAAAGGATTGGGCCACTTGCTTACCCTCAACGCTACTTACATTGCTTGCTTTTATCTTATCGTTGCTTATATCGAAAACCCCTAAAAAGTTACCTTTCAGTGTTTGCAGTTATTCCTTGCCCGCTATCACCTATCAATACCTTTCGCTCCTCGTTGGGTTCGACACTCTTACTTATTGAAAACGCTAAAATAGATCCCTTTACGTTGAGGGCCATCAAGCTACGTTTTCTGGCGCCGTTGCCGGGGAGCATAGCGCTATTGGTAAGTGAAGCCGGTAAGGAATTTTTATATTGTTGCTTTTATTTTGTTGTTGTTGTTCTTTGTCCGTATGGACAACCTAGCTATTGGATCGTTGCTTATGGGGAAACGCCCCACATCTGTGGTGGTTGTAACTCCCCCTACTGAAATTTTGCCTTATAAAATACCAGCTGGTATTATCGATTGTGTCTTGGCTAATCGTTATGCAGGAGATAGACATCCCAGTGAACACTTGCTATATTTATCACAACTATGTTCACTATTTAAGCTTGCAGGTGTATCAAAGGAGTTTGTCATGAAGAAATTGTTCTCTGTATCGCTTATAGATAAAGCTTCAGATTGGTATAAGCTTCTCGATAACTCTCATTTGCTTGATTGGCATGAACTTATGTCTCTCTTTTACACCAAGTTTTATCCTCTTCATGAAATTCATCGAGACCGGAATTATATCTATAACTTTAGGTCTCGTGACGGAGAAAGCATCGCTCAAGCTTGGGGGAGATTGAAATCTCTAATGCTCAAATGTCCCATTCATGAGCTCCCCAAGGAAACTATACTTATAAATTTTTATGCTAGACTTTCTCATCAGGATAAGGAGATGTTGGATGCCTCCTCTAGTGGGGTATTTCAGACGAAAAGCATTGAAGAAAGATGGGATCTTCTTGAAAGGATCCAGAAGAATACCGAATATTGGGAAATAGATAAAGGTATTGAACCTACTATAAATTATGAGCATGATTATATAGAGAGCTATGTGAAAACTGATTCCTTTAATGCCTTTTTCTCTAATATTGGTCTTGATTCCCATCTAATGATTGATTTTTGTAAGGAATTTTCCTCTCATATCGACTCTTCTAAGAAGAAGAAGAGTCAGCATCATAAACCCTTCAAAGAATATTCTATTTATATTCATGTTGCTTACCCTATTGTGCCTGCAGTTATATATGAAAAGCCCCCTTTTCCCATAAGGATAAGGGAGCACTCTTTTGTGACAGGCATAAGGAATAAGAGTGAGAGAAGAATCGATGAACCCGAGTACCAGATCAAGGTCGATCCTCGAGTTGCATTAGTTAAGGATCTTATTACTAATGATGCTTTAGATTCAAATATAAGTTTTTGTGCTGTTTCCACTAACCTTGACACAACCAAGAATAAGGGCCCAATTTCAGGTACTCCAGTAGTATCTGTCAAAATAGGAGATCATAATTATTATGGGCTATGCGATTTGGGATCGAGTGCCAGTGCTATCTCGTATTCACTTTATCAAGAGATCATGGGTGAAATTTCACCTTGCGAACTGGAAGAAGTTGATGTCACTATTCATCTTGCAAACAGAGCAACTTTCTCTCCCATCGGAATTGTGAGAGACGTAGAAGTCTTATGCGGAAAGGTAAAGTATCCTACCGACTTTCTAGTACTTGGTTCAATAAGGGACAATTTTTGTCCTCTTATTTTTGGTAGAACTTTTCTCAGAACCTGTGGAGCTATAGTAGATTGCAAGAAAGGTAAAGTTTCTGTTGAATTCAATGGTGAGCCATATGAATTTAATTTTTCTAAGTTCTCTAAGCAGCCTCGTGGTACTGATTTGCCTAGTAATGATAAGATTATTGAAGATATTGCTTCCATTGCTATCCCTCCTAACGATCCCTTGCAGCATTATAAGGAGGACCACGAGAATGATTTGCACATGCAGGAGAGAAATGAGCTAGACGAAATATTCCTCAGACAACCTGCTATCCTAAAGAACAACCTTCCAGTTGAGCCTTTGGGAATTTTGTCGCAACCAAAAGAAGATCCAGTGTTTGATCTTAAACCTCTTCCTCATACGCTCAAATATGCTTATTTAGACGAAAATAAAGTATATCCTGTTATTGTCAATTCTAACCTTTCAGGGTATGAAGAGGAGCGTTTATTGGAAGCACTTCGAAAACATCGAGGTGCAATTGGCTATACCCTTGATGACCTTAAGGAGATTAGTCCATCTATTTGTTAGCATACCATCAACCTTGAACCTGATGATAAAACAGTTGTTGATCATCAACGACGGCTGAATCCAAAAATGATGGATGTTGTAAGGACTGAGATTCTCAAGCTTCTAGCCACAGGTATTATATATCATATAGATGATAATAAGTGGGTAAGCCCAGTTCATTGTGTTACAAAGAAAGGATGAACAACTGTAGTTCCTAATGATAAGAATGAACTAATACCTCAGAGAATTATTATTGGATATAGAATGTGTATTGATTACAGGAAGCTGAACAAGGAAACCAGGAAGGACCACTACCCGTTGCCGTTCATCGACCAAATGCTTGAAAGGTTATCCAAAAATACTCATTTTTGTTATTTCGATGGTTATTCTGGCTTCTCTCAAATTCATGTTAACACTACTGATCAAGAGAAGACCACTTTTACTTGTCCTTATGGTACTTATGCTTACAGACGTATGCCTTTTGGTTTATGTAATGCCCCTTCTACTTTTCAAAGGTGTATGTCTGCTGTCTTTCATGGTTTTTGTGAAGAAATTGTGGAGGTATTCATGGACGATTTCTCCGTCTATGGAACCTCTTTTGACCATTGTCTCCACAACCTTAATAAAGTTTTGCAAAGATGTGAGGAGACAAATCTGGTGCTTAACTGGGAGAAGTGATACTTTATGGTCAACGAGGGAATTGTTCTTGGCCACAAGATTTCCGAGACGGGAATTGAAGTGGACAGAGCCAAGATCGAAGCAATTGAAAGGATGCCCTATCCACGGGCCATCAAAGGTATTCGTAGTTTTCTCGGTCATGCTGGTTTCTATAGAATATTTATTAAACACTTCTCTAATACTTCGAGACCCCTCACTAATCTTCTCCAGAAGCCTTCGAAATTCTTAAGAAAGCTTTAATAACTTCTCCTATAGTACAACCACCTAATTGGAATTTACCTTTTGAAATTATGCGTGATGCTAGTGATTTTGTTGTTGGAGCTGTTTTAGGACAAAGGGTTGATAAGAAGTTTAATGTTATATCTTATGCTAGCAAAACCCTTGATAGTACTCAAAAGAATTATGCTACTACTGAGAAGGAATTCTTGGCAGTAGTGTTTGCTTGTGATAAGTTTAGGCAGTATATTGTTGATTCTAAGATTATTGTTCATACTGATCATGCTGCAATTAAATATCTCATGGAGAAGAAGGATGCCAAACCAAGGCTCATCCGATGGGTACTCCTTCTTCAAGAATTTGATTTGCAGATTGTCGATAGAAAAGGAGCAGACAATCCGGTCGCGGATAATCTTACAAGGATGGAAGATATACCACATGATCCCATTCCAGTCAACGACAGTTTCCCAGATGAACATCTAGCTGTTGTTAAAGTACAATCTCTCTCTCTGATCCTTGGTTTGCAGATTATGCTAATTTTATCGTTGCAAAGTTTTTGCCTCCAGGTTTAACATTTCAGCAAAGGAAGAAGTTATTTCATGATTTGAGGCATTACTTTTGGGATGACCCACATCTTTTCAAAGAAGGTCCAGATGGGATGGTGAGACGATGCGTACCAAAGCACGAACAGAAGGACAATCTCAAACAATCTCACGATAGTCCATATGGAGGACATCATGCTGGTGAGAGGACCGAACATAAAGTTCTTCAATCAGGTTTTTTATTGTCCTACTCTCTTTAAGGATGCTCGAAATTATGTTTTATCCTGTGATAAGTGTCAGAGAGTTGGTAATATTAGTATGAGGAATGAGATGCCTATGAATTAATCTCTAGTGATTGAGCCTTTTGATTGCTGGGGTTTTGATTTTATGGGTCATTTTCCTTCATCACACAAGTACACTCACAATTTAGTTGTTGTTGATTATGTACCCAAGTGGGTAGAAGCAATCTCCACTGAAAGTGCTGATCAGAAGACATCTTTTAAAATTCTCAAGGATGTAATTTTTCCTAGGTTTGGAGTACCCAGGTACCTCATGACTGATGGGGGTTCACACTTTACACATGTAGCTTTTAGAAAAGCTTTAGCCAAGTACGATGTCAATCATAGAATTGATTCACCGTACCACCCCCAAACTAGTGGGAAAGTTGAGCTCACAAATAGAGAGATCAAGTTGATCTTACAGAAGACAGTCAATAGAAATGAAAGGATTGGTCAAATAAGTTAGGAGATGCTTTGTGGGCGTATAGAACTGCTTACAAGAACCCCATGGGCATGTCTCCCTATAAGATGGTCTATGGCAAGGCTTGCTATTTTCCATTAGAATAAGAACACAAAGCTTTCTGGGCTATTAGAGAGCTTAATGCTGACCCAAAATTAGCTGGTGAAAAGCGTCTCATAAACTTGACTTCTCTAGATGAGTGGAGAAGTGAAGCTTACGAGAGCGCTAAAATGTTCAGGGAAAAGGTAAAGAAGTGGCATGATAGGAGGATTTTGAAACGTGAATTTAATGTTGGTGATAAAGTTTTGTTGTTTAGATCCCGTTTCAGGTTTTCTCCATGTAAACTACTTTCCAGGTGGGAAGGGCCATTTCATATTGAGGAAGTCTACCGCTCGGGTGCGATCAAGATTAACAATTTCGAAGGAACCAAACCTCAAGTGGTGAATGGGCAAAGACTTAAGCATTACATAGAAGGAGATTCTGTCAATGTTGATGTGGATTTGGTATACACAAAATCTCATGAAGAACATGTACCGACCCCGTTTGAGACGCCAGCAGAAGCATAATAAGGAAAGGTATGTATTACGGTAAGGAAACATCGCGAAACCGTCTTGAAAGTTCCAGATTATGAGTTTTTGCAAAATATAGAAAATTTGAGGCCTAAGTAGAGCCGGAGACCAGCTCCAGGGGGCCCAGGCGCCCCCCTGGCGTGGCCCCACCCCTGGACGCGCCGGGAGGCCGCCTGGGCACCCTGGAGCCCGTCTCCGACTCCGCTTTGACCTGTTACCTTCCTTTCTGTGCAGAAATTTTTGCTATATATTTGACCGGATCGTTCTGGCAACGTATCTCGCAATTTCGTGTGTTTTCTTTTCGAGTTGTTTCTGCGAGGGCTAAAAGTTGAGTAGTAGAGATGTCTTCTTGTGGTTCGAGTGGAGAGTACTTCTTGGGATGGCGTCTACGTCAGGTCCAGAAGGATCTCAATCAAGGGAAGCACGTCGATTGGGCTACCGAAGAAGAAGCTGCCGCAAGACAAGCGGAGATGGAGCGCGCCGTGATGGAGGAAGTCAAGACTATCACCGCACAACAACAAGGAGGCCCAAGAAATCCCATCATGGTGGGATCTGTCCACCTCATTATGGTCTTTCTCCTAACCTTTCAGGCCCCCCACTTCACCTGATGACCAATGTATGCTTTCCACCATCTCCGAGGCCTACCGCATCACCAACCAACTCTGTGAAGATTTCCGTGTGCTACAAGTACAGGTGAAAGTCTTGGAGTCAGAGAACCGAACCCTTTGCCGTGTCATCAGGGATCTGAAGAAACAACCACAACAGGATGAGGAGTAAAATCTCCTCGGGTATTGGTATCCCCTTAGCTTGTTCCAAGCTTGGGGGAGTGCCCAGTATTTTTATCTTTACCTTTGTCTTTTAGAGTCAAGTAGAGTCATATCATGTCTAGGGAAGTTATCTTATAAAATAGGTGTTTGCTTTGAGGTCTATCACTCATGTCAGGAGGGTTATGTATCCGTGTGTGTGGAGTCGTCTATGATGGAATATTAATGAGAAGTCTATTGATCCCTTCGCTGCACTCGGTATTCTCTTCACGTAATCGACCTCGTGATGATTCTTATGGGGAGTATTAACCTTATATAAGGTATGGCTTTGAAAACTTTTTTTAATCTTGGCAAACATAGCTTTGGTCATAACAACAAGCATGTTATTTTTCTCAAAGTAGCGACATATCCAAAAACCTCTTGGTTATTATGCTTGTAGTGTTATGTTGAGAAGGAAGATAACTTGATGTGTTATGTTTGTTTTAATGTTTATGCTTTATATTTCTTTGCATCCAAGTCATCATCAATTGTTTGTTCTCTCAAAGCCTTTGCTAGCCAAACCCCTGTACTAAGCGGAATTCTGCTTGTACATCCATACCCTGAAACCAGTACCTTCCAGATGAGTCCACTATACCTTCCTATTTGTGGTATTCCACTACCACTCCTAAAGCATATAATTTTTGTGTTATCCTCTGATGTTCAAAATCTTCTGTTTTGTGCCCCTATTTTAGCTCATGAGGAAGTAGTAGTTAACTCATGACCTTCTTAAGTTGGACAAGTTTTACCGCGGGATTGCATCTCTAATCTGCAAACCCCTAATACGAGGAGGAACTGGCATGAGTGCGCCCAGCTCACAAAACATAATCACAACCAACAACCCTCCTTCACGCTTTGTTCATGAGAAATCAGAAAACTTTGGCAGTGATAAACAAAGGAGATTGCGGGGATGTGATCGTCCTCGTTTGGGAGCCGTTCCTCGAAACTTGTCCAATCTGAGAAGCAATTGAGTTATCTATTAGCATTCGTTGACAAATCATGCACCTCTCAAAACTTGTTTTCATTCTGTTTGATCTAAGGATAGCACTTGAGTTTTCCCTACTTGCCTTTAACAAGGCTGTTAGTTCCTTTACTTTTGTGTTGAGTCAGTTTTCCCTACTTCTTCCTTTCCTAAAGAGAATAGACACTTGATGCTGATGAAGATTCTGCCATATAATGCTGCATTAAAGTTTTCCATGCCATATCATTAAAGAATAGACACCAGCTGCACCGGCCGGCCACGCCTCGCCGGCCCAGCCTACCGACGACCGCGCTCGTCGCCTCCGCCTCATACAGGCCGTGCCTCGCCGGCCACGACTCACGCCACCTCCATTCGCGCCCCGCCGGCCCTGCCTCACGATGACCGCGCCTCGCCTCCCGTCGGCCACGCCTCGCCAACCCCGCCTCCCGCCGGCCGCACTCGCCGCCTCCGCCTCCTGACGGCCGCACTCGCCGGACGCGCTCACCGACCGCGCCTCGCCACCCCTGCCGCCCACCGACGAACAGGTCGTCGTGACAGCAATGGGTGCTAGTTCTAGAACCATAACAAGAACGGAACGGGAGGTCGGGGCTAGAACAGAAACAAGAAACATTTTTTTTATAATTAAAAAATCGTTTGCCGTCTGCTTAATATTCATTGGGCCCACCTATGTACAAACATCTGTAATTTATATTTTGCTGTCTACCTTAGTAAAAACCAGACGGCAAACGTCTTTGCCGTCCGTCGATAAAAAACAGACGGCAAATCACCTCTTTGCCGAAGAAATGGCTGACGAGTGCTTTGCCGTCCCCCGACAGACGGCAAAGAGCTTTGCCGTCCGCCTTTCCTATGTTTGCCGACTGCCGTGGCAGACGGCAAACGTCTGAATTCCAGTAGTGAATGCTGCATTAAAGTTTTCCATGCCATATCATTGTTGACATTATCTTTTGATATGTAAGTTGTTTGCAAAAGCGTTAGCCAAGCAAATATCTTCCTTTGTGTTAGCATTTGCACTTCATGACTAATAGCTTGTTCTTTGAAAAAGTTCCAAATCATCACTTCAAAATATAAAGAGAAAGAGCAAAGGTAAAATCTTTTAGTTGTCCCTTGACCAAAGGACTTGTTTTCCATGATTTGATGAGTTTCCTTAGCCCTACTTTTGATTATAATTGTTATTACTCTTTCATGAGAGCTTTATGAGTTGGAGATCGCTATTCAGGATGTTTAAGTTTCGTGAAAAGATCATGATGCTTCTTGTCCGTATTTTATTTATCGACACTTCACTCTCTATACTTGTGGACAGGTTTACCGAGCTCAGTTTTCGCTTGGGGACAAGCGAGGTCTAAGCTTGGGGGAGTTGATACGTCCAAAATGCATCACTATTTTATATCATAATCCATCCTTATTCATTGATATATTTCATGTTACGGTGATGTTCTTATGTTGTTTTGGCTTATTTTACACAGTTTGCAACTTTCCAGTGCCAAAGCAGCAGACGCAGGATTCAGCGGTAAAAAGTGGACGCTGGGTTGCCGAAGAAGAATACCTCCAATTTACCTGAAAATCGACGGGGGGTATTTTCCAGAAGAATTACGAAGACTCACCGAAGAGGGGCCAGAGGGGGGCCACAGGGGCCCCAGGCGGCCACCTGGCGCGGCCCCACCCGTGGCTGCTCCGGGAGGGCGCCTGGAGCCCTGGGGCCACTCCCGGCTCCCCCCTCTGGCCTATATACTCCTCGTTACGCGAAAACCCTAAAAGAGAAGACATCACGGAGTTCCACCGCCGCTCCATGGAGGAAACCTACAGAGAAGAAAAGTTCTCTCCGGCGGGCAGATTCCGCCGAGGAGATCACCTCCCTGAAGGGGAGATCATCGCCATCATCATGACCATCATCACGGGCATCATCGAGATCATCATCAACATCATCCCCAACATCAGCACCATCTCCACCATCATCCAATCCTCACCTCACAAGTTCATCTTGTGTTGTAATATGTACTATCTATCCTCTCTAATCTACCAGTGTTGATTACTCCTTTGTGGTGAATGCCATTGAGTTTTGTTGGAGAAATACCATTATATCCAGATTGTTTATCACATATTTATCACCTCTGATCATGATCTCCTTTATGTCTCGTGAGTAGTTACTTTAGTTCTTGAGGACATGGGAGAAGTCTAGTTGTTAGTAGTCATATGATGTTGAAGTAATTTGTGTTGTTTGATATTTAAGTTGTGTTGTTATTTTTCTAGTGGTGTTGTGTGAGTCGAACACTCAACACTTCACCTTCTTAAGGACCTAGGGGAATGCATGGTGTATTAAGAATGCTTACGGTGGGTCGCCGGAGTGACAGAAACCTGAACCCCAGTTTGCACACTTTTGCACAAGGGAGTAATGGATCCTTGATCTTATTGCTGTGGTTAGGCTTTGCCTTAATTTCTATCTTGTATTTCGGATGCTTGCAGATGTTTAATCATAAGAGTGCAATTATCTTAGTCTAGAAGGTGTGCTAGCATAGATCCACCCACTCAACACTTATCAGCACAATACTTGTTATCGAAACGGAGTATGGCGAAAGCACGTGACTACCTCTTCATGTGTCCTCAAGAATGCTTTAGTCTTTATAAGTTCAGTTTCCAGGCTTATCCTTTGCACAAAAGGATTGGGCCACTTGCTGCTCCTCAGCTCTACTTACTTTTCTTGCTTTTATCTTATCGTTGCTTATATCGAAAACCCCTAAAAAGTTACCTTTTAGTGTTTGCAGTTATTCCTTGCCCGCTATCACCTATCAATACCTTTCGCTCCTTGTTGGGTTCGACACTCTTACTTATCGAAAACGCTACAATTGATCCCTTTACGTTGAGGGTCATCAGTCGTGCATCAGGGACTCGACAGAACGGTCTAGCTCTGGATGTCCACTAATGAATCTAACGAAAGCATGCCTAGAGCCTTCATGTCTCCGCCTCGAGGTTTCCATGGGAATTCGAGATCTGGCTCTGGCTTGGATCCTTCCGTCCTGCCGATGAAGATGTGAATAGACCCGATCAGGACCCGATATCCAGATTCGACAGAATCGGCTTTAGGGCCCCAACTTGAGTCGTCGATGTAGAGCATCCCACTCCGGCTTCTAGTGATTCGTCCAGCGACAAATCCTTCCATGCCTTGCAGAGACCCCCCTAGAATCTCAACGCCTGCATGCGCAGGCCCAACAATGGGTGCTAACTGTCGTGGGAAAGTCGCGGTAGATGTCCAAAGAGTCAAACTTGACAGGGGACCTTTGTTGTGAGGTTGATATGAGGAGAGAGTCAACATGGACAAGAGACTCGGTTCGGCCCCTCTTTGCCTTGAAGTAAAGACCTACTCCTGCTTCTTATTATTACGGGTATCGACTCTTCAATTAGAGGAGTCGACTTATCGATTACAGCGGTATCGAATCTCAACCTTAGTCTCGAGGAGATCTAGGTTGTATTGCGAGTTGTCTAGTTCTTACCTCAGTTCTCCCTGGATCCCGTGGACCTCAACTTATAAAGGTACCGGGTCCCAGGATTCCGCGAGTCCAACTCCTACACGAAGTGGAGTCCTATTCTACTATACAAATATACTACGTGCTATAAAAGGTAAGTCGAATTCCTTCTATGGCTTCAATCTCCACGCTTGGCACGTCCGGCTCGTGGTCGGGTCTTCTCCTGTGGGCTTTCCTTATAGAGTTGGCCCATAAATCTAAATGCCACGTCATGGGCTTGGTCCATCCGCGCGACAGTACCTTCCCATGGGATTTTCCGAGGATGATCCTCGTCAGTGGGGTCTACGCACAAGGGTGTTGAGATCCAGGAGGGAGCTTGACGCAGCATGGAGGAAATCGCCGTCGGCCGGATGATCAGAAGCCGACGTGGGAAGACCTACATCGACACCGCTGCCCCGAGGCTGACTCCGTCGAGTCAGGTCATCAGGTCTCCATTCTACCTATTCGCCTCTCCGTCGGCCGGATCGATGTACCTGAACAAAAGCCAGATCTGGACGTCCTAACTGAACGTGCAAGCCGATACCCAAGTCAGACAACCCGTGCCTTTGTCGGATTTATCAACGAATCCACAAAAGAGCCATAGAATCTCATTGAGATCCTCAACGAAGACGACGCCAACGAAGACGATGACCCAGAACAGTCTGATCCAGGGTCGCCTCACGGCAACGGGGGAGATACGAACGTGAAGCCGACTGGCCTCTTCGAAGGAGATAAACTCGGAAGAGATTCAAACAAGGATCAGTACTAACCCGTCCCCGTTTCACCACATTGTTCAAACACCCTCAATTATCCATATAGCAGGCTACATTCGAAGAGAAGACGGAACAACATCAGAAGCAGAACGGACACAAACTCCACACCAAAAGGGCACCAGCTCAGCCTCCGCCAACTTGACGGCTGATACATACCAAACGTATCTATAATTTCTGCTTCCTCCATGCATGTTTTGTGTGATATTTCTATGATTTATATACACTTTTGATCATATTTGGACTAACCTATTAACTCAATACACCCCAGTGCTCGTTCATGTTTTCTGCTGTTTTTCTACTTCAGGTTCCCCCCATATTAAAATTTCCCCAAAAATTCCGGAAAAATACAATAAAAATCATCACTTCCGGCTTTTACTTCCTAGTTGCAGTCACTATTATATTGTATCCCTTGCGTTTGATCCTTTGTAAACAACAAGGCCAGAGAGATTGACAAACTCTCTGAAATTTGTTGGGAGCAAAGTTACTTGTTGTGTGTGCAGGTCCAGGTGAAGTAAGCAATCTTAGATTGTGAACGGTTCCGTTGTTCACTTCACCACCTACTTGTCGGCCTTCGAGTCCTACTGGTCGATACTAAACCTTGGTATCTTCACCAAGGGAAACTTGCCGCTACGCTACATCTCACCTTCCACTTGGGGTAACCAACGAAGGACGAGAAGTCGTTACACTACTGGGAGAAAGGCTAGTAGTAGCGCCCCTTTTCGGCTCATCAGTAGCACCCCCCACCCGCTACTGCTAGCATGCTACAGCTAACTTGTAGCAGTAGCGCGCGTACGCACCCGCTACTACTATACAAGGTTATCAGTAGCGCCATTAGTAGAGCCCGCTACTACTAATACCAGTAGCGCGTACTGTACCAGGCGCTACTGGTATACATGCGCTACTGGTATTTATTTTTCATTTTCTGTTTCTTTTTCCCATCGTATTTTTGCTGTATTTGTACAGGTATTATACAATATAGTCTTATACACATACACAGGTTTTCTACAAAGTACAAATCTCATCATATCATACACATACAATAATCTGATGACCATATATATATATCATCATGATCTCTCATATCCAACACAAATGATGTCTCTCATCATGTCATCTCTAAAATAGCGATAGAAGTTGTCACAATATCTTAAATACATGCAACTACAAGCAAGTTTCATCATCCATCTAAACTATGATATATACTAGAAGAGCGGTTACTATGAGGAAGAGTGGAATTATGTAGTAGCTCATGAAGCGCCGCCTCCGATCTTCCTCTCGCGCTAGCGTAAATCTCAAGTAACTAGCTTCCGCTTCCTCTCTGGTATTAAACCCTCTTTGGCTGCCGCCCGGGAACCGGTGCACTTGGGCCTGACACTCTGGCCACTCATCGTACACTCCTGGAACCTTCCCTATGTACATGGCATAGCACTTCTTCGCCATCGATGATCTATGTACCTATTAGAGATGCATATTCATCATAGGAATTCAACAATACTACACAACACAATATACTTGAGCAACACGAAGACAAAAATTAGTGAATAGATGCAACATAAAGTAACATACATAATATAATATACACATGTTGTTCATGGTACCCCAACTAATTCACTAGCTAGCAAGCGTTACGCAAGTAGTTCAACAGGACCGTTAAATTACATCACAAAGGTTTCATATCGCTTCCAAAAGTATAAATTCAACCGAGACATCATCATCGGCATAGTCAATACACTAGAACTTCCATCCATCCATATCTGGGAGGACGCACCCTAGCTTATTGAATGGCGTAATGTACAAAAGCTGCATTCCTACGCGAGTTTTAACATCAGCTCGCGATATTGGGACGTGGTAGAACATCCCCTTCTTGTCAACGACTTCTTTCATGATGATGGTTGCAATATCCTTCAGGATGCGAAAGAAGTCATCCCTTACTTTATAATCCGGTTCGGCCAAGTTTTTTGCCCATATCATGATATGATTGTCATCTTTTCTTGCCATGCGAAGAAGTTGCTGATCCTTTCTGAACTCCATCATGAGATGGATGACATAGTATCCATCATTTGTACTTCCATCCGGTTGATGGATACTGCAGAAGTTGGTTTTATGCGAGAAACACGGCGCGCCCTTCCTTCGTGACTTTTTCTCGATGTGGCCACCCCTCATGCTGAAGCCCTGGAGAGCGGAATCTAGAAGACTCATTACTTTGGTGTAGTCCTTCCTTTTGAAGTTCCTAGACGAGTCGAAATACACGGCATGGGAGACTCGCGGGAAAAGAACGATAAGGACGGCGTGCCCCTCGCTGCGCAAAATAAATGCACCTCAAATTAGCTAGCCTCCATATGAGCAAAGGAATGATTGAAATGTAAAGGAAATCGGGCAATGACTTACATTGGATGATAAGGAACGAGAACCATTTCCTTCTCCTTATTCATTAGCATGAAATTTTCGATGTACTCCCTAGCAGTTTTAAGTTCATAGTCACCGAGCGACAAGAAGGACTCATGCATGTAGTATGGATCTGCCACCGCGATTTGCGAGATTTCCTCTCTTTTGATGACAAAGCTCATATGGAGCGCAAAATGGCGGACGATCGTAAAATAGAGCCGCCTAGTGTGGAACATCTCAAAGATGTGATCAAACCGCAGGAAGAACACTTCCGCAGGCGCCGTGTCGACGTAGCCCATGTCGGAGGCACACGCACCACATAAAGTGGATATCCTGGATCCTTCGACGCGAGAAGGATTTTCTCTGTAGACAGTACATGGTCGTACAGGGCGCTACTGTTAAGCCTCTACCTATAAGCTTTTTCCTAGTAGTGTTATCATCTCTCGCGTATCAAGCAAATTTCTGGTGTCGTTGCCGGGGACTCCAATCTTCAAGATAGGGGAGCCAACGAAGGGCGAGAAGACGTTATCATCACTCGTGTATCAAGAAAATTTCTGGCGCCGTTGCCGGCGACTCCAATCTTCAAGATAGGGGAGTTGCACACTATCTTTTACCTTTGCTTTTTAGTCTTGTTAGTTTACCTTTCAGTTCTTGCTTTTGTGTCTTTTACCAAAACCCCCAAAAAATAGTATGTCTAGTTACTTGCTTGCCACCAATGCCTAACTTCTTTGAAACCAGATCCTATTGGCATGGAGGATTCACTAAGGATCAACAATAATGGTACAAGGAACACCGCTTGTCTCAAAAGGGGATACACTTATGGAAAGAAATACAATAGCTGTTTGAGTATGCTAGAAACTTGTGCTCAATATATAATATATCTTTTTGCATGGATGAATCTTGTTGCTTTATGAGGCATCACTACTAGGAAAAAGCTTATAGGTAGAGGCTTAACAGTAGCGCCCTTTAAAGACAGGCGCTACTGCTAATTAGCAGTAGCGCGCTATATGGACGCCCGCTATTGATATGCCTTTATCAGTAGCGCCTCATCTGTGGACCCGCTACTGGTAAAGGTGGTCCCCACCAAACCCAGATGACAAGTTTTAGTAGCAGCGCCCCCCTGGAAAGCCCTCTACTACTATCTACTTCTCAGTAACACCCTTCCGCTACGCCCGCTGCTGCTAATGTGGACCCAACTTAACCCAGAGGCCCGCAAATAGCAGTAGCGCGTGACCTATTGGGTCGCTACTACTACAAGAATAGCTGTAGCGCCGTAGCGGTACAGGCGCTACTGGTAAGGCGCAGCAGCCACCTTTTCCACCAACCATCCCCCTCCCCCCTCCTCTCTCTCCCTCACTTGCTTCTTGCTCATTCCTTCTCCTACCTCTTGTCCATCTCCATTAATGCATTACACCATCTCCATTAATGCACTACACACCATCTTCATTAATGCAATATCTCTCTCTTTCCTTCTAATTTGCTCCTCCTCCACCACCACATATCATGCATAAATGCATCTAGCTATCTCTCTTTCTCACCTTTGTCTCCTTCCCCTCACTAGCTAGTGCAAGCTTCTCCCAAGTGTGATATTTAACAAAAGGTATATACTTTCTCTCTCTCTCTCTTAATTAATTACTAGCTAGCTAGGTACGTTGATGCATGAGATGAGATGTGATATGAGAGTTTGCCTATGTTTTGCCGAAATCTCGATTTACTTCCGTTTCGGCGAATTTCGGGCAAACTCTATATGTCCTATTTTTAGGAAGGTCATGTCGAATTTTTGTATGACTTTGATATGGATATGCATGTCGTTATAATCTTTTGTTTGTATAACTCGTAGGCGACCATGAAGGTCTGTGGAAGGATGGTGGATAGATACTTGCGATCCGCAGTGGACGACATGGTTGAAAAAAATGAAAAGGAGATTTTATGTCCTTGTCGAAAATGCAAAGAAGGCGTCTGGCTGGACCCCTTTAAGGGTGGACGTTTGAAGGCGCACCTGCTTAGATATGGTTTCATCGATGGCTATACTCGATGGATAATTGAAGATGATGATGATGATATCGACGGTGCAACCAATAAACCCATGGCAGCGGATGAAGAGATGATTGATGGATCCGAAGACGAAGAGGGCGCTGGAAATGACGGCGGAGAAGAGGCCGCACATGGTAATGGCGGAGAAGATCAGACCGAACATGACGGAGAATATGAGGACATGACGGATCCTTCGTCGCTACTAAATTCAATCGTCCGGGACCCTCATGTTCGAGACGTGTTTCGCAAGAAGACGACTAGAGACAGAGCTAGTTCTAGAGAGGAGGCCAAGTGGGAGCAATTGGAGGTAGACTCGAAGACTCCATTGTATGATGGTTGCGCTCCTGAGGTGACCCGCTTGAATTTCACCCTCGAACTTCTAAAGATGAAGGCTAAAAACAAATGGAGCGACAAAAGCCTCGATGATCATCTCAAGTATCTAAAAAAGACAGTTCTTCCCCCGAGGAACCTTTGTCCTACTAGTATCGATGAGGCCAAGAAGATTGTGTTCCCTCTTGATCTGCCGCACATTAGATACCATGCATGCATCATTTATCGGAACGAGAACGCAGAAAAAACCAGTTGTCCGGTGTGCAATGCTGATAGATACAAGAAGGACGGAAAGAAATCTCCTCAGAAAGTTGTATGGTACTTTCCGATCATTCCTCGTCTGCAGCGTTATTTCGTAGATCCTAAGGAAGCTGAGCTCATGCGGTGGCACGCGGTCAGGAAGGTGCCCGATGATGCAGATGATCCGAAGATGAGACACCCTGTGGATGGAAGCCAGTGGAGAGCGTTGAACGCCGAATATGGATTTCATCTTGATCCAAGGAACGTCATGCTTGGCGTGAGTTCAGATGGCATGAATCCGTTTGGCAAGCAAAACACCAACCATAGCACATGGCCCGTGTTTGTATGGATGTACGATATTCCCCCGTGGAAGTGCATGAAGACAAAGTACATACACATGAGCATTCTGATTCAAGGGCCGAAACAGCCGGGAAATAATATTAATCTATATCTCGAGCTATTGAAAGAGGAGCTAGAAATGTTATGGAAATCACCAGTCAAGACATGGGACGCTTTCGAAAAAGAATATTTCTATATGAAAGTCGCGGTGCTGACGACGATGCACGATTATCTCGGTTAAGGATATGTATCAGGCCAGGTGTGCCATGGATATTGCGGATGCACGAGGTGCATGGATGATACAACTTCTCAGCAGCTAACGAAATATGGTGGGTCTGCGAAAATCGTGTACATGGGGCATCGAAGATGGCTCGAGAAGAATGACCCGTGGAGAAACCGTGGAGATCAATTCAATGGTGAGGCTGAGCATCGAGGACCTCCACGTAAGAGGAGCGGCGCCGAAATTGATGAGTTGTTGAAAAACTGGAAAGAGTGCCCCGCGCCTGGAAAGATGAAAAAACCGGAGCCGCTGCTGAAGGTATGGAAAACAAGGTCTGTTTTTTGGGACTTGGAGTGCTGGCCCAAACTCGATACACCTCATTGTCTTGATAAAATGCATATCACGAAGAATGTTCTCGATAGTTTGCTTGGCACACTGATGAACATGCCGGAGAAGACCAAGGATGGGCCGAAGCCAAGAAAAGACTTGGAAGATTTGGAAATAAGGGCAGATCTCCACATGCCCCATAAAACGGCCGAGACAGAGACGGAAACAGAGGCGGGGGACAGCAGGCGGGGCAAAAAAGTAAAGAAGAAGGAAGAGAAATATTGCCCCCCTTCTTGCTTCACCTTCAATACGAAGGAGATCGATCAATTTTTCAAGTGTCTTACCGGAATAAAAGTTAGTTCCGGTTACTGTGGGAAGATAAGCAGATATCTAGACATGCAGAAAAAAAGGTTCAGCGGGATGAAGTCTCATGACTGTCACGTGATGATGACGCAGATACTACCGGTTGGCCTTAGAGGGATAATGGACAAGCACGTCCGTGACACGCTTACTGGTTTCTGTAATTTTTTCGATGTTCTCTCGAAAGTCGATCAGTTCGAAGCAGCTCACAAGGCTACAGGAAGAGATTGTTGTCATACTATGTGAGCTCGAGATGTACTTCCCGCCAGCGTTCTTTGACGTCATGGTGCATCTGTGTGTCAACATTGTGGGAGACATCATCGACCTTGGCCCGTCATACCTGCACAACATGATGCCGTTCGAGAGGATGAATGGGGTCATCAAAGGATTCGTTCGTAACATGTCCCAACTAGATGGAAGCATCGTACAGGGCTATCTGACACAAGAGTGCATCTCTTTCTGCGAGAATTATCTAAGCAATGGAGACGACGACGTCCCTGTTGTTGGTTTGCCCGTTAACAAGCACCATGGGAGGCTCGGAGGAGAAGGTCACACCAACGGTCGGAGGGAACTCCATGTCGACCACTCGGATCGACGCAATGACTTTGACAGGGCAAACTTAGTAGTGCTACAACATCTTGACGTGGTAGACCCTTTCGTGACACTGCACAAAGAAACCATCGCCAAGAAGTACCATGACCAGGGCCTACGCAAGACGGATGCCGAAGTTACTAGAGAGCACAACTCCATTTTCTTGCCTTGGTTCAAAGAGCATGTTCTTGTCAATCCCCCGGAAGAGGGGTCTATAGACGCATTGCTCATATACGCCTTAGCACATGGCCCTGCTGTCAACTTCCTCACCTATCAGGCATACGATATAAACGGATACACGTTCTATACGGAGGCCAGAGATATGAAAGTGATTTCCAGAACTCGGGGGTGACGATAGAATGCATGACTGACGACAACGGCTCAACTGAAAGATATTACGGAAGGGTCGAAGAGATCTGGGAGCTTAACTACTCTGGACTACACAATGCGACGATGTTCCGTGTCAGATGGGCAAAGAATGTCGAAAGAGAAAACCGGTATTTCACTACCATGTCTATACCCGACGCCAAGAGCGCTACCGTGAACGTCATCGCCAAAATGAGCCATGGATAGACGCTAAGAACGTGACACAATGTTTCTACATAACCGACCCGAGCAATCCCAGCCGTGTTGTCGTGAGGAGAGGCAAAAGAAACATCGTCGGAATGGATGGAGTCGCCAATATAGAAGACTATGACCAGTACGGCAACCCGATGAGGGAAGATGACGACGACGATGAAGCATATGTCAAAAGAAGAATGAAGACTACATTACCTATGAAAGATCGTACTCCATGGAAAAGGAAAAGTCACAACGAGGGCCTAAATTATTCGGAAACGAACAAAAAAGGAAAGAAACTAATCACTAAGAAACGTCCTCGATCGACGCTGAGAAACTAAATGTGTGTTGTAATCTATATATGTATCTATTTTGTATACTTGAACTTTAACCGCGTTATCAATCGGTCAAATTATATATTACCGCTGTTAAATATACATTATATAAATTGTATTGGTCATTGTTCGGGAAAAAAATTAAAAATCAAATGGAAAGAGGGAAAAAAATGCCAGACATATCAGTAGCGGGCCCTGTCAGCGCGCGCTACTGCTAAGTTTTAGCAGTAGCGGACCCTGTCAGAGCGCGCTAATGCTAAACTTAAGTGGGTCACTCTAAGTTTTAGCAATAGCGGGCCCTGTCAGAGCGCACTACTGCTAAACTTAGCAGTAGCGGGCCCTGTCAGAGCACGCTACTGCTACGTTTAGCAGTAGCGCGCCCTGACAGGGCCCGCTACTGCTAAGTTTCACTTAAACCGGTCGGGCAGGTTCTTCTTTTCATTCCCCTCTATCTCTCCCTCTCGAAATTCATCTCCCCGGCCGCCGTCGTCGTCGCCGCGCCTCCGTCGCCCTCATCGCCCGGCACCCTTCCTCCCACCGCCACCGTCGACCTTCCTCCCGCCTCCGCCGTCGACCCAGGTACGCCAGCCCCTCCTCCCTCTTCCCCACCCCCTCCTTCTCCCCATTTGGCCCCTCTCCTAACCCTAGCTCCTCGCACCAGCGCCGCGCTATACTAATAGCAAATTAATTAGACACAAATTTGCCAATGTGAATGTATTGTTGCTTTTTCAATAAACATTCCGAGTGATGACTGTAATTGACTTCTTCATATAACATATTTTTCATGGGCCTATTTGATATAATTGAGCTATTTTTGGCATCAACAATGTCTTTCAAAGTGGTTGTTAAGATTAATTAATCAGTGATTTATCCTCTATGCAAGAGTTGATTTAAAAAAGACAGAAGAGACACAAAAATTTCAGTTACCATTGCGAAACTATGAGCACGACCAAATTGTTGCGTCATATGTACAGTACAACAAAGATATGAGGGGAAGAGAAATGGGCATGAGCTTCCTAATGGTTCTGGCTAGGGTGAGCATAAAATAACTTTGTGACGTGGATATAGTTGTGAAAATGCTAAGAACCTGTTTCGCTTATCAATTGAACCTAGGATGATACTTTTGGCTTAGTTACAAAGTTCTGTAGATCAACCTTGGCATAGATGATACAATGCATCATTTGAATTTTTTTTGTAACTGCATAATATATATGAAACTATAATTTCTCTCATCATCCAATAAAACATTTTACTTAGCTCTACTAGTCAAATGATTTTCTGATCATTTGATCTTTGTTTTTTACATACACATGCTTCATGCATGGTTCTATATTCAAGTCTCAACATGCAAAAAACATGCTTCATTTTTGCTGCTGGTTTGATCTGTTCACTAGTAATTTTATCTATATTCTGCTCTTGCAAACTAATTTGTCTGTTTAGGATACCGTTATCCATGAGTTTGTGCTTTCTCAAGAGTAGAAGTTATTTTGTGAATTTTATTTCATGCTACTTTATAAACAACCACCAAATTATAGTGTCCTCTCTGCAAAAGTTCTTTTTTCCATATGCAGGGATCCGAGGGGCCTATGTTTTGCCGGAATGTTGATTTATTTCCGTTCCGGCAAATTTCAGGTTCCCGATATGTCCACTTTTTAGCAAAGGTCATGCTGAAATTTACCGTGAATTTCGACATGACTTGTGCTAAAAAGTATGACATATCGAGTGCCCGTTATTTGATAGGACGGTATTTAGTCCTTTTTTTATAGTTTGAGAATTAAACTTGGAGACTAAATATATCGTAGGAAACATGTCGACCAACGACGAAGCCGGTGCAAATGAACATTTTGACTACCAGCAGCATGAACACGCCTTCCTCGACCATATGTCTTCTCAGCTACGAGACAAAGGTCCAAATGTTGCTAGTGCGACGGACGCCGAAATCGAGTCCGACAGCACTCCTGATGGCACCGATGGCACTAACACCGGCGCCACCGACACCGGCGGCGCTGAAGCCGCTAATGAACCAGCAAATAAGAAGAAGGAGAGGGTACGAAAACCAAACAAGCTCGGCACCGAAAAACTTCTAGTGACAGAGGTGCATCTTGGAAAATTCGAGCCAATAGCGCCGGCGGAAGCTCGCAAGTGCTACGACAACCAAGTCGGATGCATCCTACGGGAAACCGCGAGCATCAACGACTATGACTTGAGGAGTATACCAAATATGGAACATTTGCTCCTTACGAAGCTGCACAACAGATTCAAGTTCCCGGATCGGGATGAGAGCAAAACTCCGTGGGATGATGATGCCATGACTGACATAAACGCCGCCGCCATGGTCAAGTTCAGCAACGCATTGTCCGCGTGGAAAGTGAGGGTGAAACGATTGATTGAGAAGAACAAACCTTTGTCCAAGATTTTTGCGGAGAATCCATCACTTACGGAAGCTGAGTTCTTAAAATTCAAGGACACTTGCGCTACCGACGAAGCCAAGCTTAGGTCCGCGAAATTCAAAGGCCTTCAGAAAATGAACACGGGGAAACACCGCCTCGGAAGCCGTGGTTACATTGGCAAAAGGCCCATATGGGACAAGGAGGACGCGGAACGTGAAGCCGTGGGGATCCCAGACCCCTTGGCGGAGTTCACCGACCCACAGGAGTATGACTTCATCAGGGCCCGCTACAAGTGGGACTCGAAGAAAAAGGTTTGGTGCACGGACGCAGCCACGAGGGAATTGATGAGATTACTGGTAGTAATTTTTTTCCACCTTATATTAGCTTCTCATCAAGTCAGAATACACGTTGTAGTAACATTTGTAAATGGTCCACGTTTCTTTCGCAGAAAGAGCAACACAAGCTTCATGCCGAAAGCGACTCATCGTCTCAGTCGACAATGAGGCCCAAGTGGGACACCCATCTCAACCGGGCCTTGAACATAATGAAGGGGCTCCCTTTGGACACTCGGCCGCAGCATGGACGTGTGCACGGCGTCGGAGACGGTGCCCAGTGGAAGCACTACTACCACGAGGACCCTGAGGCCAAAAGGCAGAGAAAGAAGTTTAGTCAGGTCAACATCGACGAGAAGGTGAAGCTTGCGGTTGAGAAAAAAGCAGCTGAGACCGAACAAGCGACCAAACAAGAGATGATCAAGTCGGCAGTCAATGCAGCTTTAGCTGCCTGTAGAGATGAGTTCGCAGCTTCGGTTTCATCCTTGATCCCGGCTGTTATCGAGTGGACGAAGCAAAATCCAGACAAAACGGCAGCGGATTTTCCCCGTACTAGCTTCGTCGGGAGCAACTCGGTGAACATCGCACCAGCGGGGCCTCCTCTCGCATCCGGACATGCTCCATTAGCCACTCATAGCAGCCCGTCCTCTGTCTCTGGCGTGCTAGGCGGGCCTTCGCCTTTGGCTGAGCTCGACGCCCTCACGGTAATTACGCGTCACACCAACATATCTATAATATATCCCTTTTTCGTTGCCTTTTGGATGTCTGACGCCGTAGACATGTTTTCGCAGGGCGAGAGAACCCCGTGCACCTTACTATACATGATCAATGGCCAGACGGTGGATGTGGGAAAGGAAACGATAATAAATCCCACGGATCGGATGATCCACACCATGCAGATGCCCAATACCACTTTCAAGGTTTCAGTGGCGAGTGTCAAACCGGGCCACGAGGATTTGGCTCCTCCGGTACAACTCGGGGGAGAGGAAGACGAGACCCCTAAGCGGCTTGCAGACTACAAGGGCTATTTCATCCTATGGCCGAAGGGTCTTCTTCGTGTCGAGTCGGCCGCCGTGATGACCACACCAACGACAACACATCCCCAAGAAGGTATGAACACCACCACCCCGCCTCCGCAATTATTAGCGCCGCCTGTTATGCTGGGTGAGAGCAGCGAGCGACGCGAGGAAGGCGGTCCAAGCAGAGTGGATCGTGATTTCTCCCCCGTGCTCCAGCAAGCAATGGATGATGACATGGACGAGGATGGTGACCCTATGCAATTCCTCAACACCACCTTCATTAATCAGGAAGTAGAAATGATGAGTCAGCCATATGACTCGGCCAATAAGGAGCATGTGGATGAGGAGATGGATATTCTGTCGGAGCAGGAGCATCCTAGGTCTGAGTGCAAAAAGTCTCTCTTCGTGCAACCCTTGCAGGACACGCCTCTAGATGCCGCCTCAAACCAGCATGAACAACCATTTCTCAGCCCGTCAACACTTGGGTTGGCGATCAAGGGCGCTATGAAAGGCTCATCACAACCTCTCCCCAGAAGAAGCCGAGGAAGAGACCGAATAGGAAAGACTTAGCTGCCAAAAAGGCTGTCAATGCTTCTAGCAGCAAGTCGGTTCCGCCAACCGGTTTTGCAGACCGTGTACCGATGAAAGGTACGGCGTTGATCCATGTCGCGGGCGAGCCGATCCTCCCGCCGAAACCGCTGGAGAGCATATCAGGGGATCTCAGGAGACTGCACGACCATGTACTATCGACAGAGAAAAGCCTTCTCGCATTGAAGGATCCAGGATATCCACTTTATGCGGTGCGTGTGCCTCCGGGCATGGGCTACGTCGACACGGCGCCTGCGGAAGTGTTCTTCCTGCGGTTTGATCACATCTTTGAGATGTTCCTCACTAGGCGGCTCGATTTTACGATCGTCCGCCTTTTTGCGCTCCATATGAGCTTTGTCATCAAAAGAGAGGAAATCTCACAAATCGCGGTGGCAGATCCATACTACATGCATGAGTCCTTCTTGTCGCTCGGTCACTATGAACATAAAACTTCTAGGGAGTACATCGAAAATTTCATGCTGATGAATAAGGAGAAGGAAATGGTTCTCGTGCCTTATCATCCAATGTAAGTCATTGCCCGATTGCCTTTACATTTCAATCATTCCTTTGCTCATATGGAGGCTAGCTAATTTGAGGTGCATTTATTTTGCGCAGCGAGGGGCTCGCCATCCTTATCGTTCTTTTCCCGCGAGTCTCCCATGCCGTGTATTTCGACTCGTCTAGGAACTTCAAAAGGAAGGACTACACCAAAGTAATGAGTCTTCTGGATTCGGCTCTCCAGGGCTTTGGCATGAGGGGTGGCCACATCGAGAAAAATTCATGAAGGAAGGGCGCGCCGTGTTTCTCGCATAAAACCAACTTCTGTAGTATCCATCAACCGGAAGGAAGTACAAATGATGGATACTATGTCATCCATCTCATGATGGAGTTCAGAAAGGATCAACAACGTCTTCGCATGGCAAGCAAAGATGACAATCATATCATGATATGGGAAAAAAACTTAGCCGAACCGGATTATAAAGTAAGAGATGACTTCTTTCGCATCCTGAAGGATATTGCAACCATCATCATGAAAGAAGTCGTCGACAAGAAGGGGATGTTCTACCACGGCCCAATATCGCGAGCTGTTGTTAAAACTCGCGTGGGAATGCAGCTTTTGGACATTACGCCGTTCAATAAGCTAGGGTGCGTCCTCCCAGATATGGATGGATGGAAGTTCTAGTGTATTGACTATGCCGATGATGATGTCTCGGTTGAATTTATACTTTTGGAAGCGATATGAAACCTTTGTGATGTAATTTAACGGTCATGTTGAACTACTTGCGTAACGCTTGCTAGCTAGTGAATTAGTTGGGGTACCATGAACAACGTGTGTATATTATATTATGTATGTTACTTTATGTTGCATCTATTCACTAACTTTTTGTCTTCGTGTTGCTCAAATATATTATGTTGTGTACTATTGTTGAATTCTTATAATGAATATGCATCTCTAATAGGTACATAGATCATCGATGGCGAAGAAGTGCTATGTCGTGTACATAGGGAAGGTTCCAGGAGTGTACGATGAGTGGCCAGAGTGTCAGGCCCAAGTGCACCGGTTCCCGGGCGGCAGCCAAAGAGGGTTCAATACCAGAGAGGAAGCGGAAGCTAGTTACTTGAGATTTACGCTAGCACGAGAGGAAGATCGGAGGCGGCGCTTCATGAGCTACTACATAATTCCACTCTTCCTCATAGTGTCCGCTCTTCTAGTATATATAATAGTTTAGATGGATGATGAAACTTGCTTGTAGTTGCATGTATTTAAGATATTGTGACAACTTCTATCGCTATTTTAGAGATGACATGATGAGAGACATCATTTGTGTTGGATATGAGAGATCATGATGATATATATATATGGTCATCAGATTATTGTATGTGTATGATATGATGAGATTTGTACTCTATAGAAAACCTGTGTATGTGTATGAGACTATATTGTATAATACCTGTACAAATACAGCAAAAATACGATGGGAAAAAGAAACAGAAATGAAAAATAAATACCAGTAGCGCCCTGTTAACTGTGCGCGCTACTGGTATTAGTAGTAGAGGGCTCTAAGGGTGGGCGCTACTGGTGTAGTAGTAGCGGGTGCGTACGCGCGCTACTGATACAAGTTAGCTGTAGCGTGCTAGCAGTAGCGCGCCCTAGGGGGGCGCTACTACTGATAAACACCTTGATTTCCAATGTGAGTACAATAATGATGAAACCTTAGCTTCTTATGCTAAGAGAAATTATGATTTTTATGATGCAGAGGAAATATAATAATTTGTTGCTTATAAGGGTGCCTATGAAATTACTTCTCTTCTTAAAAATATTGATGATGCCCCTTACAAATCTGAGAGTCTTGCTATACTTAAATATTGTTTGCAAAATTACGATGCAAATTATTATATTACTGATCATCTTGAGAGAATCTCTCCCCCAAAGGAATTGACTAATGTTTTGCAGGACTCTATGGAAGAAGAAATTGCTGAACCTGAAAGCTCCTTGGATGAAAATGAGGAGGAGTGTGACGAACAAAAGGAGGAAGAATGGAGCCATCCATGTCTACCTTCTTATGAGAGAAACTGTTTGACTCTTACCTTATATGAGTGTTATGATCCTATGGATTCCTTTGAAATGTCCCTTTTTGATGAAGTTGATGCCTTCTATACTTGTGGCCATGATGCCATTATGAATGATTCTTACGGAGATGAACTTTCTATAGTTCCTGATGTTAAGCATGAAATTGTTGCTATTGCACCCACACTTGATTTTCCTATTATCCTTTTGAAATCTCAGAATTAGATTCTAGAGAAAATTGTCCTTATTAAGGGTCAATGTACAGGTTGGAGTTATCTTATGATCCTAAAGACCGTGTCGAAAACTATACACATGTGCTTTTACTGAAAACTATAGTGATGTTCTTGATGTTGTTCATGATATTACTGAAAATTACTTTTAGAGAGGAAAGTTTGGTTGTAGAAACTTCCATGTTACAAAAACACCTATATTCATGAAAGTTTTTAAGTTGTTCTTGTTCCACTTTCCTATGTCTGTCTCTTTGTGCTTCTTTGATTTATTTTCTTACAAGATTCCTAGGCATAGGAAGTAGGTTAGGCTTAAATGCATTTCATATTTTCTTCTTGATGCTCTCTTTTGCTTCAAATCCTTATTTTTATGAGAGCATCTTTTATAATCTTCGTGCCTAGCTTAAAGGCGTAAAAGAAAGCGCTTGTTGGGAGGCAACCCAAAATGTTTTTACTTTTGTTTTTAGTGGTCTTGATGATTTTTACAACTGTAGAAATATCATTATATCTTTATTTTCAAGCTTTGTGCCAAGTTTAGCCTCCGATTGCAAGCAAGTTCAAAAGTTGTGACGTGCTGTCCAGAAAACAGATTATGTCCTTGGACGAAACAATTAGCCTAAAATCACAAAATCATCTTTTTTATCTGAATTTTTTTGACAGAGTGCTCTATACAATTGAATTTTTAGCGTCTGTTCAGAGTTTTTTTATTTGAGTGCATAAGTACCCCGAAAACAATTATTTACTACCTGTTGTTCTGTTTTTCATAGATTCTGCCACGTTTTGCCTTACCTTACTTTTGGAAGACTTGCGCTAGCTTTTTCTTTGCAAAAACTTTTTAGCAATCTTGAGAAACATTAGCCCTTCAAGAAAATCTTTATTTCCAGTAGAGGTAAATTATTTTATTAAGGGTACTAACCTCTCTAATCAGCTTATGATGAGTTATGTATGAAGGGAGTTTTCAAGTGTGCGAGGGAAGAAGGTGAAAGAAGATCCAGGAGTGTCAAACGCTCAAGCTTGGGGATGCTCCCATGCATCCTCAATAAATATTCAAGGAGACTCAAGCGTCTAAGCATGGGTATGCCCCCATGCATCCCCTTCTCCATCAATAATCATCAGTTCATCCTCCATCTCCATATATTTTTATCACTTCATGCGTTATGTGCTATGCTTGGAGCGTCTCGCTCTTAGGTTTCCTTTTTAGTTTTCTTTAGCTTTTCTTGCTGTTCATAACAAGTGAGAACCCATCTTACTTTGTGTGGGAGAGAAACACGCTCCACTTAAAACTAGAACACATCATAGGATTTCATGCTTATCTTTCTTTTGTTGTGTGTTCTTTATCTTTTCGTAGCTGCTGCCATGTTTAGCTCTTAGTTTTCATGTTTGTCTTTTTCAAGAGCTTGAATTTTATTTTAGTTTGTTGCTGGAAATCTCTTTAGTTTCAATGTTTATCTTGTTAAGAGATTTGGTTGTTGCACTGAGTTGTGTCTTGTCTTGAAGTAGGTAATTGAGGTTGCTATTTAATTATAGTTGTAACTTGCAATAGTTTTGAGGTATTGTTGTGAGTAATGTTTGAACTTTTGGTGTCAATCGATCTAGCCAATTAGTGATAGGTGTCGTATTTTGGGCAATCCGTGTTTATTTTCAAAAACTACAAAAACTAGTTGAGAACTCTAGCTACTAGATGGATCTCTAATCTTTGGAGGGATCGGATATTAGAGTACACTCACGTACCTTGAGTCGAGGATGCACAAGGATAACCAAACCCCCGTACACTCCTCCTCGGGGTACTTGTCTCTTTGTGAACCTCCTTATTAGATTGAGAGTTACTGATAATAAGTGCATGACCTCTTCGGACTAATGTAAGTATTGAAAGTTGACACTTCCACCTCCTCATATTTGCTAGCCTCTTCGGTACCGCGCACTGCCCTCTTCTCCTCCAAGAGTTGGCGTCCACCTCACGGAGGCATCCAAACCCTTGGCATGATACGCTCTGTCCTCATAGAACTCCTTATATCTTTCCTCAAAACAGCCACCATACCTACCTATCAAGGCATTTCCATAGCCTTTCCGATATATATTTCCATGCAACTTCCACCTTCTCATGACTTGATCTTCATGTCATACATGTTCTTGCTACACTGGCAGAGGCATACATTTGCATACATCATGATATCAACACCTTCTTTATGTTGAGTACCTTGTAAAGTGTGAAGATCTTCTATACTTCTTGTAAAATAGAGTGTTGCCCTTAAGTGAGAAAAAGATCCCAAAGAGGACAAATTTAAAAGATCCTAAAGAGGAAAAATGAGAGTTCAATAGAACGATCCATTGAGGCCAACAAAAAATACAGAAAAATAGAAAAAGAAAATAAAAAGAGAGAAGGTGGCAACACTAATATTCCTTTTGAAAGATCCACACTTGTACTCCCTCTTATACCTTGTACTCCATAGAGATGATCATATATGCATATAGCTATATGGGGACCTTCACACTATAGAACTTGAATTGTATATTCCAATGATGAGCCTCCTCAAACGAGCTCTAGGTCTTCTTGAGCGAGCAAGTAGGATGGACCCCCACTTGTTCCATTGGAGAGCTTTTCTTAGCTCATATGTGCATCCGTTGCATGGAAATCCCTATTCTCACATCATATCTATCATTTGGCCTTCTCTCGCCTATGATTGTCCTCATTGATGTGAGCCTTTCACACCGTTTTTGTCTTCCTCCTCCACCATATTTCTCTCTTTGCCATCCTAAGTGTCAACTCTCGTGCTTACGCTCATCCATTGTATGAGTGCTCAAAATATCGAAAGGGAGTGGATCAAATTAACTTGTAACTGGCTAGTGCTCTGGGGACAAGTCAAGATAAGATTCCAAAGAATACTAAGTGTGAAACTTTAGTAGATTGAGTTCTCAACAAATATAATTTTCTCTCGTGTTACCATCTCCCACTTCTTGCACGCAAACACCATCTGGATATATTCGAGCCACGAACAGCAATAGCTCTTGCACCTTTATGTTTTTATGTTATTGTTTCAATGCTAATATAGAGTCTTCCTTGTTATGACTTGAATTGAATGACATACCTTGATTGCTTTACTTCCAAAGTTCTTATATGGTTGTTAGCATGTCACCATAGAAATTATGCTTGTTATCATTTACCTACTCGAGGACGAGCGCGAATTAAGCTTGGTGATGTTGATACGTCCCAAACGTATCTATAATTTCTGCTTGCTCCATGCATGTTTTGTGTGATATTGCTATGATTTATATACACTTTCATACACTTTAGATCATATTTGTACTAACCTATTAACTCAGTGCACCCCAGTGCCAGTTCCTGTTTTCTTCTATTTTTCGATTTCAGGTTTCCCCATATTAAAATTGCTCCAAAAATTCTCGAAAAATACAAAAAAAAATCAGCGTACCAGAAGCTTCAGGAATCACCTAGGAGGGGCCAGAGGGGACCCACCAGGGCCCCAGGCGTCCTCCCGGCGCGCCCTAGGGTGGAGTCGCGCGAGGGGGGCGCCTGGACCCCTGGTGGCCCCCCTTGGATTCCCTCCTTCGCATATATATTCTCCGTCACGGGAAACCTCGGAAGACAGAACCCTTTTTCGTGATCTCGCCTTTGTTCCGCCGTCGCCGCGCTTCCAAGATCGGGAGCGCCAGCAGACCTCTTCCCGGCGCCCTGCCGGAGGGAGGATTGTCCTCCGGGAGCTTCTTCTCCACCATGGACGCTTCCCGGATGATCCGTGAGTAGTCTACCTTGGACCATGGGTCCATGATCAATAGCTATGTGATGTTCTCCTCTGCTCTTTGTTCTTCATGAATTAGACCTTGTGAGCTTCCCTACATGATCAAGGGACATATGTAATCCTTTCTGTTGTTGCTATGCTGAGTTTGCTGGGATCTGATGGATTATGAGACTATGTTCAAATTTTTATTGAGTAATATATTTTGTCCTTATCTTTTATATTTTTGTTCTTGAGTAATTCTTGCATGTTCTCCGATGTTGTTTATTGCTTTGGCCAAGTAGTAGGTAGTTACTCCAAGAGGGAGCGTTATGCTTGATCGTGGGTTCAAGCCCCTAATGGCTAGCTTGAGTGACAGAAACATGATTCTAGAGGATGTGATATTGCCACAAGGGGGAAAACAACGGTGCTTGTAACCGTAGTTGCAATGATTGATTACTTTACGCAAAGTTATTTTAATGCAGTTGTCTGTTGCTTTGGGTTTACACTTTGGGTGGGGCTCGCAACTTAATACCAGCGAGATGTTCTGGATAGATATCTCAAGGTGGATGATTAGTAGTAGATGCAGTTCGATTTCAGTCTACTTATTTTGGCGTACTTCCCATGCTTTTGAGCCTCTTCCTTTCTTTTTAGCATAGTTAGCATTGCGGTGCATTTTTAATCTTGTCAATTGCCTAGCTGTGATTTTTTTAACTCGCATAGCAATTGTATCGTCTTTTGGGAGAGAGAAATCACTAGTGAACAACATGGGACCCCGATCCATATTCTCATCACTTTTTACACGCTCAATTTACTTCCTGCTTTTTTTCTAGTTGCAGTCACTATTATCCTTTATCCCTTGCGTTTGATCCTTTGTAAACTACAAGGCCGGGGAGATTGACAACCTCTCTGAACTTCGTTGGGAGCAAAGTTACTTGTTGTGTGTGCAGGTCCAGGTGAAGTAAGCAATCTTAGATTCTGAACGACGCCATTGTTTACTTCACCACCTACTTGTCAACCTTGGATTCCTACTGGTCGATACTCAACCTTCGTATCTTCACCAAGGGAAACTTGCCACTACGCTACATCTCACCTTCCACTTTGGGTAACCAACGAATGGCGAGAAGCCTTTATCATCTCTTGCGTATCAATGGACTATGCGACGACTCTAAATTACCTGCACATGGTCCTACGGAAGGAAATCTCCCAGAAAAATCAAGCCCTACTGAACGCACAGATAGTAGAACATGAGGAGGAAATAGAGAGGCTATGCGCAAAGATGGAACGGGAAAGAAGCACACTGTCCTGCAGGCACCATCATTCCAAAAAGAGCCGAATCACGGACGAACCAGGACACTGGATGTTGACATACGGAAAACAACAACAGCAGGCATGCTACCAGAGAAACGTATAGGTCAGATCCATTCAGACATGATGAACGGACCCTTAAACACAGCCGAACAGCTTTACATACTGCTGTGGCACTACAGCAATCCGATGGAAAACGTCATGGCCGCGACACAATAACTAACTAGACTTCCATCCCCGAGAATTCCCTTGGAGAACGAATGGTGTGGCAGGCAATATCATGGCTACAGACAACAATAACCCAACAAGCGCAGTACACGGTGAGATGCCATCACTTACACACGAGATTAAAGCCGGAGCCCAACAAGGGCCAACAAATTCACACTAGTAACCCCTCGCACAAAGGATTCCCACGACACGGTAACCAAGGAATTCACCACAAGGGAACATAGGAACATGCCATGCATGGGACATGCCCCAAACACAGTAAGACCGGAAGACCGGCCAATCATGCCCGGAAGGATTGTTACTACACGGAAGGCTTTAAGCAAGAATACTTGGAACCCAGTATAAAAAGCCATCAAAGCTCTCCTGAAGAACAAACCTCCGGCTCTAACCAAGACACTTATGCCTGACCAAAAAACCCTTTCCTCTACCTCCACAAGAGAAAATCCCAAGGATCACAAAGCTGCTGCCATGTTTATCTCTTAGTTTTCATGTTTGTCTTTTTCAAGAGCTTGAGTTTTAGTTTAGTTTGTTGCTGGAACTCTCTGTAGTTTTAATGTTTATCTTGTTAAGAGATTTGGTTTATGCACTGAGTTGTGTCTTGTCTTGAAGTAGGTAATTGAGGTTGCTATTTAATTATAGTTGTAACTTGCAATAGTTTTGAGGTATTGTTGTGAGTAATGTTTGAACTTTTGGTGTCAAGCGATCTAGCCAATTAGTGATAGGTGTCGTATTTTGTGCAATCCGTGTTTATTTTCAAAAACTACAAAAACTAGTTGAGAACTCTAGCTACTAGATGGATCTCTAATCTTTGGAGGGATCAGATATTAGAGTACACTCACGTACCTTGAGTCGAGGATGCGCAAGGATAACCAAACCCCCGTACACTCCTCCTCGGGGTACTTGTCTCTTTGTGAACCTCCTTATTAGATTGAGAGTTACCGATAATAAGTGCATGAGGTCTTCGGACTAATGTAAGTATTGAAAGTTGACACTTCCACCTCCTCATATTTTCTAGCCTCTTCGGTACCGCACATTGCCCTCTTCTCACTCCGAGAGTTTGCGTCCACCTCGCGGATGCATCCAAACCCTTGGCATGATACGCTCTATCATCATAGACCTTCTTATATCTTTCCTCAAAACAGCCACCATACCTACCTATCAAGGCATTTCCATAGCCTTTCCGATATATATTTCCATGCAACTTCCAACTTCTCATGACTTGATCTTCATGTCATACATGTTCTTGCTACACTGGCAGAGGCATACTTTTGCATACATCATGATATCAACATCTTCTTTATGTTGAGTACCTTGTAAAGTGTGAAGATCTTCTATACTTCTTGTAAAATAGAGTGTTGCCCTTAAGTGAGGAAAAGATCCCAAAGAGGACAAATTTAAAAGATCCTAAAGAGGAAAAATGAGAGGTAAATAGAAAGACCCATTGAGGCCACCAAAAAATACAGAAAAATAGAAAAAATAGAAAAAGAAAATAAAAATAGAGAAGGTGGCAACACTAATATTCCTTTTGAAAGATCCACACTCGTACTCCCTCTTATACCTTGTACCCCATAGAGATGATCATATATGCATATAGCTATGTGGGGACCTTCACACTATAGAACTTGGATTCCAATGATGAGCCTTCACACTAGGTCTTCTTGAGTGTAATGCCCGATATGCGGTACTGTTCCAGATATAGATGTTTCCATCCAGATCCGGGGACGAAGCACATATCGGTCCCACCGCGACATATGACATAGTCATGTGCCCCGGATTTCCAACATGATATCACACCAATACAGATACAAAGATACAACATCTCATACAATCGGCATACAACTACCTTAATACAATACAACATCGGAAGATATATGTCTGGGTACATACTACAATAAAAACACTACTGGCAAAGAGAAAACATCGATCCCCATAACCACACGGGTCCAGGCCCTCCGCCGGGATCCGTCTAACTAGTCGTCGTCGAGTCTCCACGCGAAACGTCGATCACCATACCTGTTGTCGATCAAGAACCCTGAAAAGAGTTTGGGGGTAGTATCATGAGTATAGAAGTACTCAGCATCCAACTGTAGTGGTCATCTGACCCAGCAAGGACTTCATCACTCGTCATTCTAGGACAACTAGTAGTTTACGGTAAGGATGGGGTAAGTGGTGAGGTTGTTGCTGCACTAGCATTTATGAAGTGGCTAACGATCTAGAGAGTAAGGTAAGAAGCCAAGAATTCGATGAGGAATCGCCTCCAACAAGTCTGCTATCATCTACTTTCTCAAGCATAACACCTATCCTATCCTTGTCCTCCTCTTCGCATCCCGATGAACAAAAAGCAGTCAAGGCACACACACACGTTGATCAAGTTATATTAAGATTATCTCAGTTCTTATTGTCTATGAACAAGGAGTAGGTCTCAAGTCGTCTATAACCGTGGACACGGATTCTTGAAAAGATTTAACCCTACAGGGGTGTACCAACTGCCCATTATAAGGCGTCACATGCTCGCCCACCTCTCTCAGTTTCTACCCATCACAGGCAACCATTTTATGATTTAGTTCCAAGAGATCCGAAACGACATGTCCCTCTAGCTAACAACAAACAAATCTGGGTGGCCCCCGGGGAGTCGACACCCAATCCAAAAGCTGGCCACACTCTCGGATCGGACTCTTCCGTATGGCCAAGGTCGGGTTTAGTCTCACCTATATAACAGGGGACTTCCCTAGCTCACTAGTGTGGACCAACAGAGGAACTATGTCTCCGCTGGCCCAAGTTGTTTGAAAACTACTGGAAGCTGACCAGCACAAACATGGTTTCAAATGGTAAATCAGCTTGGGCCACCTCTAGAAATGTTTGAATCTAGGTAGGTAAGAAGAGGGGACCCCATAAAATTCCACACGCGATTAGGCACGCTCAGTCTTAAAACCAATACCCGGAACTCGGATCCTAGGTGACTCGAATGGAACAAAGCGTCAGGGCGGGATAGCCTAGACCTTCCATCCTTCATCGAATATAGTCAACATTATAATAATCATATCATCAACAAAAATATAATAATGTGATAGCCCAAACCAAGGAGTAACAGGGTAACATCGTAGCATCCTAAGCATGCATACTAAGAAGGGGGTGAGCAACGAGCAACAGTAACATAGCAGTACAAGATTTGCTGGGAAGGGACATGGTTGTATCGGTTGGAAAGAGGTTGTAAACATGTGGTAGGATCAAACATTGAACGTAACCTAGACTAGCATGCAAACCGCTGGTTGAAATAGAATGGATCATAAGTAATGTATAGTCCTTGCCTGTTGATAAGTCGGGTTCCGAAGGTGTAGTTGATCGCAAGCTTGCATCGTCTCTGAGAGGTACCCGCGGAAGCACACAAGATGATAAGCACTGGAAAGCAATCAACGGTGCACCACTATTACTATGGAGCAATACAAGATCAAAGAGACAACACAAGGCACGGCAACGCGATACTCATCTTTCGTCGAGAACGGTTACTAACAGTTTAAGTCGGGTATCGGTCACACACGACGAATACCGCACGTTTACGGTGGTTCAAGTTTCTTAGCTACAGGTGATCAACCAACGGTTATTAACATGGAAACTCAAGCAAACATGTCAAGAGGTGAAGCATAAAGGAAACTATCTATGCTAGTCAATTTAAGTGAGGCACAATCCTAAACATGGCATAACACTAAGTGCCGCACGATGATTAAAACATTTGGTACTGTTCTGTCCTAAACCATATTTTAGGTTGGTTAACAACAGAAAACAATAGCATAAACACAAAGTACACGAAAAACTAATGAAGTTACATATAAGGCACACTCCAAACGGAGTTACGGTTAAAAAGATATAAGCAAAACAAGTTATGGGCACAATCTGCCAACATCACGAAGCACACTTTAGAGCAATGCACAAATAGGTTAATGAATGTAAACATGCTCACAAATGATATGGAACTAAAGTAGACATGACAGAGAAGGCATGGCAAAAAGAATCATGCAAATAGGCATCATAGATCAAAAGATATTAAGCAAACAACATAGGATCGGAACGTTACAGACTTGGAGAAAAACAGAGGTGGCTGTCAAAAACAGCGGGATAAACATGCTCACAAATGATATGGAACTAAAGTAGACATGACAGAGAAGGCATGGCAAAAATAATCATGCAAATAGGCATCATAGATCAAAAGATATTAAGCAAACAACATAGCATCGGAACGTTACAGACTTAGAGAAAAACAGAGGTGGCTATCAAAAACAGTGGGATAGCAACTTTGGAGCTCAATAACTATATGACTAGCAAGCATATCATGACAATGCAATACATATAATGGAAGTAGACATGATGCTTAACAATATGCAATTGGAATCACTCAATTCCGATAAACGGTCGCGACACACTCGTCGACCGAAGTTGCAACAAAATATAAACAGTAGCAGACTAACAACAGGGTAGCTACTTTGGAGCAAGATACAATCATCATGCATCAAGAAAATATGGCATGTGAATGCATGGAACTGAACTAAAAACAATGCTTAACGTAACACAAAAGGAATCACTCAATTCCGACGTACGGTTGCGAGGCAACCGTCGCCCGAAGTTTCAACAAATTAACAGTTTCAGACATATTCACAGGAGTTTAGAAATTTAACGATCTGGTGCCCTGTTTGACCAACAATTCACCGAACAAGATGACCTCGAATCAAGATGCTCACAAAAGATGTATGCTAGAGCACAGAGAGCACAACAATACAAAAAAAGAATCACTTCGTTCCGACCTACGAGTCAACGGGAAATCGCATTACAAAACGGGATCAGCAGCACAAATAATAAAGACTTAGCAAAATAAAGCAGCAGAGAAAAAAAATAAAACGGGCGCTCGGGCCTCACCATGGCCCGACGCCCATCTGGCCTGTAGCTAGCGGACTGGACAGATGCCAGCTTGGACTGGGCCTCGGTTGCTAGCCCACGGGAGGAGGCGGCCCGCGTGGCCGGGGCGGCCCGGCCGGCGGCTGCTGGCGGCACGTCCAGCCGTGACCGCGGCGGCGGCCATGCTTCCCGCCGGCGAGGCGGCGCGCCATGGTGGAGGCCGGAGGCCAGGGGCGGGCGCGCAGGGGACCAGTCTGGATCCGGCTGGCAGCGGGTCTAGGGCGGCGCGAAGAGGAGCACCCGCGGCGGCGCAGCGAGCTCAAGCTCCCGGCGTCCATGGCGCTTCGTGCCAGTGGCGAACCTGCAGCAGGGGGACGGAGTGGTCAGGGGAGATGAGGGAAAAGGGGAGGCGCGGGAGGAGGAGATGGGGTCGTCGGCGACCTGAGATGGAGGCGGCGGCGTGGAGGTTGGAGAAGGGGTGGGAGGTGAGAGGAGGCCGGTTCCTGGCCGTCAGATCAGAAGATCTGTTGGTCCAGATCACTCAGGGGGAAATTCCAGATCTTCTTGGGCTAGGTTGCGAAAATTAGGGGCAATCTGGAGGGGGTGGCTGCAATTTTTAGGCTAGGCAAACCCTAGAAAGAGGTGGGAGAGTGGTGGTCTTTATATAGCCTAGGTGGCTGGCAGCTTGCAAAAACATCCCCGGTTTTTATCTCACGCGCGCGGTGTTTACGTTTCTGACCGACGGGGTTCCGCAGGACCTCCGATTCGGGTAAAACTTCGAACTACGTGCTCAGCGCGTCGAGCCGGCGCTGTTCACCTCACGTTGGAACCGTTCAGAGAACACTTCCCGGCGCGCTATAAAAATAACCCGTTTAATTATTAAACGAGGTTTTTGTTCCGTTGGCTGCGGCTGGTCTCGTGCGGTTTTTCTTCGACGGGATCGGGTGAAACCCGGTGTCGCAAACGTCGAGTGTCAGGGTGGAAAGGGTAGGTCTCCGTCCGGTACGAGATAAGAGGGGAAAAAATAATTGTCGATCGATAAATCAGGGATGCAAACACCGCAAACAAATCAGACAATCAAACAATTCACACCGAAAACAAATTTTTTAATTTTTGTGAAATCTCGGCTGTTACATTGAGCGAGCAAGTAGGATGGACCCCCACTAGTTCCATTGGAGAGCTTTTCTTAGCTCATATGTGCATCCGTTGCATGGAAATCCCTACTCTCACATCATATCTATCATTTGGCCTTCTCTCGCCTATGATTGTCCTCATTGATGTGAGCCTTTCACACCGTTTTTGTCTTCCTCCTCCACCATATTTCTCTCTTTGCCATCCTAAGTGTCAACTCTCGTGCTTACGCTCATCCATTGTGTGAGTGCTCAAAATATCGAAAGGGAGTGGATCAAATTAACTTGTAACTGGCTAGTGCTCTGGGGACGAGTCAAGATAAGATTCCAAAGAAGACAAAGTGTGAAACTTTAGTAGATTGAGTTCTCAACAAATATAATTTTCTCTCGTGTTCCCATCTCCCACTTCTTGCACGCAAACACCATCTGGATATATTCGAGTCACGAACAGCAATAGCTCTTGCACCTTTATGTTTTTATGTTATTGTTTCAATGCTAACATAGAGTCTTGCTTGTTATGACTTGAATTGAATGACATACCTTGATTGCTTTACTTCCAAAGTTCTTATATGGTTGTTAGCATGTCACCATAGAAATTATGCTTGTTATCATTTACCTACTCGAGGACGAGCGCGAATTAAGCTTGGTGATGTTGATACGTCCCAAACGTATCTATAATTTCTGCTTGCTCCATGCATGTTTTGTGTGATATTGCTATGATTTATATACACTTTCATACACTTTAGATCATATTTGGACTAACCTATTAACTCAGTGCACCCCAGTGCCAGTTCCTGTTTTCTGCTATTTTTCGATTTCAGGTTTCCCCATATTAAAATTGCTCCAAATATTCTTGAAAAATACAATAAAAAATCAGCGTACCAGAAGCTTCAGGAATCACCTAGGAGGGGCCAGAGGGGACCCACCAGGGCCCCAGGCGCCCTCCCGGCGCGCCCTAGGGTGGAGTCGCGCCAGGGGGGCGCCTGGACCCCTGGTGGCCCCCCTTGGATTCCCCCCTTCGCATATATATTCTCCGTCACGGGAAACCTCGGAAGACAGAACCCTTTTTCGTGATCTCGCCTTTGTTCTGCCGTCGCCGCGCTTCCAAGATCGGGAGCGCCAGCGGACCTCTTCCCGGCGCCCTGCCGGAGGGAGGATTGACCTCCGGGAGCTTCTTCTCCACCATGGACGCTTCCCGGATGATCCGTGAGTAGTCTACCTTGGACCATGGGTCGATGATCAGTTGCTATGTGATGTTCTCCTCTGCTCTTTGTTCTTCATGAATTAGACCTTGTGAGCTTCCCTAAATGATCAATTCACATATGTAATTCTTTCCCCTGTTGCTATGCTGAGTTTGCTGGGATCTGATGGATTATGAGACTATGTTCAAATTTTTATTGAGTAATATATTTGGTCCTTATCTTTTATATTTTTGTTCTTGAGTAATTCTTGCATGTTCTTCGATGCAGTTTATTGCTTTGGCCAACTAGTAGGTAGTTACTCCAAGAGGGAGCGTTATGCTTGATTGTGGGTTCATGCCCCCTAATGACTAGCTTGAGTGAAAGAAACATGAGTCTAGAGGATGTGATATTTTCACAAGGGAGAAAACAACGGTGCTTGTTACCGCAGTTGCAATGATTGATTACTTTACGCAAAGTTATTTTAATGCAGTTGTCTGTTTCTTTTGGTTTACACTTTGGGTGGGGCTCGCAACTTAATACCAGCGAGATGTTCTGGATAGATATCTCAAGGTGGATGATTAGTAGTAGATGCAGTTGAATTTCGGTCTAGAGGCAGAACCCCAAGCCGTCCAATAAGAATGGGCTTTTTCACATCTTCACCAGCAACCGTACTAGAGGCAGAGATATAACACACCAGACAGACTCGATGCTATACGAAAAGAAGAAAACAGAGTTATGCAGACTCAACTAGATTGACCAAGCAATCACTTGGAGCCGGGCAGACCATTCACGAAGGATGGATAACCCGAGGCACTAGCTTTGGTCATCTGCCCCCTGATAGCCGGCCAAACATTAAACAAAGTCCTCATGGATGGCAGAAGCATTATCAACATTATCTACTACAACGTGTTTTGCCGATTAGGTCTGACCAACAAACAAATGCAACATTAAGTTACCACCTTCCACGAAATGATCCCGGACAAGTCGGCCTAGCCGGAGGGACGTATCTCCCTAGAAATGACTTTTGGGGACAACACAAATTTCCGCTTCAAAACCCTATCCTTCGAGGTGGTCAAGATCCAAAGTCCTTACCACGATGCCATGTCTAGTCTCATCAGAGGGAGGGTGGCATGAGAGCTCCTCCGAGGCGACTTCTAGGAGAATTGCGTTGGTGGCCACTCTGGCCCCGGCGGCCACCCACCTGTCGCCGGCCATGGCTCCCCTAGCCCTTGACTTCAGCCGGGGTAAGTCTTTCCAAGCCTCCATGCGCCAGATGTTTGGTCATCTCGTGGTTTTCTCGCCTGGTTTTCCTCGTCGAGAGTTCAAGTTGGTTGCTTCCTTTGCCCGTTCTTCGTTTCGTTTGGACATCCATACGGTCAGTATGGTTACCTCTTCATGTTTTGGCGGTTATGCACAAGGTTTCCGTGTCTATTGGCTCAAATATTGATCGTTTGCTTTCTCGGTGACATCAAAGTCAGTTGGTTTTGAAATTTACAATGCTGGCCGCATAGACAATGACCTCTTCTCTCTTGTGTTTAATCTCTGGAGTAATGGAGGCCCCCAATGGCGTAAAGAGGAGTAAAAGTTCTACTCCGAAGAGGATGCGGAGTGGACACTGTTCTCTCGACGTGGCAACTCCGGCGATCGCCGCCGAGACGCTCGGGTGGCCCCCCAACGCTTGTCGGTCTTACAAAGAATTTCAAATCAGCAGGAGCCATCCAAGGGCGACAGTTATTTGGGGGCCTTAATGTGCATTAATGACCCTCAATACAGACCGGAGTCCTCAACACGGACCAATGATGGAATTGATCAAACAAATCCTGGTGCCAATGAAGACGTGCAAATTAAACCTGCTTGTTTTCTGTGCAGCCTGGTGGGGCATTTGGCCAAGCATTGTCCGAAGCCAAGACTAACTGGTCTGCTCCCACACATCAAATTTTCCTCATTTCCCATCCCACGTGCCTGCGCCTGGTTGGAGGGTCAAGTGGAGGATTGGTTCAATGCGTTTGGTCTAGCCTAGCCCGTAAAGCAGTGTAAAACATTTAAGGAAATGGCCGAGGGATTTTTTCCTAATTTTCAGCCGCGACAGGTGCCTGCCCCCTCGCATTCCAATTCTGGTCTTGACGTGACAGCTCCCTCTTTCTCACGAGCCTTGGCGCCTTCGTCTTCTCCACCGGCGGGAGAGCTTGCAGTGGGTACAAATGGCCAACATCCCAATCGACCCTCTCCCCTTCGTCCCACGTGGGCACCACATCATGCATGTCCCGGGCCGCCATGGAGTCTCGAGGGTTGTGCTTCCTCGTCGCGCCCGCACTCACGACGACTGGGCCATCGTCACCATCCACCCGCGCCCTACTCAGGTACATTTCCCCAATGTGCCTCAAGTTCTTCTGGAGTTCTTCGTGATGTCATCGAGATGGGGGGCCGAGATGTTCAGAAATGCCCCTTTGGGGATGCATATGTGCGTCTGAATCACGTCCGGGACAGAGACATGCTAGTCTTTGAAAGCCCCATCCCGTTCGCTGATGTGCACCTTCCCTTCACTAAGAACAATGAGGGTCTCAACTTCACCATTTGTTGGCTTCTGCGTGTGGGTGTCCCTTTCGATTTTTGCAACACTGAAGATTTATCTGTTGCTATCTGTGATTTTGGTAAACTGACCAACTGAGAGCTTGACGAAGGTCACAAGGGTAGAATCATCATGAAATTCCAGGTCACTGATCTGGTTGAAGTCCCCAACAACATTCGTTGGTCTGAAGGGGAGAAATTTGATGAACAGTCTTGGACTTGATCGATGGAGATTCTTCAGCAGGAGATGCTTGGGGGTTTTCCAGGCGGAACAGTTCCGGGATCTTATGAATCTGCGACCAGACGTGAATCTGGTTCAGAACCACAGATCGCGGGTTAGCCATCCCGTCGTAAGGCTTCAGTCCCAGCGGCAGAGGAACCCATCCCACCCCCTAGGGTGGACCCACATCTGGTCCCCCATGCCCTGAATGAGTTCCCTGGGTTTCACTTCCAAGCTATGAAAAACCAACAGCAAAATGCAGTTATCCAGGGCAACCAGGATGAAGCTGAGGAGGATTTTGATAATCACTAGGCTTTTCACAATCAGGTTGCTGAGAACAACAATGACAACTTAAATATTCTTATGGATTCAGTGCAGAATGAAGACTTGGCCTGGGGTGATGGGGAAGAGATCCAGCCACCTGTGGAAGACAACAGTGGATTAACTTCAATTGCTTTTGACCTCTCCATCAACTTTGCTCCTGCATCTCCAAACTTCGAGCAACCTAAACCTGCACCTCTGGCCATGGGTCTTTTTAACATTCAAATGGCATATGGCCTTGAGGATGATGCAGAGGAGGATGCCCCTGTTGCCCCTGATTTGCACCCTGCTCAAGATGAGGAGGTTGTATTTGTGGGACCTCATTTTCATCCTCATCAGGAGGAAGAGCTAGCTCCCAATGTTCTGATTCCTGCAGATCAAATTTCCCCTGAAGATGAGCAACTCTTACCTGTAGGTGTTGTGCTAGTTGATGAGCACCCTGAATTGCAGGCAGCAGAAATCCAAGTCCCAGGAGACCCTTCAAACCAGGCTCCTCCTGCTATCCAAAATCCTCTGGATGAGCCCCTGGTATTTTCTTTAGATGGAATGCAGAGTTCTTCCACTGATTCTCTGCCTGCATCTGCAAGGGCCCCTTTTGTTGCAGTCAGGAAAAGCTATGCCCTCAACTCCCCCAAGTTTGGGTTGCACCTGCAGAATGTCACTGAGGACTGCACCAGACTTCTGGATAGAGTTATTGATGGAACTGAAACATCTTTGCAATTGCTTGGAGTTGACAGTACACCAGTCCTTGAGAGGATTCCTCTGGGCTACAATAACAGTGCAAACTCTCCTCTGTCCCCAAAAACTATTGCTCTTGGGGAAGGTAATGAATATGCTTTATTCAATGAAACTCTTGCTAAATTTGGCATTGGCGACAACCTTTTTCCATGGATTGCAACTCTATATCCCCAGCTCCCTAGCCTACAGCTGAGGGCCTCAAACTTTGGAGCTCTCATTTGCACCCTCTGACAAGCTCCCTGATAATGCAATAATGGCCCAGGTTCCTGTAAGTTGGTTCAACTCTATCCTCCAATTCCTCATGTCCCCTGAACAATTTGATTAGACTAGAAGAATGCTACAATCTTCTTTATGGCTTATGATTATTGAGAACAATTACAAAGAAGATTTTTTTACATCCATTGTTCCTGTTAAGTGTGTCTCATCCCAATCACCTACATATTCCTCTGCTGAAAAACAGGAAGAGCATGAGCACAACAAAGAGAATGAGAGCAATGCTAACTTGGAAATGGGCACTCAAGGCATCTCAGCTGGAGTAGGATCAAAAAATAAAAGAGGGAAGGCTGCTATAGTACAGTTTGAGGTAAGGAGAAGTCATAGGTTTAAAATTAGCAATGGTGGTTTTAAGAGCAATTGTGCAAACCAAGACATTCTTCCCTGCAATGCTACTCCACCTGGTTTGCAAAATAAGATTGTTAAAAATCTTACTGCTTCCTTTTGCAAGGTGGATGATAAGGATCTGGATGAAAAATTGGCCAAGAAGCCAAAGAAGAAAGCCCAGGAGGATTTGGCCAAGGTTTCCAAGGCCAAAGACAAGAAACCTTCCACCTCCAGTGATAAATGAAGCACAACTGTCTGCTAGTGCATGTTGGGCCTATAATACTATGTAGGGATTGCATGGATAATGAGCTTGGTCTCCTTTGCACTTTTGGATGTGATGTAATCTTAAATCAGTACCTTGTGATGTTGTGTTTGCATGCTATTTGGACCTTGAACTATATGGACATACTCACTTCTATGTGCTATGATTATCTGAACTTTAATGATTTGATGGGTCTGGGCCCCATCATCAAAAAGTATTCTATTGCTGTCTCTAATGAATAACAACAGAAAATGTAATATCCTTAATTGGAACATCAGGGGCCTTAATTCAAGTAATAAATGAACTGCTATTTTGAATAAAATTGAAGAGAGCAATTATGCAGTGGTGTGTCTCCAATAAACCAAGAGAGAGGACTTTGACCTGAATTATAGAAGGAACTTTGCCCCTAAAAGATTTGGTAAATTTGTCTACCTACCTTCTGTTGGGGCATCTGGGGGTCTCCTCACTGCCTGGAATGACTCTATCCTAGATGGAGAGCTCATATTTCAAAATCAGTACTGCTTATCCATCCAGTTCACTAACAAACTCACCAATCATATTTTGATATTAGCAAACATCTATTATCCATGTTCTCACAATGAAAAGATTGATTTCATACAGTGGTTTGGTGAAATTCAAATTCCTGAAGAAATGGATTGGATCATTATGGGTGATTTCAATCTCATTATATCTCAATAGGACAGAAATAAACCTGGAGGAGACATTAATGAAATTCTTCTTTTCAATGAAGCTATCAGCAATTTGGGTCTGATTGAATTACCACTCAAAGGTAGACAATACACTTGGAGAAACATGCAACAGAGCCCCCTCCTTGAGAAATTGGATTGGTTCTTCACCTCTCCCTCCTGGAACACTTCCAATCCTGCTACTATGGCCCTGCCTCTTGCAAAACCTGTATCTGATCACCTGCCATGTATGATACATATTGACTCTGTTATCCCTAAGTCAAAACGTTTCAGATTTGAGAACTACTGGATTCAACACACTGATTTTAGAGAGATTGTCCAGAATGCTTGGAGTATTCCTGTGGGATTTAATGATGCTGCAAACTTCCTGAATGCTAAATGCAAAAACTTGAGAAGAGCTCTTAAACTATGGTCTAAAAACATTTCCTCTCTTAAAAAGTAAATTCAGGAGATCAATGATTATGTTTTCATGTTTGACCTTTTTGAGGACACTAGAGATCTCTCACCCTTTGAAAGCAAATGCAGAGACCTGCTTAAGGAAAGACTCCTTCAATTGTTGCACAACCAGAGGATCTATTGGAAATAGAGAGGAAAAATTAAATTGGTCAAGTTTGGAGATGAATGCTCTGAGTTCTTTATGGAAAAAACAACAATAAATAGAAGACATAATTTCATTGTTTCCCTCCAGAACTATGATGATGTTGGAATTACTGATCATGAAGGAAAAGTTGCACTTCTTTGGGAAGCCTTTAAACAGAGACTGGGCACAAGTCAAAACATTCAAATTCCTATCAATTTACAGGATTTCATTCACAACAAGGATAGTGCTGCCATGAGACAGCTTGAGGAACCTGTTACTATCCAGGAGATTAAATCTCTCATTGATGACCTACCCAATGGTAAATGTCCAAGACGTGATGGCTTTAATAATGAATTTTACAAGGCCTGCTGGGACATCATTTCTCCTGACTTCCTGAAACTCATTGATGACTTTTTCAAGGGAGACATCAACCTTGAGAGTATTAATTCTTCTTTCATCACACTGGTCCCTAAAATCTAAAACCCACAAACCCCCAGTGATTTCACGCCAATTTCCTTGCTTAACACCTCACTCAAAATTATCACCAAAATTCTGGCCAACAGACTAAACAAATTTATCCTTAACCTGATTCACATCAACCAGTATGGTTTTATTAAAGACAGAGCCATACAAGACTGCATTCCCTGGGCATATGAATTTCTATTCCAGTGCCACTAATCAGGAAAAGAGTGTCTGCTGCTTCAATTGGATTTTGAAAAGGATTTTGACACTATAGAATACTCTACCATCATCTAGGTTTTAAGAGAAAAAGGATTTGGAGACAAATGGATTTCTTGGATGAACCTCCTATTCAACTCTGCCACATCTTCAGTTTTGCGAAATGGTATTCTAGGGAAAAAGTTCTACTTCAAGAGAGGGGTTAGACAAGGAGACCCCTCTCCCCCTACTTTTTGTGATCACTGCTGACCTCCTGCAATCTATGATTAATAGTCCAATGATCAACACAACTCTCACTCCACCTCTGCAGTTTTCATCCTCCCCAGAATTCCCTATTGTGCAGTATGTTGATGATACTCTTTTGATCCTGGAAGCTCATGCCAAACAAATCATTTTCCTAAAGACAATTCTAAACACTTTCACAAGTGGTACTGGGTTAAAAGTTAATTACCATAATTCCAGTATGATACCTATAAAGCTGGATGAGGAGAGAGCCTCTCATTTTATTCAGACCATGCAATGTCAGCAGAGCAAGTTTCCAATCACCTACCTAGGAATCCCCCTTGGAATTCACAAACCCAAGGTGAAACATTGTCTACCTTTGGTGAGCAAAATTGCTTCAAGACTAAATGGAGAGGCCACTCTTCTCTCTTATGCTTGCAGACTGATTGCTGTGAAATCCATATTATCCTCTATGGTTGTGTATCACATGACATGCCTTGACCTCCCTGAAACTGTCAAACAACAAATATGCAAATACCTCAGGCATTGTCTTTGGAGAGGTCCAAATATGGAGGACAAAAAACCAGCTCTAGTGGCCCGGAACACTGTCTATAGACCAAAACATGAAGGTGGCCTTGGAGTGCCAAAAGTATCTGCCCAGAACAATGCTCTTCTCCTGAAAAATTTGCACAAAATCTTTAATAGAGAAAATATCCCCTGGGTGAGCCTCATTTGGGAAACTTATTAGTCTTCTGGCCAGCTATCTGGTTCTGGCTCCTTTTGATCCTTCTGGTCGAAAATTAATCTGAACCTACTGCCCATGTATAAAGCTATTGCAAAATGCAATATTGGAGATGGCAAAAGTGCACTCTCCTGGTCAGATCTTTGGTCACAACAATGTTTAAAAAATCAATATCCGCACCTTTCCTCCTTTGCAAAGTCTCACACAATTACAGTGCATGATTACATGAGGACAGAATATATGGAAGATCTGTTTCACGTACCTCTCTCTTTAGAAGCTTATATGGAATTTAAAGCAATGGATCAACTTTGTCAGAACTACACTCACAGTAACAGTAATGAATCTTTAGATAATTGGAGTTACATATGGGGTTCCAGCACTTTTAGTTCTTCAAAAGCTTACAAAAGCATCATTGGAACCACCAGGGCTCCCCCTCATTTCAAATTAGTATGGGCAACTTCTTCCCAACCAAAGAACAAAGTCTTTTTCTGGTTATTACTGCATGACAGGCTCAACACCAGAAACCTCCTAAGAAGGAAATCTTTCACTCTAGAATCTTACAATTGTGCCACATTGGATTGTGATCAGGAAGAAACCTTGAGACATCTTTTCTGGAGTTGCCCCTTTGCTAGACAATCCTGGGACGTTGTATGTCCTAATCGAAGTCAGAGATTGCACACCATGGACATAATTTAGGACATCGAAACCAAGCTCCACATCCCCTTTGCAATGGACATCATCATTATAGCCTCCCGGACAATCTGGATCACTCACAACAACAGAATTTTGAAGAACATAGAACCTGTTGAAAATATGCCCCAGAGCTGATAATAAAATGTTATTATATATATTTCCACGTTCGTAATTAATGTTTATATTTCTGTGCTATAATTTCAATGACCCTGACTATTAGATTCAGAAGAAAACTCACTTTCATGTGTGGAAATGTAAACACCAAGAGTTCCTGGTTTAGCCTCTAAGACCAGCTCATGTGCTAACTGATGATTACGTTTTCTTAATCATGGACATTGTTCTTGTAACAAGGATGTCAGTAGCAATGGGAACATATTGTTAGCAGAACAATGATGTTGAACCGACCCCAGTATTGAATGATATACTTAGAGATCACATCATAACAACGTTATAAGTCATATCATGAAATGTTATCATATACGTAATTCCTTAGACCATGAGAGTATCAAGTTGCTTCACATAGGAAGATGTGCTTTGGTTCTTAGATGAGTCTTCCAGTTACTGGGAAGTAGTAAAATAAGTTCTGGGTACATTGGATAGTGTGTCTAGTAACTGTGATAGTTCAAGATTGGGATTTTCTCCTTCACGATGAAGAAGATATTCACTTCAGGCCCACTCGGTGTGACGGTATCCATTATAGTCTAGCCAGACGCATTGTGATTCAGTCATGGGGATACCGGAATACGATAACGAGAAAAGGGACAAACGAGCAAAGAGGATAAAGAGTGTCTTGTGTTCAAGAAGTTGTTACACATGGGTGCCAAACTTCTCTCCTCTAACTTTGTCATATATCGCAAAGCAAGGAAATGGTACATGACTAAACATAATGGTTCACTCGAAGTTTCTTCGTGTATGTGCGAGAGTCAACATGGGTGTCCATGGCTCCGCTGTTGATTATTGGCTATTGACAAAAGGTTGTTGACCTATGTCCGGAAGATGTTCTGAGTCATGTCCACATTATACCGAAGCTATTGGGTCACACACTTAATGAGCAGTAGTCTGTTAGAATACTGGAATGGTAGAAGGTTTAGTGGAAGCAAAACGGAATAGTTCATACGGGCACCGGAAGTAGTTCCAGGTATTTATGGAATTGTTCATAAGGGCACCAGAAGAAGTTCTGGGTATTTAAAGATATGTTCGGATCACTCTCTAATAGTCCCAGATGGCTCTGGAACATATGAGAATGGTAATGGGCAAGTCCTGGATCTACCGGAATAGTTTCCGGTTAATTGGTGGACGTCCCGAAAACAACCGACAAACCGACGCAGGGCATCGGGCAGGCTAGACCGTAACCCGGATCGTCCCAAAACCTATCCAGATAGTTCCGGAACGTCCAAAAACGGTCCCGGAAGGTCTTGGAAGTGTTCCAGAATGTTCCGGAATGTCCCGAAACCATCCCGGAAGGTTCCGAAATGACCGAGAATGGTCCCGGCGGATCCTGGAAGGTCATGGAAGGTTCTGGAAGCTTCCGGAAGGTTCCAGACAGTACCATATGCGCTCCACCACCCTTAGCCTTTGGGGGCAAGGCACCCCAAGGGGGCTGGCCGAAATTTAGGTGTAGGGGGCGCCACATGTGGGAGGAGTCCTCCTTGGACTGAGACTCCCTGGTGGGAAGGTTTCCCTTTGGGAGGAGGAGTCCCAGGGGGACTCCACCAACCCCTATTGCGCCCCAAGTGCCTCCTGGCCACCTATATAATGAGGGGAGGGGGTGCGGGCGCAGCACACTTGATCCCCAAGGCCTATGCGCCACCCTCCCTCCCTCTAAACCCCGTTGCTCCACAATTAGACCCCGGTTTAGACGCTGTTCTCGATCGGAATCCGTTAGGGTTTTCTCCCTCTAGTTTTCTCGGTGGCGTTCTTCTCTGGACGGAGGAGCACTGCTGGATTGTTGCTACGGGATGTGTGGATACCGGTAGAGGGATCATAACTTTGATCATTCTTCGAGGAACTTCTTCTTCTTCTTCCTCGTAGATCTGTTCGAGGGAATTGCTCGAGGGATTCATTCGTGGAATAGATCGTGGGACGGATCTTGAGACTCATCACGAGATCTACTTCCACCCGCTTCATCAACTCTTCTTCCGCTGCAACCGTTGGTGAGCAATGGCCTAAACCTTGTATGCCATCTTTCTTGGATGATCTTGGGATCTTGATTCGTAGGCACGAAATTTTTTGTTTTCTACTACGTTTCCCAATAGAACCTTCTATGCAGCGCTGGAAAGACCTTTATTTTGCTAAGCTCAAGCATCTAAATTATAGGATGAAGAACAAACTTGCTCAACCTTTCAAAGATTGGCTTGAGTCTTTCACTTAATTTCTTTTTGTTTCTTTAGGCTCATGCCTATGTTTTTTAGGCTTTCCAATTTTTTCTTTTTATCTTTGGCATATCTCAAGCCACCATGTAACTGATACTTTTTATTTAAATAATGGAAAAATTTCAGTGGGGCTTTTCCCTACTGTTCTGCCTCAAACAAGTCCGTACCACACTATCTTTGGCAGGACGGCTTACACAAAATTCATGGCTCGCCCCTGCTAGACTGAAAGGCCTGATATGCGATACTATTCCAGATCTAGTTGTTTCCATCCAGATCCGGGTACGAAGCACATACCGGTCCCACCGCGACATATGACATTGCCATATGGCCCGGATTTCCAACATGATATCACAACATTACAGCTACATGGATACAACATCTCATACAATCGACATACAACTTCCTTAAATACATTACATCAAAGGAAGATACATGTCTGAGTACAGACTACAATCAAATGCGTAGTGGCAATGGTAAAACACACCATTCCCGTAACCACAAGGGTCTAGGATCTCCGCCGGGATCCACCTAACTAGTCGTCGTCGAGTCTTCGTGAAGGCGTCCAGAAGATGTGTCGTCGAGCTCCTCTGAAGTCCAAGATCGTTGCATGACGTGCGTAAAAGAGAAAAGAAAGAGGTGAGCTATATAAAAAGTCTTGTAACTAACTTCTCTCGAGTAAGATGGAGGTAGTGGTGAGGTTGCAGACGCACTAGCAATATATGAGTGGCTAACGGTCTATTTTAGGGTAAGATGAGAACCAAGCATTCGATGAGGAATCGCCTCCAACAAGTCTTTCTATCAACTACTTACAAAAGCATAACACTTATCCTATCCTTGTCCTCCTCTTCGCATCCTGGCGAAGAAGAAGCAGTCAAGGAACACACACACATTGATCAAATTATTAAGATTATCTCAGTTGTTGTTGTCTATGAACACGGAGTAGGTCTCAAGTCGCCCATAACCGTGGACACGGATTCTCCAAAAGATTTAACCCTGCAGGGGTGTACCAACTTCCCATTACAAGGCTCCGCACGCACGCCCATCTCTCTCAGTTTCTACCCATCATAGGCAACCATTTTATGATTTAGTTCCGAGAGATCCGAAACGGCAGGTCCCTCTAGCTAACAACGAACAAATGCGGGTGGCCCCCGGGGAGTCGACACACAATCCAAAAGCCGTACGCACTCTCAGATCGGACACTTCCGGCTGGACGAGGTCGGGGTAACTGATCCGCTAACATGTGGGAAGGCCCCTAGCTTCCAGGTGTGGACCAACAAGAGAAATCATGTCTCCGCTGGCCCAAGTTATTTTAAAGAATATCTGCCAGGAGCTACCCGACAGACACACACACGGTTTTCAAATGGTAAATCATCTTGGGCTACCTCTATAAATGTTTGAATCTAGGTAGGTAAGAAAAGGGGACCCCATAAAATCCCACATGCGGTAGGCACGCTCAGTCTTAGAACCAATACCCGGAACTCGGATCCTAGGTGACTCGAATGGAACAAAGCGTTGGGGCGGGATAGCCTAGACCTTCCATCCTTCGTCGAGTATAGTCAACATTATAATAATCATATCATCCACAATAATATAATAATGTGATAGCCCAATCCAAGTAGTAACAGAAGGTAACAATTGATAACATCCTAGCATGCATACTAAGCAGTCGTTGAGCAGCGAGCAATAGTAACATAGGTGAACAAGGTTTGCTGGGATGAGGAGGACATGGATGTTTGGGTTTATTTGAGAGGCATGAATATGAAGTGGTAGGATCAAGCAATCGTTCTTTCCTTCACCTAGGTGCGAGTGAGCTGAAAGTTATAAGCATGATATATGCTCCCCCTTACCTGATGAGAAGACGAATTCGAAGGTGTAGCCGATCGCAAACTCGCAACGTCTCCGAGAATAGCCACTGGAGCACACAAGGAGCAAACACTGGAAAGGCAATCAACGGAGATGAATATGTTACTACGAAGCAATCATGAGCAAGCAACAACAAGAAGGCAACACGAGACAACGAAATACGATATCGCATCTATCGTCGAGCGCGGTTACTAACAGGTTAAGTGGATTACTCGTCACACACGATGATACCGCACATTTATCATCGAGGGTTCAAGTTGTTTAGCTACACAATATGAGAAAAGGTTATTAACATGGCATCTCACTCAATCATGGCATATCACACAATCATGACAAGAGGTGAAGCATAAAGTAAACTATCTATTCTAGTCAATTTAAGTGAGGCAACAGCCTAAACATGGCATTCCACTAAGTGCCCCACGACAATTAAAGCATTTGGTACTGTTCTGTCCTAAACCATATTTTAGGTTGGTTAACAACAGCAAAAAAATAGCATAAACACAAAGTTCATTAAATTCTAACCAAGTTACTCCTAAAGAACACTCCAAACGGAGTTACGGTTAAAAAGATACAAGCAATACAAGTTACAGGCACAATCTGCCAACATCAGGTAGCACACTTTAGAGCAACAAATAAACAAGCAAAATGTTGTAAACATGCACAAAAATGATGTGCAACTAAAGTAGACATGGCAGGCAAGGCATGGAAAAAGTAACCATGCAAATAGGCATCATGGTTCACTAGTTATAAGCAACACAAGAAGCTATAAAACATTAATGGTCAAGGACTTAGTGAAAAACAGGTAAACATGGAAAAAACTGTTATTCGAAAGCTTTATAAACAGGGGTAAAACTATATGAAAATTGCAGCAATATGACATAGAAATATGTGGGAATGAAGTATACATGATGGTGATTAGGTACAAACAAGAATCATGGTCATAGGAATCACAGATCAAAAGATATTAAGCGTGCAACATGGCTTCGGAAAGTTACAGACTTAGTGAAAAACAGAGGTGGCTGTCAAAAACAGCGGGATAGTGATACCTCTCAAACGTATCGATAATTTCTGCTCATTCCATGCATGTTTTGTGTGATATTGCTATGATCTAGATACACTTTCATATACTTTTTATCATATTTGGACTAACCTACTAACTTAGTGCACCCTAGTGCCAGTTCATGTTTTCTGCTGTTTTTCTATTCTAGGTTTCCCCCATATTAAAAGTGCTCGAAATATTTGGGAAAAATCGGATAGAAAATCAGCGTAACGGAGTCTTCCAGAAGCACCCAAGTGGGATCAGAGGGCCACCACCAGGGGCCTGACCGCGCCAGGGGAGGCACCTGGAACCCTGGTGGCCCCCCTGGCTGCCCCCCTTCGCCTATTTATTCTCCGTGAAGGGGAAACTCCGAAGACAGAACCCTATTTCGTAATCTCACCTCTGTTCCGCCGCCGCCGCGCTTCGAAGATCGTGAGCACCGTCAAGACCCTTCCCGGCACCCTGCCGGAGGGAGGATCGACCTCCGGGAGCTTCTTCTCAACCATGGACGCTTCCCGGATGTGCCGTGAGTAGTCTACCTTGGACCATGGGTCTCTGATCAGTAGCTATGTGATGTTCTCCTCCCCTCTTTGTTCTTCATGGTTTAGAACTCATGAGCTTCCCTACATGATTGAGGCACATATGTAACTCTTCTGTTGTTGCTATGTTGAGTTTGATGGGATCCGATGGATTATGAGATTATGTTCAGATCGTGATAAAGTAATATATTTGGTGTTGATCTCTTATATAATTGTTCCTAAGTAATTCTTGCATGTTCTCCGTTGCTGTTTATTGCTTTGGCCAAGTGGTAGATAGTAACTCCAAGAGGGAACGTTATGCTCGATTGTGGGTACATGCCCCCTGATGACACACTTGAGTGACAGAAGCATGAGTCTAGGGGATGTGTTGTGGACACAAGGGGGAAAACAACGGTGCTTGTAACCGCGGTTGCAAAGTTCTTTTAATGCAGTTCTTTTGTTGCTTTGGGTTTACACTTTGGGTGGGACTCGCAAATTAATACCAGCGAGATGTTCTGGATAGATATCTCAAGGTGGATGATTACTCCCCATGCTTATGAGCCTCTTCCTTTCTTTTGTGGCATAGTTAGCATTGTGGTGCATTTCTAATCCTATCAATTGCCCATCTGTAATTTGTTTACCTCACATAGCAGTTTTTCGTCTTTTGGGAGAGAGACATCACTAGTGCACATCACGGGACCCCGTTCCCTATTTCATCATTGTTTACAAGCTATTTCCTTTTCAGTATTTACTTTCAGTTGCTATCATTATCATTATCCCTTGTGGTTTTGACCCTTGGTAAAAAACAAGTCCGGAGAGCTTGACAACCTCTCTGAACTTCGTGTGGAGCAAAGTTAATTGTATAGTGTGCAGGTCCGCGTCAGGTGCGCCGTTGAAACCTACTTATCATCGCCGGAGTCCTACGGGAGACAAACGCTATCCTCTACATAGTGGAAATTTGTTGCTATCCTACATCTCACCTTCCACATGGGGTAACCAACGAAGGGAGAGAAGCCATTACCACTTCCACGCCATCAAGAAAATTTCTGGCGCCGTTGCCAGGGACTCCGAGTGATAAGATAGGGGAGTTGCCCACTATCCTTTACCTTTACTTTTTAGTCTTTTTTGTTTACCTATTTGTTTTTATCTTTTTGTCTTATATCAAAAATCACAAAAACATTATTTACCTTCCTATTGGTAATCCTCCTTGTTTAGATGAACATGTTAGGACTTGGTTCTTTGCGGGAATCGGAAGGTCTCGATTTCCGTCAAAGGGATGGAGAAAATATGAAGAAGGCATGGGACAGAATTTTTGGAGCACACAAAATAATTATGGCTTGGACCTATAAAAATTGTGATCAGGAATTTTTACCATGGTCTTTTTAAGTGGTGTAAACACTCTCTTGATATTATAGCTGAAGGAGACTTTTTAGAGTGTGATGAAGCTAGAGCTCTTGATATTTTCCATAATCTATCTAGTTATTTTTTTTATGACCGTAGTATCGATAATGTTATCTATAGGCTAGCCACTGATGAAAAGAGGATGGATGCTCTAGACTTGAGGAAGGTAGAAGAACTTAAGCCCAACAAGAAAGAGATGTTGGAGATAGATGATGATTGGGAGCCCTTTGTTAGGATTAGCATCTCTAACCAGGACTTCCTTGCTTTTTGTGATATTGGATCCATAGTTTCTACCATGCCAAAAATAGTTTATGAATCTTTGAAACTAGATATGTATAAATTATCATTTTATCTTGAACATGCTAATGGAGATATTTCAGAGGTCAAGGTCAAGGTAAAAGGAGTTCAAGTTGCATTCCTTCATAGGATTGCTCCAATGGACTTCTTCATCATGGAGCCAAATTAAAGCAACATTGTGCTTGGAAGGAACTTACTTCGAGCTATGAGAGGCTTCATTGATATTGGTAATGGGTTCATACGCTTATGTGGGAATACTAAAGGTAAGTACCTCTTTCCTAGGAAGAAGAAGAATGAGCTTATCGAAAATCAATTTGATGGTTTTAATGATTCCGATGATCTTGGAGACCTTTGATTCTTCTTTGCCTTATGCCTAGCTTAAAGGCGTAAAAGAAAGCGCTTGTTGGGAGGAAACCCAAGATGTTTTTACTTCTGTTTTTAGTGGTTTTGTTGATTGTTACTACTGTAGCAACATCATTGTATCTTTATTTTTCAAGCTTTGTGCCAAGTATAGCCTCATGTGACAAGGGAAGTGACAGTTGTGACATGCTGTCCAGAAAACAGATTCTGTCCTCGTGACGGGAAAAATCATAATAAATCGCCAATTCATCTTTTTGAGCTGAATTTTTTACACAGCAAGGTCTATAAAATCACAAAACTTTCTTATGTTCTGAGTTTTTTGATTCGAGTTGCAAAAGTGCCCATAAAAAATTCTTTACTACCTACTGTTCTATTTTTCACAGATTCTGCCAAGTTTTGTCTCTCCTAACTTTTGCAAACCTTAAGCTTGCCTTTTATTTGAAAAAACCTCTTGGCAATCTTCATAAGCAGTAGCTCTTCAATAATATCTTTATATCCAGTGGGGAAAAATTATTTATTAAGGGTACTAACCTCTCTAATCAGCTTATGATGAGTTGTGTATGATGGGAGTTTTCAAGTGTGCGATGGAAGATGATGAAATAAGATTCGGGAGTGTCAATCGCTCAAGCTTGGGGATGCCCCCATGCATCCCCAATAAATATTCAAGGAGACTCAAGCGCCTAAGCTTTGGGATGCCCCGTGCATCCCCTTCTCCATCAACAATCATGGGTTCGTCCTTCGTCTCACTATATTTTTATCACTTCATGCGTTATGTGCTATGCTTGGAGCGTCCCACTTTTAGCTTTTATTTTTAGTTTTCTTTAGCTTTGCTTTCTGGTCATAACAAGTTAGACCACTTCTTACTTTGTGTGGGAGAGAAACATGCTCCACTTCAAAATGTAGAACACATCATAGGATTTTTCATGCTGATCTTTTTACTGTTGTGTGTTCTCTATCTTTTCGTAGCTACTGCCATATTTAGTTTTAGTCTTAGTTTGTCTTTAGAAAGAGCCTTGGCTTTTGTTTAGTTTGTTGCTGGAACTCTCTTTAGTTTTCATGTTTATCTTGTGAAGAGAGTTGGTTGTTGCACTGAGTTGTGTCTTGTTTTTGAGAAGTAGGTAACTGAGGTTGCAATTTAATTTCAGTAGTAGCTTGCAATAGTTTTGAGGTATTTATGTGAGTAATGTTTGAACTTTTGGTTTCAAGAGCTCTGTACTATTAGTGATAGGTGTCATATTTTGGGCAATCAGTTCGTTATTTTCAAAAACCTACAAAACTAGTTGAGAACTCTAGCTACTAGATGGATCACTACTCTTCTGAGTGGTCGAATATTAGAGTACACTCACGTACCATGAGTCGAGGATGCGCAAGGATAACCAAATCCCACTACACTCCTCCTCGAGGTACTTGTCTCTTTGTGAACCTACTCATTAGATTGAGAGTTACCGATAATAAGTGCATGAGTTCTTCGGACTAATGTAAGTATTGAAAATTGACACTTCCACCTCCTCATATTCGCAAGCCTCTCCTGTGTTGTGCATTGCCTCCTTCTCTGTGAGGCCCGATATGCGGTACTGTTCCAGATCTGGATGTCTCCACCGAGATCCGGGGACGAAGCACATATCTGTCCCACCGCGACATATGACGAAGTCATATGCCCCGGATTTCCAACATGATATCACAACATTACAGATACAAGGATACAACATCTCATACAATCGGCATAAAACTTCCTTAATACAATACAACAACGGAAGATATATGTCTGAGTACAGACTACAATCAATAGCCTACTGGCAAAGAGAAAAACATCGATCCCCATAACCACACGGGTCCAGGCCCTCCGCCGGGATCCGCCTAACTAGTCGTCGTCGAGTCTCCACGTGAAACGTCGATAACCATACCTGTTGTCGATCAAGCAGCCTGAAAAGAGTTTGGGGGTAGTATCATGAGTACAGAAGTACTGAGCATCCAACTGTAGTGGTCATTTGACCCAGCAAGGACTTCATCACTCGTCATTCTAGGACAACTAGTAGTTTACGGTAAGGAAGGGGTAAGTGGTGAGGTTGCTGCCGCACTAGCATTTATGAAGTGGCTAACGATCTAGAGAGTAAGATAAGAAGCCAAGCATTCGATGAGGAATCGCCTCCAACAAGTCTGCTATCCACCTACATACGCAAACATAACACCTATCCTAGCCTTGTCCTCCTCTTCGCATCCCGACGAAGAAGAAGTAGTCAAGGCACACACACACATTGATCAAGTTATATTAAGATTATCTCATATTTTGTTGTCTATGAACAAGGAGTAGGTCTCAAGTCGTCCATAACCGTGGACACGGCTTCTTGAAAAGATTTAACCCTGCAGGGGTATACCAACTGCCCATTACAAGGCTCCGCACGCACGCCCATCTCTCTCAGTTGCTACCCATCACAGGCAACCATTTTATGATTTAGTTCCAAGAGATCCGAAACTACAGGTCCCTCTAGCTAACAACGAACAAATCCGGGTGGCCCCCGGTGAGTCGACACCCAACTCAAAAGCCGGCCGCGCTCTCGAATCGGTCTCTACCGTTTGTCTCGGGTTTGGATAGCCGGTTAATCACAAGTGGGAAACCGGGTCCTCAGCCGAACAAGGTGGGCCAGCAAGGGAACTATGTCCTCGCTGGTCCAGGTTGATTTGAAAACTACTGGCAGCTGACCAGCATACACACGGTTTTTCAAATGGTAAATCAGCTTGGGCCACCACTAGAAATGTTTGAAGCTAGATAGGTAAGAAAGGGGACCCCATAAAATCCCACACGCGGTTAGGCACGCTCAGTCTTAAAACCAATACCCGGAACTCGGATCCTAGGTGAATCGAATGGAACAAAGCGTCGGGGCGGGATAGCCTAGACCTTCCATCCTTCGTCGAATATAGTTAACATTATAATAATCATATCATCAACAACAATATAATAATGATAATGTGATACACAAAACCAAAGAGTAACAGGGTAACATCGTAGCATCCTAAGCATGCATACTAAGAAGGGGATGAGCAACGAGCAATAGTAACATAGCAGTACAAGGTTTGCTGGGAGGGGACATGGCTGTATCGATTTGAAAGAGGCTGTAAACATGTGGTAGGATCAAACATCGAACCTAACCTAGACTAGCATGCAAACCGCTGGTTGAAATAGAATGGATCATAAGTAATGTATAGTCCTTGCCTGTTGATAGGTCGGGTACCGAAGGTGTAGACGATCGCACGCTCGCAACGTCTCCGAGAGGTACCCGTGGAAGCACACAAGACGATAAACACTGGAAAGCAATCAACGAGCAAGCATCTATTACTACAAGGAAAACACGAGCAAGCATCAACAATAAGGAAACACGAGACATCGCACCTACCGTCAAGGGCGGTTACTAACAGGTTAAGTGGAGTACTCGTCACACACGACGATACCGCACATTTAGAAGGGTTCAAGTTGTTTAGCTACAGGTGATCAACCAAGGTTGTTAACATGGCAACTCAAGCAAGCATGGCATAGCACACAAACATGTCAAGAGGTGAAGCACAAAATAAACTATCTATGCTAGTCAATTTAAGTGAGGCACAACCTAAACATGGCATAACACTAAGTACCCCACAACAATTAAAAGATTTGGTACTGTTCTGCCTAAACCATATTTTAGGTTGGTTAACTGCAGCAAACAATAGCATAAACACAAAGTACACGAAAAACTAATCAAGTTACATATAAAGAACACTCCAAACGGAGTTACGGTTAAAAAGATACAAGCAAAACAAGTTACGGGCACAATCTGCCAACATCACGAAGCACACTTTAGAGCAATGCAACAACAGGATAATCAATGTAAACATGCTCACAAATGATATGTAACTAAAGTAGACATGACAGGGAAGGCATAGCAAAAATAATCATGCAAATAGGCATCATAGATCAAAAGATATTAAGCAAACAACATGGCATTGGAACGTTACAGACTTAGAGAAAAACTGATGTGGCTGTCAACAACAGCAGCATAGCAACTTTGGATCTCAATAACTATGTGACCAGCAAGCATATCATGACGATGCAATACTTATAATGGAAGTAGACATGATGTATAACAATATGCAATTGGAATCACTCAATTCCGATAAAAGGTCGCGACACACTCGTCGACCGAAGTTGCAACAAAATATAAACAGCAGCACATCAACATAAGGGTTTCTACTTTGGGTGAAGATACAATCATGATGCAGCAAGCAATTATGGAATGTGAATGCATGAAACTTAAGTAGAAACAATGTTTAACGCAACGCAAAAGGAATCACTCAATTCCGACGTACGGTTGCGAAGCAACCGTCGCCCCAAGTTTCAATCAAGCAACAGTTTTCAAACAGTTTAACAGCAGAAGTTGCAATTAACGACCAGTGGCCCTGTTTGACCAGCAATTACACAATCAAGATGACCTCAGATGCAAAATCTCACAAAATACGGATTGGAGTACACGCAAAACTAAACACTTCGTCTTTTGGGCGCAACATCATACGAGCTACCGTTTGATCGCAATCTAAAGCGCAAAATTGAATACAGCAAGCAGTTCCAGGGACTTAGCAGAACAATTAGAAGGACGAAAAGAAAAAAAATGACCTCGTCGGACAAGGTCCATCTGGCCGGCGGCTACTGTTGGAGGAGCTTGGCTGAGGGGCTTGGGCTTGGAGCTAGATCTGGGCCGCTTCGAGGAGGCGGGCCGTGGCCTGGCAGGCCGGCCCAGGCTGGTGGTGGCTCCAGCTCGGCCTCATCGTGGCCGGCAACGGCAGCCGGTGTCCCAGCCGGCGAGGGGCGGCGCCACACGGGGGAGGCGGTCGAGGGGGCGCAGCACGGGCGGTCTAGGCGGAGGAGGCCGGCGGGGTCCTCAGCCGACGTGCAGGTCCAGGGGACAGTGCGGCCGTGCTCGAGCTCCTGCTTCGGGCGGACATGGCAGGTGGCGGTTCGGGTGGCTGGGCTCGCCGGCTCGTCCTGCGAGGAGAGAGGGAAGTCAGGGAGAGGAGAGGGGAACGCTAGGAGGAGAGGAGAGGGGGCGGGGAGGAGATGGCCGTCCGGCGGCTCTCGCCGGAGGTCGGGCGGCGCGGTGGTGGTCTCCATGGGAGGCGGCGGCGCAAGACGGGCCAGGCGGTTGGGAGCTGCGAGGAGGCCAGATCTGGGCCGTCAGATCCCAGATCTGACGGTCTGGATCAGAGGGAAGCTAGGGTTTCGCGATTTTGGGGGTCTATTGGGAAAATTTGGGGATTTTTTTCAGAGGGTGGCTGCAATTTTGTGGCTAGGGAAACCCTAGAAAGGGGTGGGAGTGTGGTGGTCTTTATATAGCCCCGGTGGCTGGCAGTTTGCGAAAACATCCCCGGTTTTTCTCTCTCGCGCGCGTGGTGTTTACGTTTCTGACCGCGGGGGTCCGCAGGACCTCCGATTCGGGTAAAACTTCAAACTGCGCGATCAGCGCGTCGAGCCAGCGGCGTTCACCTCGCGCTGGAACCGTTCCGAGAACACTTTCCGGCGCGCTATAAAAATATCCCGTTTAATTATTAAACGGGGTTTTTCGTTCCGTTGGCTGCGGTTGGTCTCGTGCGGTTTTTGCGACGGTGATCGGGTGGAACCCGGTGTCGCAAAGGTCGAGTGTCAGGGTGGCAAGGGTCGGTCTCCGTCCGGTACGAGATAAGAGGGGGAAAAATAATCGCCGATCGATAAATAGGGGATGCAAAAACCGCAAACAAATCAGACAAATCAAAAATTCACACTGAAAACAAATTTTTTAATTTTTGTGAAAACTGGGCTGTTACATTCTCACTCCGAGATTTGGCGTCCACCTTCGCCGGTACATCAAAACCCTTGGCATGATACGCTCTGTCATCATAAACCTCCTTATATCTTTCCTTAAAACAGCCACCATACCTACCTATCAAGGCATTTCCATAGCCTTTCCAAGATATATTGCCATGCAACTTCCACCACTTCATGACTTGATCTTCATGTCATACATGTTCCTTCTACACTGGCAGCGGCATACACTGCATACATCATGATAGCTACATCTTCTTTATGTTTTGAGTACCTTGTAAAGTGTGAAAGATCCTCTATACCCTCTTGTAAATTATAGTGTTGCCCTTAAGTGAGGAAAATATCCCAAAGTGGACAAAATAAAAGATCCCAAAGAGGACAAATGAGAGTTAAATAGAAAGAGCCATTGAGGCCACCAACAAAATACAAAAAAATAGAAAAAAGAGAAAAAGAAAAAAAAGAGAGAGAAAGGGGCAACACTACTATCCTTTTGAAAGATCCACACTAGTACTCCCTCTTATCATTGTACTCCATAGAGATGATCATGCATATATCTATGTGGGGAGCTTCACACTAGAACTTGGCTTGCATATTCCAAGGATGAGCCTCCTCAAAAGAGCTCTAGGTCTTCATGAGAGAGCAAGCTAGATGCACCCTGATGACCCACGACGTAATGGGATCTATTGCAGTGTTTTCGATAAGTAAGAGTGTCGAACCCAACGAGGAGCAGAAGGTAGTAGCAAGTGACTTTGGTAAGGAGATAACTGCAAGCACTGAAAGATACTTTTTAGGGATTTTCTTGGTATAAGCAACAGGATAGTAAAGACTAGAAAAGTAAAATATACTGGATAGTAAAAAGTGGCCCAATCCTTTCTGAGCAAAGGAGAGGCCTAGCAACTGAACTTATAAAAGCTAAAGTGTTCTTGAGGACACACGGGAGAGGTAGTCATGTGCTTTCGCCATATTCCGTATCGGTACTATGTGCTGTGTTGATAAGTGTTTGGTGGGTGGATCTATGCTAGTGCATCCTCTAGACTAAGATGAATGCACTCTTATGATTAAACACCTTGCAAGCATCCGCAAATACAAGATAGTAATTAAGGCAAAAGCCTAACCATAGCAATACGATCGGTGATCCATTGTTCCCTTGTGCAAAAGCGTGCAAACTGGGGTTTAGGTTTCTGTCACTCCGGCAACCCACCATAAGCATTCTTTATACACAATGCATTCCCCTAGGTCCTTGATAAGGCGAAGTGTTGAGTGTTCGACTCACACAACACCACTAGGAAAATAAAAACACAACTTAAATATCAACCAACACATATTACTTCAACATCATATGACTACTAACAACTAGACTTCTGCCATGTCCTCAAGAACTAAAGTAACTACTCACAAGACATAAAAGAGATCATGATCAGTGGGGATAAATAGATGATAAAAATATGAACACAATAATATTTCTCCAACAAAACTCAATAGCATTCACCAGAAAGTAGTAATCAGCACCGATAGAGTAGAGAGGATACATAGTACGGATTACAACACGAGTTGCAATTGTGACAAGATTGGATGAAGATGGAGATGGTGCTGATGATGGGGATGATGTTGATGATAATCTCGATGATGCCCGTGACGATGGTGATGACGATGGCGACGATCTCCCCTTCCGGGAGGTGATCTCCCCGGCGGAATCTGCCCACCAGAGATGGCTTTTCTTCTCTGTAAGTTTCCGCCACGGAGCGGCGGCGGAACTCCGGAAACTCTCTTCTTTTTAGGGTTTTTGGGCGACGAGGGGTATATAGGCCAGAGGGGGGAGCCGGGAGAGCTCCAGGGGGCCCAGGCGCCCTCCCGGCGCGGCCAGAGGTGGGGCCGCGCCAGGTGGCCGCCTGGGCACCCTGTGGCCCCCCTCTGGTTGCTCTTTTGCGTGCCTTCGTTATCCTTCTGGAAAACAGCCTCCGTCGATTTTCAGGTAATTTGGAGGCGTTTTTCTTCAGCAACTCAGCGTCCACTTTTTACCGCTGAATCCTGCGTCTGCTGCTTCGGCACTGGAAAGTTGTAAACTGTGTAAAATAAGCCAAAACAACATAAGAATAGCATCATATCATGAAATATATCAATGAATAAGAAAGAATTACTATATAAAATAGTGATGCATTTTGGACGTATCAACTCCCCCAAGCTTAGACCTCGCTTGTCCTCAAGCGAATACTGAACTCGGTAAACCTGTACACAAGTTTAGAGAGTGAAGTATCGATAAATAAAATACGGACAAGAAGCATCAAGGTTTCTCCATCAAACCCAAGCATCCTCAATAGCAACCTCAACTCATAAGGCCCTCATGAGAAAGTAATAACAATTATAATCAGAAGTAGGGCTGAGGAAACTCATCAAATTATGGCAAACATAACCTTGGTCAAAGGACAACTAAGAACAATTTGAAGCTTTTGAAAGAACATGTTAATAGTCATGAAGTGCAAATGCTAACACAAAAGAAGATGCTTGCTAGGAAAAAGCTTTCGCAAACAACTTACTTATCAAAAGATAATGTCAACCAGGATATGACATGGCAAAACTTAATGCAGCTCTATATGGATGAATCCTCATTAACATCAAATGTCTGTTTTCTTAGGGAAAATAAGGAAGTGGGAAAAATGACTCAACACGAAAGTGAAAGAGAGCCTTGTTTAAAGGCAAGCAGGGAAAACTCATGTGCTATCCTTAAATCAAACAGAATAAAAATAGATTTTGGGACGGTGCATAGTTTGTCAACGAATGCTAATAAATAGTTCAATTACTTCTCAAGATGGACAAGTTTCGAGGAACGTCTCCCAAGTGAGGACGATCACATCCCCTTAATCTCCTTTGTTTATCACTGCCAAAGTTTCTGATTTCTCATAGACCAGCGTGAAGGAGGGTTTGTTTGTTATATTATCTTTCGAGCTGGGCACACCCATGCCAGTTCCTCCTCGTATTATGGGTTTGCAGATTAAACATGCAATCCCGGGATAAAACTTGTCCAACTTGAGAAGATCATGAATTACCTACTACTTCCTCATGAGCTAAACAAGAGGCACAAAACAGAAGATTTTGAACATTTAAGGATAACACATAAATTCTATACTTATAGGAAGCTATGGTGTACTCACATGGAAGGTAAAGGTTTCAGGGTATGGATGCACAAGCAGAAATTTAATTGGCAAAGAGTTTGGCTAGCAAAGGCTTTGAGAGAACAGACAATTGATGCTAATTTAGATGCAAAACATATAAGACATAAACATTAAGGTAGGCATAACACATCAAGTTGTCTTCCTTGTCAACATAACACTTCAAGCATAATAACAAAAAGGTTTTGTCTATGTCGCTACTTGAGAAAACATGCATGTTTTCAAGACCAAAGCTATGTTTGCCAAAATTTAAGTAAAGTTTTCAAAGCCATACCTGATATAAGGTCAATACTCCCCATAAGAATCGTCATATGATGCCGATTGCGTGAAGAGAATAACGAGTGCAGCGAAGGAACCAATAGACTTCTCATTAATATTCCAATATAGATGACTCCACACTCACGGATGCAATCTGTCCACAGACGGGGTGATAGACCTCAATGCAAACACCTATTTGATATAATAAACTTACTAGAAATGATACGACTCTACTTGACTCTAAAAGACTAAGATAAAGATAAAGATACTGGGCACTCCCCCAAGCTTGGAACAAGCTGAGGGGATGCCATTACCCGAGGAGATTTACTCCTCATCCTTGTTCTTCTCAATCAGGTATTCCTTGGTGCAGCGCTTCCATGGTAGCTCCTCTCCAGTTTCGAAGGACATTCCCGTCTCCAGGATCCTGCACTCAGCACCTAAACCCATGCGCAGAAACTTTAGTTCATACTCACAGTTCTGGTTGTGCAGATCATAGATTTGTGCCTGGAGCTGGTAAACTTTTTCTTCTAGTCCAGACAAACTTGACCACATCTCCTTCATCTCTTTCCTATGGGAAGCCTCGATCTCGTTCCTGATGTCTAAGTTGGCTTCAACACCACGCTCCACCATCCTCTTGAACTTGAAGATATCATGTTCCATCTCCTTCAGCCGCTCCTCGATGCTCCCCTCCATGACTGGTCCCTTCAGATCTTCCTTGTGGAGAACAACGTCCTCCACACGAAGGACCTGGGGGTGCTTGTTCACCTCAGCGAGGTAAGGGTTGATGACGTTGACGACGAACTTGTCCTTGGGGGAACTTGGGGAAGCCATGGCACCTAGGCCTAGCTAAAATATTTCCTGGTAGAAACAGATCGGAAAGAAAACACACCAAATCGCGAGATACGTTGCCGGAACAATCCGGGTAAATATATAGCAAAAAATTCTACAACAAAAGGAAGGTAACGAGCCAAAGTGGGGTCGGAGGCGGAGTCCTGGGTGCCCAGGCAGCCTCCCGGCGCGGCCAGGGGGTAGGGCGCGCCAGGGGGGCGCCTGGGCCCCCTGGAGCTCGTCTCCGGCTCCACTTAGGCCTTGAATTTTCCTAATTTTCCAAAAACTCGTAATATGGAACTTTTTTTTGCGGTTCGCGATGTTTCCTTACCGTAATACATACCTTTCCTTATTCTCCTTCTGTCAGTGTCTGAAACAGGGCTTCAACCTGTTCTTCATGAGTTGTTGTGCGAATTATATTTACATCAACATTGAAGGGGTCTCCCGCTATGTAATGCTTGAGTCTTTGCCCATTCAAAACTTGAGGTTTGGTGCCTTCAAAATTGTTAATCTTAATTGCACCAGACCGGTAGACTTCTTCAATATGAAATGGCCCTTCCCACCTGGAAAGTAGTTTACCTGGAGAAAACCTGAAACGGGATCTAAACAATAAAACTTTATCACCAACATTAAATTCACGTTTCAGAATCCTCCTGTCATGCCACTTCTTTACCTTTTCCTTGAACATTTTAGCGCTCTCGTAAGCTTCACTTCTCCACTCATCTAGAGAAGTCAAGTTCATGAGACGCTTTTCACCAGCTAACTTTGGGTCAGCATTAAGCTCTCTAACAGCCCAGAAAGCTTTGTGCTCTAACTCTAATGGCAAATGGCAAGCCTTGCCATAGACCATTTTATAGGGGGACATGCCCATGGGGTTTTTGTAAGCAGTTCTATACGCCCACAAAGCATCTCCTAACTTTTTTGACCAGTCCTTCCTATTTCTGTTAACTGTCTTCTGCAAGATCAACTTGATCTCTCTATTGGTGAGCTCAGCTTTCCCACTAGTTTGAGGATGGTACGGTGTTGCAATCCTATGATTGACATCGTACTTGGCTAAAGCTTTTCTAAAACCTCCATGCATGAAGTGTGATCCTCCATCAGTCATGAGATACCTGGGTACACCAAACCTAGGGAAAATTACATCTTTGAGCATTTTCAAAGATGTTTTGTGATCAGCACTTTCAGTGGGGATTTCTTCAACCCACTTGGTTACATAATCAACAGCAACTAATATGTGAGTGTACTTGTGCGAAGAAGGAAAAGGACTCATAAAATCAAAACCCCAGCAATCAAAAGGCTCAATTACTAGTGAGTAATTCATAGGCATCTCATTCCTCCTACTAATATTACCAACTCTCTGACATTTATCACAGGCTATAACATAATTTCTAGCATCTTTAAAGAGAGTAGGCCAATAAAAACCTGATTGGAGAACCTTATGTGCGGTCCTCTCACCGGCGTGATGTCCTCTGTAGGGACTATCGTGACATTTCTTGAGAATGTCCTTCTGCTCGTGTTCCGGTACGCATCTTCTCACGATCCCGTCTGGACCTTCTTTGAAAAGATGAGGGTCATCCCAAAAGTAACGTCTCAAATCATGGAAGAACTTCTTCCTTTGCTGAAATGTTAAACCTGGAGGCAAATACTTTGCAACGATAAAATTAGCATAATATGCAAACCAAGGATCGGAAAAGGATTGTACTTTAACAACGGCAAGTTGTTCGTCTGGAAAACTGTCGTTGACTGGGATGGGATGATGTGGTATATCTTCCATCCTTGAAAGATTGTCCGCTACAGGGTTGTCTGCTCCTTTTCTATCAACAATCTGCAAATCAAATTCTTGAAGAAGGAGTATCCATCTGATGAGCCTTGGTTTGGCATCCTTCTACGCCTTGGTTTGATCTCTTATATTTTTGTTCCTAATTAATTCTTGCATGTTCTCCGTTGCTGTTTATTGCTTTGGCCAAGTGGTATATAGTAACTCCAAGAGGGAACGTTATGCTCGATTGTGGGTACATGCCCCCTGATGACACGCTTGAGTGACAGAAACATGAGTCTAAGGGATATGCTGTGGCCACAAGGGGGAAAACAATGGTGCTTGTAACTGCGGTTGCAAGGATTGTTTACTTTACGCAAAGTTCTTTTGTTGCTTTGGGTTTACACTTTGGGTGGGAGTCGCAACTTAATACCAGCGAGATGTTCTGGATAGATATCTCATGGTAGATGATTAGTAGTAGATGTAGATGGATTTCGGTCTACTTATTTTGGCGTACTTCCCATGCTTATGAGCCTCTTCCTTTCTTTTGTAGCATATCTAGCATTGCGTTGCTTTTATAATCCTGTCAATTTCCCATCTGTAATTTATTTACCTCGCATAGCAGTTTTATCGTCTTTTGGGAGAGAGACATCACTAGTGAACATCACGGGACCTTGGTCCATATTTTCATCATTGTTTACAAGCTATTTCCTTTTCAGTATTTACTTTCAGTTGCTATCATTATAATTATCCCTTGTGTGTTTGACCCTTTGTAATCAACAATACCGGAGAGATTGACAACCTCTATGAACTTCGTTGGGAGAAAAGTTAATTGTATAGTGTGCAGGTCCGCGTCAGGTGCACCGCTGGCACCTACTTATCATCGCCGGAGTCCTACGGGAGACAAACCCTATCCTCTACATAGGGGAAATTTGCTGCTATCCTACATCTCACCTTCCACTTGGGGTAACCAACGAAGGGCGAGAAGCCATTACCACTTCCACGCCATCAGATAGCCACCATGCATACCAAATAAATATTCAAGGAGTCTCGAGCCTCTAAGCTTGGGGATGCCCCATGCATCAACAGTCATCAGTTCGTCCTTCTCCATGTTATAGTTTTATCAATTCATATGTTATGTGCTATGCTTGGAGCGTCTTGCTCTTTAGTTTTCAGTTTTAGTTTATCGTTTTCTTTATTTTGTTTGATGGTCTTATCTTGTGAGACATTAGAATCCTTGATTGGGAGAGAGACATGCTCCACTTTTGCCTAGAATACTCATAGTTTTCATGCTTATCTTTGTTGAGTGTTCTTTACTTTTTCTAGCTGATGTCATGCTTAGCTCTTGTTTTTCATGTTTATGTTTAAGAGCGTTTTTTTAGGTTGTGGATTCTAGAAATATCTTGAGTTACTTGCCTATCTTGTTTAGAGAGTTTGCCTTTGCACTGAGTATGCATCTACTCAGGAGATTCACAAAGAGACAAGTACCCCTAAGAGGAGTGTATTGGGGTTTGGTTATCCTTGCTCATCCTCGACCCATGATAACGTGAGGGTACTCTATATATTACAACCCCTCCAGAAGTTAGTGATCCATCTAGTAGCTAGAGTTCTCAACTATTTTTTTGTATTTTTCAAAAATAAGCAGGTTGAACCAAAATACGACACCTATCCCTAATAGTCTTAAGCTCTTGACACACAGAAGTCCTAGCATTAATCAAAACAATACCTCAAAACTATTGCAAGTTACTACCAAACTTATAATAGCAACCTCAATTACCTACTCAAAGCAAGATAGAGATTTAACGATAATAGGTGGATGAGTTCCTTTGACAAAGCGAGTATTCGATTGTTGGCATTTCCACCATCCATATTTTTCTTGCCTCTTCGGTACCATGCATTCCCCTTTCTCATCTTGAGAGTCGATGCAAACTTCGCCGGTGCATCTAAATCCTTGGCATAATACGTGTAACACCCCCAGTGCCAAGTCTCAGTGATTAGCAAAGTAATTAATCACCTTGATCATGCCCCAAATCAAATTCAACTTAAATGGCATGGATTAAAAACAAAGTGGAAATTAAAGTTAAACTAAAAATTGTGCAAACAATTTTATTAAATGACTAAAAGTTAGTAGGTCATAATAAAATAGAAATGGAATTTTATTACCTTGTTTAAATATTTTAAACAATTCAAACAGCATCCAACTCAGTCCTTATTAAGCATTTATTACTTAAATTAAATCCTGATGATTTTTATTAGCAACCAAACTTTGTGTGGCATTGTTATTTTGTGCAACATTAATATTGGAGCAAGTCCCACATTTTATAAAAACTATTTGATGTCCAAATAAATATAAAACAGAATTAAAAAAAGAAAACAAGAAATAAAACAAAATAGAAAAAAAACTATCTACCGCCCCAGGGTGAAGCCCACCCGTGCCCAAACCCTCCCCTCCAATGTTTCGTCTTCCTAGCGCTACAGGAGATGCCGACCGAGACGACATGGCGACCGTGGCCAACGTCCCCGCCGAGGCATCTCGCCGCCAAGCCACTACAGGAGCCCCTCGTGGATAAGACGACCCACAGGAGCCTCATAGAAACCCTAGATCTCACCCAGACCATCCCCTTCCTCCTGCCTGCTCTGCTCTTCTATGCCCGACGTCGCCATGGGCGCCCCTTTGAGCCCGCGCGGCCACCGTCCACCACTGCTCCAGCTGATGTGTCCAATCGATGCGCAATCGACGTCTTCATCAACCCGCGGAAGCAGCCGAGCCGGGATCCACTGCAACGCGCGCATCGACTTCGTCTTTAACCTTGGGCCGCCGGACGTGAGGGGAAAATTCACCACCTCCAGACCTCCGCTGAGCCCATTTCCACCGCCTGCGTGCTCACGGTGAGGACCCCCGCCACCGCCAAGTGCTCAAGGCCGCCCGATTAGGCCGTAGCCATTTCCCCTTTGTTCGTGCACTCATCGCCGCCATGGCCCGCCATACTCGCGCTCCAGAGCCCCTCTGGCTCGCGTAGGTGGACCTGCACGTTTGTAGTGAACCATCGGTTCATTTTAGCTAGTTTGAACGCTCGATTTCATCGCGTTTTGGTGATTCCCATTAGAGCCATGGCACGGCCGCCGCCCCGTTTTCCGCCGTCGCCCCGACGGTGCACCCCAGGCCACCCGATGACTGTCATTCGACGCGCGGCTGATTACTCGTTCGATTGAGACCGGGCACGCCCCCTCCCATGGTCGGTGGAGAGCGCACGCTCGTCGCCGTCCTCACATGTATCCGTCGCCGGCGAGCAAGACATGCTCGACCGTGACCCCCCCCCCCAATAATCTCCCAACCTAACCCCCTGTGTTAATTTAAATGTCTAATTAAAATAACTCCCTATTGACTGACTAGTGGGCCCTCCTGGCCTTTTCAATAAGTTAAACTGATTTAGTTAACATGGTGAGTATGACAAGTGGGCCATGCGCCCGATTAAATTAATTTCATTATATGGAGTCAATGACATTTGGGCCCATTCCTATTTAAATAAATAAAAATGATTTATTATGCCACTGTGTATGACATATGGGACTCCCATGTCAGGTTTGACCTGGTCAAAAGAACTGTTGTGGATAATGTTGCTATTTATTAATAAAAGAAAATCCAGAAAATGATTAAATTGAATAAAACTTTGAAAATCAATAGCTTTTAATCCGTAATTACGATGAAAATATTTTATATATCAAAGTTGATCAAAAAAATCTCACAAATCTGAATATGTTACCCGTATACCCACCGCACCCCTCTAACCTACCGAATGTGGAACATTTCTCCTCCGGTTCATTTGTTTGTCGGACGACCGGAGCCGGTAAAACTTTCCGGATGAAAATGTTCTGATAATGAATGTTGTTCAGAATGAATGAACGAGCACAGATACACTATCCACATGTCTGTCAGATGTCTCTAACACTGCATACATGGAACCTTCCCTCCGGCTCTGTCCGGTAATCAACCGGTACTGATGAGTCATCCCCCGATAAATTCCTGCTCCGGGAAATTACTGAACACTCTGTTAGAGCCCCGCTGCTTTGTATCTTATATGTCATACAAGTGTATTGTTATTATTATTGTGTATTTACTGTTTCTCCCCCCCCCCTTTTTTCTCCGGTAGACACCGTTGCTGCCGTCGATGACACCATCGAGTACGATTACTTCGTCGATGATCGTACCCCTACCATCGAGCTTCTAGGCAAGCAGAGCCATTTTTCTTCCCCAAATATCACCTATCTTTTCTGTACATTTCTTGCACTAGGCATTGTTACTTCCCATGCTACGTTAGAATCCTATCCAATTGCATAGCCTGTCAAATTCGCCTCTTGATGTACCTTCCTTTATCCTATGCTGCCTACTATAATTATATATTATATTCAGTAGTGAGCCCTGCGCTATGTTAGTCAACTAGGATTAGATAGCGGTCCATGATCACTCGGGGGATTGAACGTTGATACAAAATATATATAACTACACAGGTATGGTACAATGTAGACACCGCCTAAAGCCCCTACCTTGGTTCTGCCGAGCAACATAGGGTGGAGCTACCGAGGAGTAATCCTCGTAATCCACTCATTGCGGAATCTGTATATGCGCTCTAGGTACCTGATGTAAGGCACAATATGCGGTACTGTTCCAGATCTAGATGTTTCCATCCAGATCCTGGGACGAAGCACATATCGGTCCCACCGTGACATATGACGAAGTCATACGCCCCGGATTTCCAACATGATATCACAACATTACATATACAAGGATACAACATCTCATACAATCGGCATACAAATGCCTTAATACAATACATCAGCGGAAGATACATGTCTGAGTACAGACTACAATCAATTGCCTAGTGGCAAAGAGAAAAGCATCGATCCCCGTAACCACACGGGTCCAGGCCCTCCGCCGGGATCCGCCTAACTAGTCGTCGTCGAGTCTCCGCATGAAACGTCGATCACCATACCTGTTGTCGATCAAGAACCCTGAAAAGAGTTTGGGGTAGTATCATGAGTACACAAGTACTCAGCAACCAACTATAGTGGTCAACTGACCCAGCAAGGACTTCATCACTCGTCATTCTAGGACAACTAGTAGTTTACGGTAAGGATGGGGTAAGTGGTGAGGTTGCTGCCGCACTAGCATTTATGAAGTGGCTAACGATCTAGAGAGTAAGATATGAAGCCAAGCATTCGATGAGGACTCGCCTCCAACAAGTCTGCTATCCACCTACTTACGCAAGCATAACACCTATCCTATCCTTGTCCTCCTCTTCGCATCCCGACGAAGAAGAAGCAGTCAAGGCACACACACGTTGATCAAGTTATATATTAAGATTATCTCAGTTGTTGTTGTCTATGAACAAGGAGTAGGTCTCAAGTCGTCCATAACCGTGGACACGGCTTCTCGAAAAGATTTAACCCTGCAGGGGTGTACCAACTTCCCATTACAAGGCTCCGCACGCACGCCCATCTCTCTCAGTTGCTACCCATCACAGGCAACCATTTTATGATTTAGTTCCAAGAGATCCGAAACGACAGGTCCCTCTAGCTAACAACGAACAAATCCGGGTGGCCCCCGGTGAGTCGACATCCATCTTAGGAGCCGGCCGCTCTCTCGATCTGGTCTCTACCGTATGACTCGGCTTTGGATAGCCGGTGAATTCTCACATGAGTCCGGGTCCTCAGCCGGCCAGGTTGGACCAACAAGGAAACCATGTGCCCGCTGGTCCGGGTTGTTTTAAAGAATATCTGCCATGAGCTACCCGACCGACACACACACGGTTTTCAAATGGTAAAATCAGCTTGGGCCACCACTAGAAATGTTTGAAGCTAGGTAGGCAAGAAAAGGGGACCCCATAAAATCCCACACGCGGTTAGGCACGCTTGTCAAGAGACACAATACCCGGAACTCGGGTCCTAGGTGACTCGAATGGAACAAAGCGTCGGGGCGGGATAGCCTATACCTTCAATCCTTCGTCGAGTATATTCAACATTTATAATAATCATATCATCAACACCAATATAATAATGTGATATCCCAAACTAAGGAGTAACAGGGTAACATCGTAGCATCCTAAGCATGCATACTAAGCAGGGGCTAAGCAACGAGCAATAATAACATAGCAGTACAAGGTCTGGGAGGGGACATGGCTGTATCGGTTTGAAAGAGGCTGTAAACATGTGGTAGGATCAAACATCGAACTTATCATAGACTAGCATGCAAACTGCTAGTTGAATTAGAATAGATCATAAGTAATAGATAGTCCTTGCCTGTTGATAAGTCGGGTTCTGAAGGTGTAGTTGATCGCAAGCTCGCATTGTCTCCGAAGGTACCCGCGGAAGCACAGAAGACGGTAAACACTGGAGAGCAATCAACGAGCAAGCATCTATTACGACGAAGCAAACACGAGAAAGCATCAACAAGAAGGCAACATGAGACAACGCACTATGGTAACGCATCTATCGTCGAGAACGGTTACTAGCAGGTTAAGTGCAGTACTCGTCACACACGACGATATCGCACGTTTACCATGGTTCAAGTTGTTTAGATACAGGTGATCAACAAAGTTGTTAACATGGCATAACACTCAAGCATGGCATAGCACACAAACATGGAAAGAGGTGAAGCATAAGATAAACTATCTATGCTAGTCAATGTAACGACCCGGTTCATCACAAACCGAAGTCTCTGTGCATTCTGTGCTAGTCCCTGGATCAATAGCTAGCACACACAGTACATGATGTAATATCAAGAATAAATCACATGTCAAATATATTACATCGAAGATCCAGTATTACAAATAAACATACCTGCATAGCTCAAGGCTAGCTTACAAATAAAATACAGCGGAAACACAATAAAAGCTTCGTGGCGTCCATCAACTCCACTGGCATAGTTGCGTATAGACATCGTAACCCTACAACGCATCACTTACTCGTCGTATAAAATCCTGCAACACTGAAGGTTATAGACCGAACACGAGTCAGTACATCTGATTTGTACGGCAAGAAACACAAGTGATAAAGCAATCCTACAACTAATTACAAATCAAGAACATGAATCACTCTTAGTTCGTTGTACAAAAAGCTGGTATTTATCTACTTCTACCTACTAAACCTTTTTATCATCTTAAGGTAATATCAACCCACAAAGGACAATATCTAACTAAACCGCCTATGAGAGCCCTCAGGATCATAGGATTTCTAATGGCAGCCATGAGAGCCCTCGGGATCATGGTTTCGTGAGTATTATAGAGCCCTCAGGAAACAATTGCACACGTACCTCCTATTCGTGGACATCATAGAGCCCTCAGGATACGATGCCACTACAAACACATTTGTGACTGTTATAGAGCCCTCAGGATGCAACATCACCATATCGTGAACACTGTAGAGCCCTCAGGATAAAGTGCCACTACCTAGACACAAAGTGAACATTGCAGAGCCCTCAGGGTGAAATGACACACAAACAATCTTAAGTGAATATCACAGAGCCCTCAGGATGTAATACCACTCTACAGTACCTCAATCGCGCGTTACTATTTTACTAATAATAATGTTGTCACAACACTTGAATAACACAACAATTCCCCACATAATTATCATTGCAACAGTAAGCATATAATCACATAGCACAAGAAATACTAAAACATAACACGTTGGATATAATGATCAATCAAAGCATGTGGCTATCCTACCAGGTTTCAGCATAACATAACGACCTTCACATGCATAGAAACATAGTATGTGTATAATCAATAGTGAAGCATAACCAAAAGTGAAACTTGCCTTATACATTCGATGAAATTCTTCGCTCTCACGATCCAGTCAACTCTATTTGTCACCCTCCGAGAAATCTATCTCAAACGAAGGATCTCGGATAAGCAATCACATCACAAGGCAAACAAAAGATCAACAAACAAACACAAAGGTAGCAACAAAACTAAAAGGCTTTGAAGTACAAAGGTGTAGATGTGCTCGAAGGTGATCGGTGGAACTGAACTCGAGAGAGTCAACAGATAAAGATTCATCGGTAAGGAATTGTGATCATGGTCATTTATGAATTCAAGGTGAATATCATGCCCACATGAAAAGTGTGTGAACCTTATCGATAACATGTCTCAAATGATCCGATATGCAAAAAGAATCACGTGACACAGAATACTACAACGCAGGTCATAGCAGGTTCAAATTTGAATTAAATTTGACTTTAAATAGATCAATAAACTTTGGAATTTTTGTGTACACATGCTATAGACAGAAAAGTACATGGAACGAGTGATCCAACGCAAAAAAAATCACTCGATTTGGATCAACGGTTTAAAATATACGACCACCGAAATTTGAATTTGAATTTGAAATAAATTCAAATTCAAAAGTGTGCAAAGTGTGCAAAATTTTTATTCCCTGCTAAAGTACAGAACAACACGAGTGCGTAGGAAAAAGTTTCACCTCGATCCGACGGACGGTGCAGAAGATATTGCAGGCGCGAGAACGGGGTCTTTTCTATGAAAAGGACTGATCCACGAAAATCTTCCTTTGGAAAAAAGCAATCGGGTCCCTCTCCTAGATCTGGCCGGAGTTGGAGCTCCGGAGAACTACGTTTTTCCGGCGAGCTGCGCTCCGGTGTGGGGGCGGCGCGCTCCGGCGGTGTGGGGGGAGGTGGCCGGGCGGTAGCGCAAGAGGCGAGCGGCGCGCGCGGAAGGGCGCGGGCGAGCCGTGGCCCGTCGGCCTGGTCGGCGGCCCCGGCGGCGGAGGTGGCCGGCGGCTTCGGCGAGGGGCGGCCCCGGCGGCACGGAAGGGCGGCTGCGCGGGCGCGGCCGATGAGCAGAGGCAGCGGCAGGGTGGCGCAGGCGGCGGTGCTCCGGCGGCTCGGGGCGCGTCTGGCGAGGGCTGGCGGCGTCCGGCGCGACGGATTCTGGTGAGGCGGCGGCGGCGGGTCCCGTGAAAAAATTAGGGTTTTGGAAAAAATAAAATAAAAGGAATTTTTTCTGAAAAACTTATATAGCCAGAGAAAATAGACAAACAAAAAAAACAATCCCGATCCTACTCGGGCTCAAATCTCACTCGTGGGCGGAAAACGTAATGGGTCGGCTGCAGTCCTTTTTTTTCTTTTTATATAAAATCACAAACTTCGAACAATTCTAGAAAAATAATTACACGTCAGATAAATATGAAATAAAATTCTAAATTCATCAAATAATACAAAGAAATTTATTTAATTAATACTTTTTCCAAAAAGGAATAACAATAAATCATTTTCTAAATACTTTATTTAAATATAAAATACTTTTCATAAATCAAATAAAATCCAATAAATTATTTAAAATGATTTTATTTGGTCAAAAGCATTGACAAACCATTTGTAAATAATAAAATATAAATTTTAAAATTGTCACACCAATAAATAATTTGGTAAAATAAAAATATCCCATTGGAATACTTTTTCAACTCTATTAAAATATTTAATAAATCGTTTCAATGAAATAAAAACTCTCTTAGCATTATAAAATCCCTCAATAAAATTTTAGGTTTATTTATAATACTCATAATAAATTTTAAAAACTTTAAAGTAATATTCTAAATATTTTTCAACTTTATTAAAAAGGGGATAAGTCATTTTATGTCCTCTCAAATGAGTTTCCTTGAGTTGAAAAATGTTTTGAATATTCAGAAGAATTCCAATAATGATTTAAAACACTTTCCAACCTTTTAATATGTTGAAGGAGTCATATTACCTCCTCTCATTTTGTTTTATTGGTTTTGTTTTAAATAACAAATTCCATAAACATCAATTATGAATATTAGGGAAAGTCCTTTTATTCCCTCTCTTTTTAATATTCAATAAACTCCAAAAAGTTTTAAATCCCAGAGAAAATCAAACACATCAAGCAAACAATCATTATCTATAATTTATTTATTAACATTCCAAAATTTAGAAAATTTTGGGATGTTACAGTCAATTTAAGTGAGGCACAACCTAAACATGGCATACACTAAGTGCCCCACGAGAATTAAAGAATTTGGTAGTGTTCTACCCTAAAATATATTTTAGGTGGGTTAACAACAGCAAACAATAGCATAAACACAAAGTACACGAAAAACTAATCAAGTTACATATAAAGAACACTCCAAACGGAGTTACGGTTAAAAAGATACAAGCAATACAAGTTCGGAACACAATCTGTCAACATCACGAAGCACACTTTAGAGCAATGCATAAACAGGATAATGAATGCAAACATCTCACAAATGATATGCAATTAATGTAGACATGACAGGGAAGGCATGTCAAAAGGAATCATGCAAATATGCATCATGAACAACTAATTATAGCTCATGCAAAATGCAACAAAACATTATTGGTCAAGGACTTAGTGAAAATCAGAGAAACATGGAAGAAACTGTTATTTTTATGTTGTATAAACAGGGGTAAAGATATATACAAAAGTGCAGCAACATGACATAGATATATATGGGCATGAACTAGACATGATGGTGATCAGGTACAAACAAGAATGAAGGTCATAGGCATAACAGATCAAAAGATATTAAGCAAACAACATGGCATCGGAAAGTTACAGAGTTAGTGAAAAACAGAGGTGGTCGTCAAAAAAAATGGCATAGCAACTTTGGAGCTCAATAACTAGATGACCAGCAAGCATAACATGACAATGCAATACATATAATGGAAGTAGACATGATGCTTACCAGTATTCAAAAAGAATCAATGCAATAGGCTTAATGGATGTGTCACAATCATCATGCAAACTTGCGATAAAATAACAGCAGCAGCACATAACAGAAATTAGTAGCAGTAAACATTCTGGTGCCCACTTCAACGGTGATTAACAACATCAGGATGACCCCAAATGAAAATGCTCACAAAAGATGAATTGAAATACACACAATTCTAAACAATTTTCCTTTTGGGCGGAACACGATCCAAGCTACGGTTTGATCGCAACACTACATGCAAAATTGAATCAGCAGAAGAAATTAAAAGACTTGACAGAAATCTAGAAAAATAAAAGGAAGGGGAAAAAATAGACCTAATCGGGCCGAGGCCCACTGGCGGCTGGGATATGGCGGCCTGGCTGGGCCGTTGGGGTTGGCTCGGCCGGCCCATGTGGCCGTCCACCCTGGAGGGAGGCGACCGGCCGCTCCCTACTCGATCCCGAGCGGCGGCGGCGGCCGTCGCCGGCGAGGCCGCGCGCGGCGAGGGAGGCCGGAGGGCGGCGAAACGGGGCGCGGGGAGGCGGATCCGGCGCGTGGGGTTCGGAGGTGGCTGAGGCGCGGTGGTCCAGGGGCGGTGCGACTGAGGACATGGCGTGCGGGGGCGTGGTGGCTCTCCGGCGACCTGCGGGGGTGAGGAGAGGCGGCGGTGAGGCAGGGGAGAGGGAGAGGAGAAGCGCGGGGAGGAGGAGGCTCGCAGCTGCGGCTGCCGGAGTTGGCCGGAGGCGAGGCGTCGCCGGCGTGGTGGCGGAGGTGCTCGGGCGTTCGGTCGACGCCAGATGGGATTGGCGGGCCCGCGGTAGCGGCGCTCGGCCCTCCGAGGCCCAAGCCGGCTGGAAGGAGGCTGGATCCCCTCCGGGGGTGACGTGGCCTCACGGGAGCCCTCCATTCGCAGATCTGACGGTCAAAAATTGCCTGGGATTAGGGTTTCAGGATTGGGAGGACTTGGTGCAGAATTTGGAGGGGAATTTCCGAAAAACTAATATAGCCAGAGAAAATAGACAAAAAAAAAACAATCCGGATCCTACTCGGGCTCAAATCTCACTCATGGGCGGTAAAAGTAATGGGTCGGCTGCAGTCTTTTTTTTTTTTTTTAAATCACAAACTTCGAACAATTCTAGAAAAATAATTACACGTCAGAAAAATATGAAATAAAATTCTAAATTCATCAAATAATACAAAGAAATTTATTTAATGAATACTTTTTCCAAAAAGGAAAATAACAATAAATCATTTTCTAAATACTTTATTAAAATGTAAAATACTTTTCATAAATCAAATAAAATCTAATAAATTATTTAAAATATTTTTATTTGGTCAAAAGCATTGACAAACCATTTCTAAATTATAAAATATAAATTTTAAAATTTTCACACCAATAAATAATTTGGTAAAATAAAAATATCCCATTGGAATACTTTTTCAACCCTTTTAAAATATTTAATAAATCATTTCAATGAAATAAAAACTCTCTTAGCATTATAAAATCCCTAAAATAATTTTAGAGTTATTTATAATACTCATAATAAATTTTAAAAACTTTAAAGTAATACTCTAAATATTTTCCAACTTTATTAAAAAGGGGATAAGTCATTTTATGTCCTCTCAAATGAGTTTCCTTGAGTTGAAAAATATTTTGAATATTCAGAAGAATTCCAATAATGATTTAAAACACTTTCCAACCTTTTAATATGTTGAAGGAGTCATATTACCTCCTCTCATTTTGTTTTGTTGGTTTTTTTTTAAATAATAAATTCCAAAAACATCAATTATGAATATTAGGGAAAGTCCTTTTATTCCCTCTCTGTTTAATATTCAATAAACTCCAAAAAGCTTTTAATCCCAGAGAAAATCAAACACATCAAGCAAACAGTAATTATCTATTATTTATTTATTAAAATCCCAAAATTAAAAAATTTTGGGATGTTACAGTCAATGTAAGTGAGGCACAACCTAAACATGGCATACACTAAGTGCCCCACGACAATTAAAGCATTTGGTAGTGTTCTACCCTAAAACATATTTTAGGTGGGTTAACAACAACAAACAATAGCATAAACACAAAGTACACGAAAAACTAATCAAGTTACATATAAAGAACACTCCAAACGGAGTTACGGTTAAAAAGATACAAGCAATACAAGTTCGGAACACATTCTGTCAACATCATTAAGCACACTTTAGAGCAATGCATAAACAGGATAATGAATGCAAACATCTCAAAAATGACATGCAATTAATGTAGACATGTCAGGGAAGGCATGTCAAAAGGAATCATGCAAATATGCATCATGAACAACTAATTATAGCTCATGCAAAGTGCAACAAAACATTACTGGTCAAGGACTTAGTGAAAATCAGAGAAACATGGCAGAAACTGTTATTTTTATGTTGTATAAACATGGGTAAATATATATACAAAAGTGCAGCAACATGACATAGCAATATATGGGCATGAACTAGACATGATGGTGATCAGGTACAAACAAGAATCAATGTCATAGGCATAACAGATCAAAAGATATTAAGCAAACAACATGGCATCGGAAAGTTACAGACTTAGTGAAAAATAGAGGTGGCTGTCAAAAACAGTGGCATAGCAACTTTGGAGCTCAATAACTAGATGACCAGCAAGCATAACATGACAATGTAATACATATAATGGAAGTGGACATGATGCTTAACAGTATGCAAAAAGAATCAATGCAATAGGCTTAATGGATGTGTCACAATCATCATGCAAACTTGCGATAAAATAACAGCAGCATCACATAACAGAAATTAGTAGCAGTAAACATTCTGGTGCCCACTTCAACGGTGATTAACAACATCAGGATGGCCCCAAATGAAAATGCTCACAAAAGATGAATTGAAGTACAAACAATTCTACACAAATTTCCTTCTGGGCGCAACACGATCCAAGCTACAGTTTGATCGCAACACTACACACAAAATTGAATCAGCAGAAGAAATTAAAAGACTTGACCGAAATTTGGAAAAATAAAAAGGAAGGGGAGAAAATAGACCTAATCGGGCCGAGTCCCACTGGCGGTTGGGCTATGGCGGCCTGGCTGGGACGTTGGGGTTGGCTGGGCAGGCCCATGTGGCCGTCCACGGTGGAGGGAGTCGACCGGCCGCTCCCTACTCGATCCCGAGCGGCGGCGGCGGCCTTCGCCGGCGAGGCCGCGCGCGGTGAGGGAGGTCGGAGGGCGGCGAAACGGGGCGCGGGGAGGCGGATCCGGCGCGTGGGGTTCGGAGGTGGCCGAGGCGCGGTGGTCCAGGGGCGGTGCGGCCGAGGACATGGCATGCGGGGGCGTGGTGGCTCTTCGGCGACCTGCGGAGGTGAGGAGAGGCGGCGGCGAGGCAGGGGAGAGGGAGAGGAGAAGCGCGGGGAGGAGGAGGAGGAGGCTCGCGGCTGCGGCTGCCGGAGTTGGCCGGAGGCGAGGCGTCGCCGGTGTGGTGGCGGAGGTGCTCGGGCGTTCGGGCGGCGCCAGATGGGATCGGCGGGCCCGCGGTGGCGGCGCTCGGCCCTCCGGGGCCCGAGCCGGCTTGGAGGAGGCTGGATCCCCTCCGGGGGTGACGTGGCCTCACGGGAGCCCTCTATTCGCAGAACTGACGGTCAAAAATTGCCTGGGACTAGGGTTTCGGGATTGGGAGGACTTGGTGCAGAATTTGGAGGGGATTTTGAGGGGGTGGCTGCAATTTTGGCTTAGGGGAAACCCTAGAAAGAGGTGGGAGTGTGGTGGTCTTTATATAGCCTAGGTGGCTAGCAGTTTGCAAAACATCCCCGATTTTTCTCTCGCGCGCGCGGTGTTTACATTTCTGACCGCCGGGGGTCCGCAGGACCTCCGATTCGGGTAAAAATTCAAACTGCGGGATCAGCGCGTCGAGCCGGCGGCGTTCACCTCGCGTTGGAACCGTTCCGAGAACATTTTCTGGCGCGCTATAAAAATATCCCATTAATATATTAAACGGGGTTTTCGTTCCGTTGGCTGCGGCTGGTCTTGTGGGGTTTTTGCGACGGTGATCGGGTGAAACCCAGTGTCGCAAAGGTCGAGTGTCAGGGTGGCAAAGGTCGGTGTCCGTCCGGTACGAGATAAGAGGGGGAAAATAATCGCCGATCGATAAATCGGGGATGCAAACACCGCAAACAAATCAGATAGTCAAACAATTCACACCGAAAACAAAAATTTTAATTTTTGTGAAATTTGGGCTGTTACACCTGAGCAATCGTTGTTGTTAAAGGTAAGATTCGGGCGACCCAACGGTGCCCGCGAGCGGTATTGCGTCGGGAACGACAGGGAGGGTACGACTGACGTTACTAGCGTGCTCGGCCCCTGCTCGTATCTCGCGAGAGTTACCAAACCATGAAAAGTCGAGGTCTACCAAGAGCACACGCGAGACAAGGTAAGGAGACGGTTCACCTTGTTGGTAACCGCATGCTTTGACGGGACCGATGTTACTGGTGGACCTTGTTGCAGGTCATTGTCCATTGTGTTGTTAGTCAAACAGCGATAACAGTTGTCTGCGAGATTATAATAAAATGCTAAATGATTCGGTGGATGACTTGAGAGGCACGTTGGTCTGTACGCACTACCTTCACGTGGGATAAGGAGTGATTGGCTCCCCTGCGTCATAGTTTGTCCGAAAGCTCTTTAGACGTCAGCAGTACCGCGGCCTGCACTGGGAAGTGGTTTCTTCTTCACTCGAGCGGAGTATTTGGATTTGCTTTTGCTTCACGGGCCAGCCACGCACCATGCAGGAGCGTGAAGGGTGAGGGTCCTAGACCCCTGATCGCATAGGATATAGTCCGGCGGATGGCCTATCTGTTGAGCCTAGGATGGGTTGCGGCATGTCGGATAGCTTTGGTGGAGCGTTCCCTTACAAGGTGCCCGCCACCCTGGAGATCAGAGCGTGCAGGCTGAACAGTAGTGCACCCCTGCAGGGAGTTTAATCTATTCGAATAGCCATGTCCTCGGTAACAGGACGCTTTATGCTGAAGCTGGATCTTACCACTAAAAACTACTACTATTAAACTGTATGGTTCCGGGTCTTCTTCCTCGCAGGGAAGTCGAGTAAGGGAACTCGGAGGCATTATTAATGGTTATGTAAAACAACTTAGTATTATACAATGCTGCAGCAACTTCTGCTGCATTGTTACTTTATTGCTTTATATGAACTGTTGGTTGTTCTCTTCTTGTGCTGCAAGACTCGTCAGAAGATGCTAGTCTTCGATATGCCTAGCTTCTTATCATTATTCTGACTTTCTATCATGCAGTCCACTATATAAAGCCTCCCCTTTCCATTTGATTCAAATGCATAAATGCTTAGTAGCGGACGTAAGACTCGCTGGTATGCTAGCTACTCACCCTTGATTTATTTCCCCCTTTTTGTTTTTCCTGATCGACCGCTGCAGTCGACGTTGGAGCCTTGGAGTCCGGGAGCAGGAGATCCCCGATTCCGACCACCGCAACATGAAGATCCCCGATGCCTTCTACGATGTCGAGTTCTCCGTTGACCAGGAGTAGTTTGGAGGTTCCCAGGCAGGAGGCCTCGCCTTTTCGATCGTTGTTGTTTTTGTGCTAGCCTTCTTAAGGAAGATCATATGTACCCTGTGTCTGTACTCAGATACTGTTGCATCCGCTAACTTTGTGCTTTCGATCTGTTGTATTCGAGCCCTCGTGGCCCTGGTTTGTATTAAAAAGCTTGTATTTTTTTATTTGTAGAGTTGTGATGTGGTATATCACCGTGAGTCCCTAATATTGATCGTGTACCTTGGGTGTATGATTAATGTACACTGCTTGAATTTGGGGGCGTCACAATACGCTCTGTCATCATAAGCCTCATTATATCCTTCCTCAGAACAGCCACCATACCTACCTATCAATGAATTTCCATAGGCTTCCCAAGATACATTTCCATGCAACATCCATCTTCTCATGACTTGGTCTTTCATTGTCATACATGATTTTTCTTGATCATAGAGCCGCATGATAGTTGGGCCTTGCCCTTATAATTGTGAAATGACGCGCTAGTATTATCGCATATCCTGCTACATTGGCAGAGGCATACATTTGCATATATCATGATAGTTTTCATTTATCTTTAAGTTGAGTACTTCTTATAAAGTATATCTTTTACATCCTTGAAAAATATAGAGTGTTACCCTTAAAGTCAGGAAAATATCGCATATAGGACTGATACGTCCCAAACGTATCGATAATTTCTGCTAGCTCCATGCATGTTTTGTGTGATATTGCTATGATCTAGGTACACTTTCATACACTTTTGATCATATTTGGACTAACCTATTAACTCAGTGCACCCAGTGCCAATTTCTGTTTTCTGCTATTTTTCTATTTCAGTTTTTCCCCATATAAAAAGTACTCCAAAAATCCTGGAAAAATCAAATAAAAAATCAGCGTACAGGAAGCTTCCAGAGCCCCGAAGGATGGCCAGGGGGCCACCACGAGGTGCCCAGTCGGCCACCTGGCTGCCCCACTTCGCTTATTCAATCTCCGTCACGGGAAACCTCTGAAGACAGAACCCTTTTTCGCGATCTCGCCTCTGTTCCGCCGCCGCTGCGCTTCAAAGATCGGGAGCACCATCAGGACCCTTCCCGGCACCCTTCCGGAGGGATGATCGACCGCCGAGAGCTTCTCCTCCACCATGGACGCTTCCCGGATGTGCCGTGAGTAGTTTTCTTTGGACCATGGGTCCGTGATCAGTAGCTTTGTGATGTTCTCCTCCCCTCTTTGTTCTTCATGGTTTAGAACTCGTGAGCTGCCCTACCCGATCGAGGCACTTATGTAATCTTTCTGCTTTTGCTATGCTGAGATTGATGGGATCTGATGGATTATGAGATTATGTTCATATTTTGATAGAGTAATATAATTGGTTCTTATCTTTTGTATTTTTGTTCCGAAATAATTCGTGCATGTTCTCCGTTACTGTTTATTTCTTTGGCCAAGTGGTAGGTAATAACTCCAAGAGGGAACGTTATGCTCGATTGTGGGTACATTCCCCCTTATGACACGCTTGAGTGAAAGAAACATGATTCTAGGGGATGTGTTGTGGCCATAAGGGGGGAAAACGGTGCTTGTAACCGCGGTTGCAAGGATTGTTTACTTTACGCAAAGTTTCTTTTTAATGAAGTTTTCTGTTGGTTTTGGTTGACAATTTGGGTGGGGCTCGCAACTTAATACCAGCGAGATGTTCTGGATAGATATATCAATGTGGATGATTAGTAGTAGATGCAGATGGATTTCGGTCTACTTATTTTGGCGTACTGCCCATGCTTTTTAGCCTCTTCCTTTCTTTTGTAGCATAGTTAGCATTGCGGTGCGTTTATAATCCTGTCAATCGCCCGTCTGTAATTTCTTTACCAGCGAGAAGTTTACACGCTCATTTATTTTCTAGCTTTTACATTCAGTTGTTATCAGTATCATTATTCCTTGTGTTTGATCCTTTGTAAACAACAAGACCGGAGAGATTGACAACCTCTCTAAACTTCGTTGGGAGCAAAGTTATTTGTGTCGTGTGCAGGTCCAGGAGAAGGAAGTGATTCTTTTTAGACGGCGCATCACTTGCCGAACCACCTACTTATCATTTCCAGAGTCCGACGGGAGACAAACTCTATCCTCTACATAGGGGAAATTTGCTGCTATCCTACATCTCACCTTCCACTTGGGGTAAGCAACGAAGGGCGAGAAGCATTATCACTTCCACGCCATCAAGGACACAAATAAAAGATCCCAAAAGAGGACAAATTAAAAGATCCCAAAAAGGACAATTGAGAGATAAATAGAAAGAGCCAAAGAGGCCAGAAAAAATGAAAAATATAAAATGAGAAAGAAAAAAGTAAATTGAGAAAGAAGAAGCCAACATTACTTTTCCTTTTGAAATATCCACACTCGTGCTTCGAACTAGCATTTGTAGTTCATAGAGAGTTTTCATATCATTCATGCATAACTATGTAGGGGATCCTTACACTATAGAACTTGGCTTGTATATTCCAATGCTGAGCCTCCTCAAATGAACTCTAAGTCTTCTTGATCCAGCAAGTTGGATGCACCCCCACTAGTTCCATTGGAGAGCTTTACATTGCTCATATGTGCATCTGTTGCATGGAAATCCCTGCTCCTCACATCATACCTATTATTTGGCTTTCTCTCGCCTATGATTGTCCTCATTGATGTGAGCCTTTCGCACCTTCTTGTCTTCCTTCCCCATCATTTATTCTTTTTGCCATCCTAAGTGCCAACTAATCTTGCTCGCGCTCATTCATTGCATGAGTGCTCAAAATATAAAGGGAGAGGATCAGTTTAACTTGTACCTAGCCAGTGGTCTGGGGACGAGTCATATAAGATTCAAAAGGAGACTAAGTGTGAAGTTTTAGTAGATTGAGTTCTCAACAACTATTAAGTATTTTTATGCTCTAAATCCATCTCCCACTTTCTGCACGGGAACACCGAGTTGAGATATTCGAGTCACGGACAGCGAGAGCTCTTGCACCTTTATGTTCTTACTTTGCTACTTTCAATACTACATATATACTCTTGCTTTTTATTGTCTTGACTTGAATTGCGTATCTTTCTTGCTGTACTATAAAGTTCAAAACTTTGTTCGTAGCCTGTCACCACAGAAATTATCTTTGTTATCATTTACCTGCTCGAGGACGAGCATAAATTAAGCTTGGGGATGTTGATATGTCCCAAACTTATATATAATTTCTAGTTGTTCCATGCTTATATTGGTGATATTGCTATATGTTTTGCTACACTTTCATATCTTTTACAATATATTTGGACTAACCTACTAACTCAGTGCCCCAGTTCCTGTTTTTGTCTGCTGTTGTCCGTCCATTGTAGGAAAATGTCAATTATAAAAGTGCTCGGAATATTCCAGAAAAATTATATAAAAAATGAACGCGATAAAAGAATCCATAATCCTAAAGGAGTGCCGGAAGGGGGCCACCCCCCAACCAGGTGGCCACCCAGTGCGACCAGGGGGGAGGCCACGCCACCAAGCCACCTGGTCAGGTGCGACCACCCCCGAGGCCCACCTTGGGCCCTATTTTTACTCCCGGTGAGGAAACCCTGGAAATCCAACTCCTTTTTCCCGAAGCAATTCCGATCTCTGCTGCCATCGCCAATAAGCTTTGGTAGACCAGAATTTCTGCTGGGACACCTTGCCGGGACGGGGATGTGCCCCCGGATTCACCTCCATTTACGTTGCTTCCTCCTCATGATGATGGGGGAGTAGTTACTCCTCGGGGCCGAGGTTTCTACCAGTAGCTATGTGGTTAATTCTCTCTCCCATGAAGTGATCTTGATTGTGATCATTGGCTATGTTAATCTAGTTGTCTCCCATGATGTTTCCCCTTCTTCTATGTATTGGATTGATGTACTCCTTTAGTGATATTTCCAGAGTCCACAGTGACTCGTAGGACTCCATTATTATGGTGATATTGATGATGAGATTTGTTCTTCTTGTTGGATTGGATCATGGCTTGAGAGTCTCTTGATGCTTGTCTTATTTATAGTTTTCATTGTGCTTCGGTGACATGATTTTGGCTTTATTAATTTAGAAAGAGATTACTCTTGAGATATGGTGTGGTGATTGTTAGTACTATATTTGAATGCTCTAAGTGACAGCTTGGGGTATCCATAGATGTGGAATACAAAATCTAAGGTGTGATTTTGTAGCCCTAAACAATTCTCATACTCTTTTGATCCATGGAAAGAATGATCTCCGTGTTACGTCTTCCTTGCATGTTATTGGTGGAAATATCATGTGTTTCAAGTATGTTAACGTTGTTGGGAGTTGCCACTAGTGAAAGTATGAAGCCTAGGCTTTGTTTCTCACCACTGCAATACCGTTTTTAGTCACTTTTGTCACTAGCTATCTTGCTATAATTTTAATTATAGATTTATATTACCTTGCTTTGCCACACCTATCAACCATATTTTACCATCTCTTCGCCGAACTAGTGCACCAATACAACTCCTAGTTGTATTAGGTGTGTTGGGGACACAAGAGACTTCTCGTTTCTCAATTGCATGATTGCTTGAGAGAGACCATCTTCAACCACTACTTCCCCGAGTTCGATAAACCTTAGGTCATCCACTTGAGGGTAATTGTTACTGTCCTACAATCCTCTGCGCTTCTAGACCCAACATAGTCTACAAGAATTGAAGCGCGTAGTAGACATTAGTTACAGAGAAGTTCATACAAACACGCACAACGTGGCCAAAAATTCTTTTTCATAAGTCAATCGGTGGCATCTTATCATGGAGCCGGCCGATCCTGCACTTATCCGATCAAAGGTTGTTGCTATCGTGCGTACAGTTGACTTTTATAAGTTTTTAACAAAATACATGAACAAAACTCCTACTTTAAAAAGTAATACTCCCTTTCTTACAACTATAACGTTAAAACATAAACCTCTCCATGTTATCATAGGTACACCACAGAATGATGTTCCACATCACAAAATCTTCATCCAATGATAAACCGAGTAAACTAGGGGGCTTAACACAAATTACTACCCCTGGAGAGTATCTTGTGGCGGTGATACATATTTTCTTCCCTCCTCGGTACTCACGTCCTTTCCAAGAACGAAGGGTATCGAGGGACTAATAGTCGACTCCTGATGGTACGATTTAACGCCCTCTCGTTGGTTACCCAAAGTGGAAGGTTGAGATGTAGATAGCAGAAATTTCCCTTAGCGAAGATGCTAAGATTGAGTATCGAACCACTAGGACTCCAAGATCGACAAGAAGGTGGTGAAGTGAACAATGGCGCCGTTCACAACCTAAGGTAGCTTACTTCACCTGGACCTGCACACACAGCAAATAACTTTGCTTCCCAACGAGTACAAAGGAGTTGTCAATTCCTCCTGCCTTGTTGTTTACAAAGGATAAAACGCACGGGATAATAATGATAGTGATAGCAACGGAAAATTAAATAAAGCAGTAAATTGATAGTGGGTGTAAACAGTATTAAAAATATGGACCGGGGTCCTATGATGTTCAATAGTGATATCTGTCTCCCAAAAAACGATAAAACAGCCATGCGAGGTAAACAAATTAAAGCTGGGCAATTGACAGGATTATGTGCGCAAACCAATGCTAACTATGCTATAAAGAAAGGAAGAGGCTCAAAAGCATGGGCGGTATGCCAAGACAAGTAGACCGAAATACACCTGCATCTACCTACTAATCATCCAACTTGAGATATCTATCTAGAACATCTCGCTGGTATTAAGTTGGGAATCCCACCCAAAGTGTAAACACAAAGCAACAGACAACTGCATTAAAGAAGTTTGCGTAAAGTAAACAATCCTTGCACCCGCAAGTACAATCACCGTTGTTTTCCCCCTTGTGGCAACAACATATCCCCTAGACTCATATTTTTGTCACTCAAGCTAGTCATCAGGGGGCATGAACCCACAATCATGCATAACGCTCCCTCTTGAAGTCACTACCTACAACTTGGCCAAAGCAATAAACAGCAACGGAGAAGATGCAAGAATTACTCTAGAACATAAATATAAAAGAGGAGAATCAAATATATTACTCAAACACAATCTGAACTTAGTCTCATAATCCATCGGATCCCTGCAAACTCAACATAGCAATAGCAGAAAGATTACATATGTGCCTCGATCATGTAGGCAGCTCATGAGGTCTAATCCATGAAGAACAAATATGGGAGGAGAACACCACATAGCTACTGAACATAGACCCATGGTCCAAGGTGGACTACTCATGGTTCATCCGGGAAGCATCCGGAGGTGGTTCCTCCCTCCGGCAGGGTGCCGGGAAGAGGTCTTCTGGTGCTCCCGATCTTGGAAGCGCGACGGCAGAGGAACATAGGAGATATCGCGAAAAAGGTTTCCCGTCACGGGGGTTTCATGTCACGAGGGATATATAGGCGAAGGGGGGCAGCCAGGGGGGCCACCAGGGGTCCAGGCGGCCCCCTGGCGCGGCCCCGCCCTAGGGCGCGTCGGGAGGGCGCCTGGGGCCCTGGTGGGTCCCCTCTGGCCCCCCCTCGGTGATTCCAGAAGCTTCTTCTGCGCTGATTTTTTATTGTATTTTCCCGAATTTTTGGAGCACTTTTAATATGGGGGAAACCTAAAATAGAAAAACAGCAGAAACAAGGAACTGGCACTGGGGTGCACTGAGTTAATAGGTTAGTCCAAATATGATCAAATGTGTATGGAAGTTCATGAATATCATAGCAATATCACACAAAAGAGGCATGGAGCAAGCAGAAATTATAGATACATTTTGGACGTATCAACATCCCCAAGATTAATTCATGCTCGTCCTCGAGTAGGTAAATGATAAAAGCATAATTTATGTGGTGACATGCAAACAACCATATAAGAACTTTGAAGTAAAGCAATCTAGGCATGTAATTCAATTCAAGTCATAACAGGCAAGAGTCTATATTTAGCATTGAAACAAGCAACATAAGAACATAAAGGTGCAAGAGCTCTCGCTGTCCGTGAGTCGAATGTCTCCAAATTGTGTTTGCGTGCAAGAAAGGGGATATGGATATACGAGAAAACGTATTTTTGTGTTGAGAACTCAATCTACTAAAGTTTCACACTTGGTCTTCTTTGGAATCTTATCTTGACTCATCCCCAGACCAGTAGCCAGGTACAAGTCAAAACGATCCACTCCTTTTCGACATTTTGAGCACTCATTCAATGTATGAGCGGAAGGAAGAAAGTTGACACTTAGGGCAAAGAGAGAATATGGTGGAGGAGGAAGACAAAACGGTGTGAAAGGCTCACATCAATGAGGACAATCATAGGCGAGAGAAAGCCAAATGATAGATATGATGTGAGGAGTAGGGATTGCCATGCAACGGATGCACATATGAGCTAAGGTAAGCTCTCCAATGGAACTAGTGGGGGTGCATCCAACTTGCTTGCTCAAGAAGACCTAGAGGTCATTTGAGGAGGCTCATCATTGGAATATACAAGCCAAGTTCTACAGTGTGAAGGTCCCCACATAGCTATATGCATGAATGATAATCTCTATGGAGTACAAGATATAAGATGGAGTACGAGTGTGGATCTTTCAAAAGGAATAGTAGTGTGCCCCCTTCTATCTTTTTATTTCCTTTTTCTCTTTTTTCTATTTTTTTGTATTTTTTTGGTGGCCTCAATGGCTCTTTCTATTTCTCTCATTTGTCCTCTTTGGGATCTTTTAATTTGTCCACTTTGAGATCTTTTCCTCAATTTAGGGGGAACACTCTATATATTACAAAAAGTATAGAAGATCTTTCACACTTTACAAAAGTACTCAACTCATAAAGAAGATGTAACTATCATGATGTATGCAAATGTATGCCTCTGCCAGTGTAGCAGGATATGCAATGATACTAGCGCGTCATGTAGCAATGATTAGGGCAAGGCCCAACTACCATGCGGCTCATCGATCAAGAAGGTAGCATGTATGACATGAAGATCAAGTCATGAGAAGATGGATGTTGCATGGAAATATATCTCGGAAAGGCTATGGAAATGCCTTGATAGGTAGGTATGGTGGCTGTTTTGAGGAAGGATATAAGGAGGTTTATGATGACAGAACGTATCATGCCAAGGGTTTGGATGTACCGGCGAATGTGGACGCTAACTCTCGGAGTGAGAAGAAAGCAATGCACGACACAGGAGAGGCTAGAAAAATATGGGAAGGTGGAAGTGTCAACTTTCGAATACTCACATTAGTCTGAAGAACTCATGCACTTATTATCGGTAACTCTAAATCTAATAAGGAGGTTTCACAAAGAGACAAGTACCCCGAGGGGGATTGTATGGGTGTTTGGTTATCCTTGCGCATCCTCGACTCATGGTACGTGAGTGTACTCTAATATTCGACCCCTCAGAAGAGTAGTGATCCATCTAGTAGCTAAAGTTCTCAAATAATTTTGTAAGTTTTGAAAATAAACACGGATTTCCCAAAATACGACATCTATCACTAATAGGCTAAAGATCTTGACACCAAAAGTCCAAACATTACTCAAAACAATACCTCAAAATTGTTGCAAGTTATTACTACAAAAGAATAGCAACCTCAATTACCTACTTCAAGTCAAGACACAAAACTCAGTGCAACAAGAAAACTCTCTAAACAAGAAAACCATGAAAACTCAAGAGAGTTACAGCAACAAACTAAACAAAGGCTCTTAAAAAGATAGGCATGAAAACTAAGAGCTAAACATGACAGTAGCTATGAAAAAGATAAAGAACAATCACAGCAAAGATATAGGCATTAAAAATCCTATGATGTGTTCTAGATTTTGAAAGTGGAGCGTGTTTCTCTCCCACACAAAGAAAGATGGGTTCTAACTTGTTATTAGCAGAAAGCAAAGCTAAATAAAACTAAAAATAAAACCTAAGAGCGAGACGCTCCAAGCATAGCACATAACACATGAAGTGATAAAAATATAGTGAAACGAGAGACGAACTGATAATTGTTGATGAAGAAGGTGATGCACGGGGGCATCCCCAAGATTAGAAGCTTGATTATCCTTGAATATTTCTTGGGGATGCATGGGGGCATCCCCAAGTTTGAGCGCTTGACACTCCTGAATCTTCTTTCATCATCTTCCCTCGCACACTTGAAAACTCCCTTCATACATAACTCATCATAATCTGATTAGCGAGGTTAGTACCCATAATAAAATAATTTTTTTATCTACCGGAAACAAGGATATTCTTGAAGAGCTACTGTTTCTCAAGATTTCCAAAAAGGTTTTGCAAAGAAAAAGCAAGCTTAAGGTTTTCAAAATGAAGAAGAGGCAAAACAGGACAGAATCTGCGAAAAACAGACCAGCAGGTAGAAAATAATTTTTTAGGGATACTTCTGCAACTCAAATCAAAAAACTCAGAACATATGAAAGTTCCGTAATTGTATAGCTCACAATGTGTAAAAATTTCAGATCAAAAACATGAACTGGGATTTTTCTGTGATTTTTCTAGTCATGAGGACATAATCTGTTTTCTGGACAGCATGTCACAACTTTCACTTCACTTGTCATATGAGGCTATAAATGGCACAAAGCTTGAAAAGTAAAGATACAATGATGTTTCTACAGTAGTAACAATCATCAAGACCACTAAAAACAGAAGAAAAACAAAAAGGAAATCCTAAATTCGTTGTGGGCTGCCTCCCGATAGAGCTTCTTTAAAGCCATTAGCTAGGCTTAACGCAAATAGATCAAGTTTTTTCAAGAAAATAACTAGCCCATGTGACGGACTCAAAAGGCAACTTAATCTTTTTCCTAGGGAAGTGTTCCATCCCTTACTTGAGAGGGAATTGGAATTTTATAATCCCTTCTTTCATACCAATAATAGCACCCACGGTGCGAAGAAAAGGACGTCCCAAAATAATTGGACAAGAAGGTTCACATTCAATGTCCATAATAGTAAAATCAACGGGAACATAATTGTCATTAAGAATGATAAGAACATCATCGATCTTCCCCAAAGGTTTCTTTATGGAAGAGTCGACAAGACAGACACCAAAATAACAAGAATCAAAAGGTTTCAATTCAAATATATCGTACATTCTTTTGGGCATAACGGAGGTACTAGCTCCAACATCACATAAAGCATAGCAAGAAAAGTTATTCAACTTAAGTTTAATCATAGGATCCCAACCATCTTCTAGATTTATAGGTATGGAGGCTTCTACCCTAAGTTTCTCCTCCCTAACTTTAATGAGAGTATTAGTGATATGCTCCATGAAGGCAAGATTAAGTGTGCTAGTGTGGGGGTCTCTAGACATCTTGTGAAGGAAACGAATAACTTCAGAAAGGGTGCAATTATCAAAATCAAGGTCACTACTATCAAGTAAAGTGGTAGTGGTGTCCTCTAGGCTCACTTTTTTGGTAGCTTCTATAGTCATAGGAATTTCTTCTTCTACCGTTGAGGTCATAGCATCACCATTAATAGGTCCTATGGGACTAGGGGTGCATTGGGTACTAAGAGTTTGGATATCCTCAACCACTTGGATAGTAGCAATGGTATGGTGTGTAGGAAGGCTCTTAATTATATCTTATTCCTCCTTTTCTCTAGCCCATCTCTCTTTGAGTTTAGCCATCATCCTAATGTTTTCATTAATTCGTATTTGAATAGCATTCATAGGAGTGACCTTCCTCTCCTCAAGAAGAGAAGTTATAATTTTAAGAAATTCTACTTCATGGGCTAAATTTTCTACCTTCGACGAGAGGTTATCTAATTTGTCTAGTTTTTCCTCTACACTTTTGTTGAAGGCTTTTTGGGTAGTGATAAATTCTTTAAGAATACTCTCTAATTCAGAAGTGGAGTTCTTGGTGCTAGGATAAATGTTGTTGTTCTTATAGTTGTTGGAGGGTAACAGTCTAGGATTGCTACCAAAATTACTCCTATAAGCATTGTTATTGAAGTTGTTTCTAGAGATAAAGTTCACATCTACTTGATCTTGAGCAATCAGATAATTTAAAGGAACATCATGCGGATCAATAGGAGATTTCTTGGTAGGTAGAGACATAATCAACAAAACTTTTTCATTTAGGGAGGAGATCTCCTCGACAGAGTTTACCTTCCTACATGTTGGAGCTCTTTCGGTGTGCCATTGGACATAGTTGGTCATCATCTCATCGAGTAGTTTTGTGGCAGCACCAAGTGTAGTTGACATAAAGTTTCCTCCCGCGGCAGAATCTAGCAAGTTCCGCGAGGTAAAGTTCAAGCCTGCATAAAAAGTTTGGATAACCATCCAAGTAATCAAACCATGCGTATGGAATTTCTTAACAAGAGATTTCATGCATTCCCAAGATTGGGCAACGTGTTCATTATCCAGTTGCCCAATATTCATAATATAGCTCCTCAATTGGATAATCTTAGCAGGTGGGTAGTACTTCCCAATAAAAGCATCCTTGCACTTGTACCAAGAATCTATGCTATTCTTAGGAAAGTATTGAAACCAGATTTTAGCTCCGTCCCTCAAAGAGAAAGGAAAAAGCTTAAGCTTAACAATATCACCATCTACTTCTTCATACTTTTGCATATCACAGAGCACAATAAACTAATTTAAGTGAAAAGCAACATCATCTCCAGCACCGGAGAATTGATCTTTTATAACAAGGTTCAGCAAAGCAGGTTTAATCTCAGAAGAAGGTGCTGAAGTAGCAGGTGTAGCAATAAGAGTGCAGATAAAGTCACTGTTGTTGTGACTAGTGAAGTCACACAACTTGGTGTTCTCGGAGGAACCCATAGTAGCATCAAGCAAGATAACTAATTTTTTGATGTTTGATAAAGAGAACTAAAGCAAAAAATTAAAGGTAAACTAACAAGACTAAAATGCAAAAATAAAAGATAGTGTGCAACTCCCCTATCTTGAAGAGTGCAGTCCCCGGCAACGACACCAGAAATTGATTTTGATGGTACGATTTAACGCCCCCTCGTTGGTTACCCAAAGTGGAAGGTTGAGATGTAGATAGCAGCAATTCCCCTTAGCGAAGATGCTAAGGTTGAGTATCGAACCAGTAGGACTCCAAGATCGACAAGAAGGTGGAGAAGTGAACAATGGAGTCGTTCACAACCTAAGGTTGCTTACTTCACCTAGACCTTCACACACAGCAAATAACTTTGCTTCCCAACGAGTACAGAGGAGTTGTCAATTCCTCCGGCCTTCTTGTTTACGAAGGATAAAACGCACGGGATAATAATGATAGTGATAGCAACGGAAAAGTAAATAAAGCAGTAAATTGATAGTGGGTGTAAACAGTATTGAAAATATGGACCGGGGTCCTATGATGTTCACTAGTGATGTCTCTCTCCCAAAAGACGATAAAATAGCCATGCGAGGTAAACAAATTATAGCTGGGCAATTGACAGGATTGTGCGCAAACCAATGCTAACTATGCTATAAAGAAAGGAAGAGGCTCAAAAGCATGGGAGGTACGCCAAGACAAGTAGACAGAAATCCATCTGCATCTACCTACTAATAATCCACCTTGAGATATCTATCCAGAACATCTCGCTGGTATTAAATTGCGAATCCCACCCAAAGTGTAAACTCAAACCAACAGACAACTGCATTAAAGAACTTTGTGTAAAGTAAACAATCCTTGATCCCGCAAGTACAAGCACCGTTGTTTTCCCCCTTGTGGCAACAACACATCCCCTAGACTCATGTTCCTGTCACTCAAGCTAGTCATCAGGGGGCATGAACCCACAATCATGCATAACACTCCCTCTTGGAGTCACTACCTACTACTTGGCCAAAGAAATAAACAACAACGGAGAACATGCAAGAATTACTCTAGAACATAAATATAAAAGAGGAGAATCAAATATATTACTCAAACACAATCTGAACATAGTCTCATAATCCATCAGATCCTAGAAAACTCAGCATAGCAATAGCAGAAAGATTACATATGTGCCTCGATCATGTAGGGAAGCTCACGAGGTCTAATCCATGAAGAACAAAGAGGGGAGGAGAACATCACATAGCTACTAATCATAGACCCATGGTCCAAGGTGGACTACTCACGGTTCATCCGGGAAGCATCGATGGTGGTGGAGAAGCTCCCGGAGGTGGTTCCTGCCTCCGGCAGGGTGCCGGGAAGTGGTCTTGTGGTGCTCCCGATCTTGGAAGCGCGGCGGCGGCGGAACAGAGGAGAGATCGCGAAAAAGGGTTCCCGTCACGGGGGTTTCACGTCACGAGGGATATATAGGCGAAGGGGGGAATCCAGGGGGGCACCAGGTGTCCAGGCGGCCCTCTTGCGCGGCCCCACCCTAGGGCGCGCTGGGAGGGTGCCTGGGGCCCTGGTGGGTCCCCTCTGGCCCCCCCTCGGTGATTCCCGAAGCTTCTTCTGCGCTGATTTTTTATTGTATTTTCCCCGAATTTTTGGAGCACTTTTACTATGGGGGAAACCTGAAATAGAAAAACAGCAGAAAACAGGAACTGGCACTGGGGTGCACTGAGTTAATAGGTTAGTCCAAATATGATCAAAAGTGTATGGAAGTTCATCAATATCATAGCAATATCACACAAAAGAGGCATGGAGCAATTAGAAATTATAGATACGTTTTGGACGTATCAACTCCCCGCTGGCGACCTTCAGGGAAATGGCTTTCGGAGCCGACTTTATACGCCTTTTGTTCTGCTCATCATAACCCGGCTCAAACGAGTCCAGTTTCATCTCATCAGCAATCTTGGTGGCATGATGCCACACGTCCGTCGCAACCCGATAATTATCAATCGACTGATACTTCGAGCCTTTGACCTTGAGCTCAGGAAAACCAAGTGTCAACTTGCCCGGATCCATGTTCAGATCATAAACCTTGCACAGGGTGAGGGCTTGTATCACTACATTCCGGCAAGCCGACCTCCTTACCTCCTCCACCCATTAAGGAGCCCACGATAGCTCCTGTAAGAAGTTACCGGCTAAATCCTGATCCTGAGAACACCCTATCAGAGATTTGATAACACGACAATGATGGGTGTAGATAGCACCTCCTCATTGGTTACCCCAAGTGGAAGGTTATGATGTCGATAGCAGCAAATTTCCCTCGGTGAAGATACCAAGTTTATCAATCAAGTAGGACTCCAAGAGATATAAGTAGGGGTCAACGTTGTGTGGAGACAAAGTTGACGTGGAACTGCACAAAGAAACAAATAACTTTTCTCCCAACGAGTATGAGAGATTTTCAATCTCTCCAGTCTTGTTGTTTACAATGGATCAAAACACAAGGTGGAAATAATAATGGTGATTGCAACGGAAAGGAAATAAAATCAGTAAAGGTGAACGGTGTAAACTATGGTGAAAACATGGACTGGGGTCCCATGACTTTCACTAGTGATATATCTCTCCCAAAAGACGATAAACAACTATGTTGGGCGAAGAAATTATAGCTAGGAAATTGACAGAATTATAAACGCACTGCAATGCTAATTATGCTACAAGAAAGCTAGAGGCTTAATCGTATGGGTATTACACCAAAACGAGTAGATTGTTAATTCATCAGCATCTACTCACTAATCATCCACCTTGAGATTTCTATCCAGAACATCTCGCTGGTATTAAGTTGCGAACCCCAACGAAACTGTAGGCATAAAGCACCAAACCACCACATTATCATTCATTGTGCAATGTAAGCAATCCTTGCAACCGCAGTTATAAGAAACGTTGTTTTCTCCCTGGTGGCAACAACACATCCCTAGTCTCATGTTTCTGTCACTCAAGCTAGACATCAGGGGCATGAACCCACAATCAAGCATAACGCTCCCTCTTGGAGTTACAATCTACTACTTGGCGAAAGCAAAAACCGTAACGGGGAACATGCAAGAATACTCAAGAACTAAAACATAAAAGGTAAACCAAATATTTTACTCAGCACAAACTGAACATAATCTCATAATCCAACGGATCCCATCAAACTCAAGAGAGTTATAGAAGAAAAAATAAGTGCCTTGATCATGTAGGTCAGCTCACAAAGTCTAAGAATTGAGGCACAAGATTGGATAGAAGACATCACGTAGCTACTAATCATGGACTGATGGCTTCTCGCCCCTCGTTGGTTACCCCATGTGGAAGGTTGAGATGTAGCTAGAAGTAAATTTCCCTTGGCAAAGATACAAAGGTTTGAGTCGACTAGTAGGACAACAAGTTCATCAAGTAGGTGGCAAGAAAACAATGGCGCCATTTATACCCAAGGTGTCTTGCTCAAACTGGACATGCACACAACAACAAATAACTTTTCTTCCAACAAGTTCAGAGAGGTTGTCAATCTCTCTGGCCTTGTTGTAAACCCAAATCAACAGACAACTGCATTAATTTTTTTTGCATAAGGTAAACAATCCTTGCAATGGTGGTTACATCCCCTCGTCTCATGTTTCTATCACTCAAGCTAGACATCGACGGGCATGAACCCAAAATCAAGCATAAACGCTCCCTCTTGGAGTTACTATCTACTAAGGCGAAAGCAATAAAAAGCAACGAAGAATATGAAAGAATTACTCAAGAAGAAAATATAAAAGGAGAACCGAATATATAACTCATCACAATATGAACATAATCTCATAATCCATCGAATCCCAGCAAACACATCATAGTAACAGTAGAAAATTACTCATAAGGTCTAAGAATTGAAACACAAGATTGGACAGAATACATCACATAGCTACTCGTCATGGACCCATGGTCCAAGGGGAACTACTCACGGTGCATACGACAAGGCTCATGGTGGTGCAGTAGCTCCCGGAGATCAATCCTCCCTCCAGCAGGGTGCCGGGACGGGGTCTTTTGGCGGTCCCGATCTCGGGATCGAGGCGGCGGCAGAATAGAGGTGAAATCGCGATGTGCGATCTCTTTTCAGGGTTTCTGCATCGAGGAGGTAATATAGTCCGAAGGGGGGACGAGGGGAGGGCTCCACCTCTCAGGCGGCCTATTGGCGCCCCCCCTGCTGGCCACGCCAGGTGGCCGCGTCAGAGGGGGTGGCCCCTCTCCGGCTGCCCTTCGATGTTCTGGAAGCTTCCGTTACACTGATTTTTTATATATTTACTTGGATTTTTTGCACTGTAAATATGGGGAAAAACCTGCAATTCAAAAACATCAGCAAGAAGAAACTAGCACTGGTTGCACTGAGTTAGTAGGTTAGTCCAATTATGTGTAAACATGTATGAGAGTATAGCAAAACACATAGAAATGTCACACAAAAGAGCATGGAACAAGCATAAATTATAGATACGCTTGGGACGTATCAACATCCCCATGCTTAATTCCTGCTCGGACTCGAGTAGATAAATGATAACATAGATAATTCCGTGGGGACATGCGAACACACATATAAGAACTTCAAAGTAAACCAAGTAAGATATGAAATTCAAGTCAAGGCAATAACAAGCAAGAGTCTATATCTAGTTTTCAAACTAGCAAAGTAAGAGCAAAAAAGGTGCAAGAGATCTCGCTTTCCGTGACTCGAATGTCTCCAAATGGTGTTTGCGTTCAAGAAGTGGGATTTGGGTTTAGAGCATACAAAATACTATATAGTTTAATTGAGAACTCAATGTACTAAAACTTAAAACTTGGTCTCCTTTAGAATGTTATTTTGACTCATCCCCGGACCACTAGTCAGGCACAAGTCAAAGTGATCCTCTCCCTTTCAACTTTAAGCACGCATGCAATGGATGAGCGCAAGCAAGATATGTCGGCACCTAGGATGGAACAGAGAAAAATGATGGGAAAGGAAGACAAAAAGGTGTGAAAGGCTCACATCAATGAGGACAATCATAGGCGAGAGAAAGCCAAATGATAGATATGATGTGAGGAGTAGGGATTTCCATGCCACAGATGCACATATGAGCTAAGGTAAGCTCTCCAATGGAACTAGTGGGGGTGCATCCAACTTGCTTGCTAATGAAGACCTAGAGCTCTTTTGACAAGGCTCATCCTTGGAATATGCAAGACAAGTTCTATAGTGTAAGGATCCCCACATAGTTATGCATGAATGATATGAAAATCTCTATGGATTACAAAATATGACTTTGCAGTATGAGTGTGGATCTTTCAAAAGGAATAGTAGTGTTGCCCCCTTCTGTTTTTTTTCAATTGTTTTGTATTTTTGTGGCCTCATTGGTTCTTTCTATTTATCTCTCATTTTTCCTCATTGGGATATTTCAATTTGTCCTCTTTTGGGATCTTTTATTTTGTCCTCTTTTGGGATCTTTCAATTTGTCCTCTATATTTTACAAGAATATAGAAGATCTTCACACTTTACAAGAAGTACTCAACATAAAGAAAACTGCAGAATTATCATGATGTATGCAAATGTATGCCCCTGCCAGTGTAGCAGGATATGCTATGATACTAGCGCATCATGTAGCAATGATTAGGGCAAATGCAACTAGCATGCGGCTCCGTGATCAAGAAAAAGCATGTATGACATGAAGATCAAGTCATGAGATGATTGATGTTGCATGGCAATGTACCTCGGAAAGACTATGTAAATGCCTTGATAGGTAGGTATGGTGGTTGTTTTGAGGAAGATATAAGGAGGTTTATTATGGCAGAGCGTATAATGCCAAGGGTTTGGATGCACTAGCAAAGTTTGCACCAAATCTCAAGATGAGAAAGGGCAATGCACGGTACCAAAGAGGCTAGCAAAATATGGAAGGTGGAAGTGCCAACAATCGAATACTCGAATTGGTCTCATGAACTCATGCACTTATTATCGACAACACTTTATCTAATCAGGGGGTTCACAAAGAGACAAGCACCCGGAGGAGTGTATGGTGGTTTGGTTATCCTTGCCCATCCTCGACCCATGATACGTGAGGGTACTCTATATATTCCAACCCCTCCAGAGGTTAGCAATCCATCTAGTTGCTAGACTTCTCTACTAATTTTTTTGTAGTTTTCTAAAATAAGCACAGATTGCCCAAAATACGACACCTATCACTAATAGGCTCAATCTATTGGCACCAAAAGTCCAAATATTACTCAAATTAATACCTCAAAACTATTGCAAGTTACCACTACACTTGTAATAACAAACTTAATTAACTACTCATGCAAGACACACAACTCAGTGCAACAAGACCACTCTCTAAACAAGATAAGCATGCAAACTCAATAGAGTTCCTCAGTCAACCTAAATAAAAGATCTTAAAAAGAATAAGCATGAAAACTAAGAGCTTAAGTATGACAGCAGCTACAAAAATATAAGGAACACAAAAAAAGAGTAAGCATGAAAACATATGGTGTGTTCTAAGGTGGAGTGGAGCATGTTTCTCTCCCAAACAATGAAAGCTAGGGTCCAACTTGTTATGAACAACAAGAAAAACTAAAAAAAGTTAAAAAGTAAAGAACGAGACGCTCCAAGCATTGCACATACCACATGAAGATATAAAAATATATCATGGAGAAGTACGAGCTGATAATTGTTGATGGAGAAAGGGAGGCATGGGGGGCATCCCGAAGCTTATACGCTTGAGTCTCCTTGGATATTTTTTGGGGGTGCATGGGGACATCCCCAAGCTTGAGCGTTTTACACTCCTGGATCTTCTTTCATCATCTTCCTTCGCATACTTGAGAACTCCCTTCATACGAAACTCATCACAAGCTGATTAGAGTGGTTAGTACCAATAAATAAATATTTTTTCTCCACTAGAAATAAAGATTTTCATGAAGATATATTGTTTCTCAAGATTGCCAAAAACAATTTGCAAAGAAAAATCAAGCTTAAGATTTGCAAAATGGTGAAAACGCAAAACGTGGAAGAATCTGTGAAAAACAGACCAATGGGTAGTAAATAATTTTTTGGGGTACTTCTGCAACTTAAATCAAAAAACTCAAAACATATTCTAGAAAGTAAATTATATAGAGCATACTGTCAAAAAGATTCAGATCAAAAAGATGATCTGGTGATTTATGATGAATTTTTAGGTCAAGCATACATAATTTGTTTCTGGACAGCATGTCACAACTTTTGAACATTCTTGCAACCGGAGGCTAAAACTTGGCACAAAGCTTGAAAATAAAGATAGAATGATGTTTCTACAGTAGTAACAAGCATCAAGACCACTAAAACTGAAAGTAAAATCATTTTGGGTTGCCTCCCAATAAGTGCTTTCTTTTATCCCTTTTAGCTAGGCATGATGCAAAATGAGGAATCAAAACTCACCGAAGTCATCAGAATCATCAAAACCTTCAAATTGATCCTCTATAAGTTCATTCTTCTTTTTCCTAGGGAATAGGGTACTCACCTTTTGCTTTCCCGCGTAAGCATATTTGTCATTTACCTATATCATTAAAGCCTTTCATGGCTCGGAGGAAGTCCCTTCCAAGCACTATATTTCCTTGGTTTAGCTCCATGATAAAGAATTCAATAGTTGCACACCTTTTGAGGAACATAACCAGGATATCTTTTACCTCTCCCTGGATCTTAGAAACATATCCATTAGCATGTTCATGATAAGATTAAAATTTTACCATGTTTGAAAAGTTTAAAGTTCATAAACAACTTTTGGCATTGTAGAAACCATGGATCCATTATCACAATAAGAAAGGAATTCTTGGTTAGAAATGCTAATTCTAAAAAAGCGCTCCCAATCATCATCTATTTCTAAAACCTCTTTCCTATTGGGCTTAAGTTTCTCTACTTCTCCCAAGTCCAAAGCATCTATTCTTTTTTCAATGGTAGCATGTCTATCTATAATAGTATCAAATCCATGATCACAAAAAAAGTAACTAGATAGACCATGTATAATATATATCAAGAGCTTTATCTTCATCACACTCTAAAAACTCTCCTTAAACTATAATATCAAGAGAGTGTTTACACCACCTAAAAAGACCATGTTAAAAATTTCTAAGCACAATTTTTATAGGTATCCAAGGCATAATTCTTGTATGTGCTTCAGAAATTCTATCCCAAGCCTTTTTCATATTTTCTCCATTCCTTTGGTGGAAATCTAAGACGTCATATTCCCTCAAAGAACCAAATCCTAACATGCTTGGCTAAACAGAAGGAACAACTAAAATCAAAGTAACTAATTTATTTGTGGTTTTTGGTATAAGTTTCTAAAGCAAAAACTAGAAAGTAAACTAACAAGACTAAAAAGCAAAGGTAAAAGATAGCGTGCCACTCCCCTATCTTGAAGATTGGAGTCCCCGGCAACGATGCCATAAATTGTATTGATGGCTTCTCGCCCCTCGTTGGTAACCCCAAGTAGGAGGTTGAGATGTAGCTAGCAGTAAATTTCCCTTTGCAAAGATACGAAGGTTTGAGTCGACCAGTAGGACTCCAAGTTCTTCAAGTAGGTGGAAAGAACACAATGGCGCTGTTTATAACCAAGGTTGCTTTCTTGACCTGGACCTTCCCACAGCAACAAATAACTTTGCTCCCAATGAGTTCAGAGAGGTTTTCAATCTCTTTGGCCTTGTTTTTTACAAAGGATCAAACGCACGGCGGAAATAGTGATGGTGATTGCAAATGAATAAGAAATAAATAATTGAAGAGTTGAGGTGTAAACAATGGTGGAAATATAGATCGGGTTCCCATGATGTTCACTAATGATGTCTCTCTCCCAAAAGACAATAAAAGAGCTAAGATGGGTGAACAAATTACCCCCGGGAAATTGACAGAGTTGTAAACGCACCGCAATGCTAATTATGCCACAAGAAATTAAGAAGCTCAAAAGTATGGGCAATACGCCGGGACAAGTAGACCGGTTATTCATCAACATCTACTTACTGATCATCCACTATCCAAAACATCTCACTGGTATTAAGTTGCGAGCCCCACCCAAAGCAACAGACAACTGCATTAAAAAACATTGCATATGGTAAACAATACTTGCAACCGTTGTTACAAGCACCATTGTTTTCTCCCTAGTGTAAACAACACATCCCCTAGTCTCATGTTTCTATCACTCAAGCTAGACATCGACGAGCATGAACCCACAATCAAGCATAAATGCTCCCTCTTGGAGTTACTATCTACTACTTGTCCAAAGCAATAAAAAGAAACGGAGAGCATGCAAGAATTACTCAAGAAGAAAATATAAAAGGATAACCAAATATATAACTCATCACAATCTGAACGAATCTCATAATCCATCGGATCCCAATAAACACATCATAGCAACAACAGAAAGATTAAATAAGTGCCTTGATCCTGTAGGGTAGTTCTCAAGGTCTAAGAATTGAAGGACAAGATTGGAGAGAAGACATCACATAGCTACTAGTCATGGACCCATGGTCCAAGGGGGACTACTCACGGCACATCCGGGAAGCGCTCATGGTGGTGGAGAAGCTCTCGGAGATCAATCCTCCCTCCGGCAGGGTGCCGGGACGAGGTCTTCTGGCGATCCCGATCTCAGGATCGCGGCGGCGGCGGAACAGAGGTGAAAATCGCGATGTCGGGTCTCTTTTCAGGGTTTCTGCATCGAGGAGGTAATATAGGCCGAAGGGGGGCACCAGGGGAGGTCCCCACCTCTCAAGAGGGCTATGGGCGCGACCCCCCTTCTGGCCGCGCCAGGTGGCCATCTGAGAGGGGGGTGGCCCCTCTCCGGCTGCCCTTCGGTGTTCTAGAATCTTTTCTTATGCTGATTGTTTTATATATTTTTCTTGGAATTTTTTGGGCACTGTAAATATTGTTAAAAACCTGCAATTCACAGACATCAGCAAACAAAAACTGGCACTTGGTGCACTAAGTTAGTAGGTTAGTCCAAATCTGTGTAAAAATGTATGAAAGTGTAGCAAAACACATAGCAAGGTCACCCAAAAGAGCTGGAACAAGCAAAAAATATAGATAAGTTTGGGACATATTATGGACCCATGGTCAAAGGGGTACTACTCACGGCACATCACGGAGATGATCATGGTGGTGGAGAGGTATCCTGAGGTCAATCCTCTCTCCGGAGCTTCTCCCGGCTATCCCGAGATCGGAATCGCTTCGGCGGCGGAACAGTGGACAAAATCACGTAACAGGGGTCTCTGCGCGGGTTTCCTCTTCGCGATGTAAATATAGGCCAAAGGGGGCCCGAGGGGAGGCCCCACCTGACCAGACGTCCACGTGGCGTGGCCTCCCCCTGGCTGCGGCAGCAGGGCGCCTGGCCAGGGGGTGCCCCCCTCCAGCCCTTCTTCGGGCTTCGAGAGTCTTCTGTCGCACTGATTGTTTATCTGATTTTTCTGGAATTTTCCAAGCACTTTTATTTTTGACATTTTCCTACAATGCACGGAGAACAACAGACAGAGACTAGCACTGAGTTAGTAGGTAGTCCAAATATATTGTAAATGATATGAAAGTGTAGCAAAACATATAGCAATATCACCAATATAAGAATGGACCAAACATAAATTATAGATACGTTTGGGATGTATTAACATCCCCAAGCTTAATTCCTACTCGTCCTCGAGCAGGTAAATGATAACAAAGATAATTTCTGTGGTGACAGGCTATCAAAAAAGATTTGAACTTTAAAGTACAACAAGTAAGGTATGCAATTGAAGTCAAGACAATAACAAGCAAGAGTCTATATCTAGTATTGAAACTAGCAAAGTAAGAATATAAAGGTGCAAGAGCTCTCGCTGATCGTGACTCGAATTTCTCCAATCGGTGTTCCCGTGTAGAAAGTGGGAGATGGGTTTTAAGCATAAAAAGTACTAGTAGTTGTTGAGAATTCAATCTACTAAAACTTCACACTTAAGTCTCCTTTGGAGTCTTATTATGACTCGTCCTCAGACCACTGGCCAGGTACAAGTCCATGTGATCCTCTCCCTTTCGATTTTGAGCACTCATGCAATGAATGAGCGTGAGCAAGATTAGTTGGTTCTTAGGATGGCAAATAGAATAATGATGGGGAAGAAAGACAAAAAAGGTGTGAAAGTGTCACAACCCTAGTTTTGGTATGTGCTTTTATTATTAGAAATAATTGCATCATGTTTAAATTCTATGGTTTAAGAACTGGGGATTTGGAAAAGCCTCAAAAAGAATTTAAATAACAGGCAAGATAAAAAGTTTTTCCAAAATTCCTCCAAACAATTTTGAAAATTCCTATAAATGAGTGTGATCATTTTAAAAATGATTTGGAGTCAAACCCATGCTCATGGATTTTTCAAATATTCAAACAGAGGCTTGGAAATTAAATTTAAATGCTATTTGAATTGAAATTCAAATGTTTTGAATTTCAAAAATCTTCAAATCTTGGGAGTGACTAGTAATATGTCACATAAGTCCAAATAAAATATTTGGGGATGTTATAAAAATGCTTTGGTATTTTTTTCAGAGCAAAACAAATAAAACAGAAAGCAATAAAAGGAAAAAAAGAAAGAAAAGGGGCAAAGCCCACTTACCTGGCCCAGCTAGCCGGCCCAGCCCGCCAGGGGTACATGCGTCTTCAACCCCTGGCCAGGCAGGCAGGTAGCTCGCCGGCGACCACGGCATGGCCGCCAGGCAGCTGCCTGGCTGCCCCCTCTCCCTTATCCGCGCCGTGGAGCCTCCCTGTGCTCCCTTCCTCCATTTTCCCCCTTCCTCTGGACCTTGCCCCTCTTGCCTCGCCATTTTTCCACCGCCCCGAGAGCCCGCCGCTGCTCACCGTCGTGAACCAGCGCGGCCAATGGCCCCCGTTCGCCGAGCTCTGTTGTCCAGCAGGTCCGCCGTCGCCGTCTTCGTCGAGCACCGTCTTCAATCGAGTCGAGGAGCCCCCGAGGTCGTCGCCCCCTTCCTCTACTTGTCGCCGGCCACCGTGGCTTTCCTCCGGCGAATTCGTCGCCGCAGCTGCTCCTCTGCCTCCGCTGACCGCACCATTGTGCTCGGTGTGAGATCCTCTTCAAAACCCCTCATCCCGCGCTCTGCCCCGTGCCTTGTCGCCGAATCCCCGTCGTGGTCGTCTTCGGCAGCCGCCCCCGCCGCAAGTAGCCATCGCCCTAGAACACGCCGGTCACGCCCGACTCGCCACGGAGACGTGCGCGTGCGTTCTCTGTCTCCTGGTGGTCGCGGCGCCACGAACCGTGGCCAGAGCCGCCTTTTCTAGTGGGCGCCGCCGCGGCTGCAGGTCACCGGCGGTTAAACGCCGGCAACTAGGATAATTAGGGGGCTAACCCCCCTGTTTAGTTTGGCCTAAGCCACTGACAGGTGGGGCTAGCCCCCCCCCCCCCAAATTAAATTAAAAGTTTAGTTGAAACAGAGTTTTAACTCTGAGTCAATGACACAGTGGCCCCACTGGTCAGCCCCCCCCCCTGCATCATGATGACGTCAGCCTGGCGCAATAAATCATTTTCTTATTTAACAGAAAATCCAGAAAACTATCAAATCTTTGAAATTCAATAACTTTTAAACCATAACTCCAAATCAAAAGTGTTATATATGAAAAATCATCAGACAAATGCAAGGATTCCAAATATCATATTCTCATAGATGAAAAACACATCTATGATGATGGACCAGAAGCATTTAGCTATTTGGGTTATTTGGAATAATTCAAAATAAATGTTTAAATCATTTCAAATTAAATCTTTGCAATGCCAACCTTATCACATGAACATCAGAGGCATATCATACACATGACAACATGGTTTACGATATCCAAACATTAGCAAATGCAACTTGGGATAATTTGAACAACATTTGGAGTTTGAATTTGAATTTCTTATTCAAATCAACTTCACTTAACATGTGACAAATTAAACTTAGATCACATCAGTACCATGCCATGATTCATTTCTTGATTGTGCATTGCAATGTGATGTTTACCTTGTTTTTGTCTCGGTGTTTGCCTCTTCTCGATAGATTCATCGCCGGACGTAGTTTCCGACTGCTCTGAAGAGTGGCACCCCCCGAGTCTCAACAATAAGGAAAGCAAACCCCCTTTGATCATATCTATAAAAACCCAGTTTCCCTCTTGTTCTCTTTTGCATGATTAGGTGATTCACATGTTACCGTTCTACCGCTAGTTGAACCCATCCTTTGCATGACCTATCATTGCTGCCATAGTATTAAGAAAACCTCAACCTAGCAGATACAAGATTTTTTTGTGTTCATCATGTGGCCCTTCATCCATGTTATGCTATGCCATGCTAGAGTTGTATGCAATGAAAATGATCCATCTGGGTGATGTATCGGGATGGTAGTGAACACATGCAACAAGGTGGTAACGTGTTGATGAAGTCACCTTAATATAAGTGAACAATGAGAGGCTGTGTAGGAGTACACAGTGGGTTGTCTCATTTGCACTGCCCTAGGCCCCGAGTTCTTGTGTTGTGATCCAAGACACAGATTACTACCACATGTTGGGGTCATTGACCCCTCTCGACCTATTAACTCACCCCGACTATGGTCCAGGATTCGCATGGGTTAATTTTCTTCTATTTGATTTCATAACATAGCACGGTTTTAGGCAAGCGTAGAACCATCCGTCGAGGTGGGCTTGTCGGACCGTCCAGACATCGTCTGGGTCCTGAACGGAAACCCCGGCCGGATTCCCGATTGGGGTACATACTCAGATAGGCAATCCCCTGGACTAGAGTTGGAGCCGTGAGGTAAGTGTCGTGGTACTATCCTCGCCGACACCGCTTGAAGGTGACGAGTTCTAGGCGGTAAGTGGTAGCTACGTATGTGAAGAAGTACACCCCTGCAGGGTTAATGAACTATTCGAATAGCCGTGTCCGCGGTTATGGACTACTTGGATATCTTTACTTGATTATTAGACAACTCAAATGGATACTCTAAAAATCTCAAGATAAGTGTGAGTGCTTTGGGTTGCTTCCTCGCGGGGAAGTCAAGGAAGGATCCATGGTTGTGTATTGATGTGGTGATCAAGATAAGATGGACTCGTGTGCGCCTCTCATCTCAACTCTATTTAGTCGTAGTACAGGATAGCCAAGTCAAAGCTTTCTGCATTACAACCCCACTTGCCTTTACCTTGATACCTGAGCATGAGTAGTATAGTTCTGACGTAATTCTTGCTGAGTACGAATTTGTACTCACGTTTGCTTATTCTATGTTTTAGAGACGAGACCACTGACCCTGATGGTGGCCTCCCCCTCAAGCTCGACGCCGACGAAGTAATGTAGTCCCAGACAGCAGCCTGGTCCCTCTAGAGGGTCGTTGTGTTTTCTTAAAGGCTTCTTAAGCCATTTGTTAACCTTGTCTTTACCAAGACATAATTTTCTTCCGTTGTTGTATGATGTAATGTTGGGTCACAGTTATGTGATCTCTGCTTGTAACACTACTATATCTTCTCTGTATAGCAGATGCAATAAAATATGAGTTTGTAGAGTTCGTGTTGTGTTACCTGCTGTTTACACTAGACATGTATGCTGCGTGTATGATTATAACGTGCATGTCTTAGTGTCGGATTCGATAGCTTAGTTGAGTTCTTGCCGGCGGTCTTTTATACACAAAGTGGCCCTTAGATGTGCGCAGCTTGGGGCATCGCGATGCGATTGCTCGTGACTCTGTCACGTGGCACACTTTGTTGTATGATTGAGCCCGCCCGAGACCCCGACTAAGAGATCGGGCTGGAGTCCGTTTATGTAAGTGTTATAATTCAATCGATAATGTGGTTGAGGCGACTTGTCTATGAGTATGGGATTTCACCACCCATAATCATTTAGACTTGTGAGCGGATGATGAGGACCCATCTCAGTTGATCATCCGGCCTGAATGGGATGCCCCTCGCGTTCGATGCTTCCCGAGAGTGTTCTGTGCTTGGCCTTGTCTGCTTAGACAAGTGGGTACGACTCTCGGCTCTCCATATGATTGAGTTGTGACTGGAATTACATATGCAAACCCCGGGTCCCGACAGAAAGGCTCACATCAATGAGGAAAATCATAGGCGAGAGAAAGCCAAATGATAGATCTGATGTGAGGAGTAGGGACTTCCATGCAACGAATGCACATATGAGCTATGGGAAGGTCTCCAATGGAACTAGTGGGGTGCATCCAACTTGCTTTCTAATGAAGAATTAGAGCTCATTGGAGGAGGCTCATCATTGGAATATACAACCCAAGTTCTATAGTGTAAGGATCCCCACATAGTTATGCATGAATGATATGAAACACTCTATGAAGTACAAATACTACTTTGGAGCATGAGTGTGGATCTTTCAAAAGGAATATTAGTGTTACCCCCTTCTCTTTTTTTTTCTTTTTTTCTCTCTTCTCTTTTTTTGTATTTTTGTGGCCATTTTGGCTCTTTCTCTTTATCTCTCATTTTGCCTTTGGAATCTTTTCTTTTGTCCACTTTTGGGATATTTTATTTGTGTCCTCTTTGGGATCTTTTCCTCACTTAAGGGCAACACTCTATATTTTACAAGGATGTAGAAGATCACAAACTTTACAAGAAGTACTCAACATAAAGAAAACTCAAACTAAATCATGATGTATGCAAATGTATGTCTCTGCCAGTGTAGCACGATATGCAATGATACTAGCGCGTCATGTAGCAATTATAAGGGCGCGGCCCAATTAGCATGCGGCTCTATGATCAAGCAAAAGCATGTATGACAATGAAAGATCAAGTCATAAGAAGATGTATGTTGCATGTCAATGTATCTCAGAAAGGCTATGGAAATTCCTTGATAGGTACGTATGGTGGTTATTTTGAGGAATATATAATGAGGCTTATGATGATAGAGCGTATCATTCCAAGAGTTTGGATGCACCGGCGAAGTTTGCACCGACTCTCAAGATGAGAAAGGGCAATGCACGGTCCCGAAGAGGCTAGCAAAATATGGATGGTGGAAGTTCCAACAAACGAATATTTGCATTAGTCGAAGGAACTCCTCCACTTATTATCGGTAACTCTATATCTAATTAGGAGATTCACAAAGAGACAAGTACGCCTAGGAGGAGTGTATGGGGGACTGGTTATCCTTGCGCATCATCGACCCATGGTACATGAGTGTACTCTATATATTACAACCCCTGCAGAGGTTAGTAATCCATCTAGTAGCTAGAGTTCTCAACTAATTTTTGTTATTTTCAAAAATAAGCACGTTGAACCAAAATAATAAACCTATCACTAATAGGCTTAAGATCTCGGCACACAGAATTCCAAACATTACTCGAAACAATACCTCAAAACTATTGCAAGTTACTACTAAATTGTAATAGCAACCTCAATTACCTACTCAATGTAAGACACAAACTCAGTGCAACATGCCAACTCTCTAAACAAGATAATCATGAAACTCAAGAGAGTTCGAGAAAAAAAACCTAAACAAATTCTCTTAAAGATATACATGAAAAACAAGAGCTAAACATGACAGCAACTAGAAAAAGTAAAGAACACTCAACAAAGATAAGCATGAAAACTATGAGTATTCTAGGAAAAAGCGGAGCGTGTTTCTCTCCCACACAAAGTATTGTAGGGTCCAAATTGTTATGAACAGCAAAAAAAACTAAAACTAAGCAAAGCAAATTGAAAGGTAAATGCAAGACGCTCCAAGCATAGCAAATAACATATGACATGATAAAAATATAGTGTGGAGAAGGACGAACTGAAGATTGTTGATGAAGAAAGGGATGCGCGAGGGCATCCCAAAGCTTAGACTCTTGAGTATCCTTGAATATTTCTTGGGGTGCATGGGGGCATCCCCAAGCTTGAGCCTTTGACACTCCCAGATCTTCTTTCACCATCTTCCTTCGCACACTTGAAAACTCCCTTCATACGAAACTCGTCATAAGCTAATTAGAGTGGTTAGTAGCAATTATAAAATAATTTTCCTCTGATGTAAATAAGTATTTGCAACAAGGGCTACTATTACTCAAGATTTCCAAAAAGTTTTTGAAAAGAAAAATCACGCGCAAGATTTGAAAAATTGGGAAAACATAAACTAGCAGGTAGTAAATAATTTTTTTGGGGTACTTCTGCAACTCAAATCAAATAACTCGGAATAGGTGGTAGATATTAAATTGTATAGAGCATACTGTCAAGACATTTGAGTTCAAAAATATGATCTGGTGATTGTTAATGATTTTTTCGATGAAGCAAACATAATTTTTTTTCTGGACAACATGTCACAAGTTGTAATCAACTTGCCACCGGAGGCTAATACTTGGCACAAAGCTTGAAAATAAAGATACAATGATTTTGCTACAGTGGTAACAAGGAGCAAGACCACTAAAACTGAAACTAAAAACCTTTTGGGTTGCCTCCCAATAAGCACTTCCTTTTATGCCTTTGAGCTAAGCATGAAGCAACAAGATCAAGTTTTGTCAATATCAAAAGCATAGCTTACCCGTATAACAGACTTAAAAGGTAACTTAATCTTATTTCTAGGGAAATGTTCCATGGCCTTCTTGCGGGGAAATTGAAATCTGATAGTCCCTTCTTTCATGTCCATGATAGCACCAACGGTGTGAAGAAAAGTTCGTCCCAAAATAATTGGACATGAGGGATCACACTCAATGTCCATGAAAATAAAATCAACGGGAACATAATTATCATTGACAACAATAAGCACATCATCAATCCTTCCTAAAGGTTTATTTACGGAAGAATCAAGAAGACAAACACCAAAAGAACAAGGATCAAGAGGTTTCAATTCAAGCATATCATACATTCTTTTGGGTAAAACGGAGGCACTAGCTCCAACATCACATAAATCAAAGAAAGAGACATTATTCCATTTAATATTGACCATAGGATCCCAACCATCTTCTAGTTTTCTCGGAATAGAAATCTCTAGCTTAAGTTTCTCCTCCCTAGCTTTGACAAGAGCATTAGTGATATGCTCGGTGAATTCAATGTTAAGTGAACTAGTGTGGGGGTCTTTGGCCATTCTTTGCAAGAACTTAATAACTTTAGAAAGACTACAATTATCAAAATCAAGTTCACTACCATTAATTAAAGTGGTTGTGATATCATCTAAGATCATTCTCTCTTTTGTAGTATCTAAGTTCAAAGGACTTTCTTGTCTAAAAGTTGAGGTACTAGCATTACCATTAATAGGTCCATTAGGTGGACTAGGGATGTGATGTGTGCTAAATGTTTTGAGATCCTCAACAACATGTAAACTAGCAAGTGTGGTGTGTGTAGGAAGGCTCTTAACTCTCTCTTCCCAAGATGAGACCACTTCTGGTTTGGCTTCCATTTGGAGACATATTAGAAACATGGGTTTCTGTGGAAATGAGTCTAGTTTGGAGATTAGAAATCTAACTATTCAAGCTCTCAAGTTGTTTGCTAATGTTTTGCAAGATATAAGAATGCTCATCTAATTGAATAGAGAAGGTATTATTTTATTCATATTGGGTGTGCATGTGATCCTTCGTATCCTTCTCTATTTCTAAGATTTTTTCATAACTAGGCATTCTTCTATCATTAGGAGTGTAGCTGCAAGAGTCGTTCGAAGGGAACGGTCTAGGATTATTGCTACCAAAATTACTACTATAAGCATTAGTGTTGAAGTTGTTCCTAGAAATAAAATTAACATCTATTTTCCCTTTTTCTTGAGCAACCAAAGAATTCAAAGGAACATCATGACGATCAATAGGAGCTTTCTTAGTAAGTAAGGACATGATGAAGTCAACCTGTCATTTAAAAAGGAGATATCCTCAATAGAGTTTACCTTCCACCTGTTGGAGATGTTTCGGTGTGCCATTGAGAGGAGTCTGTCATCATATCATCTAATATCTTCGTGGCGACATCAAGTGTGGTTGACATAGAAGTTCTTCCCGTGACCGAGTCTAATAGATTTCGTGAGGTAACGTTTAATCGTACATAGAAACTCTCGATCACCATCCAAGTAGTTAAACCATGTGTAGGGCAATTATTAACAAGAGATTTCATACGTTCCCAAACTTGGGCAATGCGTTCATTATCCAGTTTCCTAAAATTCATAATGTTACTTCGCAACTGGATAAACTAAGTAGGTGGGTAGTACTTCTCAATAAAAGCATCCTTGCACTTATCCCCAGAATCTATGCTATTCCTAGGCAAGGATTGGAGCCACTCCTTAGCTCTTCCTCTCAAAGAAAAAGGAAAAAGCTTAAGTTTAACAATATCACCATATACTTCCTTATACTTTTGCATATCACAAAGCTCAACAAAATTATTCAAATGAAAAGCAGCATCATCTCCAGAACCGGAGACTTGTTCTTTCATAACAAGATTCAATAAAGCAGGTTTAATCTCATAGGAAGTCTCCGAAGTGGCCGGTGCAGGAATAGGAGTGCAAATAAAGCCATTGTTATTGTGACTAGTGAAGTCACACAACTTGGTGTTTTCAGAGGAACCCATAATAACAGCAGAAAGCAAGAACACATTAACTAATTTTTTGGTGTTTTTTATAAGAGACTCTAAAAAAATAGAAAAATAAACTAACAAGACTAAAAAGCAAAGATAAAATATATTGTGCAACTGCCCTATCTTCTAGACTTGGGTTCCTGGCAACGCCGCCATAAGTTTAGATTGATGTGTGTAGATAACACCTCCTTGTTGGTTACCCAAAGTGGAAGGTTATGATGTAGATAGAAGAAAATTTCCCTCGGTGAAGATACAAGGGTTATCAATCCAGCAGGACTCCAAGAGATACAGTTAGGGGTCAAGGGAGCCAGAAGTTTGTTGTATGGAGACAAAGTTGACGTGTACCTGCACACAGAAACAAATAACTTTTCTCCAAAAGAGTCAAGGGGTTGTCAATTTCTCTGGTCTTGTTGTTTACAAATGATCAAAACACAAGGTGGAAATAATAATGGTGATTGCAACAGAAAGGAAATAAAAGCATTAAAGGTGAACGGTGTAAACTATGGTTGAAATATGTACCAGGTTCCCATGACTTTCACTAGTGATGTATCTCTCCCAAAAGACGATAGACAACTATGCTGGGTGAACAAATTACAGCTGGGCAATTGAAAGAATTATAAACGCATCGCAATGCTACTTATGCTACAAGAAAGCTAGAGGCTCAATCGTATGGGCATTAAACCTAAATGAGTAGACCGTTTATTCATCACTATCTACCCACTAATCATCCACCTTGAGATATCTATCTAGAACATCTCGCTGGTATTAAGTTGCAAACTCTGGCCATACTGTAGGCTCAAAGAAACAGACAACTGCATTATCACTCTATGCGTAATGTAAGCAATCCTGCCAGTCGCAGTTACAAGCACCGCTGTTTTCTCCCTGGTGGCAACAGCACATCCTCTAGTCTCGTGTTTCTGTCAGTGAAGCTAGACATCGGGGGGGGGGGGATGAACCTACAATCAAGCATAACACTCCCTCTCGGAGTTACAATGTACTACTTTGCTAAAGCAACAAACGTAACGAGGAACATGCAAGAATACTCAAGAACCAAAAAATAAAAGGTAAACCAAACATATTACTCATCCCAAACTGAAAATAATCTCATAATCCTTCGGATCCCAACAAACACAACATAGCAAAAGCAGAAAGATTACATAGATGCCTTGATCATGTAGGGCAGCTCACAAGGGTTAAGAATTGAAGCACAAGATTGGAGAGAAGACATCACATAGCTAGTGGTCACGTACCCATGGTCTGACGGGGACTATTGTTGGCACATCCGGGTGGAGCTCATGGTGGTGGAGAAGCTCCTGGAGTTTAATTCTTCCTCTGGTAGGGTGTCGGGACAAGGTATTCTGGTGATCCTGATCTAGGGATCGCGGCGGCGGAGGAACAGTGGTGAAAATCGTGATACGGAGTCTGACTCGATGTTTTTTTGAGGGGTAAACCCAAAGCAAAGGAAAACAGCATTAACAAACTATGCGTGAGGTAAACAATCCTTGGAACCGCGGTTACAAGCACCGTTGTTTTCTCCCTGGTGGCAAAAACACATCCCCTAGTCTCATGTTTCTCTCACTCAAGCTAGACATCGGGGGGAATGAACCCACAATCATGCATAACGCTCCCTCTTGGAGTTACTATCTACTACATGGCCAAACTAATACAAAGGAATGGAGAACATGCAACAATACTCAAGAACTAATAATAAAAAGGTAAACCAAGTATATTACTCATCACAATCTGAACATAATCTTATAATCCATCGGATCCCAGCAAACACAGCATAGCAAACAAAAAGTAATACATAAATTCCTTGATCATGTAGGGCAGCTCACAAGGTCTAAGAATTGAGGCAAAAGATTAGATAGAAGACATCACATAGCTACTGATCAAGAACCCATGGTCCAAGGGGGACTACTCACGGCACATCTCGGAGACGATCATGGTGGTGGAGCGGTCTCCGGAGGTCAATCCTCCCTCCGGCAGGGTGCCGGGATAGCTTCTCCTGGCGATCCTAAGATCGGAATCGCTCTGGCGGCGGAACAGTGGAAGAAATCGCGTAACGGGGGTCTCTGCGAGGGTTTCCGCCTCCGGATGTAATTATAGGCCAAGGGGGGGTGCGAGGGGACGCCCCACCTGACCAGGCAGCCAGGTGGCGCGGCCTCCCCCTAGCCTAGGGGTGCCCCCCCTCCGGCTCTCCTTCGGGCTTCCAGAGTCTTCTATCGTGCTAATTTTTATCTGATTTTTTGGTAATTTTCTGAGCGCTTTTATTTTTGACATTTTCTTCAATGCACGGTCAATAGCAGACAAAAATTGTGCCTGGGATATGCAAGTGTAACAAAACATATAGCAATATCACCAATATAAGCTTGGAACAAGCAGAAATTATATATACGTTTGGGACATATCAGATAACCACACACGTGCATGCTGGTTATCAGATCCTTAATGGCAGGCAATTCATCACCACCTGCTCCTTTCAGGGACGAACGTTTTTCACCTACATTTTTCCAAACATCACAAAAGTCTTAGGACAATACAAGGATGTTCTTGCCAAATAAACATCAAAGGAAATACACCACTAAAGTACATTGGAGTATTAACTCACCCAGAACGGCAGTGGCCAACTCAGAGAGATGACGACACATGGTCGCAAGATCGTCACGCGCACCACGACCATCTGCCACAATTTCCTCCATCGTATGTTCTTTAGACGCAGCGTGGGCTCTCAGTTATTCCAAATCCCGGAAGTGCTCTCTACAAGCACAGACAGCAGTCCGTTCAGACTCCTCCCGCCTATCAACTTCAGAGGCTAATTGGTCCCGCCACATCCTTTCCCTCTCCTCAGTTTACAACACTAGAGCCTGAAAAGTGGGGGCTCATAAAAGAAAGACAAGGATATATATAAATTAAATTATACTATTTTCCTCTCACTATGATAATTTGTCCCAATGATATAAATTCGTTACGCCAAATCATGGGGGCTGGATACCTATACTATACAAGGGATAGTTCGAGAAATTACCTCATACTCATGCTTCAGTTTCACCAGTAGATTATGTTGCTCACCGAATCAGGTCATCACACCCTTATACATGCTATAGAAAGATACCCCGCCCTGAGTCAATGTCTTCTCCGAGGAAGCGACTTGCTGAGTAGGTTGCAATATGTTACTCCCACTCGCCACTCCAATAGCCTCCTTGAAAATTGCGGACGCGGACACTAAGTTCACCATCTCCATCCCCTGCGCCATATTTATGGCTACATCGACGCCAACGGAGACTCCCCTTTCGGCCGGTAAAGACACTGTATCAGGAATAGGACGAGGAACCACTTCCTCAGAAACAATCAGTTCATCCAGTACGGCTTATGCCTTACAAATACACAAATGGTTAAGAATGCATTGAACCATACAATGTTACAAGGAATCAACATATGTAAGGCGTCTTACCCTATAGCAATCTTGAAATCATCAAAATTTTCATTTCCCGACTCCTCGGGTGAAGACGGACGGGCCTCGATGTCCTTTTCACTTGATATGACGTCTTTATGACATGATGACCTAGGGCGGACTCGCTTTTCAATAACTTGGGGGCTCTTCTGTAAAGGCATAACCAAGTCGGTATCACGAGCCTTTCTCTTACGTCCCGTTGCCTACAAAAATGGAGATAGGAAGGACTCACGAAACAAAACCATGAAGGAGATGTTCCTCTAACAGAAACATCCATTAGCACAATACCTCCTCATCTGAAGGAACCATGGACGACTCTTCGGTGTCATCTTTCGCGACGGAAGATCCTGCATCAGCAACCGAAGCAGCACCCGCCCGCGTGACGACTCCGCGAGTCTGCCACGACCCCCAGCCCGACTACTCGAGTGGACCATGGAAGAAGCGCAACATGCGCACAAGCAAGACGATAGTCAAGACGATGTCCCAAGTGTTCATGGCAGACATCCGCGAGCCAACCACTGATGACAAAAATCAAAATGACGACCCGAGCAGTCGCCGAGAAAACCGCTCGAATAGCAAAGACAGTAATCCTGACAACATCGGCCAGGTCACCGTCACACTTGGAGAACCAGGAACCATACCAAAGAAAATATACAAAGGAGTGGATCCTAGCAATCGCAGGAGCGACAAGCCAGAAAGAAGAAAGCATCAGACCACAGGCATGGCGAAAGAGGACCATCACGTAGAAAAGATCTACCTGTCCAAGGAAGCAATAGCCAGGATAAGGGACACATTGAAGCGCGGCAAACTACTCCCGGAGAACGCAACGCGAGACGAGATCATAGCATACGACAAGCTGGCGAGTGACGCCACCAAGAGAGCAAGATAGCAACGTTTAGAACTAGAGAAGCAAGGAAAGACTTCCATCGACTCACGGAGCAACCGCAGATCACCTCCTAGAAGCGACTCCTCCGACTACGACTCTCCCATCCGAGCCAAATCTAGATTCAGCAATCTGAAATGCACGAACAAGAAGAAGGTGGCCCGCAAGCTAGATGACGACTTCAAGCTAGAAGAGGACGACGACGAGGAAGAAGAACTCACGCTAGCCGAAGCCCATTTCACTGCCCAAGAGTACCTATCTTATGCTCAGAAAGGCAAGAAAGGCAGCTTAGATCACAACACGACGATGGCACTCAAAATAATGAAAGACGCCATCTCAGCCCCCAAAAGAGCAGGCGCAAGACGGGATCCCCGCGAGCAGACCCCAGATAGGGACCCCAGTTCACCCGACAACGACAGCAGCGACGACTGGCGCAAGCACCCAAATAAAAACAAGAACCACGACAGCGACGACAACATCAATAGACGCAACAGCAATCGGCAAGACGCACGCGACGACATAACACAAAGCAAAGTCAGCTGTGGAAGAAGAAGGCGAGCAGCCCGCGAAGAGTACTCGGATGAGCAAGCTTCCGACGAGAACGTAGTACCATGCGGAGCACTGTGCTTCACACGGTCCATACGGAAAACAAGGATGCTGAAAGGTTTCAAGCTAAACTCCACGACGCATAAGTACGATGGGTTGGAAGAACCAGAAGCATGGCTCGATGACTACCTAACGGCCGTAAAATTCTAGGGTGGAACCAATATCACAGCAATGCAGTACATACAACTCATGCTCGAGAGCTCAGCACGACACTGGCTGAAGAACCTACAACGAGGATCAATCGACTCCTGGAGGAAGTTCCGCAGTGCCTTCATCGAGAACTTCAAGTCCACCTCAAAACGACCGGCATCACTCGAGGAGTTGAGCGCCTGCAGACAAGGATCAAGAGAATCCCTGCGAGCATACATCCAAGGACGGACCATACTCAAAAACTCAGCCGAGGACATCTCAGATGAAAGCGCAATCGATGCATTCAGGAGGGGCTTGCAACGCATCGACTTCAAGGAGCAGCTCGGGAAGATGAAAGTCCGAATGCTCGCTAGGCTGCTCGACCAAGCCAACAACTGGGCAGATGGAGAAGACTCCGTACGGAAGGAATCGGAGATCCAGACAACGCGCTCAGAACGCGACTACGACTACCTAGAGGATAGAGAAAGAAGACATCGTGATGACACGAGAATACAGCACAGGGACAACCAAGAAGAAACACCCCAAATTCAAAATCAGGACTTGAGAACAAGGCAGCCACGCGACGAGACCCGAGCATATCGTTCGGCCAAAGAGCAGCTCGACGGACCGTGCACAATACACGGGTTCAGAAACGAGCGCGGAGAGCTCATATCAGGGCACACCCTAAGGAACTGCAGACGATTCATCGAGCTCTCCGAAGAAAAAATCCGATCTACAACAACAACAGCCCAGCCTCTCGCAGGCGTAGCAGTCGGAACCATCGCCCACAACGCACCGCCAGCGCCCGCAATACCAACAAGGCAAGTAGCAGTAATCCAAGAATGGAGCATGACACCCGAGGAAGAAAAATACCCAGAAGCGCATGGTCGGATCTACATGATACAAGAAGGAAGACCATCAAACAGGCAACAGAAGCAGGTCACCAGACAAGTTTTCCTCGCAGTCTCCTCGCACCCTGCTATCCCAGAATACCTTCGTGGGTCCGAGACGGAAATCACATTCTCCTGAGAGGACCACCCGCCGGCCATCCCGCGCCCAGCACACGCCGCACTCGTACTCGAAGCAAGAATCGAAAACTACGACATGTCACGTGTCTTCATGGACGGCGGCAGCGGAATCAATATCATATTCACCAGAACCCTGGAAGAAATGCGCATCCAAAACTCAGCACTGAAAACTTCAGGCACAACGTTTCATGGAATCATGCCAGGGAAAGTAGTATACCCCCCACGGAAAAATAAGTCTCGAGGTGGTTTTTGGCAGCACGAGCAACATCCGCAAAGAGACATTGGATTTCGAAGTGGTCAACTCGAAATCACAATACCACGCCATCCTAGGACGACCAGCCTTCGCGCGTTTCATGGCAGTGCAAAACTACGCCTACCTCAAGATGAAAATGCCAGGCCCACGAGGAGTAATAACAGTCAGTGGCAGCTTCGTCAGATCTGACCGCTGCGACAAAGAGTTCCACAAAATATCAGAGACCTTCGGAGCACACCAAGCCAGCGGAACCGCATCACCAGAAGAAGAGGTCCTACCATAGAAGCAAAGGGAGCGTCAGCAATCTACCGTACTTAGGGCTACTAAGCCATCGATCCAAATAAAGGGGCTGTACTAAATCAAGCAGCCCCCCTTCGTGTAAAAAACAAAAGGAAAAATATTGAAGTATTCTTCCAAAAAGCTCTTTTTATTGGCACTCGGGGGCTCGCCGCAGCAGCCACCCCCCGAGGCGTTCTTCGCAAATGCGACCTTAAAATTGGCACTCGGGGGCTCACGGCAGCAGCCACCCCCCGAGGCGTTCTTCGCAAACGCGACCTTGAAATTGGCACTCGGGGGCTCGCCACAGCAGCCACCCCCGAGGCGTTCTTCGCAAATGCGACCTCAAAATTGGCACTCGGGGTCTCGCCACAGCAGCCACCCCCTGAGGCGTTCTTCGCAAACGCGACCTTAAAATTGGCACTCGGGGGCTCGCCGCAGCAGCCACCCCCCGAGGCATTCTTCGCAAACGCGACCATAAAATTGGCACTCGGGGGCTCGCCGCAGTAGCCACCCCCCCGAGATGTTCTTCGCAAACGCAACCTTAAAATTGGCACTCGGGGGCTCGCTGCAACAGCCACCCCTGAGGCGTTCTTCGCAAAACGCGACCTTAAAATTGGCACTCGGGGGTTCGCCGCAGCAGCCACCCCGAGGCGTTCTTCGCAAACGCGACCTTAAAACTGGCACTCGGGGGTTCGCCGCAGTAGTCACCCCCTGAGGCGTTCTTCGCAAACGCGATCCTAAAATAGCAAGAAGGGACCTCTCGCCCAGCAACTCATCGGCCGACAAAAAAAGACCATATTGCACAAGACTGACTTAAAACAGAGGAACAAAGCAAAATAGAACAACAACACACGTTGTCCAGCAAAGAACCAGCAAACAAGCAAAGGGCTAATCCCTAGGCTCCGACTTCACTTTACACAGAGCACCTAACGGACGGTCATTATCCTCGACCACCCACTTCACAACTTCATTTGCAGGCTTATCCGCCATGGCATAATGGTCATCCATCGTCTGAGCTCGACCACCTGGAGGACCTCGAGCTTCCAACATAATATCGACCCCTGGCCAATGACTATGGACAAAGGCAAAAGCACAGCGAGCCCCGGCGTAAATCTAGTGATTAACTACACGCCGAAGATCCGCAGGATGGGAGGACACCCGACAAAGCTTCTCAAGGGAAGAAGGGACATGCTCCAAAGGATAACACTCAGCAAAAATCATGCCCAACACCCCGCAGCAGTACTCAAGAGCCCGCGACACCCTCTCAACCCGCATCCGCAGAACAGCGAACACCCGAGCACGTGCCCTATCCATCCAGAAAGGATTGTTCGCCTGCACGACTGGATCCTCCAGCCGCAACAACTCAGACTGCACTGCCTCCTCCTCCTCACGAGAGCGCCCAGCAAGCACTTCGCAGCGAAGAACAGGGATCAGAAGCAAAGAATAAAGAAAAATAACTCGCGTAGTCGAGTAGTCGAAAAATAACAAACTCACCCTTCAGGAGATCAGAAAGCTTCACCATCCAAGCCGTCAAACCATCCAAGACAGCCTCAACATGTTCACGCTTTGAACGATGGACCGCAACAGCACCTTTCAGTCGGACGATCTCACGTTCGGCCTCTTTCAACCTCAAGCAAACGGACTCGTAAGCACCTTCGCGAGCGTCCTCCTTCAGCAAATTCCAAGCCCGAGAAACGCCCGAGATGGCCTACCGCAAAGGGAAACATGTCAAAAGAAACAAGACAACAAGCAGCACAAAAGCAAAACAGGTCCATGAAATAAATAAAGATCCGTCGGGAGGCTCATTACAGCTGAAAATTCTTAAACAAAAACAGGCTCGCACTACTCCTCGACTGCAGAATTGTTTGCCTCTACGACCAATTGCAGCTGGCGGGCCAACCGAGTAGCTCGAGCACTCTGCTCTTTCGTATAATTGGGCAAAGTATCTACCATGGAATCCTCAATAGGAAGACCATGGCCCAAAAGAACACCAATAGACGTGGCAAGCCCACTCACCACGTTCTCACGAACCAAACCCTCCAGCTGGTCACCATCGGGACCAAAGGCAGCAACAAGAGAATCAAGACCCTCAGGACGCTCCACCGCATCTGGGAACATATGCTCATGGAGAAGCTTCGGGAGAGTGGAAGCCTGAGCACAATCATCCCCAAAAGCTACAGCAGCACCCGAGACAGCATGTACAGAGCCACGGAGAACAGCTGAACCTGCAACAGCAACCTCCACCACCCCAATACCCGCAGAAGCTAGAAAAAGAAAAAAAGGGTTTTTAAATTCCATCAATATCAGAGACTGACGAACCCCAGCAAATGGACGACAAGAAGAATCAGCTAACCAGTCAAGGAGCCCGCCAAGTCTTGTAGGAACTCGCACTCATCCTTCTCGGCTTGGAGAAACTGCTCTTCCACTCGCCACAAATGCTCGAGCTCGCCATGCTGCGCCTGCAGCTCCTTCTCTTTGGACTCCAGAGAAGCCCGAAGCTTAGCAAGATCTTTCTTGGCAGCGTCCGCCCGCTTGTCAGCACCCTTCTTACGGCCTATGGAGCAAAGCATCAGTCAGTCAAAATGAACCAGCCAAAGAAGCAAAAAACAAGAACCAGGAACTCACGTCTCATAGCAGTCAAACTCCCCTGGACCGAGTCATGAGCACGTCGCCACCGGTCAGTTTCAGTCAGCACACGTTCGCATATCCGGAACAAAGGCTGCACCCAAGCAAATACATCAAGAAACGAGCAAAGGAAAGAAGAAAATCAAAGACTACGACCAATCACAAATGATTGCTTGCATCCTCGGGGGCTACTCCCATTGGGAGCACGGCCGTGCTCCCAATATGTACAAAACCAGCAAAAGGAAGACCAACGACATAAGCTACAAACCATTCACAAGTGACTAATTGCAGCCTCGGAGGCTACTATTGCAAAGTTCAGAAAGACAAAGAAAGAACACACACCTTCTCAGCCATGCGATCAAAACATTTCGCCTTATCTTCAGCGGAGAGATCGCGCCTCTCCAAGAAATGCTCTTCAGGAATCACAGGTTTAACGTCCGAAGGAAAGTCCCCTTCAGAAGCTGCAATAGCTGCAGCAGACCCACCAGACGGAGCATTCGCAGAAGTTCCCTCCGTGCCTGCAGTCACAGGAGTCGTCCCAGCGCCCGACGCCGCAGGAGCGGCGGAACCAGCCAACCGATCAGATGTAGCACCAGAATCATTCGAAGGAGCAGCGACAGCACCAGCACTCGCAGAGGAAGCAGCCGGAGCAGGAGGAGTACTACAAGACAGTTTACCCTCAGAACACCATCCAAAGCAATGATAATCAGAGACGAAAAAACGAAAATGTAAACTAACCCAGCAGGCGCAGCGCCTGGACGCAGCAATATCCCGAACCTGCATTTCTTTGAGGCAGCGGGAGGAGGACGCGACACAGCAGGTTGCACGACCACTGGCAAGTCGTCACCACTAACCGCCGTGTCACGACCACTCACTGGGCGAGTGCGCTTGACACGAAGAGGACTTGAATCCCCAGATTCATCAGCAACTGATGGTGGCCCACCCGCGGACTCGACAGCAACAGCACCTGAAGCACCTGAAGCACCACCACCACCCGCAGGCACAGGATCAAGTTATCCAGGTTCATCGAGTATATCCGCATCTTCAGGATGCGGTGGATTGTTCAACAAAGGGACGTGACCCTACAGATTAAACCAACATCAGCAGCCAACAGAAACGGGTCACCAGTACGAAAATAAATCAAAAACAAGTACCTGCGGAAGTGGCAAGTCAGAAGAGTAAGGACGAACAAGACTTTGCTCCCCAATGCTCGTGCACTTTCTAACTTGCTGAACCCGGGCCAAGTGGTCGTCATCAGAAAACTCCTCGGGTGAACACCTAGTCGAGTCATCAGGCCCTGTGTATTGCCACATGGGACGCACCCAATGCTGAAGCGGCTGGGCACGTCTCTTCACAAACACGGAGATAAGCTGGCCACCAGTCAATTCATCCTTCAGAGCAGTAATCCTTTGCACAAACGGTTCCACGAGAGAGGACTCACGAACAGACAATGGATGGGCCCATGAAGATCTCTTAACCGCCCGCGCAGTAGAATCAAAAGGGGGCAGACCAAGCCACTGGCCCTCAACGCACTGGTCCTTCAGATAAAACCAGCTCCTCCGCCACGAAAAGACAGAGTCCAACTTCTCCAGATCAAAATAAGAAGATTTCTCCTTAATGGAGATCCCGACGCCCCCAATGGCATATTCAGAATTTGTCCTCTTGACATTGAAAAGACGTTTCCAGAGGCCCCAATGGGGATAAATTCCCAAAAAACCCTCACAGAGCGTAATGAAACAGGCAATGTGCAGAATCCCATTGGGGGTTAAATCATGCAGTTGCAACTGATAGGCGCAAAGCAACCCCCGGAGGAAAGGGTGAATGGGAAGAGAAAAACCACGGGGGCAGAAAATCTAAAAGCATACCCGCTCATCTCGACGGGGCGCAGGAAACTCCTCATCACCAGGAATCCGGGCGGCATCACGCGCCACCACGTCGTCGGCCACCAGTTCATCCAGATCTGGAGCTCCAAAAGTAGATTGCTCCCATCTACCGGTCATCCTCGCCGACTCCTGCGCTGCACTACGGGGACGCTTGGACATGGATCTTAACTATCAAGCGGCACGAAAAAGGAAGACAGGAGAAGGCAATGGTTCGGTGAAAACCTAAAACACACCAGACCCCCCGGTATTTAACCAACAGCCCGAGCAAACAAATCGTCACCGCTCATCTTGGAATCCAGGAGACGTGGCACGATCCCACGATAGCCGAGGAACATGTAACACTCAACCGGCGCACTAACCATACCGCCCACCGCGCACGAAAAACGAGGGCCATCATCACGAAGTGCGAAATTTTCCGGCAACAGATGTCAACTCACTCCATTTTCACTTGACATGTGATACGTCCAAAACGTATCTATAATTTCTGCTTGCTCCATGCATGTTTTGTGTGATATTGCTATGATCTAGATACACTTTCATACACTTTTGATCATATTTGGACTAACCTATTAACTCACTGCACCCCAGTTCCAGTTCCTGTTTTCTGCTGTTTTTCTATTTCAGTTTTCCCCCATATAAAAGGTGCCAGAAAAATTCCGGGAAAAATACAGGAAAAATCAGCGTACAGGAAGCTTCGAGAAGAGCCCGGGAGGGGCCAGAGGGGAGCCAGGGGGGCCCAGGCGGCCACCCGGCGCGGCCCCACCCCTGGCCGCGCCAGGGGGCGCCTGGGGCCCCTGGTCCACCTCTGGCTTCCCCCCTTCTCCTATTTATTCTCCATCACATGGAAATTCGAAGACAGAACCCTATTTCGCAAACTCGCCTCTGTTCCGCCGCCGTCGCTCTTCCGAGATCGGGTGCACCAGAAGACCTCTTCCCGGCACCCTGCCGGAGGGAGGATTGACCTCCGGGAGTCTCCTCTCCACCATGGATGCTCCCGGGATGTCTCGTGAGTAGTTTTCCTTGGACCATGGGTCCGTGATCAGTAGCTATGTGATGTTCTCCTCCCCACTTTGTTTTTCATGCTTTAGACGTCGTGAGCTGCCCTGCATGATCGAGGCACTTTTGTAATATTTTCTGCTATTGCTATGTTGAGTTTGATAGGATCTCATGGATTATGAGATTATGTTCAGATTGTGATTGAGTAATATATTTGGTTCTTATCTCTTATATTTTTGTTCCTAAGTAATTCCTGCATGTTCTCCGTTGCTGTTTATTGCTTTGGCCAAGTAGTAGGAAGTGACTCCAAGAGGGAACGTTTTGCTCGATTGTGGGTTCATGCCCCCCGATGACACACTTGAGTGAGAGAAACATGAGTCTAGGGGATGTGCTGTTGCCACAAGGGGGAAAACAACGGTGCTTGTCACCGCGGTTACAAGGACTGTTTACTTTACGCAAAGTTCTTTTTAATGCAGTTGTCCGTCGCTTTGGGTTTACACTTTTGGTGGGGCTCACATCTTAATACCAGCGAGATGTTCTGGATAGATATCTCAAGGTGGATGATTAGTAGTAGATGAAGTTGGATTTCGGTCTACTTATTTTGGCGTCCTGCCCATGCTTTTGAGCCTCGTCCTTTCTTTTGTAGCATAGTTAGCATTGCGGTGCGTTCATAATCCTGTCAATTGCCTTTCTGTAATTTGTTTACCTCGCATAGAAATTTTATCGTCTTTTGGGAGACAGACATCACTAGCGAACATCACGTATCCCGGTCCATATCCTCATCACTGTTTACACGATCATTTACTTTTCTGCTTTTACTTTCAATTACTATCATTATCCCTTGTGTTTGACCCTTTGTGAACAACAAGACCGGAGAGATTGACAACCTCTCTGAACTTTGTTGGGAACAAAGTTATCATGTCTGTGTGCAGGTCCGCGTCAGTTGCGCCGCTGACACCTACTTATCATCTCTGGAGTCCTACTGGAGACAAACCTTGGTATCTTCACCGAGGGAAATTTGCTGCTAACCACGCCTTCCACTTGGGGCTCACCAACGAAGGGCGAGAAATCACTATCATTACCTCGCACATCAAGCCAAATTTCTGGCGCCGTTGCCGGGGATTCAAGGAGCTACAAGTAGACTCGTCCCGTCAACTCTCTAGCCAGAAAGAAAATTTCAATGGGAGTTGCACACTACCCTTTACCTTTGTTTTTTAGTCTTGTTAGTTTACCTTTCAGTTTTTATCTTTGTGTCTTGTATCAAAAATGAAAAAAAAATAGTATGTCTAGTTGCTTACTTTCCAATCAATGACTAACTTCTTTGAAACTAGATCTTATTGGCATGGAGGATTCACCGAGGATCAACAAGAATATTACAAGGAATACCGCTTGTCTCAAAAAGGGATACACTTATGGAGACTCATACATCAATCGTATGAGTATGCTAAAAACTTGTGCTCAATATATAATATATCTTTCTGCAGGGATGAATCTTGTTGCTTTATGAGGCACAAACACCTTGCTTTCCAATGTGAGTACAATGAGGATGAAACCTTAGCTTCTTATGCTAAGGGAAATTATGATTTTTATGATGCAGAACAAATAGAAGAATTTGTTGCTTTTAAGGGTGCCTATGAAATTACTTCTTTTCTTGAAAATATTGATGAAGCCCATTAAAAATCTGAGAGTCTTGATATACTTAACTATTGTTTGGAAAATTATGATGCAAATTATTATATTACTGATCATCTTGAGAGAATCTCTCCCCCAAAGGAAGAGACTAATGTTTTGCAGGACTCTATAGAAGAAGAAATTACTGAACCTGAAAGCTCTTTGGATGAACAAAAGGAGGAATAATGGAGCCATCCATGTCTACCATCTAATGAGAGTAACTCTTTTACTCTTACCTTATATGAGTATTATGATCCTATGGATTCTTTTGAAATATCCCTTTTTGATGAAGTTGATGCCTTCTATGCTTATGTCCTTGATGCCACTATGGATGATGCTTACGGAGATGAACTTGCTATAGTTCCTTATGTTAAGCATGAAATTGTTGCTACTGCACCCACACTTGATTGTCCTATTATCCTTTTGAAATCTCCAAATCCAGAGAACTTTTCTCTTATCAAGGCTCAATGTGATGGGTTGCATTTATCTTATAATCCAAAAGACCGTGTTGAAAACTATACACGTGTGCTTGCAGTTCTTGAACAACATGATTTACGTGATAGTTATATTCTTGATGTTTTTCATGATACTACTGAAAATTATTTTGAGAGAGGGAAGTTTGGTTGTAGAAACTTCCATATTACTAAAACTCCTCTCTTTATGTTGAAAGTTTTGAAGATGTTCCTGTTCCACCTTTCTATGCATGTCACTTTGTGCTTCTTTGACTTATTTTATTACAAGATGCCTATGCATAGGAAGTGGGTTAGGCTTAAATGTGTTTCATGTTTTCTTCTTGATGCTCTCTTTTGATTCAAAATTCTTATTCTTGTGAGAGCATCTTCTATAATCTTTTTGCCTAGCTTAAAGGCATAAAAGAAAGCGCTTTCGGGAGGCAGCCCGCAACGAATTTATGTTTTTCTTTTTGCTTTTGTTGTGTATTTCTGATTGTTACTACTGTAGAAACATCATTGTATCTTTATTTTTCAGCTTTGTGCCAAGATATAGCCTCTTACGGCAAGGGAAGTAAAAGTTGTGACATGCTGTCCATAAAACAAATTCCGTCCTCGTGACCAGAAAAATTCCAGAAAAATCCCAGTTCATCTTTTTGAGCTGAAAGTTTTACACAGTATGCTCTATAGAATTACGAAACTTCCGTATATTCTGATTTTTTTGATATGAATTGCAGAAGTGCTCCTAAAAAATTCTTTACTACCCTCTGTTCTGTTTTTCACAGATTCTGCCACGATTTGTCTCTCCTAACTTTTGCAAACCTTAAGCTTGCTTTTTCTTTGCAACAACTTTTTGGCACTCTTGAGAAACAGTAGCTCTTCAAGTTTATCTTTATATCCAGTGGGAGAAAAATTATTTATTAAGGGTACTAACCTCTCTAATCGGCTTATGATGAGTTATGTATGAAGGGAGTTTTCAAGTGTGCGATGGAAGATGATGACAGAAGATCCAGGAGTGTCAAGCGCTCAAGCTTGGGGATGCCCCCATGCATCCCCAAAAAATATTCAGGGAGACTCAAGCGTCTAAGCTTGGGGATGCCCCCGTGCATCCTCTTCTCCATCAACAATCATCAGTTCGTCCTTCGTCTCACTATATTTTTATCACTTCATGCGTTATGTGCTATGCTTGGAGCGCCTCGCTCTTAGGTTTTATTTTTAGTTTTCTTTAGCTTTTCTTGCTTTTCATAACAAGTTAGATCCCGTCTTACTTTGTGTGGGAGAGAAACACGCTCCACTTTCAAAATTTAGAACACATCATAGGATTATTCATGCCTATCTTTTTCCTGTTGTGTGTTCTTTATCTTTTCATAGCTACTATCATGTTTAGTTTTAGTCTTAGTTTGTCTTTAGCAAGATCCTTGGCTTTTGTTTAGTTTGTTGCTGGAACTCTTTTTAGTTTTCATGTTTATCTTGTTAAAGAGAGTTGGTTGTTGCACTGAGTTGTGTCTTGTTTTGAGAAGTAGGTAATTGAGGTTTCTATTTAATTTTAGTAGTAGCTTGTAATAGTTTTGAAGTATTGATGTGAGTAATGTTTGAACTTTTGGTGTCAAGAGCTCTAGCCTATTAGTGATAGGTGTCGTATTTTGGGCAATCCGTGTTTATTTTCAAAACCTACAAAACTAGTTGAGAACTCTAGCTACTAGATGGATCACTACTCTTTGGAGGGATCGAATATTAGAGTACACTCACGTACCATGAGTCGATGATGCGCAAGGATAACCAAACCCCCATACACTCCTCCTCGGGGTACTTGTCTCTTTGTGAACCTCCTTACTAGATTGAGAGTTACCGATAATAAGTGCATGAGTTCTTCGGACTAATGTAAGTATTGAAAGTTGACACTTCCACCTTCCCATATTTTGCTAGCCTCTCCCGTGCCGTGCATTGCCTTCTTCTCACTCCGAGAGTTGGTGTCCACCTTCGCCGGTACATCCAAACCCTTGGCATGATACGCTCTGTCATCATAAGCCTCCTTATATCTTTCCTCAAAACAGCCACCATACCTACCTATCAAGGCATTTCCATAGCCTTTCCAAGTTATATTGCCATGCAACATCCACCTCTTCATGACTTGATCTTCATGCCATACATGTTCCTGCTACACTGGCAGCGACATACATTGCATACATCATGATAGCTACATCTTCTTTATGATTTTGAGTACCTTGTAAAGTGTGAAAGATCTCCTTTACCTTCTTGTAAAATAGAGTGTTTCCCTTAAGTGAGGAAAAGATCCCAAAGTGGACACAATAAAAGATCCCAAAGGGGACAAATGAGAGTTAAATAGAAAGAGCCATTGAGGCCACAAAAAATACAAAAAAAAATAGAAAAAAGTGAAAAAAAGAAATAAAAAGAGACAAAGGGGCAACACTACTAACCTTTTGAGAGATCCACACTAGTACTCCCTCTATATCCTTGTACTCCATAGAGATGATCATTATGCATATAGCTATGTGGGCACCTTCACACTTTAGAACTTGGCTTGCATATTCCAAGGATGAGCCTCCTCAAACGAGCTCTAGGTCTTCATGAGCGAGCAAGTTAGATGCACCCCCACTAGTTCCATTGGAGAGCTTCTTAGCTCGTATGTGCATCCGTTGCATGGCAATCCCTACTGCTCACATCATATCTATCATTTGGCATCTCTTGCCTATGATTGTCCTCATTGATGTGAGCCTTTCTCATCCTTTTTGTCTTCCTCCTCCACCATATTTCTCTCTTTGCCATCCTAAGTGTCAACTCTCGTGCTTACGCTCATCCATTGCATGAGTGCTCAAAATATTGAAAAGGAGTGGATCAAATTGACTTGTACCTGGCTAGTGGTCTGGGGACGAGTCAAGATAAGATTCCAAAGAAGACCAAGTGTGAAACTTTACTAGATTGAGTTCTCAACACAAAAATACGTTTTCTCGTATTCCCTATTCCCCTTCTTGCACGCAAACACCATTTGGAGACATTCGAGTCACGGACAGCGAGAGCTCTTGCACCTAATGTTCTTTTGTTACTTGTTTCAATGCTAATAGACTCTTGCATGTTATGACTTGAATTGAATCTCTAACCTTGATTGCTTTACTTTTCAAAGTTCTATTATGGTTGCTAGCATGTCACCACAGAAATTATGTTGTTACCATTTACCTTCTCGAGGACGAGCAGGAATTAAGCTTGGGGATGTTGATACGTCCAAAACGTATCAATAATTTCTGCTTGCTCCATTCATGTTTTGTGTGATATTGCTATGATCTAGATACACTTTCATACACTTTTTTTCATATTTGGACTAACCTATTAACTCACTGCACCCCAGTGCCAGTTCATGTTTTCTACTTGTTTTTCTATTTCAGTTTTTGTCAGAACCCTCTGTTAGGTAAAGTGCTAGGATCAATTTCACTTTGCATTTTCAAAAGAAATCAAAGGAAATTCATTTTCAAAATCAAAATGGGAGAAGGAACCCCCCCAGATGAATTAATTCAAAAGGCCAGATAAAATCTTCTCCAAAAATTCATGTTAGAGTTTTGAAAAGTCTTATAAATGAGCGTGATCACATATCAAGTGATGTGGGACCCACCCCATGCTCATAGATTTTTCAAATATTCAAACAGTGCCTTGGAATAGAAGAAATAACCCTATTTGATTTAAAATTCAAATTATTTGAATTTTAAAAATGTTGAAACTTCATAAGTGGCTAGTCTATATTATTATGAGGCCATATAAAAGTTTTCAGCATTTAATAAAATGTTTAGCTATTTATTTTAGCTAAACAGAACAAATGACAGAAAGAAAAACAGAAAACAGAAAAGGAAAAAAAGGCTTACCTCAAACGGGCCCAACTCACCGAGGCAGCCCAGCCCAGGGGCAAGGCCGTCTTCTTCCTCGTGCCAGGCAGGCTGCTGCCGCCGTGGCGAGCATGCCGACGACGCTGGCCACCTCCTGCTTCCTCCCCGTCCACGTAGTCGCGCCTGGAGACTCCCAGAGCCGCCCCGCTTCTTTCCCCTCCCTCCAGGAACACCTCCCCTTCCTCTCTCGCCCAATTCATCGCCGCCCGAGAAGCACGCCGGAGCACCGTTGAGCCCCCGCGTGGCCATTGACGCCGAGAAGCCCCAAGACTGTGTCCAAGTTCTTCCTCGTCGTCGTCTTCTTCGAGCAGTGCAAGGAATCGAGCCCGGAGCCCGCGTAGACGCCAGATTCTTCCTCGAGTTCTCGCCGGCCGCAGTGAAGGACTTCGTCAATTCCGCCGCCGTTGAGCCACCCCAGCCCTCGCCACCACCTCTACTGAGTTCCTAGTGATCTCGGGTTCAAAACCCCTAAACTTCCCCCTTCGATTGCTTCCTCTAGCCTTGGTTGCCATGAGAGCCGAAGCTCCTCGCCGCCGGGATCCATGGCGACGTCCACCCGCTAAGAAATCGAACCCGCCTTGTTGTCCAACGTGTTCCCCGTGCTCCTCCTCGTCGAACCAGCCTAGCCCCGCCTCAAGTCGTGCCCCGGAACGAAATCTCGATCACGGCCGTAGCTAGGTCGCCGCAAAACTTGACGCCGGCGAGCTTACCGTGCACCCCAGCTCTTGGATTCGGTCCCGTTCGACGCGCGCAGGAGAGGGCTTCAAGCTGGTGGTCTTCGCGGTCCAAATGATGGCCGGAATCGTGATCCCGTGCAGCGCCACCGCGGCTTTGGTCGCCGGCGGTTAACCGCCGGTGGGTTAGCCCTTAATCACCTGGCTAATGACCCCCTGGGTCACTGACGAGTGGGCCTAGTGGCTTAATTAAGCCACTGGATTAATTAACCCAACGGATTAACTCACCCAGCCACTGACAGGTGGGACCCTCTTGTCAGCTCCCCCCCCCTGACGTCAGCACTGACGCAGTAAATCAATTTAAATGAATTTCCAGAGATTATTTGAATTGAAAGAATTCCAGAAATTCCAGAAAATACCCCAAACTTTGGAAATTCATAGAAAATTCATATTAACTCCAAATTGGACAAATAATATATGAACAATGATCAGGAGAAAATTATCTTTCCAAATATGCAACTTTCAACTCTGTTTGAGTTGATTTTAAAATGGGACCAGTAGCATATGTCATTTGAATTATTTGGAATTAATTCAAATTCAAATCAAATGCTTTTGCAACTTGGACCATGGAATTATGCTACAATTCAACCACACCTCAGAGGCATATCATACACATTTGAAGATGATTCAAAATGATCAAACAATGTCACATGCAACTTGGTTAATTTGAATCCAAATGTGGAGATTGAATTTGCAATTCAATTTGCAATATACTCCATTTAAATGGAATTGCTTCACACATCAAAGCATGTACATCAAGATTCAAACTTCAATCATGTGATTGTGCATTGTATTTACTTTGCTACTTTGCTTGTTGTTTGTCGAGTAGAGGTGGAACCGGAGCAGGAGGCTGCCCCTTCGTTGAAGATCCAGAACCCGAACCTCGTCAGCAAGGCAAGCAAACCCCCATTGATCATGTCGATAAAATCCCACTTCCCTCTCATGTCTCGCTTATGCATTGTTTAGGATGGTCACCATGATTCGTTTCTACCGCATCGATGAACCCATTCCTTTGCATGACCTATCATTTTGTCAAAGTAGTAAGCAAACCACAATCCTAGCAAATGTAGGAGTTGTTTGATATCATGTGGCCCCTGCAATGTTACTGCTTATTGCATGCTTAGTATGATACCATGTTGTTACTATGATGTGAGTCGGGATGGGAATGATCATGTTGATGTTGGTAGAAAAGTGTTGGTGAATCGACCCTAATACAAGGTGAACGATGAGAGGTTGTGTAGGAGTACACGGTGGGTTGTCTCGTTGAACACCGCCCTAGTACGATTTCTTGTGTGGTGATCCAAGATGAAGAGTACAACCACACATTGGGCTCACTGACCCCTCTCAACTTACTAACTCATCCCTTTCGATGTCCAGATGTCGCAATAGTTCGGAGTTCTGGTAGGTCTGTGGCCTGGATGCTAAGTGAGAGAATGGCTCATCCGAGACCGGCTTATGCACCATGCACACATCACTTGGGTCCACTTCGGTAAACCGGCCGGGTTCACGATAGTGGTAACCAACCCAAGTAGGCGGCTTTCTCGGACTAGATCGGCTATGAGGTAACAGTTGTGGTGAGCATCCTCGCTGACACCCCTTGAATGGTGTCGAGATCAAAGGCGGTAAATGATAATCATGTGTGTGTAGCGGTACACCCTTGCAAGGTTAACAAAACTATTCGAATAGCCGCGTCCGCGGTTATGGACTTCTTGGAAAGCTTAGCTTGATTATTAGACAACTTGAACTGGATACTTCTAAAACACACCAAGATAAGTGTGAGTGCTATGGCGTGCTTTCTCGTGGGGAAGTTGAGGAAGGCACCATAGTGGTGTAATTGGTTGGAGAAAGTAGTGGACTCGTGTACGCTTCTTACCTCAAAGTATGGTACTCGTAGTTCAGGATTAGCCAAGTCAAAGCTGGCACTTCTGCAAGTGAACCCCACCTCCCTTTACCTTGATTCATATGCATGAGTAGTATAGCTCCTATGTAAGTCTTGCTGACTACGACTTCGTACTCACGTTTGCTTAAGCTATGTTTTAGATGATATCACCGACCCCGAAGGTGGCTTCTTCATCGAGATGGACGACTGAAGACCAACTAGTCTAGTCCCAGTCAGACGACTGGTTCCCTCGTGGAGGGCTTGTGTTTAAATAAGGCTTCTTAAGCCATTTGTTAAACTTGTCTGTACTCAGACATAATTTGCTTCCGTTTGTGTTGTAATGTTGGATCACATGTTTGTGATCTTTGTTTGCACTCTATAAGAGTTATCAATAAAATTGTACACTTTGTAGAGAATTGCAATGGTACCTGTTGTTCATACAAGGCATGTATGCTACGTGTATGTTTATAACATGCATGTCTTTGTATGGGTTTTCGAGACCTTAGTTGTGTTCTGGCTGGCGGTCTTTCATACACCAAGTGGCCCTTAGATGTGCGCAGCTTGGGGCATCGCGATGCGATTGCTCGAGACTCCGTCTCGTGCACACTTTGTGGTATGATCGAGCCCGCCCTAGACCCCGACTAAGTGATCGGGCTGGAGTAAGTCTATGTAAGAGTTTTGAGATAGTCGATAGTATGGTTGAGGCGACTTGTCTTTGAATATGGGAGTTCACCACCCATATCATTAGACTTGTGTGCGGACGATGAGGACCCATCTCAGTTGATCATCCGGCCTGGATGGGATGCCCCTCACGTACGATGCTTTCCGAGAATGTTCTGTGCTTGGCCTTGTCTGCTTAGACAAGTAGGTACGGTTCTCGGCTCCCCATATGACTATGTATTAGCTGTACTTGCATACGCTAACCCCGGGTCCCGACAGACTTGGTATCAGAGCAGGAATGACTGTAGGACTAGTAGCCTTGGCCGAAGTTGAGTCTAGCTTGCTATAGTTATATAGTTACTCTGGTTATATAAGGGAACAACGTAAGGCTTCCTTTTTCTCCTTACCCCCTTCGTTCTGAGTTCTGAGTCACCCTCATGTTATTCTACGGGAAGATAGGACTAGGCTCTCCTCTGTCTGATTAGAACATCTCGTTGTTTGCTTCCTCATAGCCGTAGGAAAGTTGTGATCGGTTTGTTAGAGTGGTTATGGTCCCTGTTTTATTACATCGTATGTAAGTGTTGTTTTTCATGATTGGAAGAAATTGTCATTTCTTACAATTACAGCCGTTATGCTGTCCGAGTCATTCCAGATTTCTCTCATAATCTGATGCATTTGCAAACTCCTTTCTGTTTCAGATGGCAGATCTTCCCCTCGGCAGATTGTTCGTTTGACCAGATGCCTCGGTGTGCGTGGCCATCCCGCCACGTTGATCGAGATGATGTCCTATGTGGGATATCTGTGGTACCCTGAGTACACCGTCGAAGAGCAGTTTCACGACTTCAACCAGACGCAGTTCCACTGCATTGTTCGGATCTACCCGCACCACCTTGGAGTCACTCAGCCTATCCACTTTGGACATGGCATTGGCATTACCGAGAACATGGCTGTGGAGGATGCTGCATATTCATGTATGACACTGCTGAGAGAGGAGCACACTTTGCTGAGAGAGACTTATTTCCGCTATATCCCTGCTGCACTTCCAGGAGAAGAGGGATATTACACCGGACTCTACTCAGATCACTCTGCAGAGGATCCAACACTTCAGGTGACTGCTAGGTTTGCTAGTGATCGAGATCGTGATGCACGCGCTCTCCGTTTTGAGCTCCACGCCACCCGTGTTCGTCTGTATCGAGCACTGACACTTTTGGCACCCTTTGTGAGCGTGGGATCAGTTGAGCATGATGCTATCTACCCAGTGAGGACTCAGATGCCTTCTCGAGTTGCTTGGCCCGAGATTGGAGGCATTTTTCCACCCCGTGGTCCTTTGCTTCCACCCTACGCTGGACCTAGGCCCCATCCTTGCCCAAATGGATATCAGGGTCCATAAGCCTCCGTGTTTTCCGATGGTCACCTCCAGCTACCGGGATACGCGGGTAACTTTTATGAGGACTACTATGGAGATGGAGATGAGTGAGACCGCCTGTGGTCTTACTTAGTGATGATGTAGTAGTAACTTAGTATATTGTAAGCAAGGTGTCTAAGTTCCAGAGGCTTAGATAAATAATGTATAGGAAGTCAGAGTGCCTCTGAAGGATGTATCATCTTCATCACGTTTGTATTAGCTTAGTGCTTGTACTAAAACGATGTATGGTTTGTATGACAGCTTGTGAATATATGGCTTGTATGCTTTATCACCATGTTGTCAAGATGATTACTTCCTTTTCTCTGTAATCCTTCCAGTACTTCAATACCTTGTTCAGACTCTCCCAATCAACTCTGTTTGACTTTGGTTTTCCCTTCAGGATGTCTCAAGGAACCCGTGGCCAGGTTGGTCGTAACCAAGGTCGTGGGAATGACCAGGAGGAAGGAAATCTTCCACCCCCACCCACGATGGCTCAAGTTCTGATGGAAGTCGAGAGGAACCGCCGAGACTCTCACCATCTGTTGGAAGTCATTGCTCGCAACACTACTCAGCAGCGAAATGAGTTGGTGTCCCTGAACGACTTCATCCGACTTCATCCCCCGGTTTTTAGTGACTCCACCAAGCCCCTTGACGCCGATGACTGGCTTCGCAGCATCGAGAGGAAGCTCCAAGCAGGCCGTGTTGCAACTGGTGACAAGGTCAGCTATGCCACTTATCACCTTGAAGGTGCAGCTAGCTCTTGGTGGGAGAACTTTCTGAATATGCGTCCCGTTGGACCGCCCGCATCTTGGGAGGAATTCTGCACTTCTTTCCGCGAGCACCACATTCCCAAAGGTCTTATGGACCGCAAGCGTGAGGAGTTCTGCAACCTCACTCAAGGCAGAAGGACCGTTGAAGAGTTCAGTCGTGAGTTCAACCGACTTGCTCGTTATGCTACCGAAGAAGTCTCCACCGACTCCAAGAAACAAGAGAGGTTCCGTCGTGGCCTCAACACTGGACTTCGTCGTGAGCTCAATCTTCATGACTTTGCCACCTTCCAGGTCCTTTTCAACAAGGCCATCAAGGCCGAGGACATGAACACCCCCAACGACTTTCGCAAACACCCTAGAGATGACAGTTCATCCAGTTCTGGCTCCCAGAAGCGCAAGATCTGGATCCCAAACAGTATGTTCCGCCAGAACAACCCACCGAGGCCATCCTATGTGGCGCCTCGTCCACCAACCTAGTGTCGGGACCCGGGGTTAGCGTATGCAAGTACAGTTAAGTCATAGTCATATGGAGAGCCGAGAACCTCACCCACTTGTCTAAGAAGACAAGGCCAAGCACTGAACATTCTCGGAAAGCATCGTACGTGAGGGGCATCCCATCCAGGCCGGATGATCAACTGTGATGGGTCCTCATCGTCCGCACACAAGTCTAATGATATGGGTGGTGAACTCCCATATTCAAAGACAAGTCGCCTCAACCATACTATCGACTATCTCAAAACTCTTACATAGACTTACTCCAGCCCGATCACTTAGTCGGGGTCCAGGGCGGGCTCGATCATACCACAAAGTGTGCACGAGACGGAGTCTCGGAAAATCGCATCGCGATGCCCCAAGCTGCGCACATCTAAGGGCCACTTGGTGTATGAAAGACCGCCAGCCAGAACACAACTAAGGTCTCGAAAACCCATACAAAGACATGCATGTTATAAACATACACGCAGCACACATGCCTTGTATGAACAGCAGGTACCATTGCAATTCTCTACAAAGTGTACCTTTTATTTATAACTCTTATAGAGTACACACAGAGATCACATACATGTGATCCAACATTACAACATAAAGCGGAAGCAAATTATGTCTGAGTACAGACAAGTTTAACAAATTGGCTTAAGAAGCCTTATTCAAACATAAAGCCCTCCACGAGGGAACCAGTCTGCTGACTGGGACTAGACTAGCTTAACTTCAGTCGTCCAGCTCGATGAAGAAGCCACCTTCCGGGTCAGTGGCGTCATCTAAAACATAGATTAAGCAAACGTGAGTACAAAGGCGTACTCAGCAAGACTTACATAGGAGCTATACTACTCATGCACATGTGTCAAGGTAAAAGGAGGTGGGGTTCACTTGCAGAAATGCCAGCTTCGACTTGGCTAATCCTGAACTACGAGTACCAGACTTGAGGTAAGAAGTGTACACGAGTCCACTACTTTCACCAACCAATACACCACTATGGTGTCTTCCTCGACTTCCCCACGAGAAAGCACGCCATAGCACTCACACTTATCTTGGTGTGTTTTAGAAGTATCCGGTTCAAGTTATCGAATAATCAAGCTAAGATTTCCAAGTAGTCCATAACCGCGGACGCGGCTATTCGAATAGTTTTGTTAACCTTGCAAGGGTGTACCGCTACACACACATGACCATCATTTACCGCCTTTGATCTCGACACCATTCAAGGGGTGCTAGCGAGGATGCTCACCACAACTGTTACCTCATAGCCGATCTAGTCCGAGAAAGCCGCCTACTTGGGTTGGTTACCACAATCGTGAACCCGGCCGGTTTACCGAAGTGGACCCAAGTGATGTGTGTGTGGTGCATAAGCCAGTCTCGGATGAGCCGTTCTCTCACTTAGCATCCAGGCCACAAGCCTACCAGAACTCCGAACTATTGCGACATTTGGACATCGAAAGGGATGAGTTAGTAAGTTGAGAGGGGTTAGTGAGCCCAATGTGTGGTTGTACTCTTCATCTTGGATCACCACACAAGAACTCGGACTTAGGGCGGTGTTCAACGAGACAACCCACCGTGTACTCCTACACAGCCTCTCATTGTTCACCTTGTATTAGGGTCGATTCACCAACACTTTTCTACTATCATCCACATGATCATTACCATCCCGACTCACATCACAGTAACAACATGGTATCATACTAAGCATGCAATAAGAGGTAACATTTGCAGGGGCCACATGATATCAAACAACTCCTACAGTTGCTAGGATTGTGGTTTGCTTACTACTGTGACAAAATGATAGGTCATGCAAAGGAATGGGTTCATCTATGCGGTAGAAACGTAGCATGGTGATCATCCTAAACAATGCATAAGCGAGACATGAGAGGGAAGTGGGATTTTATCGACATGATCAATGGGGTTTTTCTTGCCTTGCTGACGAGGTTCGGGCTCTGGATCTTCAGCGAAGGGGGTTATCTCTTGCTCCGGTTGCACCTCTACTCGACAAACAAAGCACGAAGTAGCAATCAATATGAATGCAATGCTCAAGCACATGATTGAATGTTAAAGCTTGAAGTATAAGTTTTGATGTGTGAGGCAATTCCATTTAAGTGGAATATATTGCATTTAAAATGCAAATTCAAACTCCACATTTGAATTCAACATTAACCAAGTTATATGTGATATAGTTTGATCATTTTGAATCAACTTCAAATGTGTATGATATGCTTCTGAAGTGTGGTTGAAGTATAGCTTAAATCCATGGTCCAAGTTGGAAACTCAATTGATTTGAATTTGAAATAAATTCAAATAAACCAAATGACATATGCTACTGGTCCCATTTTACATTCAACTCAAACAGAGTTGAAAGTTGCATATTTGGAAAGATAATTTTCTCCTGATCATTTTTCATATATTATTTGGTCAATTTGGAGTTAATATGAATTTTCTATGAATTTCCAAAGTTTGGGGTATTTTCTAGATTTTCTGGAATTATTTAAACCATTTTGCTTTTCTGGAAATTCAACTAAATGATTTACTGCGTCAGGCTGACGTCAGGCTGGCGTCAGGGGGGGACTGACATGTGGGGCCACCCTGTCAGTGGCTGGGTTAACTTAACCCGTGGGTTAAATTAATCCAGTGGCTTAATTAAGCCACTGGGCCCACTGGTCAGTGACCCAGGGGGTCACTAACTGGGTGATTAGTGGCTAACCAACCGGCGGCTTGACGCCGGCGACTGGAGCCACGGCGGCGACTCACCGGAATGAGCTAGGGGCCACGGGAAGGGAAACGGAGGGCACCAACTTGCTCCTGGAGGTCTCCCGCGTCTTCTGGAGGCATCGGGGGTTCGCGGGGTGCTCGGAATCGACGACGGCGACGACTCCGGCGGCAACAGAACCACGGCCAAGTCGTAGACGACGCTACCGTGCACGGATCGGGCTGAAATCACTCGCGTTCGAAAGCTATCATGCTCCGGAGCCAAACGCACGCGCTGGCTGAGTCGAAGGGGCACAGGGGCGACCTCGAGATCATCCATGGCGGCGAAGTGCCTTGGCATCCATGGCGGATCCGGCTAGAGCGAGTAAAGGAGGGGGAAAGGTGAGGGTTTTCGTTCGCAAGCTCACCCTGAAACTGTCTGGAGTGGTGGCTTGCTCGGGGAGGCGCTAGAGTTCCCGGAATTCGAACTCGATCCACGGCGGCCGGCGATGAAGACGATGAAGCTAGCGAGCTCGGGGAGGCGTCCGGCTCCGATTCCTTCTGCAGTTCGATGAAGACGACGACGGCGAAGCGATTGGACACCTTGGCTTGACTCCTTGACGTCGATGGCCACGAGTTCTTGCGACGGCGAGCGGCGGCCCTCTCGGGTGGAGGAAGAAATCGGCGAAGGAGGAGGAAGGAGTCGAGCTGGAGGGGAGGAATGGATCAGGACGGGAGAGAGGCGTCTCCAGGCGCGAGAAGGGGCCACGGGGAGGCCTGGAAGCTCTCGGCGGCGACGTGGCGTCCACGGCTGGCTCGGTGGCATTCCACCGAGCAGCTTGGAGGCGCGGGGTGGGGAAGAAGACTCCCCTGCCCCTGGTGGGCCGGCTGGGCTGGGTGGGCCGTCTTCGCCTGGGCGCCAGGTAAGGTTTTTCCCTTTTCTGTTTAATCTTTCCTTTCTGTTTTTCTGTAATTTGTTCTGTTTAGCTAAAATAAATAGCTAAACATTTTATTAAATGCTGAAAACTTTTACATGGCCTCATAATAATATGGACAAGCCACTCATAAACTTTCAACATTTTTAAAATTCAAATGATTTGAATTTTAAATCAAAAAGGGGTATTTCATTAATTCGAAGGTACTGTTTGAATATTTGAAAAATCTATGAGCATGGGGTGGGTCCCACATCACTTGATATGTGATCACACTCATTTATAAGACTTTTCAAAACTCTAACATGAAATTTTGGAAAATATTTTTATCTGGCCTTTTGAATTAATTCATCTGGGGGGTGTTCCTTCTCCCATTTTGATTTTGAATTTGATTTCCAAGATTTCTTTTTGAAATTTTGACATGATGCAAAGGCACTAGCTAACCCTAGCACATACCTAACAGAGGGTTCTGACAACTCGCCCCCACTCAAAAGAATCTCGTCCCGAGATTCAGAAGTCTGCGGGAGGAAGGAGGGGTACTCGGTACTGAGACGGTCTTCTCTTTCCCATGTAGCTTCTCTTTCAGAGTGGTGTGACCATTGCACTTTCAGAAACCTAATCTTCTGACGACGAGTGACACGCTCTGCGGAATCAAGAATACGAACGGGGTATTCTCGATAAGAAAGGTCATCTTGGAGATCAAGCGTTTCATGGTCGACTTCGCGGATGGGGTCCTTGAAGCAACGCCTGAGTTGGGACACATGGAATACATCATGTACTCGGGAGAGGTGCGGAGGTAGTTCAAGTTGGTAGGCAACTTCTCCACGTTTAGCAATAATGCGGAAAGGTCCGATGTCACGTGGGGCCAACTTGCCTTTGATACCAAAACGTTGGGTTCCCTTCAGAGGAGTAACCCGGAGGTAAGCCTTCTCATCCAGATTGTAGCTCTCTTGCCTATGATGACGATCATAGTAGCTTTTCTGACGAGACTGGGCTGCTTTCAATTGTTCACGAACAATGCGAACTTGCTTTTCTGCTTCCTTGATCATATCTGGTCCAAAGAATTGTCTTTCGCCGGTTTCAGACCAGTTTAGTGGTGTTCGACATCGTCGTCCATATAGGAGTTCAAAAGGAGCCATGTTCAGACTAGATTGAAAACTATTGTTATAAGCAAATTCCGCAAATGGAAGAGAATTCTCCCAATTCTTCCCGAATGAGATAACACAAGCTCTGAGCATGTCTTCAAGAATCTGGTTAACCCTTTCGACTTGACCGCTAGACTGAGGATGGAAAGCCGTACTAAAGGAGAGATGAGTTCCCATAGCACGTTGGAAACTTCCCCAAAATCTAGAGGTGAAAAGGCTACCGCGATCAGAATTGATTTCCAAAGGAACACCATGAAGAGATACAATTCTGGAGATGTACAAGTCTGCTAACTGGCTAGCAGTTATAGACTCGCGAACCGGAAGGAAGTGAGCAACTTTGGAAAACCTATCTATGACAACGAAGATGGCATTGTTTCCTTTCTGGGTTCTTGGAAAGCCGGTGATGAAGTCCATACCGAATTTGTCCCATTTCCACTCAGGAATGGACAAGGGTTGAAGTGTACCAGCAGGTCTTTGATGTTCTTCCTTAATGCGACGACAAACATCACATTCGGCGACAAATTGAGCAATGTCTCTCTTCATCCTAGTCCACCAAAATCTCTGGCGTAGATCTCGGTACATTTTCGTGCTACCGGGATGAATTGAGAGGGGTGTGTCATGGGCTTCCTTGAGGATGAGTTGCCTTAGTTCCCTATTCTTAGGTACTACTAAACGATTTTCAAAGAATACCGTTCCTTTGCTATCTGTGGAGAAACATTTAGCAACTCCGCCAGCAATGTTCTCCTTGATCCGGCGAACACCTCGTGCACGCCTTTGGGCAACTATGATTTGATCCTCAAGAGTTGGTTTCGCCACCAAGGTAGAAAGATAGCCATGAGGAACAATTTCAAGATTGAGCTTGCGAAAGTCCTCATGAAGAAGTGGTTGATACTGCTGCAACATGAGGTTGTTACAGTACGACTTACGACTTAGTGCATCAGCCATGACATTGGCCTTGCCTGGGGTGTAAGAAATTGCTACGTCGAAATCTTTTATCAACTCAATCCAGCGTCTTTGCCTGAGATTAAGATCTGGCTGGGTGAAAATATACTTGAGGCTTTGGTGGTCGGAATAAATCTCACAACGATTACCAAGGAGGTAATGTCGCCAAGTTGTTAGAGCATGAACTACGGCAGCGAGTTCAAGGTCATGGGTAGGATAGTTCTCTTCATGTGGCCGCAATTGGCGTGAAGCATAAGCTACCACATGTCGATCTTGCAGAAGTATGCATCCTAACCCTTGCCGTGATGCATCACAATAGATTTCGAAATCCTTTTTGGTGTCTGGAGGTGCAAGTACGGGTGCAGAAGTCAATCTCCTTTTTAGCTCTTGAAAGCTTTCCTCGCACTTGGGAGTCCATTGGAATTTCTTATCTTTCTTGAGGAGTTCAGTTAGAGGCTTTGCAACTTTAGAAAAGTTCTCGACGAAGCGACGACAATAGCTGGCTAGGCCAAGAAAACTCCAAACTTGCTTAACCGATTCAGGTGGAGTCCAGTCAAGGACGGCCTGAACTCTCTCGGGATTCACAGCAATGCCTTTTGCAGAAATCACGTGGCCTAAGTAGGTCACTTCTGGTAGCCAGAATTCACACTTGGATAATTTAGCGTACAGGCGATGCTCTCTAAGTTTCATCAATACCAGCCTTAAGTGTTCGGCATGATCTCCTTCGTTCTTCGAGTAGATGAGAATGTCATCGAGATAAACCACAACAAATTTATCTAGGTACTCCATGAAGATCGAATTCATCAAGCGTGAGAATGTTGCGGGGGCATTGGTTAAACCAAAGGACATGACGGTATACTCGTAAAGACCATAACGAGTAGTAAAAGACATTTTGGGAATGTCCTCGTTTCGGATTCTGATCTGATGATAACCTAATCTCAAATCCATCTTGGAGAAGACGGAGGATCCTGCAAGTTGATCATAAAGATCATTGATCCTGGGAAGTGGGTATTTGTTCTTTATCGTCGCTAAATTTAGCGGACGATAGTCTACGCACATCCTTTCTGTTCCATCTTTCTTCTTTACGAACAGAACGGGGCAACCCCATGGCGATGAGCTAGGGCGGATGAAGCCTTTTGCCAACGAAGCATCAAGTTGGGTTTTTAGCTCAGCTAACTCATGTGGGGCCATTTTATAAGGGCGTTTGGAAATTGGTGCGGTTCCTGGAACAAGATCCACTATAAACTCTACGCATCTGTCGGGTGGCATGCCCGGCAGCTCTTCAGGAAAGACATCCGGGAAGTCACGAACCACCGGAATATCTTCAAGTTCGGGAAGGGGAAGTACATTCAAGGAATGCACTTGGGTTCTTGTTCTGGGTGAGGTATAGTTGATGGTTTGGCCTGAAGGGTGGGTGAGTTTCACGGATTTTCTTCTGCAATCCAGATAGGCATTCTGTCTTGATAGCCAATCCATGCCAACGATGACATCAATGTCTGAAGACTTGAGGGCTATGAGTGAAGCAAGGAATACTAAACCCTCAATTGCAATTTGATTACCATGGCTCACTCTATTAGTTTGCCATCTTGACCCTGGAGTTTGAATAACCATCGGGGTGGACAATTCAACAAAGGGTAACTCATGACGAAGTGCATAACTTTCCGACATGAATGAATGAGATGCTCCTGGGTCGAAAAGAACGGAAGTAGGAACAAAATTGACTGGGAGCGTACCAAGAATGACGTCAGTGGTGTCGTCAGTCTCTTCAGCGGCAACCTGGTTCAGACGTCCATGAGTGGAGGGAGGAGCGGTTTTGGCGGTGTAGACCTTCTGGGGTGGCTTGCCACGACCATTGTTGTTGTTGTTGTTGCCTCCGGCACGTGGTGGAGCATTTTGGTTCTGGACCTGGTTCTGGGGTCACTCGCGAGAGTAGTGGCCTGCCTGACCACACTTGTAGCAAGCTCCGAAAATAGTGCGTGGAGCTGGGTGGTTTGGTGGAGCTGGGTGGAACTGGGTGGGTGGACGAGGCGCCACATAGGATGGCCTCGGTGGGTTGTTCTGGCGGAACATGCTATTGGGGATCCAAATCTTGCGCTTCTGGGAGCCAGAACTGGATGAACTATCATCTCTAGGGTGTTTGCGAAAGTCGTTGGGGGTGTTCATGTCCTCTGCCTTGATGGCCTTGTTGACAAGGATCTGGAATGTGGCAAAGTCATGAAGGTTGAGCTCGCGACGGAGTCCACTGTTGAGGCCACGACGGAACCTCTCTTGTTTCTTGGAGTCGGTGGAGACTTCTTCGGTTGCATAACGAGCAAGTCGGTTGAACTCACGACTGAACTCGTCAACTGTTCTTCTGCCTTGAGTGAGGTTACAGAACTCCTCACGTTTGCGGTCCATGAGACCCTTGGGGATGTGGTGCTCGCGGAAGGGCGTGCAGAATTCCTCCCAAGATGCTGGTGGTCCAACTGGGCGCATATTCAGAAAATTCTCCCACCAAGAGCTTGCTGCACCTTCAAGGTGATAGGTGGCATAATTGACCTTGTCGCCATCTGCAACATGGCCGGCTTGGAGCTTTCTCTCGATGCTGCGAAGCCAGTCATCGGCGTCAAGGGGCTCGGTGGAGTAACTGAAAACTGGGGGATGAAGTCGGATGAAGTCGTTCAGGGACACCAGCTCATTGCGCTGTTGAGTGGTGTTGCGTGCAATGACTTCCAGCAGGTGGTGAGAGTCACGGCGGTTCCTCTCGACTTCCATCAGAACTTGGGCCATCGTGGGTGGGGGTGGAAGGTTGCCTTCCTCCTGGTCGTTCCCACGACCTTGGTTACGACCAACCTGGCCACGGGTTCCTTGAGACATCCTGAAGGTGAAAAACCAAAGTCAAACAGAGTTGATTTCAAGAGTCTAATCAAGGTATTGAAGTACTGGAAGCATTACAGAGCAAAGGAAGTAATCATCTTGACAACATGGTGATAAAAGCATACAAGCCATATATTCACAAGCTGTCATACAAACCATACATCGTTTTAGTACAAGCACTAAGCTAATACAAACGTGCTGAAGATGATACATCCTTCAGAGGCACTCTGACTTCCTATACATTATTTATCTAAGCCTCTAGAACTTAGACACCTTGCATACAATACCTAAGATACTACTACCTCATCATTAAGCAAGACCACAGGCGGTCTCACTCATCTCCATCTCCATAGTAGTCCTCATAAAAGTTACCCGCGTATCCCGGTAGTTGGAGGTGACCATCGGAAAACATGGAGGCTTGTGGACCCTGATATCCATTTGGGCAAGGATGGGGCCTAGGTCCAGTGTAGGGTGGAAGCAAAGGACCACGGGGTGGAAAAATTCCTCCAATCTCGGGCCAAGCAACTCGAGAAGGCATCTGGGTCCTCACTGGATAGATCGCATCGTACTCCACTGATCCCACGCTCACAAAGGGTGCCAAGAGCGTCAGTGCTCGGTACAGACGAACACGAGTAGCGTGGAGCTCAAAACGGAGAGCGCGTGCATCACGATCTCTGTCACTAGCAAACCTAGCAGTCACCTGGAGTGCTGGATCCTCTGCAGAGTGATCTGAGTAGAGTCCGGTGTAATATCCCTCTTCTCCTAGAAGTGCAGCTGGGATATAGCGGAAAGAAGTCTCTCTCAGCATGGTGTGCTCCTCTCTCAGCAGTGTAATACATGAATATGCAGCATCCTGCACAGCCATGTTCTCGGTAACGCCGATGCCATGTCCAAAGTGGATAGGCTGGGTGACTCCAACGTGGTGCAGATAGATCCGGACAATGCAGTGGAACTGCGTCTGGTTGAAGTCGTGGAACTGCTCCTCGATGGTGTACTCAGGGTACCATCGATATCCCACATAGGACATCATCTCGATCAACGTGGCGGGATGGCCACGCACACCGAGGCACCTGGTCAAACGAACAATCTGCCGAGGGGGAAGATCTGCCATCTGAAACAGAAAGGAGTTTGCAAATGCATCAGATTATGAGATAAACCTGGAATGACTCGGACAGCATAACGGACGTAATTGTAAGAAATGACAATTTCTTTCAATCATGAAAACAGCACTTACATAATACGATGTAAGAAATCAGCATTATAACAATGCTAGGAAAACCTGATACAACTTTCCTACGGCTATAAGGAAGCAATCAACGAGATGTGCTAAACAGACAGAGGAGAGCCTAGTCCTATCTTCCCGTAGAACAAGATGAGGGTGACTCAGAACTCAGAACGAAGGGGGTAAGGAGTAAAAAGAAGCCTTACGTTGTTCCCATATATACCCAGAGTAACTATATAACTATAGCAAGCTAGACTCAACTTCGGCCAAGGCTACTAGTCCTACAGTCAGTCCTGCTCTGATACCAAGTCTGTCGGGACCCGGGGTTAGCGTATGCAAGTACAGTTAAGACATAGTCATATGGAGAGCCGAGAACCGCACCCACTTGTCTAAGCAGACAAGGCCAAGCACTGAACATTCTCGGAAAGCATCGTACGTGAGGGGCATCTCATCCAGGCCGGATGATCAACTGTGATGGGTCCTCATCGTCCGCACACAAGTCTAATGATATGGGTGGTGAACTCCCATATTCAAAGACAAGTCGCCTCAACCATACTATCGACTATCTCAAAACTCTTACATAGACTTACTCCAGCCCGATCACTTAGTCGGGGTCTAGGGCGGGCTCGATCATACCACAAAGTGTGCACACGACGGAGTCTCGGACAATCGCATCGCGATGCCCCAAGCTGCGCACATCTAAGGGCCACTTGGTGTATGAAAGACCGCCAGCCAGAACACAACTAAGGTCTCGAAAACCCATACAAAGACATGCATGTTATAAACATAGACGCAGCACACATGCCTTGTATGAACAGCAGGTACCATTGCAATTCTCTACAAAGTGTACATTTTATTTATAACTCTTATAGAGTACACACCGAGATCACATACATGTGATCCAACATTACAACATAAAGCGGAAGCAAATTATGTCTGAGTACAGACAAGTTTAACAAATTGGCTTAGGAAGCATTATTCAAACATAAAGCCCTCCACGAGGGAACCAGTCTGCTGACTGGGACTAGACTAGCTTAACTTCAGTCGTCCAGCTCGATGAAGAAGCCACCTTCGGGGTCAGTGGCGTCATCTAAAACATAGATTAAGCAAACGTGAGTACAAAGGCGTACTCAGCAAGACTTACATAGGAGCTATACTACTCATGCACATGTGTCAAGGTAAAAGGAGGTGGGGTTCACTTGCAGAAATGCCAGCTTCGACTTGGCTAATCCTGAACTACGAGTACCAGACTTGAGTTAAGAAGCGTACACGAGTCCACTACTTTCACCAACCAATACACCACTATGGTGTCTTCCTCGACTTCCCCACGAGAAAGCACGCCATAGCACTCACACTTATCTTGGTGTGTTTTAGAAGTATCCGGTTCAAGTTATCTAATAATCAAGCTAAGCTTTCCAAGTAGTCCATAACCGCGGACGCGGCTATTCGAATAGTTTTGTTAACCTTGCAAGGGTGTACCGTTACACACATATGACCATCATTTACCGCCTTTGATCTCGACACCATTCAAGGGGTGCCAGCGAGGATGCTCACCACAACTGTTACCTCATAGCCGATCTAGTCCGAGAAAGCCGCCTACTTGGGTTGGTTACCACAATCGTGAACCCGGCCGGTTTACCGAAGTGGACCCAAGCGATGTGTGCGTGGTGCATAAGCCGGTCTCGGATGAGCCGTTCTCTCACTTAGCATCCAGGCCACAAGCCTACCAGAACTCCAAACTATTGCGACATCTGGACATCGAAAGGGATGAGTTAGTAAGTTGAGAGGGGTCAGTGAGCCCAATGTGTGGTTGTACTCTTCATCTTGGATCACCACACAAGAACTCGGACTTAGGGCGGTGTTCAACGAGACAACCCACCGTGTACTCCTACACAGCCTCTCATCGTTCACCTTGTATTAGGGTCGATTCACCAACACTTTTCTACCATCATCCACATGATCATTACCATCCCGACTCACATCACAGTAACAACATGGTATCATACTAAGCATGCAATAAGCGGTAACATTTGCAGGGGCCACATGATATCAAACAACTCCTACAGTTGCTAGGATTGTGGTTTGCTTACTACTGTGACAAAATGATAGGTCATGCAAAGGAATGGGTTCATCTATGCGGTAGAAACGAAACATGGTGATCATCCTAAACAATGCATAAGCGATACATGAGAGGGAAGTGGGATTTTATCGACATGATCAATGGGGTTTTGCTTGCCTTGCTGACGAGGTTCGGGCTCTGGATCTTCAGCGAAGGGGGTTATCTCTTGCTCCGGTTGCACCTCTACTCGACAAACAAAGCACGAAGTAGCAATCAATATGAATGCAATGCTCAAGCACATGATTGAATGTTAAAGCTTGAAGTATAAGTTTTGATGTGTGAGGCAATTCCATTTAAGTGGAATATATTGCATTTAAAATGCAAATTCAAACTCCACATTTGAATTCAACATTAACCAAGTTATATGTGATATAGTTTGATCATTTTGAATCAACTTCAAATGTGTATGATATGCCTCTGAAGTGTGGTTGAAGTATAGCTTAAATCCATGGTCCAAGTTGCAAACTCAATTGATTTGAATTTGAAATAAATTCAAATAAACCAAATGAAATATGCTACTGGTCCCATTTTAACTTCAACTCGAACAGAGTTGAAAGTTGCATATTTGGAAAGATAATTTTCTCCTGATCATTTTTCATATATTATTTGTCCAATTTGGAGTTAATATGAATTTTCTATGAATTTCCAAAATTTGGGGTATTTTCTGGATTTTCTGGAATTATTTAAACCATTTTGCTTTTCTGGAAATTCAACTAAATGATTTACTGCGTCAGGCTGACGTCAGGCTGGCGTCAGGGGGGGACTGACATGTGGGGCCACCCTGTCAGTGGCCGGGTTAACTTAACCCGTGGGTTAAATTAATCCAGTGGCTTAATTAAGCCACTGGGCCCACTGGTCAGTGACCCAGGTGGTCACTAACTGGGTGATTAGTGGCTAACCCACCGGCGGCTTGACGCCGGCGACTGGAGCCACGGCGGCGACTCGCCGGAATGAGATAGGGGCCACGGGAAGGGAAACGGAGGGCACCAACTTGCTCCTGGAGGTCTCCCGCGTCTTCTGGAGGCATCGGGGGTTCGCGGGGTGCTCGGAATCGACGACGGCGACGACTCCGGCGGCAACAGAACCACGGCGAAGTCGTAGACGACGCTACCGTGCACGGATCGGGCTGAAATCACTCGCGTTCGAAAGCTATCATGCTCAGGAGCCAAACGCACGCGCTGGCTGAGTCGAAGGGGCACAGGGGCGACCTCGAGCTCATCCATGGCGGCGAAGTGCCTCGGCATCCATGGCGGATCCGGCTAGAGCGAGTAAAGGAGGGGGAAAGGTGAGGGTTTTCGTTTGCAAGCTCACCCTGAAACTGTCTGGAGTGGTGGCTTGCTCGGGGAGTCGCTGGAGTTGCCGGAATTCGAACTCGATCCACGGCGGCCGGCGATGAAGACGATGAAGCTAGCGAGCTCGGGGAGGCGTCCGGCTCCGATTCCTTCTGCAGTTCGATGAAGACGACGACGGCGAAGCGATTGGACACCTTGGCTTGACTCCTTGACGTCGATGACCATGAGTTCTTGCGACGGCGAGCGGCGGCGCTCTAGGGTGGAGGAAGAAATCGGCGAAGGAGGAGGAAGGAGTCGCGCTGGAGGGGAGGAATGGATCAGGACGGGAGAGAGGCGTCTCCAGGTGCGAGAAGGGGCCACGGGGAGGCCTGGAAGCTCTCGGCGGCGATGTGGCGTCCACGGCTGGCTCGGTGGCATTCCACCGAGCAGCTTGGAGCGCGGGGTGGGGAAGAAGACTCCCCTGCCCCTGGTGGGCCGGCTGGGCTGGGTGGGCCGTCTTCGCCTGGGCGCCAGGTAAGGTTTTTCCCTTTTCTGTTTAATCTTTCCTTTCTGTTTTTCTGTAATTTGTTCTGTTTAGCTAAAATAAATAGCTAAACATTTTATTAAATGCTGAAAACTTTTACATGGCCTCATAATAATATGGACAAGCCACTCATAAACTTTCAACATTTTTAAAATTCAAATGATTTGAATTTTAAATCAAAAAGGGGTATTTCATTAATTCCAAGGTACTGTTTGAATATTTGAAAAATCTATGAGCATGGGGTGGGTCCCACATCACTTGATATGTGATCACACTCATTTATAAGACTTTTCAAAACTCTAACATGAATTTTTGGAAAATATTTTTATCTGGCCTTTTGAATTAATTCATCTGGGGGGTGTTCCTTCTCCCATTTTGATTTTGAATTTGATTTCCAAGATTTCTTTTTGAAATTTTGACATGATGCAAAGGCACTAGCTAACCCTAGCACATACCTAACAGAGGGTTCTGACACCCAGTTCCACCCAGCTCCACCAAACAACCCAGCTCCACGCACTGTTTTCGGAGCCTGTTACAAGTGTGGTCAGGCAGGCCACTACTCTTGCGAGTGTCCCCAGAACCAGCTCCAGCATCAGAATGCTCCACCACGTGCCGGAGGAAACAACAACAACAATGGTCGTCGCAAGCCACCCCAGAAGGCCAACACCGGCAAACCCGCTCCTCCCGCCACTCGTGGACGTGTGAACCAGATCGCCGCCGAAGAGACTGACGACACCACTGACGTCATTCTTGGTACGCTCCTAGTCAATTATATTCCTACTTCCGTTCTTTTCAACCCAGGAGCATCTCATTGATTCATGTCGGAAAGTTATGCACTTCGTCATGAGTTATCTTTTGTTGAATTGTCCACCCCAATGATTATTCAAACTCCAGGGTCAAGATGGCAAACTAATAGAGTAAGCCATGGTAATCAAATTGCAATTGAGGGTTTAGTATTCCTTGCTTCACTCATAGCCCTCAAGTCTTCAGATATTGATGTCATCCTTGGCATGGATTGGCTATCAAGACAGAATGCCTACCTAGATTGCAAAGGCAAATCCGTGAAACTCACCCACCCTTCAGGAAAAACCGTCAACTACACCTCGCCCAGAACAAGAACCCAAGTGCATTCCTTGAATGTACTTCCCCTTCCCGAACTTGAAGATATTCCGGTGGTTCATGAATTCCCGGATGTCTTTCCTGAAGAGCTGCCGGGAATGCCACCCGACAGATGTGTAGAGTTTATAGTGGATCTTGCCCCGGGAACCGCACCAATTTCTAGACGCCCATACAAAATGGCCCCACATGAGTTAGCTGAGCTTAAAACCCAACTGGAAGCTTTGTTGGAGAAAGGCTTCATCCGCCCTAGCTCATCGCCATGGGGTTGCCCCGTTCTGTTCGTAACGAAGAAAGATGGAACAGAAAGGATGTGCGTAGACTATCGCCCGCTAAATTTAGCAACGATAAAGAACAAGTACCCACTACCCAGGATCAATGATCTTTATGATCAACTTGCAGGATCCTCTGTCTTCTCCAAGATGGATTTGAGATTAGGTTATCATCAAATCAAGATCCAAAATGAGGACATTCCCAAAACGGCTTTTACTACTCGTTATGGTCTTTACGAGTATACCGTCATGTCCTTTGGTTTAACCAATGCCCCCGCCACTTTCTCACGCATGATGAATTCGATCTTCATGGAGTATTTGGACCAGTTCGTCGTGATTTACCTCGATGACATCCTTATATACTCGAAGAACAAAGAAGAACATGCCGAACACCTAAGGCTGGTATTGATGAAACTTAGAGAGCATCGCCTGTATGCTAAATTCTCCAAGTGTGAATTCTGGCTACCAGAAGTGACCTACTTAGGCCACGTAATTTCTGCAAAAGGCATTGCTGTGAATCCCGAGAGAGTTTAGGCCGTCCTTGACTGGACTCCACCTTAATCGGTTAAGCAAGTTAGGAGTTTTCTTGGCCTAGCCAGCTATTGCCGTCGCTTCGTCGAGAACTTTTCTAAAGTTGCAAAGCCTCTAACTGAACTCCTCAAGAAAGATAAGAAATTCCAATGGACTCCCAAGTGCGAGGAAAGCTTTCAAGAGCTAAAAAGAAGATTGACTTCTGCACCTGTACTTGCACCTCCAGACACCAAAAAGGATTTCGAGGTCTATTGTGACGCATCACGGCAAGGGTTAGGATGCATACTTCTGCAAGATCGACATGTGGTAGCTTATGCTTCACGCCAGTTGCGGCCACATGAAGAGAACTATCCTACCCATGACCTTGAACTCGCTGCCGTAGTTCATTCCCTAACAACTTGGCGACATTACCTCCTTGGTAACCGTTGCGAGATCTATTCCGACCACCAAAGCCTCAAATATATTTTCACCCAGCCAGATCTTAATCTCAGGAAAAGACGCTGGATTGAGTTGATAAAAGATTACGACGTAGTAATTTCTTACAACCCAGGCAAAGCCAATGTCATGGCTGATGCACTAAGTCGTAAGTCTTATTGTAACAACCTCATGTTACAACAGTATCAACCACTTCTTCATGAGGACTTTCGCAAACTCAACCTTGAAATTGTTCCTCATGGATATCTTTCTACCTTGGTGGCGAAACCAAACCTTGAGGATCAAATCATAGTTGCCCAAAGGCGTGCACGAGGTGTTCGCCGGATCAAGAAGAACATTGCTAGCGGAGTTGCTAAATGTTTCTCCACAGATAGTAAAGGAACGATATTCTTTGGAAATCGTTTGGTAGTACCTAAGAATAACGAACTATGGCAACTCATCCTCAAGGAAGCCCATGACACACCCCTCTCAATTCATCCCGGTAGCACAAAAATGTACCGAGATCTACGCCAGAGATTTTGGTGGACTAGGATGAAGAGAGACATTGCTCAATTTGTTGCCGAATGTGATGTTTGTCGTCGCATTAAGGCAGAACATCAAAGACCTGCTGGTACACTTCAACCTTTGTCTATTCCCGAGTGGAAATGGGACAAAGTCGGTATGGATTTCATCACCGGCTTTCCAAGAACCCAGAAAGGAAACAATGCCATCTTCGTTGTCATAGATAGGCTTTCCAAAGTTTCTCACTTCCTTCCCGTTCGCGAGTCTATAACTACTAGTCAGTTAGCAGACTTGTACGTCTCTAGAATTGTATCCCTTCATGGTGTTCCTTTGGAAATCAATTCTGATCGCGGTAGCCTTTTCACCTCTAGATTTTGGGGAAGCTTTCAAAATTCTATGGGAACTCATCTCACCTTTAGTACAGCTTTCCACCCTCATTCTAGCGGTCAAGTCGAAAGGGTTAACCAAATTCTTGAAGACATGCTCAGAGCTTGTGTTATCTCATTCGGAAAGAATTGGGAGAAGTCTCTTCCATTTGCCGAATTTGCTTATAACAATAGTTTTCAATCTAGTCTGAACATGGCTCCTTTTGAACTCCTTTATGGACGACGATGTCGAACACCACTAAACTGGTCAGAGACCGGTGAAAGAAAATTCTTTGGACCGGATATGATCAAGGAATCAGAAGAGCAAGTTCGCATTGTTCGTGATCAATTGAAAGCAGCCCAGTCTCGTCAGAAAAGCTACTATGATCGTCATCATAGGCAAGAGAGCTACAATCTGGATGAGAAGGCTTACCTTCGGGTTACTCCTCTGAAGGGAACCCAACGTTTCGGTATCAAAGGCAAGTTGGCCCCATGTTACATCGGACCTTTCCGCATTATTGCTAAACGTGGAGAAGTTGCCTACCAACTTGAACTACCCCCGCATCTCTCCCGAGTAAACGATGTATTCCATGTGTCCCAACTCAGGCGATGCTTCAAGGACCCCATCCGCGAAGTCGACCATGAAACGCTTGATCTCCAAGATGACCTTTCTTATCGAGAATGCCCCACTCGTATTCTTGATTCCGCAGAGCGTGTCACTCGTCGTCAGAAGATTAGGTTTCTGAAAGTGCAATGGTCACACCACTCTGAAAGAGAAGCTACGTGGGAAAGAGAAGACCGTCTCACTGCCGAGTACCCCACCTTCCTCCCGCAGACTTCGGAATCTCGGGACGAGATTCTGTTGAGTGGGGGCGAGTTGTCAGAACCCTCTGTTAGGTAAAGTGCTAGGATCAATTTCACTTTGCATTTTCAAAAGAAATCAAAGGAAATTCATTTTCAAAATCAAAATGAGAGAAGGAACCCCCCCAGATCAATTAATTCAAAAGGCCAGATAAAAATCTTCTCCAAAAATTCATGTTAGAGTTTTGAAAAGTCTTATAAATGAGTGTGATCACATATCAAGTGATGTGGGACCCACCCCATGCTCATAGATTTTTCAAATATTCAAACAGTGCCTTGGAATAAAAGAAATAAACCTATTTGATTTAAAATTCAAATTATTTGAATTTTAAAAATGGTGAAACTTCATAAGTGGCTAGTCTATATTATTATGAGGCCATATAAAAGTTTTCAGCATTTAATAAAATGTTTAGCTATTTATTTTAGCTAAACAGAACAAATGACAGAAAGAAAAACAGAAAATAGAAAAGGAAAAAAAAGGCTTACCTCAAACGGGCCCAACTCACCGAGGCAGCCCAGCCCAGGGGCAAGGCCGTCTTCTTCCTCGCGCCAGGTAGGCTGCTGCCGCCGTGGCGAGCATGCCGACGACGCTGGCCACCTCCTGCTTCCTCCCTGTCCACGTAGTCGCGCCTGGAGACTCCCAGAGCCGCCCCGCTTCTTTCCCCTCCTTCCAGGAACACCTCCCCTTCCTCTCTCGCCCGATTCAACGCCGCCCGAGAAGCACGCCGGAGCACCGTTGAGCCCCCGCGTGGCCATTGACGCCGAGAAGCCCCAAGACCGTGTCCAAGTTCTTCCTCGTCGTCGTCTTCGTCGAGCAGTGCAAGGAATCGAGCCCGGAGCCCGCGTAGACGCCAGATTCTTCCTCGAGTTCTCGCCGGCCGCAGTGAAGGACTTCGTCAATTCCGCCGCCGTTGAGCCACCCCAGCACTCGCCACCACCTCTACTGAGTTCCTAGTGAGCTCGGGTTCAAAACCCCTAAACTTCCCCCTTCGATTGCTTCCTCTAGCCTTGGTTGCCATGAGAGCCGAAGCTCCTCGATGCCGGGATCCATGGCGACGTCCACCCGCTAAGAAATCGAACCCGCCTTGTTGTCCAACGTGTTCCCCGTGCTCCTCCTTGTTGAACTAGCCTAGCCCCGCCTCAAGTCGTGCCCCGGAACGAAATCTCGATCACGGTCGTAGCTAGGTCGCCGCAAAACTTGACGCCGGCGAGCTTACCGTGCACCCCATCTCTTGGATTCGGTCCCGTTCGACGCGCGCAGGAGAGGGCTTCAAGCTGGTGGTCTTCGCGCTCCAAATGATGGCCGGAATCGTGATCCCGTGCAGCGCCGCCGCGGCTTTGGTCGCCGGCGGTTAACCGTCGGTGGGTTAATTAAGCCACTGGATTAATTAACCCAACGGATTAACTCACCCAGCCACTTACAGGTGGGACCCTCTTGTCAGCCCCCCCCTGACGTCAGCACTGACGCAGTAAATCAATTTAAATGAATTTCCAGAGATTATTTGAATTAAAAGAATTCCAGAAATTCCAGAAAATACCCCAAACTTTGGAAATTCATAGAAAATTCATATTAACTCCAAATTTGACAAATAATATATGAAAAATGATCAGGAGAAAATTATCTTTCCAAATATGCAACTTTCAACTCTTTTTGAGTTGATTTTAAAATGGGACCAGTAGCATATGTCATTTGAATTATTTGGAATTAATTCAAATTCAAATCAAATGCTTTTGCAACTTGGACCATGGAATTATGCTACAATTCAACCACACCTCAGAGGCATATCATACACATATGAAGATGATTCAAAATGATCAAACAATGTCACATACAACTTGGTTAATTTGAATCCAAATGTGGAGTTTGAATTTCCAATTCAATTTGCAATATACTCCATTTAAATGGAATTTCTTCACACATCAAAGCATGTACATGAAGATTTTAACTTCCATCATGTGATTGTGCATTGTATTGACTTTGCTACTTTGCTTGTTGTTTGTCGAGTAGAGGTGAAACCGGAGCAGGAGGCTGCCCCCTTCGTTGAAGATCCAGAACCCGAACCTCGTCAGCAAGGCAAGCAAACCCCCATTTATCTTGTCGATAAAATCCCACTTCCCTCTCATGTCTCGCTTATGCATTGTTTAGGATGATCACCATGATTCGTTTCTACCGCATAGATGAACCCATTCCTTTGCATGACCTATCATTTTCTCACAGTAGTAAGCAAACCACAATCCTAGCAAATGTAGGAGTTGTTTGATATCATGTGGCCCCTGCAATGTTACTGCTTATTGCATGCTTAGTATGATACCATGTTGTTACTGTGATGTGAGTCGGGATGGGAATGATCATGTTGATGTTGGTAGAAAACTGTTGGTGAATCGACCCTAATACAAGGTGAACGATGAGAGGTTGTGTAGGAGTACACGGTGGGTTGTCTCGTTGAACACCGCCCTAGTACGATTTCTTGTGTGGTGATCCAAGATGAAGAGTACAACCACACATTGGGCTCACTGACCCCTCTCAACTTACTAACTCATCCCTTTCGATGTCCAGATGTCGCAATAGTTCGGAGTTCTGGTAGGTCTGTGGCCTGGATGCTAAGTGAGAGAATGGCTCATCCGAGACCGGCTTATGCACCACGCACACATCACTTGGGTCCACTTCGGTAAACCGGCCGGGTTCACGATAGTGGTAACCAACCCAAGTAGGCGGCTTTCTCGGACTAGATCGGCTATGAGGTAACAGTTGTGGTGAGCATCCTCGCTGACACCCCTTGAATGGTGTCGAGATCAAAGGCGGTAAATGATATCATGTGTGTGTAGCGGTACACCCTTGCAAGGTTAACAAAACTATTCGAATAGCCGCGTCCGCGGTTATGGACTGCTTGGAAAGCTTAGCTTGATTATTAGACAACTTGAACTGGATACTTCTAAAACACACCAAGATAAGTGTGAGTGCTATGGCGTGCTTTCTCGTGGGGAAGTCGAGGAAGGCACCATAGTGGTGTAATTGGTTGGAGAAAGTAGTGGACTCGTGTACGCTTCTTACCTCAAAGTCTGGTACTCGTAGTTCAGGATTAGCCAAGTCAAAGCTGGCACTTCTGCAAGTGAACCCCACCTCCCTTTACCTTGATTCATATGCATGAGTAGTATAGCTCCTATGTAAGTCTTGCTGAGTACGACTTTGTACTCACGTTTGCTTAATCTATGTTTTAGATGATGCCACCGACCCCGAAGGTGGCTTCTTCATCGAGCTGGACGACTGAAGACCAACTAGTCTAGTCCCAGTCAGACGACTGGTTCCCTCGTGGAGGGCTTGTGTTTAAGGCTTCTTAAGCCATTTGTTAAACTTGTCTGTACTCAGACATAATTTTCTTCCGTTTGTGTTGTAATGTTGGATCACATGTTTGTGATCTCTGTTTGCACTCTATAAGAGTTATCAATAAAATTGTACACTTTGTAGAGAATTGCAATGGTACCTGCTGTTCATACAAGGCATGTATGCTTCTTACCTCAAAGTCTGGTACTCGTAGTTCAGGATTAGCCAAGTCAAAGCTGGCACTTCTGCAAGTGAACCCCACCTCCCTTTACCTTGATTCATATGCATGAGTAGTATAGCTCCTATGTAAGTCTTGCTGAGTACGACTTTGTACTCACGTTTGCTTAATCTATGTTTTAGATGATGCCACCGACCCCGAAGGTGGCTTCTTCATCGAGCTGGACGACTGAAGACCAACTAGTCTAGTCCCAGTCAGACGACTGGTTCCCTCGTGGAGGGCTTGTGTTTAAATAAGGCTTCTTAAGCCATTTGTTAAACTTGTCTGTACTCAGACATAATTTTCTTCCGTTTGTGTTGTAATGTTGGATCACATGTTTGTGATCTCTGTTTGCACTCTATAAGAGTTATCAATAAAATTGTACACTTTGTAGAGAATTGCAATGGTACCTGCTGTTCATACAAGGCATGTATGCTGCGTGTATGCTTATAACATGCATGTATTTGTATGGGTTTTCGAGACCTTAGTTCTGTTCTGGCTGGCGGTCTTTCATACACCAAGTGGCCCTTAGATGTGCGCAGCTTGGGGCATCGCGATGCGATTGCTCGAGACTCCGTCTCGTGCACACTTTGTGGTATGATCGAGCCCGCCCTAGACCCCGACTAAGTTATCGGGCTGGAGTAAGTCTATGTAAGAGTTTTGAGATAGTCGATAGTATGGTTGAGGCGACTTGTCTTTGAATATGGGAGTTCACCACCCATATCATTAGACTTGTGTGCGGACGATGAGGACCCATCTCAGTTGATCATCCGGCCTGGATGGGATGCCCCTCACGTACGATGCTTTCCGAGAACGTTCTTTGCTTGCCCTTGTCTGCTTAGACAAGTGGGTACGGTTCTCGGCTCCCCATATGACTATGTCTTAGCTGTACTTGCATACGCAAACCCCGGGTCCCGACAGTTTTCCCCCATATAAAAAGTGCCAGAAAAATTCCGGGAAAAATACAGGAAAAATCAGCGTACAGGAAGCTTCGAGAAGAGCCCGGGAGGGGCCAGAGGGGAGCCAGGGGGGCCCAGGCAACCACCCGGCGCGGCCCCACCCCTGGCCGCGCCAGGGGGGCGCCTGGGGCCCCTGGTCCACCTCTGGCTGCCCCCCTTCTCCTATTTATTCTCCTTCACGGGGAAACTCCGAAGACAGAACCCTATTTCGCAAACTCGCCTCTGCTCCGCCGCCGTCGCGCTTCCGAGATCGGGAGCACCAGAAGACCTCTTCCCGGCACCCTGCCGGAGGGAGGATTGACCTCCGGGAGTCTCCTCTCCACCATGGATGCTCCCCGGATGTCTCGTGAGTAGTTTTCCTTGGACCATGGGTCCGTGATCAGTAGCTATGTGATGTTCTCCTCCCCTCTTTGTTCTTCGTGGTTTAGACCTCGTGAGCTGCCCTACATGATCGAGGCACTTTTGTAATATTTTCTTCTATTGCTCTGTTGAGTTTGATAGGATCTGATGGATTATGAGATTATGTTCAGATTGTGATTGAGTAATATATTTGGTTCTTATCTCTTATATTTTTGTTCCTAACTAATTCTTGCATGTTCTCCGTTGTTGTTTATTGCTTTGGCCAAGTAGTAGGTAGTGACTCCAAGAGGGAACGTTTTCCTCGATTGTGGGTTCATGCCCCCCGATGACACGCTTGAGTGACAGAAACATGAGTCTAGGGGATGTGTTGTTGCCACAAGGGGGAAAACAACGTTGCTTGTAACCGCGGTTACAAGGATTGTTTACTTTACGCAAAGTTCTTTTTAATGCAGTGTCTGTTGCTTTGGGTTTACACTTTGGGTGGGGCTCGCAACTTAATACCAGCGAGATGTTCTGGATAGAGGTCTCAAGGTGGATGATTAGTAGTAGATGTAGTTGGATTTCGTTCTACTTATTTTGGCGTACTGCCCATGCTTTTGAGCCTCGTCCTTTCTTTTGTAGGATAGTTAGCATTGCGGTGCGTTCATAATCCTGTCAATTGCCTTTCTGTAATTTTTTTACCTCGCATAGCAATTTTATCGTCTTTTGGGAGAGAGACATCACTAGAGAACATCACGTATCCCGGTCCATATCCTGATCACTTTTTACACGCTCATTTACTTTTCTTCTTTTCCTTTCAATTACTATCATTATCCCTTGTGTTTGACCCTTTGTGAACAACAAGACCGGAGAGATTGACAACCTCTCTGAACTTTGTTGGGAACAAAGTTATCGTGTCTGTGTGCAGGTCTGCGTCAGTTGCGCCGCTGACACCTACTTATCATCTTTGGAGTCCTACTGGAGACAAACCTTGGTATCTTCACCGAGGGAAATTTGCTGCTGTGCTACATCACGCCTTCCACTTGGGGCTCACCAACGAAGGGCGAGAAATCACTATCATTACCTCGCACATCAAGCCAAATTTCTGGCGCCGTTGCCGGGGATTCAAGGAGCTACAAGTAGACTCGTCCCGTCAACTCTCTAGCCAGAAAGCAACATGGCGACCCAACCTGTCAGGCGAACCAGCAAACGTCACACATCAGAAACGCGTCTCAAACACGCATCTTCGGTCAGCATCCAGCTCTTTACAAGATTTTTCATATTATTTAAAAGAAAAATTCTTACTCCCATTGGGAGTACCTTTATCAGAGTTCGGGTGCTCCCTCACCCAGAAGGCAAAAGATGTGCTCGAGTGATCACTCGCACCAGCAGAAACAACACACTCTCAAAGTTCGGGTGCTCCCTCACCCATAAGGCAGAAAAGCATTCAAGTGACTACTCGCGAAAAGACTCAGCCATTCAAGTGACAACACACATAAGCTTCTGAAGGTGGCTGCAAGAGATATGGACGCTCGGATGGGAGGCTCGGGGGTGGTTTTCTCTGGTTGTATGCACTATTCACAGGCGCGGACAGTGGTTTCGTGGTCTAGCAACGGGACGGTGGCGTTGAGAGAGCTGGCATGCAGCGGGATGCTCGCCTCGGGAGCGCGCAAAGGGTGATTGACGAGGGGGTGACCCCACGACTCCTCTACGTGAGGGTACCTGATGCGTGTCATGGCTGGCGGCCCACCAGAGGCCCACTCGTGGAAACCGAAATGATGGAATAAGACGTGAAGCCGAAGAATTGAGGTGCAAGACAAGGACTCCTACTTCTAGTCGACTAGGACTCATGTAAACCCCTACCTGGCTATCTATATAAAGCGAGGCAGGGGCACCTCTCTAGACAAGCTCTCAATCCCCACGCATAGGACTAGACATATCTCTCTCCACCAAAGCCCTCACGGCACCCATATACATCATCCTCAATACAAGATCAGACAAGCAGCATGTATGGTTTTCCCTCTGGGGGCGTGAAGCTGGGTAAATCGTGCCCCATGTGTCGCTTGTCCGCCTTGCGAGAAATCTCCTCGGCCTCCACTGTAATCGCCCCCTCGCGTAATAATATCGAGCAGGAAGTGCTTCTCCTGTTAGCCGACGAGTATCGTCCAACCTGTGCCACCTCTATGACTAACCCAGGGTCCCTGACCATGGGATTTGCCGGGGTTTATCCCCGTCAGTGATGCAGGGCTTCACCGGAGCGTGCTAAGGGGACATGGGCTGCAGGGCGTGCTGAGCTTGCCCAATCGGGAGGCCATGGTGAGATTAGTTTATGCCCTAATCTGGCCAGAACAAGAGGGAGGGGGATTGGCGTGCATGCACAAGGGAGGTGCAACTGGGGAAGGTTAACCAGGGGGAGAGAGGGCATCCAAGGGAGATACGAAGAGGGATCTACCGAGAGGGAGGGAGAGAGAAAGAGAGAAGACAGAGAAACATGAGAGAGATCATAGAGAGAGAGAGAGAGAGTCATGAAAGGTTGGGGGTGGCTTCGGTCTCCTCTCCTCATCTCCATGATATTTAACCCCTAGGGATATGAGAGAGAGGAGAGAGCTAGGGGGTCTAGGTCTCTAGGGTTGTATAATTTTTATTTTATTTGTTGTTTAAATAAATTTTAGATGTTTTTATACAAAGCTCAACAAACATGATTAGTGCACATAAGGTGTTTGTGAAAATGGCTCCATAGAGTTTTTATTTAAAATTTTAATATTTTTTAATGAAGTATGAGTTATCATGATCATATATTCAAGTTATTAGGGTTTCTATGACTTATAGGAATTTAATTGATCATAGCTTTAATTATTTACCCAAACACAAGGTTAATCCCTAAGGGTTTTGTGGTGCTTAATTTTTTTCTTTTATTAATATAATTATATTACAGAAAATACAAGGTTTTATATTCCTTATATATTTTTTAGCAAACTAGTGCGAAATATAACAATTAGGGCAAACACAATAATAAAGTGAAATGGTGCAAGCATACTAAATGATACTAGTGTGTGAGTTATTACTATGTTTGATGATGTTCATTTAATGTGATCATCTTAAGAAGATTTAGCTATGTGGGGAACAAATGGTCTTTACCATAACTACTAGCTTATCTTATCACATGCAACAATTTTCATGATCGCCACTACAAGTGGATCTACAAGCAACCTCATTGTTTGGGAAATATATATTTTAATGATGCTAATTTTCTATGGTGGTTATATGTTGGTATTACAATATGTGTGGTATGTGCGAATAATTTTATTGGTTAATTCCTTTTAGCATGGCAAGTGAAACCACAAAGCATGGCATTAGAAAAAGGCAAGACATTTACTAACATGGCATGACAAGCATTACAAGTAACAAGCAAGCATGAAAGGATAATCCTACTAATATCACATCACAAATTAGCAAGTTTTTTGTTGGCCCTAAGTTTTGTACTCTAATTACATGTTAATAAAATATTTTATGTGACACACCATCTCCATCTTCATCCCATCTCATCTCACCATTGCAATCCAAGTTGTAACTTGTACTATCCATCTCCTCTACTCTACCGGTGTTGATTATTCTTTGTGGTGAATTCTATTGAGTTTTGTTGGAGAATTATTGTTATGACCAGATTGTTTATCATATATTCATCCCCTCTGATCATGATCTCTTTTATATCTTGTGAGTAGTTCCTTTAGTTCTTGAGGAGATGGGAGAAGTCTAGTTGTTAGTAGTCATATGATGTTGAAGTACTATGTGTTGTTTGCTATTTAAGTTGTGTTGTTATTCTCCTAGTGGTGTTGTGTGAATGTCGACTACACAACACTTCGCCTTTTAAGGACCTAGGGAAATGCATTGTGTATAAAGTATGCTTATGGTGGGTTGCCGGAGTGACAGAAATCTGAACCCCAGTTCGCACACTTTTGCACGAGGGATTTTTCGGCCCTAAAGTTTATTGCTATGGCTAGGCTTTTTCCTTAATTTATCTCTTGTATTTGCGGATGCTTGCAAGAGGTTTAATCATAAGAGTGTGCTTATCTTAGTCTAGAAAGTGCACTAGCATAGGTCCACCCACACAACACTTATCAATACAAAATATAGTACCGATACGGAATATGGCGAAGGAACATGACTATCTCTCCCGTGTGTCCTCATGAACGTTTTAGCCTTTATAAGTTTAGATCCTTTGGCTTATCCTTTGCACAAAAGTACTGGGCCACCTTTCTTCACCTTATCACAATTTACCTTATTTGCTTTTACCCTCTTATTGCTTATACCAGAAAACCCATAAAAAGTTACCTTTCAGCACTTGCAGTTATTCCTATCTCAAGATCACTTGTCAATACCTTCTACTCCTCGTTGGATTCAACACTCTTATCAAAAAGGATACGGTAGATCCGCTACACTTGTGGGTCATCAAGACCATTTTCTGGCGCCGTTGCCGGGGAGTGTAGCTCTATTGGTAAGTGAAATTGGTAAGGGAACCTATATATTGTAAGTGATGATTTTATTTTGCAGTTGTTACTTTTAGTCCCTATGGACAGCTCTGCTCTTGGTGCTTTGCTTGCAGGGACCCGCCCCACCATAACTGTGGTGGATAAGGCTCCTCCACCTACTGAAATTGTGCCCGTTAAAATACCAACTGGTATTGTTGATTGTGTTATTGCTAATCGATATGCAGGAGATAGACATCCAGGTGAATATATCTTTCACAACTATGCTCCTTATTTAAGCTTGGAGGCATATCGATGAACTTTGTTATGAGAAAACTATTCTCACTATCATTAAAAGATAAGGCTTTGGCTTTGTATAGGCTTCTTGATAACTCTTATTTACTAAATTAGCAAGAACTTATGCCTCTCTTTTATGCAAAGTTTTATCCTCTTCATGAAATACATCGAGACATGAACTATATTTATAACTTTTGGTCTCGTGACGGAGAAAGCATCACTCAAGCTTGGTGGATATTGAAGTCCCTAATGCTCAAATGTCCCAATCATGAGCTCCCCAAGGAAATTATTCTTACAAATTTTTATGCAAGGCTTTCTCGTCAAGATAGAGAGATGATTGATGCCGCCTCTAGTGGGGTATTCCGCACCAGAAGCGTTGAAGAAAGGTGGGATCTTATTGAAAGGATCCAAAAGAACACTGAAGATTGGGAGATCGATAAAGGTATTGATTCGTTATAAATTATGAGCATGATTACATTAAGAGCTATGTAGAAACTGATTACTTCAATACCTTCTATGCTTAGATTGGTCTTGGTTCCCAACTTCTGATTGATTTTTGCAAAAACTTTGCCTCTCATATGGATTCCTCTAAAAAGAAAGATGATCAGCATCATAAGACCTTTAAGGAATTACCTGTGGATATTCATGCTATTGACCTTATCTTGCCTGCAGTTATATATGAAAAGCCACCTTTTCCCGCAACGATGAGGTAGAATTCTTTTGTGACAGGCATATTAAATAAAAGTGAGAGAAGAACTGATGAGCCTGAGGACCAGATCAAGGTCGATCCTCAAGTTGCGTTGGTTAAAGATCTTGTTACTAATGATGTTATAGATTCCAATATAAGTTTTTGTGTTGTTTCCACTAACCCTGTCACAGCCAAGAATAAAGGCCAAATTTGAGGTACTCCATTAGTATTTGTTAAAATAGGAGATCATAATTATTATGGGCTATGAGATTTGGGATTGAGTGTTAGTGCTATTCCTTATTCACTCTATCAGGAGATCATGGGTGAGATTTCACCTTGTGAACTTGAAGAGATTGATGTTACTATTTACCTTGCAAATAGAGAAACTATCTCTCCTATTGGAATTGTGAGAGATGTTGAAGTCTTATGCGAAAAGGTAAAATATCCTACCAGCTTTCTTGTACTTGATTCAGTGCAAGATAAATTTTTTCCTATTATATTCGGTAGACCTTTTCTCAGAACTTGTGAAGCTATAATAGATTGCAAGAAAGGGAAACTATCTATTGAATTCAATGGTGAGCCATATGAAATTAATTTCTCTAAATTCTCCAAACAAACTCGTGGTACTGATTTGCCGAGTAATGATAAAATTATTGAAGATATTGCTTCTATTGCTATACCTCATGACGATGCTTTGCAGAAATATATGGAGGACCAGGAGAATGATATACATATGCAGGAAAGAAATGAATTAGATGAAGACTTCTTGAGACAACCCGCCATCCTAAAGCACAACCTTCGGGTTGAACCTTTAGGAATTTTATCACAGCCCAAAGAAGACCCGGTGTTCGATCTCAAGCCTCTTCCCGATACGCTCAAGTATGATTATTTAGATGAAAATAAAGTATATCCTATTATTATCAATTCTAACCTTTCAGGATATGAATAAGAGCAACTATTGGAAACCCTTCGTAGACACCGAGGTGCTATTGGATATACCCTTGATGACCTCAAGGGGATTAGTCCATCTATTTTTCAACATACTATCAATCTCGAGCCCGATGCTAAACCGGTTGTTGATCATCAACGAAACCCAAAGATGAAGGATGTTGTGAGGACCGAGATCCTCAAACTTCTAGCCGCATGTATTATATACCTTATAGCTGGTTAGTAAGTGGGTATGTCCCGTGCATTGTGTTTCTAAGAAGGGGGGCACAACTGTTGTTCCTAATGATAAAAATGAACTAATCCCTCAGAGAATTATTATTGGATATAGAATGTGCATTGATTACAGGAAGTTGAACAAGGCGACAAGGAAGGACCACTACCCGTTTCCGTTCATCGACCAAATGCTTGAAATGTTATCCAAAAACACCCACTTTTGCTATCTTGATGGATATTCTAGCTTCTCTCAAATTCATGTTAACACTGTTGATCAAGAGAAGACCACTTTTACTTGTCCTTTTGGTACTTATGCTTATAGACGTATGCCTTTCGTTTTATGCAATGCCCCTTCTACTTTTCAAAGATGTATGTCTGCTATCTTTCCTGGTTTTTGTGAAGAAATTGTTGAGGTCTTCATGGACGATTTCTCTGTCTATGGAGCCTCTTTTGACCATTGCCTCCACAACCTTAATAAAGTTTTGCAGAGATGTGAGGAGACAAACTTGGTACTCAATTGGTAGAAGTGCCACTTCATGGTCAACGAAGGGATTTTTCCTGGCCACAAGATTTCTGAGAGTGGAATCGAGGTGGACAGGGCCAAGATCGAAGCAATTGATAAGAAGCCCTATCCAAGGGACATCCAAGGTATTCGTAGTTTTCTCAGTCATGTTGGTTTCTATAGAATACTTATTAAAGACTTTTCTAAGACTTCAAGACCCCTCACTAATCTTCTCTAGAAGGATATTCCTTTTGTGTTTAATGAAGATTGTAAGGAAGTCTTCAAAGTTCTTAAGATAGCTTTAATAATTGCTCCTATAGTCCAACCACCTGATTGGAATTTACCCTTTGAGATTATGTGTGATGCTAGTGACTTTTTTATTGGAGTTGTGTTAGGACAAAGGGTTTATAAGAAATTAAATATTATACATTATTCTAGAAAGAGCCTTGATAGTGATCAAAAGATTTATGCTAGTACTGAAAAGGAATTTTTACCAGTAGTGTTTTCTTGTGATAAATTTAGACCTTATATTGTTGACTCCAAAGTCATTATTCATACTGAACATGCTGCTATTAAGTATCTTATGGAGAATACGGATGCCAAACCTAGACTTATCAGATGGTTTCTTCTTCTTCAAGAATTTGATTTGCAGATTGTTGATAGGAAAGGAGCGGACAATCCAGTAGCAGAAAATCTCGCCATGATAGAAAACATACCACATGATCCTATTCCTATTAATGATAGTTTTCTAGATGAACAACTAGCTGTATTGAGAATACAATCTATTTCTTATTCTTGGTTTGCAGACTATGATAACTTTATTGTTACCAAGTTTTTACCTTCGGGTTTAACATTTCAGGAAAGGAAGAAATTCTTCCATGATTTGAGGTATTACTTTTGGGATGACCCACACCTTTTCAGAGAATGTGCAGACATGATCGTGAGAAGATGCATACCGGAGCATGAGCAGAAGGATATTTCGAGGGGTTGTCACGATAGTCCCTATGGAGGATGATGGCTTCTCGCCCCTCGATGGTTACCTAAAGTGGAAGGTACGAGATGCGGCACAGCAGCAAGTTCCCTCAGTGAAGATACCAAGGTTTTTCTCTCCAGTAGGACTCCAACAATAGCAAGTAGATGAAAAAAGCGCTAGAAATCTAGCATGAGTTGACGTGGACCTGCACACAGCAACAGATAACTTTGCTCCCAACGAGTACAGAGAGGTTGTCAATCTCTCCGGTCTTGTTGTTTACAAAGGGTCAAACGGAAGAGATAAGAGATAGTGATAACTGCAACTAGAAAGTAAAATCAAGAAGTCAATTAAGGTTGTAAACAATGGTGGAAATATGGACCGGGGTCCCATGATGTTCACTAGTGATGTCTCTCTCTCAAAAGACGATAAACGAGCTATGTAAGGTAAACAAATTACAGCTGGGAAATCGACAAGATTACGGGTGCAAACCAATGCTAACTATGCTGCAAAAGAAAGGAAGAGGCTCAAAAGCATGGGAAGTACGCCAAGATAAGTGGAAAGAAATCCATCTGCATCTACTACTAATCATCCCCCTTGAGATATCTAACCATAACATCTCGCTGGTATTAAGTTTCGAGCCCCACCCAAAGTGTAAACCCAAAGCAACAGACAACTGCATTAAAAGAACTTTGCGTAAAGTAAACAATCCTTGCAATCACGGTTACAGGCACCGTTATTTTCCCCCTTGTGGAAACAACACATCCCCTAGACTCATGTTTCTATCACTCAAGCTAGTCATCAGGGGGCCTGAACCCACAATCAATTATAACGCTCCCTCTTGGAGTCACTACCTACTACTTGGCCAAATCAATAAACAGCAACGGAGAACATGCAAGAATTACTAAAGAACACAAATATAAAAGGAGAAGAACCAAATATATTACTCATCACAATCTGAACATACTATCATAATCCATAAGATCCCAGCAAACTCAACATAGCAACAGCAGAAAGAATTACATATGTGCCTTGATCATGTAGGGCAGCTCACAAGGTCTAATCCATGAAGAACAAAGAGGGGAGGAGAACATCACATAGCTACTGATCATGGACCCATGGTCCAAGGTGGACTACTCACGGATCATCAGGGCAACGTCCATGGTGGTGGAGAAGCTCCCGGAGGTCAACCCTCCGTCCGGCAGTGTGCCGGGAAGAGGTCTTCTGGCGCTTGGAAGCGCGGCGGCGGCGGAACAGAAGAGAGATTGTGAAAAAGGGTTTTTTCTTTGAAGGTTTCAGGGCGAGACAAATATATAGGCGAAGGAGGGCATCCGGGGGCCCACCAGGGAGTGCAGGCGCCGCCTGGCGCGACCTAGGGTGGGATTGTGCCCTCTGTCCGCCTAGGCACCAGGGTGGCCCCCCTGGCTCTCCTTCGGGGCTCTGGAAGGTTCTCGTACGCTACTTTTTTATTGCATTTTTCCGGAATTTTTGGAGCACTTTTATTACAGGGGGAACCTGAAATAAAAAGACAGCAAAAAACAGGAACTGGTACTGGGGTGCACTGATTTAATAGGTTAGTCCAAATATTATCAAAAGTGTATGAAAGTGTTTCAAAATCATATCAAAATCACACAAAACATGCATGGAGCAAGGAGAAATTATAGATACGTTCGGGACGTATCAGTATCCCCAAGCTTAATTCTTGATCTTCCTCGAGTAGGTAAATGATAACAAGCATAATTTCTGTGGTGACATGCTACCAACCATATAATACTTTTAAGTAAAGCAATCAAGGCATGTAATTAAATTCAACTCATAACATGCAAGAGTCTATATTATCATTGAAACAAGCAACATAAGAACATAAAGGTGCAAGAGCTCTCGCTGTCCGTGACTCGAATGTCTCCAAATGGTTTTTGCGTGTAAGAAGTGGGAGATGGGAATACGAGAGAGAAAAATATAATATTTTGTTGAGAACTCAATCTACTAAAGTTTCAAACTTAGTCTTATTTGGAATCTTATCTTGACTCGTCCCCAGACTAGTAGCCGGGTACACGTCAAACTGAGTCACTCCTTTTCTATATTTTGACCACTCATGCAATGGATGAGCATAAGCACAAAAAATTATACTTAGGATGGCAAAGAGAGAGAGAGAGTGGAGGAGGAAGAAAAAAAGGGTGTGATAGGCACACATCAATGAGGACAATCATAGGAGAGAGAAATCCAAATGATAGATATGATGTGAGGAGTAGGGATTTCCATGCAACGGATGCACATACGAGCTAAGGTAAGCCTCCAATGGAACTAGTGGGGGTGCATCCAACTTGCTTTATCAAGAAGACCTAGAGCTCATTTGAGGAGGCTCATCATTGGAATATACAAACCAAGTTCTATAGTGTGAAGGTCCCCACATAGCTATATGTATATATGATCATCTCTATGGAGCACATGGTATAAGAGGGAGTATGAGTGTGGATCTCTCAAAAGGAATAGTACTGTTTCCCCTTCTCTCTGTTTATTTTCTTTTTACTATTTTTTTATTTTTTTTGTGGCCTCAACGGCTCTTTCTATTTCTCTCTCATTTGTCCTCTTTGGGATCTTTTAAATTTGTCCTCTTTGGGATCTTTTCCTCACTTAAGGGCAACACTCTATTTTACAAAGAGTATAGGAGATCTTTTCACACTTTACAAAAGTACTCAGCATAATGAAGATGTAGCTATCATGATGTATGCAAATGTATGCCTTGTTGGGAAACGTAGTATAAAACAAAAATTTCGTGCCTACGAGTTGAGAACCCAAGATCATCCATGATAGATTGAATACAAGGTTTAGGATAATTCTCACCAACAATTGTAGCGGAAGAAGAGTTGGTGATGCGGGTTGAAGAAGATCTCACGATCCGTCCCACGATCTCTCCCACGAACGGATCTCCTCGTCGATTCCCTCGAACAGTTCTCCGAAGTAGAAGAAGATGATCCTCGAAGTAAGATCAAAGCTATGATCTATCCATCGGTATCCACACGTCCGGCACAGCAATCCGGCAGCGCTCTGCCGTCCAGAGAAGAACGCCTCCGAGAAAACTAGAGAGAAAACCCTGGCGATTTCCGATCTAGATTAGAATCTAAACCGGGGTCTAAAAGTGGAGTAACTAGCAACTAGGGAAAGGGGGGGGGGCGCAGGGGCTTGTGTGTCTCCTCCCCCCCCTTGGATCACCTTATATAGGTGGCCAAGGGGCTTGGTGCGCCGGCCTAGGGGGTGGGGAGTCCAACTTGGACTCCAAACCTCCTAGGACTTTCCCACTAGGACTCCTTCCATAATAGGATTGGGGAATCCTACTCCAAGTAGGATTCCCCCCTTTTGTGGCGCCCCCCACCTCCTAGCCGGCCAGGGCAGCCTAGGTGGCTTTCCCCCCAAGCTAGGGGGTGGGGCCAGTGGGTGGTACTGCCCGTGACCTTCTAGAAGCTTCTAGGACCTTCCGGGACCTACCGGAACCGTTTCGGGACATTCCGGACACTTCTGGAGCACTTCCAGGACCTTCCGGGACTTCTAACGAATGTTCTGGAGCCATCTAAATAGGTTTAGGAATAATCTTGGCTAAGGTTAATATGTCGGGTGAACACAACATATTGTTTAAGCTGTCCACCGATCACCTGTAAGGCCCCCGATGCGGTACTAACTCGAGTTAGTCGCTTTCGCGTCCCACTCAAGTTAGTAGAGCATAAAGAGCCACCGACTCACGACACTCGCACTCGTGTCGCTGCCGGATTCTCAACAACAAGTATAAGAATGAAGAACTTTAACTGAGACATAAATATATAGAGTCTAGGGCATACATCACCGCTGGTATTTATTACATCATCTCAGAGGTCCATGGACCCAACAGAATATCATGCAACAAGCGGAAGACAAGCACGACAGAGTACGGTCAAAATCCAAATTTCCCTAGAGAGGGCTACACATAAAGAGTCCACCCACGGATCGTCGAAGCCCAACTGTAGGATCTACTGAACAAGGTCGATCTCATCGTCATCCTCCGGGGCACCTCCACGAACTATCGTCCAGAACTCGGGTCGAGGTAGTACTCCACTGCAGCGGCCGATCAGGAAAAAGGTAAAAGCACAAAAGGAAAACAGGGAAGAGATTATATCATTACAGGATAACTAACTCCCTACGGTAAGACAAGATAAAGGTAAAGGTTGCAGCCGCACTAGCATATATGGTGGCTATCGTTCTATTAGAGTAGGGGTAAGATCCAAGAAATACATGTGACATCGTGTCATAAGTCTGCTATCCACCTACTTACATTAAACATAACACAACCTGGATCTTCTCTTGGTCCCCCTGGACGAAGAAAAGCAACCAAGGCACTCACACAGTAGGCAAGTTTTAATTATAATTCAAATTGATGTTATTCTAGGAACAAGGAGTAGGTCTCAAGTCGTCCATAACCGCGGACACAGCTTTTCAAAAAGATTTAACCCTGCAGGGGTGTACCACCTGCCCATCATAGGCTTCGCATGTACGTCCGGTTTCCGCTTGGCGGGAGAAGGCGCCTGAAACTACGGAATGTCAGGCCCCCCTAACTAACAACGCACAATTACGGGTGGCCCCCGGTGAGTCGACATCCAACTCGAAAGCCGGCCGCGCTCTCAAATCGGCCTCTACCGTCTGGACGAGGTCGGGGTTACTAACCCATCACTGTGGGCAGCCCTCAAGCTTCCAGGAGTGGACCAACAAGGGAACTCTGTCCTCGCTGGCCCGAGTTATTTTAAATCTGCTGGAGCGCTAACCAGACACACACACGTTTTGCAAATGGTAAATACATCTTGGGTCACCACTAGAATTGTTTGGAGCTAGGTAGGTCAGACAAGGGGACCCCATAGAATCCCACACACGACTAGGCACGCTCGTAAAGAAACACAATACCCGGAACTCGGGACCTAGGTGACTCAAATGGAACAAAGCACCTGGTGGGAACAGCCTGGTCTCCCATCTTTCGTCAAGTATAAGTTAACATCATAATAATAACAAATATCAACCAACTTCTATAAATAACATGATATCCCAAACCAAACATAGGGTAAGCAGCAAGTTTTCCTACTCATACTAAGCAATGGCTGAGAAGCGGTAACTTAGCAGTACAAAAGTTTGTTGGGATCTGGGGATCATGGCTGTTTGGTTTTGAGTGTGGCATAAGCAAAGTGGATAGGATCAAACAAACATTCTAGACTACAGCTAGGCAGGTAGGCAGGAAGGTATCAAGTAATGGTATGAATCTTCCCTTTGCCTGGGTAATCGGTCGTCGAAGCGGACGCAGCAGGGTCCTCAGGCTCGGTGTCGGAAATCTCCATGTAAGACTCCTCGGCGGTCTCAGGTGCTAACGTAAAGTACCGGCAAGGAAAAGACACACAAGTAAGTAACGGGTACAATGCACAGGCAAAGATGGTATGATCAAGTTTAATCGACATGATGTGACCCTATCCAGTCAGATTTAAGTGAAGGTGGTGACGACACGTCAACAACTTCATATGCAATTTATTTACGTAATTCATGGCTTTGGTCTTAGCCTTATTTTTGGTGTAGGTAACATGGCAACATGACATGGCATGAAACAATAACAACAACGTAACAAAAGTAAACATCGCGAAAGAAATGTCGATTCCGGAGACGAAGGAATGTGTCGGTGAAATTGAAACCAAGGGGAGTATAAAAGGGGAAAAAGCACATGGCAACTTGAGGGTGCTGCACTTGGCAAGATTTGCGACCAAGAAGAAGAAGAAGGGTTACATGGGCAAGGCAAAAAAAAGTGTGCACCACCTCATCAACCTGACATGATCACATGTGGGTACACATATTTGCATTTTTATGTTGCTCAAACACAAAAACCAACGTGACCATGATGATCAGTGCATTTTTCTACCCCAAAAGACATATGCCAGGGGCACAAAGCATTTAAATTCAAACAAAATTCAAATTGTAAAAGGAAGGATTAAACAACAAAAAAAGAAAACAGAAGTGGAATAAAAAAGAAACAGAGGGAGGACAACTGGGCCAACCTCGGGTAGCCTCGGCCCAAGAGAATCTGCTCCACCTCACACTGCCCGCACTGGGCCGAGCCCATCGCGCCAAGCCACCCACTGAACAAACAAACGAAAAAAGAAGAAAAAGAAAAGGGCTATGCACCCGACGGGGTTCAAACCCACGCCGATGCACTCCACCACCCAGCTCTCCTACCACTACGCTACGGAACCGGATCTGAGCAGAACCCCGACTCAGGCAACATGAGGCTTCAGAGGGGCGCTCTGACAGAGAAGCACAGACTCGCGTTGCAACTGACGTCGGCGAGGTATTCCGGCGGGGCTGGCCTCGGACATAGGCCACCCTCGACACCACCGGTGCGTGGGATCTAAAGCTGGTGCACCCAGCTGCAGGATCCAGTCCAGCGTTGCAACTGAATCGCAACAGGGGGGTCGCTAACTTCGACGGACGATCAAGGCGGCGGCAGCCTGACGAAACTGAACCCGTCGACAGCACGGGCGGTGCCGGCGACCCACGACGGCCTCGCCTCGGCTACGGTGCTCCGGCGGCTCGAAGGAGGCAGCGCTCTCCAAGCTGGGACCCCAAAGGTCCCATTTTTACTCACACCTGCATCGGGGACGCGACAACAGCGACGTGTGCCTCTCGCCGGAAACTCACGGCGGCCGGAAAAAGTGGACCTCGACGAGCTACTACGCGGAACACTACGGGGAACAGGGGACGACGTCGTCCTCACCTAGGGGTTCTTGGAGGTGAACTCGGTGGCGCTGGAGACGAAGCGGACAGCGGAGGGGGGGGGTCGTCGTGGAAGCAGAGAGGCGCCGATGCGGACGACCACGCTGACGGGACGCGGCTTGCCTCCTAGCTCCGACCTGCCGACGGGAAGACGTGAGGAAGACGAGAGGGAACGCAAAGGAAGAGCACGCGCTCGACGAGGCGACAAGGCGGCGACGGATTTGGAGCTCCTCACCTGCACCCATGGCAGAACAGGGGAGGGCTATCCCGAGCGAGGCGGCGGCGAGGGGGAAAACGGGGGGAAGGGGAACCCTAGGACAGCATGGGCTCTTATAGAGGGCGTCGGGGTGACAAGACGGTCGGAGACGGCGAGGGAAACGGCTCCGGCGTCGCTCCTCTCTCGGCGTCCGCGCCTGACAGAAAACGGAGGGGATGGCGGCCGTCTGCTCCGTTATATCGCAGCCGTGGATCAAATCCAACGGCTGCGGAGGGAGTCCGTACCTCTTCGCTGGGCTGGGTTGCGGGAAAAGAAGAAATAGGCTTGCTGGACCGGCCTGGCCGACAGGATCCTTGGAAAAAAAGAAAAGCAATCCTTTTCCAATTAAAAATCCATGCAAGCCCTAGGACTTTTACAGAGAGGAAAAGGAGAGATAAAAAAACAAACTCCAGCGCTAATATTCTTCCTGGAATATTCCTGATTTTATAAAAATGGTTTGACCATTTTTGGAGCAAGTGGAATTTGAACCTTTTGAATTTGAATCCAAATGTTTTCCATTTTCCTCCCTATTTTTCAGAGGTGAAAAATAGTTATAAAATCATGAAAAATTCCCTAACCCCAAAGTATTGGCTTGGAAAAGTTTGGAGTTCAAAAGGGCACACATGAATTTGCAACAGAACACAATCCCATTCTTTTGGCATTTGATCAATTCATACAAAATGGAAAGACATGTGGGAACAACTTCTACATAACCCCCATGCTCACATGAAAAGTCACACCCAATATGATCACAACTTGTACACCAAAAGAGGGAAAGGTACAAATACATGGTGAACAGAGGAATGCCACTCTTGGGATGCTACAGCACTCCCCCACCAACACAGGATCTCGTCCCGAGATCTAAGCCTGAAAAAACTCAGGATACTCCGAACGGAGATGATCTTCGCGCTCCCACGTTGCTTCCTTCTTGGAATGATGTGCCGACTGAACTTTCATGAACTTGACGATCTTGTTGCGAGTCTTGCGCTCGGACGTCTCAAGAACACGGACTGTACGCTCTGAGTAGGAAAGGTCCGCACTCAGCTGGATCTCACCCAAGTCAACAGCCTGCTCTGGCTGCTTGAAGCACTGCTTTAGCTGGGACACATGGAACACATCATGCACCATGGACAGACTCTCTGGAAGCTCAAGCCGAAAGGCAAGAGGTCCTCTAGTCTCAAGGATGCGGAAAGGTCCGACAAATCTTGGAGCGAGCTTTCCCTTGATGCCAAAGCGGTGAGTTCCTCTCAATGGAGACACTCTCAGGTACGCCCAATCACCAACCTGAAACGCTACACCACGATGCCTTTTGTCATAATAGGCCTTCTGCCTAGACTGTGCTGCCTTTAGGTGCTCTCGGACAATCTTCACTCTGTCCTCTGCCTCTTGGATCACATCTGGACCGAACAGCTGCCTCTCACCTGTCTCGGACCAGTTCAAAGGTGTCCTGCACTTGTGGCCATACAAGACTTCAAACGGCGCTGCTTGCAGACTTGCCTGATAGCTGTTGTTGTAAGAGAACTCAGCATATGGAAAGCACTCTTCCCACTTCATGCCAAAGGAGATGACACATGCCCGAAGCATGTCCTCGAGGATTTGGTTCACGCGCTCGACTTGCCCACTTGTCTGAGGGTGATAAGCGGTACTGAACAACATTGTCGTACCAATCGCCTTTTGAAAGGCCTGCCAGAACTTAGAGGTGAAAAGGCTGCCTCTATCAGAACTGATATTCTTGGGAATGCCATGCAGAGATACAACTCTTGCGGTGTAAAAATCCGCCAACTGAGCTGCTAAAATGGAGTCCTTCACTGGAAAGAAGTGGGCAACTTTGGAAAGATTGTCAATGACAACAAAGATGGCATTGTTCTTCTTCTGCGACAAGGGGAAGCATGTGATGAAATCCATCTCTATATGATCCCATTTCCACTCTGGAATCTCAAGTGGCTGAAGCAACCCTGCTGGCTTCAGGTGCTGTGCCTTCACTCTTCTGCACATATCACACTGAGACACGTAACGGGCAACATCCCACTCCATACGAGTCCACCAAAAGCTTTGCTTGAGATCTTGATACATCTTCATACTGCCAGGGTGAATCGATAGCTTGGAATCATAGGCTTCCCTCATGATGACCTCTCTGAGATCTCCCTCCTTTGGAACAACAACTCGCTCTTCGAACAACACGGTGCCGTCATTATGCACTGAAAAGCAACCGTACTTTGGAACTGAGGCGGCAATACCCTATTTGATCTTCTGTATCATTGAGCTGCCAAACTGAGCTTCACGAATCTTGTCATGGATAGTGGGCTCTACCACAAGGTTGGCAAGATAGCCTGCTGGAACTAGCTCGAGATTGAGCCTTCGAAAGGACTCACACAAATCAGGGTGGATCTTCTGCACCTGGACATTATTGCAATCGCCCTTGCGGCTCAGCGCATCAGCTATGACATTCGCCTTCCCAGGCGTGTACTGAATATCAACTGTGTACTCAGTAATGGTTTCAAGCCATCTTCTTTGCCTCAAGTTTAGATTTGGCTGAGTGAACAAGTACTTCAGACTCTTGTGGTCCGTGAACACATCCACCTTCCTCCCTAAGAGGAGGTGTCGCCAAGTGACCAAAGCGTGCACAACTGCTGCAAGCTCCAAGTCGTGCGTTTGATAATTCTTCTCACTTGTCTTCAACTGCCGTGAGGTATAAGCCACAATATTCCTGCCTTGCATCAAAACTCCGCCCAGACCTTGCAAAGAAGCATCATAAAACACCTGAAAAGGCTGTGACTCATTTGGCGGCGTGAGAATTGGAGCTGTGGTCAGCTTCTCTTTCAACTCCTCGAAGGCTGACTAGCAAGCTGGTGACCAAGTGTACCGCTTGTCCTTGCACAACAATTCAGTCATTGGCTTCGCTATTTTGGATAAATTCTGCACAAACCTCCTGCAATAACTTGCGAGGCCGAGAAAACTCCTTAGCTGCTTCACATTCTTCGGTGGAGCCCACTCTTGAATAGTGCGGACTCGCTCTGGGTCAACCACAATTCCCTCAGCGGAGATGACATGGCCCAGAAAATTGACCTTGTCCAGCCAAAACTCACACTTGGAGAACTTGGCGTAAAACCGGTGCTCTCTTAACTTCTGCAGCACCAAGCGCAAATGTTCCTCATACTCAGCCTCTGACTTGGAATAGACAAGAATGTCGTCGAGGTCGAGGATCACAAACACATCAAGCCATTATTGGAACAAATAGTTCATATCTCTCATGAATGTCGGAGGGGCATTTGAGAACCCAAAAGTCATGACTGTGAACTCATACAGCCCATAACGTGTGCTGAACGCGGTCTTGGGAATATCCTCTTCACGAACACGGATTTGGTGATACCCCATCCTCAAGTCAAGCTTGGAAAACACCTTATCCCCATTTAACTGTTTGAAAAGATCATTAATGCGGGGTAAAGGGTACTTGTTCTTGATGGTCTTCTTGTTGATACCGCGATAGTCCTGGACCAGGCGGCTAGTCCCATCCTTCTTCTGGACAAACAAAGCTGGTGCACCCCAAGGGGAAGTGCTCGCGCGGATAAAACCGCCTGCCTCCAATTCTGTCAACTGCTTCTTGAGCTCAACCAACTCTTTCGAACACATCTTGTACGGATGCCGAATAATCGGCTGGGTACCAGGCTCTAGCTCAATAACGAACTCAATAGCTCGAACTGGGGGAATTCCTGGCAACTCCGCCGGAAAGACGTCTGGGAACTCACAGACAACTCTGACCTCTTCGAGCAAAGGTGCAACTCCTGCGTTCAAGGCGTACAACTGTGCTGGTCCTGTCATAGAGCCACAAGTGTACAAGACTTCTGCACCTGAATCATGAGTCAACTTCACTGATCTGGTCGGACAATCAATATTGGCCTTGTGTTGGACAAGCTAATCCATGCCCAAGATGACATCAATGTCGGAACGTGGGAGCAAGATTAAAGAAGCTGAAAACATGCAGCCCTGGATATCAATCCTCACAAAAGGAGCACGGAGAGACGAAGCCATCCTGGAACCGGGAGAAACAATGCGCAAGGAACTGGGAAAATCCTCCAAAGATAGGACCTGCTCATCAGCGAATTTCTGAGAGACGAAGGAAGTGGAAGCTCCGGAATCGAACAACACAGTCGCGGGAACAGAATTAACGAGTAACCTACCAAGCACAATCTCTGACGACTGCTGAGCATCTGTCATCATCACATTGTTGACATGGATAGCACGTGGTTGTGCCCTCACCATCGCAGTGCTCGGAGTAGAGCGATGTGGAGGCGGTGGGAGCCGAGCAAAGCGCGGATCAGTGCACTTAGTGGAATAGTGCCCTGTCAGTTTGCACTTGAAGCAGATCACACCCGTCTTGGGCTGGGGCTGCGGCCTGGGTGGCCTCGCATGTGGTGGTGTAGAGTGAGTCCCTTGCTGAACTGGGACGGGAGGGCAGGCAAAAGTGCGGACAACTGCGCCCCTCTGCTGAAACTGCTGCCCCTGCGGTGGCGCCTCTGTGACCCAAGTCTTTTCCTTCTTGTGGACCATCACTGTGGAGCTTTGCTCTCTCTGGCGCTTCCTGTCTGCATCCCACTCTGCTCTGGCTGACTCGTGGCGGATAGCCTGATCCACAAGCTGTGAGAACAGCGTGGGGCTTCACTAGGTGAGCGCGTACTTGATCTCTGTGCTGAGATCTCCACGGAATCTGGCGATCTTCTTAGCCTCTGTGCTGACCTCCTCTGGAACGTACCTGGCGAGCCTGACGAAGGCCAGGTTGTACTCCTGGACTGACCTGTCACCCTGTCTCAAAGCCAAGAACTCCTCACGCTTCCTGTCCATCAGGCCACTCGGAATATGCGTTGCTCTGAAGTCTGCGACGAAATCTGCCCACGTGATGATAGCATCACCCTTGTTGGCCTTGTAGGTATCGTACCAGCTGGCTGCTGCACCCTGAAGCTGGAAGGAGGCAAAGGTGACGTAGTCGACGGGTCTGACAGTGTTTTCATTGAAGTGCTTCTTAATCTCTGCGATCCAGTCATCCGCCTCTAGCGGGTCTCGAGCCTCGGTGAACCTGGGGGGTTGATAGCGAGGAACTGCTGCAGTGTGGTGTACTATGGTCGATCATTCCTCTGGGCAGTCTGGCTCTGCAGCATCTGTAAGATCGCAGCTGTGCCCTGAGCCACAGCGGCTACAGCCTCCCCAATTTTAGGGTTCTCTGGCGGCCGCATGTTCGCTCTTGGCATCCTGTATACAGGAACACTTATGAGAACATGGTTGAACCATTGACGAAACCAGAAGATAAAGCAATATAGACAACAAAACTTCCTCACGAGGTATGAGAAAGCCGAATGCTGAAATTCCACTAAGGTTAACCCGGAAAGTCGAAAGCTAGGTGCTACCGGAATCCCCAAACCGAGATCATCCTAATCCAAGATAATAATCTGCTAGCGAGCACACAACAATATATACGAGCGGTTGGAAACCTGAACAATGAGACATATGCCCTGAGCGGCCCGCCATCACGGTCGTCCATAGGGGAAAAGACACCACATCCATATTACCATAGGATGCCCGCCAATCCTGTATGGACGTTTCACCTGGGGTACGCCGTAAGCGAGGTAGAGCAGTCAATCCCAAGTGGCGGCTCAGTGCTCTCAAAGACGCCAACACATCTCGTCGCTAGCAAAAAATTATAGAGGAATCGGAGCCTCATGTAAACGAGAACCTAGATTTGTTTTTGAAAGGGGATAAGTTGCAGAGAGAAAACAACGTTTCTCTTCCTCACGGAAAAAGGGGTGGGAGGGTGGGGTAAGAAGAAAAAGAAAGAGTTCCTACTCTCCGATTTTTCCTTAGTAACTACAAAATAGTTTCTAGACTCAACTTCGGCCAGTAAGGGGTCCTACAGTCAGTCCTGCTCTGATACCAAGTTGTAAGGCCCCCGATGCAGTACTAACTCGAGTTAGTCGCTTTCACGTCCCACTCAAGTTAGTAGCGCATAAAGAGCCACCGACTCACGACACTCGCACTCGTGTCGCTGCCGGATTCTCAACAACAAGTATAAGAACGAAGAACTTTAACTGAGACATAAATATATAGAGTCCAGGGCATACATCGCCGTTGGTATTTATTACATCATCTCAGAGGTCCATGGACCCAACAGAATATCATGCAACAAGCGGAAGACAAGCACGACCGAGTACGGTCAAAATCCAAATTGCCCTAGAGAGGGCTACACATAAAGAGTCCACCCACGGATCGTCGAATCCCAACTGTAGGATCTACTGAACGAGGTCAATCTCATCGTCATTCTCCGGGGGCACCTCAACGAAGTATCGTCCAGAACTCGGGTCGAGGTAGTACTCCACTGCAGCTGCCGATCAGGCAAAACGGTAAAAGCAAAAAATGAAAACAGGGGTGAGATTATATCATTACAGGATAACTAACTCCCTAAGGTAAGACAAGATAAAGGTAAAGGTTGCAGCCGCACTAGCATATATGGTGGCTATCATTCTATTAGAGTAGGTGTAAGATCCTAGAAATACACGTGACATCGTGTCATAAGTCTACTATCCACCTACTTACGTTAAACATAACACAACCTGGATCTTCTCTTGGTCCCCCTGGACGAAGAAAAGCAACCAAGGCACTCACACAGTAGGCAAGTTTTAATTATAATTCAAATTGATGTTATTCTATGAACAAGGAGTAGCTCTCAAGTCATCCATAACCGCAGACACGGCAATTCGAAAAGATTTAACCCTGCAGGGGTGTACCAACTGCCCATCATAGGCTTCGCATGTACGTCTGGTTTCCGCTTGGCGGGAGAAGGCGCCTGAAACTCTGGAACATCAGGTCCCCCTAACTAACAACGCACAATTCCGGGTGGACCCTGGTGAGTCGACATCCAACTCGAAAGCCGTCCGCGCTCTCAAATCGTCCTCTACCGTCTGAACGAGGTCGGGGTTACTAACCCATCACTGTGGGGATCCCTCGAGCTTCCAGGAGTGGACCAACAAGGGAACTCTGTCCTCGCTGGCCCGAGTTATTTTAAATCTGCTGGAGCGCTAACCAGACACACACACGTTTTGCAAATGGTAAATACAGCTTGGGCCACCACTAGAATTGTTTGGAGCTAGGTAGGTAAGACAAGGGGACCCCATAGAATCACACACACGATTAGGCACGCTCGTCAAGAAACACAATACCCGGAACTCGGGACCTAGGTGACTCAAATGGAACAAAGCACCTGGCGGGAACAGCCTGGTCTCCCATCTTTCGTCAAGTATAAGTTAACATCATAATAATAACAAATATCAACCAACTTCTTTAAATAACATGATGTCCCAAACCAAACATAGGGTAAGCAGCAAGTTTTCCTACTCATACTAAGCAATGGCTGAGCAGCGGTAACTTAGCAGTACAAAGGTTTGCTGGGATGTGGGGACCATGGCTGTTTCGTTTTGAGTGTGGCATAAACAAAATGGATAGGATCAAACAAACGTTCTAGACTATAGCTAGGCAGGTAGGCAGGAAGGTATCAAGTAATGGTATGAATCTTCCCCTTGCCTGGGTAATCGTTCGTCGAAGCAGACACAGAAGGGTCCTCGGGCTCGGTGTCGGAAATCTCCACGTAAGACTCCTCGGCGGTCTCAGGTGCTAACGTAAAGTACCGGCAAGGAAAAGACACACAAGTAAGTAACGGGTACAATGCACAGGCAAAGATGGTATGATCAAGTTTAATCGACATGATGTGACCCTATCCAGTCAGATTTAAATGAAGGTGGTGACGACACGTCAACAACTTCATATGCAATTTATTTACGTAATTCATGGCTTTGGTCTTAGCCTTATATTTGGTGTAGGTAACATGGCAACATGGCATGGCATGAAACAATAACAACAACGTAACAAAAGTAAACATCGCGAAAGAAATGTCGATTCCGGAGACGAAGGAATGTGTCGGTGAAATTGACACCAAGGGGAGTATCAAAGGGGAAAAAGCACATGGCAACTTGAGGGTGCTGCACTTGGCAAGAGTTGTGACCAAGAAGAAGAAGAAGAAGGGTTACATGTGCAAGGCAAAAAAAAGTGTGCACCACCTCATCAACCTGACATGATCATATGTGGGTAAACTCCTCCGTCCACATATTTGCATTTTTATGTTGCTCAAACACAAAAACTAACGTGACCATGATGATCAGTGCATTTTTCTACCCCAAAAGACATATGCCAGGGGCACAAAAGCATTTAAATTCAAACAGAATTCAAATTGTAAAAGGAAGGATTAAACAAAAAAAAGAAAACAGAAGTGGAATAAAAAAGAAACAGAGGGAGGCCAACTGGGCCAACCTCGGGTAGCCTCGGCCCAAGAGCATCTACTCCACCTCACACTGCCCGCACTGGGCCGAGCCCATCGCGCCAAGCCACGCACTGAACAAACAAACAAACAAACGAAAAAAGAAGAAAAAGAAAAGGGATGTGCACCCGACGGGGTTCGAACCCACGCCGATGCACTCCACCACCCAGCTCTCCTACCACTACGCTACGGAACCGAATCTGAGCAGAACCCCGACTCTGGCAAGATGAGGCTTCAAAGGGGCGCTCTGACAGAGAAGCACAGACTCGCGTTGCAACTGACGTCGGCGAGGTATTCCGGCGGGGCTGGCCTCGGACATAGGCCACCCTCGACGCCTCCGGTGTGTGGGATCTGTAGCTTGTACACCCAGCTGCAGGATCCGGTCCAATGTTGCAACTGAATCGCACCAGGGGGGTCGCTAACTTCGACGGAAGATCAAGGCGGCGACAGCCTGACAAAACTGAACCCGTCGACAGCACGGGCGGTGCCGGCGACCCACGACGGCCTCTCCTCGGCTACAGTGCTCCGGCGGCTCGAAGGAGGCAGTGCTCTCCAAGCTGGGACCCCAAAGGTCCCATTTTTACTCACACCTGCACCGGGGACGCGAAAACGGCGACGTGCCTCTCACCGGAAAATCACAGCGGCCAGAAACAGGGGACCTCGACGAGCTACTAAGCGGAACACTACGGGGAACAGGGGACGGCGTCGTCCTCACCTAGGGGTTCTTGGAGGTGAACTCGGTGGCGCTGGACACGAAGCAGACGGGGGGGTCATCGTCGAAGTAGAGAGGCGCCGATGCGAACGACCACGGCGACGGGACGCGGCTTGCCTCCTAGCTCCGACCTGCCGACGGGAAGACGTGAGGAAGACGAGAGGGAACACAAAGGAAGAGCACGCGCTCGACGAGGCGACGAGGCGGCGAAGGATTTGGAGCTCCTCACCTGCTCCCATGGCAGAACAGGGGAGGGCTATCCCGAGCGAGGCGGTGGCGAGGGGGAAAACGGGGGGGAAGAAGAACCCTTATAGAGGGCGTCGGGGCGACAAGATGGTTGGAGACGGCGAGGGAAACAGCTCCGGCGTCGCTCCTCTCTCGGCGTCCGCGCCTGACAGCAAACGGAGGGGATGGCGGCCGTCTGCTCCGTTATATCCCAGCCGTGGATCAGATCCAACGGCTGAGGAGGGAGTCCGTACCTCTTCGCTGGGCTGGGCTGCGGGAAGAGAAGAAATAGGCCTGCTCGACCGGCCTGGCCGACAGGATCCTTGGAAAAAAAGAAAAGCAATCCTTTTCCAATTAAAAATCCATGCAAGCCCTAGGACTTTTACAGAGAGGAAAAGGAGAGATAAAAAAACAAACTCCAGCGCTAATATTCTTCCTGGAATATTCCTGATTTTATAAAAATGGTTTGACCATTTTTGGAGCAAGTGGAATTTGAACCTTTTGAATTTGAATCCAAATGTTTTCCATTTTCCTCCCTATTTTTCAGAGGTGAAAAATAGTTATAAAATCATGAAAAATTCCCTAACCCCAAAGTATTGGCTTGGAAAAGTTTGGAGTTCAAAAGGGCACACATGAATTTGCAACAGAACACAATCCCATTCTTTTGGCATTTGATCAATTCATACAAAATGGAAAGACAAGTGGGAACAACTTCTTCATAACCCCCATGCTCACATGAAAAGTCACACCCAATATGATCACAACTTGTACACCAAAAGAGGGAAAGGTACAAATACATGGTGAACAGAGGAATGCCACTCTTGGGATGCTACATCACCGAAACTATTTCGGTTGATCGTAAACTTTCCCATTACCATTTTCATATGGACTAAAGTTATCTCAAACAATTCCAAAGTATCTTAGCCATATTCTTTGCTCTTTACTTGCTTCCAGTAAACCTTCAATCATCCTAGTATTCTAACAGATTACTGCACTTTAAGTTTGTGACCCAATAGGTTCGATATTGTGTGGACATGACTCGGAACGCTTTCCAGACTTACAGTCATTCGTCAATAATCAACAGCGGAGCCATGGACACCCATGTTGACTCCCACACATACACGAAAAGACTTCGAGTGAACCTTTATGTTTATCGTATAGTATTTCTTTTGCCTCGCGATATATGAGAAAGTTAGAGGAGAGAAGTTTAGCACCCATGTGAAACAACTTCTTGATCACAAGTCATCAGTTATCCTCATTGCTCGTTTGTCTTCATTCCTCGTTACGTATACCGGTATCCCCGTGATTGAAACACAAAGTGTCTGGCCAGACGAGAATGGATACCGTTATGCTGAGTGGGCCCTGAGTCTATATCTCTTCATCGTGAAGGAGCAAATCCCAGTCCCGAACTATCACCGTTACTAGACACACTGTCCAATGTACCCAGAACTTATTTTACTACTTCCCATTTACGGGAAGATTCATCTAAGAACCAAAGAACATCTTCTTGTGTGAAGAAACTTGACATTCTCATGGTCTAAGGAACTATGTATATAATAACATTTTATGATATGACTTATAACGTTGTTTTCGATGAGTTCTCTTAGTATATCATTTAACACTGGGGTCGGTTCAACATCATTGTTCTGCTAACAATATGCTCTCATTGCTATTGACATCCTTGTCACAAGAACAATATCCATGATTAAGAAAACATAATCATCAATAAGCACATGGGCAGGTCTTAGAGGCAAAACCAGGAACTCTTGTTGTTTACATTTCCACGCATGCATATGATTTTTCTTTTGAATCTCGTAGTCAGGATCATTGCAATTATAGCACATAAATATAAACATTAAATATGAACATGAATATATAAATAATAACACACTTTATTATTGCCCCTAGGGCATATATCCAACATGCCTCTGCCAGTGTAGCAGGAGCATGTATGACATGAATATCAAGTCACGAGAAGGTGGATGTTGCATGGCAATATATCTGGGAAAGGCTATGGAAATTCCTTTATAGGTAGGTATGGTGGCTGTTTGTAACACCCTCAGTTGTCTGTAACAGTAATCCTTTTGCTAATGACAATTACTGTTGCCAATCACTGTTGCTAATCATGCCATGATAAAATTTGAATCAAATCAAATCCAAAATGCCTTTTTGTTGATATTAAAAATAATGTTGCAAATAAAACTTGTCCAAAAATTATACAACCACTTTTCTTAAATCACAAATAATCAGTGGGTCATGCCCATGTGGTTATGGTATTTTATTATGCCTCTAGAAAATTCAAACAATTCAAACACCAAGAAAAACAGCACCATTTGACAATTGAATATTATAAAGAAATAGTAAATGGTTTTATTTTCAGCCTAAACTTTTTGTGGCACTCTGGAAATATACACTCCTAATTATGGACCAGGTTACACATTTTAAAAAAATGTTAAAGAAATTAAACCCAATAAAAAAGGAAAAGAACAGAATGCAAAAAGGAAAACAAATTGAAAAATCACTATAGCTCGCCCTGGGCGCAGCCCACCTAGCCCGGCCCACTAGCCCGGCTTGTCTTCTACCTCCACCTGCCCCGTACCCGGCGAGGCCCCGCCACTGGCCATGGCCATGCCGGCCCCTCCTTCACCTGCTCCCCTCCACTGTGCCCGCGTTGACAAGGAGAGCACCCCCACCCACTCCCTGGACACCCCCGCCTCCATTTTCCGCTCCCCCTCCTCTCGCAGTTGTCAGGGGAAAATCTCCCGAGCGCCGCCGTCCCCATTTCCATGGCCTCACGTGGCCACTGACTTCCCCGTGCGACAACAACGTGTCTGGCGTGCGTGCGGTGGTCGACTTCGTCTGCATGCGCTTGGAATTGCCGCAGGATCGACTACAATGAGCGCGGCGTCTTCTTCTTCTTCTTCGGCTCCGGCGGGATCCGCGACGAATTCCGGCCACAGCAAGCCCGCATCGAGCCTGCTGCTACCTCCTTCGTGCTCCTGGTGAGCTCCCCGTTCACCGCCAAGCCTCCCCTTAGCCCCTCCGCCTCCATAGCTAGCCGCGCCATTAGGTCAGGAACTTGTCGCCGCCGGCGAGCTCGTAGCCGTGGCCAAGATCGCGTGTTTGGCGCGCTGCACGCATCACTTTTCTCGCCGTGCCCCCAGGAACCCAACGGTGTAGCGCTTGCCTGAGTTACCCACTGTGGCATCATCCTCGTCGAAGCCCGAGCACAGCCGCCGCCAAACCTCGTCGTCGGCCTCATTTCCGGCGACCCCAAGCCACCAACCCACCCCCAAAAGAACCGTCGTCTTCGCCTCGTTCGAATGCGCCCAACCGCGCGCCAAATGGCCCACCCTAGCCCAATACTGAGCCCCTCCAATGCTCGCCGCCGTGTGGTGGCTCGCCGGCGACTAGCCGCCGTCCACCGCCACCGTGGCACACCTGGGGCACCCCCCTGGGTCACTGCCAGTGGGCCCCATGGACAAGTTGATTGGGTTGACCAATCAACTGTGCTGACTGGGCAACCCCAGTCACTGACATGCGTGCCCCCCTGTTTAAGTTTATAATTAAGTAAAAATTAATTAAAAACTTATTGGTTAAGTTAATCTGTCACTGAGATGTGGGCCTTAGTCATTAGGTTAAGCACTTGTTTAATTAAGCTAATAATTTAAACATGTGTCATTGACAGGTAGGACCCATTGGTAAGAGTTGTTTAAGTAAAAGAATTATAAATAACAGAGGCTGACATATGGGTCCCACATGTCAGCACAGTTCTGGATAATGTTGGATTTAGTTTAATAAAAGAAATTAGAAAATGAATTAAAATTGATTAAAACTTTTAATTTAAATATCTTTTAAACCGTAAGTCAGATTCAAAAACTTTATACATGAAAGTTGATCAGAAAAATACAATGATTAAGGATACGCTATCCGTTCGTCTACCACCCCCCTCTAACGTACCGAACATTGTACCGCCCCCCTCCGAATCGTCTATCCGATGATTTGTCCGGTACTGTTAAAGTATTCGGATGAATTTATTTCGAACACAAAAGTTGTTCAGAATAGGTCAACTAACCCGGATACACCACCCACACATGTGTCGTATGTCCACGACACCTCCGGCATGATACCTCCCCCCTCCGGACACACTGTCCGGTAATCACCCGGAGCTGGTAGTACATCCCCGGATGAATTCCCGCCCCGAGCATAATACATTGCACTGCGTTAGAACACCGTTAACCTTACCTATGTCATGTCATTCATTTGTTTGTATATGCTTGCTTTGTATTTACTGTTTCTCCCCCCCCCCCCCTTAATCTCTGGTAGACCCCACTGCTGCCGTCGACTACACCACTGCTGAGTACGACTACTTCGTAGACGACCCTACTTCTACCATCGAGCAAGCAGAGCCATTCTCTTCCCCAGATATCGCCTATCTTTCCGTACATTTCTTGCACTAGGCATTGTTACTACTGCTGCTACGTTACAATCCTATTCAATTGCATAGCTTGTTTTTGTCGCCCCTTGATGTAACTTCCTTTATCCTATCCTTCCTATAAATATATATATTATATTCAGCAGTAAGCTCTGCGCATTGTTAGCTAGGATTAGATAGCGAGCCGTGATCACTCAGGGGAGTGAACGCGGATACAAATATTATAACTGCACAGGTACGGTACAATGCAGACACCTCCTCAGGCCCCCTAGCTCGGCTTTGCCGGGCCACCATCAAGTGTGAGCTATCAAGGAGAAATCCTTGTACTCCACTCGTTGCCTGAGAAACGTTTGTCATTCAGGTAAGAAGTCGGGCGACCCAACGGTGCCCGCGAGAGGTATTGCGACGGGACGACAGGGAGGGTACGACCAGTGTACCGGTGTGCTTGGCCCCTGATCGTTGGCCGCGAGAGTTACCAAACCCCGAAAGTCGAGCTCCTCTAGGATCACACGCGAGACAAGGTAAGGAGACGGTTCACCTTGTTGGTAACCGTAGTGACTTGGTGAGACGACAGGGCAGGCACCGATGTACTGGTGGTCCTAACTGCTGTCGTTGTCCGCGGGTCATTTAAGTCGAGGCAACGATAACGGTTGTCCCGCAAGTTAATAAAATGACTAATGGTTCAGTGGATGTCTTGAGTTGGCTATATTCCATGTACGCACTACCTACCTGTGGGAATTATGAGTTATGGGCTCCTCTGCTTCGTAGTGTCGTCCGAGGACTCTTCAGACGTCAGCAGTACCGCGGCCTGCGCCGGGAAGTGGTTTTGTCTTATTTGCTCGCGCGATGGTGTCTTATTTGGATTTGCTTTAACTTCACCGGCCAGCCTCGCACCGTGCAGGAGTACTTCGGGGTTAGGGTCGGATGACCTCTCTGTTGAGTTTGAAAGATGGGCTACGGAGTGTCGGATAGCCTCGGTGGAGCGTTCCCTAACAATGTTCCCGCCACCCTGGAGATCCGTGCGTGTAGTGTAACACAAGTGCACCCCTGAAGGGAAGATTAATCTATTAGAAGAGCCGTGTCCACGGTAACAGGACGCTTTATGCTGAAGCTGGATCTTATCACTACAAACTATTATTATTAAACTGTATGGTTCCAGGTTTTCTTCCTCGCTGGGATGTCGAGGCGGTGAACTCAGAGGCATTGCTAATTATTACAACTTATTATTATACAATGATGCACAAACTTCTGCTGCATTGTTACTTTATGCTTTATATGAACTATTGGCTATTCTCTCCTCAGGCTGCAAGACTCGTCGGAAGATGCTAGTCTTCTATAGGCCTAGCTTCTTAACCTTGCTCTGACTTCTATCTTGCAGTCCACTATATATAGCCTCCCCTTTCCATTGATACAATGCATAAATGCTTAGTAGCGGACGTAAGACTCGCGGGTATGCTAGATATTCACCTTTGCTTTATTTCCCCCTTTTTGTTTTGCCTGATCGGCCGCTGCAGTCGACGTTGGAGACTTGGAGTCCAGGAGCAGGAGATCCCCGATGCCGACCACCGCAACGTGAAGATCTCCGATGCCCTCTACGACATGGAGATCCCCGACGACCAGGAGTAGTTTGGAGGTTCCCGGGCAGGAGGCCTCGCCTTTTCGATCTGTTGTTATTAGTGCTAGCCTTCTTAAGGCAACCTTGTATTCTTGTGTCAGTACTCAGATACTTTTGCTTCCGCTAACTTTGTCCTCTCCAGCTATTGTATTTGAGCCCTCGTGGCCCATGTCTTGTATTAAACAGCTTGTATTATTTTATTTGTAGAGTTGTGTTGTGATATCTCACCGTGAGTCCCTAATCTCGATCGTGTACCTTGCGTGTATGATTATTGTACACGGTCTGATTTTGGGGGCGTCACAAGTTAGTATCATAGCCGACTACCTGTAGGAAGCCACCCCACCACTACTTGGTCTAAGTTGAGTCTAGACTTTGAAAAACTATTTTTCTAACTTAATATTTGGCTTACGGGCCCACATCGATGTCACTACGTGTGATATCTATGGTATTAGGATCCTTTTCTCCTTACCTATGCTCTTGGACTCTGCTCTCTTATCTTTGCTGGTAAGTTTTACTAACTCTGACATTAGGATCACGTTCTCTTGATTCCACCCGTCATTCTGGTGCTACCCCATTGATTGAGTCGTGTCGCAGGAGTTCTACCCCAGGTCCCGGACCGCGGATCCCGTTCTCATTCTGGGAAGGCCGCGCGTTCTCTGGCATTAACTCCTGTGGCCAACAGTTTTCTTGCGGCGTGATCGACATAGTGGAATCTATGTCGCGTCGTGTAATCCTTACCGCGGTCTGCGCGCCGCCTAGTGAGTCCTTTTTCCTTAATTTTACGACGTTACGCTGCCCGATTTTCGATTGACTCCGTGTGTAAATGTGTATGTCTTATATGACTACTCCTATATATCTGCGCCTCCTCTTCGTTGTCGCTTTACTTCAGGCTTGATTCTGGTATCTCGTTAAATTTTCATCACTGAAATATCCCTGTTAAATTCTAGCAGGATGGCTGGTCGTGGTGGTCGTGGTCGTGGTCGTGGTGCCAACGACCCACCTCCGCCGCCGGATTACATGGCCGCGATGATGCAGCAGTTCGAGATGAACCGTCAGTTCATGCAGAATGTCATGGCTCAGTTCCCCCAGCCGAATCAGAATGGGCACCACCATCAGCACACCACCGTGACTCTGCACGACTTCACTCACCTCAACCCCACTATGTTCTGCAACACTGTTCAGCCGTTGGATGCTGATGACTGGCTTCGCGACATCACTCACGAGCTGGAGTCAGCTAATGTCGATCCAGCCGACTATGTAAACTTTGCGTCTTATCACCTGAAAGGCTCCGCTGCTCAGTGGTGGAGCACCCACAAGTGTTCACTGCCAGTTGGAGAAGTCATCACATGGGATGGATTTCAGTCCGCCTTCCGCGCCCGCTACATTCCTCAGGGGATCATGGATCGTAAGGGCGAAGAATTCCGCAACCTCACTCAGGGCAACATGACTGTTGAAGCCTATCAGCGCGAGTTCCACAAGCTCTCTCGCTATGAGGAAGAAGAGATCACCACTGATGCTCGCAGGCAGCAGAATTTCCGCCGTGGCCTCAATCCAGACCTCAGACTCGCTCTTGCCGTTCATGATTTCGCCAACTTCGCCGCCATGGTGAACAAGGCTATCACCGTCGAGACTGCCCAGATGGAGCACAGGAACTCTCTGAAGCGTTATCGTGACGTTGGCTCATCTTCGGGCGCAACGCAGAAGCGTCGTATCTGGCTCCCTACCAGTGTGACCCATTCACCTGTACCTGCTCCAAGGCTGTCTTATGTTGCACCCCGTCTGCCTCCGCCACCGCAGATGCCAAGAGCTCTGCCTCCACCACCCAATGCTACACCCCTTCGTCCTCAGGATGGATTATGCTTCACGTGCCACCAACCTGGGCCTTTTTCCAGGGAGTTCCCCCAGAAACAGAAGAAACTGGTAGTTCACCCTGCTGGCTGCGGAAATGGTCGTGGCAACAACAGGACCCCCAACTATAATAGTGGGTCTGCTGCTTATGCTCGTGGACATGCTAACAACATCAATGTTGAAGAAGCTCAGCAACAACCCGCTACCGTGATGGCTACCCTTCTCGTTAATTCCGTACCTGCTACTGTTTTATTTGATACAGGAGCTTCGCATTAATTCATGTCGGAAGCATTTGCATTTTCCCATAACTTCAAGTATGTAACGATGAAACCACCGATGGTTGTTCGCACCCCGATAGGCCAATGCCGAACCACCATACTAGTGCCAAACACCACCATTGAAATCGAAGGAATTGAATTCTTTGCTTCGCCCATCCTCCTGAAGTATTCCACCATAGACCTAATTCTGGGAATGGATTGGTTGAAATTTCACGATGCTGCACTGTATTGTGGCACCAAGTCTGTCCAACTTTTTCACCCCTCCGGCGGGATTGTTAATCACACCACCCGAATTACCCGTCATGCTAAAACACAGATCTTTATGATGAATGCTTTGAATATCTCACCTCTGGAAGGAATTGAGAACGTTCCGGTCGTTCGCGATTTTCCCGACGTCTTCCCAGAAGAACTGCCGGGAATACCCCCGATCAGAGAAGTTGAATTCTTCATCGACTTGAAGCCAGGCACTGTTCCTATTGCCAAGCGTCCTTACAAGATGCCGCCACATGAACTCCTTGAACTTAAGGAGGAAATCGACAAGGTGCTTCAGAAAGGATTCATTCGCCCTAGTTCCTTAGCTTGGGGAGCACCTTCGCTTTTTGTCAAGAAGAGCGATGGGACAAACTGATTGGTCCAAGATTATTGGCCCATTAACCAAGCCACCATCCAGAACAAATACCAACTTCCCCGGATCAACGATCTGTATGATCAACTTGTCGGATCCAAGGTGTTTTCTAAACTCGACTTGAGGTTAGGTTATCAACAAATCCGAGTCCGTGATGAGAACAGTCCGAAGACTGCCTTCATTACTCGCTATGGATCATACAAGTACACTGTCATGTCCTTTGGCTTAACCAATGCTCCAGCCACCTTCTCCAGATTGATGAATTATATTTTCATGGAGTACCTCGACAAGTTCGTTGTGGTTTATCTGGATGACATATTGATATATTCCAAGAATGAAGAAGAGCATGTTGAACACCTTCTTCTTATACTGGAAAAGCTTCGAGAACACAAACTCTATGCAAAGCATTCTAAGTGTGAGTTCTGGCTTCCCGAAGTAACCTACCTTGGACATGTGATTTCCAAGGATGGCATTGCCGTCACCCTAGAACGTATCCAGACTATTTTTGACTGGACTCCTCCCAAGACCGTCAAGCAAGTCCGCAGTTTCCTCGGGCTCGCTAGCTATTGCCGCCGTTTCGTCGGGAACTTCTCCAAGATTGCCAGGCCCCTGACTAATCTGCTTCACAAAGGCTTCAAGTTCGAGTGGACAGATAAATGTCAAGAAAGTTTCCAAGCGCTCAAGGACAAGCTAACTTCTCCCCCGGTGCTCGCTCCCCCCGATACTCAGAAGGACTTCGTGATATATTGCGACGCGTCTCGTCAAGGATTAGGTTGTGTCCTAATGCAAGAGCGCAAAGTGATTGATTATGGCTCTCGTCAGTTGCGTGCTCACGAAGACAAGTATCCAACACATGATCTCGAATTGGTAGCAGTAATTTATGCATTGAAGCTGTGGCGACATTACCTCGTCGGTAATCGTTGCGAGGTCTACCCCGACCACCAAGGTCTGAAGTACCTGTTTACTCAGCCAGACCTGAATCTTCGTCAACAACGATGGCTCGAGACAATAGCCGACTTCAACATGGATATTTCGTATACCCTTGGCAAGGCTAATGTGATGGCCGATGCCTTGAGCCGCAAAGCTTACTGTTATGAAATTGAAGTTCAGGTACAGCAACCACATCTGTATGAAGAGCTTCGCAAGCTGAACCTCGAGATTGTTCCTCAAGGTTACGTTAACAACCTGGTTCTCGAGTCAAGCCTCGACACCCTCATCAAGAGTAGACAGCCTCTTGACGCTGACATTGTGAAGATGAAGCAAGACATCGCCCGCTATGTTTCTCAATGTGACGTTTGCAGTCGTGTCAAGGCCGGACATCAGAAACCTGCTGGCTGGTTGCAACCACTCCCTCCTCCTGATTGGAAGTGGGACAAAGTCGAAATGGACTTCGTCACCGGTTTTCCAAAGTCATAGAAGGGTAACGATGCCATCTTTGTCATCATCGACCGATTCTCCAAGATTTCTCACTTCCTGCCTGTCAAGGAGAAGATCACTGCTAGTCAGTTAGAAAACTTGTATATCTCCCGGATTGTGTCACTCCACGGTATTCCGCTGGAGATCACTTCAGACCGTGGCAGCCTTTTCACCTCACGATACTGGAAGAGTTTCATGGAAGCATTCGGGACTCGTCTGTCTCTCAGCACCGCTTATCACCCCCAGTCGCAAGGCCAATTTGAACGAGTAAATCAAGTGCTGGAAGACATGCTTCGCGCTTGTGTCCTTTCATTCGGCATGAAATGGGAGGAATCTCTCCCGTACGCAGAATTCTCGTACAAAAATAGCTATCAGGCTAGCTTGAAGATGTCCCCCTTCGAAGTTCTATACGGACGTAAATGTCGAACCCCCCTGAATTGGTCAGGAACTGGGGAACGACCCTACTTTGGTCCGGATCTTGTCCAACAAGCTGAAGATCAGGTTCGCGTTGTGCAAGAATACCTCAAGGCCGCCCAGTCTCGTCAGAAGAGCAACTATGAACGAAAACACCGGGAAATGGAGTATCAACCTGGTGAATACGCTTACCTTCATGTCACTCCCATGAGGGGCACTCATCGCTTCAGTATCAAGGGAAAATTGGCTCCTCGCTACATTGGCCCGTTCCGTATCCTTTCCAGGAGTGGACCCGTGGCATACCGGTTGGAATTGCCGTCGAGCCACTCCCAAGTCCACGATGTCTTCCACGTATCTCAACTCCGTCGCTGCTTCAAGGACCCTATCCGCGAAGTGGAACATGATATGATCGAGCTGCAACAAGACTTGACTTATCAAGAACATCCGAGCCGCATTCTCGATCAGTCTGAACGTCGAACCCACAACAAGACCGTCAAGTTCCTCAAAGTCCAGTGGTCGAATCATTCTTAAGATGAAGCCACTTGTGAACGCGAAGATCGCCTTCGCGATGAATACCCCGATCTTTTCCTCGCTACCACTTAAATTCTCGGGACGAGAATTCTTGTAGTGGGGGAGATTTGTAACACCCTCAGTTGTCTGTAACAGTAATTCTTTTGCTAATGACAATCACTGTTGCCAATCACTGTTGCTAATCATGCCATGATAAAATTTGAATCAAATCAAATCCCAAATGCCTTTTTGTTGATATTAAAAATAATGTTGCAAATAAAACTTGTCCAAAAATTATACAACCACTTTTCTTAAATCACAAATAATCTGTGGGTCATGCCCATGTGGTTATGGTATTTAATTATGCCTCTGGAAAAGTCAAACAATTCAAACACAAAGCAAAACAGCACCATTTGACAATTGAATATTATAAAGAAATAGTAAATGGTTTTATTTTAAGCCTATACTTTTTGTGGCACTCTGGAAATATACACACCTAATTATGGACCAAGTTACACATTTTAAAAAAATGTTAAAGCAATTAAACCCAATATAAAAGGAAAAGAACATAATGCAAAAAGGAAAACAAATTGAAAAATCACTATAGCTCGCCCTGGGCGACAGCCCACCTAGCCCGGCCCACTACCCCGGCTTGTCTTCTACCTCCACCTGCCCCGTACCCGGCGAGGCCCCGCCACTGGCCATGGCCATGCCGACTCCTCCTTCACTGTGCCATCGTTGACGAGGAGAGCACCCCCACCCACTCCCTGGACACCCCCGCCTGCATTTTCCGCTCCTCCTCCTCTCGCAGTTGTCGGGGGAAAATCTCTCGAGCGCCGCCGTCGCCATTGCCATGGCCTCGCGTGGCCACTGACTTCCCCGTGCGACAACAACGTGTCTGGCGTGTGTACGGTGGTCGACTTCGTCTGCGTGCACTTGGAATTGCGGCGGGATCGACTACAACGAGCGCGGCGTCTTCTTCTTCTTCTTCGGCTCTCGCGGGATCCGCGACAAATTTCGGCCACAGCAAGCCCGCATCAAGCCTGCGGCTACCTCCTTCGTGCTCCTGGTGAGCTCCCCGTTCACCGCCAAACCTCCCCTTAGCCCCTCCGCCTCCGTATCTAGCCGCGCCATTAGGGCAGGAGCTTGTCGCCGCCGGCGAGCTCATAGCCGTGGCCCAGATCGCGCGTTTGGCGCGCTGCACGCGTCACTTTTCTCGCCGTGCCCCCAGGAACCCAACCGTGTAGCGCTTGCCCGATTTACCCGCTATGGCGTCGTCCTCATCGAAGCCCGAGCACAGCCGCAGCCAAACCTCGTCGCCGGCCTCATTTCCGGCGACCCCAAGCCACCAACCCACCCCCAAAAGAACCGTCGACGTCGCCTCGTTCGAATGCGCCCAACCGCGCGCCAAATGGCCACCCTAGCCCAATCCCGAGCCCCTCCGATCCTCGCCGCCGTGTGGTGGCTCGCCGGTGACTAGCCGCCGGCCACCGCCACCGTGGCACACCTGGGGCACCCCCTGGGTCACTGCCAGTGGGCCCCCGTGGACCAGTTGACTGGGTTGACCAGTAACCTGTGCTGACTAGGCAACCCCAGTCACTGACATGCGGGCCCCCTGTTTAAGTTTATAGTTAAGTAAAACTTAATTAAAAACTGATTAGTTAAGTTAATCTGTCACTGACATGTGGGCCTTAGTAATTAGGTTAAGCACTGGATTAATTAAACTAATAATTTAAACATGTTTCATTGACAGGTAGGCCCCACTGGTCAGAGTTGTTTAAATAAAAGAATTATGAATAACAGAGGATGATATATGGGTCCCACATGTCAGCACTGTTCTGGATAAACTTGTGGATAATGTAGGATTTAATTTAATAAAAGAAATTAGAAAATGAATTAAAATTGAATAAAACTTTGAATTTAAATATCTTTTAAACCGTAAGTCAGATTCAAAAACCTTATACAGGAAAGTTGATCAGAAAAATACAATGATTAAGGATACGCTATCCGTTGGTCTACCACCCCCCTCTAACGTACCGAACATCGAACCGCCCCCCTCTGAACCGTCTGTCCGATGATTTGTCTGGTCCTGTTAAAGTATCCGGATTAATTTATTTCGAACACGAAAATTGTTCGGAATAGATCAACTAACCTGGATACACCACCCACACATGTGTCGGATGTCCACGACACCTCTGGCATGATACCTCCCCCCTCCGAACACACTGTCCAGTAATCACCCGGAGCTGGTAGTACATCCCCGGATGAATTACCGACCCGAGCATAATACATTGCACTGCGTTAGAACACCATTCACCTTACCTATGTCATGTCATGCATTTGTTTGTATATGCTTGCTTTGTATTTACTGTTCCCCCCCCCTTAATCTCTGGTAGACCCCGCTACTGCCGTCGACTACACCGCTGCTGAGTACGACTACTTCGTCGACGACCCTACTTCTACCGTCGAGCTTCCAGGCAAGTAGATCCATTCTCTTCCCCAGATATCGCCTATCTTTCCGTACATTTCTTGCACTAGGCATTGTTACTGCTGCTGCTACGTTACAATCCTATTCAATTTCATAGCTTGTTTTTGTCGCCCCTTGATGTACCTTCCTTTATCCTATGCTACCTATAAATATATATATATTATATTCAGCAGTAAGCCCTGCGCATTGTTAGCTAGGATAAGATAGCGGGCCGTGATTACTCAAGGGAGTGAACGCGGATACAAATATTAGAACTGCACAAGTATGGTACAATGCAGACACCGCCTCACGCCCCCTAGCTCGGCTCTGCCGGGCCACCATCAAGTGTGAGCTATCAAGGAGAAATCCTTGTACTCCACTTGTTGCTAACTCTGTATAGCCTCTCTAGGTACCTGAGAAATGTTGTCCTTCAGGTAAGAAGTCGGGCGACCCAACGGTACCCGCGAGAGGTATTGCGACCGGACGACAGAGAAGGTACGACCAGTGTACCGGTGTGCTTGGCCCCTGATCGTTGGCCGCGAGAGTTACCAAACCCATAAAGTCGAGCTCCTCCAGGAGCCCACGCGAGACAAGCTAAGGAGACGGTTCACCTTGTTGGTAACCGTAGTGACTTGGTGGGACGACAGGGCAAGCACCGATGTACTGGTGGTCCTGACTGATGTCGTTGTCCGCGGGTCAGTTAAGTCGAGGCAACGATAACGGTTGTCCCGCAAGTTAATAAAATGACTAATGGTTCAGTGGATGTCTTGAGTTGGCTATATGCCATATACGCACTACCTACCCGTGGGAATTACGAGTTATGGTCTCCTCTGCTTCGTAGTGTCGTCTGAGGACTCTTCATACGTCATCAGTACCGCGGCATGCGCCGGGAAGTGGTGTTGTCTTATTTGCTCGCGCAGTGGTGTCTTATTTGGATTTGCTTGAACTTCACCGGCCAGCCTCGCACCGTGCAGGAGTACGGCGGGGTTAGGGTCCAAAGCCCCGCGTACATAGGATATAGTCTGGCGGATGACCTCTCTGTTGAGTTTGAAAGATGGGCTAGGGAGTGTCGGATAGTCTCGGTGGAGCGTTCCCTAACAATTTTCCCGCCACCCTGGAGATCCGTGCGTGCAGTGTAAAACAAGTGCACCCCTGCAGGGAAGATTAATCTATTCGAATAACTGTGTCCACGGTAACATGACACTTTATGCTGAAGCTGGATCTTATCACTACAAACTATTATTATTAAACTGTATGGTTCCGGGTTTTCTTCCTCGCTGGGATGTCGAGGAGGTGAACTCGGAGGCATTGCTAATTATTACTCCCTCCGATCCATAAAAAGTTTCGCACATTTTGTACTAAGTTAGTACAAAGTTTGTACTAGGTGGGCGACACTTTTTATGGATCGGAGGGAGTACAACTTATTATTATACAATGCGGCAGCAACATCTTTTGTATTGTTACTTTATGCTTTATATGAACTGTTGGCTATTCTCTCCTCATGCTGCAAGACTCGTCGGAAGATGCTAGTCTTCGATAGGCCTAGCTTCTTATCCTTGCTCTGACTTCTATCTTGCAGTCCACTATATATAGCCTCCCCTTTCCATTGATACAATGCATAAATGCTTAGTAGCGGACGTAAGACTCGCGGGTATGGTAGATACTCACCTTTTCTTTATTTCCCCCTTTTTGATTTGCCTGATCGGCCGCTGCAGTCGACGTTGGAGCCTTGGAGTCCAGGAGCAGGAGATCCCCGATGCCACCCACCGCAACGTGAAGATCCCCGATGCCCTCTACGGCATGGAGATCCCCGACGACCAGAATTAGTTTGGAGGTTCCCGGGCAGGAGGCCTCGCCTTTTCGATCTGTTTTTATTTGTGCTAGCCTTCTTAAGGAAACCTTGTATTCTTGTGTCTGTACTCAGATACTTTTGCTTCCGCTAACTTTGTGCTCTCGAGCTGTTGTATTCGAGCCCTCGTGGCCCATGGCTTGTATTAAACAACTTGCATTATTTTATTTGTAGAGTTGTGTTGTGATATCTCACCGTGAGTCCCTAATCTCGATCGGGTACCTTGCGTGTATGATTACTGTACACGGTCTGATTTTGGGGGCATCACACTGTTTTGAGGAAAGATATAAGGAGGTTTATGATGACAGAGCGTATCATGCCAAGGGTTTGGGTGCACCGTCGATGTGGACGCCAACTCTCGGAGTGAGAAGAGGGCAATGCACGGTACCGAAGAGGCTCGAAAATATGAGGAGGTGGAAGTGTCAACTTTCAATACTTACATTAGTCTGAAGTACTCTTGTACTTATTATCAGTAACTCTCAATCTAATCAGGTGGCTCACAAAGAGACAAGTACGCGAGGAGGAGTGTATGAGGGTTTGGTTATCCTTGCGGATCCTCGACTCATGGTACGTGAGTGTACTCTAATATCTGATCCCTCCAAAGATTAGTGATCCATCTAGTAGCTAGAGTTCTCAACTAGTTTTTTTGTAGTTTTTGAAAATAAACACGTATTGCCCAAAATACGACATCTATCACTAATAGGCTAGATCTCTTGACACTAAAAGTTCAAACACTCACAACAATACCTCAAAACTATTGCAAGTTACTACTACAATTGAATAGCAACCTCAATTACCTATTTTAAGTCAAGACACAACTCAGTCCAACAACCAACTCTCTAAACAAGCTAAACATGAAAACTCAAGAGAGTTCCAGCAACAAACTAAACTAAAGATCGTTAGAAAGATAAGCATGAAAGCACAAGAGCTAAACATGACAGCAACTACGAAAAGATAAAGAACACACAGCAAAAGAGAGATAAGCATGAAAATCCTATGATGTGTTCGAGTTTAAAGTGGAGCGTGTTTGTCAACCACACAAAGAAAGTTGGGTTCTAACTTGTTATGAACAGCAAACAAAGCTAAATAAAACTAAAAAGAAAACTAAAGAGCAACACGCTCCAAGCATAGAACATAACGCATGAAGTGATAAAAATATAGTGGAATGAAGGACGAACTGATAATTGTGTATGGAGAAGGGGATGCACGGGGTCATCCCCAAGCTTATACACTTGAGTATCCTTGAATATTTATTGGCTATGCATAGGGGCATCCACAAGCTTGAGCGTTTGACACACCCGGATCTTCTTTCATCATCTTCCCTCGCACACTTGAAAACTCCCTTCATACATAACTCATCATAAACTGATTAGAGAGGTTAGTATCCACAATAAAACAATTTTCCACTACTTGAAATAAAGATTTTCTTGATGGGATACTTTTTCTCAAGATTTCCAATAAATTTTTGCAAAGGAAAAGCTAGTGCAAGACTTGCAAAACTGAGGAAAGGCAAAACATGGCAGAATTTGTGAAAAACAGACCAACATGTAGTAAATAATTTTTTTGGGGTACTTCTGCAACTCAAATCAAAAAACTCAGAACATACGCGCGAAAGCTAATTGTATAGAGCATGATTTCAAAAAATTCAGATTAGGGATGATGATTATAAAAGGTGATGTCATAAGAATAAGAATTTTAAGCAAAAGAGAGCATCACGAAGAAAACATGAAACACATGTAAGCCTAAACCACTTACTATGCTTGGGAAACTTGTAAAGAAATAAATTATGAAAGCACAAAGTGACAAGCGTAGGAAGGTGGAAAAAGAGAAACTTCAAAAGTTTTATCATAAACAGAGGTGTTTTTGTAACATGAAAGTTTCTACAACTAAATTTTCCTCTCTCAAAATAGTTTTCAGTATAATCATGAGCAACATCAAGAATATAACTATCACATAAATCATGTTGTTCATGACTTACAAGCACACGTGTATTGATTTTAACATGGTTTTTAGGATCATAAGATAGATGCATCCCAACTCATTGAGCCTGAATAAGAGCACAATTCTCTAGAATATGAGTTGGAGATTTCAAAAGGATAATAAGACAATCAAGTGTGGGTGAAATAGCAACAATTTCATGCTTAACATAAGTAACTATAGAAAGTTCAACTTCGCAAGCATAATCCATATTGGCATCATCGCCATCAACAAAGAAAGTATCAAGATCTTCAGAAAGGGATGTATCGAGTGAGTCCTCGGAATCATGGGATTCATCATCATACAAATCATTGGCCTCTTCTAGGGAAGCAAACATTTTGTTTTTAAAATCCTCAATATAATCATTGCAAATATTATTCTCAAAGCAATAAGCAAGAACTGCAAGGTTTTCAGATTTGTTAATAGTATCGTAATACTTTTCAATCAGAGAAGCATTCTCATAAGCACCCTTAAAAGCAACAAACTCTTCAATCTTTTCAACATCAAAGTAATCATAAACACATTTAGCATAAGAAGATAGGATCTTATTTTCATTAAAATCACATTGGAAAGGAAGGTGTTTACGATCTATATTAGAACAATAAGTAAAATCATAAATCTGCCATAAACACTCAGCATAGCAATAAGAAGTTTTTATTTGGTCCCATAAGTGTTTCCATTTATGAGATAGGCGATGCCGCGTATAATGAGCATGCTCATCCAATGATTTTTCCCTCAACCAAGTCGGTTCGATTTTTAGCACGAACACAAATTTATCGAAGACGATCCAAGTGAAACATGCCCATCCTACCATATTTGGGTGGTTCCACACGCATGGTAAAGATAGCATCAGTAGGCAGACAAAGACGAAAGACACAAGAAAAAGCAAAAAACTGGAAAGTAAACTAACAAGACTAAAAAGCAAAGGTAAAAGATAGTGTGCAACTGCCCTATCTTGAAGAGTGGAGTCCCCGGCAACGGCACCAGAAATTTCTTTGATGGCTTCTTGCCCCTCGTTGGTTACCTAAAGTGGGAGGAATGAGATGCGGCACAACAACAAGTTTCCCTCAATGAAGATACCAAGGTTTATGTCTCCAGTAGGACTCCAACAACAGAAAGTAGGTGACAACGGCGCTAGAAATCTAGCATGAGTTGACGTGGACCTGCACACAGCAACAGATAACTCTACTCCCAACGAGTACAGAGAGGTTGTCAATCTCTCCGGTCTTGTTATTTACAAAGGGTCAAACGCAAGAGATAAAAGATAGTGATTACTGCAACTAGAAAGTAAAATCAAGAAGTAAATTGATGGTGTAAACAGTTGTGGAAATATGGGTTGGGGTCCCATGGTTTCACTAGTGATGTCTCTCTCCCAAAAGATGATAAAAGAGCTATGCAAGGTAAACAAATTACAGCTGGGCAATTGACAAGATTACGGGCGCAATCCAATGCTAACTATGCTGCAAAAGAAAGGAAGAGGCTCAGAAGCATGGGCAGTACGCCAAGATAAGTAGACCGAAATCCATCTGCATCTACTACTAATCATCCACCTCGAGATATCTATCAAGAAAATCTCGCTGGTATTAAGTTGCGAGCCCCACCCAAAGTGTAAACCCAAAGCAATAGACAACTGCATTAAAAGAACTTTGTGTAAAGTAAACAATCCTTGAAACCGCGGTTACAAGCACCGTTGTTTTCCCCCTTGTGGCCACAGCACATCCCCTAGACTCATGTTCTTGTCACTCAAGCTAGTCATCAGGGGCATGAACCCACAATCAAGCACAATGCTCCCTCTTGGAGTCACTACCTACTACTTGGCCAAAGCAATAAACAGCAACAGAGAACATGCAAGAATTCCTCAAGAACACAAATATAAAAGGAAAAGAACCAAATATATTACTCATCACAATCTGAACATAGTCTCATAATCCATCAGATCCTAGCAAACTCAACATAGCAACAGCAGAAAGAATTACATATGTGCCTTGATCATGTAGGGCAGCTCACAAGGTCTAATCCATGAAGAACAAAGAGGGGAGGAGAACATCACATAGCTACTGATCATGGACCCATGGTCCAAGGTGGACTAATCATGGATCATCCAGGAAGCGTCCATGGTGGTGGAGAAGCTCCCGGAAGTCCACCCTCCCTCCGCCAGGGTTCCGAGAAGAGGTCTTCTAGCGCTCCCGATCTTGCAAGCACGGCGGCGGCAGAACAGAGGCGAGATCAAGAAAATAGGTTCTATCTTCGGAGATTTCGGGGAGAGACAAATATATAGGCGAAGGGGGGCAGCCGGGGGGCCACCAGGGAGTGCAGGCGCCCTCGTGGTGCGGCCTAGGGTGGGGCCGCGCCCCCTGGCCGCCTAGGCACCAGGTTGGCCCCCTGGCTCTCCTTCGGGGCTCTAGAAGGTTCTTGTACGCTGATTTTTATTGGATTTTTCCGGAATTTTTGGAGCACTTATAATACGGGGAAACCTGAAATAAAAAGACAGCAGAAAAAAGGAACTGGCACTGGGGTGTAGTGAGTTAATAAGTTAGTCCAAATATTATCAAAAGTGTATGAAAGTGTATCAAAAGCATAGCCATATCACACAAATCATGCATGGAGCAAGAAGAAATTATAGATACGTTTGGGACGAATCAGAGGACCTCATGCTGGTGAGAGGACCGCACACAAGGTTCTCCAATCAGGTTTTTATTGGCCTACTCTCTTTAAAGATGCTAGAAAATATGTTTTGTCTTGTGATAAGTGTCAGAGAGTTCTTAACATTAGTAGGATAAATTAGATGCCTATGAATTACTCTGTAGTTATTGAGCCTTTTGATTGCTGGGGTTTTGATTTTATGGGTCCTTTTCCTCCTTCACACAAGTACACTCACATATTGGTAGCGGTTGATTATGTAACCAAGTGGGTTGAAGCAATCCCCACTGAAAGTGCTGAACATAAGACATCTTTGAAAATGCTCAAGGATGTGATCTTTTCTCGGTTTGGTGTACCAAGGTACCTCCTGACCGATGGAGAATCACATTTTACACATGGTTCTTCTAGCAAATATTTAACAAAGTATGATGTTAACCATAGGATTGCCTCACCTTACCACCCTCAAACGAGTGGGCAAGTTGATCTCACAAATAGGGAGATCAAGTTGATCATACAAAAGACAGTGAACAGTTCTAGAAAGGGTTGTTCCAAAAAGTTGGGAGATGCCTTGTGGGTGTATAGAACTACTTATTAAAATCCCATGGGCATGTCTCCTTATAAGATGGTGTATGGAAAGGCTTGCCATTTGCCTTTAAAATTAGATCATAAAGCTTTCTGGGATGTTAGAGAGCTTAATTATGACCCAAAACTTGCTGGTGAAAAGCGTCTCATGAACTTGACTTCTCTAGATGATTGGAGAAGTGAAGCTTATGAGAGCTCGAGATTGTTTAAGGAAAAAGTAACGAAGTGGCCTGATAAGAGAATCTTGAAACGTGAATTTAATGTTGGTGATAAAGTATTGTTGTTTAGATCTCATTTCAGGTTTTCTCTAGGTAAATTACTTTCCAGATGGGAAGGACATTTTCACATCGAAGAAGTCTACCGCTCCGGTGCAATCAAGATTAATAATTTTGAGAACACGAAACCTCAGGTTGTAAATGGGCAAAGATTGAAGCATTACCTGGCAGGAGACCCTGTCAATGTTGATGTGGATACAATACGCACAACCACTCATGAAGAATATGTTGCAGCCCGGATTCAGACGCCCGCAGAAGCAACATAAGAATAGGTATGTAATACGGTATGAAAACTTCGTGAACATCCTTAAAAGTCCCATATTACGTGTTTTTGAGAAATTGGGAAAATTCGAGGCCGAAGTGGAGCCAGAGACGAGCTCCAAGGGCCCCAGGCGACCTGGTGGCGCAGCCTGCTCCCTGTCCGCGCCAGGAGGCCGCCTGGGAGCCTCAGAGTCCGTCTCCGACCCCACTTTGGCTTCTTACCTTCCTTATGTTGCAGAAATTTTTGCTATATATTTGCCCAGATCATCCCGGCTTTGTATCTTGTGATTTCGTGCATTCTATTTTCGATCTGTTGCTTCCAGGAAAACTGTCAGCAAACCCTATGTGTCATGGTTTCCCCAAGTTCCCCCAAGGACAAATTCCTTGTCAACGTCATCAACCCTTACATCGCAGAGGTGAAGAGGCATCCTCAAACACTTTGGGTGGAGGTTGGTGCCCTTCACCAAGTAGATCTGAAGGGACCTGTAAAGGAGGGGAGCACCAAGGCCAGGTTGGAAGAAGTGGAGCAAGAAGTCTTCAAGTACAACTTGGTGATCGAGCGTGGTGTCAAGGCCAACTTTGACATCATCACCGAGTTGAAGAACCAACATGAAAGGAGGTGAAGGAAGTGCACGCAAGAATATCTGCACTGGATGCCAAAGTGTTCGAGATTCAAAGACACATCTATGACCTCCAAAACCAGAACTGTGAGTATGAACTAAAGTTCTTGCGCATGGGATTATCATCTGAAAGAAGGATCTCGGAGACTGAAGAATCTTGTGTGGAGGGAGGACCTCTACCTTGGATGCTTTTCACCAAGGATTACATGAGAAACAAGAACAAGGATGATGAGTAAAATCCTCATGGGTAATGGCACCCCCTTAGCTTGTTCCATGCTTGGGGGAGTGTCCGGTATCTTTATCTTTATCTTTGTCGTTTTAGGTCAAGTTTAGTGTTGTATCATGTCTAGGGAAGTTATCTTATAAAATAGGTGTATGCATTGAGGTCTATCACTCCTTTGTGGAGAGTCATGTATCCGTGAGTGTGCAGTGTCTATGATGGAATATTAATGATAAGTCTATTGTTTTCTTCGCTGCACTCGGTATTCTCTTCACACAATCGACCTTATATGATGATTCTTATGGGAGTATTGATATTATATATTAGGTATGGCTTTGAAAACTTTATTTAATCTTGGCAAACATAGCTTTGGTCATAACAACAAGAATGAGTTTTCCAGTAGCGACATAGCCAAAACCTTTATGTTCTTATGCTTGAAGTGTTATGCTGACAAGGAAGACAACTTGATGTTTTATGCCAATTATTAATGTAGACTTTATATTTTTTTGCATCCAAGTCAACATCATTTGTCTTCTTTTAAAAGCCTTTTCTAGACAAACCTTGTACTAAGCAGGAATACTTCTTGTGCACCCATACCTTGAAACCTCAACCTTCCAAAGATTCCACCATACCTTCACTGCCACTCCTAACGTATATTATTCATGTCCTATCTTTAAACCTTAAAAATAGTATACCCCCTGTTTTGTGCCTCTATTTTAGCTCATGAGGAATTCGTAGGTAATTCATGATCTTCTTATGTTGGACATGTTTTATCTTGGAGTGGCATGTCTAATCTGCAAACCCCTAATACGAGGAAGAACTGGCATGAGTGCACCCATCTCGTAAAAGATAATACAACAACCAAACCCTCCTTCGCGCTTTCTTTATGAGAAATCAGAACAATTTGGCAGTGATAAGAAAAGGAGATTAAGGGGATGTGATCGTCCCCACTTGGGAGTCGTTCATCAAAACTTGCCCAGCATGAGAAGTAATTGGGTTATCTACTAGCATTCGTTGACGAATTATGCACCTCTCAAAATCTTATTTTATTATATTTATTGATTTCAAAACCTCTAAAAGCTCTATCACATGAGTTTTCCGTACTTCCCTCTGCGAAGGGCTAAGCCTTTACTTTTATGTTTAGTCAGTAAACCCACTTCTTTCCATCCCACAAAGAGTAGACACCTTATGTTGACAAAAGATGCATGCCTTTATATTGTTTCATTGAGAATTTCCATATTACATCTTTGTTGACTTAATCATTAGGATAAACAAGTTGTTTGTTGAGCCTTGCTACATTAAACATCTTCCTTTGTGTTAGCATTTTCACTTCTCGACTAATAACATGTTCTTTCAAAAGCTTCAAATGATCTCATCAAAATATAAAGGAGAGAGCAAAAGTAAAAAAGTTATTATTTGTTCTTTGACCAAAGGACATATTTTCCATGATTTGTTGAGTTTTCTCGGTCCTACTTTTGATTGTAATTGAAAGTACTTTGTCATAAGGGCCATATGAGTTGAGGTTGCTGTTGAGGATGCTTGACTATAGTAGGAGGAATTATGATGCTTCTTGTTTGTATTCTTATTATCGACACTTCAGTCTCTAAACTTGTGGACAGGTTTACCGAGCTCAGTATTAGCTTGGGGACAAGCGAGGTCTAAGCTTGGGGGAGTTGATACGTCCAAAATGCATCACTATTTTATATCATAGTTTACCTTTATTCATTGATATATTACATATTATGATGATGTTATTATAGTGTTTTGGCTTGTTTTACATAGTTTTCAACTTTCCGGTGCTGAAACAGCAGACGCAAGAATCAGTAGGGAAAAGTGCACATCAAGTGACCATGACCTGAAAATCACAGGGTGTAATTTCCAGAAGATATAACGAAGAATGGCCAAAAACCACCCGGAGGGGGGCCACCAGGCTCTTAGTCGCCCTGGTCGCGCGGCCCCCCTCCTGGCTGCCTGGGAGGTGGGCCCCACTCCCGGGAGCCCCCCCTTTGGCCAATATTTTCATCGTGACCTAATAACCCGAGAAAAAGAAGAATTTTCAGATTTTCGCCGCCGCTCCGTAGCGAAAACCTACAGAGAAGAAAAGACCTTTCCGGTGGGCAGATTCCGCCGGGGAGAACTCCTCCCGGAGGGGGAGATCATCATCACCATCGTCACGGGAATCATCGAGATCATCATCAACATCATCCTCACCATCAGCACCATCTCCATCTACATCACATCTCATCTCACCATTGCAATCCAAGTTGTAACTTGTACTATCCATCCCCTCTACTCTACTGGTGTTGATTACTCTTTGTAGTGAATGATATTGAGTTTTTTTGGATAATTATTGTTATGACCAGATTTTTTATCACATATGTATCCCCTCTGATCATGATCTCTTTTACGTCTTGTGAGTAGTTCCTTTAGTTCTTGAGGACATGGGAGAAGTCTAGTTGTTAGTAGTCATATGATGTTGAAGTAATATGTGTTGTTTGATATTTAAGTTGTGTGTTATTCTCCTAGTGGTGTTGTGTGAACGTCGACTACACAACATTTCGCCTTTTAAGGACCTAGGGGAATGCATTGTGTATAATGTATGCTTATGGTGGGTTGCCGGAGTGACAGAAACCTAAACCCCAGTTCGCACATGTCAGAACCCTCTGTTAGGTAATGTGCTAGAAACAAAGTCACCTTGCATTCATCAAAGAAAACCAAATGGAATTCAAATTCAAACTCAATTGGGAGAAGGAACACCCCCCATATGAATGTAATTCAAATGGCCAGAATAAAAATTCCTTTTGCATTTTTGAAAACTCCCATAAATGAGTGTGATCACATATCAAGTGGTGTGGTAGCAATCCCATGCTCATAGATTTTTCAAATATTCAAACAAGACCTTGGAATTAATCAAATACTCCTATTTGAATTTGAATTCAAATATTTTGAATTTCAAAAATGTTCAAAACTTGGGGATGATTAGCTACTGGTCATGTAAGTCCATATATAAATTTTGAGCATTTAATAAAATGCCTGGCTATTTTTTAGCACAGCTAAACAAATAACAGAGAGAAAAACAGAAAGAAAAGAGAAAATGGAAAGAGGCCCACTCACCTTGGGCCCCAGGCCCAACTTACCTGTACCGCAACCCAAGTGCGCCAGGCTCTTGTCGTCTTCCAGCGCGTCGGCAAGCACCTCGGTGGCGGCCATGCTGTGTCCACCGACGCCACCCTCGCCGCACTCTCTCGCGCTCTCTGTGTGTTTCCCCCAAATCCTCCGAGAACAGCCGCCGTTCGTAGACGCAAGAACTCGCAGCCAACGCCGGATATAGGCGAGAAGATCATGTCCATCATGCGCGCCATCGTCGTTTACCCCGACCTGGAGAAGTTGGCGTCCTAATCGAGCCCGAGGACGACGCACGCTTCTCCGAGAGCTCGTCGGACCCGCAAGCCGCCGTCGTCGATTACTCCGGCCACAGAGACTCCCCGACCACGCCACCGCTTCCACTACATCCGCGGTGAGCTCCTCCTTCGCCCCACCCAGTCCACGGCCACCCTCTTGGCCTATACCGTGTTTTTCCATGAAAGCCGGAGCTTCTTGCTGCCGGGATTGATGGCGACGACCCCCTGTTGCGCAATCGAGCTTGCCTTCTTGTCCGTTGCACTCACGGTGCTCCGCTGCTCCGAACCAGCCTAACCCCGCTCCAAGTCGTGCCGTCCAGCAAGTTCTAGCTCGTAGCCATGGCTCGGTCGCCAAAAATCTCGACGTCGGCGAGCCTACAGGGCCCCCCATCCCCCGTTCTTGGTCCAGATCGTTGCTCGACGACGAGAGCTTCCTCCTGGTTGTCTTGGCGCTTCATTTGGACCACGGGAACGCCATCCCGTGCGAGCGTCGCCGTGCTGGATGGTCACCGGCGACTTGCCGCCGGTGAGTTAGAACTAGAGAGCATCGCCTTTATGCCAAGTTCTCCAAGTGTGAATTTTGGATACTAGAAGTGACCTACTTAGGCCACGTGATTTCTGCAAAAGGCATTGCTGTGAATCCCGAGGGAGTTCAGGCCGTCCTTGACTGGACCCCACCTGAATCGGTTAAGCAAGTTAGGAGTTTTCTTGGCTTAGCAAGCTATTGTCGCCGCTTCGTCGAGAACTTTTCTAAAGTTGCAAAGCCTCTAACTGAACTCCTCAAGAAAGATAAGAAATTCTTATGGACTCCCAAGTGCGAGGAAAGCTTTCAAGAGCTAAAAAGGAGATTGACTTCTGCACTCGTACTTGCGCCTGCAGACACCAAAAAGGATTTCGAGATCTTTTGTGATGCCTCACGGCAAGGATTAGGATGCATACTTATGCAAGATAGACATGTGGTAGCTTATGCTTCACGCCAGTTGCGTTTACATGAAGAGAACTATCCTACCCATGATATTGAACTCGCTGCTGTAGTTCATTCCCTGACAACGTGGCGACATTACCTCCTTGGTAATCGTTGCGAGATCTATTCCGACCACCAAAGCCTCAAATACATTTTCACCCAGCCAGATCTTAATCTCAGGCAAAGACGCTGGATAGAGTTGATAAAAGATTACGACGTAGGAATTTCTTACACCCCAGGAAAAGCCAATGTCATGGCTGATGCACTAAGTCGTAAGTCGTATTGTAACAACCTCATGTTATAACAGTGTCAACCACTTCTTCATGAGGAATTTCGCAAGCTCAAACTTGAGATTGTTCCTCATGGCTATCTTTCTACATTGGTGGTGAAACCAACCCTTGAGGAGAAAATCATAGTTGCCCAAAGGTGTGCACGAGGTGTTCGCCGGATCAAGGAGAACATTGCTAGCGGAGTTGCTAAATGTTTCTCCACAGATAGTAAAGGAACGGTATTCTTTGGAAATCATTTGGTAGTACCTAAGAATAGGGAACTAAGGCAACTCATCCTCAAAGAAGCCCATGACACACCCCTCTCGATTCATCCCGGTAGCACAAAAATGTACCGAGATATACGCCAGAGATTTTGGTGGACTAGGATGAAGAGAGACATTGCTCGATTTGTTGTCGAATGTGATGTTTGCCGTCATATTAAGGCAGAACACCAAAGACCTACTGGTAAACTTCAACCTTTGCCTATTCCAGAGTGGAAATGGGACAAATTCAGCATGGATGTCATCACTGGTTTTCCAAAAACCCAGAAAGGAGATGATGCCATCTTCGTTGTGGTGGATAGACTGTCCAAAGTTGCACACTTCCTTCCCGTTCACGAGTCTATAACTGTGAGCCAGTTAGCGGACTTGTATGTCTCTAGAATTGTGTCTCTTCATGGTGTTCCTTTGGCAATCAATTATGATCGTGGTAGCCTTTTCACCTCTAGATTTTGGGGAAGCTTTCAGAATGCTATGGGAACTCATCTCTCCTTTAATACAGCTTTCCATCCTCAGTCTAGCGTTCAAGTCGAAAGGGTTAACCAAATTCTCGAAGACATGCTCAGAGCTTGTGTTATCTCATTCGGAAAGAATTGGGGGAAGTCTCTTCCATTTGCCGAATTTGCTTATAACAATAGTTTCCAATCTAGTCTGAACATGGCTCCTTTTGAACTCCTCTATGGACGACGATGTCGAACACCTTTAAACTGGTCAGAAACCGGTGAAAGACAATTCTTTGGACCGAATATGATCAAGGAAGAAGAAGAGAAAGTTCTCATTGTTCATGATCAATTGAAAGCCGCCCATTCTCGTCAGAAAAGCTACTATGATCGTCGTCATAGGCAAGAAAGCTACAATCTGGACAAGAAGGCTTACCTTCGGGTTACTCCTCTGAAGGGAACCCAATGATTCGGTATCAAAGGCAAGTTGGCCCCACGTTACATCGTACCTTTCCGCATTCTTGCTAAACGTGGAGAAGATTCCTAACAACTTGAACTGCCCCCGCACCTTTCCCGAGTACATGATGTATTCCATGTGTCACAACTCAGGCGTTGCTTCAAGGACCCCATCCGCGAAGTAGACCATGAAACGCTTGATCTCCAAGATGACCTTTCTTATCGAGAGTACCCCGTTCGTATTCTTCATTTCGCAGAGCGTGTCACTCGTCATCAGAAGATTAAGTTTCTGAAAGTGCAATGGTCACACCACTCTGAGAGAGAAGCCACGTGGGAAAGAGAAGACCTTCTCAGTGCTTAGTACCCCACCTTGCTTCCGCAGACTTCTGAATCTCAGGACGAGATTCTGTTGAGTGGGGGCGAGTTGTCAGAACCCTCTGTTAGGTAATGTTCTAGGAACAAAGTCACCTTACATTCATCAAAGAAAATCAAATGGAATTCAAATTCAAACTCAATTGGGAGAAGGAACACCCCCTAGATGAATTTAATTCAAATGGCCAGAATAAAAGTTGCTCCAAAAATTCCTTTTGCATTTTTGTAAACTCTCATAAATGAGTGTGATCACATATCAAGTGGTGTGGTAGCAATCCCATGCTCATGGATTTTTCAAATATTCAAACAGGACCTTGGAATTAATCAAATACCCCTATTTGAATTTGAATTCAAATATTTTGAATTTCAAAAATTTTCAAATTTTGAGCATTTAATAAAATGCCTAGCTATTTTTTAGCACAGCAAAACAAATAACAGAGAGAAAAACAGAAAGAAAAGAGAAAATGGAAAGAGGCCCACTCACCTTGGGCCCCAGGCCCAACTTACCTGTACCGCAACCCAAGTCCGCCAGGCTCTTGTCGTCTTCCAGCGCGTCGGCAAGCACCTCGGTGGCGGCTATGCCGTGGCCACCGACGCCACCCTCGCCGCACTCTCTCGCGCTCTCTGTTCATTTTCTCCAAATCGTCCGAGAACAGCCGCCGTTTGTCGACGCAAGAACTCGCAGCCAACGCCGGATATAGGCGAGGAGATCATGGCCATCATGCGCGCCATCGTATTTTACCCTGATCTGGAGAAGTTGGCGTCCTAATCGAGCCCGAGGATGACGCACGCTTCGCCGAGAGCTCGCCCGACCCGCAAGCCGCCGTCGATTACTCCGGCCACAGAGACTCCCCGACCACGCCACCGCTTCCACTGCATCCGCGGGGAGCTCCTGCTTCGCCCCACCCAGTCCACGGCCACCCTCTTGGCATGTACCGTGTTTTGCCATGAAAGCCGGAGCTTCTCGCCGCTGGGATCCATGGCGACGACCCCCTGTTCCGCAATCGAGCTTGCCTTCTTGTCCGTTGCACTCACGATGCTCCACTGCTCCGAACCAGCCTAACCCCGCTCCAAGCCTTGCCGTCCAGCAAGTTCTAGCTCGTAGCCGTGACTTGGTCGCCGCAAATCTCGATGCCGGCAAGCCTACAGGGCCCCCCAGCCCCCGTTCTTGGTCCAGATCGTTGCGCGACGACGAGAGCTTCCTCCTGGTTGTCTTGGCGTTTCATTTGGACCACGGGAACGCCATCCCGTGCGAGCGCCGCCGTGCTGGATTGTCACCGGCGACTTTCCGCCGGTGAGGTCCACGTGGCCGGCATGTTTATCTCTAACCCCCGTGCTGAATGACCTGGCCCCACCCTGCAGAGACACTTACATGTGGGCCCTAGGCCCTAATTAACCTCTGGGTTAATCTAATTCTAAAGTAAATGTTTTAATTAACACAGTGAGAGAATGACATGTGGATCCCCCTTGTTAGTGGCCCCCTGACGCCAGCATGACCTCACAGTGACGCAGTAAAGCCTTTTCCACTTTAAAATTATTCCAGAAATTCCAGAAAATGAATTAAACTTTGTAAATTCATAACTAATTCATTTTAACTCCAAATTAAACATATAATATATGTAAAATTATCAGAAAAATGCAAGGATTCTGAATATGCACTTTGTTTTCATGTTTGACCATTTGAAAATGGGGGAACAGAGAGAACAATGCATATGGATTCCTTTTAAATTCAAAATGGAGTTTGAATTTGCAAAACCTTTGCAATACACTTCATTTAAATGGAAACCCTCACACATCAGAAGCATATACATCAAGTTTCAACCTTCAACCATGTGATTGTGCATTGTATTTATATTGGTTCCTTGTTTGTTGTTTGTCGAGTAGAAGTGGAACCGGAACAGGAGGCTGCCCCCTTCGTTGAAGACCCCGATACCGAACCTCGGCAGCAAGGCAAGCAAACCCCCATTGATCATGTCGATAAAATCCCACTTCCCTCCCAGTCTCTCTTATGAATTGTTTAGGATGATTACCATGCTGCGTTTCTACCGCATATATGAACCCATTCCTTTGCATGACCTATCATTTGTCACAGTAGTAAGCAAACCACAATCCTAGCAAATGTAGGAGTTGATTGATATCATGTGGCCCCTGCAACTGTTACTGCTTATTGCATGCTTAGAGTGATACAATGTTGATACTGTTATGTGAGTCGGGATGGTAGCAATCATGTTGATGATGGTGGAAATGTGTTGGTGAATCTACCCTAATACAAGGTGAACGATGAGAGGCTGTGTAGGAGTACACAATGGGTTGCCTCATTGAACACCACCCTAAGTCCGAGTTCTTGTGTGGTGATCCAAGATGAAGAGTACAACCACACATTGGGCTCACTGACCCCTCTCAACCTACTAACTCATCCCTTTCGATGTCCAGATGTCGCAGTAGTTCGGAGTTCTGGTAGGTTTGTGGCCTGGCTGCTAGGGGAGAGAACGGCTCAGCCGAGACCGGCTTATGCACCACGCACACATCATCTGGGTCCACTTCGGTAAACCTGCCGGGTTCACGATAGTGGTAGCCAACCCAGGTAGGCGGCTTTCTTGGACTAGATCGGCTATGAGGTAACAGTTGTGGTGGCATCCTCGCTGTCGCCCCTTGAACGGTGACACGCAAAAGGAGGTAAGCAATGACATGTGTGTGTAGCGGTACACCCCTGCAGGGTTAACAAAACTAGTCGAATAGTCGCGTCCGTGGTTATGGACTGCTTGGAAAGCTTAGCTTGATTATTAGACAACTTGAACTGGATACTTATAAAACTTTCCAAGATAAGCGTGAGTGCTATGGCGTGCTTTCTCGTGGGGAAGTCGAGGAAGGCACCATAGTGGTATAATTGGTTGGAGACATGTAGTGGACTCGTGTACGCTTCTTACCTCAAGTCTGGTACTCGTAGTTCAGGACTAGCCAAGTCAAAGCTGGCACTTCTGCATTGAACCCCACCTCCCTTTGCCTTGATACATGTGCATGAGTAGTATAGCTCCTACGTAAGTCTTGCTGAGGACGACTTTGTACTCACTTTGCTAATTCTATGTTTTAGATGAACCCACTGACCCCGAAGGTGGATTCTTCCTGTAGCTCGACGACTGATCAAGCTAGTGTAGTCCCAGTCAGACGACTGGTCCCTCGTGGAAGGGCTTGTTTATAGATAAGGCTTCTCTAAGCCATTTGTTAAACTTGTCTATACTCAGACCTACTTTGCTTCTGCATGCTTGTTGTAATGTTGGATCACGGTCTCGTGATCTCTGTGTGCACTCTATAAGAGTTATCAATAAAGTTGTAAACTTTGTAGAGAATTGCAATAATACCTGCTGTTCATACTAGACATGTGTGATGTGTGTATGATTATATCATGCATGTCTTAGTATGGGTTTTCGAGACCTTAGTTGTGATCTGACTGATGGTCTTTTATACACCAAGTGGCCCTTAGATGTGCGCAGCTTGGGGCATCGCGATGCGATTGCTCGTGACTCCGTCACGTGCACACTTTGATGTATGATCGAGCCCGCCCTAGACCCCGACTAAGTGATCGGGCTGGAGTAAGTCTATGTAAGGGTTATAATACAATCGATAGTATGGTTGAGGCGACTTGTCTATGAGTATGGGAGTTCACCATCCATATCATTTAGACTTGTGTGCGGACGATGAGGACCCATCTCAGTTGATCATCCGGCCCGGATGGGATGCCCCTCACGTTCGATGCTTTCAGAGAATGTTCTGTGCTTGGCCTTGTCTGCTTAGACAAGTGGGTACGGTTCTCGGCTCTCCATATGATTGTGTTGTAGCGATTCTTGCATACGCTAACCTCGGGTCTCGACAACACACTTTTGCACGAGGGATTGTTGGGCCCTAAAGTTTATTGATATGGTTAGGCTTTTGACTTAATTTCTCTCTTGTATTTGTGGATGCTTGCAAGAGGTTTAATCATAAGCGTGTGCTTATCTTAGTCTAGAAAGTGCACTAGAAAAGGTCCACCCACACAAAAATTATCAATACAAAACGTAGTACCGATACGGAATATGGCGAAGGCACATGACTATCTCTCTCGTGTGTCCTCAAGAACGTTTTAGCCTTTATAATTTTAGATCCTTTGGCTTATCCTTTGCACAAAATGACTGGACCACCTTGCTACCCCTTATCACAACTTACCTTATTTTCTTTTACCCTCTTATTGCTTATACCAGAAAACCCATAAAAATTTACCTTTCAGCACTTGCATTTATTCCTATCTCAAGATCACTTTTCAATACCTTCTGCTCCTTGTTGGGTTCGACACTCTTACTTATCGAAAAGGCTATGATAGACCCCCCATATTTTTGGGTCATCAAGAACCGTCTCATATACTTGTTGTTGTATATAGAGAATAGAGGCAGATAAAAACATAAGATCGCAAGAATCTTCTTTTGTATATGAAGTACTAACGCATTAAACTTTGGAATCTATAATGATAGATTAAGATACATCTAATGAACCAAAGTAGAGTTGGAATAATGTTCTAGACATGAAACAGGTTCTTGTAGCTAGAAATTCTATAAAGGATGAAAAACCCAAATATCACAAGCAATGTTTTAATGGAATAATAGGGATGCACCATGTACTTAGACATGTGATCTCATATGATATATGATTCCACCATAAAACATGTGTAGTGAATCCAACAACAGAATGACTCAAAAGTTCTTGGAAGAAGAACAGATTCCGATGTGCTTTAGGAGTAAAAAACAAAATCTGAATAAAGTCCATGCATTCATTATATGAGGAATACTGAGGACGATACTCTAAAATATAGAATGGGCAATAGACTTGAATGTAATACAAGATTACAATTGCAATCCTTATTACAAGTCTATATAAATTAGAGACATCACCAAAGAAATGGAAGAAATGTGAGCCAGAGATTCACGGATCAAAATACTACAAAACATAAAACTACTTAAGGAAGTAGATGTATGAATAAAATTTAGAATAGAAGTTTAGACTTCTGGCTGAGTGTATTTCCCAGTATGCATGACAATGAATAGTCTTCTGAAGACTTAATCAAAATGTCATTAGAGAATGCTGTGAAATAATAGTCTCACTCTCCCGAAACTTATATCCAAACATTATGTGATAATGAGTGGTATATAAGGTCGGTTGATAAATACTAGTTGAAAAGGAAACATACGAATCTGAATTAGTACAGATCATTGACGAAACCTCTTCCATGAGAAAGCATGATCAATATTCACTTATGTGATAAGATGATTATGATCGGCAAATGCAGCTAGATTATTAGCACTCTAGTTAAAGTGGGGGACTGTTGGATACATGTTCTAGAGGCAAATAATTTGTGATTATTCCAATATATCTAAGAAAGTTCATAACCAGTTTCATACTATGTTAGAAACAATATGACAGGTGTGGTATAGAAACAACCAATGTTCCTAGTTAGCCTCTATATAAATAGTTCATGTTCAACTGATGATCTTGGTTTCGCGATCATGGACAATCAAGTCAATTGATTGTGAGGTCACCTCATTGGATGAATGACGTGATGAACATTACCCAATGTAAGGATTGCAAAATGATCAAATAATAAAGATTCAGTGTTAATTAAAGAACGTAGTAGACCGTTCCTTAGACCGTGAGATCATGCATAATTTCTATCTTCTCGGATGATTTGACCTACATCCACCGCCTGACTGAAATATGCTGGCCATAAAGGTGTATCTTGGGTATTCCGTTGAGATAACTTGAGGAGTTTTGATTCAAGAGAGGGATTTTTCAATCCATGTAATGGAAAGACACTAAGGGCCCACTCGGTGAGATTGCATCCATAAAGTTGCGCAGCTTGTGACTAGGTCATAAGGATAAATATCACGGAACGAGTGAAATAAGATTTGTCGGTAACGAGATAAAACCAGACATAGGATGTTATTGATCGAATCTCGTACTTATCTGGTATCGATGACCAAGGGAATGTTATACGACGTAAGGTCCAATCAGTGTTAATATCCGAAATGCACAGGGGTCATTATGGGCATATAGGTCCCACTGATGATCATTGATCGTAGCCCCATCTTGGTCATGAGTGGAGTGTTCTCGGACCGTAGGGTAACACACTTAAGGGGTTGATGTTATCGGAGACCTTTTATGGAACTATAGGAGTTATCGGAGAATAACGGAAGACATACCGGAAAAGTTCTGTGTTCGTCCGAAGCATGTTCGGAGATAGCCAAAAGGTGATTCGGATCATCGAGAGATGAAATAATATGTATTATTTATTAATTAAATGAATTAATAATTAAAAAATATTTATAATTAAAAAGTGCAATGGGCCTACTTTATGAAAGAAGCCCATTAAAGGAAAATAAAAGAAAGAAAAGAAAAAAGAAAAATAAAAGGGAGTGGGGGGCACCATGGGCCTTGGGCCCATGAGGGGTGCGCCCTCCCCCCTTGGCCGGCCACCTCCCCCCTAGCAAGGGTTTAGTCCCACATTGCTAAGGGAGAGGGGTTGGTTCCCTCCCCCCTCGTATATAGATGAGGAGGGTGCACTTATTTAATTAAGCCAAAAAATCCATATATTTGTGGAGAAATAAATATTATCCAAATTCAGATCGGTTTTCTCCGGTCTTCTCCACTCCCTTGTCTCTTCCACGGTGGGATCCCCTTGTTTGGAGCCTGTAGTGGGATTGACACTTCTCCACCAAATAGACGCCGTCGTGCTGCTGAAACTCTGCTTCCAGAGGTCTACTTCCGCCACCTTCGCTGGATCGAAGAACGGAGGTCTTCATCGAGTTTCGTACGTGTGAGAGTACTACGATGTGCTACACGTGTGGCACGCCACCCGACAGGCTCCTAACATAGCCAGGGGGCTGTGAACTTTGATCGACTACATCGACCACGTTTGCAAGAACGTTTCCCGCGCAATGGACTACACCCCAAGGTATGTTATCCGCAAGTCTCTCCATTACAGTAATATGGCTAGTTATATCTTGGGCTATCGAGAATGCTAGTTAGAAAAATTAATGTTTTCTGCTGCGAAGCCCAATAGTCCCAGTACCTTGCCAGAGGGAGTATTGATCTCCGGAGGCCCCTCCATCACCATGATTGCCTCCGGGATGCTCCATGGCATCAAGCTAGTTGATGTCTTCTCTCCAATCTTGTGCTTCATCGATTAGATCTTGTGAGCTGCCTAACATTATCACGACATATATGTTATAATTTCCATGTTTCTATGTTGTGTTTGCTGGGATCCGATGGATTAAGAGATCATGTTTAGTTTGTGGAAGTAATATATTTAGTTCTATTTTATATTGTATTCTTTTGTAGTCATGCATGTTCTCCGTTATAGTTGGTTGATTTGGCCAAGTAGTAAGTTGTAACTCCAAAATGGAGCATTATGATAGATAATTGGTACATGCCTCCGGATGTCCGGCTTGAGTGGCAGAAACATGGGAGAGAGACATCACTAGTGAGCGCCATGACACCCCGGTCCATATTCTCATCATAGTTTATGCTGCTATTATTTACTGCTTTAATTTTCCTATCCATTGCATTACTATTTCCCCTTTCCGTTTAACCTTTGTAAACAACAAGGCCAGAGAGATTAACAACCTCTCTCTACTCATTGGGACCAAAGTTAGTTGTGTTTGTGTGCAGGTCCAGGTCAAGTAATTTCTAAGCGTCGGGGAAGTTACTAGCCACCTACTTCTCGTCTCAGGAATCCTCCTAGTTCGATAAACCTTACGGTTCCCACGTAAGGGAAATTTGCTTCTATCTACATCATAACATTCCACTTGGGGTAACCAATGAGGAGTTGTAATCCGCACCCATCAAGATAATTTTTGGCGCCGTTGCCGAGGATTCCAAGCTTCAAGATAGGGGAGTTGCACACTACCTTTTAACTTTTCTTTTTAGTCTTATTAGTTTACCTTTCAGTTTCTAGTTTTTCTTGTGTGTATTTATCCAAAAATCTAACAAAACTAATTACGTTGTTCCTAGTTTGTTTCTTGTGTTAGTTTGTATTTCTAATTCCTTTACCTTAGGTGTTGCACCCGAGGCGGAAATCCTCACCTTCAAACAAAGAGGTGGGGAGAGTTTGAAAGATGTTTGGTATAGAATTAGCGATCCTCAAAGTAGATCCACCAAGAAGCAATCCACTACTATCCTTCTTAGAAAATTTTATGTTGGGATTACTTATTGGAATATATTATTATTAGATACAACAATAAGTGGCAAGTTCTTGTAAGCTCCCACTTGGGAAGCTCTCAATGTTATAGAAAATTTAGGTGGATCTCCCGCTATTGTTGACACAATCCATGAGATCACTTTAGAACATATTATGAGCAAACTTGAGTAGTTAGAAAAGGAGATTCCAAGTATGAGTAAGATAAACGAAGTAGATCATAGGATCCAAGGGAATATGAATAGGCTTGATAGCTCCATAAGTAAACCTAACAAAACTATGGAGACCCTTAAATCAAAGGACGATGATCCTTCTAAGATAGATAAGATTGAGGATGTAATTGATTCTTTCGGAACAACTTTATCCTCAATCAAAACCTAAGTTCATTTATCTAGCTAAGATCCCTCAACCCAAATTTGATACACCTATTGACAAGGGAATGAAACTTTGAAAACCATGGAGGAAGTACCTATTTTGAATAGTTTTAAGAATGAATCTTCCATTGGTTTTGCTACCTTTTATTTTTTTCCTAAAAGTGTTAGTACTAGGGCTTCATTTGAGAGTCCTCCTAATAGGACTAGTTGCACTATTGAAAAACTTTTTGATGATCTTGATAATGGTTCCATAGATGAAACTTGATCTTATGCTTCATGCCTAGCTAAAAAGCATGCAATAAAGCGCTTATTGGAAGACAACCCAAAAAATTTTAATTTCAGTTTTAGTGTCTCTTGGTGTTTCTTACTACTGTATCAACACCATTGTATCTTTATTTTCAAGTTTTGTGCTAGGTTTTAGCTTCTAATGATGGGGAAGACATGAGTTGGGACATGCTGTCCAAAAAATAGATTATGTTTGCTTCAATGAAATAATCTTTAAAAATCACTAGATCATCTTTTTGATGTGAACTGTTTACACAACATGCTCTATATAATTGTTCCATTAGTTTTGAGTTTTTTTACTTGAGCTACAGAAGTGCCTCTAATAATTCGAGTTTCACAGGCTGCTTTGTTTTTTCAGATTTCTGCCTTGCAATTGCATTGTCATCTTTTGGCACTTTGTTCATAGTTTTACTTTACAAGAACCTTAAGCAAAGTGGGCGAACAATGAGTGTGGGTGTTGTACAACTACAAGAGGGTACATGATATATCTAAACCACACATCCCCGCATCAAGATCCGTGCACTACTAAAACAACTCCTCTCACCTGGTTCCATGGGATGTGTTGTTTAAAACCAAAATAGTCAACATCAATACGTAACAACCAGACAGACGCATGTATGTGTATTGAAATTACATACGATCCGAAATCGTGCACATACTTAGTTGTACCAAATCTAGATGCATGCTTGTGATAACACATTTTTTTGAAAGCGCTAGTGATAAAATGTTGGTTAGTTAGAAAATTATGTGCGCACAAATGGATAAAATAAAATAAAGTTCAATAAAAAAGATAGTACATGCATGTACATTGTTGGGGGATGCTATCAAGGCCCTCGTTCTAGCGCCACATGTCGGGGGTTGCTTCTCAGGCCCTCCATATAGCGCCAGATGTCGGAGGCTTGGTGCTCCTCCTAGAAGGGCTCTTTCCGGGAAGCCGCGGTTTCCAGGGACCACGCGAGATGTGAGGAACGACACCGTCGCCCCTCCACGCCCTCTGTCGTTCCTGATGATGGAGATTTCTATGGGGTCGAAACAGCACGGATGTCGTCGATAAGATGTGAGAAAACACAAGTGTTTACCCAGGTTCGGGCCGTCATGAGACTAAAATCTCTACTCCTGCCTGTCTGATCTTCCTTGCTGGTGGTGGAGTATAATAAAGTACAAGGTGATCTTTAGGGAGAAGATACCCTATGCTACACTCCGCTATAATCATCTCTCCTTGGTGGAAACTAGCTACCCTCTCAAGGGGGATCCTTGAGAGGTCTCCCGAGAAATTCTGGGGATGAAATCCTCTCCTTCCTAGCTATGAGTTCTTTTGGTAATGACTTGTTCTCTTCCTTCTTCTCTTTTTCATACTTGTAATTGTAATGCCCGATATGCGGTACTGTGCCAGATCTAGATATTTCCATCCAGATCCGGGGACGAAGCACATATCGGTCCCACCGCGACATATGAAAATGCCATATGCCCCGGATTTCCAGCATGATATCACAACATTACAGCTATAAGGATACAACTTCTCATACAATCGGCATACAACTGCCTTAATACAATACATTAGCGGAAGATACATGTCTGAGTACAGACTACAATCAAATGCCTAGTGGCAAAGGTAAAACACACCATTCCCACGTTCACACGGGTCCAGGCTCTCCACCGGGATCCACCTAACTAGTCGTCGTCGAGTCTTCACGAAGGCGTCCAGAAGAAGGGTCGTCAAGCTCCTCTGTAGTCCAAGATCGTTTGCATAACATGCGTAAAAGAGAAAAGAAAGGGGTGAGCTATATCAACAAGTCTTGTAACTAACTTCTCATAGTAAGATGGGGTAGTGGTGAGAATGAAGCCGCACTAGCAATATATGATTGGCTGATGTTCTATTCAGAGTAAGATGAGAAGCCAAGCATTCAACAAGGAATCGCCTCCAACAAGTCTGCTATCAGCTACTTACGCAATCATAACACCTATCCTATCCTTGTCATCCCCTTCATCACCCGATGAAGAAGAAGTAGTCAAGGCACACAAACGTTGATCAAGTTATTAATATTATCTCAGTTGTTGTTGTCTATGAACAAGGAGTAGGTCTCAAGTCGTCCATAACCGTGGACACGGCTTCTCGAAAAGATTTAACCCTGCAGGGGTGTACCAACTTCCCATTACAAGGCTCTTCACGCACGCCCATCTCTCTCAGTTGCTACCCATCACAAGCAACCATTTTATGATTTAGTTCCGAGAGATCCGAAACGACAGGTCCCTCTAGCTAACAACGAACAAATCCGGGTGGGCCCCGGGGAGTCGACACCCAATCCAAGTGTCATCTATGCTCTGGGATCAACACCTTCCGTCTCAATAGGGTTTGGGTTACTGGGACACCTCACATGGGGTCGGTCCCTTCTAGCCAAGGGTGGACCAACAAGGAAACCATGTCCCCGCTGGCCCAGGTTGTATTAAAGGATGTCTGCTAGGAGCAACCCGACAGACCTGTATGCATGGTTTGCAAATGGTAAATCAGCTTGGGCCACCACTAGAAATGTTTGAAGCTAGGTAGGTATGAAAAGGGGACCCCATAGTATCCCACACGCGGTTAGGCACGCTCGTCAAGAGACACAATACCCAGAACTCAAGTCCTAGGTGACTCAAATGGAACAAAGCATCGGGGTGGGATAGCCTAGACCTTCCATCGTTCCTCGAGTATAGTCAACATTACAATAATCATATCATCCACAACAATATAATGATGTGATAGCCCAATCCAAGGAGAAACAAGATAACAGTTGTAGCATCCTAAGCATGCATACTAAGATGTGGTTAAGCAAGCAAGGTACATGGACAAACAATGGTTTGCTGGGATGTGGAGTGATACGCCCCAAACGTATCTATAATTTCTGCTTGCTCCATGCATGTTTTGTGTGACTTTTCCATGATTTGCTTGAACTTTCATACACTTTTGACAATATTTGCACTAATCTATTAACCCAGTGCACCCAGCTGCCAGTTGTTGTTTTCTGCTGTTTTTGTATTTCAGGTTTTCCGGCCATTAAAAGTGCTCCAAAAAATCAGGAAAAATCTGATAAAAAATCAGCCACACGGAAGCTTCCGGAAACACCAAAGGATCGGAGGGGGGGCCCCCACAAGGAGGCCAGGAGGGTCCCTGGCGCGGCCCCACCCTAGGTCGCGCCAGGAGGCCTCCTGGTTGCCTGGTGGGTCCTCTCGACACCCCCCTTCGCATATATTTACCCCTCGGGGTGGAAACCCCTAAGACGGACTCCTCTTTCGCGATCTCGCCTCTGTAATGCCGCCACCGCCGTTTCTAGATCGGGGCTTCCTGGAGAAGCTGCTCCGGCACCCTGCCGAGAGAAGCTACCCCCTCCGGGAAACCATCCATAGCCATGGACGCCTCCCGTATGTACCATGAGTGGTTTCCCTTGGACAATGGGTCTGTGACCAGTAGCTATGTGATCTATCTCTCCCCTCTTTGGGCCTCCACTTTCGAGACCTCGTGAGTTGCCTCACATGATCGAGGCACCTTTGTAATTTTCTGCCGTTGCTATGGTGAGTTTGTTCGGATCTGATCGATTATGAGACTATGTTCAGATTGTGATGAGTAATATATTTGGTTCTTTTCTTTTATATTTTGTTCTTGAGTAAATTCTTGCATGTTCTCGGTTGCCGTATTTTACTTTGGCCAAGTGATTTGTTGCAACTCCAAGAGGGAGCGATATGCTTGATTGTGGGTCCAGCCCCTTGATGTCTAGCTTGAGTGACAGAAACATGAGACTAGGGGATGTGCTTATGCCACCAGGGATAAAACAACGGTGCTTGTATCCGCGGATGCAAGGATTGTTTACTTTACGCAAAGTTCTTTTAATGCACTTGTTTGTTGCTTTTGATTTACACTTCGGGTGGGATTCACAACTTAATACCAGCAAGATGTTCTGGATAGATATCTCAAGGTGGATGATTCGTAGTAGATGCAGATGGATTTCGGTTTACTTACCTTGGCGTACTGCCCATTGCTTTTGAGCCCTTCCTTTCTTTGCAGCATAGTTAGCATTGCGATGCCTTCATAATCATTTCAATTTCCCAACTGTGATTTGTTTACCTCGCTAGAAATTTTATCGTCTTTTGGGAGAGAGACATCACTAGTGAAAATCACGGGACCCCGGTCCATCTTCATATCACTGTTTACATCCTTAGTTTACTTTTCAGTTGCTATCACTATCATTATCTCTTGCGTTAATCCTTTGTAAACAGCAAGGCCGGAGGAATTGACAACTCCTCTGTACTCGTTGGGAGCAAAGTTATCTGTATCTGTGTGCAGGTCCAGGTGAAGTTATCAACCCTCGGTTGTGAACGGCGCCATTGTTCACTTTACCACCTTCTTGTATTTCTGCGAGTCCTACGGGAGACAAACCCTATCCTCTATATAGGGGAAATTTGCTGCTACGCTACATCTCACCTTCCACTTGGGGTAACCAACGAGGAGTGAGAGATCCTCACCGTATCAAGCCAATTTCTGGCGCCGTTGTCGGGGACTCCAGTCTACAAGATAGGGGAGTTGCACACTATCTTTTATCTTTGCTTTTTAGTCTTTTTAGTTTACCTTTCAGTTTTTGCTTCAGTGTCCTTTATCAAAAAACCTAAAAATATAGTATGTCTAGTTCCTTACTTGCCAATCAATGTCTGACTTCTTTGAAACTAGATCTTATTGGCATGGAGGATTCACCGAGGATCCACAAAAGTTGTACAAGGAACACCGCTTGTATCAAAAGGGGATACACTTATGGAAACAAATACATCAGTTGTATGAGTATTCTAGAAACTTGTGCTCAATATATAATATATCTTTCTGCAGGGATGAATCTTGTTGCTTTATGAGGCACAAACACCTTTCTTTCCAATGTGAGTACAATGATGATGAAACCTTAGCTTCTTATGCTAAGAGAAACTATGATTTTTATGATGCAGAGCCAATAGAAGAATTTGTTGCTTATAAGGGTGTCTATGAAATTACTTCTCTTCTTAGAAATATTAATGATGCCCCTAACAAATCTGAGAGTCTTGCTATACTTAGCTATTGTTTGGAAAATTACGATGCAAATTATTATATTATTGATCATCTTGAGAGAATCTCTCCCCCAAAGGAAGAGACTAATAATTTGCAGGACTCTATGGAAGATGAAATTTATGAACCTGAAAGCTCCTTCGATGAAAAAGAGGAGGAGAGTGACGAACAAAAGGAGGAAGAATGGAGCCATCCATGTCTACCTTCTGATGAGAGTAACTCTTTGAATCTTACCTTATATGAGTATTATGATCCTATGGATTCTTTTGAAATATCCCTTTTTGATGAAGTTGATGCCTTCTATGCTTATGGTCGTGATGCCACTATGGATGATGCTTACGGAGATGAACTTTCTATAGTTCCTCATGTTAATCATGAAATTTTTTCTATCGCACCCACACATGAGTGTCCTATTATCCTTTTAAAATCTCCAACTCCGGAGAATTTTCCTCTTATCAAAGCTCAATGTGATGGGTTGCATTTATCTTATGATCCTAAAGTCCGTGTTGAAAACTATACACGTGTGCTTGTAGATCATGAACAACATGATTTATGTGATAGTTATATTCTTGATGTTGTTCATGATACTACTGAAAATTACTTTGAGAGGGGAAATTTTGGTTGCAGAAACTTCCATGTTGCAAAAACACCTCTCTTCATGTTGAAAGTTTTGAAATTGTTCATGTTCCCCCTTTCTATGCATGTCACTTTGTGCTTCTTTGACTTATTTTCTTACAAGATTACTATGCATAGGAAGTGGGTTAGGTTTAAATTTGTTTCATATTTGCTTCTTGATGCTCTCTTTTGCTTCAAAATTCTTATTCTTGTGAGAGCATATTCTATAATCTTTATGCCTAGCTAATGGCTTTAAAGAAGCGCTTTCGGGAGGCAGACCGCAATGAATTTAGGATTTCTTTTTGTTTTCCTTCTGTTTTTAGTGGTCTTGATGATTGTTAATACTGTAGCAACATCATTGTATCTTTATTTTTCAAGCTTTGTGCCTTTTATAGCCTCATACGACAAGGGAAGTGAAAGTTGTGACATGCTGGCCAGAAAACAGATTCTGTCCTCGTGACTAGAAAAATCATAGAAAAATCCCAGTTCATATTTTTGACCTGAAATTTTTACACAGCGTGCTCTATACAATTACAGTACTTTCGTATGTTCTGAGTTTTTTGATTTGAGTTGAAGAAGTACCCCTAAAAAAATTCGTTTCTACCTGCTGTTCTGTTTTCACAGATTCTGCCACGTTTTGTCTCTCTTCACTTTTCCAAACCTTAAGCTTGCTTTTTCTTTGCAAAAACTTTTTGGAAATCTTGGGAAACAGTATATCTTCAAGATTATCTTTATTTCCAGTAAGATAAAATTATTTTATTAGGGTACTAACCTCTCTAATCAGTCTACAATGAGTTATGTATGAAGGGAGTTTTCAAGTGTGCGATGGAAGATGATGAAAGAAGATCCTGGAGTGTCAAATGCTCAAGCTTGGGGATGCCCATGTGCACCCCCAATAAATATTGAAGGAGACTCAAGCATCTAAGCTTGGGGATGCCCCCGTGCATCCCCTTCTTCATCAACAATTATCAGTTCGTCTCTCGTTGCACTATATTTTTATCACTTCATGCGTTATGTGCTATTTTTGGAGCGTCTCGCTCTTAGGTTTTGTTTTTAGTTTTCTTTTGCTTTGTTTGCTGTAGTAACAAGTTAGATCACAGCTTACTTTCTTTTGTGTGTGAGAGTTACACGCTCTTCTTTAATTAGAACTCCTCATAGGATTTGCTTGCTTATTCTTTTAGCTGTGAGTTGTTCTTTTTCTTTTCTTAGCTACTGCTTTGTTTAGTTGTAGTGCTTTAGTTTTTCTAGAGATTTTCTTTGGTTTTAGGTTGAACTTTCTATAGGTTGCATGTTTTATCTTGTTAGAGAGTTTTCCTGTCGCACTGAGTTTTGTGTCTTGACTAGAAGTAGGTAGTTGAAGTTGCTTTTCTCTTTGCAGTAGTAACTTGCAAAAGTTTTGAGGTGTTGACTAGAGTAATGTTTGAACTTTTGGTGTCAAGAGCTCGAGCCTATTAGTGATAGATGTCGTATTTCGGGCAATCAGTGTGTTTTTCGAAAACCAAAAACCCCTGTTGAGAACTCTAGCTACTAGATGGATCACTAACCTCTGGAGGGTTCGAATATTAGAGTACACTCACGTACCATGAGTCGAGGATGCGCAAGGATAACCAAACCCCCATACACTCCTCCTAGGGGTACTTGTCTCTTTGTGAACCTCCTGATTAGATTGAGAGTTACCGATAATAAGTGCATGAGTTCTTCGGACTAATGTGAGTATTCAAAAGTTGACACTTCCACCCACCTATACTTTTTCTAGCCTCTTCGGTACCGTGCATTGCCCTTTCTCATCTTGAGAGTTGGCGCATACTTCGCCGGTGCATCCAAACCCTTGGCAGGATACGCTCTGTCATCATAAACCTCCTTATATCTTTCCTCAAAACAGCCACCATACCTACCTACAAGGCATTTCCATAGCCTTTCCGAGATACATTGCCATGCAACATCCATCTTCTCATGACTTGATCCTCATGTCATACCTTTGCATCATGATAGTTATATCTTATTTATGTGAGTACCTTTGTAAAGTGTGAAAGATCTCCTATATTCTTGTAAAATATAGAGTGTTGCCCCTAAGTGAGGAAAAGATCCCAAAGAGGACAAAATCAAAAGATCCCAAAGAGGACAAATGAGTGTTAAATAGAAAGAGCCATTGAGGCCACCAAAAATACAAAAAAAATAGAAAAAAGAGAAAAAGAAAAATAAAAAGAGAGAAGGGGTCACACTACTATTCCTTTTGAGATATCCACACTAGTACTTCATCCTCTATCCCTTGTACTCCATTGAGATCATCATCATGCATATAGCTATGTGGGGACCCTCACACTATAGAACTTCGCTTGTATATTCCAATGATGAGCCTCCTCAAACGAGCTCTAGGTCTTCTTGAGCAAGCAAGTTAGATGCACCCCCACTAGTTCCCTTGGAGATATTTTAGCTCATATGTGCATCCGTTGCATGGCAATCCCTACTCCTCACATCATATATATCATATGGCCTTCTCTCGCCTATGATTGTCCTCATTGATGTGAGCCTTTCACACCTTTTTTGTCTTCCTCCTCCACCTTCATTCTGTTTCGCCTTTTAGGTGTCAACTTTCTTGCTCACGCTCATTCATTTCATGAGTGCTCGAAATATCGAAAGGGAGTGGATCAGTTTGACTTGTACCTGGCTAGTGGTCTGGGGAAAAGTCAAGATAAGAATACAAAGGAGACTAAGTGTGAAACTTTAGTAGATAGTTGTTCTCAACAATTACCTTTTTTATATCGTATTTCCCTATCCCCTGCTTCCACGCAAACACCATCTGGAGACATTCGAGTCACGGACAGCGAGATCTCTTGCACCTTTTTTTCTTTTGTTGCTTGTGTCAATGCTAATATAGAATCTTGCTTGTTAAGACTTGAATTGAATTGCATGCTTTGATTTCTTTATTTACAAAGTTCTTATATGGTTGTGTGGCATGTCATCACAGAAATTATGCTTGTTATCATTTACCTACTCGAGGACGAGCAGGAATTAAGCTTGGTGATGTTGATACGTCCCAAACATATCTATAACTTCTGCTTGCACCATGCATGTTTTGTGTGACTTTGCCATGATTTTCTTGAACTTTCATACACTTTGGATCATATTTGGACTAATCTATTATCCCAGCGCACCCAGCTGCCAGTTGCTGTTTTCTGCTGTTTTTGTATTTCAGGTTTTCCAGCCATTAAAAGTGCTCCAAAAAATCCAGAAAAATCAGATAAAAAATCAGCGACACGGAAGCTTCCGGAAACACCAAAGGAGCAGAGGGGGGCCACCACCAGGAGGCCAGGAGGGTCCCTGGCGAGGCCCCACCCTAGGTCGGGCCAGGAGGCCTCCTGGCTGCCTGGTGGGTCCTCTTGACACCCCCCCTTCGCCTATATTTACCCCTTGGGGTGGAAACCCCTAAGACGGATTCCTCTTTCGCGATCTCGCCTCTGTACCGCCGCCACCGCAGTTTCTAGATTGGGGCTTCCTGGAGAAGATGCTCCGGCACCCTGCCGGGAGAAGCTACCCCCTCCGGGAGACCATCCATAGCCATGGACGCCTCCCATATGTACCGTGAGTAGTTTCCCTTGGACCATGGGTCCGTGACCAGTAGCTATGTGATCTATCTCTCCCCTCTTTGTGCCTCCACTTTCGAGACCTCGTGAGCTGCCTCACATGATCGAGGCACCTTTGTAATTTTCTGTCGTTGTTATGCTGAGTTTGTTGGGATCTGATGGATTATGAGACTATGTTCAGATTGTGATGAGTAATATATTTGGTTCCTCTCTTTTATATTTTGTTCTTGAGTAAATTCTTGCATGTTCTCCGTTGCCGTATTTTACTTTGGCCAAGTGATTTGTTGCAACTCCAAGAGGGAGCGTTGTGCTTGATTGTGGGTTCAGCCCCTTGATGTCTATCTTGAGTGAAAGAAACAGGAGACTAGGGGATGTGTTGTTGCCACCAGGGATAAAACAACGGTGCTTTTATCCGCGGATGCAAGGATCGTTTACTTTACGCAAAGTTCTTTTAATGCAGTTGTCTATTGCTTTGGATTTACACTTTGGGTGGGATTCTCAACTTAATACCAGCGAGATGTTCTGGATAGATATCTCAAGGTGGATGATTCGTAGTAGATGCAGATGGATTTCGGTCTACTTACCTTGGCGTACTGCCCTTTGCTTTTGAGCCCTTCCTTTCTTTGCAGCATAGTTAGCATTGCGATGCCTTCATAATCCTGTCAATTGCCCAACTGTGATTTATTTACCTCGCTATCACTTTTATCGTCTTTTGGGAGAGAGACATCACTAGTGAAAATCGCGGGACCCCGGTCCATCTTCATATCACTGTTTACATCCTTAGTTTACTTTTCAGTTGCTATCACTATCATTATCTCTTGCGTTAATCCTTTGTAAACAGCAAGGCCGGAGGAATTGACAACTCCTCTGTACTCGTTGGGAGCAAAGTTATCTGTATCTGTGTGCAGGTCCAGGTGAAGTTAGCAACCCTCGGTTGTGAATGGCGCCATTGTTCACTTTACCACCTTCTTGTATTTCTGCGAGTCCTACGGGAGACATACCCTATCCTCTATATAGGGGAAATTTGCTGCTACGGTACATCTCACCTTCCACTTGGGGTAACCAACGAGGAGTGAGAGATCCTCACCGTATCATGGAGGAACATGGTTGTTTGGGTTTTAATATGGAGTCTTAAATGTAAGGTGGTAGGATCAAGCAATCGTTCTATACTATACCTAGGCAAAAGTGAGCTGAAAGTTATAAGCATGATATATGCTCCCCCTTACCTGATGAGAAGACGAAGCCAAAGGTGTAGTCGATCACAAACTGGCAACGTCTCTGAGAGTAATCGCGGGAGCACACAAGAAGGAAACACTGGAAAGGCAATCAATGGAGATGCATCTATTACTACGAATCAATCACGAGCAGGCAACAACAAGAAGGCAACACGAGACAACGCATTACGGTATCGCATCGATCGTCGAGAGCGGTTACTAACAGGTTAAGTGGAGTATCTGTTACACACGACGATACTGCACATTTACGATGGTTCAAATTGTTTAGCTACAGAACATGAGCAAAGGTTGTTAACATGGAATATCACTCAAGCATGTCATAGCACACAAACATGGCAAGAGGTGAAGCATAAAGTAAACTATCTATGCTAGTAAAGTTTAAATGAGGTAACACCCTAAACATGGAAAATGGCTAAGTACCTCATAAAAATTAAAGCATTTGGTACTATCCTGTCCTAAACTATATTTTAGGTTGGTTAACAACAACATACAATAGCACCAACACAATGTACATTAAATTCTAGTCAAGTTACATATAAAGAACATTTTTATCGGAGCAACGGTTAAAAATTACGAGCTATTACATTTACGGTGGCATGCGATGTAATTAGCAGTAAACAGCATGTAGACAAGTTCCAATGTGGGAAAAGAGCACATTTGATTAATCTACGTGAAAAATTAAGCAATTTACATGTAGAACACGTCGCAATCCGAGCTACGATCTAAAGGATATCACCATCACAAAAGTATAACACAATTTGCCATATTAATATACCCAGAAATTAAATAAATGCCTATTGGGCCGAATTGCTCTAATCGGGCCTAAACAGAAGGGCGCTGAGACTTTATCTATCGCCTAACGCACAACATAGTTCATGGGCCGAGCCCAAGATCAGGAAAAAAATAAAAATAAAATAGGGAGGCGCCTCACCGTAGTTGGCATAGGCCCAGCCGACGAAGGGGCGGAGGATAGGCGCCCGCGCCCAGGACAGAAAGGCGAAGCGGGCTGGGGCGCTCGCTTGGGCCGCTGGAGCCTAGGCCGGCCCATGGCGGCTGCGACGGGCGTTCAAGCGAGGGGGTGTGACCTTCGTGCTCCTCCCGCTCGGCACGGGGAGGACGTCCATGGTGGCGTGGCGCCGTTGACGGACGGCAGGAGGCCGGGGAAGGGCGAGGCCGATCGGAGGCTGGCAGATCCTGTGGCGGCGGCGCCAGATCTGGCCGAACCCGGTCCGAAGGCAGGGTCATAGGAGGCGAGGCGGATCCTGCTTCTTGCATCCATGGCGTCCGCGAGCTAGCAACAGAGAGAGGAGAGGGGTTATAGGGAGAGGGAGAAGAGATGGAGAGGGATAAGGATAGGAGAGGGAAAGGCAAGGTGAGGGGCGGCTCACCGGGGCGGGGTTGGACGGAGACGTGTGCGGCGGCGGCTCGGAGGTGAGGTCGGGGTTCAGGAGACGCTTAGGCTGGGAGGAGAGCCTCCACGGGAGGGAGGCTGCAATTGGTGATGTGTTGCCACAGGAGCCCTTCGATCCAGATCCGACGGCTGAGATCGCAGGTGGGATTCCTCTAGATCTGAGGGAAGGTGGGGATTTGGTGTGCACGGATTTGATGCAGGGTGGCGGCTGGGTTAGGGAAAACCCTAATCTGGCTTAGGTTTTGCTGCTAAAAATTGCAGGGGAGAGATACCATTTATAGACAGGGGGTAGGTGGGCTGATTTCTGGGCTAGATTTTCAGGTGGGCTAAGTTTAGAAGATAAGAGGGAAATATTGTTGGTCGGCTGGCTGCTCGCGTGAAATTTTTATAAATACGCCCATGGAATTACACCGACTACTAGGCCTGGCACATCCGATCGTTCACCTATCAAACGAAGCAGAAATCACACGAAATTCGAACCACGTGATGCCTACAGAATAACTACGTCGTCACCATGTTTCACGCATAACCGAGAACGTCGAAACCCGCCCGATAAAATAATTCATTTAATAAATAAATGGAGTTTTCCGTTCCGTTGGCGATGGCTAGTCTTGTGCCGGAAGTTGCGACGGTGGTCGAGTAAAATCCGGTGTCACAAAAGTCGTGTGCCATGGTGGAAAGGTTCAGTCACGCATCCGAAACGAGAAGGAGGGGGGAAATATAATCACCAATTAATAAATCGGCGAAGAAAATACTGCAAACAATTCTAGCAATCAACAAAATAAAGCAACAACAAAAGTTTTAATTTGGGTGAAAATCCCGGGCTGTTACAATACTCCTCCCTCTTCTCCTCTTTCTCTCTCTCTCCTTTCATCTTTCCGTTCTCTCCCCCTTCCCTTCCTAATGTGGTCGACGTCTCACTTTTATAGAGAAAGGGGATCGCCACAGGACCACTGATAGCTACAGTAAGGGTGGTTATATTATGCTTGTCGGCGTGAGGCGTTCTGCAGTCTTCTGGGGAGTTTCCATGGCGTTGCGGGGACGGCTGGTGCATGCGTCAGCTGAGTAGGCGCGAGGGAGCTCGCCAACTGTTGGTTTCCTCCTGTTAGCGGTGCATGCTTGTCTTCTAGCGCATTGAATGTGGTGTGCTCTTTGTGGGGCGGTGGGAATTAGCTGGAGGGTTCCAACATTCCGAAAGCGATGTGAAGTGCTTCTTCCATGTATCTTGCGAGATGTTCCCGGCACCACCATGCCAGAATCCTCCTGGGTTACTCTTCGCTGGGATCCAGGAGAAGCGAAGTCTCATGGGTTCTTCCTAAATCGTCCGAGAGGTGTGGTCGTAATCTAGGGAAATGGGCTACCCCAGTATCCGGTTACCGACAGTAGCCCCTGGGCTCGGCTTCTGATGAAGGCATCCCAGAATCAAAGTCGAGTCGCCCGAGAAGATCTTGAAGTCTATGCGTCGCCTGTCACATCACGGGGATAGAGCAGGTCATGCACGTGGTGCGTGTCCATTCGCATTTGACGGGTGAGGATGATGATGCCCCTTCAAAATTTTGCAAGACTCGAGGTAATGCAGTGGAAGGCCCACGGTAATTAATGCTTCACAAGATAGTGTAGAAAATTACTCCCCGTTGGGTTCCCGTTGAGTATTTAAACGGAAGGGTGTGAAATGGAGGGATCCATTCCCCTTCCCCCCCCCCACACACACACAGTCTGGATGCAGCGGCTCAGGCAATACTGGGAATGCGAGGCGGCAGCTCGGGTTGAGGCGGCGCATCTATCCGAGGCGGACGTAGTCAAGGCCGTGGCGGAGCGCCGTATTCTTCGGCCGTGACGAGGGCGCACACGGGGGTGCCATCCCATGAGTTCTTCGTGGCGGTGACCGACCCCTTGTGCGGTTGGCTTCGGCTGTCGTAGCCCTTTGCGCAAGCAATGGCAGGACGTAAGCCTCAGGGCATGTCCCTCCGGGTGGAAGGTTGCCCCCATGGCTCCGTGTGGGTTCCCACAGTCTTCGGTGACGATGGAGACATTTACCTCGACCAAGGCTGGGCGACATTCGTCCACTGGAGGAACATCCAGCTGTTCCAGGCCATCCTCTTCCGCTTCGATGGCTAGGACACCTTGTGGTTGAAGATTTTCCAGCCATGGAGTCTCCGCGCGGATTGCTGTGCGGAAGTTAGCGTCGGCGGCCCCGGAGAGTAGGGTGTTGCGGGAGTCGTTGATACGTCTCAAATGTATCGATAATTTCTGCTCATTCCATGCATGTTTTGTGTGATATTGCTATGATCTAGATACACTTTCATACACTTTTGATCATATTTGGACTAACCTAGTAACTCAGTGCACTGCAGTGGCAGTTCCTGTTTTCTGCTGTTTTTGTATTTTAGTTTTCCCCCATATAAAAAGTGCTCCAAAAATCCGGAAAATTAGATAAAAAATCAGCACGTCGGAAGACTCTCGAAGCCCGAAGGAGGGCTAGGGGGCCACCACCAGACACCCAGGCGGCCACCTAGCGCGGCCAGGGGGGTGGTGGCCCGCCCTGGATGCCCCCCTTCGCCTATTTATTCTCCGTCATGGGAAACTTCCGAAGACATAACCATATTTCGCAAATTCTCCTCTGTTCCGCCGCCGCCGCGCTTCCAAGATCGGGAACACCGTCATGACCCTTCCAGGCACCCTGCCGGAGGGAGGATCGACCTCCGGGAGCTTCCCCTCCACCATGGAAGCTTCCGGATGTGTCGTGAGTAGTATACCTTGGACCATGGGTCTGTGATCAGTAGCTATGTAATGTTCTCCTCCCCTCTTTGTTCTTCATGGTTTAGTCCTCATGAGCAGCCCTACATGATCGAGGCACTTATGTAATTCTTCTACTGTTCCTATGCTGAGTTTGATGGGATCTGATGGATTATGAGATTATGTTCAGATCGTGATAGAGTAATATATTTGGTTTTGATCTCTTATATTTTTGTTCCTAATTATTTCTTGCATGTTCTCCATTGTTGTTTATTGCTTTGGCCAAGTGGTAGGTATTAACTCCAAGAGGGAACGTTATGCTCGATTGTGGGTACATGCCCCCTGATGACACGCTTGAGTGACAGAAACATGAGTCTAGGGGATGTGTTGTGGCCACAAGGGGGAAAACAACAGTGCTTGTAATGCAGTTTCAAGGATTGTTTACTTTATGAAAAGTCCTTTTAATGCAGTTGTCTGTTTCTTTGGGTTTACACTTTGGGTGGGGCTCGCAACTTAATACCAGCGAGATGTTCTGGATAGATATCTCAAGGTGGATGATTAGTAGTAGATGCAGATGGATTTCGGTCTACTTATTTTCGCGTACTGCCCATGCTTATGAGCCTCTTCCTTTCTTTTTTAGCATAGTTAGCATTGCGGTGTGTTTATAATCCTGTCAATTGTCCATCTGTAATTTGTTTAGCTCGCAGAGCAGTTTTATCGTCTTTTGGGAGAGAGACATCACTAGTGAACATCACGGGATCCCGGTCCATATTCTCATCATTGTTTACAAGCTATTTCCTTTTTCAGTGTTTACTTTCAGTTGCTATCATCATTATCATTATTCATTGTGTGTTTGACCCTTTGTAAACAACAAGACTAGAGAGATTAACAACCTCTCTGAACTTCGTTGGGACCAAAGTTAATTGTATTGTTTGAAGTTCCACGTCAATTGCGCCGCTGACACCTACTTATCATCGCCGGAGTCCTACTGGTCGAAATCAACCTCGGTATCTTCACTGATGGAAATTTGATGGTATCCTACATCTCACCTTCCACTTGGGGTAACCAACGAAGGGCGAGAGTCCATTACCACTTCCATGCCATCAAGAAAATTTCCGGCGCCGTTGCCGGGGACTCCGAGTGATAAGATAGGGGAGTTTCCTACTATCCTTTACCTTTACTTTTTAGTCTTGTTAGTTTACCTTTCTGTTTTTATCTTTGTGTGTTATATCGAAAATATAAAAAAATCTGCCACACAGTTGCCACTATCCAAATAGTTGATGACACCGAAACTATTAGCACCCAATGCACTCGTGGTCCCATTGGACCTATTAATCATGATGCTAATACCTCAACCGTAGAAGAAGAAACTCCTATGGACATAGATGGTTTCAAACAAGTGAGCCTAGATGACACTACTACCACCTTTGATAGTAGTGACATTGATTTTGATAGTTGCACCCTCTCAGAAGTTATTATCTTGCTACACAAAATGTCTAGAGACCCCCACACTAGCACACTTAATCTTCCCTTCACGGGGCATATCACAAATGCTCTCATCAAAGTTAGGGAGGATAAGCTTAGGATAGAAGCCTCCATACCTAGGAAGCTATATGATGGTTGGGACCCTATGATCTAAATTAAATGAAATAACTTCTCTTGTTATGCTTTATGTGACGTTGGAGCAAGTACCTCCGTCATGCCCAAAAGAATGTATGATATGTTTGAATTGAAACCTTTTGATTCTTGTTCTTTTGGTGTTCGTCTTGTCGATTCTTCCGTAAAGAAACCTTTGGGGAAGATCGACGATGTTCTTATCATTGTCAATGACAACTATGTTCCCGTTGATTTCATTATTATGGATATAGAGTGTGAACCTTCATGTCCAATTATTTTGGGATGTCCTTTTCTCCGCACCGTTAGTGCAATCATTGACATGAAAGAGGGGAATATAAAATTTCAATTCCCTCTCAAAAAGGGGATGGAACACTTCCCTAGAAAGAAATTCAAGTTACCTTTTGAGTCCGTTACACGGGCTAGCTATTCTCTTTCTCTTGATAAAACTTGATTCTTCTTTTGCCTTATGCCTTGTTGGGAGGCAACCCAAGATGTTTTTACTTCTGTTTTTAGTGTTCTTGATAATTGTTACTACTGTAGCAACATCGTTGTATCTTTATTTTCAAGCTTTGTGCAAAGTTATAGCCTCATATGACAAGGGAAGTGAAAGTTGTGACATGTTGTCCAGAAAACAGATTATGTCCTCGTGAAGGGAAAAATCAGATAAAACCACCAGTTTATCTTTTTGAGCTGAATTTTTTACACAGCATGCTCTATACAATCACGGAACTTTCGTATGTCTTGAGTTTTTTGATTTGAGTTGCAAAAGTACCCCTAAAAAATTCTTTACTACCTGCTATTTTGTTTTTCACAGATTCTGCCACGTTTTGTCTCTCCTAACTTTTGCAAACCTTAAGTTTGATTTTTCTTTGCAAAAACCTTTTGGTAATCTTGAGAAGCAGTAGCTCTTCAAGAATATATTTATATCCAGTGGGGAAAAATTATTTATTAAGGGTACTAACTTCTCTAATCAGCTTATGATAAGTTATGTATGAAGGGAGTTTTCAAGTGTGCGATGGAAGATGATGAAAGAAGATTAGGGAGTGTCAAGCGCTCAAGCTTGGGGATTCCCCCAGGCATCCCCAACAAATATTCAAGGATACTCAAGCGTCTAAGCTTGGGGATGCCCCCGTGCATCCCCTTCTCCATCAACAATCATCAGTTCGTCCTTCCTCTCACTATATTTTTATCACTTAATGCGTTATGTGCTATGCTTGGAGCGTCTCGCTCTTAGGTTTTTTTTTAGTTTTCTTTAGCTTTGCCTGATGTTCATAACAAGTTAGATCCCGTCTTACTTTGTGTGGGAGAGAAACACGCTCCACTTTCAAAATCTAGAACACATCATAGGATTCTTCATGCCTATGTTTTTGTTGTTGTGTGTTCTTTATCTTTTCATAGCTACTGCCATGTTAATTTTAGTCTTAGTTTGTCTTTAGCAAGAGCCTTGGATTTTGTTTAGTTTATTGCTGGAACTCTCTTCAGTTTTCATGTTTATCTTGTTAAGAGAGTTGGTTGTTGAACTGAGTTGTGTCTTGTCTTGAGAGTAGGTAATTGAGGTTGCTATTTAATTTTAGTAGTAACTTACAATGGTTTTGAAGTATTGATGTGAGTAATGTTTGAACTTTTGGTGTCAAGAGCTCTAGCCTATTAGTGATAGGTTTCGTATTTTGGGCAATCCGTGTTTATTTTCAAAACCTACAAAACTAGTTGAGAACTTTAGCTACTAGATGGATCACTACTCTTCTAAGGGGTTGGATATTAGAGTACACTCACGTACCATGAGTCGAGGATGCGCAAGGATAACCAAACCCCCATACACTCCTCCTCGAGGTACTTGTCTCTTTGTGAATCTCCTCATTAGATTGAGAGTTACCAATAATAAGTGCATGAGTTCTTCGGCCTAATGTAAGTATTGAAAGTTGACACTTCCACCTCCTCATATTTGCTAGCCTCTCATGTGTCGTGCATTGCCTCCTTCTCACTCCGAGAGTTGGCGTCCACCTTCGCCGGTACATCCAAACCCTTGGCATGATACGCTCTGTCATCATAAACCTCCTTATATCTTTCCTTAAAACAGCCACCATACCTACCTATCAAGGCATTTCCATAGCCTTTCCGAGATATATTGTCATGCAACATCCACCTCTTCATGACTTGATCTTCATGTCATACATGTTCCTGCTACACTAGCAGCGGCATACATTGCATACATCATGATAGCTACATCTTCTTTATGATTTGAGTACCTTGTAAAGTGTGAAAGATCTTCTATACCCTCTTGTAAATTAGAGTGTTGCCCTTAAGTGAGAAAAATATCCCAAAGTGGACAAAATAAAATATCCCAAAGAGGAAAAATGAGAGTTAAATAGAAAGAGCCATTGAGGCCACCAAAAAAATACAAAAAATAGAAAAAGGAGAAAAAGAAAATAAAAAGAGAGAAAGGGGCAACACTACTATCATTTTGAAAAATCCACACTAGTACTCGCTCTTATCCTTGTACTCCATAGAGATGATCATGCATATAGCTATGTGGGGACCTTCACACTATAGAACTTAGCTTGCATATTCCAAGGATGAGCTTCCTCAAAAGAGCTCTAGGTCTTCATAAGCGAGCAAGTTAGATGCACCCCCACTAGTTCCATTGGAGAGCTTTTTAGCTCATATGTGCCTCCGTTGCATGGCAATCCCTACTCCTCACATCATATCTATCATTTGGCCTTCTCGCATATGATTGTCCTCATTGATGTGATCCTTTCTCATCCTTTTTGTCTTCCTCCTCCACCATATTCTCTCTTTGCCATCGTAAGTGTCAACTCTCGTGCTTAAGCTCATCCATTGCATGAGTGCTCAAAATATCGAAAAGGAGTGGATCAAATTGACTTGTACCTGGCTAGTGGTCTGGGGACGAGTCAAGGTAAGATTCCAAAGAAGACCAAGTGTGAAACTTTAGTATATTGAGTTCCCAACAAAAATACTTTTTCTTCTCGTATTCTCTATCCCCCTTCTTGCACGCAAACACCATAAGGAGAAATTCGAGTCACGGACAGCGAGAGCTGTTGCATCTAATGTTCTTTCATTGCTTGTTTCAATGCTAATATAGACTCTTGCATGTTATGACTTGAATGGAATTACATACCTTGATTGCTTTACTTTTCAAAGTTCTTATATGGTTTCTAGCATGTCACCACAGAAATTATGCCTGTTATCATTTACCTGCTCGAGGACGAGCAGGAATTAATCTTGGGGATGTTGATACGTCTCAAACGTATCGATAATTTCTGCTCGTTCCATGCATGTTTTGTGTGATATTGCTATGATCTAGGTACACTTTCATACACTTTTGATCATATATGGACTAACCTACTAACTCAGTGCACCCCAGTGCCAGTTCCTATTTTCTGCTGTTTTTCTATTTCAGTTTTCCCCCATATAAAAAGTGCTCCAAAAATCTGGGAAAAATCAGATAAAAAATCAGCGTGTTGGAAGACTCCCGACGCGCGAAGGAGGTCCAGGGGGCCACCACCAGGCACCCAAGCGGCCACCTGGCGCGGCCAGGGGCCTGGCCACGCCAGGGGGCGTCTGGGCCCCTGGTGCCACCCCCTGGCTGCCCCCAATCGCCTATTTATTCTCCGTCACGGGAAACTTCCGAAGAAAGAACCCTATTTCTCAAATTCTCTTATGCTCCGCCGCCGCCGCGCTTCCAAGATCGGGAGCACCGTCAGGACCCTTCCCGGCACCCTACCGGAGGGAGGATCGACCTCCGGGAGCTTCCCCTCCACCATGGACGCTTCCCGGATGTGCCGTAAGTAGTCTACCTTGGACCATGGGTCCATGATCAGTAGCTATGTGATGCTCTCCTCCCCTCTTTGTTCTTCATGGTTTAGACCTCGTGAGCTGCCCTATATGATCGAGGCACTTATGTAATTCTTTTGTTGTTGCTATGCTGAGTTTGATGGGATCTGATGGATTATGAGATTACGTTCAGATCGTGATAGAGTAATATATTTGGTTTTGATCTCTTATATTTTCGTTCCTAAGTAATTCTTGCATGTTTTCCGTTGCTTTTTACTGCTTTGGCCAAGTGGTAGGTAGTAACTCCAAGAGGGAACGTTATGCTCGATTGTGGGTACATGCCCCCTGATGACACGCTTGAGTGATAGAAACATGAGTCTAGGGGATGTGGTGTGGCCACAAGGGGGAAAACAATGGTGCTTGTCACCGTGGTTGCCAGGATTGTTTACTTTATGCAAAGTTATTTTAATTCACTTGTCTGTTGCTTTGGGTTTACACTTTGGGTGGGGCTCGCAACTTAATACCAGCGAGATGTTCTGGATACATATCTCAAGGTGGACGATTATTAGTAGATGCAGATGGATTTCGGTCTACTTATTTTGGCGTACTTCCCATGCTTATGAGCCTCTTCCTTTCTTTTGTAGCATAGTTAGCATTGCGGTGCGTTTATAATCCTGTCAATTGCCCATCTGTAATTTGTTTACCTCGCATAGCAGTTTTATCGTCTTTTGGGAGAGAGACATCACTAGTGAACATCACGGGACCCCGGTCCATATTCTCATCATTGTTTACAAGCTATTTCCTTTTTCGGTATTTACTTTCATTTGCTATCTTCATTATCATTATCCCTTTTATGTTTGACCCTTTGTAAACAGCAAGACCATAGAGATTGACAACCTCTCTGAACTTCGTTGGGAGCAAAGTTAATTGTATTGTGTGCAGGTCCATGTTAGTTGCGCCGCCGACACCTACTTATCATCGTCGGAGTCCTACTGGTGGAACTCAACCTCGGTATCTTCACCGAGGGAAATTTGCTGCTATCCTACATCTCACCTTCCACTTGAGGTAACCAACGAAGGGCGAGAAGCCATTACCACTTCCACGCCATCTGTTGTCCACGACTTCCTCGGTGCTGAATCCACCGCCGAACAGTAAGGAGGCGGGATGCCGCCGGAAAGGTTCAGGCAAGGACGACAGCTCCAATCTGGCGATTCACCCTCTATAGGGCGCTCTCATTTTGGCCTTGCACTTTTTTTCTTAGCAGTAGATGGAATGTGGTAGTGGTGTAACCATTTCGTCCGGTTAGCGCTAGATGTAAATATCGGGTCGGAAAACCAAAGAAGTGATTTGGCTCCGGGAAATCCCCTTCTGGGCAATAGTAATGAATTAAGTGTCTTGTGAACTTGGCTCTTTCATACCTGATGGATATCTTGTGTGTTGTCGGCATCTCGGAAAAAACATCCGACAAACGTATTCCAGTAAATATAACTTGACCTTTTGCACGGCTTATCAGAGGAGTACTGCGGGTGTCCTCCTTCGCATGCGGTAGGCGCGGTTGGTGAGTCAATAGATGGTGTTATGGGCAGCGGGTTCTCATTTCCATCGGTTATCCCATCAAGAGAGTGGACCCGAGAACCAAGAGATTCAGGGGGCACAATCCCATTGAGTTTCTGTGGTGATGCCTCGGCACGGGGTTTGAGTTGTGCGATTCATCCTGGTGGGTCTTTCCGAGAGATTGGTACATCCGCCCGCACGGGTGCTTGACGAGAACTCTAGCCCGGTCACTTTGGGATGGTTGGATCCCAAGAGGTGAGGACCGTCCAGTAGAATCTTCAACTTGGAAGGTACGGATCCTCCACAGGCTACTTAGAATGGAGCTTATCGGGCGGACCGATAGTGCTAGCTCAAACTGTCCACACGGAGTGAGGCCAGTCGTTCAAGTGAGATTTCTCCCGCGGAGGACCAACGTCGATGGATGGCGTTTCCTATCGCGAGTCTTTTTCCAAGGTAAAGTGAGGGCGAGGCCTCGTTCTCTAATTGCCTTGGATAGCTTGTGTTTTCCGGGAATTATCATCCGGGAAGAGAAAACCATCCGACATAAACGTCCGGGAATACGAGATGGCCAACCCTTGGTGTCCAAGAGGAGGCGTCCAGTAGCCTTTCGGGAACAAGCATCTGGCACAAGAAAACCATCTGACATACCTTTCCCGAGAACCTTGAGGTGAGGTTCCTCGAAAACCTCACTTGGAATCGCTGAGAAGCCGCCGAGCGTGAAAAACACACAACCACCGTGCGGCGCAAGGAGGGCTATTTCCCATACCAATACCCATTTTGATGGCACTTGCTCGGATGCGGTAAAATCATGAAGAGACTTCAGAACATGCACAGGTGTAACACCCTTAGTCTCATGTAACAGTAATCACTTTTGTTAATGACACTTATTGTTGCTAATCTCACTTTGATCATCTTTGCATTTGATCATTTCAAAATCCCCTATGGTTGATATAAAAAAACAAAGTGATAAATAAAACTTTGTCCAAAAATTGTGCAACAAATTTTGTTAAATCCCTAAAAGTCAGTGGACCATGATAAACCAACATTGGGAATTTATTGAACTATAAAATAATTCCCACAATTCTAAACAGTGTCAAAACAACCCTTTTCTCACGATGCATATTAAAAACAAGTACCAAATGATTTTATTTTGGGCCCAAACTTTTTGTGGCACTCTAGTATTGTGGAATACTAATTATGGAACAGGTTACATATTTTACAAAAATACAAAAGTAACTAAAACAAATAAAAGATAAAAGGGAAATGCAGAAAAGAATAAAAGGAAAGAGGCCCAACCCCCGGTGCATCAAGTGCATAGTGCACCAAACCCATCCCAACTGGCCCACCTAGGCACACCCATCCCCTACCTCTGTTCACGGGGCACGGTGGCGAGCATCCCGGGGTGCCACGGCCGTGGTCGTCGCCGTGGACACCATCCCGTGGCCACCTACGGGGATAAGGTCACCCCCTGCGTCCCCTCGTCCCAAAACCCTAACCCTAGATCAATTCCCCCCCCCTCCACGCCCCGTAGTCGTCTTCCACCTCACGCCCGAGCCACCATGGACGCGGCCACGAGCTCGCGCGGCCACTAAGAACCTCTCATTCCGCCACCGTGTGCGTTGGCTGCGCAGTCCTCGTATTCATCACCGTGCAGACCGATTCGGCCTGAGGAGCTTCACAGCGAGCGCATCGACTCCGTTCCCCAATCCGCATCGCCGCCGGTTGCAGTCAAATTCCGGCCGCCATAGCTCGCCATCGCGCATGCTAAGCTCACCTGCAGGTTCACTGTAAGCACGGTCGTCTTCCCCATCCTCTCATTGTTCCTTTCTGTCACGTTTGCCGTCGTCGCCATTGGAGCCGAGCTCCGTCGCCGCCGTGCGTCGCGTAGCCGCGGCCCCAGCGCGCGCCTTTGGTACCCGTGTGTGTCAACACACCCCTGACACTCATAGCCACCGAACGCACGCACGAACGCCCCAAATTACGCGTTGCACCGTTGTATTCGTCATCGCCGTTTTCGACCGCCGCCCGCAGTCGTCGCCGGCGAGGATTCCGACCACCACCGTTAGCCTCCCCGTGGATTGCTCGTTCGAACGAGCCCAAGCACAACCCTTCCCGTGCCCTGTACCGTACGTGCGCTCGAGCTCGCCGCCATCCGTCATCGCCGGTGATGGCCGCAATCACTGCCAACTGGGCCCCTCCGGTCAGAACTGTCATTAGGGGATTAATTAAACCCTTATGGGCCACTTACATGTGGGCCAGCCCCACTTAAACCCCCCTGTTTAGATTAAATAAAAACTGTTAGTTAGTACCTGCTGGGGATGAGATGTGGGCCGAGTGGTTCTTTAAATTTAATTAAATGAATCATTAATACTGTGAGGCAGACATATGGGACCCACATGTCAGTTGACCAGTCAACATCACTGTTTTTTGGATAATGTCTATTTATTAATTAAAAAAAATCCAGGAATTCTTTTGAAATGATTTAAAACTTCAGAAATTAATAAACCGTAGCTAAGATGGAAAAGCTTTATACATGTGTTGCGCACCGCTGATAAGATTACTCTTGTATTTCTTTTTGTGTGGTTATTGTACTTCTTTGGTATTACCTCTGTATTTTTTCTATTATCTACATTGTATTACATAACTATATAGTGAATCAATGGTACTGCTTAGAATGATTCAATGGTACTACCCGACAAAGAAAAAGATATGTACTATCCGAAACATGTTTTATCTTTTTTTCTGTCTTTATATTTTTCGGTAGCCAACTGATACACAGAGGATAAGAGATTTTTTTTGGTTAGCAACTTGCTTTGAAGGTTGAGACACTAGATAGGTACACCACATCACTGTCATGCACAATTCGCATGGACAGAGAAATAAAAAACAATTTCTCGCTCCAAGAAAAATCATGGTACATAAGATGTAAGGAA